>OY728148.1:1556072693-1557397693 GCA_963277665.1 Viscum album | reverse complement strand
CTCTTTCCCAAACCCATCAATTCTATGTTGGTTTATTGTTGGTACAAATATGATTAGAGATAATGAAGAGATAAATGATTTTAACACTATAACTGTGATCATTATTGGAGGATCATATTTTTCAACTGCTTCATTTCTAAAATGATATTTGTTTCATTAAAAAGGATGATTAGCTAGAATAAATCAGCGGTGATAGTCAGACGAACACAAACTTTTTCTATTGACATGCAGAAACACTTTGATGACTCTCATACATTAAATACATGATTTTGGGCCATGTTTTTTATAGATAGATAATATTCCATATGCAAGGATGTCACTAAATGTCTACACCAATGCTTCATTGAGTAGGATGTTTTGTTTCACAACAACATCATATGTAGTGAAACCATTACACCACAGTGAATTTAACTCATCAATAAATAGATTCAAATAAAAATCGATATTGTTTTTTGGATGACCTGTAATTAATAAGGTTAAAAAGATATATGGATCTTTCATTAACATCCATGGAGTTAAATTATACAAAGTTATAAAGACATGCCAACATGATTACTGAATACCATAAGAATCAAATGGAATGAAAACCATCATTACGAAGACCCAATAGCACATTTAGGGCTTTTAAAGAAAACCAGGAATGTACTTTGTCAAAATGTTTCCATGAATCGCCATCACAAGGATGATTTAAGCTTTTACTGGTTAAAATGTTAGTTTATTCCATGACATCAATGATATTGTGTTTTGAGACCAAAATAAACGTTGAAATCTAGGATTTAGTGATAAATATATCGATTGTTTTATAGGAAAAAATATAGGCTTATATGGTTGAGCATCTTTATACCTTGATTTTACACATGTAGGATAAGAATCCAACAACTCATTTTTGGGATAATATAAGATGCAATCATTTAAACATTCATGAATCTCTTGAAAACCAAGACCTAGATCACAAACCAACCTCTTTCTCTCATCAAAATTTGAAGGTAACACATTTCTCTCAGGTAGTATTGTATTTAATAATGAGAATATCTCACTAAAACAACTATTTTACATTCCATTATCTGTTTTAATGGACCTAAATTTTGCAACTACTACAAACATACTTATCTTTTAACCAGGATATAAGGAATTCTCAAAAGACCTCAACAACTCCTATAAATGAGATGATTCTAACTCAGGAGTTAATCTAATATCATCATGAGTTTCATTTTGTGGAATAGATGGAACTACCAGAACATGTACTATATTTTGAAACTGTGCTACATTTGGAAGAAAATTATCAATATATTCTCTGGAACAGTGTTCAACATGTTGATACCAAAAAACATAATATTGTTGAAAAAAAAAAATGCAAAAAATTACTTCCAACATTTTCAAATGTTACATACGTCCTCAGAGAACATTTTTTCTGAGGATCCTTAATTTTCCCTTATGAAATAAAATTTGATTTCAATGAAGAAAATGATAATAAATCCTGAACACCATCAATATAGAAAATATTTAAACCAAAACTATTTGTATTCCTATACTGAGTTATTCAAGAACGATAATCTAAAAATGACTACTATCGACTTCTTCATTCTGTACTTTTCAAAAAAATATGAAATAATTAGTTATTTTTATATGATTAAATATATAATAAATAATTTCTAAAAAATATAACGCAAATAAATTATCTTTTCAAGAAATTTATAATAATTTAGATTATTTTATAGTTATTCATATTATTTTATGTGATTTCTTACTAATAAATACTCATTTATAATTTTTTTTCTAATTACAACTATTTATTATTAATTTCAAGAATTTTTTACTAATAATTTGTAATTATGGGAAGTAAAATTTCAAACAGATAGGTGACAACTCTTTTTTCCAATGAGTCATCCCCTTTCAACTTTCTACAACTAAAATCTATATGAAAAGTTTGCTCTTACCTATGAGTATATATTTTCGTACGCATGAGGATAGAGAGAAGAGAGGCCTCACCGTGCAACTATCCATGCTCTAATGTATACAAAAATGAATATTCCTACGTCGGAGCAGACTATTAAGAGTGATTTCAGTCATAGAAAGTTGCATGGTGATGAGTCATCAGGAAAAATATCCTCTTTGGTCTACCAACTCACTACCTTGAAACATTCTACGACTTAAATCACTATAAAAAATATGCTTCGATGTATGTCTGAGAATATTTTTCATATTTATTTTAGTGGGAGAAAGTTGCAAGGAGCTGAGGCATCGATCAAAATGAATATCACCAATCCATTGGAAATTGTGAGAGTTTATCAATGTACTCAACTTTATTATATTTTGATTTATGATTTATTAGTAAATAAGTTTAATTGTTACTAATTAATCATAATTATTACTAATTAATCTAAATTATTACTAATTCTTCCTAATTATCACTAATTAATCCTAATTATTAATGTTTAATCCTATTTTTTACTAATTGATAATATTTTTTACTAATTATTACTAATTATTAATAATTATTAATAATCATTACTAATTAATCCAAATTGATACATATTAATCCAAATTATTAAATATTAATCCTAATTATTACTAATAAATCATATTTATGACTAATTATTCCTTATTATTCCTAATTACTCCTAATTATTTTTAATTATTCCTAATTATTCATAATTATTCTACATTATTCGAAATTATTTCTAATTATTTCTAATTATTCCTAATTATTCCAAAATATTCCAAATTTTTACTAATTATCACTAATTATTACAAATTATTACAAATTATTACTAATTATTCTTATTTATTACTATTTATAACTATTTATTATTATTCATTACTATTTATTGTTGTTTATTAATATTTATTACTATTTAATACTATTAATTAATATTTATTACTATTCATTACAATTTATTACTACATTATTTCTATTTATTTCTACTTATTACTAATTATTACTAAACTATTTCTAATTATTTGAATTTATTTCTACTATTACAATTTATTTCAAATTATTTCTATTTATTTATAATTATTCTAAATTATTCCTAATTATCACTAATTATTCATAATTATTCCTAATTATTACTAATGTTTATTATTTATTCCTATTTATTTCTATTTATTACAATATATAACTATTTATTTATATTTGTTACTATTTATTACTATTTGTTACTTTTTATTACTATTTATTACAATTTATTTTATTTTTTTTACAATTTATTACTAATTATTACAATTAATTTCTAATTATTTCTAATTATTACGATTTATTTCTAATTATTTCTAATCATTACTAATTATTTCCAATTATTACCAATTATTACTAATTATTACTACTTATTACTAATTATTACTAATTATTCCTATTAACTACTATTTATAACTATTTATTTCTATTTATAACTAATTATTGATATTTATAACCAATTATTACTATTTATTTCAAATTATTACTAATTTATTTTTGGTTATTATTAACTATTCCTAAATATTACTAATTAATCCCAATTATTACTATCTAATAGAAATTATTACTAATTTATGATAATTATTACTTATTAATCCTAATTATAAATAATTAATCCTTTTTATTACTAAGTAATTAAAATAATTAAAATTATTAATCTGTATTGCATTTCTTTTGTAAATTATAACAATTTATTATAACTTAAATCATAGATATAACTATTTATAAAAATAAGTACTAAAAAATATCTAATTCTAATTTAATTAATTTATATCTAATTAAGAAAAAGTATAAACAATTTAATATAAAATAAATTAACTGAACAATAAAATAAATAGATAAATACCTTGAAACTTAAGTATTGGGAGTATCAAAGTCGCAAATAATGCTGTGATTTAAAAGTTCAAACTAAGAAAAATTTTAGAAGAAATTTTTTCAGAACAGATAGAGAGGGAAGTTGAGGAAAGATTGGAGTGGAAGAAAAAAATGGTGAGGGTATATATGGGTTATATTATTTGCAATGTGGGTATTCACAGCAGGCTACCTGTCCCAAATAGTGGTATTTGCGATGGTCCCCATCACAAATAACTCGACACGCATTACTTACAGTGGGCCATTAAATAGTTATTTGTGATGTGCCCCGTCGCAAATAATAACTGTCAACAATGTATTTGACACATGACAAGTATCCCATTGCAAATTCTTAAAACCATCGCCGAGTATTTGTGATAGGAACATGAACCCGTCACAAATACCATTGCCCGTGTCTTGGTGCGTATTTAACGCCAAACCATGTGTGGCACGTCCTTATCGCCCGTCGCAAAAAAAAAGTTATTTGTGACGGAGAAATACACCTATCACATATAAACCCTTTCAATGGGTTATTTGCGATGGGCCCCTGACCCACCAAAAATATCCATTTTTTTCGTAGTGTATGTATTGTGTTGAAAATGTCATTTATTATCGAATGTAATAACTCTTATAAAAACAAAATATGGTATATTCTATAACACTTTGACAAATAATTTCCTCTATAATTAGAAAGAATATCAAAAACCAATGGTTTGAATTTTCCAAATACCTTTTCTAAAATCACACAATGTAATTAGTTTTAATAAAACATCAACATGAAAATTGAGAAATGGGATGTTTTCAGCTCACCTAGAATAGAAATTCATTATTATTCCATTCTATAATGAACTGGAGGAAAGTGAAAAAATGGATAAAAAAACTTCCATTTATTGATAGAGGGTGATAGAGAATGTCACGAACCAGATCTGGTCGCCATCAAACCGGCACCAAACCTAGCCCATACAAAGGCCCGAAGGGCGTTCCCGATCCCCACGGGTTGGCACAAGTGCCCGGGTACCATATCACGATAATTGGGAATGATTTACCCGATTTTATAAACATTAAACAACAAACAAACTCAATAGAACAAATCTGGATTTTTTTAACTAAAACCGTCTTTTACAAAATTTCTGAACTGTTATACATAATTTAAAACTATGTTTAAAGACCATTACAAAGGTACAAAATCAAATAAGGATAGCCCAAGAACCTCCACATGGAAAGAGGAATCTCCCTCAAGCCATCTTCACGACACTGCATCCCAATGGACAGCTACAAACCTGAACCAATGGCATAAAACCTGTACCCAAACCTGTGACATAAAATAAGAAAGTCTACTTACACCGAAAGGTGTAAGTATGGTGTGAACAAAAGTCCAGTAGGATACCACCTCTAAGAGATTCCATGTGATAAACATTTCATGACAAAAAGCATTGCAAGTTTTGAAAATAAGGAATGCAAGTTGCAATTTTCTAAATGATCCAATAATAAATGAAAACAGTTTTCAAGTGGGATAATTTTAAATGACCAAAAATTATAGAATAAATAACACAGCTACTGAATTTTCCAGCCAACAATACCCTATACGGACGGTAAGTACAAAGGATCTAATGAGCATAAGTAATAGGAAATAACCCCTAGGAACTAGCTAGCTGTGGGTCCCAGGTACCTCATATCTCGGTGAGAGTAACCACAAAAAAATATCTGTTCTCATGCACGAGCCACTAGTAGGGATCATACCCATAACCTAGTGGTCCCCAATCATCATCATCATAGTTTAGTTAGAGTTGTAAGCATCAATCTTGTTAAGTGAAACTGAGGCCAAACCCCACAGATTCACTAGCATACTAGTACACGTCCACCCACCTAGATACCCGTGTTTTCACATTGTGATCAAACAAGTTCAACAATCCAAGAAGTATAGTTTTCACATTAAATATCACTTCCACATCACAAATTAACCCAACAGCCCCATGTACATCACACAAGTCAAAAATTCCACTTTTCATTCAAATGCATTTTGAAATCAAACTCACACCAAAATTGCCTATAACACTTTTCACATTTCATTAACACTTCCACAAATCCTTTAAACGATCCTATAAAACCATTACAAGATATCCAACTCACATAACAACCCACACACATGTCACATAATACCCTTCTCAACTCCACCATTCATTTTATCAATAAACTCACAGGAAACATCCCACACCCGTGTTTCGCACACAAAACACAATTTAGTAAAACATTTTGGCAATTTACAAAACATTCTAAAAATGTTTGACATATCAAATCAGCACTTTACCTTTTAAAAATATACATTAGGTGAACACACTCAGCCAAACAGTACATATACACCCTTTCCCAACATTGTTTAACCAAATAAAATATTTGCAATTTTTATAAAATAAACCCAAGAGGTATAACCATTGTTTGCACACTAAACCCATTTAAAACCCCTCATTCATAACCAAAATCATACCAATAACAATCCAAAACATAATTTTCATCCCTAAAACAATTATTAAATCACCCCCAAGAGTTATAAAAATACATCAAATAATACCACAAATATACACATGAAAAACACATGTTTTCATTAATCACCTTCAAGAAGTACAACATAGTTTTACACGTTAATCTCAATAAAAAATCTCTTTTCAAGGCCCACATGATAATGAGGAATTACCAAAACATAATTTTCAGCCCCTTTCAAGACTAATAAATCACTTTCATATGTTATAAACTAAACGCAAACATTACCCCAAGAGTCACACATGAAAAGTACCCAATTTCAAGCTAAAATACAACTAAAAATTATATGTTTAACCAAATTCATCAAAAAAAGTTTTCAAACCACACAAAACAGATTATAAACATACTAAATTAATAAACCAAGAAATCTAACTCATCATAAAATGGTTACACATGGAATCACCTACCTTTTGAGTCGAAACCCTCAAAACATGGTGCGAAACCTTAAGCGCACCACCGCCGCACCACAAGGAATAGAAATCCAGACCTAGAACACCAAAAATTGACCCAAAAGATACCAAATCAGAACTTAGGATCTAAACCTAACTTCTGGACATTTTAGAACATAAAGAAAGAGGGAGGAAACCCTAAGGGGAATGAAAAATTGAAGAGAGAAACACTTACTCAAAATAATCTTGAATAAAACGACCCAAAATCCACAAGAATCTGAATTTGAAAACATCCAAAAATTAAAGGGAGGTTCGAAAAAGGATTATGAGATCATATAGGAACTGGAATGGGGGAAATAGAGTAAGAATTGAGAGAGTTATGATGGAAATAACTTACCTCCTCAAATATTCCCTATTTTCGAAACCCTATGAATATCAGCACTCAATAGCGATGCAAACGAGCTCCAAAGAGGGGGGGGGGGGAATGGGAGCGTGCCTGGGCTTCCTAGGGTCGAGGGGGAGGTGGAATCACCGAAAAATTCATTATAATGAATAAGATATTAAAAAATTAAAGAAACAATTTAAAACTGGAAAATGGGATTTTGGGTTGGCCAAATTCTCAAATAAAAACCCAAATCCCCCATGATTATGGATTTATAATGACACCAAATTTAAATTTTGTGATAAAATATCAGGGTAGGAAATTTAGGAGTTGGAATGAATGAAAAATATTAAAAAATTAAAAGTTATAAAATAAACAAAATTTATTTTTAAATCTGGAATTGGGCTCACGGTTTGGCCCAATTCATGAAAACTCACCTATCCTCCATAAAACCTTTGGAAACCCCCAAAACAAAGAATAAATGGAAAATAATTTAAAAATAACTTTAAAATAAGTTATGTATGTGATAATTCTCCCCACCTTGAAAACTTTCCGCCCTGGAAAGTCACAGCAAGGTTAAAGCAACAACCAAACCCCACTGAGAAACCAATAGGTACTCTCTTGCGAGGTTTCACACCCAAAGGCCAAAACACCTCCAGTGATCAATTAAAGAAGGATTACTCTCACAACCAAAACATACACCACTTTCCTAAAAGTATGAATAAAAATCATAATTTATCCCAAAATAAAACACTTCAAACACTATCTGAACAAGACTCAAGCAATTCACCCAAACGAACAACAACTTTGAACAAGGTTACACTTACCTTACTTTAACTAAACCATTGGGCACTCTCTAGTCCCAACGTATACTCAAGGAAGATGTTGGTAGCTAGATATATACGAACGATACTATCTACACCAGGCCAAAACCATAGATAAATCTAAGTTACTGGTAAGGGGGGACACTAATATCCTCACCACCATAAGAGACAACCAATATTTCTTTTTCGAGACAGAATCAGGACACTAATAGGGGGAGGCCTGAACGGACTCCCCTGTACCTAGGGTAGACTTCCATTCAAAATTTCCTAAGGAACATACATGACAATCATAGTGGTTCTCCCCACCATAAGAACCAACCATCTTAATCGACCAGCATAGGACGACATAGAAAGACCCAAAACTTTCAAGATTTGGGAAGGTTGCATGGTTAGTCCGCACAGTTTGTGAAACCGTGAACTAACTGTGCTGATCAATCTTCCGGCTTGGCTTTCAGGCACACAGTCTCTCTTAATCATTCACAAACCATGTGCTCTGCATGTCTAGCCAAATTTCAAACCATTCTCTAATGACTCAATGGAAACCAAAGGGGGAGGTAATGACATTGGGCAATGTCATGGGTACAAGGCCCTCCATCTATTTACACCAAACGTGAACAAAAGAAGAAAAATAATGATACCAGAGGTTTAAACTCATCCTATATTTCATATTTAGGATAGGACTTTGTACAAGGTTTTAAATGACCCTGTGATTTCCCCTGACTACGAGCCAACTTCTCTCCGAGACCTATGGTTGGAGCTCAAATGATTGAAGCATCTTTGTCCTCGCAGCTAGTCTTTGGAAACCCACTGAATGGGAATTCTTCTTTCGGTGCCACCAAAAACTACACCACAACCCAAGATAAGTTTTCCAGACATAACAAATTCCATACTCACTTTACCCTATCCCGATATTTCACTAAAACAAGGGCTAAGAAGATGCACACACATCACACCTTGTTTCTTCAGATGATAAACAATCGAAGTAAAGAACACCTACACCCACCTTCCTCTAAAATGGAAGATTTTGAAGTTTTTCCAAGGGAGACATTCACCCAACACAATAGGGACTCTTGTAGTATTTCACGACATTCACCTATATGGTCAATCGATCACATGACATCATAAGTCATCACCAAACATGGCCATTGCGACTGATATAAACAATGCATGGATATGGACCTTATACAACATCCCCAAACAACACACAATTCTAGAAAGTGGCCACAATATCCTATCGTGACCATATTTCCCACACTGTTGGTTTAACATGAACTCATGCATCAAAGAAACTTTTAAGAACCCCAAAGGCCCTCTTAGACACCATTGAAACACTCATCCACACTAACAACCCTAGACCACATCCACCTTCGATGAATATGGAAACAAAAGAAACTATGGTCTCTTTCACCCTTCCACGAGCACTCTCCCGTTACAAGAGGATCTAAAAATCAAATAAATGAATGGGTGTAGACTCAATCTAAAAATCTCAAGAAAAATATTCCTTATATTGATCAACTGGAGGGTCTTCAAACGACGAAACAATCCTGGTTGCACTTCAGTTGTGCACTAACCTTTAATGGGGGTGTACCTTATCCAACGATTGAACCCAAGGACCCAACCAAGATGGTCCATTAGTCAATATATACCACAAACCAGATACAAACACATGAAGGGAACCATCATAAAGGTGTCCCAAATTTTTTTTGAAAAGAGACCACTAACTGTCCCTATAACACAACTTACTGACCAAACCCAAACCCAAAACATAGTTCAAACAGGAGGGGTTTTTGGACTGAAAACATCCCACAACATCAACATTTCACAAAAACACATAATATAAACCATTTCAAACAATTCATCAAGTCTTCATGTTTCTCTTTAAAAACATTTCTTTGAAAACAAATGGTTCAGCGGTAAGCGCATCCCCCAATGGTACCCCATGGGCCTTACACATGCATGTTTCTGTGCCACACCGAGCACCCTCCTCATATCCATCTCGACACTCATCCAGTAATGTCATCGACCATCCATATTCCCATATAACCCCATGCATGTGGTTGCTCACGAAAATACCAAAGGCTAAAACAATAATTCTTTCCACTTTTCAAAACCAAAACAGTCAACCAACACATCCTTTTTTCTAAAAACTGCTAACCACTAGATCAAAATCCCAACTCACATCTTACAAAAATTTTTAGAAAGTCACAACCATTTTGAAAATAACTCACTTTCAAGATATTCACATCAATTTCAAAACATCTCATCCCATTAAAACACACTCTGATTGTTTAGAAAACTCTCTTGGTAACACTTTTCAAAACCAACTTCAATATAGTTCCTACTTTAAAAGAGGTGTAAGCATGCCATTTTACATTTCAAAACAATTTTGAAAATTTAGTTCCTCCATTTCATAAACTAGATCATTCCCTCTTTATTTGAAAACCATTTCATAAAAACTTTACACTTCTTAAAACCAAGTCACCTTAAAACCAAAGTGCCATGATTTCAAAACTAAAGCACAAAATAATGCGAGAGGAAACTAGTTTCAGTGGGTGACTTGGAAATATGGTTGGTAGCCATATTCCAATCACTTCACTATCGTAGAGAGTGTTCTATAGAATATCTTCAGCTTCACATGGCTTTCCAGGCCCTGTGAGCTCAGTGAGACCATTAACCCAACTCTCTTTTCATTTCCCCTAATCATCTTCAAACCAAGAAAACCAAAGGAATTAGATAAATCCTGACTTCCTCTAGCGACTCGAATCCTGTCATGAGGTGTGGTGATCAAGCACACTACCTATAACCGAACTACCAAGTCCCAACAATCCTAACTTTATACTATCCCGACTGTTCCCTAAATAACGTGACCCAAAGAGTTAACCAGAACCTCCTTTGATACCATTTTGTCACAAACCAGATCTGGTCACCATCAAACCGGCACCAAACCCAGCCCATGACAAGGCCCGAAGGGCGTTACCGATCCCCACGGGCTGGAACAAGTTCCCGGGTATCATATCAGGATAATTGGGAACAATTTACCTGATTTTATAAACATTAAACAACAAACAAACTCAATAGAACAAATCTGGATTTTTTTTAACTAAAACCATATTTTAGAAAATTTCTGAACTGAAATACATAAGTTAAATCTATGTTTAAAGACCATTACAATGGTAAAAAACCAAATAATGATAGCCCAAGAACCTCCACATGGAAAGAGGAACCTCCCTCAAACAATCTTCACGACACTGCATCCCAATGGACAGCTAAAAACCTGAACCAATGGCATAAAACCTGGACCCAAACCTGTGACATAAAATAAGCAAGTCTACATACACCCAAAGGTGTAAGTAGGGTGGGAGAGAAAGCCCAGTTGGATACCACCTCTAAGAGATTCCATCTGATAAACATTTCATATAAAAAATCATTTCATGTTTTTTAAATAAGGAATGCTAGTTACAATTTTCTGAAGCATGCAATAATAAATGAAAACAGTTTTCATGTGGGATAAATTTAAAGGATTTTTTCAAAAAAATTAAATAAAAAAGCTACTGAATTTTCCAGCCAACAATACCGTACACCGACGATAAGTACAAAGGATCTAATGAGCACAAGTAAAAGGAAATAACCCCTAGGCACTAGCTAGTTGTGGGTCCCAAGTACCTCGTATCTCAGTGAGAGTAACCACAAAAAAATATTTGTTCCCGTGCACGAGCCACTAGTAGGGATCATAACCATAACCTAGTGGTCCCCAATCATCATCATCATTGTTTTGTTAGAGTTGTAAGCGTCAATATTACTAAGTGAAACTGAGGCCAAACCCCACGGATTCACTAGCATACTAGTACAGGTCCACCAACCTAGATACCCGAGTTTTCACATTGTGCTCAAACAAGTTCAACAATCCAGGAAGTATAGTTTTCACATGAAAATATCACTTCCACATCAAAAATTAACCCAACAGCCCCATGTACATCACACAAGTCAAAAATTACACTTTTCATTCAAATGCATTTTGAAATCAAACTCACACCAAAATTGCCTACAACACTTTTCACTTTTCTTTAACAGTTCCACAAATCCTTTAAATGATTCTATAAAACCATTAAAATATATTCAACTCACATAACAACCCACACACATGTCACATATTACCCTTCTCAACTCCACAATTCATTTTATCAATAAACTCACACGAAACATCCCACACCCGTGTTTCGCACACAAAACAAAATTTAGTAAAACATTTCGGCAATTTGAAAAACATTCTAAAAATGTTTCACATCTCAAATCAGCACTTTACCTTTCAAAAACCCACATTAGGTGAACAAACTCACCCAAACAGTACATATACACCCTTTCCCAACTTTGTTTAACCAAATAAAACATTTTCAATTTTTATAAGACAAACCCAAGAGGTATAACCATTGTTTGCAGACTAAACCCATTTCAAACCCCTCATTCAAAACCAAAATCATACCAATAACAATACAAAACATAATTTTCAGCCCTAAAACAATTATTAAAGCACCCCCCAAGTTTTATAAAAATACATCAAATAATACCAAAAAGATACACATGAAAAACACACGTTTTCATAAATCACCTTCAAGAAGTACAACACAGTTTTACACCTTAAAATCAATCAAAAATCTCTTTTCATGGCCCACATGATAATAAGGAATTTCCAAAACAGAATTTTCAGCCCCTTTCAAGACTAATAAATCACTCTCATATGTTATAAACTAAGCCCAAACATTACCCCAAGAGTCACACATGAAAAGTACCCAATTTCAAGCTAAAATACAACTAAAAATTATATGTTTAACCAAATTCATCAAAATCAGTTTTCACACCACACAAAACAGATTATGAACATACTAAATTAATAAACCAAGGAAGCTAACTCATCATAAAATGGTTACACATGGAATCACCTACCTTTTGAGTCGAAACCCTCAAAACTTGGTGCGAAACCTTAAGCGCACCACCGCCGCACCACAAGGACTATAAATCCAGACCTAGAACACCAAAAATTGACCCATAAGATACCAAATCAGTCCTTAGGATCTAAACCTAACTTCTGGACATTTTAGAACATAAATAAAGAGGGATGAAACCCTAAGGAGAATGAAAAATTGAAGAGAGAAAGACTTACTCAAAACAATCTTGAATAAAACGACCCAAAATCCACCAGAATCTGAATTTGAAAACATCCAAAAATTAAAGGGATGTTCGAAAAAGGATTATGAGATCATATAGGAACTAGAATGGGGGAAAAAGAATAAGAATTGAGAGATTTATGATCGAAATAACTTACCTCCTCAAATATGCCCGATTTTAGAAACCCTAAGAATATCAGCACTCAATCGCGATGAAAACGAGCTCCAAAGAGGGGGGGAATGGAATTGGAGCGTGCCAGGGCTTCTTAGGGTCAAGGGGGAGGTGGAATCACCGAAAAATTCATTATAATGAATATGTTATTAAAAAATTAAAGAAACAATTTAAAACTAGAAAATGGGCTTTCGGGTTGGCCCAATTCTCAAATAAAAAATCAAATCCCCCATGATTATGGATTTATAATGGATCCAAATTTAAATGTTGTGTTAATATATCACGGTAGGACATTTAGGAGTTGGAATGACTGAAAAATATTAAAAAATGAAATGTTATAAAATAAAAAAAATTATTTTTAAATTTTGAATTGGGCTCACGGTTTGGCCAAATTCATGAAAACTCACATATTCTCCGTAAAACCTTTGGAAACCCCCAAAACAAAGCATGAATGGAAAATAAATTTAAAAAAACTTTAAAATAAGTTATGTATGTTACATAGAACATGGTTATGATAAACATTACAATCATAAAACATTAAAACTATCATGGGTTAAAAGGCCATTTATTTTCTGATAATAAACTAATTGTGATAATGCATTTTGTTTTTAAAATAATTTTCTAAATGATGTGGAATTAGTTTACTATCATGAAAAATAAAATATATAAATATTCATACATGAATATTATAATATCATTCAACAATCACTTCCCATGTAAATATTTAATTTCTTCTCAAAACTATCATGACTCACAATGATTTAATCATGCTTTAAACACAATAATCAACTTCTATGTATCAAAAAATATGAAATATAATCATACTAAATCCATCCTATTTCTTTATTTTAACAAGAAATATATTAGTTAGAAAAATATAATGTAATTTCACAATGTGAGTAAACATTAATAGTAATAGGAAATAATTTAATCATCAAAATTCATTAGTAATACAAAATGATCAACATAGATCATTTAGAAAATAAATATCATTAAAATAATTCAAAAAAATTATTGACTAAAATTGAACCCCTAAAATCAAAAGTATTTTATCACATATTATCCTAATATTATTTTTAATAGTTATATGTATACTAAATCAAATAAATTTGAATTCTCATACCAAAATGTGCATTCCATAAAATTATAATCTTCAAATAAGCTATCCATTTACCTAAATTACTTGAATCACAATAAATAAATGATAAAATTATATGTGATTCCAATATATTATTCACTGTTTATTTCATAGATAATATCCTGTAATATTTTATTTTCCTTAATCCTGTAATGATCCCAATAATTATTTTGATCTTACTCTCAGATAATTTTAATCACATAATAACTAAATCAATTTCTAATCTTGTGGTTATCTTTAAAATAAAACATATCTTCCAAAATTTAACCAATCAACCATCTTGCAGATAATTTAAGTAAGGAAAAATAAAGTCATACTTACCAAGACATCAAATTGTCCAGTGGTTAAGGACATGCCCTTACCACACAGCATTTGAGAATTCATACATCGCAGACCTATCTGATGTGATGGGTTGTTTCATGGTCTGTGGGTTATACATTTTCTAAATCTATATTAATGTAATCCTTATAATATGTCTTGAAAAATTATCAAAATACACAAAAAAACCATACAATATTCAAAATTAAATAAATGTTGTAATCCCAATGGTTATCTCACACCATTAATTTGACATTCAAATAATGAAATAACCCATAATTACCACAAAATCAAAGATCATATAAATCCTAAGGGTTTTCCATACTATTAAACATATGTCAGAGAATTAGAATGATATTTATTTTTCAAATAACCCATTTCAAATGATAAACTTATGGTTTATGTATACCTTAAATATAAACAAAATCTTAATATATGTCTCCTAAATTACTCCCATCATCGAATGAGTATTTTTTTTAAGTTATGATCATTTTTAATTCAAAAAATATGTCATAGCTCTATAATGTTGAAACCTTATTAAAATAACATTTTTTATAACCCCTTTAACATTATTTTCAATAGTATTGTTGAATAAAAATTTAAAAAAACCAAAATATGAATTATATCATGAGGTTCAAAAATGTGAAAACCTATGATGGTAAACAATTCATACCATTCATATGTCACATGAGTTTTTTGGACCTTCTACTATAATAGTGTTTTGTATTTTTAAAAAATTTTATGTATGGTCAATCTAATTGCATTCATGAGTGCCCTAGGACATAGTTTATTATAATGACCGCAAAACCCATATTTAATAATTTTAATTGATGACTCTTGAATAATTTCTATCCACATCATGAAGTTAACTAATTACTCATTTACATTCTCAAATATTTCTGTTATGACCACATTTACCATATATAAAACAACTTCCAATTTTTTTATTACATTTTCAAGGGTGATTAAATATAAATTATTCACAAATGGGTCATAGAATATCTTTAAATTTATGAATGTATCCCCTAAACATCTAATGTGAATTAATTTAACTCATATTTGGAAACTCACCAAGGACGATTTTATAAATAATTACATATTATTATTTATTATTGATAAACATAATATTCCTTAATATATATCCCAGTATGTTAGGTTTTGATTTTAGAAAACCATCACATTCTCCTTCACATCAATTATAACATTGGTTCATACTAGGTCAGTCAATTTACTAAAACAAAAAATATTTGTGTGAGGATATCAATAAAATTATAATTAACTAGATTTTTAGGAGGATAGAACCAAGGATATCTTTATACATGTCATCTAAATATATATACTTTTAACTAAATAAAGTTTATTATCATTACAGTAGAAACCATTTATATATAAATTATAGAAACTTATTCTCACATAACATCCAAACAACTAAAGTTATCTGAAGACTTATTTGATACCAACTGTAAGGACATGGCAATAATCAACACATAATCTACTATATATGAAATAATATTCAAATTATTTCATTCCTAAAATAACTTTTAGGTTTACAGTTTTATATAATTAGGGAATACCCTTACACAGTAAACCATTACATTACAAGTGGACACATTTACTTAGTATCCATTTTTGAATATAACAAAACACATTAAAATAAAACATGATTTCTTTTACTAACAAAACCTCATGACATTCAGATTTTATTTTTCATCTTTTCTTACAAATCATTAAAAAATATGATATTTTTATGAAAACATGCATTGAGAAAATACTCTCAATAAGAAACATAATGAGAAAAAACTATTTTCCTAGTGAAATAAATAAGAACCCATTAAAAACCATTTACTGAATACATGCGTTTTTCCCAAAAAAAAAATATCTATTTTTTAAAAACAAATAATATTCGGATAAAATTTTTTAAATAATTATTTCCATGAAAAATCATACTAAATCATAGAAAACTCATATCGGTTCATCAGAATATAATTATTAATAACCCCTTTATAAAACCCTTATTAATTGAAAAAATAATATTGCTGGAATATTTTTTAATTCTCTTGAAAAAAATCATTACACAGTGCTTTGGATTTATACAATAGGGTTCACCTATCATATATTGAGGTATATAGGGGCTCACACCATCATATCATGAAATATTATGTGGCTCTAACCTTCATATCATGACATATATAGGATATCATCCATCAATAGAATGACCTATAATGGGGATCAACACATATTATCTTGATTTATAATGGGGATCGACCCACAATATCTTGACAAATTACTAAGGAAAATATCATGAATAAACCCCTTAAAACACTTTTTAAATCTTTATGGAAAACAAATTTGGATATCAAAATACAGTTTAAATTTTCTAATAATATATTATTTAATTAATGAAAAAATATGAAGGAAATTTTTTTTATTAAAAATAACCTTTTAAAAATAAAAATAAAAATTCATATTTTTGGGAAAGGCCACTCATGACGTATAAGATTATAAAAAATTCCTTCAAAACTGTTATCAGAATGGTAAAAAAGATCCTCATTTGGAAAATGAAAAAATTATTCCATTCAAATAAAATTAAAAATGTAAACACGTGTAAAAACTACATTAAAATATAATAGGGGATTGGAGAATGACTATTCTAATACATTATTATTAAATATAGATATATAAGAAACCATGATTTTTAATGTTACCATAAAAGAAATTTTTAAAAATAATTTCTCTTACATTGAATCTAACTCATCACTTATACTCTAATTCTTCCTAAATAATATATTTAAATAATTATTAAACATGATTAAGAACCATTTTCATGTTTATTATCCTTTTATATCATATATAGACATGTTATATAATATGACATAATCATTTATGTACCTGTCATACATTTTGATGACATTCGGTTCATAAGTCCAAAAGGACTTAGTTATATTGAAAATGGTTAATGTGGTCATTTTGGACTTATGAACCGAATATCATCAGGATGTATGATGTATATATAATTGATAATGTAATATCATATAACATGGTTTTTAGTTATATTAAAGGAATAATAAAAAAGAAAATGATAAATGTGGTCATTACCCCACTATATACAAAATAATACTAATGAAATAATTATCATTTTTATACATAAATTATACCTTTATAATAAATTTTTAAATATTGATATGAAAATTGAACTACTTTACAATAATGGAGATGTTGTTATGTATATCCCAATGATTAACATTACCTTTTTCAATTACCATTAATGGAATAAGTTATTTATTCTTTTATTAATCCAAAATCACAATTATTTAATAAATTTAATATTAATTACTTTTAATTATATATATATATATATATCATCCATCAGATGCGGTGATGAAAAAAATAAAATTACTTCTTGGAGGTGGTGTACCACACACACAAATGAACTACATTATCATTTTTAGTGATTATAAAGTTAACGAGATTAAATATATATATTATATTTTAATAATTATATATATATCTAATCAATTTAAAATATATACATTAATTTCATCATTATAATCTATCCATAACATATGGTAATGGAAAACTAATTACATTGGTTCGTAAGGTGGTAGTCCAGCATAGACACAAAATTTGGTTTTGTTTCCCATTTTATAGAAGATGAGATTCAAATTTGATATTCGATTAGCATAAAAACACCTTAGTATATTTAGTACTATTGTTTATTATATAATCATGTTTCAATGTTATTTAAAATAGATGGATTATGAATAGAAAAAAAATATGTCTAAAAACTATACCAATAATTTGGAAAGATTCTATTAATTAACACATTTTGCCACAATGTTTGTTGTTATGCTAAAAAAGAACATATAAAAGGTGTGGTGAAATTATATTGAGGGATTTGATTTGGTTTTTTATAAAACAAATGGGTTTTAAGTGTTCATGAATGAGGAGAAGAGGATCCATTTTATAAGAGAGGGGATGCACATTATTGGATCTTAAGAAATTATTAAATTTATATAAATTATTATTAAATTATAAATCTCTCATAAAATATTTTTTAGAAGTTAAAATGATAATTGGTCTAAATAAAATTTTAAAATACAAATATAATTTTGTTATGACTGTGTTTTAATCCTAATCATTGGGTTATTATCCCATGTTAACAATTTCAAAACATACTATGACAATAATGTTTTTTACACTTTGAGGGTCAATATTAATACTATAAATATATAAAAGCCCAATAAATGAACAATGCTTCAACTTATAATCTAATTAATATCAAATTTTCTGAATTTTACAATTTTAGTAATTTAATATCATTTAAGAATATATTCTTATTATAAAATATGTTTAATGTCATTTTGAAATATAATCATTTAATTGACTCTAATAACCTAAGGAAATCAAAATGAATTCAAAAAATAAATTATTTATACCCTTAACGTGTCATGGTAATTAATTAAATTATTATATCATATTATATATTTTTAATTATATTTCTTTTATTATTTTTTTTATAATTTATTTGATTTAGAAAATTATTAATTAAATATTATTTCTCCATTGGGTAACCCTTTATAGTAATACATTAATCATTAAAAACTAAAATAAAAAAATAATGATTATTATAAATCATTTATTTCTCAAAAATTTATTTCTAGTCAAACATATGAGCTACACAACCAAAAACTGAAAATATTATTTTCATTATAAACTAGAGTGTGACATGTTTTCCATTTCATGATATAAATTAATTTAAAAAAACATAATATCATTTAAATGGATATAAAATGGCATATAAAAAATCATGGATGTGTATAGATGAAATGGAATCAGCTAATAAAATTGATGAATATTTAGGGTCGTTTCTTAGTCATTGTCCTTTAACTTTAGTTACTTGATTTACCATATGTCATGATAATAAATATTACAACCTATGATCTTCATATTTAACCAAAATAAAAGATACGTATTGAAAAATTTTAGACACCCTAATAAAATATATTGTATCTTTTTATAAAAACTCAAATCACACAATTTTTATAAAAAAAATTATAATTAATCGTGAAGAATAAAATAAAATTACATTTTTTAGAAAAGTTCCCCACTTAAATATAAAATATTATTTTACAAAAAATCAATTATAAAATCTTATTAAAACACATAAATAAATTTTTTAAAATAAAAAATAATTAAAAAATGATTAAACCTTTTATAAAATATAATTTACATTATAAATACATTAAATAAAAAATATAGTGTTCAAAATAATCAAATTTTTTTAGCATTTATTGCAAAAAAATATTTTTAGAATATTATAAAAAATTCATCATAATAGATTATCAAAACTATGATTTCAAAATTGAAATTAATTATTAAAAAAATATTTTATAATATTTCCATAAATTAATTATAAAATTTACTCACAAAAATAATAAAAAACCAAATTTTAATAAATTACAATTTTATATAGAAAAACTATTTTTTAAAAATTAAAATTATTATTTATAAAATCATTAATTAATACGTCATCTGTGTTGTTGATTATTATATATTTAATAATTTGGGTAATACTCTTAATTATCTCTAATTTATCATTTAAGATATAATAACCACATTTATATAATTATATTTTTTATTTATTTAAGTCTTATGTCATGTATCTTGTACTATATGAAACATAGTCTCTCCTTGAAAAACTCTAGATGTTACATATGGAACCAGAATATATTTATGTGTATAAAATGTTTTGAAATTAATATGATTACTCATATTTTATTTTTTGATTATGTAAATGGTCGTCATCGGTGAGATATTGAGAAAAAACATGTTCAAGGAATATATTGTAATATATAAGTGAGCCTTTAGTGTATTGTCCAGTATATGTTCCTACAATAATGTAAATTTCAAGGAATCCACGTGAAGTTGTGTTGGACTGTAAAAATGTGCCTAATCCTGATATACTTTCTATTATAATATTCAAAAAATTACACCTATGTGTGAGTTGGAATGTGTTCCCGTAAATGTGTAGTTATCGAGAAGTACTGTTGATGGAATTTGAAATTTGGAGTAGGGTTATTTTCATTAATGTTTTTGTCACTATAAAATATTGAAAATAGTCATGAAATATCATATCCAATATATAATTATTTTTATAAAATATGTGACAAGTGATATACATCTTCTCTTCTATTTCATCTATAGAATAATTAGTGGATTAATGAATAAGAATATTAAAATGCTCATGGTGTTTAGTGGGAATTGGAATATAGGATCACTCATGTCCTCCACATTCATTTAGGTAATGCCAATGGGGTTCACCAGTGGTGGTAGAGGATATGGGTTTCCTCCTTGATTGATGATGATTTTTTTATGATTCCTCTTATTTTTCTAAAATATTATTGCATGTTTTTTAGAAAAATCATGAGTATATGTAACTCCATGATTTTTTATGGCCATTTTGGAATACATTAAAATTATTTAATAGATTTTATTACATGATACACCATGTTAATTTTAATTTATATAAAATTCCATGTTAGTATTTCACTACACATAACATGGTGGTTATCTTTCATTACTGAAGAAACTATTTTTTTCTTGTGTTACATGAAACACTAGGCTTAGCTTGCGATACATGAAACACTGAGTTTAAATAAAAAATGAAAAATTATAAAAATAGTATTGTAGTTATCAACTATCCATTATAATGGAACGTATAAAATGGATTATAAACTTATAGAAAATTATAAAAAAATATATCTTTCATTTTATAAAAATGTACTTTTAGTAACCAATAAATTTTAAATAATTGTATGATCTATTTGAAAAAAATTAAATTCATTGTCTAAAAAAATTATATTGAGAAACATGTTTTTTCCCCAATAATTTAAAAATACAAATCTTATGAATGATTATAATGAAATGTATAAATAATATATTCAATAAAATATATATAATTGAATTTATGTGTATTGTAAACATTATATAAGAATAAATCAATTTTTACACATAAAAAGATGTGTTTTTCAAAAAGGCATTTTTATAACCATTTAATAGAAAACATATTATAAAATTAATTTTTTAAAATTTAATAAATTATTTTTAAAATCACTTCAGTTTTGATATTGTAATATCAATATTATTGTATGTTTATTTTTACACATTCTTTCAGGAAAATATTTATTTGTGGATAAATAGTGCAAATACTGAATATTAACTAAAACCAATCATCTTTTCAAATTATTTATATAGTTAGTTTTTTGAGTATATTTTAAACTATAATTATATAAATTATTCATCTAATAATCCAATTTATGAAAATTTATCCAATTTTATATTGAAATTGGATAGAAAACCCTTGTATTCATTATAGAATTTTCATCATAATAACACGCATTATCATCATGTTTACAGATTTAATTTTAAATTAAATTACAGAAATTATTTGAATGGAATTTTTTAAAAGTATATTAGATATTTGGAATTAGTATAATTTTTATTTTATAATAAGGTAAAAATAATTTTTTACAAAAATGATTAGTGAAAACAGTTAATATTAATTAATGTGTTTAATGTTAATACATGGTTTTGTGCATTACATGAGGCTGTATCCAATATTTTCATACACAAAATATGAAATTTATTTAACTAGATATATTAACAATTACTTAGTATAAATTATATAATATTTTTTTTTATTAAAATAAAAATGGATAAATTACCAAGGTAAATAAAAAGATACATGTAAAATTGGTAAAACACTATAAAGATAAAAATGAGTAAACATAAAGAATAATGAATAAAATGTTAGAAAATATATTTCAATTTTGTAGTGTAAGTATTTTCTGACCAATTAATAAAACCCCCTACACTATTTTCCTATTATTGAGGAAAATTATGTAAGGGAAACATCCCAATAGTGAATACATTTCTGTTTTTTAAGAAATACACTCCCCTATTATAAAATGGAATTCACTGTCTCTACTTCATAAATCTTCTATTTCTGTTTTTCTTGAAAAAACAATACGAAAATAACTCTCAAAATTCCTTACACTCATACTATTATAATTGGCTTGTTAAAACAAATCCAAACATGGAGGTACTTAGGTGAAAACCAATCAGAGACACCCGAAGAACAAGAAATGTTCATCAATTAATATTTTTGTTTTATTTCATCCTCGAACCCATTTAATTATTTTTATATAATGATTATATAATATATAATTTATCGTTAATATACATATATGTTGTTATTTTATTTGTGTGACCAATAATCATACACACATCAATCAAAAGTTCTATGAATTCACCATTCATGTCTATCGAGGACTACCAACTTGCTAACTGATGTCTTTCATTTTCCATTAGTACCACTTAAGAAGAAAAATAATGATGGGAATGATTTTAATGAATGAAAAATATGAAAAATAAGATTATTATTATTTTTTATCCTTATCTAATTTTTATACAGTACATACCTTTATTATTTCCACTTCACGGGAACACGATAATGTCGTTAATTTATACGGAGACTACCACCATGTAAAGAGATTTATTCATCATTACATTACATGGAATTTAATGAGGACGAGATTAACATTAATATGTGCTATAAATTACATAATAATTATACTAGAATGAATAAATATATTTCATTTAATTGCCTTTTTTTCAATATGATAGGAAAATAGAAACATCATTCATGTGTATGTACGAATTACAATCTCCATAAACCGTGTCTTTCTGTTCATATTTATATCTTTTTTAAATTATTAAAAATAAACTTAGAATGAATATATATTATATATATAACATTTATTGAATTACATAAATTATTAAATAATGACATAATTTTGAGGAAAAAAATAATATTTCAAAACATATATGAAAAAATAGAGCAATTATTACAAGAAATGTAACTTTTAGATGGAATTTTTAATTAATGGGTAATATAATTTTATAATAAAATCATATATGGTTTTATATTTATAAATAGGTATATATTAAATTATTATAATCAACATATATTAATGAAAAATTAATGTTATTGTTTATGAATGAATTCAAGACTTATCTTACAGGGTTTCATTATCTCTTTTTTACTGAGACACATTCTATATTCCCCACGACTTTATTCAATGTGGTGTATATACATCCCATGAATTTATTTTATAATTATTATAATAAAATTTATTATTATTTATATAAAAAATATTACTATCTCCCTCATGGGTTTTAAGGTTAAAATGTTTCCAAATCGATAAGGGATTTTTTCCTATATTAGCCTTCTTAATGATATTCATTATGTTATGAACATATATTATTTGATAAGGTGTATATAAATTCAAATTGACCTGTAACATCATAAATAAATTAATACTCATTATATTTCATGTTTCATTTTATGTTATTACTTCATTGGTTTGAGGATTTATGTTACAGAAGGGGAAGGTGTTTCTTGTTACAATATCACGGTGAATCGGGATTATTTTTGATCAAGCATTCAATATTGATGTATGAAGATATACCACTAAAAATTCCCATGAATTATCATATTATCTAGTTATTCTGGATATATTCATGAAATTTTACCATTTATCCAATATTTTGTGCTTAATATAATCAAGTATTTTTTATATGAAAATTCGACTTTATTTCTCTTTTCAGTTAAAAATATTGATTCATCCAAAACAATAATTTATAAAAATATATAATAATTTTTTAAATGATATTTTAATATAATTTTCATAGAATATAATTTTTATATTTTTAATTTTTAAAAAAATTGTTTAATTTTTTTTAAATATTTTCAAATATTCATTAAAATGTTTTAAATATTACTTTCAAAGTAAATGTTTCTCAAATTCATTTCTATTTTATAAAGTGATTCAAAATATAGAAGGTATAATTTCCTCAAAAAATGTTTTAAATGATCATGTAGAAATTATTTTACATCTACGGTGATATATTTCATTGTTATTTATGCCTTACAAGTGATATGATTCAAGGATACCGTTCATATTCATTTTCTGAAAGGTTTATATTTTGATGAAATAATATTAATGGAACCCATTTTTTTGTACCAGTCTATAATTTCCCAAATATTTTTTATCAAACACATAAACTTTTTGTGGTGTGAAATTTTTATGCAAGTATAATGGTTCATTTTTTGAGTTCTTAAGATTATATGCAAGATCATTTTAATTTCATCATGTTGTGGTTATTGGACATTGCTTATATGATTGGTCACCCACGATAGCACAGAGTAAGCCCACTACAGATTATATATTGGGGCATTATAGATAGTTCTATGTTGTCCCATTATTGAATATATCATGGGGTTTCCCATATAGAACCTATTAAGACCATTAAAAAATTTATGATAGGGAATCCCTAATAACTTTTGGTGAGCCTTTTATAGCTTACATGATTGGCGTTCCTAAATAGGGCTTCAAATCATTGGGTAATAAAATATTATATACAATCTGAGAGGTTACCATCATGTTTATTTAATGCCTAGTGATAATGGTAAATGGGCAGTCAAGCGAAGCCAAAAAAGTATAGCACACATGTGGTCATCCTATTCCTAATGTTGGTATACATATGGTTATCCTAAGCCTAACAAGATATGAACAACTGGGTGGGTATCCTTGATGTAATAATAAGATTTTTATGCGTTTTCCACAATACCATTACATATTTATATGTTATTCACTCATGGATTATACTCTGGATTCCCTTAGGATTCATGTCTTATGATATTTGAATAATTATACCATGACTCATGTATATGATTTATGATATGAATGGTATGATCATAAAAACATATCCTCGTGTTCTCATACATTTATGTTCATGTTATGATAATTTATCTCCTTTATTTACCATTCTAATGAATCTTAGATCATGATTTCTTGGGTTTATTTTACCCAAATTATAAATAATTGTTTTATGTAGGATCACTAAATTGAAATATATTTGTTGGAAGTATTAAATATCTATCACCATTTTAGTATAATGTGTTATATGTTTTTAAACAGACTATACTATTATGGTCCTAATGAATATAACTTTTTAATTTTCTGAATATTTACCTAAAATGATGTTATATCCATGTATGATAAGCCTAGGTCGCTATTGTTAGTAGTAGAGTAATGGTCTAGTCACCCTTTGAAAAAAAGGTCAGAAAACATTGTTGAGATGCCTATTGATTTTTCGAATGTTATGACTATATATTTACTTATGCATAATTATAAGGGTGAGTCATAGTATATAAAAATATCCTATAATTTTGGTAAAAGATATAGAATGTAGTTTCCAAGAAATTCATACTTTTATATATACTACATTTGGATATGGCTCTATCACACCTTTACCTTTGGGAAAAAACAGTAAAAACATTTTAATGGGTTGGAATTGATGCAGAAGTGGGTCATGAAAATGTTCCTTACTACACCCATTGTTTGACACTCCTAGGGGATATGGTAAAAAAATTCATTAACACATTTCGAACTCTCATGATGGATGTAAATAGGCGGTGGCTATAGATGACATAGGATAAACATAAAGTAACATATATTAAATAAGGTGGCATAATTTAGATATATTATAATGTAATTTTCATGATTAGGTGTTTTTCTATTACGACTAGATTTCCTCACTATTTTTTATTTTAGTAATTGGCTGGAACCAGAATGGCTTTGTTAAATATTGACTGGGTTAGAATATATTTTGATGAGATGTTGAATAAGATGAGGATTTAAGTAAAATATTTTGTGATTATGACTAATCCGTTTCCAAAATATTTGATTAAAATTGTGTACATTAAAAAATCTAAACTCACCAAAGAAGAGAAAGAATGAGTACTCTAAGAGATCAGGTTATGTTATCCGTATAGGAATGAAATTTAAGTTTTATGGATTTCAAAAATGGTGGAAATAGAACTGAAGGGAGAGTCTCAATGAAATGAAATGAAATCATATGTGTTCTAAAGAATTCCCGATGTTTTGTTATTTAATGAATAAATAAATAGATTTGTTAATGAAATGATTATTAATATTTATGCGCATATGGTATTATTAATAGTGTAATATTTTAATTATGGATTTTATGGGAATTATGAAAATCATTTTCTTATGGGGAAATATCATGGAAAGTATTTGAAAAATAATATGGGTAATTTTTATTTCGATAATGCTGAAGTGTCCATGAATGAAAAATGATATGTATGTTATGTCTATATAGTATTGTTTATTATCCTTAATAAACTGAGTCTTATGAATTTAAAAAAATGATTCATATTTCATATTTTAGAAAGTTGGTTTTATGGAATAAGGAAATAAATTAGAGTTATAAATTTGAGAATGAAGTTGGATAAAAGATGTATTTATGATTTGGAATTCAAATATTATTTTATAAAATTGGAGAAATATATTTGTATTTTTTAGTATAAGGTTTCATTATGGATATAAAGGGATATTTTGAATTAAATTGTTGTAATATAAAAGTGTTTTAATGGTAAGGTAATATTAATATAAAATTCTTAATTAAGGGAAAGATATCCCTTATTATTAACCTAATATTGTGAAAATTATTTTTAGATTAGGTATACAGATATTGGATAAGAATAATGTATTGTGAATGGCATTGATTACCTTAAAATAGATTAATATTTTATTGAAATAGTGATTTTTTAAATCATGGATAGAGTTTACATAATTCTTTTTCTTTAAGTAATATTTCCAATAATATGTTTTCTATGTATGGAATCACGAATAATGTATAGTTTTATGGTAATTCATGTTTTTACCAAGTTTTAATATAATAAATGAAGAAAGTATTCACATATTTGGTGTAAATAAATGAAGATATATATTTTTATATATAGGGATCATTATTTTGTTAATTTAGAGAAATTCAGTGACCTTATTTTTTAATGTCTTCGATGTTCCTCTTTCAGAAGGTTCAAAAGGTTAACCATTTAGTAAATGGAATATACTGAACATTAAATGATTTTTTTTGTATATTAACGTTTTATTTTTTTTCTTATGAATATTTATGCATAATGGATAACCGGTTCTAACCATATTGTTTTTTGATAACCAATGAGATATATATTGGCTTATCATTGAATCTATGGTTCTAATGATCAATTAGTGCTTCATAGACAATTTATACGATTTTAATTTTTTAGTGAGTAATATGATGTTGAAATTGAGAAAGGCACAACCAAAAAGTGATATTTTTCATATGAAATGGAATGTAATCATGTATGTATATTTTATTGTGAAAATTCGGTAACATTATGAAAAGGATGTTGAAACAAAAATGTTTTCCAAGTGACTTCATTTTTTATTAATCTAGTGGTCCCTTAGATCATCACATTTTTTTATCATTAAATATGTCTATATCACCCAATTTATTTTGATTGTTTATCTCTATCATACTCAATAATTATTTACACATTTCTTCCATTTTCAAATCATCATTTTAAAGACCCAAACTTTCATTAATGAAAATTCATCTTGATCTAATTAAATGCCTTATTATAGTTATATAAGATGTAAAATTATTTGGTTTTATGTTTCTGGATTTTAAAACACCATAATGAATTGTGAGTGTTGCTAATATAGTTGTTGAACAGTGATCACATGATTAGTATAAATATAGGGCTTTAAAAAATCCAATTTACTTAGAAAAAAGAAGCGATGGCCTCATCCAGTAGACCTGCCCAGTACGAAGCCCATTTTTCGGATCATGGAAAGGAGGTGGCTTCATTGGGCTTCCCTCTTGTACAACCCCAAGACGAGCTTGAACATGTTAATCTTGAGTGGAACCAACTACCAGTGAAGTGGAAGTTAATAGATATTACCACCCAAATGATGTTATCCGAGAAACCCCTAGAGTCTTTCACCATTTCCCACCTTCCCCTTCGGTCTTATATGGGTGTTATAAGGGGTTATGTATCAAGAATCTAGAAATATGACTATTTACATTATTTTTGTATAAATAATGTGCATTCATTTTATTATTGTTACTTTGTAAATAGTTTTAAAGCATAAATAATATTTTTATTTAATATTCAACTAAAAAATCTATTTTGATGAATTAATGTAATTTTGAATTAAATAATATTATCATAAAATATTATTATTTAATTAATTTTTATCAAATATAAATGATCATATAATTTTACGAATGTAATTGTAATTTTTATTATGGTTTGAAAACTGTTTTTGTCAAAAACATTGAATTTTTGGTAAATGTCAGTTTTTACATTAAAAGTAAAAATTCACATATTTATAAAATTATTTAGATAAAATTAATATTATTTTTGGAATATGGAAGTCGAAATTATCCAATGGTGAATTATTCATACTTTTCATAGGCAGTCGAATGTTTGGATAAAATTAAATACTGTTTAAATATATAATGTGTTTTATGACATTATAATGATCGAATAGTGATGTAATAAAATACTATAAACATTATGTTCGACCAATATTTTATTTATCATTAAAATAATATTATTTTAGATTTATTTGATTTATTGTACAAAGCTTTTGTCGACCTTCCAAGACTTATAAAACATTTGGTATTTTTAAATTGTTTTCCTTGAGAGTGTGACTCACCTCCACATAAGCAACCCTATTATTTTAATAAGTTCGTCCATTGGACTTATAAAATATTTTTTTCCACTCCCCTTCATAAAAAACCATGGGCAAAAACAATTGGATGGTTTTTGGTATTGATTAGTTTAATGTGAGGTGTCTCAAACCTAAATAATAAAGAATCCCCTCTCATTTCTTATATAAACACACCCAAGCCCCCATTTTCTCTTCACTCAAAACCTTTTGAGGTCAACCAACCCCTGACCTCCTCTCTCTAGAATCCTCCCATGGTTCCTCATGCTCCCAATAAGCCTATCCCAAGCCTTTGGGATCACACTTCCAAGTAAGGGATTTCTTCCTTTCACATTTTTGTCCAATTTTCATTATGTTTTTACGCCCATTTGTTTTCAATTAAAAGTGTTTGGGTATGATTTCACACCTATATCATACTAACCTATTTATATTGGGATTATGGGAGACCCCTTTCTCTCTTATTAATGCCCCCCACGTACACCCGTTACCATGCTGAAATTCTGTGAGGGATTTCTCTCTCCTCTTTTACATCCAAGAAATTATTTTGTATTATGCATCTAAATTCTATTACGTTTGTGGAGACATGTATCTATATGACCCCCTTACTATCCATTTCATGTACATATGACAAAACACCCTTTTATCTCTCATCAACCATTTTCATGAATCCTTATGTTACGTCGTTATGCTGCCGAAATTGCACCGCATTTTTCTATGCCAAGAGCATTGTGTAGTGAATACCATACCCATGTCTCTATCAAGGATATTCACATTTATGAACATATACATATTTAATGGTACTTTCATGTATTTATTCCACATTATTTAATAACGAAATAACTTATAATGTTGATTGATTACATATTATATGATCCATGTGGCACACTTATGCATGTAATAAAATGTTTAAGAAGGGTGCACCCTTATAGCGCTCAAATGCATTGGGTAAAGTATAGTATCATGATACGCCATGTGTAATTGGTGTTGAATCAAGCTAATTTAAGTGAAACTAGGGTTTACTCATACTTCATGTGCAATGAGGGTTTACTCACTCTCCATGTGCAATGAGCCTTGGCTCATGCTAATTCCAGGTTAAGTGTTGTTGCCACATTTCCATGTTATGATTATCATGCTTTACCATGACTTTATGTTATTTTATCTATGGTTATCCATTGATATTTATATTGTCTAACATGTATTGTATTCCTCAAGTTATTCCTTGTTTATTCCCTTAATGGGCTTTATAGCTCACCATTTTCTTACGCATGCCCTCAAGTTATCACATACAATGCTATGTATGAGGGAATGTAGTGGTAATGTAAAGGAATTTTTCAATAAAGATGTTGTGTTCTATGTTTTAAGTTATTATGTAATGATCTTAATCCCAAAATAATCTAGACCTCTCGATATTCCATGTTGTATCAAGTGAAAATTTTATGTTATAAATCGTGTTTAAGCTTATAATAAAAAGTAGGTTTGTTATAGTTGGTATCAGAGGATAGGTTTAGTAATTATTGGGATTAGGATTAGAGAATCCTAGTGAAGACTTAGAGAAAGGAATAAGTATAATAAAAACATATCTTAGTATTTCTGATTATTTAGTAGGTGGTTTATCAAGAAAATACATCCATATCTGGATATGAGCAGGTAGAGGAGGCTCTGGCACAGATGTATCCAAGGGGTAAACCCAAAAACAACGATTTGAGATAGAATCAAATGGGAACTGGTTCACGAAAAAGGTCCTTGTTTCACTCTTAGTCATGACACACCTAGGGGATATGATTTAGTAAATTCACAAGCTTTGTATGAACCCTTATTATGGTAATTAAAAAAATCCCCTAAGAATATATGTTAGAAATTAGATCATGGATAGCATAGATTGAAGCCTATGGATTCATAAGTCGAGTAAATAAAAGTTATTTACAGTTCATCGGTTTTGTCCTTGGATTACCCTTTATGTGTTACCCCCCATCTTTCCTTTTATTCCAGCCAATGGATGGTAGTAGGACTCGGCCTAACAACCAATTTGAAGATCAATGTGATACCGATGCAAATGAGATTCCTAGTCCGATGGGAGAGGGAATAACGAACTTTGTCATGATTCTCTCACTGTTAACTCGAGTTTTGAATAGAAACATCGGTCAAGTGGAACATTGAACCCCCCAAATAAAGAACAAGTTGCTATTGAGAGCTTCATGAGTGAAAGGACTCCTACTTTTAATGGATCGTCTGATCCCTCAATCGCCGAACAGTGGATCAACAACATTGATAAGATCATCCCCATCCTTCAATGTTTCGAAGAAGAAAAGGTTCTTCTGACTTCTTATCGTATGGAAGGTGAAGTCGATCAATGTTGGACATTGATAAAAAATACGAAAACTAAGGAAGAGATCGAGGTTTCATAATGGAAGGATTTCAGGAATATGTTTTTCGATAAATATTGTCTGCACACCCTCCGACATAAGTTGTAAAGGGACTTCCATGACCTCAATAAAAAAGGTGACGAATCTGTCAGAGCATATGAGAAAAAAATCACAAGGCTTGCATGATACACCTCCGACTTTGTTGTTACCCCATAATTCAAGGTTGACCGCTTCATTGGTGGGATGAAACCCAGTATAAAGAAATCATTGGTGATCTGTGACTTCGACAGGGATGAAGAAATTGTTCGATGATCCCTTAAGGTTGAAAAGGGGATTGGATAATCTCAGGGGTATCATGAGGATAAGAAGTGTAAAGTGGAATTCAATGCTGGTGGTCCAATGGATAAATCCAACGGTGCTAAAAAGATACAGCACCCCTCTTGGAAAAGGTGCGGAAAGAAGCACCTCAGAAATTTACAGAAGGGGTTGAGGAAATGCTTTAGGTGTGGAAGAGAAGGAAACATAACTGTTAACTACTGACAAGAAAAACCCACAGCTTCAACAAAGAAGAGAAATGCTTCATTTTAACCTCACCGTGTTATTCATTGCTACAACTACAAAGAACAAAGCCATCTTGAAAATCAGTTCCCTAAGCCAAGGGTTTTTTGAGGAAACCGACAACCTCCAAGGCAGAAAGGGAGAGGTTTTTCAATCACTAATGATGAATTGAACCCCAAAAAAAGTGGTGATAGGTACGCTAGTAATTAAATCATTAATAGCGAACATACTTTTTGATTTAGGTTCTATGATTTATTTTATATCCCAAAAGTTTTGTAGAATAGTCCCATCACCACCAAAAATTATGGAAGTAAAGATGTCGGTGATTAGGGAAAATGTGCAATCATTGCATCCCATGAATATAAATCCTCCCCTGTCATAATCTATGGATTGAATTTCCTGTCAAACCTCATCATACTCCCACTGGTGTAATTTTATGCAATTCATGGCATGGATTGAATTTACTTATAAAGATCAAACATAAATTACTGTGAGAGGGAAATCACACTCCATGTGGAGAATCAACCCCCGATTCTATAAAAGTGAAAGGTGGAAGATGAATCTTCTTTAGCTCCCTGATCTCAATTGTGGATATTACTACCCTATGATCACTGATATCCAGCTCATATGATTTACTCTAAGGAGGAAACCATCCTTGAAGACATGCATATTGTGAGGGACTTTGCTGATGTGTTTCCCGAGGGATTTCCTACTCTTCCTCATAGAAGAGATGTTGAATTCTCAATTGATCTTATACCTGAGGCATTGCCAATATCCAAGAATCCATATAAAATAGATATTGTGGAGCTTGAGGTGTTGAACAAAAAACTAGATGAAAATACGGATAAAGGGTTTATACGCCCAAGTGCTTCACCGTGGGGTGTACTTGTCCTCTTCCTGAAGAAGAAGGATTTGTAAATTCACCTTTTCATAAATTATCGTGAGCTTAAGAAATTACGATAAAGACCAAGTTTCCTATTCGAAGAATTGATGACTTGTTTGATCAGTTGTGTGGAGCACAATACATCTCCAAGGAAAATTTGTGGTAAGGATATTATCATGTAAGGATGATGAAGGAAGATATCCCCAAGAATGCTTTTTAAACATGATACGGGCACTATGAATTCATATTAATTCCTTTCAGAATCAATAATGCTCCAACAATCTTCATGGACTTGATGAATATAGTCTTTATGGATTACCTCGACAAATATTTGGTAGTATTTATAGTTTGTATTTTGATATACTCCAAAATCAAGGAGGACCATGAGAAGCTTCTTTGAACTATACAGGAGACCTTACAGAGGGAGAATTTATATGTAAAGTACAACAAGTCTGTGTTCTGGTTAAAGGAGGTCTCATTCTTGGGCCATATCATCACAAGAAATGTGATATCTATGGATCCCTCCAAAACTGATGAAATTGAGGGATGGTTGATTCCAACATCATCAATAGATATCCATAGCTTCTTGGGGTTAGCTGGATATTATCGAAGATTTGTGAGAAATTTTTCACGATAGTCTAACCCTCTTACCAAGCTAACTCGAAAGGGAGTAAAGTTTGATTGGAGTGATGATTGCGAATAATTATTCAAGGAGATAAAAAAGAGGATTATCACTATTCTTGTGCTCACATTACCCACAAGTGGAGAACTTTTTTTGGTATTTAGTGATGCCTCGAAGAAGGGCCTGAGCTGTGTATTGATGAAAAATGACAAAGTCATTGCCTATGCTTCAAGGCATTTGAAAGTTCATGAGAATAATTATCCAACACAGGATTTGAAGTTTACTGCAGTGATCTTCACATTAAGAAATTGGTGGCATTATCTCTTTGTGGAGAAGTGTGAAATATAACGGACCATAAAAAGCCTCAAGTATATATTAACACATAAAGAGTTGAACATGTGCCAAAGAAGATGGTTAGAGCTGATCAAAGACTATTACTGCTCAATCCATTACCACCCTGGGAAAGTGAACTAGGTGGAAGATTCTCTAAGTAGAAAGGACCCATCAATTTTATCATTAATGATAATTTAGAAGGACCCAATCTTCTTAGATTTGATGAAGATAGACATGGGAATCATAAAGAAGGGAAAATCATCAATCCATTCACAAATGATTCCTCAACATTATATTTTGGAAAGGTTAAAGGATTCTCAAAAGGATGATGTGGGGAATTTAGAAGAGAGTGGAACCTATCAAAAAAAGGAAATCCTTAGAGATCAATGTTAATGATGACAGAATTGTGAGATTAGGGAAAATACTATGTGTTCCATCAAGTCCAGAGCTGAAGAAGGAACTTTTGGATGATGTGCATAGTTCAAATTTCTCTATTCACCTAGGAAACCCCAAGATGTGTCGAGATCTCCGAGAAAATTATTAGTGGGAAAATATGAAGCAGGAGATCGCTGAGTACACATCAATGTTCCTGGTGTGTCAGCAAGTGAAGGTAGAGAGGTAGAATTCTAAGGGGATGAAGCCACCATTGCCCATACCAACATGGAAATGGGAGAAAATCACCATGGACTTTGTCACTGGACTTCCGAATACATCCAAAGGAAACTATGCAATCTGGGTTGTTGTGGATCAGCTTACAAAGTTGGCACAGTTCATTGCAATTCGGGAGGATTTCCCATTGGATCAGCTGGCACAAATATATATTAGGGAAGTGGTAAGGCTGTATGGAGTACCACTATCTATTGTATGTGATTGAGATCCAAGATTCTCCTTTATGTTTTGGAAGTGTCTTCAACATTCTCTAGATAAAGGGATGAACTTCAGTATGGATTATCATCCTATAAATGATGGCCAATCAGAGCAGACTATCCAAACACTTGAGGACATGTTGAGAGCGTGTTCTATGGACTTAAAAGGAGGGTGGGAGCAACATATTCCACTAGTTAAATTCTCCTTCAATAATAGTTTCCAATCGAGAATCCAAATGGATCCTTTTGAAGACATGTATATGAATAGGGGAAGAACATCGACATGTTGGGATGATGTTGGTGAGCGTAAGCTACTAGGACCAGAAATGGTCGAATAAATGGTAGAGAAGGTGAAAACCATTCAGAATCATATCAAGGTAGCCCAGAGTCGACAGAGGAGTTATGAAGATAACCATTGATGAGACATTGAGTTTAATTTTGGAGACATGGTATTTCTATGCATATCACCATGGAATAAGATCATGAGGTTTGGAAAGAAAGGGATGTTAAGTACTCGGTACATTGGCCCCTTCGAGATTCTTGATCATGTTGGGGCTATGGCCTATCGACTAGAACTTCCAATTCCCAAGGAAAAAGTACATGAGGTCTTTCATGTATCAAACTTAAGGAAGTACATAACAGAACCTTCACATGTACTCTCTTCAGAGGTAGTACAACTAGAGGATGATCTTTCATACAAGGAGAAACCAGTGAAGATCTTAGATCATAGAGAAAAAGTTCAACGAAATAAGACAATGCCCCTAGTTAAGGTGTTGTGGAAAACCCCAAAGTTTTAAGAAGCAACATGGGAATCATAGGAAGTGATAAAGAAAAGTTACCCACTTCTGTTTTAGTGTGGGAAAAAAATTCAAGGGAGAAATTTCTTAAGAGGGGATGATTGTAATGACCCAAACATTCATTAATGAAAATTCCTATTAATCTAATTAAATGTCTTATTATGGTTATATACAATTTAAAAATCTTTGGTTTTATGTTTCTGGATTATGAAATACTATTATGAATTGTGAAAGTTGCTATTATAGCCATTGTACAGTGACCACATGATTAGTATAAATATATGTATTTAACAAATCCAATTTAGTCAGACAAAGGAAGTGATGGCCTCATCCAGTAGACTTGCCCCATACGAAGCCCATTTTTTGGAGCTCAGAATGGAGTTGGCATCATTGGTATTCACTCTTTACCAAGACCTAGTTGAGCTTGAACATGTTATGCTTTACCAGAACCGACTATGAGAGAAGTGTAAGTTAACAGAGATTACCACCAGAGCGATGTAATTCAAGCCACCCCAAGAGTCTGTCACCATGGAACAAAATACCATTTGGTCTTATGAGGGTGTTATAAGGGGTTATGTAAAAATACCCTAGCACTATGACTTTGTACATTATTTTTGTAATAAGAATGTGCATTCATTTTATTATTGTTACTTTGTAATTTTTGGATGCACAAATAGTATTCTTAGTTAATAATAAAATAAGAAATCTATTTTGATGAATTAATGGATTTTTTAATTAAATAATATTTTAATAAAATATTATTATTAAATTACATTTTATTATATATAAATTATCATATAATTTTTTTAATGCAATTATAATTTTTATTAAGGTTTGAAACCTGTTTTTGTCAAAACCCATGAATATTCAGTAAATTTTAGGTTTTTTTTAAAATTAAAAATTAACATATTTATAAAATTATATAGATAAAATAAATATTATTTTTGGAATTAGGATGTTGAAATTATAAAATGGTTAATTTTTCATAATTTACCGAGATAGTCAAATTTTTGGGTAAAAATTAAATACTGTTTAAATATATAATGTGTTTTATAACAACATAATGATCCAATAGTGATGTAATAAAATTCTATAAATATAATGTTGGGCCAATATTCGTTTCATTCTTAAAATAGTGTGATTTTAGATTTGTTTGATTTATATTAAAATGCTTTTGTGGACCCTCCAAGACTTATAAAACATTTTGTCTTTTTAAAAAGTTTTCCTTGAGAGTGTGACTCACCTCCACATAAGAAACCATATTATTTTAAGAATTTCACCCATTGGCCTTATAAAATATTGTTTTCCACTAATCTATGGAAAAACCCATGGGCAGAAACCATTGGTAGGTTTGTGGTATTTATTAGTTTAATGTGAGCTGTCCCAAACCGAAATAATAAAGAATTCTATCACCTTCCCTATATAAACCCACCCAAGATCCCAATTCATCTTCACTAAAATCTTTTGGATTTAGAAAAAAACATGCCCTAATCTCTCTATAATAATCCCATTGTCCCACATGTTTTCTAGAAGCCTATATCAAGCCTCTCCCAAGCATATGGGATCACACTTCTATGTAAGGGATTTCTTCCTTTCTCAATTTTCTCCAATTTTCATTAAGTTGTTATGCCTTTTTGTTTTCAATTAAAAATGTTGGGGTATGATTTAGCACCTCCCCCATAATTCCCTATTTATTTTTGGATTATGGGAGACCACTTTATCTTTCATTAATGCCTCCCTTGTACTCCCGTTACCATGACGAAATTCAGTGAGGGATTTCTCTCTCCTCTTTTACATCCAAGTAATTATTTGGTATTATGCATCTAAATTCCATTACGTTTGATAGGACATGAATCTATATGACCGCCTTATAGTCCATTTCATGTATACATTATGAGAAACCCTTTTCTCTCTCATAAACCATTTTCATTAATCCTTATGTCATGTCGTTATGCACCTGTAATTGCACCGCGTTTTTCCATGCCAAGATCAGTGTATAGTGAATACCATACCCATGTCTCTATCAAGGGTATTCACCTTTATGAATATATAAATATTTAATGGTACTTTCATTTATTTATTCCACATTAATTAATCTTGGAATAACTTATGATGTTGATTGATTCAGTGTTATATGATCCATGTGGCACACTAATGCATGAAATGAAATGTTTAAGTAGGGTGCGCCCAGAGAGTGCTACAATGCAATGGGTAAAGTATAGTATCATGATATGTCATGTGCAATGGGTGTTGACTCATGATAATTAAAGTGAAATGAGGGTTTACTCATGATTCATGTGCAATGAGGGTTTACTCATGCTCCATGTGCAATGATCATTGGCTCATGCTAATTCCATGTTAAGTGTTGTTTCCATATTTCCATGTTATGATTATCATGCTTTATCATTACTTTATGTTCATGTTTCTCTTGTTATCCAAGGACATGCCTATTTTATAACATGTATTGTATTCCACATGTTATTCAATTTTTATTCTATTATTGGGCTTTATAGCTCACCCTTTCTTTATGCAGGTCCTCAGGTTATCCCATGCAATGCTATGTACGATGTAATGTAATGGTCATGTAATGGAATTTTTCTGTGAAGTTGTTGTGTTCTATGCTTTCAGTTGTTATGTAACGACCCTAATCTCCAATGAAACTAGACCTATAGATCTTCCATGTTGTATCAAGTGAAATGTTTTTTGCAATAGATCATGATTAAGTATGTATTAAAAAAAATGTTTGTTATAGTCACATCCTGTATATGTCTTCCAATATCCAAACCTATTTATTGGTTACATTGGGTAACATTTATGTTTATAACATAAAATTTTAAAGGAAGTTTTGGTATTTATATTTATGATGTATTTTTTTATCATCTAAACATTCATGTATTATAATACGATTTACCCAAAAAAAAATTTGAGAGTGAAATTCATTTTTAGGAGGGGGAAGTAACTCTTCAAGTATTTATGATTTTCTTGATTAAATTAATATTATTTGACTAATTTTGTTACATGGTACACCATGTTAATAATGATTTATTTGAAACAACAAGTAAGGAATGAATTACAAAAATCACTATGTTTATCTTCCATTTCATTAAATAATTTGTTTGTCTTTAATTACATGCAACAACCATCTTAGATTGCATTATATTAAACATTATGTTTAAATGAAATGGAAAATTATATTAAAATATTATTAATGTTAACACCAATACATTAGAATAGAATGTAAGAAAATAATTAACTAAATTAGGTTAATATGGTATATTAATCTATATGAAAATAATTAATTGGTAACCAATTATTTATAAATGAATGTAATAAAAATTTGAAAATAATGAAATTCTTTTTTGAAAAAAAAATATATATACACTAACACATTTTTTACAAATAAATTAATCATAATTTTTTTAATGATTTTAATGAAATATATATATATTATTTATTCAATAAACTATTTAACAATATTAGTATGTGTTTAGACAACAAATAAGAATAAATCTAATTTTACACACACAAAAATAAATTTTTCTAAATAAATTTTTAAAATAATTTTAAAGGAGAACCTATTATAAAAAAAATTCTGAAACTATTATAATTTATATATTTCTCAATAAAATTAAATTTTGAAATCATAACATTAGAATTATCTTATGGTGTAATTTTGGGTATTGTCTGAGAATGTTGATTCATTTTATGAATATTGAAAAATAATGAATTTTAGTGAAAACATCATTTTTTATCGAATTGTATAATATAATTATTATATTTTAAATTGATGTTGTCATGACCCGCCTTCACCAAAAGGAGGGAGGGGTCAGCAGACTGCCAGACCCTTCCTTATTTATGTTGAAGGAGAGATAATTACCCCTGAAAGTTGCCTTCAATAGGTCCCGGAGTGGCGACTGGCACCAAGGGTATAGTATCACACACTAAATGGAAGGCATTACCCTTTTTCTGTTTTATATGATCGATATATAAGATGATGAAACCCAATAACACCAAAACTAAAAGAAAATTAAAGCCAAAAGTAAACCATTCCCACATGAAAGTTTCAAAAGTAAAAGCCACAAAGTACAAAAGTGACTACAAGGGTAAGTACCAAAGAAGGAAAAATAGCAACTGCAACTGCCCCAAAGGTCCGAGTTAGTAAGGTCCTGCGTGATCCCCAACGTCCTCTTGGAATCCTGAAAGTAGTTTTATATATGTAGGGTGAGAATACAATCACACTCAATAGGAAAAACCAAAGACTCTCATGCATAAGTGGGGGAACGTACTTAAGTCCCGTGAGAAAAAGGAGTAAAACAAACACCTAACAAGGTAAACTATCCACCCAAGCCTCACCAATGCACACTCTACAAATAATTCAAGTCAAGTAATATATATAATAAGAGAACATCGATGTTTGGGTACCCCGCGGCACTTTCCAACTGGTTATTGAGACATCCTACGCATCGAACCAATCCCGCCATTCTCACCGCAGTCCCACTACCACACCCGCCCGCACACACATGGGCCACAACCACACGCATTCCCACTCCCAAATCGCACCCGCAAACACCTGGGCCACAACTGCCACATGTAACCACGCCTGAAAACACCTAGGCCAGACAACCACCAACACTCACAAAGACACCAGGGCTAGAAGATCCACTGCCACGCCTGAAGACAGCTGGGCCTCGTCCCGAAGATACTTGGGAAACTACCCGACCACACAAACCTGGGCCATAACTACCACACAACCCTGCCTGAAGGTTCTTAGGCTAATAATGGACCTCTGGCCATCACAGCCTGCCCGAAAATACTTGGGCTATCCAGGAAAGGGAGCATAAAAGGAGCTAATAACTAGCCACTAATAATAGTGTTAGGAAAAAGACCCTCCCCATGAAATGGGGGTTTTCGGCACTATGTTCTCATCTTGGGTGGGGCGCGAATAAGAAACACAAAACTACAAGTATATATATAGTCAACAAGAACTCCCCCCAAGTTTATGTTTTTCAGCCTGACTAAAGAACACAAACATCACTCAAGTTCGAGTCATAACTCATACCAGACGAAAACCCATTGTCACATCCTTGTTTTCGTGTTCAGTAATGATGTTTAATTAAGTTCTGAACCTACTTGGGAAACTAGTAAGCATAGGCACAAGTCCAGGAAAACAAAAAGTCAAGCATCAACCATAGCACCCACACCCGGTTCTCTCATAAAGCCACATCAACTAAAGAGAACCCTAAGTTACAGCCCCATGCCCAATATCCAGGAGAAAAAAAGGTTTCTGAACAACAGAGGATCCCACCCCAATTCGTGATATAAACAAGGTAACCACCCGGTCTTAAAACTCACAACAACTGAACCCATAACAATAGGGGATCCCATCCCCAACTTCATAACCACTGAGAGTATAAAAACAGGGGATCCCATCCCCTCCCACATCTCCCGCAACCGGCCCGCGAAGGAAAACAACCCAATCACTACCACTAACATGAGGCAGGACCATACCGGTATTTTCAGATTTATAAGATTTAACACACTCCATGATTTCAATTTCTGTGCCTTAATCGGGGTTATCACAAAAGGGATTAATCCTGGTGCTTTCAAATTATTTATCTGGATATACGTGATTAACCAATTTCCTTTTTACAGCAGGAGTTCATAATTACAAAACAATTCATTTAAAACATCACCAAGGGATCATTAGTGCACAGAGAAAGACCACCAACGACCATGATTTTCAGTAGGAACCCGCACAATTCAGAAAGAAGATCATAATATAAAACAACATCAATGATCACAACCCCCCTTCTTTCATTATAGAATCCATTCATTATATTTATTTAGGTCTGGTTTATCAAATTCTACAGAATCAAAAGCAGTCCCACCCCGTATGATACACAAAAGAGAGAGGTGAAGGAGAAATTCCCTACTTGTTGATCAATGATCGATGCTAAGGCTGGGCACAGAACTTCACGTATAGCGATGCAGCTCGCCTGAAAGAAAAGTGGCTCATCTAAACGAAGGGTACTCTAGCGCAGGGTGAATTAGAAAAGAAACTTTGGGAGAACCCTTTTGTTTATCAGGCCTGGGACGGTTGAGATTGGAACGCGAAACCGCATAAGGCGCGGGGTCGTGGGTTGACCATGCGACCCCACACGTCATTAAAGGGTCGGGCGGTTTAAACCGACGCACACACCAGGTTAATTAATTAAATATTTAATTAAAACGTTTATGGTCATTTCCCTGTTTTAAAACAAGTTTTAAGGGGTCAAAATAGGGTTTAAAACCCAATTTGTGCAAAAAGGAGAACTACTGGAAAGAACCCGTGGGGGTAGGCGAGAGCCACAGGTAGCCGAGCTACCGGTAGGCTGCAGCGATCGGTTGACCGAGCTACCGGTAGGCTGCAGGTACCAGTAGACCGAGCTACCGATAGGCTACAGCCACCGGTACACCGAGCTATCGGTAGACAGAGCTACCAATAGCTACAGGTACTCATAGACCGAGCTACCGGTAGACCGAGCTACTAGTAGGCCTACTACCGGTAGGCTAAGGCTACCAGTAGGCCCACCGTTACACCAAACTTCACCGAGATTCCAAGACCAGAAAACCCAACATGAGATTTTTCACAAAGTAATGGACCCCTAAAACCCAGGCCATTACATAAGATACCTCTTAAACGATTCTTGTCATCGAGAATCAAAACAACCCAGAAGGAAAGAGAGGGTCCGAACAACCACCTCGAAAGATACCTCTTAGGAGTGAACCCCATTTTAACTAAAAACGCCCTTCTATCAAGAACCAAGAAACATATCACGTCAAACTGGCTAGGCATGTGGGGGTGGGGGAGTCTCCTTCCCCATGTCAAGATATTATCCACTTTGGGCGGCACTGACTCCCCCACACGAGTTTAATCGCATCCACCTTAATGCGTGTTGATTAGGGGTCGGGTTCTCTCCTCCCCCATAGCCAGGGCCTTTCACACAAATTCATAGGAAAGAAAACTAGTACATTTCATAGCCCAAAAGACAAAATGTTCTACCAAAATAGGTACAACAAAGAACAAAACTCAAAACTACTCTGGGTACTGGGTACACATCTGTGATTCTATCTCCCATGTACTCTCCTCAAGCCCACCTTGTCTCCACAACACACGAACCAAGGGAATGGTTTGCCCACGAATCACCTTCTCCTTGCGATCCTCGATCATCACTATTCTCTCCACAAAAGTCACGTCGTCCTCGATGTCCAGCTCAACCCAATCAAGGATGTCTGAATCGTCGTGCAGATACCGACGGAGCTGGGACACATGGAAGACATCATGTATCCTTAGTAGCGGCGGTGGTAACGCTAGCTGATAAGGAACTTCGCTGACCCACCACAACACTTCGAAGGTCCGGATGAACCTGGGAGAATGCTTAATCCCCTTACTGAACCTCCATTGTCCACACTGAGTAGAGACCTTCAAGAATACTTGGTCTCCAACCTCAAACTCCAAGGGCCTCCTCCTGGTATCAGCATACGACATCTGTCTGTCTTGGGCCACCTTCATCCTTTCTCGTATGAGGTGAACCTTCTCTGTCGTGTTCTTCACCACCTCCGGGCCAAGGATGCCCACCTCTCCATATTCGGTCCAACACACAGGTGAACGGCATGGACTCCCGTACAAGGCTTCAAATGGAGCCATACCAATGGTAGACTGTTAGTTATTATTGTAGGAAAACTCTACCAGGGGAAAGAATCGTACCCATGATGCTCTTGAGTCCAGAACACATGCCCGCAGCATATCCTCCAAGGTCTAGATGGTGCGCTCTGTCTGTCCAACTGTCTGGGGATGAAAGCAGTACTAAGGTGTAACTGGGTTCCAAAATCATGCTGCAATCCTCTCCAGACTCGTGAGTTAAACCATGAATCCCTATCCGAGACTATAGACCTCGGAACTCCATGCAACTGCACCACATCATCCACGTACCTTCGCACCAAATCATCCACTGTACTCGACTCCATGATTTCCAAAAAGTGAGCCGATTTTTTCAAACGGTCCACTACCACCCAGATGGCGTCATATCCCACTTGGACCTTCGGTAGTCCTGTGATGAAATCCATCGAGATGTCATCCCACTTCCACTAGGGGACATCTAGAGACTGTAGTAGGCATCCTGGAACTTGGTGTTCAGCCTTCACTTGATGACACACTAAGCACTTGGCCATAGACTCTTCCATAGATCGCTTCACTCCAGGCCACCAAAACAATCTCTTCACTCCCTGGTACATCTTGGAAATTTTCGGGTGTACCTCCAGGGGTGAGTTGTGGAACTCAATGAGAACCTTGTCTTGCATCGCCTCTGAAACAAATAGATTTCTCTAGAAAAGCATCCGGTTTTGGCCATCCTCCGTCCATCCTTCCAGGGCATTACCCTAGTAAAAAGGGTCGCGCATCACTCCGCACTCTGTGTCTCCCCACTGAGACTCCTCCACTTGCTGAAACAGAGATGGCTGCACTGTCATATGATACAGGAAACCTCTACTGCTATCCATCCTATCATCCAAGTGTAAGGCAGCCAACTCCTCCATCTCCTTCCAGGCGTCCGCCAACTCTCGGACCGCATCCTTTTGTGTCCTCTTGCTCAAGGCATCGGCCACTACATTTCCCTTTCCCTCAGTATAGGAGATCTCGATGTCGTAATCCTGGAGGAACTCCACCCATCTCCGCTGTCGCAAGTTTAGGTCCCACTGGGAGAAGATATACCTCAATATTTTATGATCTGTGAAGACCAAAAAGTGTTCTACGATGAGGTACTGCCGCGCTAAATTTAGCGCAAAAACGACCGCTACAATCTCCATGTCGTGGGTGGCGTAATTACGCTCAGGAGGGCGCAGCTTCCTGGACCCATAAGAGATCAACCCTTGTCGCCACATCAACAAACACCCCAGGCCTTGTCCAGAAGCATCATAGAACACATCATACGCTGCCCCTTCTTATGGAAATCTCAGAACTGGGGCACTGACCAACTTCTCCTTCAGATAGCTGAAGGCTGACTCGCACCGCTCACTCCACATGAAAACCTGGTCTTTCTTTGTCAGGGCTGTCAACGGGGATGAAACTCAGGAGAAGTTGGGTACGAACCTCTGATAGTAATCTTCCAGCCCGAGGAAACTACATACCTCTTCCACATTCTTAGGTGATGCCCAAGAAACAACTACCTCATCCTTTGATGGGTCCACCACTACCCCCTGCTCGGACACCACGTGCCCGAGGAAGTGCACTTCTCGTGTCCAGAATTTGCATTTCGACAACTTCCCATAGAGCTAGTGCTGTCGGAGGATCTCCAAAACCATCCTTAGGTGCTCTGCACGGTCCTCCTATGATCTCAAATAGATCAGGATATCATCGATGAACACAACCACGAATCGATCCAAGTACTCCCGGAAGATGGATTTCATAAGCCCCATGAACACAACCGGTACGTTCGTAACACCGATGGGCATGACCACGAACTCAAAGTGTCCATATCTGCACATGAACGCCGTCTTCAGGATGTCACTTTCCTTCACTCTCAGCTGGTGATTCCCAGACCGTAGGTCGATCTTCGAGAACCACCATTCCCTTTTTAGCTGGTTGAAAAGATCGTCTATCCTCGGAAGAGGGTAGGGATTCTTTATGGTCACCTGATTCAGCCTCCTGTAGTCTATGCACAACCTAAGACCACCATCTACCTTCTTTGTGAACAAAAATGGAGCACCCCATGGTGATGCACTCGGCCGAACATAACCCCTCTTCATAAGATCACCAATTTTGATCCGCAACTCCTGTAGCTCTGAAGGTTCCATCCGGTAAGGAGCCATCGAGATCAGACGAGTGCCAGGATTCAGGTCTATCCTGAACTCGATATCACGTCGAGGGGGTAGAGTTGTCACCTCCTCAGGGAAGACGTCCATAAACTCACGGATGATCTCTGGAACCTCCACCATTTCAACATCTACTGACTCTACTGATATCTCAGCTAACAAAGAGGGGAGGGGTTCCTCTCGCCTGCTGCCCTTCTGACTGCTCTGCTCGCCGGTGAAGGTAACACGTCGGTCACCAAAGTTTTAGAACACAACCCTTCCTCGGAAACAGTCGATGATGGAACACACATAGAATATCCAGTTGATGCCTAGGATGACATCGTATGGCTTTATCTGTAGCAGAAGAAGATACCTAACTGACTGGTGTGGCCCTATCATCAGTCTGCATCCCCGACAAACAAACAAAAAGTCGGTCTGACGTACGATTTGTGTGCTCAACACCAAGGGAACTGGAAGTCTCTCGGCATCTAGACCCAAGGAACTGGCTAGACTGGGTGCAAAAAAAGAGCATGAAGCTCTGGTATCGAACAAGGAAAAAGAAAGGGAACTGAACAAACAGATCGTACCTCGAACAACCTCCGACCCTGCTGGAACTGCCGCCTCCGTGGTGTGGAGATGTCAACGCCCAGATACTCTACCCCTCGGCTCTCAGCCACATCCCCGACCACACACCAATCGAGGTCCCTGAGGAGCACCCTAAGGTCAGAATCCTCCCCCAATGTCTTCCCTCGGAGGAGCGGGAGCTCGCTGTCCCTACTACTACTGCTGGAAAGGCCTGGCTGGAAGCTGCTGCTGGAAAGGCCTGGCTGGGAGCTGCTTCTTGGGCTATCCGCCACCATCGTACTGTACCCGGTATGTCCATTGACTCCGGAGATTTCTAGGACTCCCATACACGATGCACTACGGCCCTAGGCCTGATGAAAAAGGGTGAGGACCAAGGGATTGGAACTGAAACTACTGTCGCCTGCTCCCTGCTGGTCGGAACCTGGAGGGCCCTGACGCTGGAGGCATGGTGCTGACAACCTTCCCTTTCGATGGTCCCATCTGGATCCCTTCTCGTGACACTCCTCCTAGAGTGTGCATCCTCTCCACCACTTCGGCCTTCTTCTGGACCTCCATGTACATCGGCAGGTTAAAGGGGGTAACAGCATACTGGAGGGAGGGTCGGAGCGCCTCCTCTAAACATATTTCCTGAGACTCCTCATTGGGAAAGAGGTTTGGAGAAAAACATAGGAGGTCCTTGAACTTGATTCCTAGCTCCCTCACTGATATACTCCGCTGTTGTAGGGAGAGTAGCTCCTGTCTCTTTTCTGCCTTCATCGTCGAGGAGATGAATTCCGCCCGGAACTCCCTCTCAAAATCAGCACATGCCACCTCAGCCTCTCTCATCTCCCCTAGGTAAAGTTTCCACCACTGACGTGCCGCTCCCCGCATCTGGCTGAAGGCCTGAGGAACCCAGTACTCGATCGGAGCCCGGATCAAGTTGAAGGCTATCACCATCTCCTCTAGCCAGCTCTCCGTCTTCATGTCAGAGGTCCTGCCCTCATTCTTCTGGAGGGTCTATCACTGGAAGGCCCGAAGTGTCTTCTACCACTTGTCATACTCCTCCTCTCGATCAGCTCTCTGTCGATCAGGCAAGGTAGTCTCCGGGGCCTCGATCGCTTGTACCACACGTGGTCACCTTCCAGGTGCCATTACTGCAAGGTAAACAAGGAATGCCTAAGCCCAAGTAGTGCAGAATATTGTCTTCAAAACTTCTTAAACTTTTTGTTTATTCTTTACTCCCAAAACACCCCAGAAACATGAGAACACAAGTCAATATGATGCATGTAACTTTCCTAGGGTCTCTCTACCCTGCAATCAGCGTGGCCATACTTGGTCGTTCGGTAGGTCCAGATTCCTTGCATTGGATCATGGGGGCCCTAAAATACCATGTCCTAGCCGGTTTTCCCTGGCCTAATTCACTCACCAAGGTCACCCAACACTATTCCCCTACCATCCCATGAAATCCTCACTATTCCTAACACCAGACTCCATCCTATCTCTCAACCATCACCTTTGATACCATTCTATCATGACCCTCCTTCACCAAAGGAAGGGAAGGGTCAGCAGACTGCCAGACCCTTCCTTCTTTAAGTTGAAGGAGAGATAATGACCCACGAAACCCGCCTTCAATAGGTCCTAGAGTGGCGACTAGCACCAAGGGTATAGTATCACACACTAAATGGAAGGCATTTCCCTTTTCTATTTTATAGGATCGGGAGATAAGATGATGAAACCAAATAACACAAAAACTAAAAGAAAAGTAAAGCCAAAAGAAAACCATTCCCACATGCATTTTTCAAAAGTAAAATCCACAAAGTACAAAAGTGACTACAAGGGTAAGTACCAAAGAAGGAAAAACAGCAACTGCAACTACCCCAAAGGTCCGAGCCAGTAAGGTCTTGCGTGATACCCGATGTCCTCCTAGAATCCTAAAAGTAGTTTTATATACGTAGGATGTGCATACAAGTACACTCATTAGGGAAAAACGAAGACTCTCGTGCACAAGTGGGGGAACGTACTAAAGTACCATGAGAAAAAATAGTAAACCAAACACCTAACAAAGTAAACTATCCACCCAAGCCTCACCAAGGCACACACCCCAAATAACGCAAGTCAAGTAATATATATAATAAGAGAACATAGATGTTTGGGTACCCCGTGCCACTTTCCCACTGGTTATTGAGACATCCTATGCATCGAACCAATCCCTCCATTCTCACCGCAGTCCCACTGCCACACCTGCCCGCACACCCCTGGGCCACAACCACACACCGTCCCACTACCGAATCCCACCCGCAAACACCTGGCTCACAACTATCACACGTAACCATGCCTGCAAACAACTAGTCCCGAACAACCACCACCACACCTGAAGACACCAGGGATAGAAGATCCACTGCCATGCCCGAAGGCACCTGGGCCTCATCCCAAAGATACTTGGGAAACTACCTTCCCGCACACACCTGGTCCATAACTACCACACAACCCTGCCCGAGGGTTCTTGGGCTAATAATAGACATCAGGCCATCACATCCTTCCCGAAGATACTTGTTCTATCCGGGAAATGGATCAGAAAAGGAGCTAATAACCAGCCACTAATAATAGTGTTGGGAAAAACACCCTCCCCCATGAAATGGGGGTGTTTGACACTAAGTGCTCATCTTGGGTGGGGTGTGAATAAGAAATAGAAAACTAAAAGTATATATATAGGTAACAAGCACTCCCCCAAGTTTAGGATTTTCAGCCAGCCTAAGGAACGCAAACATCACTCAAGTCCGAGTCACAACTGATACGAGACGAAAAACCATTGTCCCATCCTTTTTTTCATGTTCAGTAATGATTTTTAATTTAGTTCTGCACCTACTTGGGCAACTAGTAAGCACAGGAACAAGTCCAGGAAAGAAAACAGTCAATCCTCAACCATAGCACCCACACCTGGTTCTCTCGTAAAGCCACATCAACTAAAGAGAACCCTAAGTTACAGCCCCATTCCCAATATCCATGAGAAAAAAGGGTTTCTCAACAACAGAGTATCCCCCCCCAATTCGTGATATAAACAATGTAACCACCTGGTCTTAAAACTCGCAACCACCGAACCCATAACAACAGGGGATCCCATCCCCAACTTCATAACCACCGAGAGTATAAAAACATGGGATCCCATCCCCTCCCACATCTCCAGCAACCGACCTGTGAAGTAAAAAAACCCAATCACTACCACTAACACGAGGCAGGGCCATGCCGGTATTTTCAGATTTATAAGATTTAACACACTCTATGATTACAATTTTCGTGTCTTAACCGGGGTTATCATATAAGGGATTGATCCTGGATCATTCAATTTATTTAGCTGGCTATACGTGACTAACCAATTTCCTTTTCACAGCAGGAGTTCATAATTACAAAACAAGTCATTTGAAACATAACCAGGGGTTCATTAGTGCACAGCGAAAGACCACCAACGACCATGATTTTCAGTAAGCGTAAGACCACACAATTCAGAAAGAAGATCATAATATAAAATAGCATCAACGATCACAGCCCACCCTTCTATCTTTATAGAATCTGTTCATTATCATTATTTAGGTCTCAATTATCCAATTATACAGAATCAAAAGCATGTCCACCCCGCATGATACACAAAAGAGAGAGGCAAAGGAGAAATTCCCTACTTGTTGATCAATGATCGAGGCTAAGGCTGGGCACAAAACTTCACGTATAGCGATGCAGATCACCGGAATGAAAAGTGGCTCGTTTGAATGAAGGGTACTCTAGTGCAGGGTGAATGAGACAAGAAAATTCAGGAGAACCCTTTTGTTTATAAGGCTGAGGACGGTTGAGATTAGAACGCGAAACCGCGTAAAGCGCGGGGTCGTGGGTTGACCACGCGACCCCACACGTCATTAAAGGGTCGATTGGTTTAAACCGACGCACACACTTGGTTAATTCATTAAATATTTATTTAAAACGTTTATGGGCGTTACCGGGTTTTAAAACAAGTTTTAAGGGGTCAAAATAGGGTTTAAAACCAAATTTGCACAAAAAGGAGCGCTACTGGAAAGAACCCGTGGGGGTAGGCGAGTGCCATCGGTAGCCAAGAACCATCGGTAGGCTGTAGCTACCGGTAGATAGAGATACCGGTAGGCTGTGGATACCGGTAGACTGAGCTACCGGTAGGCCTGCTACTGGTAGGCTAAGGCTACTGGTAGGCCCACCGTTACGCCAAACTTCACCGAGATTCCCAGACCAGAAACCCTAACATGAGATTTCCACAAAGTAATGGACCCCTAAAACCCAGGCCATTACAGATGTAAATTAATAATTTTATCAATTATATAAAAATTAATTAAATTTATTTCATTGAAATAAATTTCATATTGAAATTGATTAAAAAATCCTGGTAAAAGTTTCAATATTTTCTTATAAAAACCCCCTTCGTCATCACATATGGGGGATTAATTATTTTTGTGAAAATAAAATTTTAAAATATATCCCATATTTCTAATAATATTTACTTTTATTATATAAAAATGTATACATAATATTTGACCACATCGATTATTTTAAAAAATTAAAATCAATTAACACGATAAAGGCTAAAACATTGTTTTGCGTATTACATGTGTTTGTACAAAAATTCAGTACGCTCACACAAAAGATTTTTATATAATGAATTCTAATGAATATTTAAAATAATTAGGTATATTATATATTATATTTTTATTTTTAATTAGAATAATAATCAATAAATTACATTGGAAAATAAGAATATACAAGTTTCCTTGTTAACAGCTGTAAAGATAAAATTGTGTAAACCCATAAATTGAGTAATGACTTGATTGAAATGACTATATTATTATAATATTAGGTATTTAAAGACCAATTCAAAATTCCCTTCCATAATATTTATATTTAAGAGGGAAATTAAGTAAGAGATTCCTCCCAAATATGAATACTTTTGGGTATTTATAAGAATTCCACTCATCCTCCATTGTAAAAGTTTCTTCCCTCTCCCCACTTCATAAAACCTATAAAGAAATTTTTATCTCCAAAACACTAAAAAATTTCTTTAAAATTCACTCCTCTCATTCCAGAATAATTAATTTGGATATAAAAACAACAATTTAAAACCATTAGTGATAACACAAAAAAGATACCTGGAGAAGAGATAATGTTTATCAATAAATGTTTTTGTTTTATTTCTCCCTCAACCCCATTTAATTAATTAAATATCAAAATTAAATAAAATAAACTTTATATTAAATATAATGAATCTTTTTTATTTTAATATTACTACCCAAATTGGTACATAATTCTATCCAATTAATTATGAAATCATAATTCTTGTGTAAGACTCACTACCGTGTCACGAACCATTATTATATATTTTTTCCATAACCACCTCTATTGGTGGGGGTAATGATGTAAATAATGTTTTTATGTAATATATATTATATATAAGATTCCATTATTATTATAAAATTATTATATAACACATATCTCTAGACATTCCATTTTTTTAGAATATGATAACATTGTTGTTGTGTATAGAGGACAACTGCCACATGAAGTGATGTGATTCATTCACCCTTTACAAAGAATTTATTAATGATTGTTTTAGTAGAAATATAGGACATATGTGATATACTAATGAAAATGGAATAATATATATATATATATATATATCATTTACTTTTTTTTGTACAACAATAAAATCCAAACTGCATTCATGTGTACATATAACCTACAGTCTCCACAAACTGTGTATTTCATTATCTATCTCCATCATTAATAGATTTTTGTAAATACATATATATAGAATAAATATTATATTTATATTATTTTTTATTTTATTTAACTAAGGAAATACTCATCAATTATAGAGTTAATAAAATAAAAAATCAAAACATATATGAAAAACAAAGTAGTAATTACCTAAAATGTAAAAATATATTTTTATTTTTAATAAAGAAGTAATTCGAAGTAACAATTAAATAATACAGTGTTTTGTATATATGAAATTTTTTATTTTATATATTTATAATAACAAAATTATTATATAAAACTTTTGAATGTCCCAACGAGCACCCTCTAGTAAATTTATGACGTGATCTCTCGTCAATATCATCCTCAACTTCTGAATAGCATGTTAGAACCTATCTATTCACATGAAATCCTACCCATATTGGGTAAACTCTATCATGGGATCTAATGTATATATAAATATGGTATTATTTACTAGTAATATTCTTTCAACTGAATGAAGTTCCAATTCTCCATCACACTCTTAGGACGGTCACATGATAACCCTACCACAACATTGGTCATGTCTAGTTCCACACCATCTACTGAGATAACATGTCCCATAATGTGTACCACTTAAATCCATAATTGGTATATTGATAGATTTCTGTAATAAAAATTCTCATTGTGTATGTATATAACCATCTTGTAGGGTCTAACATGATTCTTCACAGGCGTTGATTATTAATCATTCAATGAATCACAATTTTATTTTAGTCTTATACCAATGTATTACACTAGCTGTGTATTGAAAATTAAATGTAAAATAAAAATTTCAATTCATTTTTTGTTTAATAATTTAATGATTATCACTGTTAATAATATTTATTTTACCTGATTTTATGTTTTTGTTATTGGTGTAGGTGATTCGGAAAGCCCAAGATGGAGTTGATGGTAAATAGGCCAAATTGAACTAGAATCCAAGAATATCTATAAATTCATCTACCTACATATACTAATCCATGAGTCCAATTGGTCTGAACATTTTTTTGGTGATCCTAACATAAGTTGGATACAACTATCATGAAGGAACCCGAGCCAAATTCATCCATTAAGAGTCCCATCCGAATTAGTATGTCAAATAAAAGGAATCTACACTGAGTAAAAATTGTGCCTCTATATTTGGAAAATATCTCTTATCATATACCATATATGAATGCCAAATTTGATAGGGAGTAATCCATGGTTTCTTCAAACATGTCATTAGTTTTGTGGAAAGTGAGATAATATTTTATTGTGTCTAAAAAACATGGTCCAAGTGGTTTCTCAATATCTTGGTGGCGAATACCACCTCCCATTTTGGCTATTAAAGAACCACATGTCCACATCATTTTGGAGATCTACCAGGAGGAAATTTGTTTCCATTTGGGAGTCATCGTAGAGTCCTTTAATAAAACCTAGAATCTATGAAGGCCATGGAATGTTCTACATCAACATATTTTTCTTCATCCCCTCCCATGGAGTTCAATACTATTCGTGATCACCCACGGGGTACATGATGAAACCTCAAGCTTCATGTTTGTATTAATTTAATTAATATTTTTAATTATAGGTCATATGTTGTTTTTATTAATCCTCACTTCTTATTTAATTGAGTTATGCATTTTTATTTCATGATCAAATTGATATGATCATGTTTTAGAGTACCCTTTCATGTGATGTTTTACACAACATTCATCCCTTACTCTTCCCTCTTTCAATTGCAGTGTTCATGTGGTTTATATTGGTCCATTGAACACACATAAGAATTATCAAGGCCTTTTCAGATTATTTAATGATATCAAAAATAAATTAAATACAAACCTAGATAGAAGACCAACTTCTTCAGGTGTTTCCTTGGAGCGTTTCAGTTACGATGTCGAAGAAAAACCACCCAATAATCAGGGGTATACAGTGAATCATTGGGTGTTTTCGACTAAACTCTAGGAGGTATTAGAGAATAAAAAGTGTAAAATTGTATTACTAGGTGTTAAAAACTGGGGATTAAATGATCTATAAAATTTCTACAGAAGTGATGAAGGATGATCATCATGTTAATTCCCCACGTAGATCAAGATTTATTAATTTTGTTTATTTCTACTTAATTTTACCACTTTTTTCCATTTGAATATTAAATTATCAGACCCCATGTTTTTCAGAATCCCATTCTACTTCTCTTCTTATAGTCAAAACATTATTTCTGAATTAATGTTGTAAGGCTCCATCGAGAGATGACCTAGGGTTATTACTATACTACACAAATTATAGTAAACTAAATATACGATTTGAGGTGCTTGACAATGAGATCAATGTTTGGAACCATTAATGGGGATAAAATATCATTTTTCCATTTTACAATATTATTTACTTATTACTACTTTTTATATCCTATCCAATTTATTGTTTTATTCTTTATGTTTTTGTTTTTGGTTTTCATATTTTTTGTGTTCTTTCTCTCTATCTCACTCTTGTCCCCCCCTATGTCATTTTTTAGTACAAAATTATCTTTTCATTTCCCCTTTTACAATTATTATGTTCTTTTATTTTATCCATCTTCAATCATAAAAGGAAAAAATAGAAAAAATGTTCAAAGCTTATTTCCGTGACTCAATCAGAAAAAGAAAAACTTCTTGAATTTGACCATGAAATTGAAATGAAACTTCACATAGAAATATGGTAATTTAGAATAGGTCAATCATGTAACACTAAATAACCCCTTAAAGAACCTCATGTTTTCTTAAACCAATCATAAATTGAATCAAACCCAGGAAAACATGGATGCAAATAATCAAACTTTAAAAAACTGAACACCCTAGATGTGGAGCACCAATACGCACACATCCAATATCCTGATGAAGCAGCCAAAATTGAGTTATGATTGAGCTTCACCAACCTACTTCCCATAATCCATGTTATTTCCTATGAGGATCCTAGTAAATATATCAAGGAGTTTCATATAGTATTCTCCAAAATGAAACCACAAAATGTATTTGGGTATCTCATGATGTGTAGGGCCTTCACTTTATCCCATGATGGACTAGCCAGAGACTGGATGTACTGTTCTCAAAACATAATTTGGTGCTGGAATGACCATAAATGAATTTTTTCATGATAAGTTCATCCATGCCTCCCAAAATGCATCAATTAGAAAAAAAATTGTGTCATTAGGCAATCATAAGGAGATACCCTTCCTAAATATTGGAAGAGATTCAAAAGACTTTTGTCAAGTATCCACAACCACCAAATTAGTGAACTATTTCTATTGAAATAATTCTATGAGGGAGTTATCCCCATGGATTGTGGAATAATATGTAATGCAGTTGCTGTTTCCCTGGTTAATAAAACTCTTTTCGCATCTCATGAAATAATATCCAACATGACACAAAATGAAAACCAATTTGGTACATGGTCAATTTAACCAACCTGAGGAGTTCATGATGTAAGTCATTGATACCTAAGAAAAAAGTTATATTGTAATCTTGATTAGATGAATACCATTCTATGTGAGTTATCTGAAACACAAGTTAATTCACACACTTATTCTATTCCATTATATTGTGGTATTTTTTTTATTACACTAATTTTTTTGTCCAGTTCTGACAACTTTAGGATTAATTTCTGTCTTGTGTAGTATTATTACTTGGGTGTACATCACAATAATAAACTCCCTTTATGCAAGAACAATTTAGGCCCCATCCTACCTGTAGGTGGAAAGCACAACCACCGAACCAATAATGAGGAATCTTGAGATTCCTTAAATAGAAAGAGCATCAACAAGGCCATGGTTTGAAACCTTCTTATCCTTCAACGTCATGAAACAATCCTCCTCTTACCAAATTTGAACCAATCCAAAAAGATATTTTGAATAAAATAGAAACCCAGAACCACCAATTCCAACAGACAATGCAATCATATATTCATGTCCTACGAGCTCAGGTGGGAAAAATGGAAATCACAATCAGTGAGATAAAGATTCATAGTTCTGGACAACAGTCATCCCATCCTATTGCTAATAAAAAAGAAAAAGTTAATGGTTGTGAATATACACATTTTAGTGGTAAATAGTTTCTTATTACAATTATTCCACACAAATGGTATGTCCTTATCTTGATAACTCTATTTCCCACCCTTAGAAGATTCTAATGTTGAAAAACCTAAAAAATGATAAAAATATTTTCATTGGGGATTCCACCAAACAAACCATTCCTCTTCCTTTCCCAAAAATACTATCTATTTCTAGATATTTTTAATATATTGGTATATAGATAATAGATACATTTAAAAAGGTACATGTTAATATCTCTTAACTGTATTTAGTTAAAAAAATACCGAGATATGCCAAATTTCATAATGAATTTTTCATCCATAGATAAACGATGAAGGGGAATGAGATATTCAAACATGTAAGGAGTGTATCATCCTTGATTAAACCATCAAATACATCCATAAGAAATGATCTAGGAACATTAATGGTACCTTTCACCATAGGGTAGACAATATTTTATGATTTTATACAACATTTAGGTTCTTTAATTAATGTAATTACATACTCTATACAATATTCTTCATAGGTTGGAGAACGTAAATGGACTGGAATCATAGTGAAACCTTCCAATTAGTGCACAACACACCCATCAATATTAGTCGAGAATGCACTTGTAAAAGTGAAGAACCTAATCTTCCCAACTGAAATCTATACTCTTGAGTTGGAGGATACCCATACCCAATGAAATGCTCCTATCATACATGGGAGGCCATTCATAAAAATAGGGAAGATGATCATCAATGTTCACAATGGAATTCTATCCATGGGGTTTGGTGTATAAATGGTAATTTTTAATTTTCTTGATACCAAGAAACACCCCCTTGAAAAGAACTCCAATATTATCAACTATTTGATGGGTTTTCTACCTAATGAAAGAAAGACACAAAATTCTCTCTTTGACCCATACCCTGATTTGTTATTATTTTTTCTACAGACATTGATGATTTGAGAGTTGATTCATGCTTGGAGTGTTGTCTGGAATATGAAAAGTGTATTTTTATTCTTTAATTGATTAATATTTTCATTATGAGGTACCCATGACCATTAATAATTATTAGAATGTCATTTCATTAGATTCACTACACTTATGGAATAAACATAAGAAAATGGATTTTTTCATGGACATCAATCCCCCTAAGTCCCCTCCCTAAATACAGAAACCACTGGTTTTGGAATTAAAACCATGTCCCTCTACATTATAATATGCCTATCTTGAGGGTATTATCAAATATGCAATCACTATTAAAAATAATCTTTATATACATCAATAATTAGAACTACTTTACCTATTGAGATAGTGTAAAAAGGTGATATAACGTAATTTGGAAGATATTACTAGGATTAGCCAATAAATTTGTATGCACCATATACTTTTAAATGATTTGGTTGATCCCATAAGGCACGATTAATGCAAGTTGAATCCCATTATCCATTAAGTGTTAAAATTGGATGTTGTAAATTACATACAATTGGGATCATTTTTCCTATATCTGATAGTAAATGGGTTGGCTCACTTCAATTTGTGCCTAAAAAACTATAATATTGGTAGTGTCTAATGAAAGAAATTAATTGGTTACAACACATGTGAAAAACAGTTGGAGAGTCTCTATTGAGTACAATATAATGAATTAATAAATGTGAATGGATAAAATTACAATACCTTTAATTGAACATATGTTAGAAATATTGGAAATAAAGTACCATTGTTGATTTCTTAATGGATATTTTGGTTATTTTCAAACCCATATAGCCACTTAGGATCAAGAAAAGAAAAAAGTTATCTTTTCATCTGGAACATTTTCATAAAGAAAGTTACCTTTTGGTCTATATAATGCTCCCATTTCATTACAACGATGTATATTGAGTATTGTTTTCAGTAACTAGAGAATTTCATGTATTTTTTATTGACGACTTCATAGTTTTCAAAATGTACTTTGATGAAAATTTGTAACACCAATGTTCTGTCCTCCGTTGTTTCAAAGAAAAATATCTCATATTAAATTATGAGAAATGTCATTTCATGGTTGAGAGAGGGATAGTTTCTCGAGAAATTAATTTCAAAAGAGGTAATTCAAGTGTATAAATAAAAAATGAATTAATTTAAACCCTTTCATAGCCAAAATTTGTCTATGAGGTTCGTTATTTCTTAGGTCATGCTGGTTTTTACCACTGATTCTTTAAATAAATAAGTAATATTTCTTATACATTATATTGATTGATGCAAAATGAATATGAATTTTCTTTTGAAAATGAATGTGTGGATTAATTCAATTTATTAATAACAAGTCTCACATCACCTCCCATCATCCAACTACGATGTTGGGATATTCCCTTCAAACTTATTTGGAATTCCTTTAAATATGCAGTTTGGGAAGTTTAATCATAATGGGTTGAGAAGTCTTCTCATATCATCATGTATGCCCTACCTACCCTTAACCCAGCCGAGGGAAACTACACAACCACTAAAAAACGTATATCTATTGTTCTTTCCTTGGAAAAATTACTTTCATATCTTATTGGGTTAAAAATCATTTTCTTTTATTAACATGATTCACTCCATTTCCTCTTAAAGAAACCTGAAGCAAAGCCCCCTCATTATTTGGTGGATGTTGTTCCTCCCATAATTTGACTTTGATTTTAGAGATAATATAGGATTTGAAATGTGGTACCTAACAACATTAGTAGGATTTTACCACCACTGGACCATCATTGTGAATCACCCCTCCCCATTGGATAATTCTTCCCTCATGAGAACCTTTTTGATATTTTGGATCTTACCCCCTAGTATGGGGACATTGTGAAATTACTATAAACTTCAAGGGTCCCCATTGATTTCAGAACATCATAATACCAGAGACTTTGGCATGATTCAAGATGTTATATTTGGGATGACACTAACTTTTTGAAAATTTTTATTGACCATGATGTTCTTCGATGTGTCCCTACCCATGAGTTTACCTCATTTTTGAACTTCTTCCACACTTTGGTTTGTAGAGGCCCCTTCGACAGTTAATGTATAGATCCAAAATTCCGTTACTCATGTATTTATAGGCCAATATTATAGAGGGATTCATATTGGTTTTGTATGTCACTTACTCGATGTCAATTCCAAGTGAATATCTAAAAGAGGAATGAAATTATACTACAACCCTTGTGATTTTTTGGGATCTTATATGAAAGGGGAATTGAATTCATTAGGACTTTTCCAAATTCATTTATCTTAGTGTACATATTATTGATAAAAGGACTATGTCGCTAAATGGGTTGATGTAAAGGCCAGTAGGACCGATGACTCTCGATTTGTTGTGGAATTTATTATGTCCCATATTTTTATTGGGTTTGGTTTTCTAAGATTTATCTTTAGTTACCTGGTTCCACATTTTTGCAGACATAAAAAGAAAAACAAAATTCGTAAGAATGGGGTTGTTCATAGTGTATCCACTACATATAACCCCCAAACTAATGGGAAAACAAAAATCTAAGCTCAGGAAGTGAAAAAATATTAGAATCAATTGTACAACTCAACACGAAATATTGGTGTTTACACTTGGACGATGAACATTTGGAAAACCATAAAACTTTTAAAACCCCAAATGTAATGTCACCATATAAGATAGGATTTGGAAAGTCTTTTTACCTCTATATGGAGGTAGATAACCATGAATGTTGGGATGAAAAATAATTTAATATAAATCTATCATATTCAGGTGTGCATATGAATTTGTAGATTCAGTATATGGAATAAATTCAATGTGATTCATATCAAAACTCATGAATCTATAAAGATAAAATAAAAGAAATATATGATTGTATGATTCATCAGAGAAAGTATAATATAAGTGAGAAGGTCCTTAGGTAAAATTCTAGGATAAAGCTCCACCTAGGAAATCATTATTCTCGATGGATCAGTCCATATACTGATACTTATTTTTACCCTTCTAGTGAAATATGGGTTATAGTTGAGATCAGTGGGAAGAGTTTTACACTCAATGGGAAAAGGATCAAACATTTCTATCAATATTTTCCAATGTATCTCATGGATAAAATCCAACTAATGGATTCCACATATAACACCGATTAACAGGTCATCCCTTCTCCCTACCATTATTTTCTCCTATATTTATTTAAAATACTTGAATTGAGTAAAATGTAATTTTTTTGGTGTAGGGGAGGGTGATATGTCATAGTTAGGATTAAAAAAACAAAGACAAAAAAGGGCATGTTTTCAATTTTTATTTCTTTTTATTTATTTTTTGTTTTTTGATAAAAATTGATCCTAAAAAGAATATCCAAAATCATTATTCATGTGTAAGTAGAATGTGTTGAATGTTCCAATATTTTTGAAAGAATAATTTTAAAATGAATGTTGATATGGATTCTTTTCTATAATTCTCATTTTCAAATCATTCATGACTATTTAATAAATTATTGTATCCCATGCATCATTAGAACATAACAATAATTTATTCCCATATCTGAGATATATTCTCATACTGTTATTGAACATTATTTATTTTAATTTCATTCTTGAGAGTCCCAAGTAATGTAAAAAAACTATAACTTTCCATGATTCTATTTGATGTCATACTATTTGAGTATGTTACATTCATTATAGATGAAATGGTTCATTGAAAATACCATTGTACCATTATCCTCTATTTTGGGGCACCTAGACATTTTACCCATCATAAGCCATAGAGACCATGAAATTCTTGTTAGGTAAGAACATTACATGTTAATTTACCACTTTTTACCATTCTATTATATAATATCTTGTTTTATTTTCAGATTTTTTGGGGTAGTTGGTGTTTCCAGGGGAATCCTTGGGAGAGAATAATTTTGATTTGTTGATGTCAATTGTGCCTACATTTTCCATGAAAAGTAGGATCAGAAACTATATTGCATCATTCTTTAAAAAATGTTTCCTAATTTATCTACAGAGAAACTATATGTATAAAAAATTTTGTTCTATACATCAAATAAATATATTAAAAGATAGAAATGGATAAAAGAGGTTGTTTACTCATTATTACTCGCTACTTTTCTCTGTTCTGCAAAAATTAACAACGAGGATATTGAGTTGGAGCTGATACACATTGTGAGGGGTTGATTGTGTACAACAATTGTGAAAGCATTTTTAATTTTTGCATGTTTTTTTACATACAATATAAACCACTCCTATTTTTACTCATATTTTTAAACAATAATCCCACTAACCCTTAAACCTTAGAACAACCTCCTTGAAGTCCTATTCATGTAGCACACTAGTTTATACATGTAGAGAAATCAAAATCATGGAAGGAATATTGTAATATCACATGAACTCTGGTAATAGATAATAAATACAATTTAATATGTTCATTGAGTGAAGAAGGAAATTTTCTATGTGCGAGAGGTTAGGACATAGTGCGTAAGTGAACAAATGAAGCAGACCAAATTTAAATATGAGAGAATAAAAATGATAAGATAATTGATTCCATAAATGAGACATGATAAATGTTGATCCCTCTGGAAGATTGTTGAATTATTCCTATGATTGCTGTTTTAATAATCACAAATCATCATTACTTAATCCAGTTGGATTTCTCATATATATAGTCAAAATCTTTTAGTGAATATGTTTATATCGGTTGGATCATGTTTTTATCTGTGCTTGTTATTGATTTACAAGTATTCTGGAAGTCTTCTGGATCAAACAGACACTTTTTGTTCTGTTAAGTGAACGGTCGCACTGATCCATATCAAAAGTGAACGGTTGCACTGATCCATAACAAAATTGAACGGTCGCACCGATCCATATCAAAAGTGAACGGTCGCACCGATCCATATCAAAAGTTAACGGTCGCACCGATCCACATCAAAAGACAACAGTCACACCGATGCTGATCATCTGAGTCACCGAAGATGTCTCACCGATGCTGATCAAATGAGTCACCGATCATGACACGCTGATGCTGATCAAATGAATCCCTGATCATGACACACCGATGCTGATCATCTGAGTCACTGAAGATGTCTCACCGATGCAGATCATCTGAGTCACTAAAGATGTCTCACCGATGCTGATCATCTGAGTCACCGAAGATGTCTCACCGATGCTGATCAAATGAGTCACCGATCATGAGACACCGATGCTGATCAAATGAGTCACTGATCATGACACACCGATGCTGATCATCTGATTCACCGATTAGGACACACCGCTGTCTAGCCACCGATGCTGATGCTGATGACCTACCGATCACTTGACTCATCGATAGTCATAAACAGCTGTTTGAATTTCTTTGTCTTTATTTAATCTAACCAATGGTAATATTAGGTATATTTTAAGGCCTTTTCATTTATTTAATGAAGGTTTTTGGATGTTAGGGAACTGTACCTCATACCTGAAAAAAGAAATCATTTCTTTTTCTGGAGCTCGTGCCATAAATACAAGAAGTCCCTGTTGGTGCAAAAAGTGGATGAGACACATATGAGTGAAAAGAGTGGTAGATGAGATAGTTGTGTAAGACACGAGAAGAGCTCATACGGATATACATGCACGAACAAGAAGACACAGAAGCTCATACACACTCAAGCTTACTCAAGAAGACTTCTGTACATTCACGAGGAAATTGAAGAACTTCATCGACTACATTTTTCACTATCTCTGAACCTGGATACCAAGCAGACGACACTCTATTTTTCAGAAAAAAACCAGAAGAGGACTCAGAACCATTTATAATCAAACTCAATGAGTCCAAAGCTTCACTGCAATCACTAGATCCATTTCTAAAGTCTACATCTCTACCTTGTGGTTCATTACTTTACATTTCGAGCACTGTGTGTTATCTACTGTATTTAACACATACACTATCTACTGTACTTTAACTGGAGGATCTGTAAATCCTCAAAAAACACTTTACATCTTTCATTTCCCACTATAATAGTGGTAGAGGTTGTGTGTGACCTAGACATCTGGGTGTTGTTGTATTGTTTCCCACGAATAACAGTGGTAGAGGTCTTGGACCTGGACAGTTGTAAACTGTTGTGAACCCCGATCCAGGGTGTGGATCAAATTTATATAAATGGTTGAGAGGACTAAGTCTCGGCTTGAGACTAAACCTCTTGGTTATATCTGCTGTGCTATTTATTTCAATGTTATTTTTTTTATTCCACTGCTAATTACTTTAAAAACAAAACTGGTTTAAATTCACTTTGATAATTAAACTCGCAAGTGTTTATACTAGTTGTAAATCAGTAAGTTAGTTTCAAAAGTTAATCAACTCTTATGTTTTGATGAAATGGAAATTAATAAATCCCTTGAGAACCCAACAGAACCCTTACTTTGATATAAATTCACTACAGTTTAATTCAGTATTTTATTTGGGGGTTTTTAAGACAAAGTTTTTAAACAGAAATTTTAATTGGAACTCAATTCACCCCCCTCTTGGGTATCCACTCCGACCTACATTTTCTATTAGAGGATTTAAAATATTTTTCTAAAGTACTATGTTTTTTTTTAACTGTGATTTTAGTTGTATTTTAAAGTTCTTAAAATTTCTGTTATTTCTAAATTTTTATCTCTTTAAGATCTTTGCTATAAGTAAGCTATCATGGATAATAGACTTGAAGGTGTTTCTACCAATAGACCACCATTTTTCAATGACACTAACTATGCTCAATGAAAAATCAAGATGAAAATTCATTTAGAGAGCATGGGTTTTGATATTTGGACTGCTAGAGAATCAGACTATAAAATTCCTACTACTGTTAGATCTACTTGGAATGAAGCTACTAAGGCTTCCTACAATAATAATTTCAAAGCTATGAATGCCTTGTACTGTTCTTTAGGAGATGAGGAGTTTAATAGAATATCTTCCTGTAAAACTACTTATGAAATTTGAGATACCTTATCCGTTTCTCATGAAAGAACAAATAATGTTAAGGAAATGAGATTGAATACTTATACTATTAAGTATGATAATTTTAAGATGAAGCCTGATGAACCCATTTCTGACATGTATCTCAGGTTTAATGAAATTGTCAACACAATGACTTCTCTGGGAAAGGATGTTCCATCAAATGAACAAATTATGAGAATTCTGAGATGTCTACCTGAATGATGGAGAGGAACTTCCTTCTCAATTAGAGAATCATGTGATATTGGTGAACTGCCAGTCAAGGAACTAATTGGCAATTTGTGATGTATGAAGAGGAAATCAAGGTTTACAAAGAAGAAGAAGAAGAACCTAGAAGGAATTCTGTTGCTTTCAAGACTTCAACTTCAATGAACAAGGATAAGGAGAAGCTCCAAGCTATAAATGAAAGTTCAAGCTATGAAGACAGTGAAAGTGCTTCTGATAGTGATGTTGAGATGGCTCACATTGACATAAGGTTTAAGAAGTTTTATAGGAAGAATAAGTTTTTTAGAAAATCAAATTATAAAGGTAAGTATGACAACAAGGTACATTGGTGAAAGGATTGGAAGAAATCTGACAAATCAGATAAAGTTGTCTGCTATGAGTGCAAAAGAAAGGGACACATAAAAGCAGACTGTCCAAAGTTGAAATACAAGAAGAATTATGAATACAAGGACAATAAGTTTAAGAAAACCATGAAGGCTACTTGGAGTGCTTATGAGGATAGCTCCACTGAATCTGATGTTTCTGAAACTGAACACAGAAATAAGGAAAACATGTGTTTTATGACAAACACTTCTGAGGTAATAGTTGAAACTCCTGCTTTAAATTCTTATTATTCTAAAGATGATTCTAACTCTGATAACATGTCAAAATATGAACTATTTGAATATTGTGATATGTTAGAAGAAACCTGTAATGAGATGAAAGTCAAATACAAAGGTTTAAAGAAACAATATTCTTTAACTGTTAAACATAAATCTGATCTTGATATTGAAATGGAAAAGAATGCTTAGTTTCTTAAAGAAAACACTGAACTGAAATTATCTAATGAGGAACTCAAGAAAGACTTATAGAAATTTACCAATGGAAAAGATACTATTACTCGGATTCTAGGTAAGAAAATAGCACCTAGATACACTACTGGTACAAGATACCAACCTGGACAAAGAAAAATTACCAAAACTAGATTCATTCCTAAATCTGGACAGAAAGTAGCTAGTTCTGGAACTTCATATTCTTCAACTAGTTATATTCATAGTTATGGATCTAATAAGGTTTATCTTTCAAAATCTGTTGACTCTAGAAATCTTATGAGAACCATTAGACAAATATGGGTACCTAAAGTTTTATTGGCTAACCTCTCTAGACCCAAGAAGATCTGGGTACCAAAATTATTTCCTATCTAAATCTATTTTGTAGGGAACCTTATTAAAGAGATCCTATAGAAAGACATGGTATTTGGACAATGGATGTTCAATACATATGTCAGGAGACTTCTCATGCTTCAAGAGTTTAGTAAAAGTTGATGGAGGCTTTGTCAATTTTGGTGATAACTCAAAAGGAAAAATCATCGGCTTAGGCAGGATTGGTAACACTAACTCAGTATTAATTTCTAATGCTTTATTTGTTGATGGCCTTAAATACAATTTGTTATGTATTTCCCAGTCATGTGATGATGGTTTTTATGTTAAATTTGAAAACGATTCTTGCAAAGTTTTTAATTCTAAAAATGTTTTAGTGTTTTCTTCTTTAAGAAATGAAACTGTTTATGCTGTTGATTTAAATTCTTTAGCTATGCAGAATATTACTTGTTTAAATGCTTTTTATAAAGAGTCTTAGCTTTGGCACAGAAGATTAGGACACTGCAATGTGAATTCACTTAGAAAACGTTCTAGGAAGAACTTAGTTAGAGACCTACCCAAACTTGAATTTCCAGCAGACAAAGATTGTAATCCCTGTCAAAAGAGAAAGCAATATAAAGTTTATTTTAAATCAAAAAAATAAGTTTCAACTTCTCAACCTCTCGAGTTGGTTAACATGGATTTATTTAGACATTCTATATTTTCTAGTTTAAATGGGAAGCACTATGTCTATGTTCTGGTAGATGACTTTTCTAGACATACTTGGGTATATTTTCTAGCTCCCAAAAGTGAAGCTTGTTCTTGCTTTGTAAAATATTCCAAGTCTATAGAGAACCTTAGTGGACTTAAAATTAAAACCCTGAGAAGTGATCATGGCCGTGAGTTTGAAAATCATGAGTTTGAATCTTATTGCTCACACAGTGGCTATAGTCACAATTTCTCTTCCCCTAGGACACCCCAACAGAATGATGTAGCAGAAAGAAGGAATAGAACCCTGCAAGAAATTTCTAGGACTATGTTTAATGAGTACAACCTACCTGTTTATTTTTGGGCTGAAGCTGTAAATACAGCTTGTTATGTTATTAATAGAGTCTTGATCAGACCTGTTCTTAAGAGGACCCCTTATGAGTTGTGGAACCATAGGAAACATAAGGTTAACTACTTCATAGTTTTTGTCTGCAAAGTCTTTATTCTTAATACTAAATACAATCTTGACAAATTTTCATCCAAGAGTGATGAAGGAATTTTTCTAGGTTACTCTATTTTGAGTAAAGCCTATAGAGTTTTCAATAACAGAACCAAATGTGTGGAAGAATATGTTCACATAAAATTTGATGAAACTGATCCACATGAACCTAAGACCTCTCTTGAAAATCATGAAGATGATCTCTCTGTTTTGAACCTTAATGATAAAGACAGTGGACCTATAGTTAAAACATCCAGTTCTGGAAATTTTCCAGAACCTGCTTCTATTGAACCTCAACCTATAGATGAATCTGAAATCTCTAGCCCTACCTTTTCTAGACCAACTATAATTCTAAAGAACCATCATTTAGATGTTATTTTAGGTAATCTAGATAGAGGAAAACAAACTAGAGATTCTCAAAGAAATCAGGTTGAACATCAAGCTTTTCTTTCACAGTTAGAACCTAAAAATATCAATGATGCTATCAATGATGAACTTTGGGTAATGGCTATGCAAGAAGAACTAAATCAATTTGAAAGAAAAAAAGTCTGGAAATTAGTAGAAAGACCTAAGGACACTATAACCATAGGCAAAAAATGCGTGTTTAGAAACAAAGTTGATGAATCTGGAAATATCATTAGAAACAAAACTAGGCTAGTTGCACAAGGTTACAATCAAGAAGAAGGAATTGACTATAAGGAAACCTTTTCACCTATAGCTAGATTAGAGGCTATTAGGATCTTACTTGCCTATGCATCACATCTAAATGTCAAGTTATATCAAATGGATGTGAAAAGTTATTTTTTTAAATGGTTTTATTGTTGAAGATGTTTTTGTAGAACAACCACCTGGTTTCTCAAATCCTCATTTTCAAAATCATGTTTTTAAACTTTCTAAAGCTTTATATGGTTTAAAACAATCTCTACGAGCTTGGTATGAAAGACTTTCAAACTTTATTATTTCAAAAGGATTTACAAAAGGAATAGCTGATCCCACTCTTTTTATAAAAAAGATTTCAAAAGATGTTTTAATAGTACAAATCTATGTTGATGATATTATTTTTGGATATTCTAAAAATTCTTTATGTACTGATTTTTCAAAGGTTATGCAAAATGAGTTAGAAATGAGCTTAATGGGATAGCTTAAGTATTTTATTGGGTTTCAAATTATTCAAACTAAAGATGGTATTATTCTAAATCAAAGTAAATATACTGAGGATTTATTAAAACGTTTTGGTTTGGATAGTATTAAGGAAAGTGATATATCTATGAGTACTACCTGTAAATTGAATGTTGATGAAACTGGGAAACCAGTTGATCAAACCAATTATAGAGGTATGATTGGGAGTTTACTTTATCTTACTGCTAGTCGACTAGATATTATGTTTAGTGTGTGTATGTGCTCTAGATTTCAAGATAATCCTAAAGAATCACACTTACTAGATGTTAAACTGATTTTTAAATATCGTAAGTATACTGTGAATTTAGGTTTGTTTTTTCTAAAAGGACAATCATTTCACCTAACTAGTTATTCAGATGCTGACTTTTCTGGATGTAAGTTAGATAGGAAGAGCACATCTGGAACATGTCATTTACTTGGAAAGTCCCCAGTATCATGGTGTAGTTAGAAACAGAACTCAGTGGCATTGTCTACTGCTAAAACAGACTATATAGCAGCTGGTAGTTGCTGTACACAGATTTTGTGGATGAAATACACATTATTAGACTATGGATTTGATTTTAATCATGTTTCAATTAACTATGACAAAAATAGTGTGATCAACATATCTAAGAACCCTGTGTCTCACTCTAGGACTAAGCACATTGATGTCAGACATCACTTTCTAAGAGATCATTTTCAGAAAGGTGATATTTCTCTAGAATTAATTAGTTCTGAACATCAATTAGCTGATATTTTTACAAAGTCTTTATCCTCTGAATGAATGAATTTTATTAAACAAGAGTTGTGTATGATCGATCTGTGAAACCGATTTGTGAAACTGATCTGTGAAACCGATCTGTGAAACCGATCTATGAAACCGATCTCTGAAACCGATTTGTGAAACCGATCTGTGAAACCGATCTCCGAAACCGATCTGTGAAACTGATCTATGAAACCGATCTGTGAAACCGATCTGTGAAACCGATCTAGGAAACCGATCAGTGAAACTGATCTGTGAAACCGATCTGTGAAACCGATCTATGAAACCGATCTGTGAAACTGATCTGTGAAACCGATTAGTCAAACCGATCTATCTTTCTATTACTTTTTATTATGTTGTAATTAATTAATTAATTTTATCTTTATTATGGGAACCCTAAATGATGAAATAAATTATACGCGGCTATTTTTATTCCCCAAACTGTCGACCTTTCATTTCTCGCCAAGCCTTATATCCTCTTTTCTCCTCTCCTTCGAACCTTCGAACTCCTGCATTCCCCAGAATCTTCAAATGGCTAAGAAAAAGAGACCAAGCAGAGGATCAGACAGTCCTGTACCTTCAAAGCGTGCTCGAGGCGAGTCGAGTAGTACCACTCAAAGATCAGTAAGTCAGAACCTGGAAACTCGGATCGTTGCTATAGAAAAGGAAGTTAGTTCTGCCTGGCTTTTGACAAGTAAGTCACTGTTGTTACAATTTTAGAATTGCAAGGATGGAAAGACTGGTTCCCAGATAACACTCGTGTATACTACCCAAAGCTAGTACATGAGTTTTATATAAATTTGAAAGTTACTTTAGATGGTGTAGAGGCTACCAGAATGTCTTCTGTAGTGAAAGGATAGAAAATATCATTTTCATCTAAATAATGGGCTGAATGTTTAAATGTAACCCATGAGGGTCGGTATGAGGATTATGCTGGAAAAATTCCTCCAACCACTGAATACATCTCTTATGAGTTATCTTTAGAGATTTTTACTGGAAACAGAGAGTCAAGGAGAATCACATCCTCAGAGTTGGATAGTGAATATAGACTTCTCTTTAAGTTTATTCAGCACCAAATTTGCCCTAGGAAAGGAGATTTTGCTGCTGTAAAATTCCTGGATGTTTTTATATTGTTTTTACTAAAGACCCATGAGAAGATCAATTTGTGTAGATATCTGATGGTGCACATAGCTGGAATGGTGAAACATTATAAGAAAGCCACTGCCCTGTTCTATTCCAAAATGATCTCTGCTAGGTTAAAGAATATGGAATGTGTTGCTGAAGCTGATGGGATAGCGGAATCTGATAGTGCTTTTTGTGTTAACAAATAAATTTGTAAAATGATGAAAATAATTTGGAACCCATGGAAAAAATGTCGGGTTTAAGATGAGGACAAGTTGTATGAATCCTACAATCCCACTGATCATGGAAAGAGGCTGAAGGGTTTGAGAGACCCTGGTTTGAAATCAGATGAGGAGCCAATTTATTCTGATGATGAGGAAGAAGTAGATTTTGGAAGAAATAAGGACACTGAAGAGTCTGGTAATCAAGGGGTGGAAGAAGCTGAAACAGAAGAAGGAAGTATGTCATCTCCTAATGATAGGAGTGATCCTGATACTGTGAGCCCTAAGAGAAGAATGGACATTGGACCTGCTAGTCCACCTATAGCCTTAACTGAATCAGAACCAGTTCTTGGTGATGAAGAAGCTATTGACACTGATGTATCTGACAGTGAAGATTCTGTGAAGAATGGAAATGGAAATGGAGATGATGATGATGATGATGGTGATAACCTACCAGTGGATGGTCTTGCTGTACCTCCAATAGAACCACATCAAACTGTGCAAGAAACAAATACCAGTGGCAAGAGATATTCTCTAGAAATCAGTGGAAAAGAAAGTTATGATAAACCGAAATATACTCTGTGTGTTGCTGTCTAGGATGATTACCCTAGTTTTGCTGTTTTGGGTTTAGAGTATTCTGAAGAAGAAGAGGAAGAAGATGAAGAATTAGAATCTACTGCGGTTGTGAAGGAAAGCCAACCAGTTGAGGCAAGGTCTACTCATGTTGTTGATGCTGCAGATGTTCATCTACCTAGTTCTATTGTCTCTCAATCTGATTTTTATTAGTTCAAAATTGAGTTGCTTGCTGCTGTGAGAGATACAGTCAGAGAAGAAATTTCAAATGCTCTTACTCATTATTCTCTGCATGTTTCTGAAGATTATTTGGAAGCCTTTTAAACAAGAGTATAAAATGTTATTAGACCAGACATGGCTAATACTGGTGAGTTTATTGGCAGACACATAGCCTCTCTAAATCAGACTCTGAAGGATCTACAATCTGAATTAGTTTCTTTATCAAATTAATTTAGATCAACCATATCTGGTATGATGGAAGTTTTGAGGAATCATATTGAACATCTTAAGAATTCTGATCTGAGGAAGTTGAAATATGAGATAACTCAGATAGTTGCTCAAGACAGTGCAGCCAAAGTAACCAAGATCACTTCTCATGAGCTAGAGGCTCTAAGGCAGATTGTGCATGATGAATTGGCCGCCATTAGACAAGTTCCTGATTTGGAATCGTTGAGGATGATGAAGGATAATTGTGATCACATTCATAAGATGATAAAAGTATATTCTAGCAGATGCCAATAAAGCTCAGAAAGAGATCAAGGAAAAGGTTGATCATTACTTTTCAAAGATTTATACCAAGCATGAGATGACCGCGAATTTCAAAGTGTTGGATGATAATCTAAAACTACCTCTAGTCACTCAAGATTTCAAGACTCAAGTTCGTCAGTTGCAAGATTTTACTCCTACCTTGGAACGGATCATGGAGAATAAGGATGATTTTGAGAAGGCTATGCGGTATGGTGCAGAAGTTATTCAAGATTTCATAAATCTTTGAATCCTTATCCGAATGAACAAGACACCGCCATTGTGATTCCTACTGCTGAACCTCTCAGTGCCTCTGATGTTGCTCTAAATCAGATCTCCGTTGGTCAAGCTCTATCTCAACTACGGTCAGTTCTTCAGCAATCTTCTCAACCATAAACTCCTGCTCAACAACAAGTCTCCGTGGTATCCTCTCCTCCACCTTCCAGAGTCATCTTACAACCTTTTCAAATTCTCCGAGTTCACCCTACCTCCAAGCCTTCCAACTTACCAACCATTGATCCTTCTGACAAAGGCAATGCCCCATTACATCCCATGAAACAGTTGTGTCTTATTGTTGATAGGGTGAATAGTGTTCTGTTTGTACTCTAATGTACTTTACAAACCTGTTTTTTCCCTCTCTCTATTCTCTATGATGCCTTCTTTTAATCTCTTCTTTATATGTTTTCCCTCCCTTTTGATTATCCTAAAGGGGGAGATTTATATCTATGGGGGAGAAACATACTATGGCAGGGTGAGCAATGTTTACATAAATATAAAAAGGAATAAATTTAGGGGGAGATTTATATCTCATTGTGTTATTATTATTATTTTTTCTTGTCACTATTATTGATGATATATTATTTTTATTTATGACTAAGATTTGTGATTATCAAAAAGGGGGAGATTGTTGAGCCCTCTGGAAGATTGTTTAATTATTCCTATGATTTCTGTTTTAATAATCACAAATCATCTTTACTTAATCCAGTTGGATTTCTCATATACATAATCACAATATTTTAGTGAATATGTTTATATCGGTTGGATCATGTTTTTATCTGTGATTGTTATTGATTTACAAGTATTCTGGAAGTCTTATGGATCAAACAGACACTTTGTGTTCTGTTAAGTGAACGGTCGCACCGATCCATATCAAAAGTGAACGGTCGCACCGATCCATATCAAAAGTGAACGGTCAGACCGATCCATATCAAAAGTGAACGGTCGCACCGATTCATATCAAAAGTGAACGGTCGCACCGATCCATATCAAAAGACAACGGTCGCACCGATCTATATCAAAAGACAACGGTCGCACCGATGCTGATCATCTGAGTCACCGAAGATGTCTCACCAATGCTGATCAAATGAGTCACTGATCATGACACACTGATGTTGATCAAATGAATCACCGATCATGACACACCGATGCTGATCATCTGAGTCACCGAAGATGTCTCACCAATGCTGATCATCTGAGTCACCGAAGATGTCTAACTGATGCTGATCATCTGAGTCACCAGAGATGTCTCACCGATGCTGATCAAATGAGTCACCGATCATGACACACTTATTCTGATCAACTGAGTCACTGATCATGACACACTAATGCTGATCATACGAGTCACCGATCATGACACACTGATGTCTAGACACCGATGCTGATGCTGATGACCTACTGATCACTTGACTCACCGATAGTCCTAAACAGCTGTTTGAATTTCATTATCTTTATTTAATCTAACCAACGGTCATATTAGGTATATTTTAATGCTCTTTCATTTATTTAATGAAGGTTGTTGGATGTTAGGGAACTGTACCTTGTACCTGCAAAAAGAAATCATTTCTTTTGCTGGAGTTTGTTCCATAAATACCAGAAGTCCCTGTTGGTGCAAAAAGTGGATGAGACAGATATGAGTGCAATGAGTGGTGGATGAGATAGTTGTGGAAGACATGAGAAGAGCTCATACAGATATATATGCACAAACAAGAAGACACAGAAGCTCATACACACTCAAGATTACTCATGAAGAGTTCTGTACATTCACGAGGACATTGAAGAGCTTCATCGACTACATTTTTCACTATCTCTAAACCTGGATACCAAGCTGACGACACTCTATTTTTCAGAACAAAATCAGAAGAGGACTCAGAACCATTTTTGATCAAACTCAAGGAGTCCAAAGCTTCACTGCAATCACTAGAGCCATTTCTAAACTCTACATCTCTGCTCTGCGATTCATTATTTTACATTTCGAGCAGTGTGTGTTATCTGTTGTATTTAAAACACACACTATCTCTTGTACATTAACTGGAGGATCTGTAAATACTCAGCAAACTCTTTACATCTTTCATTTCCCACTGTAATAGTGGTAGAGGTCATGTGTGACCTAGACAGCTGGTTGCTGTTGTTTTGTTTCCCACGAATAACAGTGGTAGAGGTCTTGGACATGGATAGTTGTAAACTTTTGTGAACCCCGATCTAGGGTGTGGATCAAATTTATATAAATTGTTGAGAGGACTAAGTCTTGGCTTGAGATTGAACCTCTTGGTTATATCTGTTGTTCTATTTCTTTCAAAGTTATTTTTTTATTCCGCTGCTAATTACATTAAAACCAAAACTGTTTTAAAGTCACTTTGATAATAAAACTCGCAAGTGTTTATATTAGTTGTAAATCAGTAAGTTAGTTTCAAAAGTTATTCAACTCTTCTGTTTTGATTAACTGGGAAATAATCAATCCCTTGAGAACCCAAAAGAACCTTTACTTTGATATAAATTCACTAAAGTTTAATTCAGTATTTTATTTGGGGGGTTTTTAAGACAAAGTTTTGAACAGAAATTTTAATTGGAACTCAGTTCACCCCCCTCTTGAGTATCCACTCCGACCAATAATAAATGTTATTTCAAAAATAATCATGGATTTTCTAACACATTTTATTCAGTTATAGTGCATGATTAAGATATTGAAAGCATGTCTGATTATCTACTATCGACCAGTCAAAGTTATGATGCTCTTCCAATGTGTATAGAAGCACTCAGGTTGAATCCTTGGTGATGATACTTTTGAAAAGTCATTTGTTTTTAGTTGATTGTATTCTGATTGGGGGGTTTGTTTTTAGAGCTTATGAAATAATTTATGGATGATTTTTGATTTAACAAATTGATAATTATTGGGTTGAGTTCATCATTAGGTAGTTCATCTTGTGATATCCTTGAGATTTTCTTTATATTGCATTAAATTACCACCCATGTCACAAGTTGATGCTGATTGGAATTCCTATGTGTTAAAGCTATAATCCAAGACATAACTTAATTAGGATTATAATCTAAATTAGTACTTGAATGTGGTAGTGTATTTATGGTTCCAATAATCCATGGAATCCATATGTTAAACAAAGAAGTCTTTAATCCATGACATTCTAAGTTCAACTTACATAATGTTAATTTGAAGAATATTAATCGAGAAAAAGTTCTCAATCACTTAACATACCAAAATTATAACTCAACCCAATGAGATATTTACTCATCCATTGAAATGATTAGTAATCTGGTTATAATTATTATCATCTGGTCAATGTTCTGATGCTCTTCTAATGTGTATAGCAGCACTCGGGTCGAATCCTAGGAAACGATACTTTTTAACAGTCGTTTGTTTTTAGTTGATTGTATTCTGATTGGGGGTTTTTTACAGAGAGTATGAAATAATTTATGGAAGATTTTTGATTTACCATATTGATAATGATTTGGGTGATTTAATCATTAGGCAGTTAAGCTTGTGATATCCTTGATCTTTTCTTTATATTGCATTAAATTAACACCCAAGTCACAAGTTGACGTTGATTGGAATTCCTTAGTGTTAAAGCTGTAATCCAGGTATTAACTTAACTAGGATTATAATCTCAATCAGTAAATGATTTTTGAAGTTTATTTATGGTTTCAATAATCCATGGAATCCATATGTTAAACAAAACATGTCATTAATCCATGACATGCTAAGTTCAACATACACAATGTTAATTTGAAGAATATTCATCGAGCAAAAGCTCTCAATCACTTAACATAACTAAATTATAATTCACCCATATAAGAGATTTAATCAGACATTGAAATGATTAGTAATATGTTTATAATGATTATGATGATAAATTAAGAAGATAAGAACAAGAAAGTGATATGAAATGTGTTTTGCGTCGACCACACACACACGAATGATGACGCGAATTAAAAACATACTTTAGATTGAACGAGAAAGAAAAAAAGGGAAGGGGATTAAATGGTATTTAAACTATTTTAAGAACATAAGTATTAGAATATAGAATGTTGATGAGAATAAAAGATATTGAAAAAGAAACTTTCATTAAAACAGAATTACTAATAAAGAGACTTACAAGATTACAAAAATGAAGAACACAAAATTAAATGAAAACAAAGAGAGGAGGAAAGGTCTCTAAAGTAAAAACATGAGTATAGAAGGTCCTCCCAAGCCCTTTTCAAGGCTTTGGTCGTGCCAATATGTGCTCCTCTATTCTGAAATTCCAACTCTTTGGAAAGAGAGGAGGGGGATGTATTTATAGCCCAAGGAAGTGGACTGTTGGCATCCCCAATCTGCCCATCCAATTGGACCGATGATTGTGTCATTCAGATAGCTAAATCCTGAGATATCTCCTTCTACAAAGTTATAGATAATAATGTTGGTCTACTTCTCTCAAAATAGTAAGTCATTCGGACCTATGGAAGCAATGTTATGGCAGTTTAATTAAACAAATTTAAATGGTCCATTTCAATCCATGCTTTTTCGATGTCCATAATGTGAATGAATTTTGGAATAGGAAGATTCCTTCAAATTTGAATTAATTATTCAAAAATGTCAGCCGATTATATCTCCTTTTTCATGCGAAAAAATCGTAGATTTATTTGATGATTATATCAGGAGACATGTCATGAATACATTACAAATTTTAATTCCAGACCAGAATAGAGGTTTGAGTTTAAATGAATCAGTTGGGCCCCTTTTATTTGTATTTGGACCTTGAATGTTTTATCCATGACACCTTGCATTTTCCCCCAAACATTGGAGGTGAATAAAGGAATTTATATTTCTTGATTGATCCTAGAAATTAAATCTTTATGGATGGTCCAGTTTCTTCCTAGATTCTATAGGCCTTCTTGGGTGGTCCATATGGGCTTTCAAATGGTAGAATTGGATCATGATCCCTTATAATTAAAAGATGTATATTGAATTAGGAATCATAAATAACAAGGACCACACAATTTGGATCAATAGAGTGATATCAATAAATAAAATAGTAAATGGACTCAATTGGACTAGTTCTAAAAATGCTCAAAAATTATACTTAGTATTAAAACATTAACATTTCACACAAATTATGCACATTTCATATAAAATAAGTAAAGGGAGTATATAATAAGTCATTAAAATATTAATAACTTCAACTCCCACACACTTAGTCTTGTGCATGTCCTCATGTGCAACAATTAATAAAACATGACAAAATCATTTTCACTCACCCGCAAACATTAAAATTTTATTTTCTGCAATTAGGGGAGGTTTAGACAATTTCACACATCCATATTAAACTCCACCACAATTTTTTACATAAAAAATGTTTAAAAAACAATTCATTTTTTCATTCTCAAATTTACAAATGGAAAATTATGGAACAAAAAACATACTCCACTCAAGATGATAAAATTAACTTATGGAGCTTCCCTCATTCACCCAAAAAAAGTGAAAATCGTAGAGTTTGTAAGAGCTCTCAGCTTCCAATCTCTATCCAAAGTACACAAGAATCAAGATGTATTTTTAAAGGGGTTTTCTATGGCTATGGGATGGTAGGAATATAATGTCTAAGAGAGAGTAGAAGAGGGGTAAAACAAAAACATGGAAAAAGCAATGCACATTTTGTTTTTGAAATGAGACATGAAAGGAAATGGAAACCAATATTTACAAGGGAATGAAAATGTGAAATAAGACACAAAAGTGTAAGGACATATGAAGGGAATGATAAGATGGAATATTTACAAAACAAAAAACTATTCCAAATGACATAAGTGTTCTTTTTTTTCTCTTTTTTTTTATCGAAAGTTGAACATCAAAAATATCTCACACTCATATCCCAAACCATGTTTTATCTCCTCACAATAGAAATTGCAATAGTTATAACAAGATAAATTGTTGGGGAAGAGTGATTTTTGACCTACCCAAGACGTAACTTTTGTTTAATTTTTTTTTGATTTTTTTAATCATTTTTTATTTTTTTGAACACTTGTCAATAACATTTACAAAATTACTTAAATAGAAGTATATTACATTCCCCAAAACATACTACATGAAAACCTCTCCCCCACACTAAAGTGTATGCTTTCCCTCAAGCATATGATAATATGGTGAAATCAACAAAGGGTACCCAAAATTAAATCAATTCCTCCCACACGTAAATTTCAAAAAAAATGAAATGAAAAATCTATGTTGATATTGGGTGGGATAAAGTATTGGGCTTGTAATGTGGCTAACAAAGAAAAGGATTTCATGTGATCGAAGGGGCTTTCAAATGGTAGATTATTGTAAGGGAAATGGGAGGTTATTTGGATATTTTGATTCTCATGTGGTTCAAAAAATTCCTTTATCATACTAATGCACACTAAAGTAAGAAATTCAGCTCGACAGTCCACAAAATAAAGATTCACAAATGGTAGTGAAAAAACATGCATTTAGAAAATATGGCTATAGGTGGACTTGGAAGAAAAGAAAATGGTATTCCTCATGGGTGGGGAAAATCAATTTCCAAAATCAAAAAGTGAGCATAAAAAATTTATTGGTTTTGAAACAATATTATTTATCCAAATATATGATGAAAACACAAAATTTTTGAGATGAAACCATGTCTTTTAACTCCCAAAAATGGTTGGACAAAATTTTAAAATTGGAAGGTCAGTAATGATGACTCTTGGTTTTTCCATATTTTATGAGTGATTTTTTTTGGTTTTTTAGTTTTTTAGGTTTTTGTATTATTTTTTATAAAGACACACCCACACAAAATAGAAAGAGTAAATAAAAGGTTTTGATAATGAAAGTGGTAAAAAAATTAAACAGAGGGGAAGAAGAAGAATGAGTGAGAGAGAGGAATGAATATAGAGAGTGTTAAAGGAAAATAGGTGCCCCCTAGTTTGGATTTGGGGGGTTTTCATCTCCATCTAGTGGTGGGTAAACTATAGAAGTTGGGGATCTGATGGAAGTTGATGTGGTTCCAGGATTGTGGGATGTAACCTGAAAATGAAAAATCAATATTCATCTAACAAAAAACTAAAACTAAATTAAAATTTAATAAAAGTAAAAGAAAACATGGGTTGCCTCCCAAGAAGCACTGAATTTATTTGTCTACAGCTAGATAGTTGTAGTGGACTACCCATTGTCCGATGGTGGCTATAGTATTTTCTCAACTCTAGAGTGCTTCTTGAAAAACTTCTTATTTGGGATGCCTGATTGTTCATTAGATAATTTATCCCATTCCTTGATTGTGTGCTTGCAATTAAATAGAGGTGGAAAAGAAATTTTACTATTCTACCTTTGGTATTCAATTCAAGAAATGATTTTATCCACAATTTCCTGGTTTAATATTCTTGTAAATTCAAGAAGCTATCTCAATTCTGATGGTTCATTTATGTAAGGACCCTATAACACAAAAACTTAGTATGAGATCCCAATTGTTTTTGAATCATTTATTTCATCACTTACCGATCTAGAGTAATAAATATCAGTGGAGTTATAAAACTGAATAAAAATTTTAATATCCTTTATTTCAATGTTGTTCACCAAATAATGGTCAATTTCAACCTCAACAATGATCACTTTATTAATTAGGGAAAACATATCACAACCTTCACTTTCATTGGGACAAGATAAACACGTTTTTTTAGGGTTAACCCCACAAATAATAGAATTTTCAGAATCATGGATAGGAAATGATGAATGTTGGACAAACTAATATGAATCAACAAATGAGAATTCTAGTTCATTATCCTCATTATCATCCAATTTTGAGAAGTGGAGGTCATAGGCAAGATGAGATTCATATGATTTTTCAAGATCCTTTAGATCAATAGAGTTTGAAATTGTAATGTCAAAACTAACATCTCCATTTATGACCTAGTTAATGAAGATGCAATATTCACAAACTCCTATATCATTAGAACTAGGAGGACATGATGGATTGGGATTCAACAAAATCTCAGACAGTGTTTCAGAAGAATGGATAGAGAATGCAGATTCATTCTCTGATGGGTATGACATGGATTGAAAAATATTTAACATGACTAGTTGGTCACCAAATTCCATTGATAAGATACCAGCATGGACATCAATTTTTGTTTTAGATGTCATAATGAATGGTCTTCCTAGAATCATAGGATATTTGAAAGAATTCTTCTCACCTTAAATGTCAAGGATATAGAAGTGAGCTGGGAAGATAAGATCATTCATTCGGAAAAGGACATCCTCGATTATTTCCTCATGACTGGCTGTGCTTCGATTAGATAACTAAATGAAAACACCTGCTGGATGTAAGGGACCTAGATCAATGTTGGAGAATATGGATTTGGTCATAACATTAATTGAGGCTCCTAGGTCTATGATTTCATCATCAAAGTTGTAACTTCCAATTTGGCATGGAACAGTAAAGGTCCCTGGATCTTTTCACTTTATGGGAAAAGACTATTGGGTGGAAGCATTTTCAAAGGTCCTAAGTTTCCTGTTGTGGGTGCACAATTCCTTAAGAAACCTGGAATACATAGGGATTTATTTAATGGAATCTAACAGGTGAATGTTGACTTTAACACTTCTAAACATGTCATGCATTTCAGTATCGGGTTCAAAGGACCTATTTGGATTAGAAATGGCTTGAGGAAAAAGAATTGAGTTCTTATTTGGAATAGAAGAAGGTGAGGGAATGGTTTCATATTCCTTTTCCAGTTTCTTTTTCTTTTCATTTTCTAGGTAAACCATTAATAGGGGTTTGAGGACTTATCTTGAGGAATAGAAATTTTTTTCCCTAATATAAGTGAAATTGCACTTAAATTACCTTTGGGGTTGGGTAATGGTTGAGCTAGAAGTTTGGAATTATTGGATCGTTGCTGCTGAATAAGGTGGGATGCAAGTTAACCAATTTGGGTTTCAATGTTCTTGAGGTTGGAACGAGTGAAGGAGGAAAGATCTTCCACTACACTTTCCCGTGGTTTTTTGGAAGAAGGGGCTAGTCCCATATTGGTATTACCTTGACTTTGGTTCTTGGGAAAGAAATTTTATTGGTTTTGGAATTGGGAAGACTCATTAGGATCGTGGAATCCAGGAGGAGGATTGTTCCCTTGAGGTTGAGAAATAAAAGGAGAAGGTTGTTAGAAGATACCAAGACCATGACCATATTGGAACTGGTTTGGGTTTTGTTGAGGGAATTGAGGGGGATGAGAGACAGAATTACCATACCTCAGGCCTTGGTTATAGGAAGAAGAGAAGGGCTCAGAGTGAGGTTGGTTGAAGTTTCTAATGAACTGACATGATTATTGAGGGGGGTTTTTTCCTCTAATCATATGCTTCATTGAGCTCCATTGGTCTAGATGAATCAGATTGATCATCTTGATGTTGTGGACATGTGTCTGTTATATTATCTGGAGAGTTTCAAATTCCATAGTTTTTGACAGGTCCATGAAACATTGATTGTGGAGAAGATGAAGTTGGGGATTTGGATGCCATATCTAGTTGTCACACATGACCTATATGTTCATTCATCCACTCGTCCATCTTGTTCTTCTATACAGGTTGACGGTCTTGGACTTGTTTTACTTGATAGTGTGCTTGAGTATGGAATTGTTATGTGTTTGCAGCCATGTTTCTTATATGATCTGTTGCAGCTCTAGGAGTTTTATCAACCAGAGCCCTACCACCTGTTCCATTAATGATTGTTCTCTCCATTGCCAATAAAACTTCATAGAAGTATCGAATCAAGAGTTGGTCAGGGATTTGGTGGCGTGGAAAGGTTGCAACAAGATTTTTGAACCTCTCTCAATACTCAAGGAGTGATTCAATTGGTAATTGGTGAATACTATCTATTTCCTTTCATATAGATGTAATACGAGAAGAAGGAACAAATTTCTCTAAAAATAGTCACTTCATGTCATTCCATGTGGTTATGGAACTAGGAGGGAAGTAGTAAAGCCATGACTTGGTAGTGTGAGCTATGGAGAATTGGAATGCTCAGAGTTTTATTTGTTCCTAAAAAACCCCTTGAGGCTTCATGGTAGAGCACACCACTTGGAACTCTTTAAGGTGGAGATGTGGATCCTCAGTGACTAGCCTGTGGAAATGAGGAAGAAGATGAATCAAACCCGATTTGAGTTCAAAGTTTGCCTCTATGTTTGGATATTGAATACCAAGTGGTTGGTAATTCATATCATGGGAAGAAAGTTCTTTAAGTGTTTGTTCTATAGGATTATCCCTATCTAATTCAACTGGTTGGACAAGGACTGGTTCTAGAATGAGTTGATTATCTTTGATGTTCCTCCTATATTGGCAAAGCATTTTCTCAATTTTAGTGTCAAAAAAATCCGATGAATTTTTTGGGAGGATAGAGGGCATTCAAAATGATGTTGGAAGAAAGTGTAAGATGAGTTTTTCTTTGTGTTTTTTTCCAGTATATGATTTTTATGGGAAGGCTGGTGTTTCATTGTGTTTTTTTCAAAAAAAAAATATAAATTTTGTTTTTTGGGGTTTTTATAATTACCAGAAACTAATGAATACATAATGAACCATCCCAAGAAATGGTGCCATTTTAAATCTCAGCTGATTGTCACCTATCGACCGGTCAATGTTCTGATGCTCTACTAATGTGTATAGCAGCACTCGGGTCGAATCCTCTGTGATGATACTTTTTAATAGTTATTTGTTTTTAGTTGATTGTATTCTTATTGGGGGGTGGGTGGGTGGGTTGTTTTTAGAGATTATGAAATAATTTAAGGTTGCTGTTTGAATTATCAAATTTATAATTATTGGGGTGAGGTCACCATTAGATATTTAAGATTGTGATATCATTGAGATTTTCTTTATATTGCATTAAATTAACACACAAGTCACAAGTTGACGTTGATTGGAATTCCTAAGTGTTAAAGATGTAATCCAAGCCTTAAATTAACTAGGATTATATTCTCAATCAGTTCTTGATTGTGTTATTGTATTTATAGTTTCAATAATCAATGGAATCCATTTGTTAAACAATATTATTTATTAATCCACGACATGATATGTTCAACATACATAATGTTAATTTGAAGAATATTCATCGAGGAAAATCTCTCAATCACTTAACATACCATGATTATAACTCAACCCAATGAGATATTTACTCATCCATTGAAATGATTAGTAATCCTGTTATAATTATTATGATGATAAATTAAGAAGATAAGAAATATAAAGGGATAAGAAAAGAGTTTTTCGTCGAACACACACACATGAACGATGATGAGAATTAAAAATGAAGTTAGATTGAATGAGAGAGAAAAAGGATGGAAGGGGATTAAACTGTATTTAAACTATTTAAAGAAAATTAATATTAAACTATAAAATGTCGATGAGTATAAGTGATATTGAAAAAGAATCTTTCATTAAAATAGTATTACTAAAAAAGAGACTTAAAATATTACAAAAATGAAGAACACAAAAGTAAATGAAATAAAAGAGAGGAGGAAAGGACTCTTAAGTGCAAAAATGAGTATAGAAGGTCCTCTTAAGTACTTGGAAAGGCTTTTATAGTTACAATATGTTATCCTCTCTTCTGAAATGTCAACTCGTTTGAAGGAGAGGAGGGGGATGTATTTATAGCCCAAGGAAGTGGACTGTTGGCATTCCCAATATGTCCCTCCACTTGACCCATCGATTTTGACATCTAAAAGAAAAATATCAAGATATATCCATCTACAAAGTTGTAGATAATAATGTTTTCTGACACCACCCAAAATTTTGAGTCATTTGGACATATGGATCCAAAGTTAGGGTGGTGTTATTATACAAAGTAAAACTGTCCATTTAAATCTATGCTTTTTCGATGGACAATATGTGAATGGATTTGGAAATAGGAATATGCCTTGAAATCAAATTTCTTTCTTCAAAAAATTCGGCCGAATATATCTACAATTTCACATTGAAAAATATCAGCTTGATTTTATGACTAGAGTAGGAGACATGTCATGAATACTATACTGATTTTAATTCCCAGTCAGAATGGTGGGCTGAGTTAAAATGAATCAGTTGGGCTCCTTGTATTTGGAATTGGGCCTTGAAATTTTTATCCATGACCGCATACCATGTCCCCCGAACGTTGGTGTAGAAAAAAGTAATTTGGATTTCCTGATTGAGTTGAGTAATTATATCGTCATGGTTGGTCCAGTTTCTTCATTGATTCTGTAGGCCTTCTTATGTGGTCCATATGGGATTTCAAATGGTATAATTGGTCCATGATCCCTTCAAATGAAATATTCTATATTTAATTATAAATCCTAAAAAACAATAACCACAAAATTTGTATATGTAGGGTAAGAGTTATAAATAAAATATTAAACTGACTCAATTGGAATACTTTTATAAATGCTGAAAAATTATACTTAGTATTAATACATTATTATTTCACAAAAATTCTGCACATTTCATATAAAATAAGAAATGGAAGTATATAATAAGTCATGAAAATATTAATAACAATATTTATTATAATTTTCCCAGGAGTAAAATGGTTTAGGTGTGGGGAATTTTTTTGAAAGATAATTCCTTGGCACAAAATTACAAATGGACAATTATTATAAAATAAATAGTTTACAGGAGTGTGAAATACGGGATCATATAATAAAATTTTTCATAAAAAGGTTGTAAAGCAATAGGGAGGTATTCAAACCATATAAGGACTAGTTATAAACCCATGTTTTTCAGGACATCTTCTACCGTGTTTTCTTCGCGACAAACATGTGTGATGATATAATTGAGAATGACAAGAGAACGGGTGAAGTCCATCCAATTGGTAGTAATCAACCATACTAGATGTGTTATTCCATTTTTAATCTTCTGCACTATGGTAGTCAAATCACATTCAATCCATATATTTTTCCAACCAAGTAACATTGTAAAGGTAATATCATGTATTAAACTCATCATATTAGCTTCAATAGAGGTGGTGACGTTGCAATTACCCATGAATCATCAAAGGATCTGACCGAGGTGATTCCTAATGATATCACCAAAACCTGAAAGGTCCATATTTCTTTAATAGGTCCCATCAATATTATCATTAATCCCTTCATGTAGACGATCTCTCTAGAACAATTCCAGAGTGTGCCAATTTGGACAATAATTTCCATTAATATGAATACGTCAAATGATTTCAAAGTCACACATAGTGTTGTGGAAATATCCATTGTGTATCAAAGAGGCTCCCCATATGGAAATGAGGATTCACATCCGACTTAATTTAGGTGTGGCGTTGTTATCGTACCATGATTCATGGTTTAATTTCAGCCTTATACCAATGTATTAAACTGTTTTCGTATTGACAATTTCATGTATAATAACAAATTTCACTTCATATTTGGTCCAATAATATAATGACTATCAATGCTAAATAGATATATTTCACTTTTTATAATGTTATTGTTATAGGTGGATGTTATTTGGAAGCCCTGAGATACTGTTGATGAAAAATGGGGCAAATTATAAAGGAATCCATGAACATTTATGGACACAACCACATTCTTTTACTTATTAATGCATCCATTTGGGCTGAAATTTTGTTCGGGGACCCAAATTTTAGTGCGATAAAACTTTCATGAAAGAACCTAATCCAAATTCGTCCATTAAGAGGCTCATCTGAACTACAATTTCGAACAAAATTAATCCACACGTATTCAAAATTTTGTATTAGTATTTTGGAAATATTTCATATTATATACCATATTTGGGTTCAAAATTGTTTAGGGAGAAATCCATAATTTATTCCAATAATTCATTTGTTTTATGGAATGTGAGATAATATTTTCTATTGTTGAAAACCATGGTCCAATTGGTTTCTTGAAATCAGGGTGCCCAAACCCACATCCGATTTTGACTATAAAAGAACACCTTGGGCACCTCATTTAGGAGTTTGACTATGAGTCATGGTGCTTCCATTTTGGAGTCCCAATAGGGTCCTCGACAATAAATTATATTTTCTACAGGCATTGTGATGTTCTACTTCAACATCTCTTTCTTTTTCCCCTCCCATGGAGTTAGAAACTCATTGTGACCACTCGGGGGGAACCTGATGTAATCCCGAGATTCATGTTTGTATTATTTTGAATGACCTTTTTAATTATAGGTTTTATATTGTTTTTATATTTACTTCATCTTATTTAATTGAGTTATGTACTGCTATGTCATGGTCAAACTCATATGATCAGGTTTGGTGGTACTCTTTCATTTGATGCCTCACACACCATTCATCCCTTTTTCTTCCCTCATTTAATTGTGGTGTTTTTGTGGTTTATAATGTTCAATTGAACTCACTAATGAAAATTCAAGGCCATGTACACATATTTCATTCTATCAAAAAGAAATAACATACAAAATTAGAGAGTATATCGAGTTCTTCATGTGTTTCCTTGATGAGTTTTGGTTATGAAGTTGAACACAAATCACCCAATCATCGACAGTATCTGGTGAATCATTGGGTGATTTCGACTAAACCCTAGGAGGTATCATAACATAACCTCTGTAACTCTATGGTACTAGGTATCAAAAACCATATATTTAATGATATATTCCAATTATCTTAAATATATAATGGATGAGGATCAAGATAATTCTCTAGGTTGACCACGCTGAATTAATTTTGTTAATTTCCACAATGTTTTATCGCTTTTTTTCCATCAGAATATTAAATTATCAAAACCCATGTTTTGAAAAATCCCATTACCTTTTTTATAATCAAAAATATATATTTTAATTAATGATATTAGGATATGTCTAGAGATGACATAGGGTTACTGATATACAACCGAAATTCTACTAAACTAAACATCTAATTTGATGGACTCGATAATGCGATAAAATTTTGGCTCTGTATACGAGGATCCAAGATCATTTTCCCCTTTTATTATTTTATTTACATATTACTACTCTCTATATCACCCTAATTTTTTTTGTTTTTGTTTTGTGTCTGTTCGTTCTGTCTCTCTCTCTCTCTTCTTATTCTCTCTCCCATGTTCTGTAGTACAACATTATATTTTATTTTTACCTTTAAATATTATTATCTTATTTTATTTTATCAACATTAAATCATAAAATGGAAACAAATACAAAAACAATTCCTAGCTTATTTTCATGACCTGATCATAAAATTAATAACTACATTACTTTGACCAAGAAATTGAAAAGACTCTTCACTCAAAAATCAGTTCATCTTCAGTAGGTCAATTAAGTAACTCTAAGGAACCCATTGTACAACCTCAGGTGGTCCTAAACCAATTAAAAATTGAACACAATCAAAACCAAGAAAACATGGCTACATATAGTCGAACATTAAATGAATTGACCACCCTAGATGTGGTGTACCAACCTGCATACTTCCAATATCTTGAGAAAGCATCCAAAATTGAGCTGAGATTTCCACTTATCCACATACATCCAAAATTCAATGGTGTTCCTAGTGAGTACCATCACAATCATATGAAATAATTCTACATAGTGTTCTCTACAATGAAAATTATAAATATATCTAACAATCTCATTAGGTTTAGGGCCTTCCCATTCTCCCTTGATGGTGTAGGAAAAAATAGTTTGTACTATTTGTATACCATAATTGGGGGTTGGAATGACCATAAAAAACACTTTCTATAGATTTTCTTCCCTGCCTCCCAAACTACACCAATTAGAAAATAAATATGTGGCCTTAGGGAATAACATAGGGAGAACCATCAAGAATATTGTGATATATTCAAAATACATTGCACAAATTTTCCTCACAAACAAATTAGTGAACAATGTCTAATTCAGTACATCTAGGAGGGACGTATCACCATGGATTGTTGAATGATAGATGAGAATATGTTGGTTCACTAGTTGATAAATATATTTCTTCTTCTCATGAAATAACAACCAATAACGAACAAATTGCACAAAAAATTGGTACATGAGCAATTTTATAAACCTGAGGAGTTCATGAGGTATTTCATTTATCCCTAGAACAAAAGTTAGAAAATAAACCTGATGAGAGGCATAACCCTCTAAGGAAATTATCTCAAGAACATGGTAACTCACAATTTTCTTATATTACATTACACTGGGGTTTTTGTTATGATAACAAACATTTCAATTTTGAGTTCCCATAATGTTAGGATTCATCTGAGTCTTGTATAGTAGTATTCACTAGGCTACCATTCCAACAAGCACCTTCATTCATGAAATAACCATTCAGAATCAATCCAAACATTGGGTGGAAATCACAACCACATTACTAACAAGGATTAAAAATTGATCTATCCTAAATAGAATTGGTATTAAAAAGTCCATGGTATCAAACCCTCTGATCCTGGAACATCATGAAACAATCACTGTCCTCTAAAAACTGAACCAATCCTCCAGGATATGGTGATGAAAATGGAATCCCAGTACCAATAGTTCCAACAGACCACACGATCAGCTTTTCAAGACCTTTGATCTCATGAGGGACAATTGAAAAATACCATCGATGAGATAAAGATGCAACTTACTATACAACTATGATACCATATTGTTTCTAATCCAAAGTACGAAGGTAATGTTTTTGAAATAACACTTCATAGTGGTAATGATGTTTCTTCTTCCCATGATATCACCCAAAAGTGATTCCCCATCCTGAAAAATCTATTTACTAATCATTAAAAGATTTTAATGATCATAAAAAAACAAAAATGCTAATGAAATTGTCATTACATATTCCACTGAAGACACCATTCCTCTTTCATTCCACAAAATACTCTATAAATTTATGATTTTTTTGATAATGATATTGATAAAGAGATAATGGATACATTAAAAAGGTACATTTTAACATTAATTTACTAGATTTAATTAAAAAAATACCACGATATTCCATATTTCTCAAAGAACATTTCACCCATAGATGAAGGATGAAGGGGAATGAGAGAGTCAACCTAAGAAGGAATGTATCACACTGGAATAATCTAGATATTCCAAAACAAATTCATGTATCTAGGAATTATCATGATAGATTTCACCATAGGGGATACATTCCTTTGAGATGCTATACTAGATTTATGTTATTCAGTTAATGTAATTCCCTTCTTTTTATACACTTCTCTTCAGGTTGGAGAGATTCAACTGATAGGAATGAAAGTGCTACATTTCAGTCAGAGCACAAAAAACCCATCAAGAGGGGTCAAAGACGTCATGGTAAAATTAAAGAATATCGTTTTCCCCACTAACATCTACATTATTGAGATAGAGGATACCAAAACCCAAGGATATTATTCACACAATCATGGGAGGACATTACTAAGAATAGTAAATATGATCATCATTGTTTACAATGGTATGTTTTCCTTGGTGTTTGGTGGAAAAAATGTAAGTTATATCATTTTTAATTCCATGAAACACCCCAATTTAATCAAAATCCAATCTTCCTTTCTATTCGATAGAAGTGATCTCTAATTAAACACACACACAAAATTATCTCCAATACCCATACTAAGATTTATTGTTCCCTTCTTCGGCCTTAGAATATTTGAGTATCGATTCATATTTTGATAATTATGTGGGTTATGAAAAGTGTCAATTTTTTCTTTAATTGATGAGTGTTTTCATTCTGTGATACCCATGACCATGAATGATTATGGAAATCTCATTTCAATAAATTATTCTTCAATAGATAATAAACAAGATTAGAAAGATATTTTCATGGAACATAATCTACCTAAATCCCCTCCGTGAATCCAAAAACCATCGTTCTTGGAATAAAAACATCTTCCATAAAATATAAATTTTTGGGTTCTTGATGGTATCGACAATTTCCTATAATTATTATCAATATCCTCTCTCAACTATAGGAATAAAAACTACTTGACATTTTTATAGAGTTTAAAAGGTTATAGGATGGAATTTGGATGATATTCCCATGATTTCTCATCTATTTCTGTGCATCATATGCGATTGGATGTTGAGTCTAATCCAATTAGGTAGGCTCAACTCTGGATGAATTCCACTCTTTATGAAATGGAAAAAATGTATTTCAATAAATTAAATTCTACTAGGATTATTTGTCCTATATATGATAGAAAATGGATTATCCTAGTTCAAATGGTTCCTAAAAAAATTGGTACAACAATTTTGTCTAATGTAATGAATGAATTGGTTCCAATACATTTGGAAAAGTGTTGGTAGGTCTGTATTGACTACTGTTGACTGAATCTTGCCACACAAAAGCATTAAATTCCTCGTCATTTCATTGACTAGATGCTTGAATTATTGGAGGGTAATTCCCATTATTTTTTCTTTGATGGATATTCGGGTTATTTAAAATTACATATAGCCCTTGAGGATCATGAAAAGAAAACATTTAACTGTGTTTCTAGAAATATTTCTAACAGAAGAATTCTTTTTGTCTATGTAGTGCTCCTGATAATTTTTAGTATCACATGTTGAGTATTTTTTCTGAGTAACTAGTGAATTCAATGTTAGTTTATATGGATTATTTCACAGTTTATGGAACATCCCTTAATGACAGTTTGGCCCACCTAGGTTCTTTCCTCTACGTTTCTTTGAAAAAGATATCATATTAAATTATGTGAAATTCCATGTTATGGATGAAAGGGGTATAGTTCATGGGAATGTTTTTTCAAAATATGGAATTCAATTGGATAAATCATAAATTGAATTAATTTCAACCCTTCCATATCCAAAATCTGTTCGTGCGGTGCAATCTTTCTTGGGTTGTACAAAATTTTACAGATTTTTCATTAATGACTTTTCCAAAATTTCACTTTCCTTTACTTGATTATTGAAAAAGGTCACAAAATTTGTTTTTGATAAAATATGTTTGAATTCTATAAATTCACTAAAAATTAATCTCACATAACCTCACATAATCCAACCACTAAGGTGGGATCTTCCCATTGAATTTATGTGTGATGTCTCTAACTTTATTGTTCATGAATTTTTATCACCATGTGTTGAGAAGTATCCTCATGTAATCATGTATGACTCACATACCCATGGCCCTTCCCAGGTGAACAACACAACCACTGAAAAAAAAATTAATTCAATTGTTGTTTCCATGGAAAAATACCATTCATATCTAATTGGTCAAAAATCATTTTCTTTTGTGATCATCCTGCCCTTAATTTCTTCCTAAAGAAAATAAAAGTAAAGCCTCACCTCATTTTATGGATGATCCTCCTCTAGGAGTTCGACCATGAGATTATAGATAATTGAGGTGTAGAAAATGTAATCACTAACCACATTAATATGATTTACTGAAAACAAGACCATCATCTTGGCTCACCCATCCTTATTGGATAATTCTTCTCTCATGAGAACCTCTATGATGTTGTGGACCATACCACTGGTATGCAGACATTTTGAATTTTCTAGAAAGATCTAGGTTCCCCAATAATTTTATCCCATCACAATCCCAGAGACATAGTCATGATTGATGGTGGTACATTTGGTATGACCCTTACTTGGAGAGAATTTGTAGTGACCAAGTTGTTCATCTGTGTGTCGCTGACCATGAGTTTGCCTCTTTTTTGGCCTTATTCCACACATTGTATTGTTGGGGAAACTTATTCTCACACCATAAAACTCAGAAATTCCTTGAATCAAGGCTTTATTAGAAAACACTGTATAATTATTCCCATCAGTTATGTAAATTATGAACACGATGTCAGTTCATAGGGAATGCCTCTAAGAAGAATGAAAATCCCCAACAACCCTTGTTATTTGGTTTGATCTTTGATAAATGAGGCATTTAATTCATGATGCCTTTTCCAAATTCATTTTGTATAGTGTACATATTATTGAATATAGACTATTTCTCTAAATGGGTGGGAGTAAAGGCTACCATGATCGATGACTCTTAAGTGGTTGTTGATTTTGTGAGGTCCCTGTTTTTAGAAGGATTTGTTTGCCAAGATTTTTCATTAGTGGATAGGGTTAATTTTTTGTCAATCATAACATAAAAAATGAACTCCATACATTTGGGTTTTTTCATAACTAATCCAATACATATCAGCCTCAAACTAACAGACTAGTATAGATTCTAAATCACGATGTTAATAAAATCTTGGAAAAAATGGTACACACTTGCTTGAAAGATTGGAGTTCACACATGGATGATGTAACTTGGTCATTCAATATAAAATATAAAACCCAAAAATGAATTTCACTATATAAAATTGTTTTTTGAAAGGATTTTAACCTACTAGTGGAGGTAGAGAACATTGCATATTGGGATGTGGAACAATGTATCCTGAATCTCTTAGATGAAGGTGAGCATATGATGTTTCAAATATAGGAGTTTTAAAATATTTTATGTGGTGTATATAAGAACAAGCTAATCTATAAAGAAAAATCAAAGGCAATCATTATTGGGATGATTCAACAACATAATTTCCATATCACTGAGAATGTCCTCATATATAATTCAATGCTAAAGCTCCACCTAGGTAAGCATTGTTCCCAAGGGCTCAGTACTTATAATGTTACTGATGTTTAACATTTTAGTTCAATAAATGTTTTACATGAGAAGAGTGGGTAGAGGTTTAATATCAATATGTTAATGCTCAAACATTTATTTATGGATTTTCCAAATCATATCATGGAGGAAATCCAAATAATGGATGACACATATGGTACCACTTAGCAGGTTGTCCATTCTCTTAGTTGTTATTTACTTTTCTATTTATTTGTAATACATTAATTGTGTACTGTGTAATTTTTAGGTGTGTGGGAGGGTGAGATGTCATAGTCAGGATAAAAAGATAAAAAAATAAGAAAACCATAAAAGTGTGTATTTTTCTTTTTGATTTCATGGTCATTATTATTTTTTAGATAAAAATTGGTCTTAAAATTAATATCCAAAATCATTTTTCATGATTTTTTTGATTTCTTGGAAGATTAAATTATTATTAAAAAAATATTCTTCAATGTAATTTTAATATGAAATCATTTTCAAGAATTTATATTTTCAAATAATGTTTAGCTATTTAATAGATTTTTGAATCCCATACCTCATTTGAACTAAACTGTATTTTAATACCTTACCAGATAGACATTATCAACCCTTTACTGCATATTATTCCTTTTTATCACATTCTTGAGAGTATTGGGTCTTGTAGAGAAACAATAACATTCCTTGATTCTGTTTTAATCCATAAGACTTGAGTATTATTCATTCAAGATAGAAGGAATAATTTATTGAAAATCACTTTGTATAATTAACCTCTACTGTTGGAAACCTTGACATTTTACACTTCTTATGCCATAGAAACCCAAAAAGTCTTATTAGGTATCCACATTATAATGTAATTTATCCCTACCTACCCATATCTTTTTTATAATATTCTTTTATTTTCATCATGTGTGGGGGAGTGGGTGTTTCCATGGGAATTCATGGGGGAGAATAATTGTTATGGGTTGATATTAAGGGTGCCTACATTTTCCTTGGGAAGTGGGTTCCCAAGCCATATTTCACCATTGTTTTACACATTTCATCTCTTTATCTCCAGAAAACCAATACATAACAAAATATTAGTTCTATACATAAAAAAAGAAAAAAAGAATAAATGTAGAAGAACAGATGTTTACTCATTATTATTCACTTCGTGGTTGTGTCTAAGAGAAATTGACAATGGGGAATTTGAGTTAGAGGTGATACACTTTTTTATGGGTTGAGTGTGTACCTTAATTGTGAATAATTACAAAATTTTACCATGTTTTGTACGTAAGATATTAAAAAAATTCTATTTTACCTAATATTTTAAACATTGAATCCCACTAAGCCTTGAACCTCAGAACCACCTCTTAGAAGTCCTCTTGAGTAGCACACTAGTTTCTGCCAGTAGAGAACTTAGTATCTTTGCATGAAAACGGTACGATCACATGAACTCTAGGAATAGAGAATAAATCCACATTAAAATGTTCCTTGATTGAAGGGGGGATTTCTATGTGAGTTATGTTGCATCATGTTTCATGGGTGAACAAATAAAGCTAATAAAAATTTGATAATGAGAGAAGAAAAATGATTGGAAATTTGATTGCATAAAAATTACTTTTTTAATTCCATATAAAAATATTTATGGATAATTTACAAACCCTTTATATAGAAATGGTACATGATTAGTATATTATACTATGCTAAATATTACAATTTTTTAGGTGTGGCTGTTTAACCGTACCATGATTCACTATTTTATTTTACCCTTAAACCAATGTATTATACTAGTCTTGTATTAAAAATTAAAAAGTCTAATAGAACATTTCACATCAAGTTTGGTTCAATAATTTAATTATTATCACTGTTAGAAAGATCCATTTCTCTTGTCTTTATATTTTTCTTGTAGGAGGAGGAGATTCAGAATGTCCAAGATGAAGTTGGTGAAAATGGGCCAAATTACACAGGAATCCTAGAACATCTACAGAATCACCAGAATACTGAAACTTCATAATGAAGCTAATTTGGATGGAAATTTGGGTGGTGATCCAATAATTTATTAGAAACATCTTTCATGAAGGACCACAAGCCTAATTCTTTCATTAAGAGGACAATCTGAACCAATCTGTCCAAAAAAAAGGAATCTCCACTGAGTCAAATGGTTTCCTCTGTATTTTGGAAATATCACATATTTTATACCATATAATAAATCCAAATTTTACAACGAGAAATCTAAGTTGTATTCAAATAAGTAAGTAGTCTTGTGGAAAGATAGATAATATTTTCTAGTGTCTGAATACCATGGTTCATGTGGTTTCGATAAATCATGGATCCCAAAACCACTACCATTTTGGAAATCAAAAAACTCCCTGGGATCCTCATTTAAAAGTTCGACCATGAAGAATTGTACTACCATTCTAGAGTCCCAAATTAGTATTATAATCAATTATAAATGTCCTAGATTCCATGAGAAGTGATACTTAATCATATATTTATTCCTTGCACCCCATGGAGTTCTGAAGTCCTCAAGATCACCTTGGGGGAACGTGATATAATCCCAAGATTCATGTCAGTATTATTTTGAATGTTCATATTAATTAAATGTTTAATGATGTTTTTAATCATCCTCTATTTTTATTTAATTTAATTATGTGCTAGTATGTCAAGATGAAACTCATACGATCTTGTAGGGGGGTACCCTTTCATGTGATGTTTCTGACAACATTCATCAATTTTTCTTCCATTTTTCAATTGTAGTGTTTTTGTGGTTATTGTTTGACAATTCAACTCACATAAGCACTAACATTCCATGTAAAATTATTTCATGGTATCACAATGAAATAAAATACAACCCTAGATAACAGATCGAGTTATTATGGGTTACCCTGGTGAGTTTCAGTTATGATTCCGAACACAAATCACCTAATCACTAGTGGTATCTGTTGAATCGTTGTGTGTTTTGACTGTACCCTAGAAGGTGTCCTAGAAAAGACTCAGTAACATTATGGTGCCAAGTGTTACAGACTAGGGATTAAATATATATTCTCATTATTTTGAAGTGATGAAATATGACCATCACGAGAATTTCCTAGGATGATCACACATAATTGAGTTTTCTAATTTCTACTTTGTTTTTTCATTTTCTTCCTTTGGAATATTAAATAATAAAACACAATGTTTTCCAAAAATCTCATTACCCTTATATTTTTATAATCAAAACTAGATTTATGAATTAATGATCTAAGGATCCACTAAGAGATGAACTTGGGTTACTATTATACTATAGAAATTATAGTAAACTAAACATATAATTTGATGTGATTGAAAACATGATCAATTATACACATACATCATCGATGAATACTACCATGAATTTGTATATAAAGGGATGATATATCTAGTTCATTATCCTCATTAACATTGCCGGGTAATTCTTCATGTTGGATGATATCACCAAGTACTTAGAGTCTCCCTAGGGACATATGTCTTCCATTTTCAGTATATCCTTACCCTATACCCACATGTGGTGTTAGCCGGAACTGATATCAATCATTAAGATCCATCATTCCTATATCAAATGATTAAATAGATCATCGATCATCAGTAGGGGATAATTGTTCTTTACGATCATTTAGTTCAGGCACTGGTGGTCCACACACAACCTCAATCTCATGTAGTCTTTCATGGGAAAAAAGCAGCATCCTGAGGTGAACTATTGGGTCTAACTAATCCCCTCCACTATAAGTCCTCAAACGACATGATCATTTATATAAATATTTTTTGAATACATCTCAGATGATAAAACGAAAATAATGGACTTCCTATATTGTTAATAAATGCCAAAGTCTATCTCTTTTTGAGTTGGTATACTAATAATATACATTTGAAAAACATAATCATAATCTACCATCACTATTGGAAAATGAAAACTAAAAACACACACTCGAACAAGGGTCATACTATCATATTGATGAATAATTTGTTGAACCCTCCTATGAATGAGTCAATCATTCATTGAATGGGTTTCCTTTTCCCCCATAAAAGAAAACCTAGTCCCTTAATAGTGGGAACCCTGCATACTCCCTCTGAAATAGTCATTCATGGGTGGAAATGTGGATATCCATTCCATACCAAATATGATTTCATAAGGCCATATCGAAGAATCAAAGAGATCCAAATAAAAACTCTATCCTCCAAGATTCATGTAACATTATTAGAACATATGTGTGATCATTGAGTCATGTCCAGCAAGAGTGTTCAAGTGAATGGGTCAAGACGAAGGATAAAACATAATTTCTATATCTCAAACCAGATAGATTTAAATAAAGTAATGACTATATAATGTGTCTATCATCACTAAAAATATGGTTGAAAAGAAACATATCATACCTTGAATCATTCCCAAAGCCTCTAGGTCAAAATCATCAATGCTTGTTGTGTCCTCCACCCTCATTATCCATCTCCATGAGCCTAAAGTGGACCACATAGGTGTTGTTTTTGTAATAAGTCAATGTTCCTACAAAATCCATCGACTACCTCATCTACTCTACCACATAAACTGCCCTTTGGAACTATCTCCTCCTGCTCATGCCTCAAACGTGGTGTCCCATCCACTGTTTCATTGTCAAATGTACAATGGGATAGACAATATTGTTCAAGATATTCCATGACATCCCATGAGTATCATCACATCTACCTAAGAAGGATGTTGGCTACCTACTACATAATTCTCTATTCCCAGTTTCCCCATACAGGAAACCATTATCAACATATAATCATCCCGAAAAATTTCAACCACCAAATATCACACTTCCGCCACAGAATATGTATGTAAGTATAAAGTTGTAATTTTATCTTAGATTTCCCTATAAAGTTCTCACTGTAACACCCCAAGCTTCCACGGTACGCTTCTCTTTGAATAATACAGTAGCGTGTGTTGTACACAACTTCGAGTTCTAAAACAAACCACAACCAATCAAACTAGCTGTTATGAATAGTAATACCCACTTTTTAAAATTTTATAAATTTTAACATTTGAAATGGACTTCATTTTTTGATTCGGAATATCGAAATTATCCTAGGGTGAAATTTTGGTATTTTTCTAAAAACATTCGATTTTTGATGAATAGTGAAAAACACTGAGTTATAGTATAAAACCGATTTTTTATTTAAATAAATATTTATTTTATTTAAATTTAATTAAGGTCAAAATAGATACATAATACCTATATATGTTCAGTTTAATTCATTGGATTTAGTTCAGAATAATTTTAGTTATATAAAAAATTTATTGAACTTTTCACTATCTTTTACCCACCTCCTAGGAGAATTTGGAAATTCACATAAAACATAATTTTACCACTTCTGTGAGTGGAATTTTAGAAAATTAGAAAGACAGAGTTAATATCAAGGAGTAAAATGTGGTTCAATGAGTTGAAAATAATTTTTGGTGAATAGTAACTTTATACAATTATTTACAACGGTTAAAAGTAAATAGGGTAATTAAGGGTGAAAATGATATTAATATTACCCTAAGACATGTCATAATTATATTTTACAAGAGTACCTCGACCAAAAACAACCTTAGGAATAAAATATTATCATTTACGTCCACTTGTATTAGATTAGGACATTTATTATTATTTAATTCAAAGAAGAGTTAAAAGAGTTAAAATCAAGGTTTAATTACTAAAACATTTTTAATATAGGATAATAAATAAGATAAATTCGGTTATAAATATTCATTAGAACTATAAAATTATTTCCTACATAATGGTATTTTATTTGTGTTTTTTAGACATTAAATAATTTAATTTATTTATGACATAATGGTGATGCAGTAATTACCTAATTAATGAAATATTAAAATAATTGTTATTATGAATATGAAAATAAATGTAATTTGAGACTTTTTATGAATTCCACAAATTTTATAGGTTAATATGACATATTAGGATTGGTTATATACATTTTTGTTGAAATAATAATGCTGTTATGAAATTATCAAAAACAAAACACCCAATAGTGTCAAAATAGACATAAAAGTGTTTTTAAAACAAATATTATATTATTAATTGATATCCTATTCCTAAAAATATATGTTTAGGCCAAAGGAAATATATAATGATAGTTGTATCATTAATGGACCACTTTGGGGATGATTGGATGTATATAGTAGGTTCATTAACTATATAATATAAAAATAAAAAGTCACATGGTAAATGTCAAACTAAGTAACTAAGAGTTAAAACTAAAAGATAATGTTAATATAATGACTCAATCCTAACTAAAATATATTGGTTGAAAGGATTTAGACCCATCCCCCACCTTAAAATTTAAATAATCCACTTTTGAGCCATTATAAACTGAATATGAATTTATTATAAAATAATATTTCTAGATTTTCCAATGGTGCCCTTCACCCCTCTTATAAAAGGGAACTTCCCCTTCTCAATAATTCACAGATTCAAAGCCATTTGACTTGGAAAACCCCTGCCAAAATACTCTCTAAAATTCCCACAATTCAACCTGGATGCCTTAGTTTGATCAGAAAGCCTTCTTAAATAGACCTTTTGGCCAAATCAAAAGGAAGAACCCAAAGAAGAGGTAATGTTTTCACCACCATTTTTCAAGTTCCTTTCTTCTTCAAATTCTTCTTTCTTTTTTATTTGCATTCTAAAATAATAAATCCAGTATATTATATATACTATGATTTTATTATAAATATGGTACAACCATATTCAGTATTCTATCCATCCTTTGAATGACATGTCACCATACGTGCGTACGTACGTCTTACCGTCTCCACGTTGTGGTGTAATTGTTATTCAGTAAATTATTATTTTTATGAGTAAAATAATGATGTGTAATTCATGTAAATAATAAATATAACATGATAATTATTGTGTATATATTATATACCATCCAATTAAATATTATTTTTATATCAAAAGAATGATATTGTCGCTCGTGCGTACGTACAGACTACCGTCTCCACGAACGCGATGAGACTAATTCCCCATTGTATCCATTCGAGTATAATTATAATTTGATGATTAAAAGTAATGTTTATGAACTTTATATCATTTTGGATATGAATAAGATACAACCTATACCTAAAAAACATGGCTTATGTAAAAAAACATATAAAAGAAAACGAGTATGTTAACACCCGAAATGACGATAATACTAAGATATTTTTAACAATGAAATATTAAAAGATCATAAATGATATCATATTAATGTATATGTTTATTGACTAATCTAATAACAATTATTTCACCATTATAAACGAGGTTAACCTACCCCCGGCCAAGAATAATTACAAGGTAAGGGTTTATTTCACAATCTCTTCATTATCCGAGATTGTTTATACGTAATTATATAATGGGACCTCTTTGTCATCCACATCCATGTTTCTTAAAAATGTATTTCAAATCATTATTACTATTTTATAGACTATGGGTTAAAGTCATTTATACACTTTTTGACTTTTTTTAAGATGTTTATAAAGGAATAATTCTTTCGTTTTCCAAACAAGGTCCTTTTTAACCTTTTCGACAGAATTAAGGTAAGAATGTATTTTTTTTAATTTATACGGCGGGTGCGGCTATTTTACGCCATTGTAAAATCATCGAAGTTTCCCTTACAATATTATAAGAATATTTTCAAATTAAATGTTTTCTTTTATAATTATGTTACTTTAAATGATTTAAAAAAAACATTTCTCTTAAATAGTTATGATTTCATCTATGTCAACATCCTTTGATGGATTTTAAACTTATTTGAAGTTTATTTATTATGATACAAAACTTCCATATTGTATTGAAGGTTTTTTGATATGTTTGACTGTGGATGTGTTATTTTTATACCATTCATGGTTTATGGAGAAAGTATTGACATTTCATATGCTAGTTTTAATACGAATGTTTATGTTATGTTAAACCTGTTCATAAGAGGAATGAATTGGACTTAATATGTGACATGTGGAGCCCACTATAGTTCCTCGATGCATCAGTAGGTCTCATGAGTCAAACTAGTGTCTTGGAACATGGCCTTGACAAAATCTTATTTGTAGTCTTGGCACAAGGCCTTGACTATGTGGTTATGATAGTCTGGCATTATGCATTCCTTCATTATGAAAGTGGTTATTGATATTCCATGTGATTATTAGACTAGTAGAATATCCATGTGAATAAGTAAATGGAATTATTTCATTTTATCTTTTCCATATTATTCTAAAGTTCAAGTTTAAAAATATTTTGTTTTAGTTATACATTGCCTTAAATGTTTATGCTTATTTATGAAAGTTTCCGCTATATTGTTATCCTTACTGAGCATTTGAGCTCACCCCTTTCAATGTTTTATTTTTCCCAGGATGTGAAGATGTAATTTATGAATGATCTGCAGGGATAGTATGAGGGGATATTAAGAAAATATGTCGTTGTAGTTTTTTTACTTTATGATGTAATGTAAGACTTATGAATATATCTAGTGTTTCCAAGACTACTAAACTAATCGGTCTTTCGAGACTTGATCTTTTGTGATCCTACCAATGTTATGTAATAATGCACCGAATCTGGGTAACTGGGGTCGGGGCATTACATTTGATATCATTGGAAGTTTAGTACAAACCTTGGAAGCTAGATTTAGATAAACTATGATTAGAGCACATAGAGTTAAGATGGGCTTTGAGGATTAGTATATAAGAACTTCCATGAATTTTGGTATTATAGAGATTTTGTGAGTTTTCTGAGCAATACATCTCTATCTGGATACAATCAGGTAGAGGCGGCCCTGGAACATATGTACCTAGGGGTAAAACCCAAAAAAACCACTTTCTGCTAGACTTGAATGGGAACTGGTGCACGAAAATGAGCCTTGCTGCACTCTTGGTTACGACACTCCTGGGGGATATACTTAGGATAATTCTCATTTTCTTTAAAAATCATTATGAAGGGTTTATGAGTATATACTTCCTCAAAAAAGTTTTTTATGATTATGGATTATATCCATAAATAGTTCAATTTATGTCAAGTGTTTCACAAGTATGTAATTATGAAATTTGATTCATAAACTGATCTAGTTTATGCCACTGTTTAGAAATGGTGCCTAGTGGAAGAAATCGAAACCGTATCAACGCATGAAATCCATGTAGGGATTTCCCTCCTTCTCAAGATAATTATAGTGGAGCTGGTAATGAAACTGGTGCTGATCAGCTAATCACCATACTGGGACAACTCACTTATGTTATGAATAATAACCTTACTCGTATGGAGCACCCTGATCCACAATGTGGAGGATCAATGTTAGATCTCTTCATGAGGAAACAACCACCAACATTCAATGGGAGTAAAAATCCATCGGTAGCTAAGCAATGGATAAGTTCCCTAGAAAAAATATTTCAGGCTTTGGAGAGTAGTGAAAGGGAAAAAGTTATCATGGCAGTTTCTCGCCTCACTGGAGATGCTGATAAATTGTGGTCATTGATACAAAACACAAAGGAAGATGATGAAGTATCAAATATAGAACAGAGAGAGTTCAAAGATATTTTCTTAGAAAAATATTTTTCTTGTGACCATCGAGCATATATGGAAAGGCAATTTCTGAGTCTGAGAGAAAAGGAGGATGATAATGTCGCAAAGTATGAGGCCAACTTTACAAGGTTAGCGAGGTATGCTGCAGATTATATACGTAACCCAAGAAGTAATATTGATCATTTCTTTGATGTGTTAAAACCATTTCTCCATCGAGCATTAGTCTCACAAACCTTCTCATTGTATGAAGATATTGTCTCATGTGCTATCAAGATAGAAAAGGAATTCTCTAAGTCTTATGACATTAAATAAAACCATGAGAAGAAGATACCTTCTGATCACTATGGGAATGGAAATAAGGTGATGAAGGGAAAAGATGAATATCCATACTGTAGTAAATATGGGAAGAAACACCCTGGTACTTTCTTGAAGGGAATGGGAGTCTGTTACAAGTGTGGTGAAAAGGGCCACCATACTCGTGATTACAAGGGGAAGAAGGAAGCTACTGATGTCCAAGGCTACAATTGCAGGGAGATGGGACATTATACAAATGAATGTCCTATGAGTCAAGGGAACTTACCTCAGAAAAGGAAAAGGGATCAAGGCCAAGATTATGCTATCAATACTGCTGAGGTAGAAGCTCTGAAGGACATAGTGGCAGGTAATTTAATGGTTTCCTCAAGTGTAGCAAATTTTTTATTTCATTATGGATGATCGAATTGTTTCATATCTTCCTGGTTTGCTAAGAAAATTAGATATTTCCAATTTGATTTAAAAAGGGAGTTGTTAGTGAAAAATTGTAAGGGATGTATCATTGCAATAAAGTTTTGTGAATCAGTACCCATTAGAGCACAGAAATGTTCTTTATCCGCTGATCCCATCATCATACCTATGATTGATTTTGATAGAATCCTCGGTTTGGATTGGATTTCAGACCATGATGCGAAGATTTATTGTAATAAGAAGGAGGTTATGATTTTTGATGATGATGATAACGAACACCTTATCTTTTGAGTGGAATCACCACCACCTAATTCTTATCTAGATCCACCCCTAGTAGCTCAACTAAATTCAATTATTGGGGAGGAAGAGAATAAAATGACTGTATGTAAGGAATGGAATGTTAAAATAGAGTATGTACATATAGTGAAAGAATATGTAGATGTGTTTCTAGAATATTTACTTGGACATCCTCCAGAATGAGAAATTGAGTTTTCCATTGATTTGATTCCTGGTTCAAGGCCCATATCGAAGACCCCTTATAGAATGGCCACTGTGGAATTAGTGGAACTAAAGAAAAAACTATAGGAATTGAGTAATAAGGGATTTATTCGATCTCGTTGTTTTCCATGGGGAGTCCCTGTCATTTTTGTTAAGAAGAAAGATGGATCTACGAGGTTATGTATCGAATACAAGGAGAACAATGCTATAACAATAAAGAACAAGTATCCCCAACCACACATTGATGATCTATTTGACCAACTTAATGGATCTCAACACTTTTCAAATATTGACCTTCAATATGGATACCATCAGTTTTTTGTGAAGAAGGAAGACATTCCGAAGACAACATTTCAAACCAGGTATGGGCATTATGAGTTTACAGTAATGCATTTTGGATTGACTAATGCACCCTATGTGTTCATTGATCTAATGAACAGATTTTTCACGGAATATATCAATGATTTTGTGGTGGTATTTATTGATTATATCTTGGTATACTCCAAAAGCTATGAATATCTTGAATATCACTTGCGTATTATCCTGAAGACTCTGGGAAGACATGAACTATATGGGATGTTTAGAAAGTGTGAATTCTGTCTTTAGGAGATTTTTTTTCTTGGACATATTGTTTATAAATATGGAATCTCTATTGATCATTCAATGACCAAGGAAATTCATGAATGGCTTGCACCGACAAGTATAACTGAGGTACACAGTTTTATTGGTTTAGGAGGTTATTATCGACATTTCTTCCAAAATTTTTCTCGGTTGGCTAACCCATTAACAATGCTCACATGTAAAGGGGTTAAATTTGTTTGGAAAAAAGAGTGTGTGGAATGTTTAGGAGAACTTAAGGGAATATTATACAATGCTCCTATATTGACTCTACCATCGGAGAATGATGGGTTCGTTATTTATAGTGATGCATTGAAGAAATGACTTGGTTGTGTCCTTATGATGAATGATAGGGTTATTGCCTATGCATCACGGCAGTTGAAAATTCATGAGAAAAACTATCCTACTCATGATCTCGAGTTAGAAGCTGTGATCCTTTCTGTGAAGATATGGAGACACTACCTCTATGGTGAAAAATGTGAGATGTATACTGATCAAAAGAGTTTGAAGTATATTTTCTCACAAAAAGAACTCAAAATGAGGCAAAAGCGATCGATTGAATTAGTCAAGGATTATGATTGCACGATACACTAACACCCGAGGAAGGAAATAAGGTGGAATATGTTTTGAGAAAAAAATATCATGGTGTTTTGAAGAATATGAGAATTGAAAGGGATCCAATTTTCATGGATCTAGTGAATATGGACATGGGAATAACCATGGAAGGTGAAACATCAATGCTTTTTCAAATGGTTGTGAACCCATCTTTAATAGAAATGATTAAGATTTCTCATACCAATGATGAAGAATATCAAAAGATGATTAAAGCTGTGAATGATGGGAGCTTGAGTGACTTTGTGTATGAAGATGGAATTTTGAAATTCGGGAAGAGACTTTGGGTTCCCGATATACCTGATCTAAAAAGGGAATTGATGGATGATTCTCATAGTTCCAATTTCTCTATACACCATGGGATTACAAAAATGTATAGAGATTTTAAGGAACACTTTTGGTGGGAAAACATGAAGAGGGATATTGCTGATTTTATGTCAAGATGTATGGTTTTTCAACAAGTGAAAGATGGAAGACATCATCCTGGAGGAGTCGTGCAACCTCTTCCCATACCGGAGTAGAAATGGGACTATATTACGATGAAATTTTTCATGGGGCTACCAAAGACTCCTAGAAGGAATGATTCAATATGAGTTATTGTTTATCATCTTACCAAGTCAACACATTTTCTTACTATAAGAGAAGATCTACCACTGGAACATCAAGTAAGACTATATATTAATGATGTTGTGGGACTTCATGGAGTAGCCCTATCGAATGTTTCTGATCGTGATACCCATTTAACTTCCAGATTCTGAAAAAGTCTTCAGAAGTCCCTTGATACTAAACTTTTTTGAGCACTTCCTATGTAACGCCCCGACCCCAGCTACCCAGAGTCGGTGCATTAATTACATAACATTGGCATGATCACGAGAAAGATCAAGTCTCGAAAGACCGATTAGTTTAGTAGCCTTGGAATAACTAGATACATCCATAAATTTTTACATTACATCATAAAAAAACATCTTGTCTTCATATCCCCTCATACTATCCCTGCAGGTCATTCATAAATTCCTTCTTCATAATCCTGGAAAAAAAAAATAAAACATTGAAAGGGGTGAGCTCGGATGCTCAGTAAGGATAACATTATAGCAGAAGCTTTCATAAATGAGCATAAACACTTAAGGCAATTTATAACTAAAACAAAAGCCTTTTAAACTTGAACTTCAGCATAAAATGGCAAAGGTAAAATGAAATAATGCCATTTACTTACTCACATGGATATTCTACTAGTCGAATGATCACATGCAATATCAATAACCACTTTCATAATGATGGAATGCATAATGCCAGACTATCATAACCACATAGCCAAGGCCTCGTGCCAAGACTACAAATAAGATTTTGCCAAGGCCTTGTGCCAAGACACTAGTTTGTCTCATGAGACCTACCGATGCATTGAGGAGCTATAGCGGGCTCCACCCGTCACTTATTAAGTCCAATTCATTCCCATATGAAAAGGTTTAAACATAACGTAAACATTCGTATTAAACTAGCATACGAAATGTCAATACTTTCACCACAAACCATGAATGGTATAAAAATAGCACATCCACAGTCAAACATAATTCATTCGATACAATATGGAAGATTGTATTGTATCACATTAACCTCAATCAATAATAATGAAGGATGTTGACATAGATGAAAATAATCATCAAAACTATTTGAGAGAAATATCCCCCTTTTCTTGAAAACATTTAAAAGTCACACTATTTGTCAAGAAGCCATTTAAAAGTATATTTTTGAATCAAAGTGTCCCATACCACTTTGAAACTTTTAAAAGGAGTTTTAATTTTAAAACTTTAATGTCCATATAAATAAATCCTTAAAACCATTTTTAAAATATGGACATTAATGAGCATGATTTAGAAGAATAATTCTTTAAAACATTTTAAAATGGTATTTTGGTTAGAGTTTCTAACCAAAAGAGAGACACATGAATACAAATAATTGAGGTAATCAAAACATTGTAATATCATGAGAATAAAGGAATTCATGATATACTATGTCAAAGTACATTATATACACCACATAGAAGTGATTTGGTGTATATCATCAAAGAAGTCTCAATGGAATGTAAATTGAGATGAAATTTCTCAAAAAGGTTGTATCCTTAGGTTAAGGATAAATCAATGACATAATTATGTGTGACAAATATAAATACACTAAATATGATTGGATATTCAGTGTAAAACAATCAAAGGACATTCACACATATTCTTGTAAAAAACAATACCAACGAATTGGATGTTTAACTCAACAAATGGAGAATGAGTTAAAATTACTCTTATCAAATTCATATCAATGACTTGAGAATTACCAATGGAGTGATTATGTGTATCAAACTTCTATCCACAGGAAGGGGAGTGGAAATTATGACATAATCAAATGAATAGTGATTCCACACATAATCTTGGGGTAATATAATCAATGAAATATGTGTAAAGCCAAATGAGTGGAAATTGAAATCTCAAATTCCCTTATCGATTAGGTAACTTACGAAACATACACCCATGAAAGAAGTATCATACCATGATGATGTAAATACCCATAAATTAAAGTATATTACACAATGAATACGATCATGGGCAGTACACATACACCACATGCAATAATTAAGTGGTGATCAATGGAATTCTCAAGGAATTAAAAGTGAGATAAGAAAACCCTTAAATTGTACTTTTTCCTTGGTCGATGGTAGGTTTACCTACTGTATAATGGTGAAATAATTGTTATTGAATAATAAAAGAATCATTTACTTTAATATGATATCATATATGATCTTTTATCATTGATTTGTTAATAATATTTTAGAATTATCGTCATTTTGGGTGTTAACGGGTTCATTTTACTTTATATTCTTTGTTATGTGAGACATATTCGTTATTAATGGGATGTATATTATTCATATCCAGAATGGTATCAAGTTCTTAAACATCATTTTTAAATCATCAAATTATACGATGGAGAATGAATCTCATCGCGTTCGTGGAGACGGTAGTCCGTACGTACGCACGAACGCTACTTCCATTTAATTTTTATTTTAAAAGAATCGAATCCAAATTATACATAGGTATATTACTATTCCAGTATAATATAATATTTTATATATGTTACTTAAGTTCATTTACACCATCCTTTATACGTTCCATGTGTGGTATGAACGAGTCATATCATTTTAAGGGGGCGGTAGTCCGCACTTCCTCAAATGAAATTATCGTATGTATATACAACATGAAACGAATAATGGTATGAAATAAAATGGAATTACAGAAGTTTATATATAAAATATATATCATTAATATCATATTTAATTACAGTGCCATCCTAATGGCCACCATGAGAGGCGGTAAGATGTATTTGAACAATCATCGTTTCGTGAGGCGTTAGTTTTCCATCCACAGAAACATTATGTTCATCATCCATTAGATGGAGTTGTGTGAATGTGTAGTTTGAATCCTTCTTATAACAACATCCTAGTATATTGAGGATACTTGTGTTGTTATAAAATAAAGGAAATAAAATGATTTTGGGGGTTGGAGAAGCAAAATAAATGAAAATACTTTAAGAGAAATTGTTACCTTTAATTTAGGTAACTCACTTTGGTTGGAACCAAAGGACTTCTTGAAATGCTTTCTGCCTAAGGGAAAGCTTCAAGGAGGAGTAGAGGGATGTGGGGAGCTTAGTTGGGCAGAGTTTGGACAAGCCAAGTGGCTTGAGAGGTGTGAGGAAATGAGAAGGAGGAGTGCCCTTTTATAAGAGGGGTGAGGGGCACCTTTGGAAAAGCTAGAAATATTAATTTATAATAAATTCATATTCGGTTTCCAAAGGCTCCAAAGTTGACTATTCAAAGGATGAGGTGGGGATAGGTCGAAAACAACTCATCCAATAGAATTTTGACAGGTTTGGGTACTTATATTAACCTTATCTTTAAGTATTAACTCTAAGTTAATTAGTTTCACTTTTACAATGTCTCTTTGTATTTTTATATAATATGGTTAATAAACATACTATATACATCAAAGCGACCCCCAAGTGGTCCATTAATGATTAAACTATCATAATATAAGTCTCTTGGCCGAAACTTAGATTTTTAGGAATTTAATATCAATTAATAATATAATATTTGTTTTAAGAACTCTTTTATGTCAATTTTGACACTATTCAATAGTTGATTTTTGTGAAACTCATAACAGATTGATTACTTCTAAAAAAGTCAATTAAATCAATCATAATATATCATATTATCCTAGAAAATTAGTTTAATTCATTAAAAGTTTCATATTATATTTATTTGGGTGTTTATAATATCAATTATTTTAATTTTTCACTATTATAGTAATTACTGCATCATCATTGTGTCATAAATAAAATAAATTATTTAATGTCTAAAAATTATAAATAAAATATCATTATGTAGAAAATCTTTTTATCTTTCTAATTAATATTTATAATCTAAAAGCCAACATATATAACCCTATGTAACAATTGTTGTTCTAAAAGATATATGCTTGTGTCATTTTTGTATTCATTTTAACTACATTAAAATAAAGTGTCATTATCACTTACAAGTGGATCCATGGGGTCCCAAAATAGACCCAAAGATTCCCATGGTCGACCATGTATCAACCAATAGGGTTAAGACACGTTTTAGGGTAATTTAGTATTATTATAATATTATTTGTTTAACCATTATTTACCGGATTTACCCTTAACCATGGTAAATAAAATATTTACCGCAGTAATTATTCAAAATGTCTAAAAATAAAAGTTACCTATTTACACAATTTTAACATCCTGATTCCAAATATGGAATCCATTTTCCTAAATTCAAAACACAGAAGTGGCAGAAATTAATTTAAAATTAAATCCCGCTGTCAAAACAAAAAGCGTGTTTTTAAGAGATACTAACTATCAAAAGATTGACACTCGTTTATGTTCGGTTTAATTGTAAAATTATGTCCAATGACCAAAATTATATTAAATGGTAAAAATATATTCTAAATATACTTTAAAACCACTCAAATTAATAATTTATCACTATTAATTATTTTGATTAAAAAAGTTGTTTTTAATTAAAATTTAGTAATTTTCACTATTCATCAAAATATAAAAGTTATCCGAAAAGTACCAAAATTTCACCCTAGGATAATTTCGATATTCCGAATCCAAAAATGAAGTCCATTTTTAAATATAAAATATATATAATTTCAAAAATTAGGTATTACTATTCATAACGGCTAGTTTGATTGGTTGTGGTGTGTGTTAAAACTCAAGGTTGCGTACAACACACGCTACTGTATTATTCAAAGAAAGCGTACCGTGGAAGCTTGGGATGTTTCATTTTAAATTTTTGATGTCCCCATTTAGTCAAAAAGTTTAAAATATAGTATTTAAAAAGGGTTCACTATTAAAGTTGATAAAATTGCAATACTGAAAATGAATTTGTTCTTGCATTATATCTAAGAAACTCATAATATGGATTCTAAAATTATAAGGATTATATAAACATTAAAATTTATCTAATACTATTCATAACCTCTTTTGAACAGCTTGTTTGGTAAGTCATGGTGTGCTTGAACATGGTGTTTCATGTAGTGAAAGTTATTGAATTATTTTGAAGAAATAACACACTATGAAATCTTGGGGTGTTACATTCTCCCCTCCTTCAATAAATTGCGTCCTCGCAATTTGAAATTGTTCTTCGAAACAAAAGGTTGAAAATAGATAATATATTTGTGGGAAAACCCACATCGGAAATTGGGTTACTAAAATTTAGTCTTAATATGAGAAAAAGAGAAATCAAAGGGTCACCACCAAATTATGATCTCGATTAGGAGAACATTGGTGGAAACTAGAGACATATAATTGGAGGAAAAACGTAAATATTTATAGGTGGTGATTGAGGTCATCAATCACAAACAAGTGTAAAATTGAGGTCCTTATAATCATCAATCTATGATGATTTGAAATACCATCGGTTCAACAAAACATAGGGTATTAGGATAACACATTTTTGACGTTTCAAAATATCTTAGTTGAAATCCCACATCGAAAAATGAATTAATGAGGCCTCTATTTAAAATAAAGAGTCGAAAGTATGAAGATTACCGAAAATAACACATACTAGGGTTCCATGAAGGAAAATATGGATATGGAGGAGAAATCTAACCATCAATTATCTGATGGAGAGTGGTAGAGAACATGGCTATGAAAAGGCCAAAAATCCCAAAGCCATAAATTTGTGATGATTTAAGGTACCATCTAGGACAACATTTTTGTTCTATGTTTCTTTTATTAATGTTGGGGATTTTATTTATGAGATTGGCTAAGAACATTATGAGATATACTTAAATTTTAAGTAGATTTTCATTCTTTAATAAATTTCCACCACTAACTCAATTTTTTTTAAACGATGAGTATTCAAGAAGACTTGGTCACACTGGAAGAGCTAGAATAAACTTCTATAGAATCACATGATCCATGCAGGATAAACCATATATTAATCAAAACCAAAATGGTTATTGAATGATCTAATGATCCCCCAAAATGATATTCATTGAGATAAATATGCACTAATCTTAATTTCTAAAATTAAACCAACAATACCCCAAAGTTAAATAGATACCATTCAATAACCAATTGTCCTTAAAATCCTTTAATATAATCCAAACTAATATTGAAACCCAAAACATAGAAGAATTTGATTATGTAGTCTCCCATGTTACATTCTATCTCCAAATTACATCAAATACTCTTAAAGTCACATACTTAAAAGTAATCATCACATATTCTCTGTTATAGGTTAATCATTTCCATAAATAACCCAAATCACTATAAATCAAAAATAAAAATGTAGATAAAAATCCACCATTACTCTACAAATGAAACCTCATTGTATTCTATTTTCCTTGGGCATAGAGTGTTCCTAACAAAACGAACATCTTCCAAAATAACATTTATCACTTAATCACCAAATCATTTCCTATACCAAGGATATTCATTTGATAAGACATAAGAACCCAAATCATCTTATTATTGATCAATAAAATCATTTAACAAAAAAAAATAGTCACACTAACCAGGGACTTCACGTAGTCCAGTGGTAGGCGATAAATCCCAATCGCACTTTGGTTGTGGGTTCGATTCCCACGGCTTTGTCCGACGTGATGGGTTGTCACACGGTCTACGTGTTGTCCTTTTTCAAAAACTATATTTTATAATATTACCAAAATGAGATAAATTCCTCAAAATAACATAATTTAACCACAAATGTTATATCATACTTTGCATTTTCATCCCAAATTATAATAACTTATCATTTTCTGAAACCCCAATGATCATATAAAACCAAATGGTTATTTATACCTATATCCACAAGAGAAGAGACAATTCTTCCTCAAATATCATTCTCACACGGCAAACTGCGGGGTTACAAATACAAGAGAAAATTATTCCAAAGCAAACCCATCAACAAGGAGTGCTAATACTTTTTAAATTTTTCTCCAGCCATTTATTTCCACATAGCTTCTTCTTTGACCAAGAAAATATCCTATAAAATAGGACATTCACTCGGGTAATGGCCAGGTCCCCTACATTTACGACAAATGACTGTAAATGGACTCTTGGGACCATTTTTATCTTCTTCCATAGTACTCTTCATTTTTCTTCGGCAATTCTTCACTTTATGTCCTTCCTTCCCGCACGTAAAACATTTCGTTGTCCCATTGAGACACTTTCCTGGGTGTCTCTTTCCACAATTCCTGCATGATGAAAATTGAGGTTTCTTTTCTCCATGGTCTCCATTGCTGGAGATCTTATCATTTATCACATTTCTCTTCCTTGTTGAGTCTGGGAGTTGGTTAATATATATGTTGTTGATCATATTTTTGGAAAACTGATTTGGCATAAAGACGATATCTTTCACGCCTATCAACATTCCATTTTTTTGCTCATTTCCACCACTGTTCCCAACTTGTACATCATTCTCAAAGTCACTATGACTTCCTTGGAATCCAGCCATTGACTAAAACCAGAAGGCATTGTGTGAGTAATAGTAGTCGTAAAATCATTTAGAGATTAAAATGTCACCATATTCTCAATTTGAAACATATTAGGATTAACCAAGGTCATTTTCTCTCATCTTATGTATATATTACTTAAATCGGTTTGTAAAGAAAATGTAAATTATCCTAAGCATATCCCCCGGGAGTGTCGTAACCAAGAGTGCAGCAAGGCCCGTTGTCGTGCACCAGTTCCCGTTCGAGTCTAGCTCAAAGCGGTGTTTTCGGGATTTATCCCTAGGTACATCTGTGCCAGAGCCGCCTCTACCTGCTCGTATCCAGACATGGATGTATTGCTCGGAAAACTCACAAAATCTTTACAATACCAAAATTCTAGGAAGTTTTTTTTATACTAATCCTCAAAGTTCATCTTAGGTCTACGTGCTCTAATCAGAGTTTATCTAAATCTAGCTACTAAGGTTTGTACTAAACTTCCTCTGATACCAACTGTAACGCCCCGACCCCAGCTACCCAGAGTCGGTGCATTAATTACATAACATTGGCATGATCACGAGAAAGATCAAGTCTCGAAAGACCGATTAGTTTAGTAGCCTTGGAATAACTAGATACATCCATAAATTTTTACATTACATCATAAAAAAAACATCTTGTCTTCATATCCCCTCATACTATCCCTGCAGGTCATTCATAAATTACTTCTTCATAATCCTGGGAAAAAAAATAAAACATTGAAAGGGGTGAGCTCAGATGCTCAGTAAGGATAACATTATAGCAGAAGCTTTCATAAATGAGCATAAACACTTAAGGCAATTTATAACTAAAACAAAAGCCTTTTAAACTTGAACTTCAGCATAAAATGGCAAAGGTAAAATGAAATAATGCCATTTACTTACTCACATGGATATTCTACTAGTCGAATGATCACATGCAATATCAATAACCACTTTCATAATGATGGAATGCATAATGCCAGACTATCATAACCACATAGCCAAGGCCTCGTGCCAAGACTACAAATAAGATTTTGCCAAGGCCTTGTGCCAAGACACTAGTTTGTCTCATGAGACCTACCGATGCATCGAGGAGCTATAGCGGGCTCCACCCATCACTTATTAAGTCCAATGCATTCCCATATGAAAAGGTTTAAACATAACGTAAACATTCGTATTAAACTAGCATACAAAATGTCAATAGTTTCACCACAAACCATGAATGGTATAAAAATAGCACATCCACAGTCAAACATAATTCATTCGATACAATATGGAAGATTGTATTGTATCACATTAACCTCAATCAATAATAATGAAGGATGTTGAAATAGATGAAAATAATCATCAAAACTATTTGAGAGAAATATCCCCCTTTTCTTGAAAACATTTAAAAGTCACACTATTTGTCAAGAAGCCATTTAAAAGTATATTTTTGAATCAAAGTGTCCCATACCACTTTGAAACTTTTAAAAGGAGTTTTAATTTTAAAACTTTAATGTCCATATAAATAAATCCTTAAAACCATTTTTAAAATATGGACATTAATGAGCATGATTTAGAAGAATAATTCTTTAAAACATTTTAAAATGGTATTTTGGTTAGAGTTTCTAACCAAAAGAGAGACACTTGAATACAAATAATTGAGGTAATCAAAACATTGTAATATCATGAGAATAAAGGAATTCATGATATACTATGTCAAAGTACATTATATACACCACATAGAAGTGATTTGGTGTATATCATCAAAGAAGTCTCAATGGAATGTAAATTGAGATGAAATTTCTCAAAAAGGTTGTATCCTTAGGTTAAGGATAAATCAATGACATAATTATGTGTGACAAATATAAATACACTAAATATAATTGGATATTCAGTGTAAAACAATCAAAGGACATTCACACATATTCTTGTAAAAAACAATACCAACGAATTGGATGTTTAACTCAACAAATGGAGAATGAGTTAAAATTACTCTTATCAAATTCATATCAATGACTTGAGAATTACCAATGGAGTGATTATGTGTATCAAACTTCTATCCACAGGAAGGGGAGTGGAAATTATGACATAATCAAATGAATAGTGATTCCACACATAATCTTGGGGTAATATAATCAATGAAATATGTGTAAAGCCAAATGAGTGGAAATTGAAATCTCAAATTCCCTTATCGATTAGGTAACTTACGAAACATACACCCATGAAAGAAGTATCATACCACGATGATGTAAATACCCATAAATTAAAGTATATTACACAATGAATACGATCATGGGCAGTACACATACACCACATGCAATAATTAAGTGGTGATCAATGGAATTCTCACGGAATTAAAAGTGAGATAAGAAAACCCTTACATTGTACTTTTTCCTTGGTCGATGGTAGGTTTACCTCCTGTATAATGGTGAAATAATTGTTATTGAATAATAAAAGAATCATTTACTTTAATATGATATCATATATGATCTTTTATCATTGATTTGTTAATAATATTTTAGAATTATCGTCATTTCGGGTGTTAACGATTTCATTTTACTTTATATTCTTTGTTATGTGAGACATATTCGTTATTAATGGGATGTATATTATTCATATCCAGAATGGTATCAAGTTCTTAAACATCATTTTTAAATCATCAAATTATACGATGGAGAATGAATCTCATCGCGTTCGTGGAGACGGTAGTCCGTACGTACGCACGAACGCTACTTCCATTTAATTTTTATTTTAAAAGAATCGAATCCAAATTATACATAGGTATATTACTATTCCAGTATAATATAATATTTTATATATGTTACTTAAGTTCATTTACACCATCCTTTATACTTTCCATGTGTGGTATGAACGAGTCATATCATTTTAAGGGGGCGGTAGTCCGCACTTCCTCAAATGAAATTATCGTATGTATATACAACATGAAACGAATAATGGTATGAAATAAAATGGAATTACAGAAGCTTATATATAAAATATATATCATTAATATCATATTTAATTATAGTGCCATCCTAATGGCCACCATGAGAGGCGGTAAGATGTATTTGAACAATCATCGTTTCGTGAGGCGTTAGTTTGCCATCCACAGAAACATTATGTTCATCATCCATTAGATGGAGTTGTGTGAATGTGTAGTTTGAATCCTTCTTATAACAACATCCTAGTATATTGAGGATACTTGTGTTGTTATAAAATAAAGGAAATAAAAAGATTTTGGGGGTTGGAGAAGCAAAATAAATGAAAATACTTTAAGAGAAATTGTTACCTTTAATTTAGGTAACTCACTTTGGTTGGAACCAAATGACATCTTGAAATGCTTTCTGCCTAAGGGGAAGCTTCAAGGAGGAGTAGAGGGATGTGGGGAGCTTAGTTGGGCAGAGTTTGGACGATCCAAGTGGCTTGAGAGGTGTGAGGAAATGAGAAGGAGGAGTGCCCTTTTATAAGAGGGGTGAGGGGCACCTTTGGAAAAGCTAGAAATATTAATTTATAATAAATTCATATTCGGTTTCCAAAGGCTCCAAAGTTGACTATTCAAAGGATGAGGTGGGTATAGGTCGAAAACAACTCATCCAATAGAATTTAGACAGGTTTGGGTACTTATATTAACCTTATCTTTAAGTATTAACTCTAAGTTAATTAGTTTCACTTTTACAATGTCTCTTTGTTTTTTTATATAATATGGTTAATAAACTTACTATATACATCCAAGCGACCCCCAAGTGGTCCATTAATGATTAACCTATCATAATATAAGTCTCTTGGCCTATCCTTATATTTTTAGGAATTTAATATCAATTAATAATATAATATTTGTTTTAAGAACTCTTTTATGTCAATTTTGACACTATTCAATAGTTTATTTTTGTGAAACTCATAACAGATTGATTACTTAGAAAAAAGTCAATTAAATCAATCCTAATATATCATATTATGCTATAAAATTAGTTTAATTCATTTAAAGTTTCATATTATATTTATCTGGGTGTTTATAATATCAATTATTTTAATTTTTCACTATTATAGTAATTACTGCATCATCATTGTGTCATAAATAAAATAAATTATTTAATGTCTAAAAATTATAAATAAAATATCATTATGTAGAAAATCTTTTTATCTTTCTAATGAATATTTATAATCTAAAATCCAACATATATAACCCTATGTAACAATTGTTGTTCTAAAAGATATATGCTTGTGTCAATTTTGTATTCATTTTAACTAAATGAAAATAAAGTGTCATTATCACTTACAAGTGGATCCATGGGGTCCCAAAATAGACCCAAAGATTCCCATGGTCGACCATGTATTAACCAATAGGGTTAAGACACGTTTTAGGGTAATTTAGTATTATTATAATATTATTTTTTAACCCTTATTTACCGGATTTACCCTTAACCATGGTAAATAAAATATTTACCGCAGTAATTATTCAAAATGTCTAAAAATAAAAGTTACCTATTTACACAATTTTAAAATCCTGATTCCAAATATGGAATCCATTTTCCTAAATTCAAAACATAGAAGTGGCAGAAATTAATTTAAAATTAAATCCCGCTGTCAAAACAAAAAGCGTGTTTTTAAGAGATAATAACTATCAAAAGATTGACACTCGTTTATGTTCGGTTTAATTGTAAAATTATGTCCAATGACCAACATTATATTAAATGGTAAAAATATATTCTAAATATACTTTAAAACCACTCAAATTCATAATTTATCACTATTAATTATTTTGATTAAAAAAGTTGTTTTTAATTAAAATTTAGTAATTTTCACTATTCATCAAAATATAAAAGTTATCCGAAAAGTACCAAAATTTCACCCTAGGATAATTTCGATATTCCGAATCCAAAAATGAAGTCCATTTTTAAATATAAAATATATATAATTTCAAAAATTAGGTATTACTATTCATAACGGCTAGTTTGATTGGTTGTGGTGTGTGTTAAAACTCAAGGTTGCGTACAACACACGCTACTGTATTATTCAAAGAAAGCGTACCGTGGAAGCTTGGGATGTTTCATTTTAAATTTTTGATGTCCCCATTTAGTCAAAAAGTTTAAAATATAGTATTTTAAAAGGGTTCACTATTAAAGTTGATAAAAGTGCAATACTGAAAATGAATTTGTTCTTGCATTATATCTAAGAAACTCATAATATGGATTCTAAAATTATAAGGATTATATAAACATTAAAATTTATCTAATACTATTCATAACCTCTTTTGAACGGCTTGTTTGGTAAGTCATGGTGTGCTTGAACATGGTGTTGCATGTAGTGAAAGTTATTGAATTATTTTGAAAAAATAACACACTATGAAATCTTGGGGTGTTACATCCTACCACCCCCAAAATGATGGACAATCAAAATGAACTATTCAAATCTTAGCAGACATGTTGAGATCATGCTCACTTGACTTTCAGGGTATGTGGGATAAATATTTACCTATAGTGGAATTTTCCTATAACAATGGCTTCCATTCAATTATTTGGATGGCACTATATAAAGTGTTATACGGAAAGATATGTTGCACACCAACCTGTTGGGATATCGTTGGTGAAAGAAAACATGTAGGCCCAAAACTGGTGGAGGAAAAAATGGAAAATGTAAAGGTAATCCAAAACCACATCAAAGCAGCTCAATGTAGGCAGAAGAGCTATACCAAAAACCGAAGGAAGGATTTGGAATTTTAGGTAGGATATCATGTTTTCTTGAAGGTATCTCCATGGAAGGGAGTTACACATTTTGGTAATAAAGGTAAATTGAGTCCCAAGATCAACAGAACTTTCGAAATTCTAGAACTTATTTTGGATGTAGCTTACCATTTGGCAATGCCGCCAAGTCTCTCCAAAGTTCACGATGTGTTCCACGTATCATTGTTAAGGAAATACATGCTTGACCCAATGCATGTAATCACCTATGAGGAATTAGAAGTGGAACCTGATCTATCATGTTACAAAGATCCCTTCAGGATTCTTGATATGAGTGAACAAGTACTGAGAAACCGGACGACTCGTCTGGTAAAAATTTTGTGGAGAAACCATAAGATGGAAGAGGCAACATGGGAACTTGAGGAAAATATGATGAAGAACCACCCGAGTCTTTTCATGCAGTAGTATTCTAGAAATTTCAAGGACGAAATTATTTTAAGGAGGGGAGAATGTAACACCCCAATCTTCCATGGTACGCTTCTCTTTGAATAATACAGTAGCGTGTGTTATACGCAACTTCGAGATCTAACACACAACACAACCAAGCGAACTAGCCATTATGAATATTAATACCCACGTTTTGAAATTTTATAGATTTTATCTTTCAAAATGGACATCATTTTAGGATTCAGAATATCAAAATTAGCATAGGTTGAAATTTTGTTATTTTTCTGAAAACATTCAAATTTTGATTAATAGTTAAAAAACACTGAGTTATAGATTAAAATCGAATTTTTATTTAAATAATTATTTATTTTATTTAAATTTAATTAATTTCAAAATAGATACATAATACCTATAAAAGTTCAATGTAATCCATGAGAGTTAGTTCAGAATAATTTTAGATATATAAGAATTTTATTGAACTTTTCACCGTCTTTTACCCACCTCCTAGCAGAATGTGGTAATTTACATAAAACTTAATTTCACCGCTTCTGTGGGTGGAATTTCGAAAATCCAAGGGAAACCGTTAATATCAATGAGTAAAATGTGGTTCAATGAGATGAAAATAATTTTTGTTGGATAGTAACTTTTTACTTTTATTTACCACAGTTAAAAGGAAATAGGGTAATTAAGGGTAAAAATGATATTAATATTACCCTAACACATCTTCTAATTCAATTGGAAAAGTTTATCTCGACAAAAAACAACCTTAGGAATAAAATATTATCATTTAGGTCCACTTAGATTAGATTAGGACATTTATTATTATTTAATTCAAAGCAGAGTTAAAAGAGTTAAAATCAATATTTAATTAATAAAACATTTTTAATATAGGGTTATACATAAGATAAATTCGATTTTAAATATTTATTAAGAATTTTAAAAATATTTAACACATAATGGTATTTTATTTATAATTTCTAGACATTATATAATTTAATTTATTTATGACACAATGATGATGCAGTAATTACCTAATTAATGAAATATTAAAATAATTGATATTATAAATATCAAAATAAATGTAATATGAGACTTTTTATGAATTACACTAATTTTATAGGTCAATATAACATATTAAGATTGGTTATATATATACTTTTTGAATTAATAATGCTGTTATGAAATTATCAAAAACAAAATACCCAATAGTGTCAAAATTGGCATAAAAGAGTATTTAAAACAAATATTATATTGTTAATTGATATTCTATTCCTAAAAATCTAATGTTTGGAAAAAGGACTTATATAATGATAGTTTTATTATTAAATGACCACTTGGGGGACACTTGGATGTATATAGTAAGTTTATTAACTGTATAGTATAAAAATTCAAAGTGACATGGTAAATGTCAAACTAATTAACTAAGAGTTAAAACTAAAAGATAAGGTTAATATAATGACCCAAACCTGTCTAAAATCTATTGGTCGAAATTATTTCGACCCGTACCCACTTTATAATTTAAATAATCCACTTTGGAGCTATTAGAAACCGAATATTAATTTATTATAAAATAATATTTATAGCTTTTCCAAAGGTTCCCCTGACCCCTCTTCTAAAAGGGCACTCCCCCTTCTCACTAATTAACACATTCAAAGCCTTTTGTATCGGCCAAAACCGGCCCAAATACTCTCTGAACTTCCGTCAATTCAACCAAGAGGCCTTAGTTTGATAAAAAATCCAACTTAAGGATCCCTTTGACCAAATCAAAAGGAAGAACCCGAAGAAGAAGAAATATTTTCACCACCCTCTTTCCAATTCCCTTCTTCTTCAACTTCTTCTTTCTTTGTTATTTCCAGTCTAAAATAATAACTCCAGTATCTTCTATATATTGTGATGATATTATAAATATGGTACAATCATATTCAGTATTCTATCTATCCTTTTAATGACATGTCACCATACGTGCGTACATACGGCTAATCGACTCTACGTCGTGGTGTAATTGTTATTCAATATATTATTATTTGGATGGGTATAATAATGATGTGTAATTCATGTAAATAATAAATATAACATGATAATTATTATTTATATATGATAAAACATCAAATTATATAATATTTTAATATCAAAAGAATGATATTGTCGCTCGTTCTTACGTACGAACTATAGTCTCCACGAACGCGATGAGATTAATTTCCCATCGTATGCATTCGAGAATAATTCTCATTTGATGATTAAAATTAATGTTTAAGAAATTTATATCATTTTGGATATGAATGAGTTACATCCTATCCATAACAAATTCGTCTTATGTCACAAAACATATAAAAGAAAATGAGTAAGTTAACACCCGAAAAGACGATAATACTAAGATATTATTAAAAAAGTAGTGTTAAAAGATCATGTATGAAATCATATTAATGTATATGATTCTAGAATAATTTAATAACAATTATTTCACCATTATACAGGAGGTTAACCTACCCTTGATCAATTAAAAGTAAAAGGTAAGAGTTTATTTCACAATCTCATCTTTTTCCGAGATTGTTTATACGTAATTATCTACTGGGACCTCTTTATTATCCACATCCATGTTTCATAAAAATGTATTTCAAATAATTATTAATACTTTACAGACTATGGGTTAAAGTCATTTATAACCTTGATGATTTTTATAAGAATTTTACAAAGGAATGTTTCTGTCGTTTTCCAACCAAAGTCTTTTTTAACCTTTTCGACAGAATTAAGGTAAGAATGTAATTTTTAACTTATATGGTGGGTGAGGCTATTTTCCACCATTATAAAATAATAAAAGTTTACATTAAAATCATATAAGAATATTTTCAAATTAAATGTTTTCTTTTACAATTATGTTACTTTTAAATGATTTCAAAAAAATAGATATTTCTCTCAAATAGTTTTGATTTCATCTATGTCAACATCCTTTGATGGATTTTAAGTTTATTTGATGTTTATTTATGATGATACAAAAATTCCATATTATATTGAAGGTTTTATGATATGTTTGACTGTGGATGTGTTTTTTTATACCATTCATGGTTTATGGAGAAAGTATTGAAATTTTTTATGTTAGTTTTAATAAGAATGCATATGTTATGTTAAACCTATTCATATAAGGAATGAATTGGACTTAATAAGTGGCGTGTGGAACCCGCTATAGATCCTCGATGCATAGGTAGGTCTCATGGGACAAACTAGTGTCTTGGCACAAGGCCTTGACAAAAACTTATTTGTAGTCTAGGCACAAGGCCTTGACTATGTGGTCATGATAGTCCGGCATTATGCCTTCCATCATTATGAAAACGGTTACTGATATTCCATGTGATTATTAGACTAGTAGAATATCCATGTGAATAAGTAAGTGGAATTAGTTCATTTTATCTTTTCCATATTATGCTGAAGTTCATGTTTAAAAGTCTTTTTTTATAGTTATACATTTCCTTAAATTTTTATTATTATTTATGAATTTTTCCGCTATATTGTTATCCTTACTGAGCATTTCAGATCACCCCTTTAAATGTTTTATTTTTCCCAGGATGTGAAGAAGTAATTTATGAATGACCTGTAGGGATTGTATGATAGGATATGAAGACAAGATGTTGTTGTTGTTTCTTTTACATTATGATGTAATGTAAGATTTATGAATATATCTAGTGTTTCCTAGACTAATAAACTAATCGGTATTTGGAGACTTGATATTTTGTGATCATGACAATGTTATGTAATAATTCACCGACTCTGGGTAACTGGGGTTGGGGTGTTACACTCACTTGAATGTTTAATTCTAAATTAAAATATCCCAAACTATATCCATCAAGTACCGAGAGTGGTTTTTTTGTAGTATTCCTTGATTCTTGGGATTCAGTTTCATTATCTGGATTGGGATATGTTTCAAATATCATCAATACCAAAAAATAAACCATTTTAAAATGTATTGTAGACAACAAAGTTGATCTAAAATTCACAAATAATGAACAAATCATTCTGAACACATCCAATTGAGAATATTACATCTATATTTGAAATATTGTTTGCATATGTGTTTTACCATTAAATATAATAGAGAAATACCCCCATTAATGGGGATATTGGATGCTCAAAATTAGATGATGATTTTTGTAACATAATGATAAATTAATAATTAAAATAATATGGTTTATAACTTCTTACAAACATGGATAATGAAGGTTATATTTTTAGTTCAAACACACATTATATTCAAAAAAAACATTCTAGAAAACAATTATTCATGATTCTTTTAATAAAAAGATAATCCATGCAAAAAAATTTGATAGAAAATTTTGGAACCAAATTTCATCCATTGATGACCCAATATGTAACAAAACACATTAACTGTCTTTTATGATACCGATCGCCTCTTCCATTTATAAAAATATGAGTCTATGGTTGGATTGAAGAAGATATCAATCGACATGGGAAGCTGTGGATGATGGAATCCTATAGATTCAGTTCCAAATATTATTCATAATTATACTTCATTACTCTCTAATGTACCATCTCTCCCACATCCACTCATCTTTCTGGCCCACGGACTAGTAGCTTCTTTGAGTTAATGATAAAGGGAGAGGATAGACCTGTATTCCTTAATTTAGTTTTTTATTCAATTTAATATGATCCCCTCTTCACTATACCTATAGATTCAATTCATCAAACAATTTTAAATTCTGAATACAGTTTCATTAGATATTAATATTTTTTATTTTAATTCTCTAGGTTCATGAACCATATCACCCTACACATATTTTTTATGTATATAGTGTAATATATTATGGTTGGGTGGTGAGTACCCCATGATCATCAACATGTGTGTACAAATGTATTTTTGAATATTTTTTTATCAAATAAGAATAATCCCTCATGTATTTTCAAATTAATCAATAAAAACATCTATAATAATACACATACTAGAATAATGGTTGACCAACTAGAGGTTTTTGATAGGAATATTCCCATCAAAATCATCTACCTAATGGGGAGAGTGGACGTAGTTAATGAATCACTTTCTTACCAATAAATAAAAAGAGGGTAAATGTTGATGAAATTTCATAAAAAAATATATTGTTAAACCTTCACCAATCATCTTATATATCAATTTTTTAAAATCTGTCAAATCATACTAATTTATTCACTCCCTTTTCCAAAATTAATTAAAACCATTTTTTTCTTAAATCCCAAAAGATTGAAAAACATGTTTTCTATCCACTCCTCTTCAAAGAAATACATAGAGTTCCCTACTATACTATACATAGCTAATTTAAATATCATTTTTCATTTCCCTATGATAAGTGTTCATCAATCTTGGAGAAATTTCCATGGAGGAAGTCCATCAAAATTCCAAAATAATTAAAACCCATTATATTGAGTGACGCATATTAAAAATAATTATTTAATTGAATTTTATCCATAAATTGAATGATCAATAAACACTATTAGACAAAAAACTAAAATAGATATTGAGGAAATACACAACAGATATTAATGTCACACTTTCAGTTTTAACTCTGAAATTATAAATAATATAATGCAATCGCAACCAAACATTGAATGATCTCCATCCACAAAATTATCTAACCAAAAAAATAAATTATTTTCCCCACCAAAGATAATTAATTTTAATTTTTCATTAACATGATTTAAATTATACCTAGATTACATGGACATGAAGTATAATACTCAAAAATATATATATAGGAATTTATTAACATGTTATATAGTTGAAGACCCCAATGGCATAGAGAAGAATATTTAAAGTGGATAGTATCGCCCTTATAACATGATGGAGAGGTAAATTAATAAATGTATAGTCTATAACATGGAGATTTCCATTATATATAATATCTTCTAATATGAATCATGGAGAGGTATTTATCCAACATCTCAAAGAAATAATATCATTAAGGAGATCTATTCTGTTCTCAAATCAATCAGAGTGACACTTTATGGGCAATTGGAGTGATTCAAGAAGCTACGCACTAGCTGCCAACATCTGAGTGTAGAAGAACACCATTTACTTGTTTTCATATATCAAATAATACTATAAAATTATCACTACATGGTGGAAACATCATCTAAGTGAGCCTTTATATAAACATCACCACTGGATTGTAGATGTCAAACTAATAATATTTTACAAAACTGAGAGAAATCGGGCACTAGTGGTATGGGTTCTAGAGCCATTGATGTGGTAAGGACTTCAGATTTTTCATCACCATTAAATGAGGCAACAGTTAAGGAAATGAGTAGTGGATTAAAAAATTGATGATAAAAATGTGAAAGAACAACAATGACTAAATCAAGTATGTGGTTAACCACTTCTACTTATAGTTACACATATCAATGTCCATATCTACAGGGGATCCAAAGTTGCACTCGTTCCTATAAAAAATAATAATTCTAAACAGATTAGCCACATCAACCATAGACCAAACTAGGAAATTTACTCTAAAAAACAAGAATAGAAATACATTTCAGAATATATACAAAAATCAACATCCATTTCATCTGCAATAATATCCAAAACCACATGCCATCCAAAAACCCTATATATTGACATACCAGTACAAACAATATGAACTACCCTCAAAAATTTATTTGAAGAACCAACATGAAATGAATATTTAAGATATAAAAAGGAAATGAAAAACATGGTAAATGAATTAAACATCCTTTTGGAAATCCTTCCCATGAATCAAGTAAAAATCCTGGTAAAAATAGTTCTGAATCCAAAAGAAATAATGGAATTCACAACTATAAGAAGTGTAAATAATTTCATTTATATGAACAAAGAGAGGAATATGAAACTATGAATCCTTCTAAAACTCATCGCATCCATCAAAAATAATAAAATTAGAAAAAAATGATAAATAACAAGGATTATAGGTGAATGGTGAGAAACACCTTTTCAAAAATAACAAAGGGAGAATAAGAATATCCCAACACCATTACCATCTAAATTAGTTGTGTCATATAAAGGTGAAGAAGAGAGAATGAGATAGAAAATTTTGAAAACTTTCAAGAATGTTGTGATGAACTTCCCACTACTATAGGAAATCCTTGATATCTCTATGTATGAAAAATTATTGAAGGACATGTGCATGAACAAAGGTAGCTGGATAGAAATTAGAGAATACGAATAGAATAAAGCGTCTCATCATTTTTCACAACACTAATACAAGAAAATTAGGATTGAGGGATATGATATATTCCTTACAACATTATTTTGTTAAATTATATTGAAAACCATTGTGATCTAAGGGATTCTATAAATATTATTTATCATTAGGTATTTTCATTCTTGTTGATCAAGGAACCTAAACCAACTCGAGAAGTGGTACACTTATAAAATAGTTCCACCATTTTCTTAGTTCGGGATGAGGATGATTTACTTGTGGGAGTAAAGAGATTGATCTTTTGAGTAGAATTTTGCACCCCTACAATAGAAGAAGATTGATGACCAAGCCACCCTACCATCATCTTGGAGAGAATCTTAATAAACAAAAAAGGATCATAATTAATTTACATAAAGGAACAAAAAAATAGAAATTATAGATAGTATATTACACTTCAACATTATTTATAAAATGAAACACCTTTCTAGTAATCATTCACATTATGAAATCTCCCTCATGGAAGGTATACAACCAATTATATATTTCGGTACGCTTCATGACTTATCGTCAATTGGGGAAAATTTTTCATATGAATGATCCAAATCTAAGGAACCTGTAAATCATAAAACCATGTCATAGGTAGTGGTAAAAAATATATTTTTTTGATGATTTATTAAAATACAATGAAATGATACCATAGATTCATCCCAAAGAAGATAGAAAACTAAATTCAATACCATCCCTTAATCAACCCCATGTCTAGAATATAATAAATTTCCAAGTGATTTGATGTATTATTACGGAATTTAAGGAGAAAAATTTGTAGTCATCATTAAAAATAGCATATCCCATTCGAATGAAAATTCATTGATTGACCTTGTCAAAGGAAATGTACAAGCTATATGATGGTGTTGATGTGAAATACATGTAATCATTACAAATTCCTTCTCTCAAAGAATAATTTTTTCAATGTGATTCTAGACCCTTTAGACAACCACATAGAAGAATCAATCCCACAAAAATAATTTTTTTAATAATGATATAGAGAAATGGAATATAATTGACCTCATTTAACCAATATCTAATATATAGTGGGTCAGCCTGATTCTTGTAGCCCAAAAAATCCAGTCGATCCAATGTTAAAAATGAATGAAATGAAATGATCCCCATGAGAGAAATTTTGGTTTGAGAGAGTGTATAGATGTTAAGAAGCTAAATAAAGTTACAAAAAAATACCACTTTCCAATTTTCTTCATCGATCAGTTGCAATAAAGGAATGATTTAAAAACACATTAGTCTTTTTAGATGGATTCTAATGATACCTATAGGTACTAATCGAAGTAGAAGACCAAGAGAACATGAAGATATCCTTTCCTTTTATCACATTTCCCATCAAAATGATTCCTTTCATGAAATGAAACACCTCAAAACATTTCATTGGTGTATGTTTATTATTTTATTTGACTATATTTAGGACTTATTGAAGGTATTTTTTGATGATTTTACTCCTTTTACTTATTTATTTGGTCATGGATTAATAAACTTGGAAAAAGTTTTTATAACTTTCATTTAAATGAATCTTAGCATAAATTTTAGAAAATTTCATTTCATGTTTGAAAAAGAAATTATATTGGGTAAATACAAATTTAAAAAATTTATTGGTGTATATAAATCATGTTAGATCATTTTTAGGAAATATACGATTTTAAATAAGATTAATCGTGTATTTTATTTATATTTATCTCCCTAGGACAATATTAATCTAAAATGATGTTGAATTTAATATTTATTATACATTAAGGATATCATTTAATGAAATAAATAAAAGTTTTATCACACAACCAATAATTGAATGACCTAACTAAGAGTACCCTTTTGAATTTCTTTATGATTCATCCAACTAAGAAGTGAGATAAATATTTAAAAAAATAATTGATAGTAAGAATAATGTCATATCATACTCATCAAGGACCTAGGATTACACAAAAATAAATTACATAACAACCTAGAAGGATTTCATTCAAGTCATCTTTGTAGAAGATAAATTCCATTCATATATTCTTGGCACTAATGATTTTGTTTTTTCTGATCATGTATCAGCCTGTTATTTAATGAAAATGGTGGATGATTAGTCATGTACAGTGAGATAGATGCTAATATTAAAAAAAATTAAATTTCTAATTTAAAGATAAAAAGGGAATTGAAAATATGGGGTTTGGTTTTCTATGTCGACAACACCACACTGCTGAAGTATAAAATTTTAACTAGAACCTACTTGATGAGTATCATACAAAAGAATAGTTCTACATCATCACTATTGATGTAAAATGATCGGCTAATATAGTCAATTATTTGGTTATATATCACACACCATCTCATCTAAACTCATAACAACATCACAAGATTAAATCTAAGTCAATATTTTATATTTCATAAGACTAATGTTTGTGTAAATGTTTTCATGATAAAATCCTAAAAATATTATTACTAGGAAGTGAAATTAAATTATTGTTTTAATTGTATCCTAAATTATATTATAGAGGAAAATTTATATCTCATAGTGATGACTAAAAAGTTTTAGAATCTAGAATTTATCACCCCATATTATTCAAATATTCATATCAATATTTAAATATATATGAAAGTCTATTTTGAAGTTATTATATCAAAACGACACGAAATGCCTATAAATTTACATTTTTTGATTTTTTTAAAGTGTGTGGAATAGAATTAATCTAAGAATTCACAATTTAAATTTTAAATTAATATATTATTTTATAATTATATTATTATTGTAAATGGATGGAATAAAAATCCACCAGGACAGAAAATGACAAAGGTTGTGGTTTTTATAGGGAGTAAATATTCTGTCGGTTTGGAGGGACATTTAAAATCTTTAGTGATAAGGGTAGAGATTTATAAAATTTGAAAATGGGTTATTTCCTAAAAATTAATATGGTACATCAAATAATTTCAATATTATACCATCCAAAAACAAATGGATATGAAGAATTTTGTAATAGAAAAATCAAATGAATTATAGAAAAAACTATTAAAAACCACATGAAAGATTGGATCCAAAGGTTAAATGATACCATATGGGCTTAATGATAATCCTAGAAGATAATAATATATATGATCCCTTATAAATTTATTTATGGAATGATTTTACACCTTCACATGTAATTATAACACAATGCCTTTCAGATAGTAGGGGAGATGAATTTGGACCTTGAAAATGATATAAAGAGATGGGATTAAATTTGTTGGAGCTAGATGAAATCATGATAGAATAATTCAAATATCGAATGATCAATAAATAGGGGATAATGATGGACCCTAAAAATAAGATTCATCCTTGAATCTTAACAAATAGATATCACGTTTGATTATAAAAATTAATATCTAATCTAATGATATGTAAACTTTGTTCCATATAGGATATTCCATTTAATATAATTAATTAATACTAATTAATTGGTTTGATGATTTAAAAGTAAAGGATAGAAGCCATGTTCACTATAAATGGTAAGAGGCTAAAGAAGTATCATAGGATTATATCTCAACAACCAGTTGAGAAGATCAGAAACATTCACCCTAATTTCCAATGAAGACTAATAAGTTTTCAATATTCCTTTCAAGATTATTAAAATAAGTAATAAAATTTTTATAATAACAATATGATAAATCAATTTAGTGAAAATGAGTACACCTTTTAAATTATTTGCTGTGGAAGTAATCTGTAGTCAAGAATTGTTTTAAAAAAATATTTTTTATTTGATCTAGTGATATTATTCAAAACTGTTTCTAGGAGGCAACCAATTTATTTTCAATTTTCCAGTATTCCACTCAGCGGTGATCTCTAATTATTGAATAGTTTGTATTTATAATTGGGGTTTATTCTAATTTTTCTAATCCACTATTGAAGATGATGTTATGCTAAAAATGGATACATTTAACATAGCATTGGATGTGATAATGTATCATAAAATAACTAACTGAACATGAAATGAACCACCCGAGTTCTAGATTGTTGGTAAAGGGAGTTTTCTTTTACAGTTAATATTATTTAAATTTCCTCTATTTTTGTTTGAAAATATTTTTTCTTTGATTTTTAAGAGCAAATAACTTGCCTATTATTTAATATATTCATTAATTAACTAATCTCAAAGGTGTGAGTTTCTTATGAATCATATGATTCAATGTTTTAGATTTCAATGATTGTGATATTAAATATGTCAAATATAGAATCTAATTATTTAATTAAATCAGGTATATTTAAATGGGGACTCAAAATTAAGTAAATTAATTGATTATTTTAAAAGAAATATCCCTATCATTTTTCATGATTTGAATTTCTGAAATTCATGTTGATTTTTTTAAAATTTTAATAATAACATGAGTGATTTTCCAATTTTATAATTCTCATTCTTGAGAGGTTTTAATCACCAAGTTCTTCCTATTTTTTTCGTGATCATATTTCGTGAGTGATTTGGTATATTCCACAAGCCAGAACACTTTCTTTTACTTATCAAATATAGGACTATAAATACACATTTAAAATTTTGAAGATTTTTTTATAAAAAAAATTATCCTTAAAAAAACCACTATATTAATAATTATTTATCCCAATGTGACTATGAATGTCTTTGTCATGAATGAGAAATATTTTAGGCCATTTTTATCCATTTGTACTCTCATTAGAGTATTTTTATGATATTTTAAAATTAGAGTGTTCGTATAAAGGGATACATAGTTGAGGGGATGAATGTAATTTTATATAGAATTTGTGGTGGATATATTGTGAGAATAGATAATGTTTTCTTACTCATTAAATGAAAATAATTTTTATCAATTATTGAAAAGAAAATAACAATAAAAAAGGAATGGTTTGTGACATAGATAAATAAAAAATATCCATCACTGGACTGATGCCTTTTATGATATGAGGCCAGGTTGTTGATGTGATGATTATTCTAAGAAAAACATTAGAAAAATATATATATTAATCAAAGTGTAAAAGTATATAAGAAATCAAGAAGGTTTATATTATTTATTTGGCTTTATGGACATTTTCTTGAATGTTGGGTGGATGTGGTATATTGCAAATTCAAATAGGATAGTTTCATAACACTATTTTATTTATATAATTCATTTTACTAAATAGATAATAATCTTCCTTGACCAATAATTTTTAAATCATTAAATCCTTTCAACCTTAATTTTCATAGTAATTTGAACCTTTATTTCAATGTTATCATGATTTTATGCATCTTTTTACATAAAAAAGTGGATAAAGTAATTCATTTATATTATTACAGATATATAGAATGTATTAATCATATTAACATATTTACATTTGAATGTTATAACAATTTATTTGTTAAAAATATTAAATCGTGGTAATTCTTGAATTGGTCTGTTTAAAAATAATGAAATGAGAGTCTTGAATTAATGAGAATATATGTCAAATTTTTATCAAAATGGATTATGTAAAATACTTGAGTTGGATTAGTTAGAAAAATGGGAAATTATATTTGATGTTTTATTTCTATTTTTATACTTTTTATGACATTCAAAATTTTATTATTCTATTCCATTTAAATTTTAGTATTCATTAAATTGTTTCCCTCTATTTTTCAATGTTTATATTTTATTATTGAGGAAAAAATGATTTTTTTTAGGGGAATTGGTAAATATACTATTTTCATCTTTATAATATTTATTTTAATTATTTAAACCCTCATAATTTTTCATTTTTATCTTATTTTAATAAATTTTTGAATTATGTTTTGTTTTGGGATAAAATCTAAAAAATGGTTATTTTTAAAATTTTAATAGATTTTAATCACTTTTTTATTTTAACCTTAACATTGAAAATATTTAACGAACATGAATGATTATTATTGTTTTGTATTACATTATTTTTTTGATTTAATTATTTATTTTTTACCAGGTTTTGGTTCGACAATCTAGAGGCACAAAAAAATCAATCAACTATAAAACATAATTTGGATGATAGAGTGGAAAACACCGCATAAATTAATTGTTAATTCTAGATACACATCTTTAATTGATATTATTCTATATGTATTAGAATTATTATTAGTATATATGTTTTAACAGTAAATATCAATGAAAAATCCCCTCATTAATAAGGCTATTGGATGCTCAAATGTTGATGATAATTTGGGAGGCATTCGACCATAAACAAATTTATGAGTAATTTGGTGATAACTTTTTCATTATGGAGAGAAAGAAGCAAAATTTTTAAGGTGAAATCAAAAATTTATTTTTGAAATTATTTTTATAATACAATTTTTTTTGATTATGTAAAACTTTGGGAAACCACATACACACACAAATGAATGAATATATTGGAATAGAAATTTTCAAATGTCAATGACCAATAATTTCATGAAACACATTAATTGTTCTTTATGAAAAATTGTAGCCTCATACATGACTATAAATAGAGTTTATAGATGAATTTAAAATGAAATATAATTGAAAAGGAATATATGGAAGATGGAATCTAGTAGATTTATTTTTCTTCTTTATTCTTATTTTATTTCTTTACTATCTAATGTCTCCCCTCTCCTTATAAAATTGACTTCATCATCCTTGGAGTACTAGTTTCATTAAATTAATAGAAAAGGATGAGGATAGAAAAATTACATTTGGTTTTGTTTTTTATTAAATTTAATATGATCCCTTTTTCTTTATACATCTATATTCTATTCTTTAAGTTGATTTAAATTCCAAATTTGGCTATTTTAGGGTTTATTAATGTTAATTTTAATTTCTTGGGTCAACGATCCATATGTAATTGCACACAATTATTTTAGGAATTCATTGGATGAAATTTGGGTTTTGTGTGAGTTATCGAGGGTCATCATCATGTATGTATGATTTTACATTTGAATATTGGTTTATTAAGGAACAATAATACCCAATTATTGATTTCCCAATTAATCTAGAAAACCAATGGCAATGATAATCACACAGGATATAGGTAGACTAAACTATTTTTTCATATTAGATTATTCTCATCATTACTATCTGGTTAAGGGGGATATATATCTCGGTAGATGAATCTCTCTCTTACCTGTTAGAAGAAGAAAATGGTATAAAATTTAGAAACAAATATGAAGCATCACATAAGTCATGAAAGCCCCCTGGTCAACATCATTCTCATTTTTTTATAATCAAATTCAATAACATAGATTCATTCTATAACATTTTCAAAGGTCATTAAAAGATTTTTTTTGAAAATGAATAAAATTTTACAATATTGTTTTGTGTGTAATACTCACCAAGACTCTACCTAGGGTTAACTACTATACAATACCTAGGAAATTAAAATAATGTTTTTCAACAACCCACGAATGTAGGGAGTCCCCTAAACAAACATACATATTCCATTTTACTGTTAAATGGTTAATCCTATGAACATCTAGGTTTTCCATGTCCATATTGGATTAGATGGAGTGTCCCATACTATGAACTCTAGCCCGTGTCCGTGTACCGTCTTAGGTACATACCAAGCTATAAGGGAAGTGTCACACATCGTATGACCTGGTCACACATTGCGTGATACTTGACATTATCCCAAAACCCTAGCCTCTAATGAAAGGTCCCCACATGACATGTAATCCCATATTACAATACCTATGATATGGGATGTTCTAGAATCCCAAATTTGGTTTACGCACAATTTTATACACCTTTGATCATTAATCAAGCAATAGGCCCCATTGAAAAGTCAATAATTATTCTTAGATGAGTCCTATCATAATGAAAAAACAAAATTTTACTCTATGATTGAATTTTAAAATAAATGAACATGTAATATTCCATCTCACACCATGAACATGATTATTAAGTGTCCATACATTCTGATGGGTCGTCACTCCCATCATCTTACCATTGTCTTGTATTTTCAAGATTAAACTTATAATATAAAATAATCATGCCAGGAAACAACTATAAAATGATCAATTTACTCATTGTATGTCAAACCAAGAGACAAATATAGATTTCCCATGACGAAAATATACTCTGGTGAGAAAAGAGGGAAGAAAAACCATGGGAAATAGACCATAGTTCATGTTTATGTTTTGTACTATTTGTTTAAATTTGAACGATGACTAATGAGAGAGTCCACATAATCAAAAAGGATTTCCCCAATTATTGAATAAAACATAAACATCAAAAAATAAACATGATCCACATATTAATATATTAGTTTTTTGATTCAAACTTTTCATATGAATGGATAACGGGGAATGGATCCAATCAAAAAAATCATGATATATTGATTTTCTTAAATTGCTGATCAATAATGTGACTGCACCATGATCATTGGTGATATACTTTAATTTTTTCTGACCATGGTCACCAATATTTGATCTTGTTATCATCCACCATATAATTTCATTCAAATAACTCCAATTGATCTCCAATGATTAGTAGGTTTATGTCACTGACCCCAAAAAAAGCCCATATGAAATTTTATATAGAGGATAATTATGTCATTTCATCGTAAGAAATTCAAATATATTTATTTTAACATTTTAGTTGTTATCCATTCCCAAGAAAAATTACTCAAAAAGTATCACACAAGTAAAGGTTCCTTTATAGATATGGTAAAAATAATGTTCTGAACTCAATAATATCATTATATTTATGATACAGCCCCCATTATAAATTTTGATCACTTTATTAGGAAATATCTACACTTTTTATATTAATATATTTTTTATATTTTAATTATTTATTCTAGGAACTCCTGGAATCAAAATAAAATGCTATCTCATCTCTTGATCTTGAAAATAATCAATTTAATTTCAATGAAAAATTCATGGAAAATTCGGTTCCTTACATTTCATAACCAACTCATTATTCTAAAGATAAACATGATGCAAGGATGTTTTATGAAAAATTTCCGAAAAACACCCTGGACAATACTCGTTTGGTTTTTTGGTATTAATAATAATTATATGTGTGACATTATATATTAAGTGTTTATTTTTTATAGTTTTTAATATGTTATTTTGAATTATGATATAAGGGTAGTTGTTTTATAATGGGTAATTTTTTATGTAGTTGTGTAATTTTTAACGTTATAATTTTTTTTTGGATATTTGGTAGTTTATATCAACATTTTTAATTAAATAAGTGGTATTTATATTTTATTGGTCTTTATAAGTAACATATAGTTTATGTGGTCTTGTTTTTATATTTTGAGTACTTTTAAGGGGATGTTTATCATGATTTTAAGGGATGTGTAAATGCATGTCATGGAATTTGAATCATAGTGAATCATTCAATAAGAATATCTGGTTATTTTATAAAGGGATGTAAAGACAAGTGGTGTAATGTCTATAATTATTTCTCATTATACTATTAAAATATATGTCCTTACATAGATTATATTTAAAATGAATGAATGGGGTATATTGAATTATTTTTTAGATTTCATGTGGTGCAATGTTTTGTCGGTCTTTGATTCATACGATGAGATATTATTTGTATATCATGTTTAAGAAAATATTTGAATTTTATTGGTGGAGGATTGAGAATAAAAATAGAGTATAATGACCATAAATCAATAATGTTAATTATAAATAATTTATGTGAGTTGTTGTAGAAATTTTTCCACTGTAATTTTATTGGATATCTGGTTGGAATCAACCATGATTTTGGAAAAAAAATAAGAATATATTATTTTTTAAATATTAATTGATTAAAAAATTTAAATAAATTATTTAATTCATTATATTTGAGATTATCTTCATATCCCCCTCCAGTTATACTTTCATGAAAACCTCCCTAGATATCTCTTCTTCATATCTTAAACTTCCATTCATCCACTTTTGGTATCACACCTACAATTAATTTTATCTCTTATTTTTATGATATTAAATACTATTTATATCCCAATATTATATTTTGTCTCTTTTCCCCTATTTTGAAATTATTAATTAACTATATAATGTCTAAAATATCTATTTTGATTCTTTTGGAAGAATTTTGGTCATTATTTTTAATTTTCGATAACCAAAGTGACTTTTTATTTGGGAAATTTTCCGTTTCTTATATAGTTACAATTCCCTTTGGATATAATAAAATTTCCTTGATTTTTGGATTCGTTTTTAGGCTTATCAAAACTAATATTTAGGGATATTCATTTTAATTAATTGAATTAATAACATTTTAAGATGCATTTATAGTTCTCAATTATGTTTACACTATCTTTTTTCATACCAACTTTTTGATTTTGGTTATTTCACTATTAAGGGTTTCTTAGGTGATTTTAGGTGAAATATTAACTCACTGAGCATAAAGTAAGATTTTTATCAACTATACTAATGCAAATTAATTTATATACAAATGTCAATACAAGGATTAATTTTATTTCATCTAACGCCCTTTTTATAGAAATAGTATACTATATTATTGTTTGTTTTATAAGGAACCCAATTAATTGATCTTAAGGATTTCCATATAATATGTTTAATTGAAATTATGATACAATTTATTGAAATATAGATATTAATCTTCAAAAATCCATATATTAGCCTAAAATTATAAATTCAATTATTTGTGGCAATTTGATATAAATTTTAATAAGTTATATAGAAGTTTATATACCATATTAGATTTTCTATCAATATACTAACACAACTATAATTGAAATAAATAATTTATTGTTATATAATTTTCACTTTTTTACTATGTTATATTAAAATTGTTATATTATAGAACATGACCATAAATGAAACTAATAATGTTAATTTTTTGTTTATTATTACTAAAAGTCTTCATAGGAGTGGTATAGATTGGAGATCTTAAAATTTTAATTAAATGAATATCTTATTAATAATGTAGTATAAATATGTTCTTGTTTACAATTTTTTACCAATCAATAATGATATGAATTGATATTCTAATGTGAAGTAATTTTTTCTTCTTAAACACCTATAGTCTTAAAATTTATATGGGTATATTCTACATTGTTTCTAGGATATGAGTCCTGATTTAATTGATTATACATCACCAAAAAAAATCATTAATGGTCCCATAGAATTAAATATTAATAATACCATTACATCAAATGTATACTTGAATGAGTTATAATTTAATGTCCCATTAATGAATTTAGTTAAGATTTATATTAGTAGTGAGCATAATATTGAGTAAATAGTGAGGTGAATGTTTTGATATGATAGTAAGTAGAATTTATTTAATAAATAGGGTTAGTACATCTACTAGATTCTTATTTTTGATTCCCCTTTTTGTTTATATTTTGATACAGAACTAAATTGATTCATCAATATATGAAGAATCAATTTTTATAAATGTTATAATTTGAAATCAATATCACTCCAAGATATCAAATTCCCCCATATTTTAAATTTTTTATTTATTTTTTAATAATATATATTAATATAGAAACTACATCATATGTCTTATTTTTATCATTAGTAGAGAATGAAAACCTTTATTTGATTGATTTATTCATCAAATTATTTTTTAAAACATTAATATAACAATTAAATTAACTCTTATATGGGATTATCCATATATGTTCTATTTAAGGAAAGTATTACACTCATTATGTCAATTTTTAATCATTTAATGAATATTTTCTATAACCCATTTATAAATAAGTTCATATATATGTAGTTTATGGTGGAACGTAGTATAACCCTTATATGGGTTGGTGTAAAGATGTGGTGTTTATATCAAATTTTATATTCCCATTCCAGTTTCTATAATGTTTTAAAATTTTATCCACCTTTTTTTATAATTCCATGTTTGGATAGAGAATAGTAATGGGAAAATTAAAACCCACCTCATGATTATTATATGTCAGGCATTCCAACTAGATGATTGAGAATATATATTATACAAATATTTATGATATCTTCTTCATGATATCAATTTTTATGATTTCTTTAAATGAGATTAACTATATGAATTTTCTTTAATTTTATGTTATATTAATTTTTATCATCGTCTATTTATTATATAATTATATTTATATATAATGAATCATAACAAACAAAATTTATAATGATTATCGTGTACATAAACTGGTATATTAGGAATTTTATTTCTTAAGAAGGAACTCGTTTTTAGATAATGAGAAGAAATTGTAATGTGGATAAATTATACAAAACAACACAATCCAGTAGAATTATTTTTCGTAGACCACACCCAAAAGTGTTCTTAACCTTTTTACCGAATCCTTCTTTACTTTATATGGGTTTTAGAATTTCATTAACTTATTATGCATAAAAAAATTTCATGTATAGTTATGTCAATAATATAATTTTATTGATTGTCTACATATATATTTGTGACGATATGTATACATGAGGGAATGACATAAAAATACTAATTATTTATGAAATTTTTATTGGATCCATATTCGTGAATTTTAGTACATAAATGATAGTGGAACATAATCATAAAATTCATTTCATGATTAATGAAATTAAAACTAAAAATCAAGAATAGATCCAATTATTGTTATTATTTTGGAAATTAAAATTAATACAAAATTTTGAGGCACATAATTTTTTACGTAATGAATTTTATGATTGAGAATTTTTTTATCATATCATTCATGTCTAATTATATAAATAGGAATATTTTTTATGCATTATCTAGGGTATATTCCTTAGGATATGGATCATGGTCATATATTACAGTGTGTTTTGTTTTCACTATATATATATTCAATTATGATGGATTAACAATAAATGGACTATTTTAAAGAAACATAAATGTATTATATGTTAAATAGAAGAATTGTTATTATTTTGTTTTTTCATTTTTTGTTTGGGTTTAGATCAATGACATGCTGGAACTAAGGAGATGATATCATGTGTGGTATCTAGACAAGTGTATATGAGGGAGCTATATTAGACTTGTCACATTATGTTGATATGTGGTTTATAGTTTTATAGAATTATCCCCATTAATTTACTACTATATATCATTATAATTATTTAGTTAAATAGTAGAATATAAGTCACAACCTAACAACACATTGATACATGATGAATTAGTCATTTATTTATGCTAATCTGGGGTTACACCTAGGGTTATTTAGTTGTAGGTACTATTTTTTTATTTGGTGGATCACATAAAAGTCATTTGTATTTCAGATCATGGTATGGGTAATGACTTTAGTACTCGTATTCAGCTATTATGAGAGTAGGTAATATGGGTATTATAATGTTAATATAGTGTATAATTGAGAAATAACCCAGAAAGGCACATGAAACACATCGTACCATATGAAATAGTTACAGTGGTTTTTTATGATATAATGCCAATTGTAGGGTAGGTATTTTTTTGATTACCACAATTATAAGTTTACAAGAACTAGTTAGGTATATTAATCTCTATTGAGATCCATTTCATTATCTTATTCTTATTTAACTTATCATTGGAAATTCATTGAAAATCATATTAACAATATACAAAATATCTAACTGAATCATTAATTTATATGTCATCAGGTAATAATTTATACAAAATTTTAATGTATACATTTTTTAGGATGAATATAATAAATAACATAGTATACTTGATAATTTTTAGTGATTCAATGTAATGAACACCAATTTTTTACATTCAAATGTATTCCCATTCTTCTTGTTTTATCTATTTTAGGAATTATTCATATATTTTAGAATGTTTTAACTTTATTTATGGCCCTTATATATATATGTTTTGGAAAAAAATAACAAGAACACAATATAATTCAAATTCTAATCTACTTAAAATTTATACCCATTTGTTTAAAAAATTAGTTATTATCTATGTAAATATGAAACTATATAAATTATATATTATAGTAACATTAAATTTTTTTCACTTTTTTGGTGTTTCCAATGATATTTTCAGTTTAGCGATTTATAGAATTACATCGTTACAAATACATATAATCACTATACATTATAAGTAGACTGTTATAGACATTCTTAGTTTTCTTATAAAAAATCAAAATGGACCACATTTTATATTGGTGACTTATCCTCCCAATTAAATTTCAATCCTCATCCTTTTCCCTACTCAAAAATGAAACCCTATGAAAACTATTCAAAAACATTGTATGAACTGATTAAATTTATGTAGTGGATATAATTTTTTTTATAAAATCAGTAGCCATGAATACTAATAAAAATTGTTTCTTTTTTCAAAAAAATGAATATCAAAATATACATATAATTTTATGATAAATCAAATTATATACCTAATGATTTTCATAAAACATTTTAGAAATAATCAAAATGGAAAAATAAAAATCCTAACATTTTCATTATATTTATAAACATATATAATTTTTTTTAAAAAAATTAATACTTTTTACCCATAAAAAGAAGAAAATAAAATTCAATAATCATAAGATCCTTATCAAACCATGACGAGTAAACATTTTCTCGAAAAATACATGTAAGGAATATATAATATATATAAGAAACATTGGGAATCATATTCATGTAACTATTATATATGGAGTAATCCTCACTATTATAAATGAAATAACTATTATTTTAATAATTGGAGAAATCATCATCATCACATATGAATGATTAGATTCACCAACATAGTTACACTTGAAATAACTATAGTGATTATACTTAAAATATCCATCATAATATATTCCAATTACATATTATGAGAAACCAAATTGGTTAACTCCACCCCTTTATCCAATACATTGGATAACTATAAAGGTGATCACTATTTAAAAAATATATATTGTGGTCACCCCTTCCATATATATATATATTAAGTAACTTATAAGGTATAAAAAGTTTTATGTAAGATCATTTGTTATACAATGTTTTAAAAACATTGATATACCCTTATTTATAAAACATTTGAATATCAAAATACACTTTAGTTTTAAAAAAATTCATTACCATGAAACCCAAAAAATAGAGAGTGAATTTTTCTAAAAATAAAAAATGAAATATTATAAATAAATCCAAACATTGAATATTTTTTGTATTTGAAGGAATATTTAGGGATTTCAGATTATGATATAATATAACATTTATTTTTATCTTTTGTAAATGAACTCAAAATATTAAGTAAAGATATTCTTATGGAAATCCATTGAAATAATGAAAAAATAGAATTTTTAAATATTATTTTATGTCTATATAAAAAAATATATAAAATAGTTCAAAACTATTGGATTGGGATAAAAAATTGATTTTTTAAAAAAATTTAAAATGATATTTTTTAATAAATAATCACCTACAATGAGTCTATATCATCCTGTTCATTATTTATCTTCATGAATAATAAAATTATATTAATTATTTACAACTTAAAACTCCTTTTTCATTTGAATTAATCACTATATTTTAACTCTTACTATTATATATTTATTTATTCAATAAATTAAAATCATATATAATTATTTAACGATATTTGATTAAAAATCCAATAATGTCTTCTGTAAGTAAACTATAAAAAATGTGGTTATTATTAAACTATATAAATAATAATTAAATTTTCAATAATTAAATAATTTTAATTTTTATCAATAAATTATAATTTTAAAAGATAATAATGATTGGTTTTTATGAAAAATTAATTATTTTCTAATAATTGGGACGATAGGTCATACATACACATGTGTAATGTTTCTATATTAAAAAAATAATTGTTGAATGAAAGTAAGAATTATTTTATAAATTAAAAAATTATCACAATATCCTAAATATCACACTACTTATTTAAATATAATTTTATATATCATCAACCTTATTTGGTGATGAAAAACATATCATACCACTTTATGGGGGTGGAAGTTGATGCATTGGCTTGAATGACTTTATCATTTTTCAAAAAATGAAAATGTAAGAATGATAATTCTATATTATAATATTATAATAAATATGTAATTAATTTCATGTATGAATACAAATTTAATTATTATAACAAGTTGTTAGAGGTTTTGATGGAAAAAAAATTATATCAGTCGATGAGACAGTAGTCCACCATTTCCACAAATGATGGGTTCATTTCCCAATTAATGGATGGAAAATACATATATATGTTTTCCAATAAAATAATAAAATATAAATATTTATATGACATTGGTAATATTATTTTTTATTATTTTAAATGATTTTATGGAGGTCGATCAATACATAAATCTAAAACTTTGGGTAAGAAAGTATTCATATTCTCTAAAAATCTAATTTTCATAACACTTTAAGACCTCTAAGATTGACATTATACCAAACAATTGCCTATAGAATATGGGATTGGATTATAGTAATTTAGTTAGGAATATATTTTCTAATCCAAATAGGTTATGATGTTTATAGTGAACAGAATAAGAGGTGACCTTTTTGAAGAGAGGGTAGAGGCACGTCTGGTGTTCCATAAAATGGTAAATTAATATATAATATCTTTTTTTGATTAAGTTGATCATAATTTAAAGTATTAAAATATATAGTGAAAATAAGTTGAAAAAATATAATACAATATATTTTGGAATGTTTTGGATCCCATATTTACACTTATCTATTTCATTTAACCCTTCATGTACACTTTCGTCATATATTATGGTAATAGTGTTTTTTCACGTCATTTCGGCCACGATTGTTAATATAAGTATAAAAATTGGTAACAAATGGTCCATGGATGATATTTTAATCCATATAATAATAAAATGGATGAAGAATTTCATAATTTTATATCATTTAATAAAATATTGTTTCGATAAAATTTAAATAACTGTAATTTTAGAACTATTTATTTATATTGAATTTTATAATATCTAAAAATCAAATTAAATTATATTAAATTTTTATAAAACATCTATATCACATTTTTTTTCTATAGAAAATTAATGGGTCAAGTTAAATATTTTAAATTATAATACATTCAATATATATATTATTAATAATTTTTCTATATTAATTGAATAATTAATATATTAGTGTTGTGTAAATATTTTAGTTAAATATTTATTTAATATAAACAAAAAGATAATTTATACTATGAAGTTAAATATTTTTGATTTTGAAATACGATTTATGATATGAAATATCATCTAGTTATCCTGAATTAAAACAATTATTTTTATGAAAAATTAGAGTGTCACAATTTTGACTTTTCATTAAATAGAATATTATAATTTTAATAATCACTTCGAGAAATATTAAAGGGACATATAATTGAAAGTATGGTGTCTATGGAAGAAATATTATTATATAATAAAAATTAATTAATTTTATGGTCATTTTTTAATCACTATCATTTTTATTTAAAATTATTTGATGTAACCTTTACCTAGGTGACAAAAATTATAAAGGTTGATATTCATTTTGATCACAAATAAAAGGATTATATTTTCTCAAATTTTTCCACTTGATTCCAAATATGAAAACAATTTTTAAAAATTCAAAACATATAATTTAGTCAATTTAAATTATTATAAAACATGTAAGAGACATATAGAAATAGATTTTCTGAGAAAATACCTTTAAAGTATGTTGTATTTGTTACAAAATAAATGTGTAAATTTTATTGAAACACCTTAACTAGATTATTTAAATTAATGAGTAACTAATTACTATTCAAAATTAATTAAAAAGATAATATTATTCTGTAAATAGTAAAAAAATATATCCAATATAAATCATTAATTTAATTATTCATTTGAAAAAAATATTTTCAAATAATCATTAAAATTAATCATAAAATTATTTTTACATGTATATTTAAAAATTAATATAATTTATAAAATTCCATTTATTAATGTTTAAAACAATATTCACTCACCAAAATAAATAATTACAATTCATCATGAAAATATATTTTTGAATAATAAAATGTATTTCGTACATACTGTGATATTATTCATAAATAGTTCTTAATACATTAGTAATGAGTAGAACCATAATATATTTCATAATTTGGTCAAAACTACTCACTTTTACCAATTTAATTATTTGGTTATAGTTGTAATAATTGAATAATAATTTATTTATGAATCATTTAATGGTAGTGTTATGTGTTATATTTGTTATCAAACACAATTTGATTGTTTTCAAATTTTATGATATTATATTTATTTTAATGTATTAAACTGAATCGTTGAAATTTGAACTTAGGATCAAAATTGTGTTTTGAATATTCAAAATAAATTTTTAGAAATCCCACATTTTATAAGTGTTAATTAATAATCTACACGAATATATAAATAAAGATCTATGAATATTATTTGGGGTAACACATATAATTTTTTATATATAGAAAAAAATTAGGTGGATGTAATGAAATATACATGGAATAAAAATATATTTCCAAAGTACAGATATAAATTTATTTTAAAAAAAATTGTATAGAATGATAATGACAAAAATATAAAAAATCTAGGATGGGTGAAGATTCCATGAATTTATCAAAAATGAAATTACTAAGAAATAATTTTCATTTCATGATCCTTTTATAAGAGTTAAGGATGTCCTTTATGGTCTAGAATAATATCATATGAAAATAAACATATTTCATATAGAAAATATCATATATTAATCAATTATAACCACATACTCATCTTTTCATGTGAATAATGAGTTTTCAAGATGAATTCTCTATGCCTGGTGTAATAGAATCATCATTTAGTCGTTCACATAATTCCAAAAAAAATCACATGTTATTATCCTTATAATTATTAATAATCCAAAAGAAAAAAAATGAAAAAATATTTTAGTTTTTTAAAAGACTAAAAATTAATATGATAAAATAAAAAATTAGTGTACTTAATTCGTTAGTAATTCAAAATGTGTACAGTAAATCATTTGAAAATTTCCTAAAATTAACATTATTTAAATTGATCTATAATGAGCTAGAAACCCTAAAACCATAAGGATTTAATCACATATATTACCATGATAAATTAAACATTTATGACCACATGACATAAATAATTCATTATATCTCATTCCAAATATTATATTATCAAATTGAATAATAAAAATTATATGGTAATAATTTCCAAACATTTCATGAATTATAATACATACTTATAAAAATATATACACCTCAAAAAGACAATTCATAATTTAATCCTCATATAAAACACCTTCATGTTTGGGTTTCCTTGATCATTTAATGTTATAAAAATAGTAAACTCATCCAAAAAACATGGATCACCTAATCACTAATTCACTATATTCATCCCATGGTAATATCTATGATATAAAATATGTTCCAAAAAAAACTTTTTTCAAAAAAATAAATATAATAATTATAAAATATTAAAAGAAACCATTACATAACATAAGGTCAGTGGTATGTGATTTACCTTTTTTGACATTCAATTATGGGTTTATAATATCCATAAATATAAATGAGTAATTTTTCAACCCAAAGGTAAGAAAAAAACACTTATAATTATCATTTCTTGTATGAATTTATGTTTTAAGATTTCTATCCTATATCACCTCTTGTTGTGGGTACCTAAAATATTGGTCAGTCACCATAATATAATGAGGTCCTCATATATATGTATATGTATATATATATATATATATATATTTTTGATGTAACTACATTAAATGAAGTAGTTGGAAAGTTTTTCATCACAACCATCTTATAATAGTATTTCTACATCCACAAATTTGTATCATTTTCTATAAATTAATATGCATAGTTAACCATCCCATTACATTTAAAACACATTATTATATTCTTATTGAATTTATCCTACCACCACCATGATCATTTTTATTATAGTCAAGGGCCATATGTCTAATTTTACCACATCGATAAAAATTTATAGAACCTATCAATCATTCATGAAATTTTATTTACCACTATTGAACATTTTGGTATCTTACCTCCTTGATTATTATTTGTTTACTTCTATGTTTCCTACTACCATGATCCTTTCATATTATTATCTTCTCGAGGTGTACATTTTTTCAAAAAAAATATATGACATCTTTCTCATCCTGATGACCAATGTTTTCCCTATGTTTTAATTCTCATATATCCATATATGTTCATAATTTTTTTAATAAAAAATAAAAATGAATAATTTTTTTAATAATAAATAAAAATGAATAATTTTATCTTTAGTTTATCAGATAAAGTAATCTTTATACCTCAAAAATATTGTTTTCTTTCTACATAAATAGCCATAAAACCTTCATTAGTTTTCCTAAATTCCAAAAATTGATTCTAAAAATTATGTACAGTATTCAGAGGGAAATATTTCTCCTAAAAAATATATTTATGTTATTCATTTCATGGAATGAATATCATATCATTCTTTGGTATTCATAAAAAAAATACACCCATTAACTCGATTCACATTCAAAATTATAAATGAAAATATTAACATTTTTTGATCTGAACAAATCCATGAAATTGAATATATTTTAAAGGGAATTGATACACACTTTCTCTTATACCAAGTGGAATAATTAAATAAATGAAAGAGGTTGTTTCATCATAAAATTTTCCATTATCGATAAATTCTTTTGTGGTATATCCTGATTCTTACTAACATGGAAACCACAACTATTTATATATTTCCTTAACTATGAATTCAAAATAACAAAATACTTTATCTAAATTTTATCCATTGAAGGTTTCATATATGGAAGATTACTATCCCCTTAGTTCCTTCCAAAATCAAATTTAATGTTTCCTCCATGAATAAACACTTTTACCAAACTTTTATTAGTTTAAGAATAATGGTAATCTTCAGATGATATATCATTTCAACATAACCATTTTGTAAAATTTTTTGTGGGAATTATATATAAATTATCATTACACATAATTTTATTAAAAAGATTATATGATTCAAAATATTTGGAAACATCCTTAAACATTACATAGTAATTTGATATCCAATAAGAAAATAATTTCAGGCATTCCCAATGATATTCACAGTTTATTTTTTATAGAATTACTTCATAAATCATATATAATAAATGTATAAATTACATATGGGAAAATTTTCATAGTGTCCATTTTTACGAGAAAAAACATTAAAAAGGACTCTATTTTCTTATCATGACATATCTTACAAAATTTTTTCTTAACCTCATCCATATCTAAAATCAATATTTAATCCCTCATAAAAATAGTTTAAAATATTTTATTGTTAAAAAATGCTAATAAATTTACAAAAAAGAATGAAATAAACAATTAATTCCTTAATTATTATAAACTATTTTTATTAGTAAAATTTATATTTAATATAAACATATCATACCTAAGAGATCATCTTAACTTCTCAAATATTTTTATTTAGAATTTCATAAATAAATACTTATGAAAAAATATAACTCATAATGTACTATTTGAAATCATCAAAATAACATAAAAATTCTATAGATAATTTACATTTCACCCATATAAATTAGTAAATACATTAAAATAAACATAGTATCATTATCTAAACATAGTAAATCATAAAATTCTAGTAACACCCCTATAAATCATAAAAAATACATTTAGGAAACTTTGGGAGTCATATTCATATAAATCTTACATATCGAGTAATAGTCAATGTCATATATAGATTAACCATCATAGATAAACATGAATACCTAGAGTAACCGTCATTGGTACACTTCATAAAACTATCTTGATTATAAATGGAATAAAAATCATAGACTATTCTCATAATAACTAAGGGGAAACCAAATTGGTCAACATTATCCTGTTACACAATATGTTGGAGAGATATAATGGGGTTCAACCATTCTATAACATATATCAGGCTCATTAATTTCACAAATATAATTCATAAATTACATATTATGAATAAAACATTTAAATTCCTACTTTTCTTCATAAATCTTTTGAAAAACTCTTATAAACTAGTATGAAAAATATGAATACAGAGAAAATATTTCATAAAATACAAATTTTAAGAAAAATATGTTAGGTAAATTAGAATGAGGGGTTTTAATTGAACAAAACATGAAATATTGTAATGTAATACCAAATTAAAATAATTTATGTTGTTGTAATAAAGGCCACATACATCGTATATGTCACAATAGAAAATTCTTCTTTTCCTTTTATAGAGAGAGTATAAAATTTTCATTAATATATGAATTTTTAAAACCATTGAATGAAAGTAAAAATGTAATATATCTTTTTATTAATAAATGATTTTAGGTATATATAAAAACAATCATTAAATTAATTTAATAATAGGGATGGGAAAAAATATTTTGTTATACGAGAAACATTAAAAGATGATTTCTAAAAGAATGTCTCCTTCCATGAGTTTGAATTATTGCATTAAATATCTATATATTTAAATAATAACCATAGGTTATATATATTATTTCATAATTACCATTTATATGTTTATTAATAATTTTATTTTATCAATTACAAAATTTATATTTAAATAATTAATAATTACAATTTTCATTCGGTGTTTTGATGAAATTTTATTTATAAGACCATAGTGACATCAAATAGTTGACTATGGTTACTGTTATATTTTTTAAATAGTTTTTATTAATTATCTAAATATAATTATGCATTTTATAAATTAATTATACTTCAAAAAAATCATTAATGATGGTTATTAAAAATAAACTATGTTACAATCAATGATATAGTATACTCTATGTGAACAAGAGTGTCATTTCTATTTTTCAATTAAATTTACTGAAAGAGGGTAAATATTATATTAAAATTAAATAATTATAATAATAATAATAATAATTTAATTTTACCTTATTTAAAATACTTATATATATCATGCCTGATACATGGTGATGAAAAATAAATCACAACGCTTCGTAGAGGTGGTAATCAACATAAAGGCACAAATGACATTATAATTTTTTAGTGAATATAATGGTAAGAGGTACCATGATATATTATATTAAGTAATAAGAAATATGTAATTAATATTATATGTTATATTTAATTCCATCGTTATTACCATCTATGAAAGGTGGTGTTTTAAAATGAATTACTTCATTCTGTAATGCAGTAGTCCTCCAAACACACAAATAACGAATTCATTTCCCATTTTATGATTTTTGGAGGAGGATATAGTTTATTAAATTAAAAAAATTAATATCTATGTATATTTATGATAATTTTGTTGTTCTTTTATAATGGGTTATAATTATTTTAAATAGGTGGATGAATAAACAAGTGAAACAAGTTGTAAAAAACAATAACTGTATTTGAAAAATTTAATTTTTTTAAAAAAATGATGACCCTAAAAAATGATATTATAACAAAAAATAATTCATTTAGTAAATAGTTAGTTATGTTATAAATTTGTTTTATTATAGTTTTTAGTGAAAAATCTGTTCTTATGTATGATGAAATTATAAGAACAGGTTCCCATTTTTATGATAGGGGAGGTGAAGTTGTCTACTTTCCAAAAATATTAAATTATTATAATGTAAATGTAACTTTAAAATAGATAAAAATAGATAATATTAAATTATAAGTGATTTTTATACTTAATAATCTCTTAATATAAAATTTGGATGTTTTTTCATAACTTATTTACCCATTTTTATTTGTTTTAACTCTTTATTAACCCTTTTCACACTAACTGTGAAAACAAGGGTTTTTACACCTTGAGTGTCAAGATAGTTATCATAAATAGAATAAATGACAAAAAATGGAAACTATTTGATATATAAAATGATAAACAAAGTTCATATCATCTAATAGTCATTGTATGAATTTTTAATCGTTTTATAAATTTATATTTCCATAAAATTTCATAAAAAACATTGAATCTTTTAATTTTTATTGAATCTTATAAAATTATGAATACAAATTAAAAATGAAAAAATATTTTAATAAACCCCGAAAATGGTTTATTTTTCTGAAAAATTCGTGGGTAAACTATGTTATTTTAAATTATATAAATTTTATTATTTTTAATATCAATTATATTATTTTCCTATTATATGAATAGATATTATGTCATTGTATTATAGTCATTCCAGATAAACATGTCATTACTAAAATTAGAAATATGATTATGTGATGATGATAAAATATTTATATATCCATATAATTCGTCTAATATAGCATATTCTATTCTTAAACTATTGTTAAATATATTATATTTATGAAAACAAATAAGTGACATTTTGTACATTTTCTATTATAATATTATAAATGTTATAATAACATATAAATGGATCAAAATTCCATATATTGAAACATTGGGTGACTATGGAATAAATATACTAATCTACCAAAATTAAAGAAACTATTAAGGTCATATTCATATACGTAATATTATTCTTTTTATAATTAATTACTTAACTTACCCTTTACAATGTCAATAAACATTAAAATTGTTTCTCTTTGTATTAAATAAAATTAAAAGTAACCAAAAAATAAAATTTTAATCTCTTAAATATAATTATAGAATCCCTTTATAAATTTTAAAAAATATATGTTCTAGAATTTAATATCAAATAAAAATAAAATAAAAATATAAACAATGGTATTCTGGAATATTCCATTTTAAGTAATTCCATTTTTATATGAAATTCATATAAAAATTTCATTTTAAAAACCCTTATTATCTTATATTAAATCTATATTAATGAATGAAAATTTTAAGACTAATTAAAAATAAAATTTCCATTTGAAAATAAAAAATTTATTTTTTTAATAAAAACATTATTTTTTACAAATCATTGAAAAATAAATCAATTCCAATAATCTTATAAAATTAACCCTTAGATAATTTTGATAAGAATATTTCCAGAGTTATATAATTTTTATTAGAAACCATTTCTAAAATTTTAAATAAAAATATTTTTATAATTATCTCAAATAAGTAATAAAAAAGATTTTTGGGAGAAAACATATCTTGTATGATCAAAATAACATAACTAAAAACTGAATTCATTTTTCCTATCCATTAAATAATATATTATTAAATATTATGAAAATTATGTTTTTATATTAAAACCATACATTCATTCATTCTAATTTGACAACCATTTAATGAAATTAACAATTAAATAATAATATATAGTACATTTTTTAATATTGGTGATGTCTATCATACACATTATCAAACATAATTTCAATGTTTTATAATCTTTGAATATTATAGAATAATAAAAATTTCATCACCAAATTTTCTTATAATATTAAATCCATCAAGAACATATAAATCGATTTATAAATTAACATTACTTGGTCCAAATTCTCATGATTTAATTGGATGTAATATTTTTTTATATAAATAGTGATATCTAGATTAGTGACTTTATATTTTTACAGAGTATTTTTAATATTAATTAAGAGCATAAATAATAACCAACAATCCCTCTATATCACATTATCAAGAATATTTATCATAATAATATTTGAGTATTTGTTACAAATATCATCTTTATTTACCTTAATGTACATAACCTTCTTCTCATATGTCCTCTTTTACCTACTCTATTTGTCTTATCATTTGGTAATTAGGATATATTTTCACCCTGGTTTCCTAGAATCAAATTAAAACAATATTCATAGTTGACATCTAGGGATAACATGACATGATCAACATAGTCAACATATTTCACTGGTATTTGATCCAAATTATCTTATATTCCATATATTGTTTTAATAATGAGTGGATGTCCTATATACTACAGTAGAAATTGTTAATTGATACTTATTTATTATCATTATTTGCAAAGTTAATTCACGATTCATTGATATGATAGAATGTAAATGTATATTATCAATGATATCCTCAATAAAAGCTAATAAACTATTTTATCCAACGTTAAAGATGATGACATCAAATACTATAATCATTATTATCAATTCATTAGGTGAAAAAAGATAAAAACCACAGATAGATGATTAAACATTAATTCATAAGTTTTTATATATTATTGAAAATTTCAAGTCCCTTATACACCCAATGAGGTGGAGTGAATCTATAACACCCTATAAATATTTCACTTTGTTAAATTAAATTAATTATACATTTGTAGTTACACACAATATCAATAATAGAAGAATATTCTATATAATTAAAAAATTACTATGATTTTGGTCATTAATAAAGTGAATTATCAATTATTAATTAATTATTTATTGATTTTCATTGAGGATAAAATATTTAATTGAAAATGAGACATTTTTTAGAAAACATTGTTAATATACGAAATTCATTTTCATATCACTAGACTAAATTTAAAACAGAATGAAAATATTTAAAATTAGCTATGTACATTATACATCAACTAAAATGTATTAAAATTATTAAAATTATTGTTATTAGTCAACTAATGGGAAGAAATCCATATTCTACATTAAAAATATTTTTTCTTAAAAAAATATAATTTCATATTTTAAAAAAACATTTTAATAAAATTTATATCTACTTTAACCATTTATTTGAAAGAAATTTCATCCCTATTGTAATATGAATGTCAAAATTAAACACTGTTTTTTCTGTTTTTTTAAGTTACATCAGTCAATAATTAACAATTTTTTTTTAAAAACTTTAATTTTTTATTTAATAATATAAATTAAATTTTCAATAATTTAATTGATTTAGTTTCAATTTGAAATATGATATCTTTTAAAATTGGTTATGAATAATTTCATGTGAATCATAATTTTTTTTATTTCACATATATGTTCAATTTTTATATAAACTAATTTTCAAAAAACATTTAGTCATTACATTTTATAAAATTATATTAAAATTTTATCCTATAAATATTTCATATTGAATCATTATATAATTATTTTCATATATCGATTCCAAATGATAATTTTTTTTGATATCAATAATAATTTTTTGGTAATTATGAATAATATATTTGCTAAACTTTTTGAAATAATAGTAGAATGGTTGAAGTGGAAAATTAAAGTAAAATCAACATGTTATGGCCACAAATTCAAATAATAAATTTTATTATATTTTGGTATATCAACCATTATCACTATATATTAAATATTAAACATTTTTAGTGAAACATATTCTTGAGTAGGAGAGTTATAATATTTAATCATTTAGAATAATCAAATTTCTCCTCCTCCCCTTATTTATAAAAGGAAACAACAACTTAAAACTTATTCACACAAATGATAACTCTTATATATCAATTAAATACAAAAATCAATTTCAAACAATCCCATTGATGTTTTAGTGTTAAGAGTCTCACTAAAATACTATCATAAAAATATTATGATTTAATATAGTATAGGTATTCCAATGATGTAGTGATACCCTTAACCATGTTCTTTTATACTTATTATTTGTACTTCCATAAAATTAAATAGATTTAAATTCTTCAACCATATCTTATAAATTCATCTATATTAGTATTCTAATAAAATATTTATTTTTATTAATTATACTTTTATCTTTTATTTTTTGGGATCATGTCTCTTATTTTTATCTCATTTCAATTCAATTAGTGGATCTAAGAGGTTTCCCAAAGAAATTTGTCTTATGAATTTAAATTTTTTATATATGCTATAAAATTATCATATGTATAGTCTCGTCACATGAGTTAAAACTTATTTTTTTTCTACATGAGTTTATAATATGAAAATTTGGGTTAAAAAGATTATCTTATGATTTAAACAAATTTTCATATAGACTATATTTATTTTAATAAATCCCTATGTGTTTATCTAATTGATAAGACATATAAAATTATAGGAATGTATTATATCATAATATAATATTGATATATTTTATGAAATGAACATTTTATGTGTATTATATTGGGCGTTCAATAAGGCAATGATATGAAAATAGTTGTGTCTTATAGAATCTATTTTATCATATGATTTTTGAAATATTATATATAATAATAATTTTGGATATTTATATTATTTTTATTGGATCATACCAGAGAGGGTAGAAATTGTGTTCTCTTAGTTATAGTAAAATTTAAATATCTCCTATTGTTTTCATATGTTTTGAAAAGGTAACTTCTTATTTCATATACATCGAAATCGATGATATATAAATAATGAAAGGATGAATTAGAAAAATTAGTTATTTTCATATTAATGGACATATTGGTTGATTATAAAATATAATATACCTTGAAATATTTTTTTTATTCCTATTATAGAAATATAGGACACATGCAAATTAATATACTCTTGCTTGATTTTTAAATACTATTATTGTCAAAAATATTTTTATTTTCAAGTGTTATTTTATCATATAAAAAAATATAAAATTTTAAAAAAAGAGCATGAATATTAAAGAATATAAAAAATACATACTAATGATTCATACATATAAACACACATATATTTTTCATCTATATGAATTTTTTTTGATTAACTATATTATAGTTCTTATAAAATAATTAATTGATATCAAAGAATGACAATATATTATATTTTAAAATATTCAAATTCTCATTAATTTTCTTCATCTTTTTTTATATTCTTGTTGAAAATGTATGTAGAGCCTATATAAATATTTACTTTTTTGTATCATAATACAATCACTATGTTCAAGTGGTCATAGATGATTGATTTTTATTATAAAGGTAGATCATGTATTAAATCTCTATGACCACTATAACAAGAAACATATCCATAAAATCCTCTAATAATCCCTTGAAAAATATATTGGTGTAATGAAAATCGCCAAACTCATGGAGAAGAGTGTTACAGCATTATAATATGAGATCACTAATCCAAAAATGACTATAAATAATCTATGTTTTACACTTCCCTTAATTTTTTCATTTTATTTCTTATTTCAGATAAAATTATATTAGAATTGTTCATTCCTAAATAGAGGTTGGTTTTAAATTAAATACAATTAATGAATTCAATTATCCCCCACCTCATGTTTCAGTTGTGAAAAATAAATATGATAATAAATTTTGTATCAAAATAGATAGTCTTGTATTCTCAAATATAAAACATTAAAGTTGTAAAGTGTATATTCAAATGGATGTAATGCTGGGAAATATATAGGTAATATATATGGCTAGAGAACCAAATATTAGTGGTGAAAACAATCAGTTCTAGTTGTTTTATATTATAATATATTAAATGATGATATGCCTAAAATTATTATCTAAAGGGTATTAATTTATAGTAAGTACCCAATATCAAACATGAGACATGGTATGGTCCTACTAAATCAAAATGTGATATAAAATGTAAATACATGAATGATATCAAATGTTTACTAAGTCTAGATGAGTTAAATATTGTATCCCAATGTGTTACATGACAAGATATTTGGAGACAACTTATGTATTAAATGATAATGATAGAAAACATAGTTACAACACCAAAATATAATATTTAATATATTCATAACGACTGATACTGAGAGAATAAATTATATGAATTCATGGATGACTTAAATTATGAGTGATAAGGATATGTTTGTAACCCTATTTAATTGACCTAACAAAACTGTTAATGTTCTCAATGTTCTTCCTTCCAAATACAATGTAATTTCACCAACCATTAGGAATCATACCTCTATGAATTAAATAAAAATAATGTATACAATTATCACAATTATTATATATTAATCTAAAATAGTTTATGAAGATTGAGTGAATAAGATTTCTAGTAATGATTTTTTTTAAAATAATAATATACATTAACATATGAAAAAAAAAACAACGAAATATCATTTTAATGGTTATCTAATGAAGATACATCATGAAATTCATAATTATTTGCTAATCTCTCTCAATTTTTCAACAAATTATATTTTTTATTAAAACATTTTCTGTTTTATGTCAACCATTATCATGTAAAAAATTAATGATATATACACACATGAAGCCATGTGTTATCAATGTACGATGCTTCAAAAAATCAAGCTGGACTATTCTCAAATAAATTACAATATGAATTCAGGAAATAAATCATTCAAAATGGTTATTTATAAGAATAAATTAAATAATGATATGATTTCCATATGGATTACATTAGAAGATACAATAATTTATAAACCAATGATTCTAAGGATGAATTATCTATTTAGAAGGTAGTCATGGGATTTAGGGCCCATATTAATGATATACATGCTACCTATTAATATTATTCAAAATCATATCCCAACAACATCTCCTATAAAAAACAATTTGAGTAATTTTATATTTTATAGGGTCTATATATGTATCTGAATAAAAATTTTATGACTATATCTATATCATATTATTATATTTTCAATTAAAAACACGTTTTAAAGAAAACTATTTTTAAAATTAATATTACACTACATTTTCATTCTTCTAGTTCAATTTTCTATTGTATAAATATAAAATAATTAGAGGTTGAAGGGAAATATATAGTGTATTTTTTAGTGTTTTTACAATAGGTCAGTTAATATTAAAAAATTCTTTTTATGTAGAATGAAAATAAAGAAAAATTTCTTATATTATCTAAGGAGTATAAACCTATGCTATATGAAACTTATTTTCAAGAAACATCCCTAAATATAATTATTTATATCATCACTAACATTTAATATGACATAACTCAAAAATTTGATAATGAGTATTTCCTAATAATATATCAGTTATATAGAGAAATAATATAATTAACTTTGTGAACTTACCAAATTCTAATTTAAAATTATAAAAAATAAATATATATGTATTCTATTTTTTGTAGATCATATTACTAGATCCATTAGCATTTGAATACCAAAACATATTTTACCATGATTGTATTTTCAACATAAAAATATACAAAAAAAAAATGTAAAATGACATATGAAACCTATATTTATTTATGATATATGAGTTGAGATATTTCCTACATTCAACCTATATCTAAAATTGATAGATGACCTGTAATATTTAGTGATAATTCCAATGGCACAATAGTTTTTATTTTATCTCATTGAAATGATCAGCCATTTATCATAAACAAATTAACTTTTATTTGATGGAATAACACTCAATCAAATAATAATTTTTCTAATTTATATTAAGGAATACTGAATATATTCCTAAAAAAAGAATGGATTAAATTTTAATGATATATTCCATATATTTAATGCACCATGAAATATGAATTTCATCATTTTAGATCTTGGTTCAATTTTAGATCCGTATATTATTTGTTAGAATAATTTTATAAATGACCCAAGGATTTGGAATATGTTTCATGGATATTGTAATGTTTATTTCATGAGAAAATTATCCAACTTAAATTTTATATTTTGATTTTAATGTCAATAAAGTTTTTCAAAAAGACACTAAGGGATGTATATGAAATGGTAAAGTAACATAAATATTAATTTAACATAATACAAGGGGTTACAACTTCTAGAACCTTATAACATATCTATATACATCAATTTATACATAGAAGAATAGTATGCATTTTTGTAAAATAATGTTTTATTTTAATTTATGATTTCTATTGATTTACATCAATTTTATTTTTTATGAATTTATAGTGAATCATGATTCAGATTTATTAATAATTTAAAACATTAACAAAATTAAATGGAATATAAAATTTTAACTTTTATGTGTGAAAATCTGTGATAAATCTTGAATAACATATTTAATTCATCTAAAAAAATATCAATAAATGGAAATATTCTCTTATAATACCTCAATATAATTTATTTTTGGAATTTATAAATAAGATCTATCGATATATTTTTAGATAAATGTTTTGTGAATATAGAATTCCATCAAAAAATTTCATTGAAACTATAAAAAAATAATGTTATGAAATCCATATAGTATTAACAGATCATGTAATTATTCAAACAAGCGATGAGATATAGATCAATATAAGACAAGTGGTTTCATATTTTAATGTTTGTAATGTAATATTTATATCATAAACACCAAGTATAAGATTTGTATTTTTGATCCAAATGCTGATGATGGAAAATTACAGGGTAATTTTACTACTTATAATTATCCTTATTATATAAATAAAAATAAAATTACAGTTAGAAAATATAATCATTTAAAAATAAACAACTTTTATGCATTTAATCCCAAAAACATCATGTTGATGACATAATTTATTGAACAAGAATAATATATTTTAATAAATTTTTGAATGTAAAAATGGTTAGTATTTGGTACATTATTCAGAAAGTTATATTCCTAAATGGAAATATTTTGTCAATAGGAAAATGTACATCCTAGAAACCCAATAAAAATTATAGATTACCCATAGATATTTTTATAGGAATCATTGATGTCAATGTAAATACTAAATGAACTTTTACAATCAATGATTTATTTCTTGTTATTAATTATTAGCATGGTCCTAAAACCATTAATGTATCCCTAAATGATAATAATTAGGGTTTTAATATTAATTAAGGGAAGATCTTATTAAAGAAGAATAATTTTTTGAAAGTAGTTGATATACACTCTAATTATATAGTTATTAGAATGAACTGGGTTTTTAGAAAAAACAGGACGAACAAATTTTGATCACAAAAAAGGCTATGTTTATTTCCAAAGGATAAAACAAAGAAGAATGAATAAATTATGAGGAAAAATATCCTATTTTTCTATATTATTAGACATTATACTACAATAATCATATATATATCAAATTAAATTAAATTTTTATAAGGTTTATTTTAAATTTTTTTTAAAACTTATTTTGATTATAGAATTTACGATGAGAAAAACCTATAGGATTAGTGCACCATCATTTTAAATTTTCAATATTCAAGAATATAAAATAATTATATAGACATAAAAATCTATTTTTATGAATTATTAAGATTTATTGTTTTGTATAATGATTTAAATATGAGTTTTAATGACAATACTCTCTATAATAAAACACCATAAAAGGATAATTTTCATGGAATAATATATAATTATAATGTTATTTTTTATTCAATAAATCTAAATACGTGAAAATAATTATAAAAAACCGGTAAAAATATATTTAAATGTGCATGATGGTAGAGTTAACTATTCTCTACAGTTTTAAAAATATTCAAAATGATTTCAAAAATTTGTCTGAAAAATAATTAATATAGTTTTTTATTATTTTATCTTCAAAAAATCCTTGACCATTTCTTTATCCTCAAATTATTATCTAGATTTTTTTGAGTTGAAAATCGATAAATAATGTACCATAGAAACCTCTCATTTTTTAGAAGATATTTTATTTCATAGACTAGTAATAGAAAAAATATTTATTCATTATCAACTGAAAGAGATGAATAAATTGATGCTATATGTTATTATGGGGAAATATTGTGTATTAGACACACCCTAGTGGATTTGGGCTTTAATTTAGATCATATTCCAACCAAATTTGAAAAATCATGTATTATCATGCTTTTGAAAAAATCCATCAATACTTGGAGTTAAAAATTATTTAGATTTAATAAATCATATCATTTGAGAACATCTTAAGAGGTCAATAGATTATATTAAAATTAGTTTCTTTATGATCTTCTCTATTGAAGTCTGGTCTTATTTAAGTGGTAATTTGTTTTATTCATTTTTATTAAGAGGTGGCAATTATTTCAAAATATTTCATTATGTGAAACATTTTATATTTATTTATGATTATATTATTTAGTCATATTTTGTAAATTATTTTATATGTCAAAATAAAGGGGCCAAGTAACCCTTATGCATGAAAACACTAGAACATTGAGAGCATTAGAGAACTCATCATTAATTACAAAAACATATTTAAACCAATCTCTAATACTAGAATATCTTCCTTTATTTTATAAAGAGTAAAATGAAGAATAATAATAGTTCTGATACTAACAGCTCAATTAGAGCATGGTCATTGAGAATTCAAACATGTTAAAATGAAATAGATTTAATACACTTTGAATGAATGTAGCCACATTTGTAAAAAGACCTAAATCATAAATGCTTATAGATTATTTATGATGTGTATAAAATTGAATTATTATTAATTATATAGACTGCGAAGCTTATGATGATTAATTATTTCATTTTAGAGTAGATGATTACCTATTATGTATATGATTAGTGTATAAATATTACTCAATGCCTTCTATCAAAGATGATAGAAATTTCTAAGGTTTGAGTTAGGAAGCATTATATATCAATAGATATATTTATTTTTTTGAAGATGCAGTCCCTCTTGAATGTACTAAATCTATTTTTAGAGTTCTATATTTTTTTAAATAGATGTTAAGGGATCTAAATTTTAAAGGGGAATTTCACATTTTGTTAATTCAATTTTCTATCATTCTGTGAGATATTGTTTTGGAGAAGATTTTATTTCATGATATTATATTTATTATTTCATGTTATATATATAATTTCATCAATTTTTAATGATATATCATTAAATAAAAGTGTTTCATTCCAAATGAGTGAATGAATATTATAAATTTTGATGGATTACTGTGGTCCTTTTTATAGAAGCGGGGGTTTAAGTTAATGATACTATGTCTACTCATTATCTTGGTTTGATAAATAATAGAAATTTTGTATTAAAAAGATATAAATAATTCTAGAGTTTTTCATCCAATAAAATTTACTCATTTGATTTTAATAAGTCTTTAAAGTGGAACCCACTCATGTTAGTGGGGAGAAATATGGAGAAATTCAATTACAATGTGTCCAACTAAAGTTAACACATGTGTAGAATTAGAATATATCATATATGATATATCTAAAACTACTAAATGAAGTTATTTTAGTGTTTTTACACATAAGGATATTATTTTAGATTATGAAATTATAAATATTGAAGATAATTAAGGAGATAAATTATAGATGAATTTAGAGTACTTAATTCACCTATAATTGAAGATTGCACTCCTCAAATCAAGGATATGGAGAATCTCATTAACACTATGCCAATGATTTTTTTCTATTATCTAGATAATAAAATTTATTTCAATTGAAATTTCAAGGGTTTTTATAATATCCTGTGAATGTCTAAAAACTATTTTTTATAATGTAGTTCCCCTAATTTATATAATTAGTCCTATTGTAGTTGAATGAAAAATAAAATAGGATATAATGAATTTTTTTGCAGGATTTATTTTATAGATTATGAAGAATAATAAGAAGTATATATATTTTAGAAATAAGTATTTTTATTGTATAAGATAATTATAACTATGAATTCAACTAAACCCTCAAATGTGGAAGATTGTTAATGTGTTAAATAGTGTCCAGAAGTGGAGATAATATTTAATGTAGTTCTCATTCTCATGTTAAAACTATAGGTAAAAAAATTGTGTTTACACAATAAATGTTTCAAATTTAGATAATCTAATTATATTTAACATTAATTTTTTGTTAGATGATGTAAATTATTGGAAGATTGAATTGGAAAAATTTTGATTTAATGTTAGATGTAACATCCTAGTAATTTATTATATTATTAGAAAAATATTAATTGATGTTTTTATAGTTTTCAAGAAATTTAATAGTTGAATATAATTATCCAAAACCTAGAATGGTAAAGACCATCATTTATATAATGGTTTTCATAATATTTTTGTTTCTTTTTATAATAATAAATTACACAATATATTTTAGCAATGACACAAGGAAACTAGGGTTGTGTAATTAAAGTTAGTATTAGAGTAATGGTCAAGATAAATTTTGAGATTATATTTTTTGAGTCAGTTTCTTAATTGTCCATTTGTTTCATGATTATGAAGATGAAAATTCCAAATTCCGTTTAGTCCAATGAAAAAATTGCAGGGATACAATTCTTTTGAGGGGAAGAGAATAGTGTAACATCCCTGTAATATTTTATGTCATTTAACAAATATTATATTATGTTTTTTTAAATGTCATTAAGAAACGTAAGAGTTGTTTCTAATTATACAAAACATTGACCGGTAAAGATCCTCGTTTATATAATGAGTAGCATAATTTTTCTATTTCATTTTATAAAAAAATTACACAACATAATTTAGCACCAGGTATAGGAAACTAGGGTTGGTGAATTACAACAAATGTATAAGAAAAAATCAACATAAATGAATGATTTTAATTCATTAATGATTTTTTCAAAATCAAATTGTGAGTATATCAATACAATTCCAATATTCAATCGTATCTTATTCTCAAAGACAAATTTTTATGTTTAGCATAGATAATACATTATATTTTGGGTAGATCTCATTGAGTTAATGTTTCTAGATTAATTAAGGAATGATAAACATCCCAAACCATGGATTTGACACCTTGTTCCTTGTTGGATCTAAAGCAGCAGTCATAGATGGGATTATTGTTATGATGTTCGGTAGTATTTAGCTTTCTAGGATCAAATGTTTTGGATTCAGATTTATCATATGAATTTGGGTTCTTGTCTGACAGATTGCATCAGATTTATTTCCCAATCCATGTTGATGGTTTGTTGGTTTTTTTCTTTGAATGCTCGAAATAATGATTAGTGGATATAGATATGTGTATCTGGTTATTGGTACTATTCAATTTGGAATTTGGTGGTGGTTGTCAGTGTTGGGAGTTAATGGAGATGAGCACTCTTATTAGGCCTCAGTGTGTTCCACACCCTACACTTTCTCCGGGACTCTACCTCTCTTCTCTAAGTAGGAAATGTGTGGTAGTTTTATGGTGTTTTGGGATATAGGTTTTTGTGGTAAATGACATTCCTAGTGGGGTCTCTCATGATGAATTCATCTTCATCATTGGGTTATGTTGTGATGATATATTTAGTGGTATTTATTTTTGTTCTTTGTGTTGGTGACTTGGATTTTTGTTGTCAATGTTGTAATTTGATAGATGTGGATGTTTCAACTCTCTAGAAGGAACATGATATGGATATGATGTTTAGTGTGGATCATTATAGAAGTGTTATGATTATGATAGTGGTGTTTTGGTTGTGATGGTGGTATTGTGATGACACATTAGTCTCGATATTATAATATTTCCTAGAATTATGTGGGATTTGCAGGAATTGTCATTGATTTGATGGTCCCATGGTGATGCATTTCGTCACGACCCATCCTTGGGGCCTGTTCCATGACTACCCCAAGAGCACCTTCCATAGGCCAAGGGCTGAATACTAGCACCAAATGCGTAAATCCCAAAAGTAGGGAAGTCATTGCCTTTAATAAGTAACATACACAATAGTGTACACAAGCGAAGTAAACCCTAAGAAAATTGAGCACAATGTAAGTGCTGGAAAAGTAAATATGCCAGAATACAAACCCAACTGAAATTACAGTACAACTAAAAGTAAATTACAACAACAGTAAGAAAAATAGCAACACCGAGTCATCCCTTTGGAAATCCCACCTGAAGGGTGGGTACAAATAGTCTCCTCATCTCCTCGGGTCCGGTCGCCCGCTCCGTGTACGTCCCGTCAAGTGGTACACCTCCGGGTACCATCCAGCTCCTCAAGCCTCCACCTAAATCAGAACTATCCGTTGTCTGCAAACAGAACAACGTAGTGCGGGCATAGCCCTTGCAGGGGTGAGTATACAATACACAGTAGGGACCCCGAGACCCCCGAAAGACTCATAATCCATGAAGGATAAACCACAAGGAAAGATACAATCACGAAGTATCAACAACAATAATTAGGTATATGACCATAAATATAACTAAGTCATCAGTTAAAGTTCATCTCCAACTCCCAAGCACCATGCAGTCCACAATGGAAAGCACAACCCAGTCCACAAGGATAACACAAATCAGTCCACACAGGAAAAACACAACCCAGTCCACAAAGGAAAGCAAGTCAACCACATTAATGATAATGATTGAGAATCAAGACTAATTTCACATAGGTATACTATTTGTATGTTGATAGAGATGATCAGATGTATCCACTGATTCATCTAAGCTGTCAGACCCACATAGGATACAAGACCAGCTAAGCTGTCGAACCCACACAAGATACAAGACCAGCTACTCTGCCGGGCCCACGTAGGATACAAGTACAGAGGTCAATACTTCCGGACCCACATAGGATACAAGAATAGTAGTCATCACCGTCGAACCCATGGAGGATTCCAGTATGGTATTCATCACTGTGAAACCCACAGATGATTCTAGTACAGAAGTCGATGCAGTCGCAACCAGCTCTAAGGTTCCCGCACACAACATACTCGATTCCAGGAGGGTCCGCTCCACGAGCCAAGGGTCTTGACACATCCATGATCATGAAGTATAGAACTAATGTATCAAAAAGTTCCGTCTTGTAAAAATATACCCAACGCGACAAACGATGCGTCAATCGGACACACAGTCTGAGAGTTAATGGCTATTCTGTCCCAGGGGCCCATTTGGTTTTTAAGCTAAAACCAACCTGACAGTACTCCAGCTGTGTCAACACCTCAAGCAGATTAAGAAAAACGGACCATCTCAATAAGAGGAATTGAAAAAAGTTGTCAACACATCAATCGGATGTCTGGAGCTCAAGTTATAAGCGTTTCCGCTCTGAGGGTTCGGTTGGTTTCGTGTTCGAACCAACCCAAGCATGCCCAAAGTTCTCCGAAACATTGAGTGTAATATACCAAAATGACCATCTCTATCCAAGGATCCCATCACACTTGAATGTTCATCGATCAGAGGTCTGTAGCCCAAGATGTGGGTGAAAGACCGAAAGCAGTCCGAAATGGGGGGTCCGGGCCCGACCCGACCCGACCCGGCCCAACCTGCCTGGGTCGGCCCGAACTGGGTCGACCTGACCCAGCAGGGCGCGGCCCAACCCAACCGGGCGCGGCCCGGCCCGATCCTCCTGACCCGCCCCGGCACGACCGGGTGGGGTGCGCTGGCTCGGACAGCAGCCGAGTAGGGGGGGGGGGGGGGGCGTGGTCCCCCCTCCCTTTGCACTCCACAGACGCGGCGGGTGTCATGTCCTCCTCTGAATCTCGCGGGGCCATGGGATCCGGCCGCCTGCCTCCGTGGTGGTTCCTGCCGGCGGCGCGCCAGGGCACCGCCGCCAGAGATGTCTGCGGGCCACCGAAGTCATTTTGGTGGTCCGTTCTTGCTCCCATCTGCACCTGCGGTTGTCTCGGGACCCGCTCTTCACTGCGACAAATTTCAAACGCCGTTGCGGTCCCTTTTCATCATCGCCCAACGTTCCGTGCATCAAGAACATAATAGTGGTGGGTTCGGACTTGTTCGTTGGTCCACACCCACCACGTTATTGGTTCAAACAACTCTCAACAATTATACGTCATGTCGAGGGTATAATCCACGTAACGAAAAATAAACCAAAACCCCTACCTCAACCAGGAAGACGATCATCGGCATCGCAGTACACGACGTCACGGAGAAGAGGATCGCAGGCGTCTTCGGGGTGCCCCGAGGAGGAAGCAGCGTCTCCTCTCTGGCCGCGGGGAGGAGGTTTGGTGGCACGTCGTTAATATACTAGGAACTAGTGTTCTTCGTCGTTCTTCGTCGGAGGCCAGCGTCGTCGGCGTTTTGTCAGAGCTTCCTCCCACGGGTTCTCAAATCCTTTTCCAAAGGGTTGATTAATAAAAGAATTAATCCTCACATTGTGTTCATTATTATGGTTCATTAATGAACCTTAATTAATGAACCTATTAAACACACGGGCGTTGCTGTTACACATCCAAAGGGACGAGTCATTAAATGGACCTCATTTGTTGATTGTCATTACACTGCGATTCTGTAAACTGTTGCTCAACGATGGAAGAAAAAGAATAAAATATCTTATAGTTATTTTATTATATACCAATCTTTTTCTAAATGTCTAAGAACTTATCTTTTTCACTCGATCCTTTTCGGTTGATGTTAAGCTTCACCTAAGAAAATCCTGATGCTGCGAATTCATCGGTGCCCTCATATTTTAATTCCGAACACCAGTTCAATAGTTAGAAAAACCCGCTCATTTGTTCACTTAACATACCCGAGAAAAATATCGGAAATTGATTCCGAGCACACCAGGCCTCAGAATCAAGCACCGTCAGAAACTGCGTACTCATAAAATCACAAAGAATTTTAAAAAAATTTCTTTGAAATTTACGAGTCTTTACATTACTCCCACCTCAGGGCTTTACGTCCCCATAAAGCTACATCATAAACTAGTGAAACAAATGAGGGTACTGAGCATGCATCTGAGTCTCCCGCTTCCATGTGCTCTCCTGGAGGTTCCCATGCTGCCAACGAATGTGTACCTGAGGTATCGACCGTCCACGTGGGACCCGCTCATGTCGATCCTCGATCTCCACTGGGGCCCCCGCAAAAGTATCCCCATAATCGATGTCCAGCTCCCAATGATCGATGATGTGCATCAGGTCATGCACGTTTCTCCTCAGCTGAGATACATGGAAGACGTCGTGCACCTGGTGCAACTGAGGTGGAAGATCTAGGCGATAAGCCACCTCACCTATCATTCTGAGAACCTAGAATGGTCCAATGAAGCGCAGAGATGACTTGTCGCCCCAGAAAAATCTCCGTAATCCACGTCGAGGTGATACCCATAAGAAAACGTGGTCGCCATCCTCGAACTCTAGTGGTCTCCTCCTCCTATCAGCATAGGACTTCTGTAGGCTCTGAGCAGTCCTCATCCGCTTCTAGATGATCTGTACCTTCTACGTCCTGGCCTGGACCATCTCTGGTCCTACATGTGATGACTCCCCAGGGTCTGTCTAGCACAGAGGTGATCTGTAAGGTTGGACGTACAAGGCCTCGTATGGTGTCATCCCAATAGTGGAGTGGTAGCTGTTGTTGTACGCAAACTTCCCCAAGGGTAGGTGATCCTCCCACCTGCGACCAAAGTCAAGGACACAAGCACAGAGCATGTCCTCGAGTGTCTGAATGGTCCTCTCTATCTGGCCATCTGTCTGTAGGTGAAAGGCAGTGCTCAGGCGTAGCTGCATCCAAAACGCCTCCTGCAACCCCTTCCAAATCCAGGAAGTAAAGAGAGCATCTCGATCAGAGATGATAGTGGATGGTACAACATGAAATCCTATGATCTCCGGAATTTAGAGACGTCCCAAGAACTCCACTGAGCACTACTCTCTGATGGGAAAGAAGTGGACAGACTTGGTGAGTCGGTCTACGATCACCCAGATGGAGTCGTGTCCTCTGGAAGTATGTGAAATTCCTATCATGAAGTCCATAGATATTCCATCCCACTTCCACTCTGGGACCTCTATGGGCTGTACCAAGCCTGCAGGTACCTGGTGTTGTTCCTTCACTTGCTGACAAGTGAGGCATCAAGAAACGAAATCTTGCACAACCTTCTTCATACCCGGCCCCAGTACTGTCGTCCGAGGTCCTGGTACATCTTTGCTACCCCAGGATGTACCGCTAGAGGGGAAGTGTGGAAATCCCTTAGCACCTCCTCCTGTAGTGAAACTGGTACCATGGTACATCCCCTGAAAAGGATGACGTGCTATCCTCCTATAGAAAACCCATCAGGTGCCTGTCCTGAGGATATTTGTGCACGTCGTGTCTCATAGTACACATCCGCACGTTGTGCCTCTCTGACCCACTAAAGTAGTGGAGGAGTGACTGTGAGCAACTTAAGAAAGGTTTCCCCAACTCCATCCACGAAGGATATCGGAAACCCGGCTAGCTGCTTCGTCACCTCTCCAAGTAGCTGGATGCCTGACCTCTTGCTGAGAGAATCGGCTACTACGTTCCCCTTTCCCGGAGTATAGAATATCTCAAAGTCATAATCCTAGAGGAACTCTAGCCATCACCACTATCTCAGGATCAGATCTTTTAGCGAGAAGATGTACCTGAGACTCTGGTGGTCAGAATAGGCTGTAAAGTGCTCTCCTATCAGTTAGTGTCACCACATCTTCAAGGAAAAGACCACTGCTGCAAACTCTAGGTAATGGGTAGCATAGTTCTTCTTGTGATGACTCAAATTCCGTGAACCATAAGAGATCACTGCTCACACCTGCATCAAGACACACCCGAGTCTGGTCCCTGATGCATCGGAGTAAACTATGTACCCTACGCCCTCCTCCGGTAGCCTCAAGATTGGTGTACTGTTTAATCTCTGTATCAGCTCCTGGAAGCTCTACTAGAATCTATCTGACCACAAAAAGGGTTTTACCTTCTTTTTAAAAGTTAAATGTAGTGCTACAACTCTGGAGAAGTCTGGAACAAATCTCCGATAGTACCCAGCCAGACCTAGGAAACTCCGCACCTCCGTCACACTCCTGGGTGGATCCCAAGAAAGTACCACCTCGACCTCCATGGGATCCACTGCAACTCCCACCTTTGAGATGATGTGCCCCAAGAAGGGGACCTCTTGTAGCCAGAACTGGCACTTCGAGAGCATACCAAAAAGCTGGTGCTCTCAGAGTGTATCCAGTACAACTCGTAAGTGGTAGGCGTGCTCCTCCTCAGTAGTCGAGTAAATTAGTATGTCGTCAATGAAGACTACAACAAACCGATTGAGGTAGGGCTGGAAGATCCTGTTAATGAGACTCATGAACACTGCTGGAGCATTGGTCACACCGAAGGGCATGGCCAAGAACTCATAGTGGTCGTACCGATACCTGAAGTCCATCTTGTGAACATCCTCATCCCGAACTTGGAGCTGAAGATAGCCTGACCCGATGTCTATTTTCGAGAACCAACGTGCTCCCTTGAACTGATCGAAGAGGTCTTCAATCTTCAAAAGAGGATAATTGTTCCTCACAATCACCTGGTTTAGGTGATGGTAATCGACACATAGTCTCATGCTCCCATCTACCTTCTTGGTGAACAGAATCAGAGAAGCCCATGGTGAAACACTAGGTCGGATGAAAACTTTCCCCTGTAAGTCCTCCAGTTGTACCTGCAGCTCACGAAGCTCGGTGGGAGCCATCCGATATGTTAGAGTAGATATCTGTGATGTCTCGGGGTACAGGTCTATATAGAAATCTACCTCCCTGCGAGGAGGTAGTCCTGGAACATCTTCAGGAAAAACACCCGTATACTGATCCACCACTTCATGAAAACTCGGACTCCACACATCGACTACTTTGAGAATGAGACAATGCAACTGATGTGTGATCGGATGAAATCTCCTTTGTGTGAGTCCATACTGGGCTGCGAAGGTTCCCTTCTCACTGGTGAAGGTAAACTTGGTCCCATCCGTGCAGACACACCGCACCTTGCGCCAAATACAGTCGATCTGAGCATGGACCGTAGATAACCAGTCCATACCCAAGATGAGGTCGTAAGGCCTCAACAATACTACAAGAAGATCTTAGCCAAAGCTCTAACCTCCTAGAGTAATCTCACACTGCTGGCACCAGTGCGTAATCCTCGAGTCTTCTCCCGTAGGAGTCTCTAGCCGTAAGGATCGAGCCAACAACTCTATCAGAATCTCTGATCTTCGAACAAGGGCAGCAACAATAAAAGAATGACTTTCACCTGTGTCTATAAGAACTATAGCAAGGGTGGAGTAGACACAGATAGTACCTCGAATCATCTTGGGTGCACCGTGGTCATACGCCTCTGCTGCCTAGAGCTGATCCTGACTCTGCCCGCCAGCTCCCTGTGGTCGGGGTGGACCTCCTGGGGGTGGTGGTGGTAGAGTCTCGAAGCGTCGTCCACCACCCACTACTCAGCCAACTCCTCTACCCCGTCCTCCTTCTCCCTACGGACCGCCACGGTCGAACCTCTGCCTCTGCCTCGGAGGTCCCTCCACTGTATGCTACTCGTCTGCTTTGCGGGTCGGGTAGTCACAAGCCATGTGGCCCTGCTCGCTGCATGCATAGCACTGTCTTCTCCTTGAAAGGCTGGATCTGCGTTGTGTGCCATGCACAGCCGGGCTTGTGTCCTGAGGTCGCTCACCAGATGGCCTGGTCCGCTTCGACCCCTATATCATCTATCAACTGATAGCTGCAGAAGACTCCACTCTGTTCCATCCTACGGTGGGTCTCTCTAGAAATGGCTGCTTGGTGAGAAAGCTCTCCACTAGAAGGGCTCGCTCTAGCACCCCCGCCTGGGCCGGGATGCATAGTGGAATCATCGAAGCTATGATCTCATGCCGCCGCCCCTGCTCAAATTTCCAGGCCTGGAAAAATGGGTCTCGTACCATGTCCTTGGATTAGGGTGAGAGGTGAGTAAATATCGCCAAGTACTGGGCTTCTGACCTGCTGCCCTGCCGCACCTGTAGTAACTCCTGGATACGCACCGCACTGAGGGTGTCCGGAACGAACTCCGAGCGGAAAAGTCTCTCGTAGTCCGTCCATAGAAGAGATGCCTCATCATGCACCTGGAGGATGAGGCTCCACCATCTACCTATTACTGCATGCAGGAGACTCGCGGCAAGGATCACCCTGAGGTCTGCTGGTGTCCCAACCAATCTGAAGAGTCTAACGATAGCCTCCATCCAATCCTTGGCTACCTGAGGGTCCGTCTCTCCGTGGAACCAAGGTGGCCTATACCTCTGAAACCCGTGCAATGCGCTGAGGCGGTGTGCACTCTCCGTCATTGTGGCTGGTAGCATCTGTTGCTCGTCGGGTAAAGGTACCCACGGTGCCTCCGCTATAATGGGGCCCCGCACTGTGGCCTCGTCTCTCGGTGGGCTGCCGTCTCCCACAAGGCTCGGAACCCTAGCTGGCTGCCGTCATGGGGCCATCCTGAAAAGAAACAGGTGTGCCACATTTAATATAGTATACCTGGTGAGTTGACACAAATTAATCACAAAGAAAACTTTTGAAACACACATGCAATCAATTTTTTCATGTATTGAGTCAGAAATCAGAAGTCAGGGTCCTGGTGTATGGATACGTCGGCCGCCAGACCAACACTGGACTCCCTGGACTGATAACCACACTCATTACTCTAAACATTATTACTTCACAGAGAATAAATTGTCAGAGTCGTGAGTCATGCGTTAGAACCAACTCCTCTGATACCAATTTGTCACGACCCGTCCTTGGGGCCCGTGCCTTGACTACCCCAAGCCCGCCTTCCATAGGCAAGGGTCTGACGACTAGCACCAAAGGCATAAATCCCAAAAGTAGGGAATTCATTGCCTTAAAGAAGTAACATACACAATAGCGTATGAAAATGAAGTAAACAGTAAGCAAACTGAGTACATGGTATGTGCTGGAAAAGTAAATGGGCCATAATAAAAACCCAAATGAAAGTACAGTATAACTGAAAGGAAAGTACCACAATAGTAAGGAAAATAGCAACACCAAGTCTTCCTCCTAAAATCCCACATGAAGGGTGGGTACAGATAGTCTCCTCAGCTCCTCAGGTCTGGTCGCCCACTCTGTGTACACCCCATCAAGTGGTCCACCTCCGGGTACCGTCCAACTCCTCATGCCTCCACCTCGATCAGCGTTTTCCGTCATCTGCAACCAACACAATGTAGTGCGGGCATAGCCCGTGTAGGGGTGAGTATACGATACTCAGTAGGGACCCCGAGACCCTCAAAGGTCTCTCAGAATCCATGAAGGTTAAACCACAAGGAAAGATACAATCACAAAGTATCGAGAACACTACTTAGGTATATGTCTATAAAGATACCTAAGTCATCAGTTATAGTTCATCTCCAACTCCCAAGTACCACGTAGTACACAAATGAAATCACAACCCAGTCCACAAGGATAACACAACTCAATCCACATAAGAAAAACACAACCCATTCCACAAAGGAAAGAAATTCAACCACATCAATGATATTGATTGAGAATCAAGACTCATCTCACATTGGTATACACTTTTTAAGGCGATAGAGATGATCAGATGCATCCACTGATTCATCTAAGATGTTGGAACCACATAGGATACAAGACCAACTAAGATGTCAGACCCACACAGGATACATGCAAAGAGGTAAATACATCCGAACACACATAGGATACAAGAACAGTAGTAATCGCCGTCGAACCCATAGAGGATTCCAGTACAGTAGTCATCGTTATCGAACCCACAGAGGATTCCAGTACCGAAGTCGATGCAGTCGCAACCAGCACTAGGGTTCCCGTAAACAGCATGATCGATTCTAGGAGGGTCCGCTCCATGATCCAAGGGGGTCGACACATCAACTGTGTCGATTTCCAGAGTTGATGTATCACAATGTTCCGCCTCGTCACAATAAACCAAACACGATTGATGGTACGTCAATCGGACACCCGTTCTGAGAGTTATTGGCTTTTCCGTCCTAGGGGCCCAGTTGGGTTTTAATCTAAAACCAACCCGACCGTACTCCAGCTATGTCCAAACCTCTAGAGGAGTAATCCAAAAGAACCTTATCACTAAGAGGAATTAAAAAAAGTCAATGGAACGTCACTCGTACGTCCTGATCTCAAGTTATAAGCATTTCTGCTCCAAGGGCCTGGTTGGTTTCGTGTTCGAACCAACCCGGTCGTACCCAAAGTTCTCATAAACCTTGAGTGTAATATACAGAAACGACAGCCTCGATCCAAGGATCACATCGCAACTGACAGTGCATCGATCAGAGGTTCTTATCCCAAGTTGTGGTCAAAAGATCGAAAGCGGTCCGAAATTGGGGGTCTGGGCCCGGCCCGACTCGGCCCAACCCCCCTGGGTCGGCTCAAACCGGGTCGACCCAACCCGGGTCGGGGTCTGGCCCAGTAGGGCGCGGCCTGGGCCGGTCCATGCGACCTGCCCCGGCCCGACCTAGTGGAGTGCGCTGGCTCGGCCAGTGGTTGAGCAGGGGGATGCGGTCCCCCCATCCCTTTGCGCTTCGTGAACACTGCGGGCGCCACGTCCTCCTCCGGATCCCCTACGGCCGCGGGATCCAACTGCCTGCTGCCGCGGCTTCGGCCGCAGCGGTTCCTGCCGGTGGCGCACTGGTGGCCCGTGCCACCAGAGATGTCTACGGGCCCCGAATCATTCCGGTGGTCCGTTCTTGCTCCTGTCTGTGCATGCGGTCGTCTCGGGACCTTCTCTTCACTACGATGGATTTTAAACGCCATTGTGGTCTCGTTTCATCATCGCCCAACATTCTGCGCATCAAGAACAGAATAGCGGTGGGTTCGGACTTGTTCGTTGGTCCGAACCCACCGCATTAGTGGTTCAAACAACTCCCAACAATTTTACGTCATGCCGAGGGTATAATCCACGTAATGAAAAATAAACAATAACCCCTACCTCAAACAGGAAGCCGATCATCGGCGTTGCGGTACACGACGTCGCGGAGAAGAGGATCATAGGCGTCGTCGGGGCGCATCGAGGAGGAAGCAACGTCTCCTCACTGGCCTCGGGGAAGAGGTTTGGTGGCGTGTTGTCAATCTCCGAGGAACCGGCATTCTTCATCGTTCTTCGACGGAGGCCGGTGTCGTCAGCATTTCGTCAGAGCTTCCTCCTGTGGGTTCTCAAATCCTTTTCAAAAGGGATGATTAATAAAATAATTAATCCTCACGTTGTGTTCATTATAATGGTTCATTAATGAACCTTAATTAATGAACCTATTAAACACACGGGCGTTGCTGTTACACAACCAAAGGGATGATTCATTAAATGACCCTCATTTATTGAATGTCATTACAATGTGATTCCACCAACTGTCGCTCAACGTTGGAAGAAAAAGAATAAAATAACTTATAGTTATTTTATTATATACCAATATTTTTCTGAAAGTCTAAAAACATATTTTTTTCGTCCGACCCTTGTCGGTTGATGTTAAGCTTCACCTAAGTGAATCCCGACGCTGCGAATTCATCGGTGCCCTCAGATTTTAATTCCGAGCAGTAGTTCAAAAGTTAGAAAAACCCACTCATTCGTTCACTGAACGTACCCAAGATAAACTTCAAAAATTGATTCCGGGCACACCGGGCCTCAGAATCAAGCGCCTTCAGAAACTGCATACTCGTAAAATCCCAAATAATTTAAAAAGAAATTACTTGAAATTTACCAGTCGTTACACATTTGTTTTTTGAATGTTGTTTTTGTGCCTTTATTTTTGAATTTTGAGTGTGTTGTAATGTTAAATTTGATCAGGTGTGGTTCTCACTCTATCATGGAAGTGGATTTTATGAAAACAGTAAAATATAATTTGGAGGAATGCGAACATAATTTACTAGGAATCAAATAAATTATTAAAATATATTTGATTTAATATATTACTAATATTTCTATTTTCTATAATAATAATTCCATGGTGTTCAAATATCTATATTGTAATTGGGATATTTAGTCAAATAAAACACAGATTAAAAAAAATATATATTCTTTGACCTTATTAGATTCATTATTTATTATAAATTGACTAAAAAAGATGGATAGATCACCTACCATGAATTGTTTTTGGAAGAAAATAATAGATAATTTCATATGTAAATTTATTGATCTCCATCATCTGATTCCTCTCGAAATATAGATGAAAATATTATCTAGACCATATGAATGGCCTATTGTAATTAAAGGAAATGAGTATTTTTTTTAAACTCAGTTTGTTCTTGTTTTCTCTAACCGAAATTCATTTTCTCTAAGTATTTAAAATTTTTGAATAGGTTTTCAGAAATAGTTGATTTATATTTTTGAAAGGATGATAGGATTGAAAGGTATTATCATTACGATTTACAAAAAAATAATTTCATGGTATTATAATTTTTTTTAATTCTTTCAGATGGAAATTTTGTAGAGGACAAAAATGATTACACGTTTTTCATTAATTTATGAGTTTCATGATCTCATAGACATCGTATTTCATATCACTATAGGACTTCCACACTAAGGAAAAATTAAATATTTGATATAGTTTTCTTAAATTTATTGGATGTTTTGAATCTCATTCATATGTCATCACTATTGTTATTAAATATGAAATGATTACATTCTATGTTGTAAACTAATATGATTTATCCAATGATCAAGATGCATTTATTGGAATTTGGTGTATAAGAATAATGATCATTCCACCAAAAATAGTTTTCCCTGTAGGTAAAATTGGATAAGATAGGAGATTTAATGATGTATGTGGTGAAACAATCCTTACACTAATGCCAACATCAACCATTCCACCCATCCATCCTCAACCATTTTTCAAACAACCACCTAAAAAATAACCCTAGATATTACATCAAGATTATAATTTATATCTTCCAACTAATGATTTTCAAAACAGTTAAATGTCTAAATGATAATTTTTTGAATATTTTTTGTTATATAATTGTTTACTAATTCTCATTTATCTTTACAACATCTATAAAATTTTCACTATGTTATTTTAGGGTTTATTTTTTTAATCCCATGCATATATTTATTTATTTCTGTTCTTTGTATTGAAATTTTATCTAATTGTTTCTATGTTATATAAATTGGGTTTCCATTATACATTCATCATCATTTTTTAGGCCACAATGGAGGAATAATTTATAGGATTATATATCTTGACCCCATCCCCCAAAATAAACAATTCTTAGTTCAGTGATGAGGTAAGGGAGAAGGTGACTGCTTGAATCTTAACTCCAGTGGGCATTGGGTTGGAAACTAAAACTAGTTATATAATAAGAATACATATGGGTGGAATTACCCATTATGATAACACCTGTAAGTTAGATAGATTTGGAAGATACATCCAAAACACATTCTTATACATATATATAAATAATTCCATAATTCATCCATGAAATGTCATATAGTACAACAAAAAATGAATAGAAAACTAACAGTACAAAAAAGATAAAAATTGTAGTTACGATGAATTCCAAACAACTTCATCAAACCCATGATCTAGTAATGTCCATAATAATATTAAAATATTGTTACTATCCAAAAAAATATTTTCCATATACATTGGAAGACTATAATAGTACACATTATTGGTTCACCCTTTTATCCTCTCATGAAAGGGATAATTAAAGAATTATAAATCAATATGAAAGACTATGAAACTAACATGTCACCTAAATAGTTATACTATGTTCCCTTACTCTCAATGGATAAATCTCACTATGTATCACATAAAAGGGCCATATAATAAAATAATGAACAATCAAGGGTATCCCTCTCCTGCTTTCTTACTAGTTTACTTCTCATCCCTAATGTTACAAGCCCTAAGCAATCTCTTTCCAAAATAAGACAAAAAAATGATTCCAGCGAAACAAATCACAACATGGACCTCTTATATAATATCATCACATCATCCGATCCATATATCTATATATATTAATCAAGTAGTTTCTGGGATCCCTCACAATATATATTATATTTATCTTACATCAGTTACAATAACATAATCCATCACCGTCAATACACCGAAAATGTTCTGTAAGCGAGCACAACCTATATACACTATCACATTAAAAATTATTTTGATAAAATATATATAATTACATGTATGTGAATTAATATATGACATCAGATACTACTGGACAAATATAAGGGAAGCTAACTATTGTGCATGAAAACTCGTGTTACTACCATGAAGAGTGGGTAAGGTAGATTGGGATATTAGCCATCCCTCATCCCATTAAAATGATAGGGAAACCACCCTCCCATTTTCAATAGGTGTTAGTAGACCTAACCAACATGGGTGAGGTTTTTTTGAAATCATAGAACATATAAGTTATAATATATCTCCCAAACACACTATGGGAATAACCTTGTATGAGACTTCACTACAACTACCATCACTCGAACACTCGTTTGACACTAATTAGACTATATATACTACAAGAAACCATGCTTCTAAAAGAGATAAATTAATTTCTTTTCTTTATTTTCTCATTTCATTCCATTAATTGATTGGATATCCATTAATTAATCTTTATCATTACTCATAATAGGATATTTTATCCCAAAAATCCATCTCCATGTGTTTCAGGAACAATCCAAACCAAGTCCACATTTTCTAAATAGAAAAATCATATTTTAATTTCAACAAGAAACAACCCCATTTTTTAAACATTTCATAATCATTATCACTTTACATAATATAGTTAATCTTTGAAATCCATTATAATTTTCCACAAAAAGGAATCATGCATCCAAACACACTCAGGTACCTCAATTATTGGGGAACAAAATGGCAATAAAAAAATGTAACCAATCCATCATCCACTTTATAGATTCAATAGAAGGCATCCAGGATGCTATCATTATATCAATTGGTAATCCTTGATTGAGATAATTTTATAAACATCAATTTTGTATATGAAACCCATTGACATATCAAGATGCCTCTCTCAATCACAAGTGTCATCTAAGACCACAATATCTAGGCCTCCACAACCATAATAAATCAACCATCCTATGATATCCCATCCACACAACAAAATATCATTATAGCCTCCACACACCATTACAAAAAACCTAAATAGATAATATAACAATAGTATTCATAAAAAATAAGCACAACCAACATTGGAATATATGATCAAAAATAATACATCAATCCTTGAGGACTAAATAAGCTGCAATAGATCTCATCACATGGTTCACATCCTTTTCATGATAATTAGTAAATCAAACGTTATCAATTATTTTTATCACAAAAAATGTTATTATTCTATCCTGAGTTAATAGATTAATTAATAACAAGTTTCTTCTATCGAATGGATAATAAATAAATCTATATTAATCAATCAAAAGAAAAAAATTCTCTCCGCATTAAAACAACAATAAAAAAAGAGTGATGTTCCATTCTGGTTAACATTCCCATAAATTTCAATACTCTCGACAAGAATTATCATAATTCCCATTATTTATAATTCCCATTATCTATAAAATCGATTTAAATTATATATGTGAATTATATCAAATTCATTGTCATAAATTTATAATAAACACCTGATTCTCTATTATAAACCTATTCAATAATATTTTTCCAAATTAATTAATTAAATTTTTCTTTATGTTATTTATAAATTTCCATAATATAAAAATGTAAACACTTCAATAAAGGATATAATATAAATAATATCATAGATATCAAACAGCCGTGAAAATTAGGATGCAATCAATTATCATGGTAACAAACAACAACATGCAATGGTAATCCAATTCATTATTAATTTTGATAAATAATTATTAGTTATATTAAATTCTACTCAAAGGGTTAAAACATGAAAATATTATGATTTCACATAAATAAATAAGAATAGAAAAATTCCAATACATTAATGGAATTAGTGTTCATTACATGAGAACAGACCAACATTATAAATCTTGATCAACTCTCATGCAATAATTTTCATACCTCCAAGGATTCCACGCCAAAATTTTACAAAAAAACTCTATGCTCAATTATAATTACAAATAGATAATAGCATTTCATTGAATTAAGATGTGGGAGGAAACATATTAATAGACCATAAGATAATATGTATAATGATACTTATAAATTCATGGATCGTTGATGGATCATAGAGAATCAATCCATGTCAAAAGGATTTAATGAGGGATGAAGGTAAATTAATTAGCCACCAGAGTGTCAGAGAAAAATAGGTTTTATGAAAAAGTTGAGGTGAGGATTTTTTTAATGTTTCACTATATATAAAATAATCAGGGAATGAAACCCATTCACATTGTGTAAATGCACATATTTAAGAATCATTGAAAATTCATCTCTTGAAAGAAATTATCCCCAAGCTAATTTTCATTAAAAGGCACCTAATCAACCATCCTTACACAATAAACGAATCACCTATTCATGATGTGAAATACATTCGTATCATTAGTTATCATTTACTCCATATTTTAGCATAAAGATCCTCCAAACCTACTCTAGGATTCTTCCAAGAACCATGGGATTTCATACCAAACAGAGTGTCATACTAGATTGATCCGGGAACAGTCATGACCCTACCCAATGGTGCTCGACCTACAAATCCCCAATCCTACCACCTTTGGTCTGGGGCTACAGTCCAGCACCATGTAGGCTATAACACAAATGGGAGGAATTATCTTAATGTACCTATATGCACACACCAACATATGGTTGTATAAAACTATGAATATATATATATATAAAAACAAAATATAAATTCTTAAATTCATCTATTTGTATCTAAATTAAAAAAGAATAAAAAAACGAAAAATAAATTCCCACCCAATGAAAAATGTAAAAATCTCTATCCTTATCAGAATTAAGGGATACTTTTCTAATTAACCTATAGGAAAGCTCTATAGTCAAACTAAAATAAACACCTTGGTCAGTATATTACACAGAGATCAACCTTCTCTGAGTCCCACTAGGAATCTGTCAAAATCCATTTGCTCTGCAGAAGACACAAAATGTGTGGAAAAATCATGTGTAGGGGTGAGTATAACCAAACTCAGTGGGCCTCCCAAATAAAATAGGGAGAAACATAAAGGAAACAATATGCTCAACCCTATGAGAGGAAACCCAAATGAGATAGAAACTCCATCTCAATAACATCCACTAAATTACAATACTAGTCATCTTATAACATATTTTAGGTCATCCGATATGTGATAACACCACATGGAAACTCATAAAAACAACCTCACATACCTGATTCAGACTCTGAGTCTACGGAGGATCTGACCTCATTACCAGTGAAAAGTTTGTCCTTAAGGATCTAAGGCAACACAAGACTATGATCACACACTTCATGTTCCCTCTCATGCAAGATGACACAAATCTAAGATATATACTCCATAATTTAAAACTCATCCATTCTTGATGTCTCATCTGAGAGATACCACACAATCATACATTACAATTCTAATGGAACAACACCCAAATCCCAAAGGGTACATATATAGGAGAATGCGCTCATCCGGACATTCAACAAAGAACATCAAATTGGAACATAGAGGAAAAATACTAAAATTGGGATCTCAAAAAATCCCTGATGGGGGACACTGCAAACCCTACAGAACCCACAAATGGTCTCATCACCCAAAAGGGTATTCCTCCTATGATTTTCATGGAGACTCTATGAACCCATTCTAGAAATATATAAAACTCATTACTTCAAATAAGGGATAACTTCTAGGATCCTTTAGGGGACATTAAAAACCCAATTCGATATCCCAAGGATGATATCTGAAAGGGGATCAATCCCATGATCCATTGGGGACACCCCAACTGAATATGATGCCCTAGAGATCGTTTAAATTAGATAGAGGATCTCCTCCCATATATTTTTGTTCAGAAAAATTTCACAAACCCAATTAGTAATAACATGTGATGTAAGGGATCATATCATGAAAATAATGAAAAAATAAAAAGTGAATTTTCTTCTAGATAGGGAATTTTCTCCCATGCAGTGTTGGTTAGGTCGATAATGAGAACATAATCTATGGAAATGATATTATGGAGGATCTCAATATGGCATCTCCATAGGTATATAGTAACTATAATAGTACTTTAGAGGTTCCCACCCTTGCCTCTTTGGTGGGATACCGAAACACTATCCACAATCATCTTATAGTGGGCGATCACATTTCTATACTAAGGAAATGATTCCACAATAAAACGCTATAGGTATTGACAAAGGGATCTCACTCAACCAATGTTTTCCCAAAATATTGATAACCCGAGCGACTTACATCATCTCCTCACATAGAATCTCTTTATCTTAAACTATGGCCACAATAACATTCTATATACAAAAACTACACAAGATAGGCTTCCTGAAAGATTGAATCCAATCCTTGATAGAGAAGATATGAAATGTGGAAAATCCACCAAGAAGAGACTTTAGGGAATGTAAGGGGTTCCATTGTCTGTGAACCTGGTTGAACAACCAGTAGAGTCTGGTAGTCTCACAGCTTGGTTTTTCACGTGGGATTATGTGGAATGTACGGAATTAACATGGTGTTTGTCTCCTCACATGGTCCCTCACCATGTATTCTTTTCATAGGGCTTAGCTAGTCATGTCAACCACACAGTGTGAACCACTGGTTCATGGAGTGTCTCAGCTACATGGTTTTTTCCAGGCTAAAATGCATGTTGGCCATATTTCATTCCAGTTTTAGTGTCCATCACCCATGCCTTTATACTCTTAATTTGTAAATATACATAAGTGGGTATGTCCACATGGCTTCTGTGGCCATGTTTTCATGGTAGAAGACATGGTGACACTACATAGAGTGTAACCCAATGTATAGAGCATGTTATCCCAAAAACACATATTCTCTAAAACTAAATATCACAAAACATGTTCCTCCAGTATATACTCTGTGCAGATACAAAAATACAATGAGGAGACATGACCACCCCTGTTGTCATTAAAACACATAGGTCGACCCACAATGGGTCCTTAGTAATAATATTTGGACTCAAAATCCATTAAATGATTCATTAGAAATGGATATCGAGACATAAAAAACTAAATTTCAAATATTTTGTTGAAAATCCTATACATTGATGTCAGATCTATGCTATAAAGACAATTCACCATGATATGAGAGTGGTCACCATCAAGAGTATAACACGATAGTTATTTGATTCTTTGATTTCATCATTATATTATTCATCGCTGAATGAGGAAGAGTGGGAATGGAACCTACCATCGTTCTCATGAGGGGGGTGGAAGGGATATTGTTTTAATTTTATTGAATCGTTATATTCCAATTAACACTATGCTTCCATGTATCTCCCCACATGACACACATGAATGAAAAATTTTATGTCAAGGTTAGGTAAACAAAACTTTCTAAAGTCCATTATGGTCTTAGAAATCTGATATGATAATCCCCTCCAAAGTTATTCATGTTTCCATGAAAAATGTGCATGTATGAAAAAAATATATTTATCATTTTTTAAAATAACTCACTGTGGCTCTCAGGCCCCATAATATGACATTGTTTCATAAATTGGATTCAGAAATAACCATAGTAATATTCCAGTGACTTACATTATAAACCAATGTTTTTAAATCCCCCCCCCCTCTTTAATGGGTTTCATTCATAAAAAGTGAAATCCAAATCACACTAAAATGAAAGTGGGCTCTCAACACGAACTCCCATGCAAGGGACCTATCCCAGACCCCCAAAAAGTCTTGTAAGATTTTATGTGAATTCACTCAAGGGCACATTAAGGCTCAAACACACCCGTCATCCCACTCAACTAGTTTGACAATGTAAAAAATTCACATGTCTCCTCAGCTGCGATAGGTGTGAAGAACCCCACAAACCAAGAACATCTATTTTCATATTGTATAGTGGAAAAAACCACTATAACCTTGATCAATGTCCAATGAAACCCCACAATGAAAATGACTATCAAAGGAACTCATCCTCCACAACTTGATACTATCATCTTTGGACAGCAATGACCATTTCTCATGGGTTTTCATCACGTCCATTGAATATTTCTTAGTGGGGATAGTGTCCTTAATTCCTATTAGTATGAATCTACAATGAGCCATGCCAAAACCACATAAAGAGTCTCACATACAAAACTAACACCAATCATGTGGGGGTACCAACCAACAAACAAGGCTAATAATGCTCACACTTGATCTTTCCGGACCCTTTTCTGGAACATCCAACTCACAACCCTTCCCTAAAAACACAAGGAAGAGGGAATCATCCAAAACACATCAACATAGTCTTCTCTATGTGGATCTAACATACCCACATTGTTTTAATCACATCACAAAAACATGTCCTAATGGGGGAAGGATGCCTTTTCCCTTATGCATTTAATTCTATGTAGAACAACACAAACACATGGACTTACTGATTCCCCACGTCACCCTAAACAAAAAAAATCAGATAATAAGTGAAAAAATAGCACCCCACAACAATTTATATCAATAAAAATTTAATAAGTATAATGGAAATTGTGTGTAACCTTATTCACCCTCTGAGCTTCTGGGTAAAAGGTCTCTATGACCCGTAGCTGTCCTCAACCCCACCCTCCATCTATCTAAGCATGATGTGGACCACCTTGGGGTTATGGTGAAAATATGAACAGTTATCTGCCTCTTTCAACTCCACATTCTCCCATTCCACATCTCCCACCATGTGGAACCTCTTGCTCAAAACACTACCTTTTCTGGGGTGGTCCATAAACTAGTTCCCTCTCAAAAACATGAAGTTTCATAAAATCTCAAGAAAAAGTCCCTAGCTGCCACATGTGTAACTCTTCATCTCCTTTGGCTGATCAAAACCAGATTCAGAACATAACAACTCAAATCCTCCATCCTGAGGTCACCTATTGAACCAACTCATATGCTCAGACCTTGATCATTCCATTGAATACCAGCTTCCTAACCAACTAGTGATGTCTATTCTCTGGTGTGTCTAGTACTCAGATTCAGAGTTGGATACACTAGAAATATCTCACAACTATATCCCGCTCCATCACTGCATCATAGGTGAGAATACACAACGAAACCACTAAATCCTTGATTTATCGGTGCAAGATGTTATTAATACTTATTTCTTAGAAAAATGAATCAAGGAAAATATACATGGACTATCACCACAAGCATGTGAAACTCACTGAGAATTTTACCATAGTCATGTTATCCTACTAAAACAGTATAAGTTCCTTGATACACACTAACCTCATGTTTTTCAAATAGAACTCACCCCTGAAGAGGTACAAAAAATTATCCCAATAGAGAATTTTATATTCCTAGTTCTATGTCTCAGTTCCCCTCCAATGATATTATAAACATTGAAAAAATATCCTCAATGGGACTACCATCCAATAAACTGGCTTCCCCACATGTCAGAAAACATGGGTGACTGCCTCAATCCAGTCATATGCTAGTTGGGGGTCTGGATCACCAGGAAAATATATTGGTTGATGCATTTGGATATCATGAAGTGTACTTATACTCTGTGAATACTCAACCTACACTGCCATCACAACCTACTGGTCGATGGGAAGTGTTTCAACCAATGGACCTTATGGAGGTCTAGACTTGGAACCAGTTCTATACACTAAAGCCTCAACATAGGGAAAATATTCATCCACAATCCCATCACAGAACCCTATATGGATGTCATCGTAGAGGAATCCTAAAATAAATTCAAGACACACCTTGGCTGAAGAGTCTATTTGTGGATTTGACTCAAGAAGGATAGTAGAAACCCAAATCCTAGAACTATATGAATCGGGGGCCATTTATTTCCCAATGACCAGTTTTCTAAAGAATTGAGATGAAAAGAAGTTTATCAGAGTTTTGGTGATTTGATACATTGTCCATCACACCCACACTAGAGTCAATGTCCTTAAAGACAAACTTCAATCACCCTAAAACTATTTCTAAGCAACCCAAACCAAATTCACGGCTCTACAGTCCAAAAGTTGAACCAACTATGATTCCACTATATCACAAACTGACCTGATGGTTATCGATCCACAATTCCCCAAGCCCGCCTCTATAGGCCATAGTATGGACTCTATTGTCATGTGGGATATCAAAAACATGGGAGGACATATCCTAAAGAACCTGTATGAAGATACCCACTTACACCTTTATGTTAAAGTGAGATGTTTTATAAAATGGAATGAAATTCATGCATAAAACTATACCAAACTAGAATACAACAGAATTATAAAAGGGAAAAATACACATCCATGAAAACGAAATATATAAAAGCATCCAGCCTAATCAGAAGGAGGGAATTGTTGACTTATTCACTCATTGGAAATATATATTTTGCAAGCATTGGTAAACACCAGGGCCGGTCTAGCATAACATGTTATACCAACTCTGGATCCTCATAAGACTCCATCGAAAGGCATGTGGTCTTAAAAAGACATAAAATCAAAGAAAAAACCATTCATGGGTGACTATAACAATACTCAGAAGGCACCACAAATACCTAAAAGAGAAAGGAGAAACTAAAAAGAGAAGTCTGCGTGAACTATCTTGAGGTAATCGTTATTAGAGTTAAACTTGAAATTGAAACCATTTGTATTTAAACATGACTTGTAATCTAATAACACATTTTGTGTCATCAGAGACCTGAAAAAACTACATAGAACCAAGAAAAACAGAATCCTATACTCAAATCAGACACCGAGTATCATGAGGTTCGCCCTTATAACTGGTTTCAAGATCGTACTTGAGGCTCTAAATCAACAATAGACCATGAGAACATAGTCCACGATCATTTTCATCCCAGATGAAACTGTTCTGATAGACAAAATCCATAGAGTACAACCCAACCATTTCTGATAGAACATATGAGTGATTGAAGTCAACAAGGTATCACATTACCAATGGCACAACACTTCCATAAAAATGTGCATGCCTTCAGGAGAACATGTTCATCATATATCACCACGAAGAATGACACAATGGAACTTAGAGGATACTAAAACACATATTGTGGATCTCACCCACCCTTAATGGGAGAATCTACAAACTCTACTAGAACCACATAAGAAATCATTTAGGAAACTGGGAATCACTCCCAAGATCTGATAGGGATACTATGAACCTATTCTAAAAAATCGTATACCAGATAAAATCGGATAGGGGATGACTCCTTTGATGTTTTAGGGGACACTACAAACCCAATCTAGTAACTCAAATAACTAACTCTAAAATGGGATCACTCCCTAGATCTTTTGGGGGACACCATAATAGAATGTGATGTCCAAGAGATCGTATCACTTAGATAGAGGATTTCCACCCTAGTAGTGTGGTTCACAATGATTCAACAAACTTATTTTTTTAAACTTGCGAATTTGAGGATCATATTTTAAAAATAACACAAACAATATAGGGATTTACTACTAGAATGGGGATTTCCACCCATGTAGTGTTTGTCACGGTGATAACATGAACGCAATCTAGGGAAATGATATGAAATTGGCTTCCACTTTGACCTCTCTATAATAATGAAACAACAATAACATTATCGCAGTGGATCCCTCCCCGGCCTCTATGAAAATATACCAAAACTATATCAAAGCTCATCCAAACAAGGGGATCACATTCCTATACTGTGGATATGGTGCCACGCTAAACCCTCATAGGCATATACTTGGGGAACTAACTCAATCATGGTTAATCCAAAACATCTCTAACCTGAGAAACCCAAAACATTATATCACATTGCATCCCCTAGGACCGAACTGTGGAATACATCAGATTGTACATGGGAAAATGTTCAGGATGGTCCATTTATTAGCCTAAATCTAAGCCCTGAAAAAGGATACAGTAAATAAGAAAACCCCACCAAGTGGATACTATAGGGTGTGCAAAGTCCATTAGTGTGTGGCCCCACCTGAATTATCAGTTGTGTCCTTTGACGACAAAACAATGTTGGGAATGTGGGATTACATTAAACATATTACCAGTAAAATTCATGTATTCCCTCTCATGGTCTCTTGGATATCTATTTCCATCACATGGCTCATCTAATAATTTTAGGCACCTGGTGTTCAACCCTAGAAAACAACTTGTCACATTTACATGACCCCTTGTATATGTCTCTTTCCTGTGTCCATGTTCGGCATACAGTTCTTGTGTACTCTAACCATGTACTTATATACGCTTATGTGTAATCTTATAATGCTTCCCAATTCATATCATCAGTCCAGATGATTTATGATCACTATGTGGCATGGAACCCATCGTATATGGTATGTTGTCCCGAAAACTCATCCTCTCCAAATGCGAAGAACATAAAAAAACACCAATAGTTAAATATTTTATGTATATGGGAAAATCCATTTTAAATTACCTAAAAGAAGCTCATATGAGGCCTAATTTCACCGACATAAACATGTCAACAAACTAGTGTCCCATAGAATGATTTTAAAGCATTTAAAAACATAAAACAATGCATAAAAATGGATAAGAAGACATAAAAATCCAAACCAACTACCTTTATTAAATCTAAACAATTTAAGTTTCAGATATATGTTTGAAATCAACTACACCATGATCCAAGTGTGATCTCTATCATGATTGGAGCTCAATGGAACCTTGTTTCTCCAATTTAGTAATCGAGTCATCAGTCACTCGAAGTGAAAGTGGGGAGAAGGGGCTCCTTTAATTTTTCTCACAAATGGGGAGAGGTAATGGATATTTTTTAATATTATTTAATTAATATCTTCTACCTAAAACCTCATTTCCAACATTCCACTGACCATACACCCAATGCAGACCATGTTTATGTCTCGTATAGGGTAAACATGAAATTATGACGTCAAACACGATCTCAAAAATATGATTTGAGTATCCTATTCATGTTTATTCACATTTAAAACGATACGGTTCTCATGTAAGAAATATATATTTATCATTTGTAATATCTCTACACTGAGTCTCTCGAGGCTCTTGAATACTATGTCGAATCAGTGATTGGCTTCGAAAATATTCATAGAAATATTCCAATGTCTTATAGATTAAACCCACGTCACTACAAGCATGTAAACTATATACCTATTATAAATATCTTCTTTAATAATAAGAAGCCTTACCATTATAAAAAATGGGTTTTCATAATAGACAACCCATAATATGTTTCTTAAGGTTCTCACCATCACAGTAGCCCAACTACATCATCAAAGGAACATTTTGAAACCATGAATCACTAACAACCCACTCTTAAAATCTCTCATATGAGAGATACATCTCAAACAATAGTTAATCAATAATAAATAGAAATATAAAACCATATTATAAATGGAAAAGGTCTTTATCCATATAGCGAACAACATTACAAGAGTAGTTCCAAACAACAATCATGATGGGATAATGTGTGGAGAAATTTGGCTAACATTCCTTTGCACTATCATCCAAGCCATCATTAAGACACAAGACACAAACTAGGTGAATAAAATTCCCCTAAATCATCTTCTGCTAGTGGTCCTAGATATCCACATAAAACTCCTCATTGGTTATATCATCATCAACATCAAACACTACCCAATTAATGAAATGTGATTCATCATGAAGATTTCGACGACAATACAACATGTGAAAAACATCATTTATTTGAATTATATATATTGGAATGTCTATATTCTTACCAATAGCTCAAACATGAACTGTCACCTATAAATACCAAAAAAACGTGGAGAATGCCTACCTTAATGGACAAGCCTTTATTTCTCATGAAAATGATTCTCCTTGAAGAACACATCATATTCATAATTTAACTCAATAAGACTCATTATATGATTTGAATAATAAGTATAACAATCATGATCCTCCCACATCCATTATAAAATCACTTCAAACATCTATTTTATATGTGGTAGAATCCTAGTCATGAGAATTTATACCTCTCTGACCCATGTATAAAATAATTAAGAACACCCAGTTCTGTTGTAAAAACCATAAAAATATACAACCAAATTTGAGAATGGAATCTATTATTGTATGAATACTCAACCCAGGGTAGGTACAACATCCAAGATACTCCAAAATCTATGAAATATGAATTCATCATTTCTTTAAGACTATTGATGGTTTTCTCTATTTGAAAATACTTCATTAGATGATGGGTAGTTTTAAGAAACAACAATGATCCAAAATCATGATGGAGACCTTATAATGATATTGAGATAAAAAGAGGTTCCCGATCAGAGATGTCTATAGTTGGAACTCTGTGGGGGATCACCACCTTTACCAGATACTACATTGAAGAACCATCAATTGATCTTAACTTCATAATTAGTATAATGTGGGAAGAATACATCTAATGATCCATTATCCCACATATAGAATCATAGATCCCTCACATCAAGATAATCAGGTAATGAAGTACATAGAGATTTCCTCCAACATCCAATGGGGAATATATAAGGTGTGTGGGAATACACCAATAACAAGGTCCACATCCATCATCTTCTGGATGAAAAAGAATTGTGAAGCACACTCTAAAATTGAACAACTCATCAAACTATACTATAATCAAATTCACCAAGCTATATATATCTTTTTCAGTATACGTATTAACATAAAATATGAGATATAGCACTCACAATGAATCATATTATGTAACTCCATAAGAAAAAAATCCTTATCTGGAACAACATCTGAAATTTTTCATCTCTAGACCAACTATCTGGGGCATTACCAATAACAACATGGTCCCTCTTTACCTCCACCTTAGAAGTCTCAGATGTGACTCCTTCTCCTTCTACACCAAAGATGACAGCACTGTCATTAAAAATGATAACTTCTACCTCCAACATCAATCATGTTTAGATGAATCACTATGATTTATTCCATAATTCATCTAGAAAATCAATATTCACAATCGACATCACTATGATAATTCCAAGAAAGCAACAAGCGTAAAACATTTCACATTATTAGATCATGAAAAATCTAGAAGTCATATTTTGATATGAATTGTATCCATCGACATTGAAGAAATACTAATTCATGTTTGGATAAGATATATCTCAATATATTTTGTTCAGTACAAACTACAAAATGCTCACTCATGAGGTGGGGATTCCCCAATATCAATGAATGCACAACTTCGACCAACCCAAAATTGGGGTGGAATAATAACTATTTGGGGTATTTAACTCCTCTAACCCATAAGAAACAAGAGATTTATACTTCATCCACTGCCAATACATGATTTGTAATGAGGCAATCTAAATATTGTATCTACCTGTTACATGGCCCACCCCACCACATACCTGATTGTTGTTTTTGATCTCCATATGATGAAAACACGCACATGGGAACCAAAAAAATGGTGCGACTCATTTCTCAAAAACAAAATCAAAAACATGAAACATATATACATAATATAAAGAAATGTGTAAAGATAAATATATTCTATAATGGAAAAAATGCAAGGAAACCAAACAACTCAAGAGAAGAAAAAAACACCAAGTACAAGTCCAGCCATAAATAACTACTAAAACAGGAAAAACCAAATACTCCATGTGATAGTGTGGGAAGACTCCCACAAAATCATCACTAGATAACAAACCAAGCAAAACAATTATTCACTATGTCACTATAGCAACATTCCTTTCACTATATAGATTTTCATTACCAGGACCATGCACCACTGAAGAGTTATCCATGGTTTACGTTAATAGGCTCAGTAGGTTCTCACCTAGGTGTTCCATATCAAACCTCTGAACAGTAAACCAATAATTATCAACATTAATGAAAATGGGGAATGACAATATTTTAGTAGTTTTATATCATAACCATTGAAAATATATAAGTTTCCTTTTTTCACACAATTCCAAATAAACCACATAAACAAATTCTAAATAATTTTCTATCCATATATCTTAAAAGATATATAATTTCAAAATAACCATTCATAGTTTCTCTTATCAATTAATTTGAACTACAACAGAATGATATAAAAAGAGGCACAAATTAGTTAAGAATCAGTATGGGTAACATCATTAGAGGGATCACACAATGTTGAGATATCTATAATAATTTTACATAACATAGAAAATCATGTATGCATCAATACAAAAGAAATATTCATCCAGTCTAGATGGAATAATAACACCTTATAACATGAATCTTTCAAAAGGTCTTAAAATTCTCTACAATAACAAGACATGAATGTAGCGATATGCACCATTAGAAAATCCCCTAATAGTGGATATGACCAATTACTATACCTTCCACCTATGTACTAACAGATTATGATGTGATCTATTTTCAAAACTAATTTTTCAATCCATTATCATCATTTCATGATTTCAGATCCAATTCAAAATAATTTGAAAAACCATTTGATCTACCAAATTTAGGGGAAAACAACCTTCTACAAAAACCCAGTACTACAGACACATATCAAGTCAATCTTATAATACCATTTCATTTAATGAAATAGTTTATCAAAAAAAGGCCAATGTAGTTCGCCAACGTATTCTAGAGTTTTAACTACATACATTAAAACTTGGGGTTACACACACCCATGAAGTATCCACCAATAAGTGGAGGAAAACAACAAAAAGAAGCCCTAGATTGAATATACACATCTTGAAATTGTTACAATATAATAATATGGTTTGGGGAGAAGAGGAAACAAAAGTTACCTCATGAATGAACCCCTTACCATGACATCCAATAAATGAAACACCCTTGAAAAATTGTTTTCCCAAAGTTATAGAAGCAATACCGATGAAACCACACCACAGGTCAATAGATCCAATAATTCCACAAAACAGTGCTGGTGTGATATATGAAATGGAGAAGAACAATGGATCACACTACCATAGAGATATAATCATATCACCATGATTATCCAACTCTAAACGAACAAATATATAATGAACATCGACTCCCAATATCATTGGAGAACACTTCTAGGTAGAGAGAAAACAGGTTTGTGGAATAGTTTTTTTAAAGGTTGGGGTCGATGCCTCAATTTATTATTTAAAGCAAAGTCCTCTTTAGACTGGGTAGAGGGAGACCCATTACATAGCCTGAAGGCCCAAGACCATGTGGACTGGATAAAAGGCTTGAAAGCCCATTTTTCTAGCCCAAAGGACCCCTCGGTGAAGAGTACTGCTATAGTACCCGCGCTGCTACAGTACCTGCTACAGCCCAGCCACCGCTATAGTACCTTCTATAGTGTTGCCGCTCCTACAGTCCTACTACAGTGCCCCTGCTACAGTACTGATACAATACCCCCAGAAATTCCTCCTTGGCCGGATTTGATCCTGGGTGTTTGGTTTCCATGCAAGAGCATGTACCACTAGGTTACAAGCTCGTTGGCACAAGGGTGTGGAATAGTGAATAAAAAAATCATCAGAGGAAGAAAATTAAAACCCCGCATCTCAATAGTTACATAATGTGTAACCAATTTAAACATCATATAACCCATGAGGATTAAGTACAATTAAAATCTATCACCATTTCACCAAAAACTAATATAAATAAATATATGGCATGTAACTCTTAAATAGTGTGTATTAATTTAACATTTTTACCTTGTTAATGAATTATGTCTATAGATAATGTAGAAATCATTTTAAACCATTAAATGTCTTCTAATATCCAAACACATAGAATAAATGTCATATTCCAAATAAAACACTCCAAACCAACTGGTTCATTTACTATATTCAGGATGAAATTTGTAGTGCCATAAACCCATTTATGTTCCGATTTTATTAATTCAAACAACAATCATTCCCCTAAAATTAATACATTTCCCCAAGAATATATTTCTATCCTTGAGAATCCCTTTATGTTCCTAATTAAAGGGGAAAATGAAAATATTTGTGATTTACCTAAATGAATATAATGAGATTTTACAAAGTCCCTATCATTGTACTATATGTCCCCATTAAATCATGTAAAAGAATAAATACTACTAAAGAGGTGATTACCTTACTCCATAATCAAAGAATCAGTCTCACAAGACTCATGAGAATTTGATCCATTACTCTATAACAATTTGACCAATTGAATATACATCCCATGAAATACTTTCACATCTGTGTAAATGGTCTCTTCTAGCTTCTCCACAATCAAAAAAACTGGCTCCAACGAAATCTATTATGTGGGAAAAAAATTAAATCATATCAATTGAACATAAAATTTCAACTGATATGAAACATACCAAACCCATTCATTAAATTAAAACAATACAATTTATCTCAGAACTAGGTTTCCCTATTTTACCACCTGATGATGAACCAAAAGATGAGAAAATTGAATGAAAACCTTATTTCCAATGGAAAAATCCATTGGATGGTACTCTTTATCCACATATGATTTTTTACAAATTTATTCGAGCATCATACTAGAATTTATTTAATCAATACATGCAGAAATATTTAGAAGAAAACATTATTCCACAAAAGATGATTTTCCCACAATATCAAAACAAATAGGTGACCTTCATGGGTGACCATTCAAATACTTTAAAGGAGTGATTGTAATTGATGACTAATAATTGTTGTTGTGAGAACACTCAATCAAAACTAGATGGATATCAAAATATACTTTAAAATATATTAAATAAGCATGAAGAATATCCTCTAGAATTTAAATAACATGCATCATATGTATGTATATATGTGGATGATATGTTTTACTCAATTGTACCTAAGTCCAAATTATCTCTTGGATACTTCTCTAGAACCTGTATATAAATCAAGGATCCCTTCTAGAAATAAAAACTAAAAGAAGAAAATGTAACCACCTGACTTCAACAAATATAACTTTCGTAGATCTTCACCATTTACTATCTCTTTGATCACAATACAATGATATTAATTTTCAACTAACCAATCAACGAATAGATATAATTAATCTCATACAAATTCTATGGTGATATAACAAAAAATTCCATGGATGACTCATCCCATTTCTAAACCATCACTTGATGAGGCTGAAGCAAATCAAAAGGCCTACAATTATCTGAATTAATCTATTTGTAGGTGTAATAGTGGGACAAAAAGGCAGTAATATCAGGATTTGTGTCCTACAACCATAATCAAAATCTTATATCATAAGTCTTATTTTTTTCCTAGATGAACATCCCACAATGTACCAAATAAATAAATCAAAACATAACTCCTCATATATGCTACGACAAAAAATTGATCCCCAAAACTGACAATACCATCTGAAGAGAGAGACAAAATAGGAGTAGTCTCCCTTCATATAAGGTTTCAAAAATTCTTATGAACTCTACAAACTACTACTAAATATATAGGATAAACATACTAAGATATGATCATAACTAAAATTTTTTCATACCTAAAACATCTTTTAGAGAATCTATATGCATAAATGAACAAATAAACATTGGGTTACACTATTATATCGAAGCCTTAAAAACATGTTATTTTATTTTCCTAATACAAGTGACATAAATGAAATTATTCTTCCCCGATGTGTAGGTGATATCAACAAAGTATTTTTGGAGGTATTCCACACACACCCTTTTTCAAAGATTAAATCCATTAAATGAGAAGACAAAACTCAAACTCTTAATGTTAGAAAATAATGAGAACATTTCCTGAAAATGATTATACTATAAACGCTTAAGAGGATGAATAACTCTAGAATACTTGATATCAAATGTGGGGTAATTATTCACATGTGTTTAAATATGGCGTGAACTGTAAGGAACCACATGATTATCTATAATGATACCAAAACTCCAAAAAAATGAAAGATGCATAACAAATAAGTAAAAACCATTTATGAGGTGATGATATGATCCGAATGATATCCATTGTAAAAATTAATTTCATATTGTTAAAGCAAAACTAAAAATTTTAATCCCATATGAAATTATCCCAATTTTTGGTAATAGATTTTAATGTTGATTCCAACATTTAAAATCCTTTATGAACATTCAGTAGTATCTAAAAGGCCATGTAATATTGGAATATAAATTTTATTATGTGGTTCCTCCTAGTAAAAGACTCCCTTTGTATTCTCAAGATCAATTAATATTCCATACTCAAAAAACACACCCACTTCCTGATTCTAGAATGTCTGTTTTTAATTCATTCCACAAAAATGATAACATCACTAGATATCAAAAACTAATCATAGATGGTTCCCTTTCCCATGTATAGATCTTGAATAAACCAAAATATCATCCATGAACACTACCAAAAAAGTTTAAAGATACTGATGGACTATCTGATTCATCAAATCCATAAAAAAGGTGTATTATTCATACCAAATGACATCACATGATATTGATAATGATCATACATACTCTAAAAATGTTATGTTTGATATATCACACTGATAAAATCTTAGCTAATGATAACTTTATTGATGACCAGTCATTGAAACACACTTCCCCCCTTTTACTGTTCAACTATGTCAACCACACTTGGAAAATGATACTAATTCTCAACTATTTCCTAGTTTAATTTTTGATAGTTCACCCACAATAATAATGAACCATTTTCATTATTGGAAACGAGAAAATGGGCTGCCCAAGGTGAAGCATTACTGACAACAAAACTATTCTCCATGAGGTAATCAAATTAAATCTTGAGATCTTCTAGCTCCACTGGTGACATACTATTAGTAGGTATCGGTATATTTTCTGAAACCTAAACTAGTAAAATTATAAACTCTAAATAACCTTATATATGAAGAAAATTTAAATCATCTAGGAAAATATCACAAAAACCTTGACCAACATCAGGAAGATAAACAATAGGGAAAACGTCATCTGGCTCAACAAAAATCATAGAAAAAACTCCTAATCTCTAGGTGGGAAGGACCAACATGACTAGACATTGTATCTCACTCTCCTTAAAGCACACATGAACATCCATTATCGATATGACATGAGACCCACCAAAAAAACCCCATCTTGATTGGAAATAATCCAATCCATCCTCATCATGATGTTAAAAATATCTAGATCGAGAACAAGAAAATCCATGACTAGCTACGTCTCAAATATAGATAACACACAATAAGGACATCAAAACCACTACAATTCACTCTTTGCAATAGGGGTATCTAACTACATTAGAAAGAAAATGGGTTCCGTTTGATGGTTTTTCATATAAAAAAATGCCAAGATATAAATGAAAGGGAAGGACTAGTATAATATAAAGAAACTACTACTAAGGGTGAAATAAATATGGTAAACCTCACTATTGATGGACCTGCATATACCTCTTCAATACAAACAACTACTTCATAAAGGGGAGTCACTCTTAAGTCCTATGGTTATATCCCAATTTTCCTTAAAACCTATGATTGTGTCATAGTATAATTTAGAGTTGATACACCCAAACCAAATTATAGTGTAGACATGGACCAATTGAAATGATGTAGATGAAAAGAATTCCCATAATTGTTAAAAACAATTGCAGGTGAATGACATGAATATCATGCGTGTTTGACCTTAGCACACTAATAATGTTTTATATGTACACCACTAGAAACAAATGGAGGGGATAAATAGGACAGTTTCTGAAAACCACCTCCACCAATCCTATAACGTTTTTTCCACATACAATTTTCACTAGAACACCACTGATGCGGTGAGTATGTGGAATAGAAGGTATATAATATCAAAACTTTCATTCCATGTTCAGTTTTAGCATCATTCCCCTAACCACTGTCTCCACGATTGGCCAAATGATTTATCATAATTAACAATGATATGATATCTTCTCCCAAATCCTTAAACTATTTTTGATATTCCAACTAGTCAATATTTATAACTTCACTTTAATACCAATCAATAATAAACTAATCGTAATTCCCTCTTAAATAGATAGTCAATCCAACCTACCACATACCCAATGGGAATCACGGTCCCTAAGGTCTAAATACTATCACTAGGGACAAAACAATTACCAGAGGGAATGATTTCACCAAAACCGAAATAATGAATTTTTATAAATATACATAAAAAATTGAAATAGTGTAAGATAAATATATTTCATAACTGTAACCAAATATATGAAACCAAAAAAATTCAAGAGAAGAAAACAATATCTATTTTCAATTTGAACTAAAAAAAGACTTCAATTGAATGAATAACCAAAAAATCCATGTGACAGCTTTGGAAAACTACCACTATCTCACTTCCATCTACCTATCATAGATGAAGAAACATCACCGCCTCACTAATACGTGTTGTTTTCTCATACATATAAAGACATAACTAGTTACACATATAATCAAAAAGGTAAACAGGGTGTGAGCTATAGGCTCAGTAGGGTCTCTGTAATGACCAATTTTTTTATAAATGGAATCTCTTTTCTTAAAAAATATCATATAATCACATGAAATCACCACTTAATAAACTACTAATTAATATGTGACCTTTAAAAATGTGTTTTTGACGTCGGTGTTTGGAATTTTGAAAATCTGACATACATGGTTGTGATTAGATAGTTATTTGGGGTACGATATGAAAACATAATTTTTGGGGAATAGTAACATACCATTATAAATAGTGACATACACTTATGAATAGTAACATACCTTTATGAATAGTTATATACCCTAATGAATAGAAACCTTATCTATGATATTATAAAAATATTATTCACATGAAAGTATGGTGTGCCTATATTTTAGAATAATTAAATGAATGTTTCAAAACTGGGTTTTTAATAATAAATTAGGAATTTAGTTAAATATTAAATTAATTATTTTTAGAATATTATTTTTAAAAAGTGGATTTCATTTTTGGATTCTACACCTCAAAAAATGGTTATGGTAAATTAATAGGATTTTTCTGAAATACATGAATTTTTTTGTGAATAGTAAAATACAATAATTTGCGATAAATGATATATAATGGATTTATTGAGTCATTGATGACGATCTAACATAGTAATCCCAATTAGTTCTAAATTGCATGAATTTATTACAATTTTTGGACATGTAATCATCACTATTTGAGGTCTTGAGGGAAATAAATAAACAAATGATAAAACAATTATTGAAACCCTCATATCCTCTACTATAACCCTCTTCAATCCCTCTTCTCTCCACTCTTCTCCAGCCTTGTGACTTGCCAATATTCTCCCAAAATCTACTCCAAACATCTTATCCACATACAAAATTTCCTATTCTCTTTAATGGAAAAAATCCTCTACTCTTAAGAGGCTCTCAAAGGAGTTAAACTCGAGAGGTAAATTCCTCAATCCAATTCTTTTATTTCATTTGAGTTCAGTTACTTTCTTTTTCCTTTAATCACATCCCATCACCTAATTCTATGATAACTCTAGTATAATACATGTTGTATAATTTTGTTATGATAATGGGGTATTTAATTATCATTTCCCCTTTCACCATATTTTGTTTGAATGAAATGAAATCACCGTTTGAGATGTGTTAGTTTTGCACATTTAAGGACAACGATCTATCAATTTATATGAGCATCTTTAATTATGACCATTAAAACATTTGTTTTATGGTTTTAAAAAAGTATTATAAATTTAATATATCCTAGTTATGTTTTTTTAATCCTTTTATACAAATGGTATTATGTTATAAAGAAAAACTTGTTCGTTTTAATCAAACCCCCTAGTTAACCAAAACAGTTATCATTAAGGTTTTATATAATAAATCATCTTCACTACAAAAAACCAAATTAATTATTATTAAAATGTAATATCATGTATGTTCACTAATAATATAAAAATTAAATTCTAGACAACCAATTTCATATTATGAGTTTATCGGAACATGAACTGATTATCATGAACCAAGCAAGAAAATAGACCCGAACATTGAAATTGAACATTATAACCAATCGAAAAGGTATGGAATAAACAAAAAAATATTACAATAAATCAATTAAATATATAATAGTTCCTAGGGTTAAAAATTAATAATCCTAATTTTTTTATTTAAGTCACTAATAACATGTGGAGAACACCATCATACATAAGGTAAGGGATCCTCTCCATTTCACTTTTTTCAAGATTGTCCTCTATATTATGACCATTTTTGTGTAATTCCTAGTGATGTTTAATGGTTAATAACCTCCCAATACATTCCTAATTATGTATAAAAGATGATAAATCCTTTTATCTCTCATAAACCCCTCTTATGTACGCCCAATTCCATGCCAATATTCTACAAGATATTCCACCCGAACCACCTTTATTTCTTCAACCAGCTCTATCATTCTTTTAGCCAAAATAAAGTTTCTTTTTAATTTTTTATAAAACATATAAATTATGTTTTTATGCTCCAAATCATGTCTCATGATCCATCCCTCATTATCTTCTGGGGAAATACAGGCTTTTAATAGAATCTATCCTCGATATTTCTAAATAAGAAAACATGTTTTAAGTGAACATCCCAAAATATCTTATAATTTAAAGTGAACTATACCATTTGTTTTAATCCACCATTTTATTTATAAAATCATTATTTTTATTATGAAAACATTATTTATTTAAATATTATTTTTTAAAAAATATTGTTCTCTTTTATATTTTAAATCCTTTTTAGTATTTTCCAAAAAACCATTGAAAAACGATTTAATGCTAAAAATTTTCAAGTACACTTTTTACTAGTTGTCACCTCTGTTTGACATAAAATACCATGAAAGATTCATATTTTATGTTATGAAATTCCCTGTATTATCTAATTCATTTCGTCATGGACATCTTCATGATACGACCAGGGGTTATGCTTTATGTCATGATTGTGGTACCCAATTCATTCCATGGGTAACCATTATGTTCGAGTAAGATTGATTATGTATGATTATTTACATGGAAAAAACATTCATGAAATGTAATAAGGGTGTACCAAGATAGCACTCTAATGCATTGGGTGAAGTTAATTCTCATGAGAGGATATGTGCAGCGGTCTTGGCCGTTAGCCATGGCTGGTCCAACTATGGGAAATGTGATTGGAAGTTATCCTTGACCAATAATAATATGGGAAACAAGATTGATAGTTATCCATGGTACATACTAAATACATGTTTTATGTTTCTCTCACATTTCTATGATTCCATGTTTATATGATCCTAGGTTTATTTCTAAGGGTTCCATTTGTACCTTGCTTTTGATATCATTATTTCATGCCTCCCAACTCATGTACTTGAGCATTATTCTTATCATCATTCCCTTACTAGGATTTTTACCTCATCCTTTTTTCCATTTGTTCCCCAGGGAACCCTATACAGATGTAAGGGCTCAAAGGAAGTTAAGATCTCTTTATGGATAATAAATAAAGATGTTTTTTATCCACATGTTTTATGTTTTATGTACCTAGTCTTCAAATATTCTAGACTTCATGATACTTGTCTTCCCCTAGGAGGTATAATTATGCTTAAAATCTTGTAATGACATATATAAAAGTATACTATCGATATCATTAGTATCAGAGCATGGTCTAGTTATTTTTGGGGATTAAGAATAGATCACCTTAGTGAGATCCTTATGGATGATTAAAAGTATAAGAATGAACCACTAAGTTTTGGTAAGTATAGTGTAAGTGGTTTATAAATAAAATACATCTCTGTATGGATACAGATAGGTAGAGAAGGCTCTGGAACATATGTACCTTGGATTGAAAACTCTAACAAGGAGTTTCATGATTGACTCGGGTTATCATAGTACATGACAACAAGCCTTGAATCACTCTTGGTATTAACACTCCATAGGGATATTCATTGGAATATTCATGATCATAGTAAAAACCATTATTAAGGGAATAAAAAAACCCATAATAATAAAAGATAAGAAATAGATCGAGGATAACCTAGATGTAAACATAAGGAACCAAAGGTTAGGATATACTTATTGTAACATCCCAAGTAAGTAATGAATAATAGATATTTTTATCTATGTTTATTAATGATTAATATAGTGTTATAGAGGCTTAAAATGAAAATAAATACAATCTTATGCATGGAATACACTAATATTCTTAAAAGATTGTTTTAGTGCCTTTTGATGGCAAACCATTTTTGAATCTATATTTTGACAGTTTTATAAACTATGTTTGTAAAAATAAACTTATTATTTATGATTGGGACATCAAAATTTACTTTGTGTGAATTTTTGGTATTTTTCTGACAATGTTCATTTTTTAATGAATAGTGAAAAATACTGCATTTTACATCAAAACTGCTTTTTAATCTAATTTATTTATATGATTAGATTATCTTTTGAATTGGTATTAATGTGTAATATGAATATATTTTTACCATTTAATCCAATGGTGGTCATTGGAATCAATTTCACTTTGAAATTGGACTTAAACTAGTATCAATCTTTTGATACTTATTGTTTTGTAAAAACACGCTATTTGCTCTGGCAGCGGGAATTAATTATTAAATTAATTAATGTGACTTATATGATTTGAATTTTGTAAAATAGACTTCACTTTTAAATTCGGAATATTAAATATATCTTAGGGTGAATTTTTGGTAATTTTCTGAAAAACTTCAATTTTTGATGAATAGTGAAACCACTAAGTGGTAATGAAGCAAACTGATTTTTCAGTTAAATGAAAGTTTAGCACTAATGTGTATTGAATTTTGAAAATCCGACATACATGGTTGTCATTAAGAAGTAAAATGTGGATCAATGAGATTATAATAATTTTTTGTGAATAGTAACTTATTAAGTTCTTAATCGCGATTAGTGGTAATTAGGGTAGTTTAAGGTATATATAATGCTTTAATAATAGGAAATGACCTAGACACATGTCCCAAACTTATTGGTTGTGTCATGTCCGACCAAGAAAATCCATGGGTCAACTTGGGGACCCCATGGAGACACTTTGGTTTGGAAATGACATAAATAACTTTTTATTAAATGTTAAAGTAAAAATGACACAAACAAAAGATGTTTTACGAAAACAATTTTTACATGGGGTTATAAGGATCATATTTTTGATTATAAATATTCATTGGAAAAATAAAAGTATTTAATACATTATAGTATTTTTTTATGATTTTTAGACATTAAATAAATTAAATTATTTATGACATAATAATGATGCAGCGATGACATCATTATTTGACGATTTAAATAAAATGGAAAGATAATGTAAAATCTATGAACTACAGATGTCCAAAACTTATTGGATGAGTGGATTTAGAAGCCTTATCACCTTATCCACGAATTATATCAATGTGGGACCTTTTGAAACCAAAAAACATTTTCAAATAAAGTAATATTTCTTTACTTTCCAAAAGTGCCCCTCCTCTCCTCTTATAAAAGGCCCCCACCTCTACCTCATTTCACACACTACTAAAGACTTTTGCTCGGCCAACCCCTGCCCATTTACTCTCTCCACATCCCTATCCTCATCCTAGAGGATTCCCTTTGGGCAGAATCCTTTCAAAGGAAGCCTTTAGACTCAAATCAAAAGGAGTTACACTTTTAAAGGTAATTAATTCCCTAATGTTCATTTGTTTTATTTTGCTTCTCCAACACCCTAAACTCTTTTTATTTAATTCTTTTGTAAAAACACCAGTATCTTCAATATACTAGGATGTTGTTATAAGATTTATTTGAGCTACACTCTCACACAACTACATCAAATGGTTAAAGAACATACGGTTTCCGTGGATGGAGAAATTATGCCTCCCGAAATGATGATTGTTCAATACTCATTTAACAACTTCAAAGGTGGCCATTATGATGTCACTATTTTTATATATGATATATAATATGTTTATATTTTCCTTAAGATTCTGTTTTTTTCATTTTGGTCATACCTTTATGGTTTCCATTATGGGTAAACACGACATCTTCATTTTAGGAAGTGCGGACTACCGCCCCCTGAAAGTGATTTGATTCGTTAATACCATATGTGGGACATATAAAGGATGGAAATATGATATTATATTTCATATTATACTGGAATTATAATATACCTTTATATCATTATGATTCTGTTCTATAAAATACAAAATAGAAATGAAAGTAGCGTTCATGCGTACGTACGGATTACCGTCTCCATGAACGGTGCATTTCATTTCTTACCTCTAAATGATTATGTAATATTATAAATGCATGTATGTACTGGATATATATGAAATATATGATATCTACATAATGAATACCATTCTGGATATAACGAACCTTTGACCAAATTAACAACATGTAATGTAAGAAGTCTATTTTTGACTTAAGAACCAAATACCGACAAAATGAACATTATTAACTTAACTGATTACATGATGTTCATAACATGGTATAAAAGGAATAATGAACTTGAAAAAGATTCATAAGAAAGTAGAGATTAACTCAAGTTTGTTATTCAAGATATTAAAGAACGGTCGGGTCAAGTCGGATACGAGGTATGGGACTTCGTCTCAATCTCCTTTCATTGAGGCATATTTTACTTTATACACAACTTTCTTTTATACGGTGTATAAACCCCTTTGACATTTATGTTTATTCAAAAGGAATATTTTTTATACGAAGCGTTTACTAAACGACAAAAGGGAATGTTTTTGTCGTACGTATGCGGCGACAACGACTTCTCCGCCGTCGTGACCGTTATTTGAGTTTCGGCTTCCTCTACAAGCCATACTTTTTTTTAAAACGAAAAATAAATACGATGTTTTACTTTGGTATTGAAAATGGTTTTCATAATGTTTTTATTATATCAATGTGTTGTATTGATATCTCGTGATTCAAATGTGGAAATGTTATGTTTCCTTTATGCATGTTTTATGTGATATGATTATGTTATGGTTCTTGGGCATTATTATGAAGATGGGTGGTTTCGTGATAAACTAAGGGCGGGTGAGCCCGTTATAGCTCTCCAATGCATTGGGTAACGCGAAGGAGTGAAACGTTAAGGTTTCTCCGAAGAGATTTTAGGGAATATACTGTGATGGGTATTCCAAATGTAACCAAGAGGGTTACTCCCTACGTAAGAATGTTATGAATGCCTCAAGTTACCTTTATGTCTTATGATTTCTATGATTTATTCATGATTTTATGAGGTATGTTAAAGTGCCTATGTTTTATGGGTAAAGTGTGATTTCATTCTTATGTATATATGAACTCATGTTTCCTTTCCATGTTTTTTTATAACCCATACTGAGTTTTTATGCTCATCCCAAGTTTTTGAAATGTTTTTCACAAGTCAAGGGAAAGGTACATGATAAGATGATAGAGTCAAGGATGTGTCAAGAAATAATCCATGTTTTATTTTAAATGTGTTTCAATTTATGGGAATGAAGAATACTATCTTTATGTAACCACTTTGTTTATATGTGGAATGTAATGCACGTTTTATGATCTAATTCTCTAAAACTCTAAACCCGAAAAGATCCTCAATGTGTTATCTTGTAATAACTCAAGATTAAGTAAGGTTTAAGGCTGGGGCCTTATAGTTGGTATCAAAGGTCGGTTTAGATAACTTTAGGAGTTAGAATTCTATTAAATGATTATCCAAAAATATTTTTTTTGAAGTGATATAGCATTTAAAGATTACCAGGTTGCTTCATTTAAGACATGTTTGTTCAGAATGGTTTTCCGCAGAGGAAACAGGGAAGCAGTGCTAGGAAGGCATACAGAAGGAAATAACCTTCCGAATCAGCATCCAGAAATGGTCGGAATTAGAACTGAGCAGTTTGTTGCAGTAATGGCGTAGTTGACTCAAGCGATAAATGGCGGTGGTATCCATGCACGAGATCAGCCAGATCAACCGCAGAGGAACATGTCAGTGGTGGAACATTTCATGAGGCAACATCCACCATCATTCAGAGGATCATCTGACCCTGTGCTAGCTGAAGGGTGTATTAAAGCACTGGAGAAGATTTTTGATGTCATGGGGTGTTCAGACAATCAAAAGGTTAGTCTTGCTATTTACCGTTTGGAGGGAGAAGCAGATCAGTGGTGGTCTATGGTTAAAAATATCAGGGACGCCGATGAGATTGATGCTCTTGACTGGGATGAATTCAAAGGTATGTTTCTTGAGAAGTATTTTCCAAAGGCTGTTCAACTTAGGATGGAAAATCAATTCTTGGAATTGAGGCAAGAGGAAGACTCAGTGGCTGCCTATGAAGAAAGGTTCACTCGATTGGCAAGGTATGCTCCAAATTTTATCAGGGACCTTGATAGTAAAATCAATCGTTTTTACTTAGGATTAAAGCCAAAGTATCGAAGGGTATTAGCTTCTCGTGAGTTTAAAAGCTATGAAAAGCTTGTTCGATGTGCTGAGAAGGTGGAAATGGAGTTTGCCTATGACCAAGTGTTCTATAACAACCAGCAGAAGAAGAGACCGAGGTGGCAGGAGAAAGGTAAGAATTCTTCAAAAAAGTCTGATGGTAAGAGAACTAAGTTTCCAGTTTGTGATAAATGTGGCAAAAGGCATGCTGGGGAATGTCTTCTGAATTCTGGGAAGTGCTACCGATGTGGTAAGATGGGACATAAGGCTCGTGATTGCACTGAAAAGGATCAAGGTGAAGGTAAGAACAAATTTGATTTACAGTTAGTGAAATTTTATAAGTGCAATGAGATGGGTCACTATGCAAACGAGTGTCCGACAAAGAGCTTGAGTGATGGGAAGCAGTTAGACTACAAGCAGAAAGGGGTGGTGAAATCCTTTGCAACTACTTCAGCAGATGTCGGACCATCAAATGAAGTTGTATCAGGTACTTTGTTTGTTTTTTCAGATTATGCCAGTGTGTTGTTTGATTCAGGGTCTACACATTCTTTTATCTCTGAAACCTTTTCTAGTAAAATGGGAATACCATCTCAAGAAATGACTCCTGATGTTTTGGTAAAAACACCTGGGGGAAGTGTCGAGGCAAAAAGAATTTATAAGAATCTTCCTATCCTTATCTGTGGAAAGAACCTACTTGCAAACCTTATTGTTCTACCTCTAGTAGAGTTTGATGTTATCCTGGGTATGTATTGGCTCTCTATTTACCATGCTAAGATTGACTGTAGAGCTAAAGAAGTTTCTTTTCAGAAAGACATTTAGTTTGTTTACAAGAATGAACCCTTACTTTTGATAACATATCAAGAGTCCAAGAAACTTGTGAAAGATGGAAATGAATGTTACCTTGCACACGTCGTTGAAAATAAAGGAACTGTTCAGATTAATGATGTGCCAGTGGTAAATGAGTATCCTGATGTTTTTCCTGATGAGTTGCCTGGAATAATACCAGATCGGGAAGTTGAGTTTACTGTTGACTTAGTTCCTAATGCTAAGCCAATTTCAAAACCCCCTTATCGAATGGCACAAATTGAACTTTTAGAGTTGAAGGAGCAATTGCAAGATTTATTAGAGAAATGTTTCATTAGACCTAGCACATCACCATGGGGTGCTCCTGTTTTATTTGTTAAAAAGAAAGATGGTTCTATGAGACTTTGCATTGATTATAGAGCCTTGAATAATATCACTGTTAAGAAAAAATATCCTTTGCCTCATATCGATGATTTGTTTGATCAGATCCAGGGAGCTCAGTTTTTTTTCAAAGATTGACCTGAGATCGGGGTACCATCAGCTGAAGGTAAAGGAGGCAGATATTCCGAAGACCACATTCCGTACGAGATATGGCCATTATGAATTTGTAGTAATGCCTTTTGGGCTAACCAATGCACCTGCTGTATTCATGGACTTAATGAATAGAATTTTCCCTGAGTCCTTGGATAAGTTTGTGGTGGTTTTCATTGATGATATTTTGGTGTTTTTTAAAAGTAAAGAGGAGCATGAAAAACATTTAAGGGTTATATTGAAAACATTAAAAGAAAAGAAACTGTATGGTAAATTCAGCAAGTGTGATTTTTGGTTGCAACAAATTTCTTTCCTTGGTGACATTGTCTCTAAAGATGGAATAATTGTTGATCCTGCAAAAACAAAAGTTGTGGAAGAATGTCCAAGACCCAAAAATGTAACCGAGATTCGTAGCTTACTTGGTTTGGCGGGCTATTACCGATGGTTTGTTAGAAATTTTTCACGGTTATCTAGTCCAATGACTAAGCTAACTCAGAAGGGTGTTAAGTTTATCTGGACAAAAGAATGTGATGATTGTTTTCAGGAATTGAAAAGAAGATTGGTGAATGTTCCAGTTTTGGCACTACCTTCCAGGAATGGTGAGTTTGTTATATACAGTGATGCTTCATTGAAAGGACTTGGTTGCGTCCTAATGCAGAACGATCAGGTAATTGCTTATGCTTCACGACAGTTGAAAACTCATGAGGTAAATTACCCTACACATGATTTGGAATTAGCTGCTGTTGTTTTTTCTTTAAAAATTTGGAGGCATCATTTGTATGGAGTAAAGTGTGAAATATATACCGATCACAAAAGTTTAAAGTATATATTCACTCAGAAAGAGTTAAACATGAGACAAAGGGGATGGCTGGAATTAATCAAGGATTATGATTGTACAATTCATTACCATCCGGGAAAAGCAAATAAAGTGGCTGATGCTTTGAGTCGAAAAAGTAATGCTTCATTAACAATGTTGCGTTTGGAACATGATCCTTTGGTTAACGATTTGATGAACTTTTGCATAGAAGTTGTTGGTGCAGGAAGTCCTTCTGTTTTGTTTCAGGTATCAGTGAGATCTTCTCTATCAGATAGAATCAAGCAGGCACAGAAGCAAGATAGTGAGTTGCAGAAAAAGGTAGAGCTGGTTCAGAAAGGTAAGTTGCCTGAATTCAACATTGATAATGATTGTGTTTTGAGATTTGGGAAGAGATTTTGTGTGCCTTATGATTCACAGTTGAAGAGAGATTTGTTATGTGAAGCTCATAGTTCTCCGTTTTCAGTTTATCCGGGCAGTACTAAGATGTATAGAGATCTGCGGGAGTATTACTGGTGGGATGGAATGAAAAGAGATATTGCTGATTTTACTGTGAAGTGTTTGACTTGTAAGCAGGTTAAAGAAGAGCGGCAGTTACCGAAAGGGATGCTTCAGCCTTTACCAGTGCCAGAGTGGAAATGGGAGAATATATCCATGGACTTTGTTGTTGGATTACCGAAGACATCTCGAGGTAATAATGAAATCTGGGTTATTGTTGATCGCTTGACCAAATCTGCTCATTTCCTTGCTATACGAGATACTTTCTCTCTTGATCAACTTTCCCGTTTGTATCTTAAAGAGATAGTCAGGTTATATGGAGTTCATCTCTCCATTGTATCGGATCGTGATCCCAGGTTTACTTTTAACTTTTGGAAAGGCCTTCAGAAGTCGTTGGGTACTGAATTAAATTTTAGTACAGCTTTTCATCCTCAATCAGATGGACAGTCAGAACGAACAATTCAGACATTGGAGGATATGCTACGAGATTGTTCTATGGATTATCAGGGAAGTTGGGACCAACATCTTTCTTTGGTTGAATTTTCATATAATAACAGTTTTCATTCTAGTATACAGATGGCACCATTTCAGGCATTATATGGGAAGTGGTGTCGAACTCCAGCTTTCTGGGATGAAGTGGGTGAAAGAAAGTTGATGGGACCAGAATTGGTAGAAGTGATGGTAGAAAAAGTTCAGCTGATTCAGAAACACATGAGAACAGCTCAGAGCAGGCAGAAGAGTTATGCGGATAACAGGAGGAAGGATCTATCTTTCGAGGTAGGTGATCATGTTTATCTCAAGGTTTATCCTTGGAAAAGTGTGATGAGATTTGGTAAGAAAGGAAAGTTGAGTCCAAGGTTCATTGGACCATACGAAATTCTGGAGAGAGTTGGATCAGTTGCATACCGAGTGGCTTTACCTCCGAGTTTATCTCAGGTACACAATGTTTTTCACGTTTCGATGTTGAGAAAGTATATGCCAGATCCATCTCATGTTTTGAGTCCAGAGGTAGTTCAGCTGGAAGAGAACCTATCATATGAGGAACAACCGGCCCAGATTCTTGACCACAGGGAGCAAGTGTTACAGAATAAGGTGATTCACCAGGTAAAGGTTTTGTGGAAAAACCACATGATTGAAGAGGCAACATGGGAATCTGAAAATGCAATGAGGGATAAGTACCCCCATTTATTCGATAAGTAAATAAATTGCGGGGACGCAATTTTCTAAAGGGGGGAAGGATGTAACATCTCAAGTAAGTAATGAATAATATATATTTTTATCTATGTTTATTAATGATTAAGATAGTGTTATAGAGGCTTAAAATGAAAATAAATACAATCTTATGCATTGAATACACTAAAATTCTTAAAAGATTGTTTTAGTGCCTTTTGATGGCAAACCATTTTTGAATCTATATTTTGACAGTTTTATAAACTATGTTTGTCAAAATAAACTTATTCTTTATGATTGGGACATCAAAATTTACTTTGTGTGAATTTTTGGTATTTTTCTGACAATGTTCATTTTTTAATGAATAGTGAAAAATACTGCATTTTACATCAAAACTGCTTTTTAATCTAATTTATTTATATGATAAGATTATCTTTTTAATTGTTATTAATGTGTAATATGAATATATTTTTACCATTTAATCCAATGGTGGTCATTGGAATCAATTTCACTTTGAAATTGGACTTAAACTAGTATCAATCTTTTGATACTTACTGTTTTGTAAAAACACGCTATTTGCTCTGGCAGCGAGAATTAATTATTAAATTAATTAATGTGAATTATATGATTTGAATTTTTTAAAATAGACTTCATTTTTGAATTCAGAATATTAAATATAGCTTAGGGTCAATTTTTGGTAATTTTCTGAAAAACTTCAATTTTTGATGAATAGTGAAACCACTAAGTGGTAATCAAGAAAACTGATTTTTCAGTTAAATGAAAGTTTACCACTAATGTGTATTGAATTTTGATAATCCGACATACATGGTTGTCATTAAGAAGTAAAATTTGGTTCAATGAGATTATAATAATTTTTGGTGAATAGTAACTTATTAAGTTCTTAATCGCGATTAGTGGTAATTAGGGTAGTTTAAGGTATAAATAATGATTTAATAATAGGAAATGACCTAGACACATGTCCCAACCTTATTGGCTGTGTCATGGCCGACCCAGACAAGCCATGGGTCAACTTGGGGACCCCATGGAGACACTTTGGTTTGGAAATGACATAAATAACTTTTTATTAAATGTTAAAGTAAAAATGACACAAACAAGAGATGTTTTACGAAAACAATTTTTACATGGGGTTATAAAGATCAGAGTTTTGATTATAAATATTCATTTGAAAGATAAAAAGATTTCCTACATCATAGTATTTTTTTTATGATTTTTAGACATTAAATAAATTAAATTATTTATGACATAATAATGATGCAGCGATGACATCATTATTTGACGATTTAAATAAAATGGAAAGATAATGTAACATCAATGCACTACACATGTCCAAATCTTATTGGATGAGTGGATTTCGAAGCCGTATCACCTTATCCACGAATTATATCAATGTGGGACCTTTTGAAACCGAAACACATTTTCAAATAAAGTAATATTTCTTTACTTTCCAAAAGTGCCCCTCCTCTCCTCTTATAAAAGGCCCCCACCTCTACCTCATTTCACACACTACTCAAGCCTTTTGCTCGGCCAACCCCTGCCCATTTACTCTCTACACATCCCTCTCCTCATCCTAGAGGATTCCCTTTGGGCATAATCCTTTCAATGGAATCTTTTAGACTCAAATCAAAAGGAGTTACACTTTTAAAGGTAATTCATTCTCTCATGTTCATTTGTTTTATTTTGCTTCTCCAACCCCCTAAAATCTTTTTATTTACTTCTTTTGTAACAACACCAGTATCTTAAATATACTAGGATGTTTTTATAAGATTTATTTGAGCTACACTCTCACACAACTACATCAAATGGTTAAAGAACATACGGTTTCCGTGGATGGTGAAATTATGCCTCCCGAAACGATGATTGTTCAATACTCATTTAACACCTTCAAAGGTGGCCATTATGATGTCACTATTTTTATATATGATATATAATATGTTTATGTTTTCCTTAAGCTTCTGTTTTTTTCATTTTGGTCATACCTTTATGGTTTCCATTATGGGTAAACACGATATCTTCATTTTAGGAAGTGCGGACTACCGCCCCCTGAAAGTGATTTGATTCGTTAATACCATATGTGGGACATATAAAGGATGTAACTATGATATTATATATGATATTATACTGGAATTATAATATACCTTTATATCATTATGATTCCGTTCTATAAAATACGAAATAGAAATGAAAGTAGCGTTCATGCGTACGTACGGATTACCGTCTCCATGAACGGTGCATTTCATTTCTTACCTCTAAATGATTATGTAATATTATAAATGCATGTATGTACTGAATATATATGACATATATGATATCTACATCATGAATACCATTCTGTATATAATGAACCTTTGACCAAATTAACAACATGTAATGTAAGAAGTCTATTTTTGACTTAAGAACCAAATACCGACAAAATGAACATTATTAACTTAACTGATTACATGATGTTCATAACATGGTATAAAAGGAATAATGAACTTGAAAAAGATTCATACGAAAGTAGAGATTAACTCAAGTTTATTATTCAGGAGATTAATGAACGGTCGGGTCAAGTCGGATACGAGGTATGGGACTTCGTCTCAATCTCCTTTCATTGAGGCATATTTTATTTTATACACAACTTTCTTTTATACGGTGTATAAACCCCTTTGACTTTTATGTTTATTCAAAAGGAATCTTTTTTATACGAAGCGTTTACTAAACGACAAAAGGGAATGTTTTTGTCGTACGTATGCGGTGACAACGACTTCTCCGCCGTCGTGACCGTTATTTGAGTTTCGGCTTCCTCTACAGGCCATACTTTTTTTTAAAACGAAAAATAAATACCATGTTTTACATTGGTATTGAAAATGGTTTTCATAATGTTTTTATTATATCAATGTGTTGTATTGATATCTCGTGATTGAAATGTGGAAATGTTATGTTTCCTTTATGCATGTTTTATGTGATATGATTATGTTATGGTTCTTGGGCATTATTATGAAGACGGGTGGTTCCGTGATAAACTAAGGGCGGGTGAGCCCGTTATAGCTCTCCAATGCATTGGGTAACGCGAAGGAGTGAAACGTTAAGGTTTCTCCAAAGAGATTTTAGGGAATATACTATGATGGGTATTCCAAACGTAACCAAGAGGGTTACTCCCTACGTAAGAATGTTATGAATGCCTCAAGTTACCTTTATGTCTTATGATTTCTATGATTTATTCATGATTTTATGAGGTATGTTAAAGGGCCTATGTTTTATGGGTAAAGTATGATTTCATTCTTATGTATATATGAACTCATGTTTCCTTTCCATGTTTTTTTATAACCCATACTGAGTTTTTATGCTCATCCCAAGTTTTTGAAATGTTTTTCACAGGTCAAGGGAAAGGTACATGATAAGATGATAGAGTGAAGGATGTGTCAAGAAATAATCCATGTTTTATTTTAAATGTGTTTCCATTGATGGGAATAAAGAATACTATCTTTATGTAACCACTTTGTTTATATGTGGAATGTAATGCAAGTTTTATGATCTAATTCTCTAAAACTCTAAACCCGAAAAGATCCTCAATGTGTAATCTTGTAATAACTCAAGATTAAGTAAGGTTTAAGGATGGGGCCTTATACTTATCCCTTACAAGTTTATCCTTTTATGTCCAAAGTTTTATTGTTTTTTTATGTTCAATAACCAAGTATTCAATCCCTATAAATTTTTATTCCTTTTCATAGTTAATGGAGCGAAATAGAAGAATGAATTGCAATAACCAATGTGATAGGAAATGTAAATATTTCCCAAATGATATGCCTGATATGACCAGAGCAGGTGCTAAGAACATCATGACAGTACTTGTTCAGTTGTCTCAAGTTATGAATAATAACATGAATCATGTGTAACTTCCTCTTAATCCATAAAATGGTAAGTTTCCATATAATCCTTCATGTGAAAAGGCCTACCATGATTAGTTGATAATATGATCCCCTACTCACATAATAGTGGATTAACTCCATTGAAATGACATTCTTCATCCTCTAGTGCACGGAAGAAGTGAAAGAAATATTGGTGGTTTATCGTTTGGATGGGAAATAAGATTAATGGTGGAAACTGATCAAAAAAATGAAGCCCTAGGAGGATATTGATTCTATTTATTTTTAGGAATTAAAGAGCATGTTTTCAATAAATATTTTCCTTGAACCCTCAATCTCAAGATAGAATGAGAGTTCCTTGGTCTGTAGATGAATAAAGATGAGTCCATCGGGTCATATGGAGAAAACATCAGAAATCATGAAAGTTATGCCTCTGGTGTTGTCATGAAAACCGAAATAATGGTTGATAAATTCTTTAGTGGGTTAAAGATGAGTCTACAGATGGAATTGGCGATACAAGATTTCTATAGTTAAGAGGAGATTTTATGTTGTGCCCACTTGGTTGAAATGGAGATTAGATACTCTCAGTGGTCTTGTTGGCCCAGTTCCAAGAAACTATAAACGGATAACTACATGGGTGGTCCAACAAACAAATCCAATGATGGAAAGAAGACCTAATATCCCACTTGTAAATGTTTTGGGAAGAATCACCTTGGGAACAATTTTAAGGGAACCAAGAATTGATTCTAATGTAGAATGTTGGGTCATCTGGAGAAACCCTACCGAAGGGATACAGAAAATCCTGCTAATGTGGAAGAAGAAAGGAAGGTTTATATCAATGCTCATCTAGTGGTGTAGAGTTAAAATTCAAGAATCATGGGCATTATGCAATAAATTTCCCTAATACATGTATTGTCAGATGAAATAAACAACAACCTCCAAGGTAACATGGAAGGGATTATGCTATCACTACTCTTAAGGTGGAGCCAGATAGTGATTTGGTCACATGTATGATAGTTATTCATTCAAGAATAGTGAACATACTATTTGATTATGGTTCTACACATTCTTTCATGTCATTCAAATTTAGTAGAAGTATCCAAACACCCCTTGAAAATTTGGACCAAAATTTATCTGTGAGAATAAGAAATGGGGATATTATTGCGTCCATGATTTATAAATCCTCTCTAGTTAACGTTTTTGGATTGAACATCCTAGAAACTTTGGTTATACTTCCTTTGGTGGAGTTCAAAGAAATCTTGGGAATGGATTGGCTATCATTATACATGGCCAAGATCAGCTGTCGGGAAAGGGACATCACTCTTCACATCCTTAATCATAAACCGATTATTTACCAGTGTATGGAAGAATATGAATCTCCTTTAGAATCATCGTCACAAGTGTGGATACTTTTTCCTTTTGTGAAATTATATCTAACTAAAAGAATTGAGGCAATGTAGATAATCATCATTAATAACATGCCTATCATGAGGGATTACACTGATGTATTCCATGAAGAGTTGTTTGGACTTTATCCAGACCGAGACGTTGAGTTCTTAGTAGAATTTATCCATCGATATCTCCCTATCTCAAGAAACCTTACAAAATGACCATTTTAGAGTTGGAAGAGCTGAAAAAGCAGTTATAGGACAATTTGGATAAGGGTTTCATACGCCTCAGTGATTCACCATGGGGTCTCCTAGTTTTTTTCATCAAGATGAAGGATGGATAAATTCACCTCTACATTGATTATTGTGAGATCAATAAAATAATGATAACGAAAAAGTATCCCCTTCCATGGATAGATGAGTTATCAGATTAGCATTGTGGGGCCTATTATTTCACTAAGGTGGAAATTTGGTCAGGATATTACCAATTAATGGGGAAGAAGGAAGATATTCCCAACACAGCCTTTTGAATGAGGTATGGACACTATGAGTTCATAGTGATGCCCTATGGAATAACTAATGCTCGAGCAATTTTCATGGATTTAATGAATAGAGTCTTTATAGATTATCTATACAAATTTTTGGTAGTCTTTATTGACAATATTCTCATATAATCCAAGAGCAAGGAAGAACATGAGGGTCATTTGAATATTGTTTGAAAGAAGTTTTGAATGGAGAAGATATATAAAAAGTACGGTAAATGTTAGTTATATATGGAGGATGTATCATTCATGGGGCATGTTATCCCCTTCAAAGGGATATTTTTGGACCATTCCATGACAATGGAAATTGAATAGTAGCCCATGCCTACTTCTATAATGATGATCTGCAACTTTCTGGGCCAGGATAGATATTATAAAGGATTGGTGAATAACTTTTCATGATTATCAAGACCAATGAACAAGATGAAATAGAAGGGAGTAATGTTTATCTAGACTCAGGAATGAGAAGCCTGTTTTTAAGAGATTAAAATATTGGGCAAAAATCCCTCAAGGTAATATTGAATCATTTTTGAGTTGATTGAGTTTGTTAACTAAATAGGTTTCCATGGTGAATTGTCGAGTTCTAGAGATTTGGTTTAGAATTTATGTTGAAAAAGAACCATGAAAATGGAATGGAATATCTGAAGGTGGTAAAAAAGAATAGTTAAAAGTTTTCACCGTTTTCCAGTGTTTTCCAATATTTTGTTGTCCAAATTTTGGAGTTTGGTGAGCATCATGAAATATAAATTTTTTTATGTTCTCATCAAAATATGGAAAAGGAATGTGTTAAATGATGATTGGATTCTTGATGTGGATTTCTTGAAGAGAAGAATAAAGTTGAAGATGTTATTCACGATTATGACGAGATTAATGAATGGAAGAGTTGAAGTGCATTGTGTCAGCGATTAGAATTGTAAGGGGAGAATAGTGGAGAAGATGTGAAGGAATTGACAAAACTCTCCATGATTATGACGAGCTCCAAGATTAGAAAATTTATGTGGTTCTTCGCAATATATAGATAATTTCTATAGAAATTTCAGAGCTTCGTGATTTGAGATGACGTGGTGCTGACTTCACATGGATTGTTCGATGGTCAGTGGAATAAAATATAAATAGAACTTTACCCCCTCAAGATAAGAAGATATTTTCCAAGAAAAATTTGTTTCTCTAAACTCACAAAGGATTTTCGCAAAGGCAGTGTACTTTACGAAAGAAGGAGCTTTATGGAGGCCAGTTTTGCAATATAAAATTCGTACGTTCTGTGTTGGCTCAGTCAACTTCGTAAAGGAAGTTGCTCTGCAATTACATGAGCTCCACGATAGATTAATATTTTCAATGGATTGAGCTTTACAAAGTTATGAGCTCCCTGAATCAATGTATTCTATGAGGTAGTGAGCACTGAGAAGGTGTGTGCTTTGTGAAGATGCATGAACTTTGAAAAATATTGTTTGAGTTTTGCGAAATTGGGAGCTTTTTGAAGTGGGGTTCTTTGCGAAGGTTTTTACAAAGTGTGTTTTATAGTGATCAGAGGAAAATGGGTATACATCAGTGGATGAAATTTGGACATTATTAGAGAATCTACATACAGTGGAGGATACATTCATTGGTGATAATGAAGAGACCTCCAGGTCTACAAACAATGAGTAGATCTTCTGAAGAAGCAGTGAGCTCACTTCAGCTTAGAGAGCAATGTGTTCTAAAAATGTGAATGGTTGTAAACCAGAAGGGACAGTGAGTCTGATTCGAAATTGTAAACAACAGTGCGCTTAAATTGGATTTGGTTCATCGTAACATCACTGGTGTATGCTCCTTGGATGTAGCCAAGTGTGGGTGAACCAAGTAAAATTGATATGTCATGTTCATGCTTTAAGATTCATTCATACTATATAATGGAAAGGAGAGATAGAAGAAGGTTTTTTCTAACAACCCAAAAAGGTAAAATGGGGTAGTTGTTTTACTTTTTCATACTTTGATTCACCCCCTCTTAAGGTATCTATCCTTATGAACCTAACTATAAAAGAGGCTTATCACTCTGCTAGTACTAACACTCCCAATAGATAGAGAACTCATTGTGGTGTACAGTGATGCTTCAAAGAAGGGCTTAGGATCTGTGCTGATGGAAAATGATAAAGTGATAACTTACACCACATGGAAGATGAATATACATGAGAAAACCAATCCCACACATGATCTGGAGTTGGTTGTTGTGATCATTGCATTGAAAATCTAGCGACATTATCTCTATGGGGAAAAGTGTGAGATATGTAATGAATACAAGACTCTCCAAAATATTTTAACACAAAAAATGCTCAATATTCTTCAGTGAAGATTGATAGATCTCATCACAGATTATGATTTCTCTATCCATTACCATCCCGATAAGGCTAATATGGTGGTGGATTGTCTATGTAGAAAATATCATGCATATTTATCAATTTTGTGAATTGAAAAGGGTCAAATCATTCTTTATTTAAAGAGGATGTCCATGGGAATCATTAAGGGAGGATCATCATCAATCCTTTCTCAAATGATTTCTCAACCTTCCATCATGGAGAAAATAATGGATGCTCGAAGAATAGATATGGAACTTTTCAAAATGGTGGAAGCTATCTGGATTGGTAAGTCCTCTCAGTTCATGACTGATGAGAAAAGTGTTGTCATACTTGGGTCACAATTATGTGTACCATCTGATCCAGAGAAAAATAATGATATTTTGAATTCCTTACATAGATCGACCTTCTCTATCCACCATAGGAGCACAAAGATGTATCAAGATCTCTGAGAAACATTTGGTGGGGCAATATGAAAAGGGAGATTGTTAAATATACATCAAAGTTCCCGGTTTGATAAAAAGGTAATTCTAAGAGAAATAAGTCTAAGGGGATGATTCCACCACTACCCCCACCACTATGGAAGTAAGAGATAATTACCATGGACTTTGTCAATGGAAATCCAATGAAATCTAGAAGAAACAATTCTATATGGGTCATTATGGACCGTCTTACAATGACAACACAATTTATAGAAATTCAAGAGGGATTCTCATCAGATCAAATTGCACGGATTTACATCAATGAAGTGATAGGACTACAGGTAGTGAAACTATCTATTATATCCGATCATGATCATAGATTCACCTCGATGTTCAGGAAATGTCTCCATCATGCTCGAAGCATAGAACTGAACTTATGTACGGCCTATCATCCTCAATCTGATGGACAATCTGATCGGACTATTCAAATACTAGAAGAATTATTGAGAAAATGTTCTATGGAATTCAGATAACGGGACCAACATCTTCCACTGGTTGAATTTTCGTACAACAATAGTTTCCACTCGAGCATCTAAATGGTACCATATGAATCACTTTATGGGAAATGGTGCAGAACACAACTGTGTTGGGATGAAGTTTGTGAGCGTAAGCTCTAGGACCTGAAATAGTCGGAGAAACAGTGGAGATGATGAAAAACATTAAATATCATATCATGTCATCCCAAAGTGGATAAATGATTTATGCAGATAATCATTTAAGAGACCATGAGTTCAAAGTTGATGACTTTGTGTTTCTACACATATCTATATGGAATAAGGTCATGAGGTTTGTATTAAAGGAAAGTTAAGTCCTAGGTATATTATCCCCTTCATGATTCTTGATCGTGTAGGGGTTTTGGCCTATAAACTAGAACTTCCACTTACCATGACCAATGTACATGATATCTTTCTGGTATCCCTCTTATGGAATTACATACCAGAATCTTCACATGTACTCTCTTTAGAGGTGGCATAGTTGGAGGTTGATCTTTCCTATGGGGAGTAGGTAGCAAAGATCATGGATCATAGAGATAATGTTCTATGTAACAAGACTACTCAACTGGTCAAAGTAATATCATGATACTATAAATATGTAGAGATAACATGGGAAATGGAGGATGCAATGAAGGAAAATTACACACAATAGTTTAAGACGTAGAATGTAAATAAAAAATTTCAGGTCAAAATTTAATAAGGGGGGAAGAATGTAATGACCCAATGATTTATAAATGGAAATTACTATCTTATAAGTATTTCAAATAATCACATGAAATCAAAACCTAATTAACTACTATGTGCGATGAAACCTTTAAACACTAGTTTTTCACTTTTGTTTTGGTAATTTTAAAAATATGAAATACACAGTTGTGATCTGTATGTTATTTAGGGTTCGATAGGAAAAACATAATTTTTGGTGAATAGTAACGTAGCCTTAGGAATAGTAACACACCCTTATAAATTGTGGTATACACTAATGAATATTAACCTTAAATATGATAGTATAAAAAATTATTCAAGTGAAATTATGAAGTACCTATATTTTAGAATAAGTAAATGAATTTTTCAAATTTTTTTTAATAAAAAATTATGATTTTAATTCAATATTACATTAATCATTTGAAGAAAATTATTTTTGAAAAATGAATTTTATTTTTGGATTCAACACGTTGTCAAATGGTTAGACAAATTTTTTGGGATTTTTCTTGAATACTTGAATTTTTTGGTGAATAGTAAAATATGATATTTTATGATAAATGCTAAATAATGGATTTATTAAGTCATTGATAATGATATATTGATGTAATCCCAATTGGTTCGAAATGGAATTCATTTATTACTATTTTTTTCATGTAATAATCATTATTTTAGGACATGAGGGAAATTAATAAAATAATGTTTAAAAATAAAGAAAACCCTCTTCTCCTCCACTATAATCCCCTCACACCTTCTTCTATCTACTCCTCTCAAGCCTTGTGATTTGCCAATATTCTTCCAAAATATCTTCCGAAGATCCTTACCCACTTATAACAGACCCTATTATCTTTAAAATACCCAATCATATCCTCTTAATAGGATCTTAGAGGAGATAAACTCAAGTTGTAAATTCCACTTTTCAATTCTTTTATTACACATAAGTTCTTATCTTTTCTGGTACCTTCTTAACCCCCTTCACCCAAATGGTATGATAAATCTAGTAACATAAATTTATTTAAAATTTGTTATTATAATGATATTTTTCATTATCATATCTCCTTTCACCATCTTTTGTTTGATATAAATGACAACCCCGTTTGAGATGCGTTAATTTAGCTCATTCAAGGACAACAGTCTATCAATTTCTATTATCAACATTAATTCTAGTCATGGAACCATTTTTATTATAGTTGAACCATATTATTATATTTGTAATATATCCTAGTTATGGTTCTCTAATCCTTTTGTACGTATTTTATTATGTTATAAAGAAAATCATGTTCATTTTTAACAAACCCCCGATTAACTAAAACATTTATCACTGAGGATTTATATAGTGATTCATCATCTCTCCCAATAAAATAATTAATTATTATAACCATTTAATATCCAGGAATTTCATTAATAACATTCATCTTCAATTTTGGAAAACCACTTTCATATTATGTGTTCATCCGAACATGAACCGATCATTAAAAACCATTCAAAAAATAGACCCGATAAATGAAATAGAACAATATGACTAATAAAATAGGTCTAGAATGAACTAGAAAAGGATATAATAAATAAATTTCATATATAACATGTTCTTGGATTATTTTTTAATAAGTCTAATTGGTTATTCAGGTCATTAATAACAAGCGAATAACACAACCCGACCTAAGATATGGGATCCTCTCTATTTCACTTTTATACAAGATTGCCCTCTATATTATGACCTATTATGTGAAATTACTAGAAATGAGGTATGGTAACACACCTTCCCCATAAATTTCTCGTGATCTAAAAAATATTAGAATTCTATTTCTCTCTCATTAAACCCTCTTATATACTACTGATACCATGCCAATATTCTGGAAGGGATTCTACCTGAACTATCTTTATTCCTTCAGGTTGATCTATCATTCATTTACCCAAATGAAGTTGTATTTTAATTTTATGTAAAACATAAAAATACTTTTTATATGATCCAAACAAATGTTTCGTGATTCATCCCTCATTCTCTTTTAGGAATATACATGCTTTTAAGTGAATCCATCCTAGATACTTCCTAAAAAAATAATTTGTTTTAACGGAACTTCCCAAAATTTTACCCAATTTCATGTGAGATCTACCCTATGTTTTAAGAAACCATTGTCATTTTAAAATAAAACATTTTATTATGAAAACCATATTGGTTCACTATATATTTTATAAAAGAAATTTTTCCCTTTTCTATTTTAAAATCTCGTACTTATTTCCTTAAAACTGTGCAAAAATGTTTTAATGCTAATATTTCTAAAATAAATTTATTACATGTTTTCACTTATATTTGAAATAACTAACCATGATATATTTCTTTTATATAATATGAACGTCCATTTATGTTGTAATTCCATTATTCATGGACACTTTCAGGATATTCTCATTGGTTATGCATTATCTCATGATTTTGGTAACCAATTCTTTCCATTGGTTACCCTTATGTTTGAGTAAGACTAATTTGGTATTGTTATTTCTAGGGAAATATATTATTGAAAATTAAGAAGGGTGTTTCCAGATAGAACTCTAATGCATTGGGTGGAGTTTAGTCTCATCAGTTGCTATGTGCAACAGTCGCGGTAGTTACCCTTGGCTTGTGCTACTATAGGAAACAAATTTGCAGTTAGCCTTTACCTGTAATACTTTATTTAATGGGATTGGAGGTTATCAATGACCCATACTAAATAAATGCATTATATATATGAAAAATATCTAGGATTCCATGTTTATATGATCCCATTTTTTTATTTTATTCTATATGTACCATGCTTTTAATAACATTATGTCGTGATTCCTTACATATGTGCGTATGATTTATTCTTATGTTCATTCCCTTATTGGGATTTTTAGCTCATTATTTTTTCATGTGTTCCCCAAGGTAACCAATATAGATGTAAGGGATCAGAGGTAATTATGATCTCTTTATGGATATTAAATAAATATATTTTTAGCCAAATGTTGTATGTTTTATGTACCTAGTATTCAAAGAATCTTGATTTCACAATCCAAAACTTGTACTCTGATGCGTAATTACAGTTAAAATAATGTAATGATATGTGTAAAATTGTGTGGTCAATAATGTATCGCCCAACAGTTCCATATCAAGTGTCAAAAAATAATCTAATAATATAAAACATTAAAGAAAAAAAGGCATTATAAAAGATTAATTATTTTTATATAAAAAATTGAAAACAGATTATTCTCCCATTTTACCTAATTTTAAATAATCTTAATAAATAAATTTCATTGAATTTCAGAACAATATATCTTTTGAGTTATCTAAGGTCAAAACAAAAAAAAACCATGAATCATTTCTCACATAAAATCTATAGTAGTACCAAAAAATAGTACAAACCAAAACATTAAGACCAAATAAACATATGATAAGCCTATGTAACCTCACACTAGGGATAACACTAGGTAAGGATATGTTGGAAAGATATATAAAACAAGGGAATTAATATACACATAAATAAATTTGATATATGCATCAACTCAAGAGGTAATTAGAACACTCAATAATGTGAACCACCCAAATGGTGTATCATATCCCAAGAAAAAAATCCTTTAGAGCATAAATAAGCCTCATGAGAAAACCCCATTACAGAAAATGATACATATTACTATTACATACACCTATTTAACAAATCATACCCATTTCCCCTAATTTTAAAAAAATTCATTAATACTTTTTCCACATTTCATACATTTAAACTCATTTAAAAAAACTTGTACCTAATTCATTGAAAACCCTTTTAAATTACCAATACTAGTAGACACCCATATTTTATAAAAAATAGTCCCTTGTAAAAAAAATCAAATGAATTATATAGTTAAATTTAATGTAATAAAATAGTTTATCCAAACAAGTAGAATGAATTTCACCTTCACATGCTTAAGATAGAACCACCCACCTCAGAACTAGTGTTTGTACACATCCATAAATGATCATCTAATAAGAGGAATGAAAAAAATGAATATGAATTTTCTTCAGTCAGTCTATAATTTTTACAAATGATCCAATTTGACAAATGTTTTGGTAGAGAAGAGGAAACATAACAAAAATCAATAAAGAACACCCTATAAACAACAACCAAAAATGGAATCGCCCTGATAATGAAGACTCAGCCATGATCTGGAATGATATATTAAGAAACATCATCATGGGTCAAAATATCTAATAATGCAATGTAATAGTGCAACTATGATCAAATAAATGATGAGGAATAAAGGATCTTTCACCCTAAGAGATTTTATTTGACCCAAATGGTGAATACATTCCAATTTAGTAAATATATATTGAACATAGACTCTAAATATGACATAGTAACCCTTATAGGTTTTGAAAAATGAGGTATGTGGTAGAATGAATAAAAAATCAACTAAGGCCTCTACATAAATACCAAAATCCCAAAAATTACTCAGTGTGTAACCCCTTTAAACATTGTGTAATCCGATATACTTATGTAAAATGAAAAAATCATTTCTTATTTATTAAAAAATAATCTACAAAAAATGGAATGTAACTACAACAAAACTTGTATTAATTTTAATCATTCTACCACGTTCATGAATTCTTTCTTATATAAAAATAAAGGTCATGTAATCCCTTTAATTTTTTTTAATATCCAACTACATAGCAGCAAACCTATATTCATACTCAATAACACGAAACCAACTTAGGGGTTCACCATACTTAGGAAGATCTCTTCATCGACATTAACCCATTTATACACAGATATTGTTAATTCAAAAAAAAATCCTTCAATGAAAATTAGTTCATTTTCCCAAAAAATTCCCTTTATCCCCGAAATCCCGAAGACACACACAATTATATATGACAATAAGAAATGAGGAGGGAATTAACTGAGTATAGGTAACATGATGTTACCTGAAGGATCATAAAAACCCTTAAAATAAACACATTTTTACTAGAAAACAAAAAACATAAGCAATGACCAACATATCCTTCAAGAATTAGAAATCATGTTGATAGTGGTTAGTTGAAAATAACTCTTAATAATTTCTGGATAAGGTTATTAGAAGAGTTACAACTTGAGATAAACTGGATATGAACCCCATGTTGTTTTCTATAAGACCATTTAAAATCAACACCTCTTATAATGACTTGGGGGTTTACAAAGAATCAACTGCTTATATAATTGAAGTAACAAAAAATAATCCTTCATGGGACCTGACATGTCCCATGAAACAGAATTCATAACATAGAAATCACACTTTGACAACCCCAAAAATGGAATGTCAATATGAAGAACTAGAAAAATGGAATGTATATGTTAAACATTGTCCTTCTCAAAAATGGAGTTCATAAGGATTTCATTGATGAAATACACCACAAAAATATCTATGAATTTTATGGAACGTATGTTCGTCAATGTCATGAAAATTCCTAGACAGTTCATCACACTAAATGGAATCTTGAAGTCTCAAAATTTCCATAATGTCCACTAATAATAGTCTTCTAAAAATCCTAATCTTTCACACATATCTAATCATAAAATAAACACATATTTAACATCAAAAAAATATACACCCCTTTTAAATAGTATAATAAGTCATCAATAAGTGGAGTAAAATAGATGTTCTTCACCATCACTTGTCTTGTGTGATGATAATTAATATTAAACTACATACCACCATCATCTATCTTCACAAACATAAATTGCTCACCACATGGTGAAACACTAACCCAAAAAAAACACCCCATTAAAAGATTTTAGAGCTTTACATTAAAATCCAAATATTGAAGGGTTCCATCCTATATGAGGAAATATGTACATGAGACAATCCTACAAATATATTGATCCCAAACACTATATTTTATTGATAGGGTAATGTTATAACATCCTCTAGAAGCACATAATGGTGCACTACTTCAATTATAGGAATAATTGAATATTGAAACTTCAAAAATCATAGAAAAAACTCTTATATAAAATATTACAAGGAATGAACATGTTTCTGACATTAAAGAGGGTTCCACACATTCCAAATAGCCTCTAGATCCCCATGAGCATCATATAAAACACCCAAGTCCTAATTAAATCCACAATACTTTTAATGAATACAACTGATCGATACTGAGGATGATACCATATCAATTTATCTATAAACATATGAAGTATCCAAAAGAGTGGTGTTTCCCAACACTCGCTCACAATCTCTATATACATTAGACAATTCAACTCGGCCTCTAACTATTATAGTCAACTCCAAGGGAACTAGAATCCTTCATACCTCATGTAGCAATTCATGGATGATGGCAAGGAGATATAATGGAGTGTTTTACTCCTACATAAAAAAACTAATACACCCATACAGAAAACAAGAAAAGGGTACCCCAAACAACATTTGGGTCACCCTTAACATGAAATTTGGAAGCATGATACTGACTATGGCATACTCCAAATCTTATTGAACCCTTATTTTGACCACCACCATGGATGCGATGTGTACTCATATGATTTGGATTACCTCATGGTTTTCCTCTTTCTTCCACATATAATATTTTTTGATCCCAAATAGGAATACCTGAGAACTTATGGCTTAGCTAAATTAAATTAATAGAGGAATATGATATAAAACAATTGGTTCAAACCAGATACTATGGACATTTGAGAAATTTTTTATTTGAAACTAAACCTATATAATAGTAATATGTGTATGATACCTTTGAATAATTCTTGAGACCCACTGCCCCCCCATAAAGCAAGATGATGAGTGGTAGGTCCTACCCCCATCTGACCAAATATACTTTTTCCCATAAAATTTAAACCCCACACCATTGAACTTATTCACAAGGACTCCTAAAAACTACCATCTCATGATTATTTGGGTATGTCTAGAACCCTCTAAAAAATCCTATGATATCTCCATCACCGAAGGTTATATCTTCGTCATAAATTGGGTGACCAAGAATTTAATACATTAAGTAAATCTACATAAAAATACCTCACTAATAAATCATAATCTAGAAAATTTTATGAAGATATTATAGAATGGTCCTGAAATAGATCCTAAACCTTTACATATTGAATAACGAATATCTAAGGTTATGAATCTACTTGCAACATGCATACTTCACTATCAATGGAATTAAATCTATATATAAATGTCCTCAGCACTTTTTCAACTTGTTGTTGACTCATCATTGTCCACTAGGAATATGACCACCACTATGTCGCTACTCGTTGTAGAATCATCACTACAAATAAAACCAATTGCTCTTTTACGACATTGATCTAACTGATTATTATATACTCCTTATAAAAACAATCTTATATGTGTGAATCAAATATTTTACCCTCATAATTCTATATAATATAATTTTAATACTCCTGTTTTTTCCTCATATAATTTTCTTGTTCATTGACCCCCACTCAATGGTGATATACTACCATAACCAAAATAAAATATTCATTGCGAACCTAAGGGGGACGTCGACCTGGATGTATTATTAATAATGTAAAAGCTATTTGAACTCCTGAACATATCATATAGAATACTATTTATTTATTTATTATTTATTTATTTTCATGTTAATTTTTTACAACCAGGTCTTCTTGGTCGAATACCCAGAGGGGGGTGTGAATCAGGGTATGAATGATTAAAACATCAGCCACTATGGATCTATTTTGGTCATTAAAAAACTATATTCTCTATTATTACCATTTTAATGTATGAAAATAATTTTAATCAAGTCTGAGACATAGAAATTTTTACTTTTTCTCCCTCATTGAGCTGCGACCAAGGAGCATACAATAGTGGTGAGTAGATGTACCAAATTAACAAAGGCTCTCTGCTAGTAATTAGTACAAGGTTTAGGATATATCTTCTATGAACAAGATCAATGACATTACAATGTTATAGGTATGTCACTACATTCCCAAGGATCACACCCTTAGAATTTCTCTCTGGCTCACTACTGGTGGAAAGGATCACCGTCTTCCTCTTCTTTTTCTCACTACTCTATGAATGAAATCCACTAAAAGGTTGTCGACTTATTGGTAAAACTATGTTAATGGACATGTATGTCCCATTATTTTCGAGAATGTCATATCCTCAACAATAGGTATATGCTCTATTGAAATTTCTTTTTCACCAGAACATGAAATCCTCCATCACGAGTATGATTAGTTACCACAAAACACTTTTGTAAACTGATTTGATTCTTTCTCTCGATTGATTGAATTTTATATGAACCACTTGATCCTCCTGCATACTATGTAGTGTCTTTCCTACGCGGACTTACCCTTTTTCATACTATTTCCACTCCCATGAACATCTTATTTTTTGTGGCCTTCCTTTCCTACTGACCACCTTTGCATGCATTGTCTTGTACCACCTTTCCATACTGAGTCTACTTTTTCAAATCACACTCTACACATAACCTATTATCTATTTCTAGACTAATTTCACTCCCATGTAATTGATCCCCCTATGTGTAGAACATTATTCATCCACTGACGTTCTTATTTTCGATCCAACAACGCCCGAAAAAAACCATACACAATATTTCTTATGAAAACAACAAGCCCCATTTCCGAATTTATTCACACAAACATTTTCTCCTTCATGGAATCTCTTACATACCATTCCTTATTACTCTTCTTACTTCAACTTTTGTGGGAAATATTTCATTGCAAAACACATCAGTGTAACTGATTCCACATGAAGCGCATTCATACTTAGCTGAATTCTCATATAAGAAGATGTTCTTTAATAAATATTACTATCACATTTAATCGGTGGGAATAACTCTCCTTATATTGTAAATTTTATCTCCTTAATATGATAAATTGATATTTAACAAATCATCTATTCAGTACCACCTTAACTGCATACCAATTCTACCACCATGAACCACAAGACTTCACATGAGCTATTTTCCATAGAGGGTCCATGTACAACCATTTTTACACTTTTTCAAATAAATTCCATAAACAACAAGACACCCCAAATACATCAATACCTTCTATTGGGAACCATTTTAGGTTCCTTGAAATGCTTCCACATATTGTTCCTACTGCCTAGTAAACCATAGTGTACCATTTTTAGATATGTTACATAGTACATGTTCTGAGGCATGTAGTTGTATTTTTTTTCCTGATATCCTTCGAAATTATTCACATCATTCAGTCCTATGAATAACACCTTACATTTCCAAAAAAAATCATAATGTTGAGGACCAAAAAATCGGCAATCACTTGGAAACTACACCACCATAAAAACATGTCTTCAGAAAACACTAACCAAACTCATTCACAGTCATTTGTCTTTGTCCACAAACGCAATCCCACCCAAATCATACCGAGAGGACACATTGGGGGGTTTTCCCAACATGTATATAAACCAAGGTTTACCCATTTTAAACACAGGAAAACAAATAATGATTCCTGATCCATTCATTTGTTTCATCCCAGCAAAAAGTATCCAATTTTTTTAGTAGGTTTAGTAAACAGAATGTTATGTATATCAAATAAAAAAGAATGATAAATAACAATGTATCCCCAGGTCTCCCATGTTTATATTTATTGATAAGAATATAAAACACTATTTCACTAAAAACCTAGGAAATATATCATGTTACTAATTTTATAATGCATTATATCCCACAAACATGAACCTTTGATACCACCATGTCACAACTAGCTCCCAAAATTGTGTACCCTTCATGTACCAACAATGGAAGAAGGAGGATGGTTACAGCCTGAGTCTCTCCTCTAGTATGCCTTAGGTAGGAGATTATAACCAATGTTGTAACAAGCCTATATATTGGAGGAATTACCCTATAGGAGAACATGTAATGAAGGGATATATTAGAAAGGTACACCAAAAAATGAACAAGTAATATATATATATATATATATATATATCAAATTATAACATTCAATTTTAAATAGTACTATTAAAATTGAAAGGAACACTACATGTAAAAAAAGTAAAAATGACACTGACCATTATGCCCAAACATCCCATGAAAATGAATGAGCTTGTAATATCCATCCCAATTTCCAACTTATTAAGGATATCCTGAATACATTTTATATATGGAAGGTATAAATAAATGTATACTTAGACCGATCCATCCCCATCCACTAATGCAAAAAATTAATGGAATTAGGTTAACACATAATAACCAATAGGAAAACTAACTCATAAACTAAGTATGTATAATATTTTCCTAGGGAACTATTAATAAAACTAACCAATTATTTCATCAGAGATAGAAAATAATATAAAATGAAACATCATGGGTACCCAAAACTCACAACCTTAATTGTTTTTTTCTCATCCCCAAAAATGCATGTCCTAATCCATCTGTCTCAAAAATAGTTGAGCATGAAGACACCAAAGAAGTTGGACACAATAGGTTTCTTGTGCATCACATCGAAACATCATCCTATTAGAGAACCCTTATATAGTAAAAAATTAGTCTATAAGATCCACCACAGACCATTTGAAATGTATCATACATCAAGTTTTATACCTCAGGACATCATATCTGATACACCAAGTAAAACATTAATAAATCAAATCTAATACACGTCACACCTATAATAATCAATTGGTTACTATATATAAGAATACATGTTTGTGGAAAACAAAAATTTATCATCTCCTAATAAACATATATACAAATACCATTATTCATGAATATAAGAAGAATTAACAATGAATCGATGATAAAAGGTCTATATGGTGTACTCATGCAACCATCCTCCTACTAGGATATTAGAGAAAACACCCTCCCATAATCCACTAGAAGTCAATCTCCAAAATCATCATGGGTGTCGTAGGGTATTATATTATATAACATATAAGATACAATATAATCCACAACCACACTATGGGATAAAACTATTCTAGACAAGACTACTTATAAGGTCACTTAAACTCTTGGATGTCAGTGATAGAAATATATATTATATATTAACACCTGCATTTATAAGAGAGAGATTAATTTCATATTTCTTTTTTATAATTACAATATACTGAAGAATTCATTAGAAATTAATTAATAATCACCATTATTTAAAATATGCATTATTATCCACAAAATCCATGTCCATTCTATTTAGGAAAAATATGAACTTATCCTTTGTTTTCTGAAGAGAGATATATTATTTTCATTTTAGAAGGAAGTATCCCCATGGGTAAAACATTCTATATTAATTATTAATTTTCAATAACCATACGTTTTAATAAAACCAACTAGTTCTTCCACTAAGTATGAAAATGTATCCCAACACTCATAGATGCCACATGTATTGGGTAGTGGAATATAAGTAAAAATACGAATCCTGGACATAATCAATTTCAAAAATTCATTAGTAACCATATAATATCTGAAAATCTAATAAATGGGTAACATTTCCTTCAACGAGTTTCATCATCCCTAGTTCAATACATGGCACTCAAAAGCATATCTCAATTCCTCTCTCTATCCCATGCATCATATACTACCCCATCATTCGGGCCACCCCACCCATATCACACCATCCATCACAAAAGTATACAATTGAGGCTCAAAAACCCTTGGGTCATAACATAATCTTGGCCCACCCATCCCAAAACACACCACATTGTGTAGCTCAAAACTAGGTTTCATCAAAAATACCATAGGAAACCAATAACCAAAGATAATAGATCTGTCTCGTCCCTAAAACAAGGAATCCATCACTAATGAAAAATTAAGCTCTTATAGCTCGAATCACAAATAACTCGTCCATATAAGGAAAATATTAAACTCGTGACATATAAATTATCTTCATCACATAATTCATTATTATTATATCATAAATTAAAAAATTCATCATTCAATGTTTCAAATTATACGAATCCTAAGGCATCAATCTATAACAATCTATCAAAATATAAATATTATTTTAGCATTTAAACTAGTTTGAAAAAGCATAGTGAAATACCATTATTATTAAAATTAATTTTCATTTCAAAAATTTTCAAAAACATTATCATAATTTATATTCATTAAAAATTACATAATCATAGGGATGATTATTTTCAATTAGACATGTTCATTTATTTATTTTAATTAGCATAGAATTATAATAAATACCAGATTCAATAATACATCAATATTCAAAAATTCATAAAAAAATTAATTAATTACAATATCATGTTATATATTAACTACCATAATGAAATAATGTATAATAGATATAATTAAATTACACAATGACCATAATAACATTGATATCACAATTTCTAGATAATCAATATGAAATCCATTAACAGTGTATCTGTAAGGCCTCAGCCTTAAACATTACATAATCTTGAATTAAGAAAATAATTCACATTGAGGATATTTTTAGGATTAGAACTTTAGAGAATTAGGTTATAACATATACATAACAACTTGAATATTACACGTATACACTTCTTCTCACTATCAATTTTGTCATAAAACAAAAACTCTTAAAAAATTAAACATGTATACTTCCATGTTTTAGACAAAATGACATTTCCATGATACTTTACATGACCTTATTAATCATTAATTCATATGTAAAACATTTCAAAGCATGGTATGAGCATAAAAATCTCATTAAGGGATACATAGAAAAGGAAAACTATTATTTTTTCAAAACAACATTATTTTAGGAATAATTTATCATAAAATAATACTTTTCACCATAAAGAAGTTGCAAAAATAGTACACTTAATACAAGCTCATTTATTACCATTTTCTGTAACAAAAATATTATCATAAATCACATAAAAACTATATATTTTATATAAAGGTAACATGGGACATAAAAATACATTAATGGAATAACCATGCAGTCGATATCCACACATATCACTAAATGGAATAGCCCATACCCAATGCATTAGAGGTTATAGTGTAAACACCTATATATTAATTATTACCAAAACACTCATCATTTGGTTTATCACGTAACCACCCATCATTGGTTTATCACCTAACCACCTGTCAAATGTCCATATATCATTATATAATCGTAATAATTTGTTTTTCTAATAATAAAAATTTCAAAAAAAAAATTTAATTTACAATCAAATGAAATAATTTCATGAAATTGAATTAATAAATAGATTTAAAAACCGATTTTCAATATGAAAACACCCAAAATGGGAATAAGGGATTCCTTTTCCTTTTAAAAAATATGGATTACAGAGGAAGCCAAATAATAATTACGTCGATGGACAAGTTATTATCTCCATAAATGATAAAAACATTACGTTTGTCATTTAGTAAAACACATTGTATATAATAAAATCCATCTGAATGAATTTAAAATTCAATGGGTTTTGTTATAAATCGTGTGAAAGAATGATTTGTATATTATCAAAATATTCCTCAATGAAAGGAGATTGAGACGAAGTCCCTTACAAATAAAATTTTCTAAATAAAATAGATCGATTATCTCTATTCACTATAAGTACAAATAAAACATGTTTAAAATAGGATATTAAAATTTATATCTTAGTTAATCATAACACGATATAATCAAAATGAAGATATTTTTTCCCAAAGAATGGAAATTGGGTTAAGAATTTACCTTACCTCATCTCCAACTTGACACGTTCATTCTTTAATTTCCTAAATAATAAACAAAAGATAATTTATACTTTTTTCATAACATTTTTCATGTTTATTATTACTTTTATACTACTTATTACCTAGTTATAAAAATAATATACTTATTTAACTTAATATCGATCATTTTTTCGATATTGGGTACTTCAGTCGAAAATGTTTTTGTAATAATTAAAATTTATCCATGAGGTCAAAATTCTATTATATACAGAATATTATTCATATATATATATATATCATATATATCTATTATATGTCTATGTATAATATTCCATTACATTTCAAGATACGAAATGAAATTCACCATTCATGGAGACGGTATGTGGTACCTACAGATGAACACAACTTTCCATTATATTTCATATTTAATTGAATAAAAACATAGTAATACATGGGTATATTATAATTCCTGTATAATATCACAATTTATATATGTTACATATTTTTATTAACTCCATCTTTTATATGTTCCATATATGGCATGAACAAGTCATATCACATTGAGGGGGCGGTAGTTTACGCTTCTTAAAATGGAAGTATCATGTTTACACATCGTGAAATGAATAAATGTATGTTGTAAATAAAAAATACAGAAGAATAAAGAAAACATAAACATAATATATAACATAGAAATAATGGTCTGTTATAATGTCCACCATCAGAGGTGGTAGGAGATAATCGAACAATCATCATTTGGTGAGGTATTAGTTCACCGTCAATAGAAACATTATGTTCTAAATTTATTAGATAGAGGTGTTTGTAAGTGTATTTTGAATAAATATCATGAAAAAAATACTATTATATTTTGGATACTGGTGTTTTTATTTAATTAATTAATTAATAAAAAGATAATAGGTATTTAATAAGTAGAATATTAAAATGTATCATTAGAGAAGACACTACCTCTTAAAAAAAGTAACTCCAATTGATTCAAGAAAAGGGGATTTCTTGAATTTTCTTATGCATATTGTAAGGCCTGTAAGAGTAATATAAGAATGTTGGGAGCATTTTGAAAAATATTTTGGATGAGACAATGTGATTTAGAGGTGCTATTAAGGGGTTAGTGGTGGTGGACTTTTATATGGGGGAGGAGGGCTACTTTAGGAATGTATTGAATTATTATTTTGTTATAAACTGAATTTCAATTTTAAAAAGGTCCAAAAATCATTTAAGTTTTATATTTTATGGATATTTTTAGAAATACACTCAACCAATAGGTTTTAGATAAGATTTAGTTTCAAATTTTTCCTTATAATTTATCTCTAACACATAGTTAACAAATTTAACTATTACAATTTCTTCATGTAAATTCATACTATATGGTTAATATAGTTACAATAAAATTACAATACAACCTCAAGTGGTTATGTAATAACATTTAAAACAATATATATTTCATTTTGAAGAATCAAATATTTTTAGGACTATTATATCATTTAATAAAATAGTATTTTGTTTTGAAAAACTCATTTATGCCAATTTTTATAGTATTCATATCAGGACTTTTTAAAAATCCATCACGACATTATTATTTCAAAAAAAAATTCATAAATTATAATATAAAAAGTCTTAATCATCATTAAAGTTCTTTTATTTCTTAAATAGTTTCAAAATATATTTATTTTAATATTTATAATCTCATTTATTTAAATCATTCATTAATAAAGTAATCACTATATCATTATTGTGAGAAAAATATATTTATTATTTGATTTATAAAAATTATAAATTAAATAACATGATGTACAAAATATTTTTATCTTTATAATGAATATTTATAGTGGAAAAGATAACTTATATAAACTCATATAAAATCTATTTTACTAAAACTTATATTTTTAGCTTATATTTTCCTTAACATTAAATTAAAAGTAATTAAATATCATTTTCACACACAAGTGGATCCATGGGGACCTAAAATCGACCCAAAGATTACCATGGTTGAAAATATCATATCCAACATGGTTAGGAAGTGTTTTAGGGTAATTTAATGTCATTATAATATTATTGGTCACCATTATTTTCCAAATTTACTATTTAACCATGGAAAATAAAATATTTATTAAAAATACTATTCATAATTAATAAAAATAAAAGTAACCTAATTTAAAATTTTGATCCTCCAGATTCAAAAATTTTAATCCATTTTTCCATATTCAAAACAAGGATGTTTCCGAAATTCATTTAAAATTAATTCCCGTTGTCAAAACCAAAAAACGTGTTTCTATGAAATAAAAACTACCAAAAGATTGACATGTGCTTACATCCAATTTAAAAATGAAATTACTATAAATGACCAAAATTGGATTAAATGGTAAAAATATAACCCAATTACACTTTAAAACCAATATAACTTACAATATTACTATATAACTAAATTAGATTAATTGGCAGTTCCCAATTAAAATGCAATATTTTTCACTATTCATAAAAAATGAAATTTAGTAGAAAAATACAAAGATTTCATCAAAAGTAAATTTAATTGTTATAAATGTTAATAATAAGATTATTTTGTCATATAAAATAAGTAATGATGTCAAAAACTAGACTAAAAAGTGTTTACCTTTAAAAGGCGGTAAAACTGTATTTTTAGAAAAATACTCTTTTATCCAAAAAATGAATTTTTAATTATATAATATCTAGAAAACATTTATTATGAATTTAAAACATTACATTGAAAATAATTCATATATGTTTCATTAAATAAAAGTCCATAATGAGTTATATGAAAATTCAACTAATCTCTTTTAAATAGGTTTTCATAAAAACGCTACCATTATATTCATTTGGTTTTTATTTCCATTTCTAATATTGTTGGGAGTCAATGAATAATCATTTAAACATGTGTAAACCATTTCTAAAAATTTATTTTATACTATTAATTCCATCCATTCATATGACTAGGAGTTAACTGAAATTTAAAATAATAATAATATTATTGTATTATTTTTCAATATTACTCAATGATGTGTGCAATTTAAGATTTCAGAGAAGTCCGTTGTTGCCAGTGGTGTATGCTATCAGAAAAAAATTATACCTTTTAAATAAAAATTAATATCTTATTCATAAGTATTAATAGAAATAATAAATTATTATTCTATAAATACCTTGGTCGTTACATCTAGTCCCATTTTGAAATTGTTTCATTAAAATTTTAATATTGCGCTCGGAAACTTCATTGAAAGTCCCACATCCGAAAAAGAGTCAATAAAACAGTCACTTGAAAACAAATAAAGGGAAGTACATAGGTCACCCAAGATAAAAAATAATTGTATTCCATGAAAACATGGATATAGAGGAGAAATCTAACCATCATGTTTTGATGTATTGTTATATAAAAAATTATCAGGAGAACGTTAACCACCAGAAAAACACAAACATGTGATAGGTAAAATTGTTGTTGTTTCCATAGTAGGAAAAGTAAACATAAAATCTTTTTTTATTTAGGTTCCCTTTCTTAATTGTGGAGAAAATATTTGTGAGATTAACTTAGAACATAAGGAAATATACTCACTTTTCAAGTAGATCTTAATCCTTTAATAAGTCTCTACCAAAAACTAATTGTTTCTACAAATGATGAGTATTCAAGATAACATGGTCACACCTAAAGTGATTGAATAAACTTCTAGAGAATAAAATGTTCCATATAAGATTAAGCATATATTTCCCCTGTGATTAGACATTATCTAAATCTATAATGGTTAGTACAAGAACAGATAATCCCCTAAAAGTTTAATATTTTATAAAAATAAATACTACTCATAATGTTCAAAATTGAATAAACAATACCCAATTATCAACAAAGAACATTAAATAGAAAATATTCCTTAAAATTATTCAAAATAATCCAAACTATGTTTTAAACCCACAATTCATATGGATTTGATCACATATTCTTTCACATTAAACTTAACATTTATCTCCAAACACTATCAACTACCCTTAAAGAATCATACAGAAAACTAATTAACCAAATAAAATATTTTCTAAGATAATTTAATCATTTACATAAATAAAAAAAATCTCTATATGTCCATAATAAAATTGATATTCTTAAAAAATAAAATTCCACCATTACTCCTCAATTAAAATATAAATTTATTCTATTTTCTTTAGCCATATAGATTTCCCATAAGAGAAAAAGTGTTCAAAAATAACCTCTATCACTTAATCACAAAATCATTTTCTTATTCTAAGGATATAAATTTCACAAAACATAAGATCCCAAAATAACTTATTCATGATAAATAAAATAATTTAACTAAAATGAATAAGTCATACTAACTAGGGACGTCACGTAGACCTGTGGTATTCGATGCGCCGTTGTCCCCCATCAGTTGTGGGTTCGATTCCCATGGCCTTTCTGGATGTGAAGTGTTGTCAACCTTCTTATAGGTTGTCTTTTTTCCAAAACCATATCATTATTATAACATTATAAAAAATAATATATATTTCTAAAATATAACCTTAATCTATTTTATCCTCAAAGGTTTTCTAATACCTTTCATTTTGACTTCCCAAAATCTATTAGCCATTTATCACCAAAAAAACATAAGATCATATGTACGCCTAATGTTATCCATTATTTAGACACAAGAAAAATATAATTATTTATTGAATAAAATTTTCACATATCAAACTTTAGGGTTACACATACTTGGAAAATTCTACCAATGTAATCTCATCATCAAAAGAGCCATAACATTTTTAAGCATTTCATCACCCAGATATCTAACATTACACTTGAATTCCTAAAATGTCGGTATCTTAATCATTGAACATTATTCCTGATACTTTATCCATTAATATCAATATTATTATTTTATAATTCAATCCTAAAAACAAAATCAAGTATAATGTCCTATGATTTCAATAATGTCATAACATGAGATAAGAAATAATCCCCACCATTTATTGTTCATTTTCAGTTTCATCATCCTCAATTGTAATGGAATTAGGTATTGGTAAACATATTTTTTTATGATCATTATGATCCCATTCCTTAACCATATTCATAGGAAATCAATTTGTATAATTACCATGCACACTATATTTAAAACATTCAATTGATCCCGTAGAAAGAACATCTTTCCCTTTCCCGAAGTAAATTGGATGCTTCCTTTTTTTCATAGAAGGTTATATATTTTGGACCTTCATTACCACATATATAGTATCATAATTTCCCATTAAATACTTTTCCTAGGTGTTTTATTCCACATCCATGACATGAAGGGTTTTTTAATATACTTATCTTTATGATTGTTACCTGAACTTCCATTGGGATTCGTTTCTCGCATCTATGATGCCTTTGAAAAATCCTCATTGTTCAAGTGGTAAATTATGACTCCATATATTTGGTTGAGAATACCCAAAATATTTCACATTGAAACTCCCATTTAATTCAATTGATTATTCTGAAAACCATCACAACTTTATTCGCATCCGTTGTCTCTTTGGTGCATGCTAGATCAAGCCATTCAGTAAAACCAAAAAGGTCAGTGTGAGTATATCCATAATATCATCATATAATATCTTTTGAGGAGGTTAAATACTACTATATACTTATTCATATTATCTTAAACTCATTAAATTTATCAAAAATTACTATGACTCTTTCTATTAAGGAAACCATTATGGTTATGTCACTTATGCATAAATAATACCATAACCTCAAAAGTTATCTAAATCGACCTCTGATTCAAACTGTAATGCCCTAGTCATAAACATTACATAATCTTGAATTAATTTAATAATTAAAATTGAGGATCCTTTCAGGTTTTTAGCTTTATAGAATTAGGGCATAACATATACAAAACTACTTTAATATTAAAAGTAGACACTTCTACTCATTATCCATCTTTTTTCATAAAATAAAAACTCTGTAAAAAGAAACATGACTAGTTCCATGGTTTAGAAAGCATGACTTTTCCTTTATCCCATCCATAACCCTATTTATCTTTATGTCCCGTGAGAACATTTCAAAACATAGGATGAGCATAAAAAGACCATTAAGGGATACATAAAGATGGAAAACTGTGAGTTTTTCCAAACAACATGTAAACAATGAATATATTATTATAAAGTAATAATTATCACCTTAATGAAGTAACAAAAACACTTCAGTGAATATAAGATTATTTATTACCCTTTTTCTATCAAAATTTTTACCATAAATTCCATTTAAAACAATGTATATCATATAATGGTATCTATGGGCAAAAACATACTTAAATGAAATAACCATATAGTCATCTTCCACACATATCAATAAATAGAATAAACATATGGTCGAATTCCATACCCAATGAATTAAAGGTTATAAAATAACCATCCTTCCATGTTTTATCATGAAACCACCCATAATTTTGTTTATCACATACCACTCTTCATTGGTTTATCACACAACCACCCATCAAATGTCCATGTACCATGATATAATCATAAAACAAAAAATATTTCTATTACAAATATCTCACTAATAACATTTAATTTTTAATCATAAGAAATAATTTCTAGATATTAAAATAATCAAAATATTTCAAAAACTATTTTCAATACGAAAACACCAAAAAATAAAACAAGGTATTTATTTTTCTTTTAAAAATATTAAGGATTATAGAGGATGCCAAATAACGATTACAGTAGTGGAAAGGTCATTGTTGCTGAAAACGTTATAAATATTCCATTTTTTGTTAAGTAAAAAAATTACTAGGTAAATGACTCCCATTTAATGAGAGTAAAACTAAATGGGGTTTATAATACACCATGTGAAAGAAGGAGGAGTATATTATCCAAATATGAATCAATGAATAGAGATTGAAATAAAGTTTATTACAAAGATCATTTTGTAAATAAAATAGATTGATAATGTTTATTAACTATAATTACACATAAACAAAGTATAAAATAGCATCTGAAAAGTTATATCTCACATAATCAAAGCACGAAAAAAAAAATTAGAAGTTTAACCCAAATAATGAAGATTTGGTTAACAATTTACCTTACCTCAGGTCTGACTTGACTTGTTCATTCAATAATTTCAAGATTAATAAAAAAATGTTAATTTATACTTGATTTATATAATTTTTCAATTTTATTGTTCCTTTTATATCACATATTACAATGTTATAAAAATTACGTAATTTTTTAAGTTTATATCAGTCATTTTGTCGATACTGGGTACTTGAGTCGAAAATGATCTTGTTATAATTAGAATTTGTCCATATGGTCAAAAGCCCATCATCTCTAGAATATAATTCATATATATATAGGTAATATATATATATATATACACATATGTATTAGGTATATATGTATTTATGTTATTCCATAACTTTGGGAGATATGAAATGAAATGCACCGTTCCTGGAGACGGAAAGACTTACGTACGCATGGACGCTATATTCATTAATTTTTCATATTTAATAAAATTAAAAAATAATGATAAATAGGTATATTATAACTCCATTATAAAATAATATTTTATTTATGTAACATATGTCATTTAACAACATCGTTTATACATTCGATGTATGGATTGAACGAGTCATATCACTTTGAGCGGTGGTAGTATGCGCTTTCTCAAATGAAATTATCATGTTTACACATCATGAAAAGAATAAAGTTATGTTGTAAATAAAAATTAATGAATAATAATTAAATTATAAAAATAATATATATCATACAAATAAATTTCCATCATAATGGCCATCATGAGTGGCAGCAGGAGATAATTGAACAATCATCATTTAATGAGGTAGTAGTTCACCATCCACAAAAACAGTATGTTTTAAATTCCTTAGAAGGAGGTGTGTGTGAGTGTAGTTTGAACACATATCATGCAAAAATCCTAGTATATTGAGAATAATTGTGTTTTTAACTACTCAAATAATAATAATAGAATAGGCATTGAATAATTATAAAACTGGAAAGGATCTTTAGAGAAGATGCTACCTCTTAAAACTGGTAACTCTATCGGAATTGAGATAAAAGACTTTCTAGAATTGCCTTCTGCCTAAGGTAAGGATTATACAAGGAAGAGAGGGATGTTAAGAACTTATTTATGTTTAGTTTTTACAATACATGGGGTTTGAGATGTGTGAGTTGTGGGTGTGAGTTGGTGGCCTTTTATAAGAGGGAGGAGGGGTAATTGAAGAATGTCTGGGGATATTATTTTATTATAAATTGGATATCGATTTTCAAAATGAAAAAAACTCATTTAAGTTTAATATAAGATGATTATTTTTCAAAAAACTAGTAGACAATAGGTTTTAGAAATGTTTCAGTATCTAATTTATCCTTATAATTTAGATTTAACCCTTAGTTAACTAATTTAACTATTACAAGGTCTTCTTCTATACTCATACTATATACTTAATATGTTTTTCTTAAAATTCCAATTGAACCAAAAGGGGTTAATTAATGGAATTTACCACATTATCTATGTCATTAGGTATAATTATTAATTTTTAGGACTATTATATCATTTAATAAAATAGTATTTGTTTTGAAAACTAATTAATGCCTAATTTTATACTATTCATATCAGGACTTTTCAAAAATCCATAAGAACATGATTATTTCAAAAAAACATCATAAATAAAAATATAACAAGTCTTAAAAATCATTAAAATTATTAGATGTCAAAAAGTCATCCATAATAAATTTATTATAATATTTATTATCTCGCTTATATAAATACTTCATTAATAATCTAATCACTACATCATCATTGTGTAAAAATATATTTATTTATATGATGTCCAAAAATTATAAATAAAATACCATGATATAGATATAATTTTATATTTTTAATTAGTATTTTTAGTCTAAAATATAACTTATATCACCCAATATAAATATTTTTTTACTAAAGGATACATGTTTAGGTTATATTTTCCTTAACTTTATATTAAAAGCAATAAAATGTCATTTTAACACAAAAGTGGCTCCATGGGATCCTTAAAGAGACCCAAGGTTTACCTAGGTCAGAAATATAACATTTAATAGGGTTAGTATAGGTTTTATGTTTATTTAATATTATTATAAAATTATTTTTTATCCGTATTTACCAGATTTACCCTTTATCATGGTAAATAAAATATTTACTAATGTTACAATTCATAATGTCTAAAAATAAAAGAGACCTATTTATAAAATGTGGAAATCTTGGTTCCAAATATGGAATCAATTTTACCAAATTCTAAACAAAAAATTTTCAGAAATTAATTTAAAATTAATTCATGTTGTCAAAACCAAAAAGGTTGTTTTTATCAGATAAAAACTACGAAAATCTTGACATGATTTTATGTCCAATTTCAATGTGAAATTACTTATATTGACCAAAAATATATTAAAGGATAAAAATATAATCCAATTAAACTTTAATACCAATTTTATTTATAATCTAACTATATAAATAAATTATATTAAAAGGCAAATTTTGAATTAAAATGCACTAGTTTACACTATTCATAAAAAATGAACTTTGGTAGAAAAATACCAAAATTTTATCCAATGAAAATTTTGATGTTTTAAATCTAAATAATATTTTTATATTGTCAAATAAAGCATATAAAGGCACCACAAACTATATTTAAAAAGGGTTATGTATCTTAAGGCTGTAAAACAACATTTTAAGAAAAATACTGCTTTTATCCAAAAAAAGAAATTTATTCTTATATCATATCTAGAAAAAATTTAAGACGAATATAAAACATTAAATTTAATATTTTTCAAATAATTTTCATTAAAATATCAACAAATATTGATATGAAACACAATTACTCTATTTTAAATTTTTTTCATAAAGACACATCCATTATATTCAATTGGTTTTTATTTCCAATTATAATAAATATGGTAATTAATGAATAATCCCATTTACCATAAAATTAATATCTAATTAATTAGTAATAATAAAAATCAAAAATTATTATTCCAAAAATACCCAGTTTATTAAAGTAATTTTTTTTCTAAAATCAAAATATATTTCATTATGTTTCTGAATAAATATTTACTTGGTTAATATGATTAAAAATTCATATAGAAATCCTTACCATCATTAAAATTTCCTTTAGAAAAATAGAAGAATCAATGCATCCCCAATATTAATGGATTTAGCATTCAATACACAACAGTAGACCATTATTGTTGATTCTGATCAACTCCCTAAAAGAAACTTCATCCCTCTATGGAATTAATAACACATCCAAAGCAATGAACAACTAATAAAACTCGATTATAATAATTGATCAACTATGATCACATATATAGAAGAAGGGAGATGATTTAGATCGAAGAACCATGAAAAAATAGGTTGAATGTTCCTCTAATCAAAATGTATTGAAGACATATGTCTAAAAATAGATCCCTGATTAAGGGATTTTAAAAGTCTCAAAGGTACATCCACTGACCACCTGGGGTGTTGGAGAGAAGTATAGATTTTGGGAAAAACCCCCGACACTTGATCTTTTAATGTAATAGTGAAAACACATTTTCACATTATTAATCCCCTTCACATTGTGTAAAGGTTAAGATTTACAGTTTTTAGAAAGCAAATCACATAATACCACTGGAACATAAAATAATTAATCTCAAAAAGAACACAAAGAAATAGCCTCACAAGATTTTTGAATCTTAAAAAAATGATGTTAAAAAATTACTCATTATTAATTCTCTTTTATACCACCTTTCAGCACAAGTTCATCTTGAGACCCTCTCATAGACTTCTCTGAGCACCACATGCATCATAACCATGAATAAGGGATTACTAAAGGGGTACGTTCTCTTACCGTATGGAATAAATTGTCAAAACAATTAAGATAAAATACTATATTTTCAATATTCTCATTAATGGTGGATTATTTGTAAGAACTGTTTTATTAATTTTTTTCTATAGTCACTAAAAATTGATATATTGATATACTAAAATTGTTTTATCCACCATATATCAAAAAATAAAATATATTTTTGTTCTTAAAATGACATTGTTGTTTATTGATATGTTTATCATTTGTGTTTCAGTATGATATAAATAATTCCTATCATTTGTAATGTTCTTAGTGGTCGTATAATATTTTTTAAGTAATTTCACATATTAATATTTATTTATAATATATTATAATTAATTCTATTAGTAATTTTATAATATTATGGTTTGATACTCAGATGTACTAAGGTATTTTATTTTATATTTGACCACTATAAGTGGATTTTCATTTGATGTAATTGAATCAACTGGTCTAGTTGATGGTTTTTCTTACAAAAAATAAATGTTACACATGATTCTATAAAAGAAAAAATTATAGACATCCGTTTTATATTATGTGGATTTATTCCCTCCATATGAAAAGGAAATTTATTATTGATTCATCATTTCTTCTGAAGAAGTATATGATGTGATTTGTGTATAATATTATGGAATTTTTTATGTATTATGACAATGAAACTAACTTTATATTATAATGATTCAATATATTTACATATCCTAGTAATATTTATCCTTGTGAGGTTAAATGTATAATTTTCATGGTTAGAGTATAATTATGATAAACTATAATATTACAATATATATTAAAATACAATGAATGTATTTTATCATAAATTTTATTATCTAATTATGTAATTGACGATTTGGAGATCTCCCCCTTTCTATTAATTAAATTATATATTGAGGATACAATATTCTACATCATTCCATATAAATTCATTTCATTTTTTGAAAATTATGAAATATGATAATTAAGAGACTGTCAGTTTAGATTTGAAAAGAATTATTGGCTCGATAGTTGTAATTAAAATTTATGGTCAGATTAAATACAAACAGATGATTTATAGTAAGGGTAGCAGATATATCCATGATGATATAGAGAATATATACAATGGGGTAAATATAAAAACACATTACATTATAAAATTATATGATTTATTATTAATCATCACTATTTTTGTGCTTAAAGGATTATATACATCATTAAAGGAACCTACATTGAATCTATTTTGAGATATTAATATTATACCAATGTTTCTTCATCATTTTAGTTTCTTTATGTATTAATTTTTTTGAACCTATATCATTTAATAAATTATTCATTGTATCATTATGAAGTAGTTCTATTTTATTATACTAATACCATGTATAGTTACTATAAACTGAGATCACAATGAAATTTATATAGATTGTTTCATTTAAAATCCAAATGTAGTCAACTGGAAATCCCTGGAAAAGAATTGTATAGTTAAAATCCAAAGAAGCAATCAATAATGGGTTGGTGGAGTTAACTAGGGGATCTTTGTTCCATGAACCACATTAAATTCACAATCATCAGTCATTCAGTTACCTTTTCATTAAACATCTTATTTATTTTATAAAAATAACTGAATAATTCATTTTATGGTATAGGGTGGTTTTCAAGTTGAAAATACTTCACAAACTCAAATCATACCCTTTTGTGTCATTGTGAAACAATTACCATACCAACACATCAAAACAACCATTAACACGTGGTTATAATATCATCATAATTTCAAATAGAAATAAATTTAATTATTTCTTATTGTTCACATATTTTCCTTTTTATCTTCAATAGTTTGGGAATTTAAACTTTAACTCGCATGTACGTACAAACTTCAATATTCATGAGTAAATGCATTTAAGTTTTAATGACTGCCCCTCTGTGTTGGTATTATAGATGGATATAGTGAATAAGTATTCATGATTTTATTATGATTAATGAATGATATATTACTATTTATATTATATTTTTTAAATTTATTATAAATTTAAAACATAAAATGAGTGTATGTACAATGTATTGTATCTACAAAGTGATATAAATATTTTTTTAGATATTTTTAATAAATGTTTACGAAATAAGATATAATTTTTAAAAACAATAATTATGACTTTAATATGTTTATTGAAATGATGAAATCATTATAATGGTGTTTGGATCATAATCATTGCACTAAATATTCAATGGAAAAATAATAGTTTGATGCAAAATATTTATTTTAATAAAGTTTTATTAATAAATTTGTAATAAAGAATATTATATATTGTTATATTGTTATAAAATTATGAAATGGGTTTGTAATATATTTTTCATAATCATTTTTTATAATAATTAATCTTATGTTCTTTCATAAATAGTGCAAGTACTATATGTATTTTTTTATTACGATATAATTTCTTTTTAGGGATGGTCTATATAAAATTTCAAATGGGAGGAATTTATATTATAATTATTTTATAAAACCAAAAAAAAATTCACAATTTTTTATTTTTGGGTTACTAAAGTATTAAAAAAGTTTCTAATCATTGTTTCTCAAAAAGGACCACAATAACGTCTTTATGAAAATTCGACCTTGTTTCTCTTCTCTTATTCAAATTTTATTGCTTTCTAACTCAAATCACTCCAAATTTTTTATGTAATTATTTAGATATAAATTAAAGGTAAATAAAATTCTATTTTATCTACCATTGAAATTATTTTCAATTATTTAGAAGGAATATTCATGCATTTTTTCTAAACATTCAAAATTTTCACATTTTATGAATGTGAGAAAAGATTGTTCTATTTAAATATATGTTTAATTTACAGATTTTTCTGTAATCATGTCAATTATCATCAGGAAGAATCATTCTAGAAGATTATATATTTTATAAATGGAAAAAATCCAAATTTTCATGGAATTTTATAATGACATAAAATTTAAAGAGAAAATATATTTTTTGTTGATTTTCAATGACTAGTTTAAATGATTGTATAATATAGATTTTTCATATATGTAAAAATTTATAAATTATTTTTATGCCAAAAAAGGAATATTCCCATATGATATAAGACTCTTATGATATCATGATGACCGATGATGATGGTTTTTTTAGTTTGATTTCATAAAACCCATTTCATTTCCATCAGTCAATTATGCTATGATAAAATTATGAATTATTTCATGATCTTGTTGTAAAGATGTGTATGGTTATCATTATGTTGAATTTGATCATATAATTATATGACCCTTTAACACATTTATTAATGATTGAAATATCATTATATAATATGAAATGGGATTGTTATTTGACCTACTATGAAATTGAAATGTTCTTATGGTGTGATCAAAAATTAATTTTACCAAATTTTACTCTATATTGAGATGATATTACCAATGATAATGAAATTATGAAATTATTTTTCTATCATTATGATTGTTGGATATAATCCTTTAGTATTATATTTCACTTATAATATGCTCACATGTTTCTTTATTGATGATTTATTATTCTATAACCCTATGACTATTTCCTTTGTTATGAAAAATTATTATTACATGACTCATTATTTATTGTCTATAACATGTTTAGTATCTTCTTATAATCATGTTATCATTATCTTATTATATTATTATCATAAAATATAATAATGAGTTGATATATCACATGGTATCCATTATTTTTCATTTTTTATCACAATTTCATATGTTTCCTTTTATGTAGGTTATAGGAAATTATATTAAGTAGGTTATGTCTATAAATGGTACTATATAGTAAAGAAATTTCTTGGACATATTAAAAATAATTCCTGACATAATTTGATAATCTATATTATCTCAAAAAAGAAATATTTTACGGTTATGGGGTGTTTATTTTTATCATAATATTCAAATATTAATTTAAAATGGTTTAATTTATTCATTTTTAGGACTATTATATCATTTAATAAAATATTATTTATTTTGAAAACTAATTTATGTCTCTTTTTATACTATTCATATCATGTCTTTTCAAAAATCCATAAGAACATGATTATTTCAAAAAAACATCATAAATAAAAATATAACAAGATGTAAAAATCCGTGAAATTATTGGATGAAAAAAAGTCATCCATAATAAATTTATTATAATATTTTTTATCTCGCTTATCTAAATACTTCATTAATAAGGTACTCACTACATCATCATTGTATACAAATATATTTATTTATATGATGTCTAAAAATTAAAAATAAAATACCATGATATAGAAATCATTTTATCTTTTTAATTAGTATTTTTAGTCTAAAATATAACTTATATCACCCAATATAAATATTTTTTTTACTAAAGGATACATTTTTAGGTTATATTTTCCTTAACTTTATATTAAAAGCAATTAAATGTCATTTTAACACAAAAGTGTCTCCATGGGATCCTTAAAGAGACCCAAGGATTCACAAGGTCAGAAATATAACATTTAATAGGGTTAGTATAGGTTTTAAGTTTATTTAATATTATTATAATTTTATTTTTTATCCGTATTTACCAGATTTACCCTTTATCATGGTAAATGAAATATTTACTAATGTTACAATTCATACTGTCTAAAAATAAAAGAGACAAATTTTTAAAATGTGGAAATATTGATTCCAAATATGGAATAAATTTTACCAAATTCTAAACAAAAACTTTTCAGAAATTAATTTAAAATTAATTCGTGTTGTCAAAACCAAAATGGCAGTTTTTATCAAATAAAAACTATGAAAATCATGACATGATTTCATGTCCAATTTCAATGTGAAATTACTTATATTGACCAAAATTATATTAAAGGATAAAAATATAATCCAATTAAACTTTAATACCAATTTTATTTATAATATAACAATATAAATAAATTAGATTAAAAGGAAAATTTTGATTTAAAATACACTACTTTACACTATTCATAAAAAATGAACTTTGGTAGAAAAATACCAAAATTTTATCCAATGAAAATTTTGATGTTTTAAATCTAAATAATATTTTTATATTGTCAAATAAAGCATATAAAGACGCCATAAACTATATTTAAAAAGGGTTATCTATCATAAGGCTGTAAAACAACATTTTTTTAAAAAAAATACAACTTTTATCAGAAAAAAGAAATGTATTATTATATCATATCTAGACAAAATTTAAGACGAATTTAAAACATTAAATTTAATATTTTTCAAATATTTTTCATCAAAAAACCAATAAAGAGTGATATGAAACACAATTACTCTATTGTAAATTCTTTTTCATAAAGACAAATCCATTATATTCAATTGGTTTTTATTTCCAATTATAATAAATATGGTAATCAATGAATAATCATTTAATCAAGTGTAAACCATATTTCAAAATCTAGTTGATTCTATTAATTCCCACCATTCCAACATCTAGGCGTTAACTTCCATTTAAAATAATAATGATATTATTTTTTTATTTTTCTGCATTACTCAATGTTGTGTCTAATGTACGATTTTGGAGAAGCCATTTGTTATGTGTCAGGTAAGGTATCAAAAAATAATCCCCTTTATCATAAAATTAATATCTAATTCATTAGTATTAATAAAAAAAATGATTATTCCAAAAATACCCAGTTTATTAAAGTAATTTTTTTTATAATCACAATATATTTCATTATGTTTCAGAATAAATATTTACTTGGTTAATTTGATTAAAATTCATATGGAAATCATTACCATCATTAAAATTTCCTTTAGAAAAATAGAAGAATCATTGCATCCCCAATATTAATGGATTTAGCATTCAATACACAATAGTAGACCATTATTGTTGATTCTGATCAACTCCCTAAAAGAAACGTCATCCCTCTATGGAATTAATAACACATCCACAATAATGAACAACTAATAAAACTCTATTATAACAATTGATCAACAGTGATCACATATATAAACGAAGGGAGATGATTTAGATCGAAGAACCATGAAAAAATAGGTTGAATGTTCCTCTAATCAAAATGTATTGAAGACATATGTCTAAAAATAGAACCCTGATTAAGGGATTTTAAAAGTCTCAAAGGTACATCCACTAACCACCTGGGGTGTTGGAGAGAAGTATAGGTTTTGGAAAAAACCCCCGACACTCGATCTTTTAATGTAATAGTGAAAACACATGTTCACATTATTAATCCCCTTCACATTGTGTAAAGGTTAAGATTTACAGTTTTTAGAAAACAAATCACATAAAACCACTGGAACATAAAATAACTAATCTCATAAAGAACATAGAGAAATAGCCTCACATGATTTTTGAATCTCAAAAAAATGATGTTAAAAAATTACTCATTGTTAATTCTCTTTTATACCACCTTTCAGCACAAGTTCATCTTGAGACCCTCTCATAGTTTTCTCGGAGCACTACATGCATCATAACCATGAATATGGGATTACTAGATGGGTACCTTCTCTTACCGTATGGAATAAATTGTCAAAAAAATTATGAGAAAATACTATATTTTCAATATTCTCATTAATGGTGGATTATTTATAAGAACTTTTTTATTAATTTTATTTCTATAGTCACTAAAAATAGATATATTGATATACTAAAATTGTTTTATCCACCATATATCAAAAAATAAAATATATTTTTGTTTTTAAAATGACATTGTTGTTTATTGATATGTTTATCATTTGTGTTTCAGTATGATATAAATAATTCCTATCATTTGAAATGTTCTTAGTGGTCGTATAATATTTTTTAAGGAATTTCACATATGAATATTTATTTATAATATATTATAATTAATTATATTAGTAATTTTATAATAACATGTTTTGATACTTAGATGTACTAAGGTATTTTATTTTATAGTTGACCACTATAAGTGGATTTTCATTTGATGTAATTGAATCAACTGGTCTAGTTGATGTTTTTTCTTACAGAAAATAAATGTTACACATGATTCTATAAAAGAAAAAATTATAGACATCCATTTTATATTATTTGGATTTATTCCCTTCATATGAAAATGAAATTTTTTATTGATTTATCATTTCTTCTGAAGAAGTATATGATGTGATTTGTGTATAATATTATAGAATTTTTTATGTATTATGACAATGAAACTAACATTCTATTATAATGATTCAATATATTTATATATCCTAGTCATATTTATCCATGGGAGGTTGAATGTATAATTTTCATGGTTAGAGTATCATTATGATAAACTATAATATTACAATATATATTAAAATACAATGAATGTTTTTTATCATAAATATTATTATCTAATTATGTAATTGAAGATTTTGAGAGCTCCCCCTTTCTATTAATTAAATTATATATTGAGGATACAATATTCTATATCATTCTATATAAATTTATTTCATTTTATGAAAATTATGAAATATGATTATTAAGAGACTGTCACTTTAGATTTGAAAAGAATTATTGGCTCGATAGTTGTAATTAAAATTTATGTTCAGATTAAATACAAACAGATGATTTATAATAAGGGTAGCAGATATATGCATGATGATATAGTGAATATATATAATGGTGTAAATATAAAAACACATTACTTTATAAAATTATATGATTTATTATTAATTATCACTATTTTTGTGCTTAAAGGATTATATACATCATTAAAAGAACCTACATTAAATCGATTTTGAGATATTAACATTATACCAATGTTTCTTCATCATTTTAGTTTCTTTACGTATAAATTTTTTTGAACCTATATCATTTACTAATTTATTCATTGTATCATTATGAAGTAGTTCTATTTGATTATACTAATACCATGTATAGTTACTATAATGTGAGATCCCAATGAAATTTATATAGATTGTTTCATTCAATATCCAAATGTAGTCAACTGGAAAGCCCTGAAAAAGAATTGTATAGTGAAAATCCAAAGAAGAATTCAATAATGGGTTGGTGGAGTTAACTAGGGGATATTTGTTCCATGAACCTATAAGATTGGTATAGAGTAAGAGGTTTCCAACCTCTGATACCAATTGTAGGATCGAAATAGTGAAGTAGATGCTCAATATACAAGAGGGGGGTGAATTGTATACTTTAAAAATTCCTTTGGAACCTTTAAAGTTAGTTAAGAATAACTATGTTTTCCTTAAGCAAAGGAAAAGGCTAAATTTAACAAAGTTAAAACTAAGAAAATTCTCAACACCTCTTAACACTGAATGTAAACTAAGAAAGAGATTCCGAATGAGGGTTCCGAAAATATGGTTCCGGAAATTGAATCATAACAAAAGATTACAATATGAGATTCTACCTTAAAGCATATAGAATCTAAATGAAACAGAGTACAAATAAGAAAGAATAAGAAAGTTATACTTTCCTTATAATACAAAATGCAGTGGAATAGAAACAAGTAGTAGAACTACTAGAAACAAAATATAAGTCTTTTAACCCAAAGAGAAGGGTATCCAACAACCTTGGATAAAGGTCCCTTGATTTATACTTTCAAGCAAGCCTATCTTACCCACACCAGGGTAATCCCTCGATACGAAGATCAGAGTCTCTGTCTTGCTATCCCTGCAAGCCCTCAACTTCAAGGTAGTTGGCAACCTCTGTCTTTCTTAGCAAGAAAGCCCTCAAACTTTAAGGTAGTCGGCACCTCTGTCTTCCTATCCCCGGAAGCCCTCAAATGTAATCACCAACATTTGGAGTCGCACGAAGCTTTGAGAGTTAATAAGAGCCTCTCTCTCTAGAAATCACTTCAAGCAAATTTTTCATCCTTTCAGTACTTTCATCAGCTATCAACCACAAGCTCTTTCAAATGAGCTCCTATTTATAAGTAAGGTCAGCTCCTTCTCCAATGGTCATATTTTCCTTAAAGATCGGAGGGACCTGTACACGTGTCACTTAGACAACGGTTAGTTTATAACAAAACAGACGACATGTTTTATAACAAAAAAAAATGTAACAGAATGTATGACATCGTTTTAAACTCTACCATAAAGGTTCGGAATGAAAACTTCGGAGTGAAGGTTCGGAGTGTAAAGAACAATAGTAAAGAGTAGACAAATTTTAGAAGTGTAGGAAAAAAAGGTTCGGAGTCTAACCAAAATATTTTTCGGAGTCTGAATTAATTCAGACTGTATAGAAAAAACATAATCAGATTCTGTTTAATAGGTCAATTCAGAATGCAAATTCGGAATAGGAGTTCGTCATCAGAATACGTAATGAGAATTCATCATCAGGATTCGTAATGAGAATTTGTCATCAGAATTCGTAATGAGAATTCATCATCAGGATTTGTAGTGAGAATTTGTCATCAGAATTCGTAATGAGATTTCGGAATGAGATTTCTTCATTAGAATTCGTAATGAGAATTCTTCTTCAGAATTCGTAATGGGAATTCAGAATGAGATTTCTTCATTAGAATTAGTAATGAGAATTCTTCTTCAGAATTCGTATCCTGAATCTGGAATAGAACTTAGTCAGAGTTCATATCCGGAATTCGGAATGAGACTTCCTTATAGTTCTTATCCAGAATCCGAATCCTAAAACAGAATACTTTATATCAAAGTTTCAATGATTCCGAGAAAATGAATCTGAATCTCAAACTTAAGAAAAATATGGATGAATATATGATAAGAATAATTTTTCTTATAAAAGCGATTTTCCTTAAGAAAGTAATTTTCCTTATAAAAGCAATTTTCCTTAGGAATTCAATTTTCCTTATAAAAGAATTTTTCCTTAAGAAAGCAATTTTTCTTAAAGATAAGGTGTTTGTGATTTTCAAAACAAGAAGGAATGGAAAAGTCATAAGGAAAACCTTATTGACTCAACAATCTCCCCCTTTTTGGAAATCACAAACATCCTTACGAAAAAGCTATTATAAGAAGAAAGAAAAAACATTAAGTCTTATCTCCCTTTGCTTTAAAGATATTGATGAATACGACTAACTCCCTCGTAGGCTTTGAAAATCTAAGGATCGTATTCAGATTTCCGGAGTGATAGATAAGAATGTCTTCTTTAATGAAAAAGATCCCCCTTAAACAAACTCTTATTAGAGTTTTTCTTTTTCTTAAAGATCTTTTTCTTCTCCCCCTTTGATAAACTCTTATTAGAGTTCTTATTTTTCTTAAGGATCTTTTCCTTCTCCCCCTTTGTGATTTTCAAAAAGAATTGGAGGGAATGGAAAAACATAACAAAGTACCTGAGATATTAGTGATGACAACAAAAGAAACAAGAGGCATAATTTTCATTAGGATTTGAAATCTCAGCAACAACAAAAATACAACAAAAAGATGGGATTTAGGTTATTTCAGATCTTTTTCCTTTGACATGAGCCCCTTTAGAATAATCTTGATCTTCTTTAAGTCTTTATGATCTTCTTCATCTTTCTTCTCTAAGACGACTATTCTTGCGGACTGAGCTTCAATTTTTTCTTCCTGGGCTTTCATCTTTTCTTCCTGAGCTTTGATTTTCTCTTCTTGTGCCTTCATCCTTTCTTCAAAATCAATCCGATGATCCCTTTCCAATTTCCAATTCTGAGAAACAGAATTCAGTTTCCCATTCAGATCCCTGACTTCTTGGATCCGGATGTTCTTTTCTTCTGTCAGCTTTTCTTCAAAGGAGGAAGTCAGCTCGTTTATCTTCTTGTCCTCGGTCTCAAAGGAATCTTTTACATTTTCTTGAAGCTCATCGAACAACACCATTTCTTCCACAATCCTCTTTGACCAACTTGTCATCCTCTTGCAAGACCTTTTATGAGCTTCGTAACCAACAAAGAAGGTTTTGAACTGAGCCTAAATATCAACGCACTTATCCATAACCATAGATAAAGAGTCAGTTTTTTGATTCAATGCATGTTGGAGCATCTAACATCTAGAGTCAATACTAGAGAATGTCGGAATGGATCCCACCAACTTCTTTAATGACTGGACAACAAAATCATGCCCCAACGAAGATGACTCCGAATCTGAAATCTTGCTTGGAGAGATTTCTTCCTCAATAAGCTCCAACTTTCTATTTGAAGAACTACCAGCTTCCTTTCTCTTCCTTTCTTCTGAGCTCGGAGTATTAGCAAGAATTTGCTTCCCCTTATCTTTTTTCGGAATTGAGTCCTGTTCCGAAGTTCTCTTTTCACTATCAGAAACTTGGACGACAAAATCTTCATCAGCAACTTCCTGAACCCCTACGATTTCCTTCTGAGTAACATCAAGTAAAATATGTTCTTTATTTCCATGATAAGAAACTTCTTCTTCTCCTTTCTCTTCTTCCATTTCTGGAGTAACTAGCTTCGAAGATTCAGCTTCAGAAGTTCGGAGTGATAAGTGTTCCGAAGGTGTTCCCTTGTAATCATCTACTTGTTTCAGCACATCTCCGGTTTCACCACTTCCTTTAGAACCCTCTTATACTTGTTCCACTTGCTCAACTTCCTCAGTATTCTTAGCAGCAGCCTCTTCCGGAGGAGCGAAATTCCTTCCTAGAGTCTCAGGTAGAGATTCCAAGGAGAAAGTTCTCGGAACTGGAATAATTGCTGAAACCATTTCATTGAATTTTAACAAAGCCTGAGCTACCTCGGCCTCAGAAATTTTCTTCTTGTGATTCTTTTGATTTTCTTGTTTTTCAAGCTCATCAGCAGTTCTCTCCTTCAAGGCCTTAGCCTCCGCAGGGTCCAATCCGAACTGCGGATCCCCTTCTTTCCTTTTCTCTTTATCAGCTCTCCACTTTGTAACAACCTCATCAGGATAGGCTTTCTTCTTCTTAGGCTTTGGAGGTGCGGAATGGACTTCCTTAGACTTGGGATTCTCGGCTTCTACTAGCACTTCTTTCATCTTTCTCTTCCTTACCGGATTAGAGTATTCCGGATCAGCAGCTTTCGGAATGGTTTCTTCTTGAGCGGGTAGATCAATAAACTTTCCAGACTTCTTGTCAAAAGCTACATCCATTCTTTTAAGAGTGTCATCACTAACCAACAAAATTTTGCATACCCTCGGCTTAGATATTCAAGCCTCCTTGAAGGATTCAAGGCACCGAACTATCAACTTTGATAATATTGCTGGGTACATTATGATCTGTGCTCTGAGATTTCCTTTCTTAAGATTCTTGATAGGCGCTGTCGTGGGCGCTTTCAAATGATGTTGTTTCTTTACTAAGTGCAGCACAGTGGCTGAACTAGGTCGTTCTCTTGAGGAGGACTTAGTTTAACAACCCTTAGAAGGCTTTAAGAAACCAAAAAAAAGAAACAAAATGATAAAATATGGGGGTGATTTGATTGAAAGACTTTTAGAACACGAAACAAAACAATCAAGGCAATCAAGGAGTAAAAGACAATCACGAACACTGTTTCTTTAAAAGCACTACTATGAGAAGTCGTAGCCAATCTAATCTACCGCTTCACCATTCTTTAATCATTATCCCATATGATTATAATTCATTAAAATGTGACCCCCTAACCTTGTCATCCCCCGAACACTACGGAATTTGACACAACCACATGCATTTGAAAAAATGAGCACTAGGTTGTCTTTGAGACTTCCAATCGCAGTACCCTACTTTGATTGTGGTCCAAATCCAACTTATGATCAGTGGTCAATTAGGGAAGAACCCCCTCTCTAGAGTTGATAATTCATTAAGTTTAGGGATGAGAGTTGAACCCTACAATTCTATCCCAAGTTGATTAGATTTTACAATTGAAGTTTGTCTCTCTCGATTCACACAGGACCGTCCTCGTGGTCAGATGCAAGTCGAGTGAGTTCCTTACAACTTAAATCTCAATTAATTGATCACAAATTATGAATTAAAGTATGTTCATGGATTAAAAATGAATAAATGAAGGGGCTAGGGATTAGATCGACTATGAACAAAACTACTCTTCCATGGTTGGAATTTTCATTGTGGAGACGTTTTGCATAAGCAACAGATTGAAAGGGAAATACCCAATCTTGTCTCCACTCTAAGATTCCAGAACCAAGAAGCCAAAAAAAAGATTGCAAAATAATAACAAAGAAGATTTATTGAAGAAAAGGACAAGTTACAAGCATGAAAACAATGAAACACAAATGGAGGTGGGAGAGGAGAGCCATCTTGGAAGAGATCCTTGCACAAAGCCTCACTTCTTCCAAGGGGTTAGAGGAGTTCCTTGGAAACCAACTCTCTGATACAACTTGCCCAAGCTCCTAACCAACCTCCCAAAGAGTGAAAATGTCCTTTAAATAGAGTTGTGGATGGCTAGGGTTACAAATGGTTTCAAGTGTGAATGCGGACATTCTGGAAACTATTTTAATCCAAGTTTCACCGCCTGTTTGGCCTCCAAAACGCGCGTTCCAGCTGCTCTTCCAGAGGAATGATTTTCTCTAATTGTTGTCTTCTATATTATCTCCAAATTTGGGCCACATACAAGCACGGATGAGAAAGTTAGGGCCTAAATACAGAAGCACTATCCAGACCAGCGAGTCCAGTCCAGCTTTGTCTTCATGGCCCATTTACTCCAAGTTAATCCACGATATAGCTCCAATGGACTGAATGAAAGTTGTAGAATATTTAGTGAGTCATGCGGTCACAAAATATTAAGTTCCAATTCGGTCAATAAAAATATATATGAATAATATACCACAGTGCACTTTAAAAGAGTAAAACTGGAATTTTCATCAAATTTTCAATTGAGTGATCTAATCCCAAATATTCCATAATTGATCATATATAACACAATGTGAGGAAAGTTTGTCATTTATTAGAAATAAAATATTCAACAAAATAGTGTTTTATCAACTCCCCCACACTTACCCTTTTGTACTCCTAGGCAAAACCTAATGTCAAGTAAACATCAATATCAAATCAAAACCAATTTTAAAACACATATCCTTAAGATCAAGAAATTTTACACCAAGAAACAAAAGATATCATGACTCATAAAAGACCATTATTTCAAGTTCTTAATTTATATTATTCAATATATTTCCACTTCATTTATACTCCCATGCACAAAACACTTACCTCACTTGAATTTTCTCTCATCACACAAATATCAAGTTTTTTTGCAATGTCTTTCTCATCCAAACTCATACAAGGGTCACCATAGGCTTGATAGATTCCTACATCGCTACCCGATGTGAGTCAAGGACATATGTTTATCATGAGGACTTTTCAGGGTTGTTCTGTGGCTTTCGGTTGGTAGGATTAAGATGTGAAAAACTCTGAGGCTGAATGAGGAGGGCTTGACTCTTTTTGAAGAAAAATTGCATTAATCTAATTTTCACTTAAATATGGTCTTCTCCTCAATCCCCATAGTATCAATTCAGCTCCATCATCATGAAAAGCCATGAAAGGTTTACACCATTCATCATTTCAGAATAAAAAATGTCAATCTTCTCAAAAATGATTTTCTTGAAAGCTCTAGATGGGCACAACTTTCCACCTTAATTAGAAGCTCCAGAAAAGGCGCAGCTTCACTTGTCATGAAAGCTCCAGATAGGCACAACTTTCAATATAATGACTTTATTCAGCAGCAAATACATCTCTTCAAAAATTAATTTTCCACACAATGTATCACAAAATGTGGTAGCACAACACAAGATAGATTCCCCCACACTTAAGCTCAACTAGATTATGCAATTTTACTTCAAGAGTTGGTTAGATAGGGAAAATTGGCTAGTAATGTGGATAACCTAACAGAATGTGCATGGCTTCTAAGGGCTACAAGGATTAAATATTCAAGGTAGGCCATTATAAAAAAGGATTCTTTGAAAAAGGGGCTTTAATACCAAACAAATGCCTCAATCATTTAAACATAAGTACCTCAAACCCTCAAGTTTTGACAGGAATAGATCAAATTCTGGATAAATCAAGTATGGTTTGGTTCTCTCAAGAAGTGAGGTGAATGTAAAGAATATGAAAATAATGGTTTAGAAGCCTCACAGGAAAGTGATTTCAAATATAAAGACAGTGAGATTGGCATGGGATTCAAAATTCATCGTACTTTTCATGAAATTACTATAAATTTGAACTTGAAACAAAGTCATTTCAGCATTCATTTAAGCTTAGTTTCAAGGGGTAAATTGTTTCACTTATTGATATGGATTTAAAAATGGTGATGAGAATCATTTCAGCCAAAAAGTTTCAAAAACACACAGAAAATTGTAAAATAAACACACAAAATTTGAAAAACACACATTTTTTTGTGAACAGGAAAGCAATTGAAATTACTAAACTAAAAGGTTCCCTCCCCCACACTTAAAATATTTCATTGTCCTCAATGTGAACCTATGAGATGATATATGCACATGAAATGCAGAATTTTTAAATAGGACAAATAATATAAAAGTGAAAGGGTTAGGAATAGCCTGATGTGCTCAAGTGATGATGGGGTCATGCAGTGTGATAAAATCCACTGCATCAGTAGGATGTCCCTCAATGTTTCTCTTTAAACGTTGCCCATTGACTGTAAAGCTCCTTCCAGTGTCTTCTTGTGTGATCTCCACTACACCATAAGGAAAAACATTAGACACAATATAAGAACCTAACCATCTGTAACGCAACTTACCATGCATCAACTTTAGTCGTGAACTATAAAGAAGGACTTTCTCTCCAACATGAAACTCCCTTTGTTGGATCATTTTATCATGAGCTTCTTTTGATCTTTCCTTGTAGAGCCTTGAGTTCTCATATGAGGACAGTCGAATCTCCTCAAGCTCTTGAATTTGCAACTTTCTTTGAATTCCAGCTTGGGCCAAATCCATGTTGCATTTCCTTATAGCCCAATATGCCCGATGCTCGACTTCCACAGGGAGATGACACGCTTTCCCAAAAACAATCCGAAATGGGGACATACCAATGGGGGTCTTGTATGCTGTCCTATAAGCCCACAATGCATCATCCAAGCGCTTGCTCCAATCCTTCCTATTTGGCTGCACGGTTTTCTCCAAGATTTGTTTCAACTCACGATTTGAAACCTCATCCTGGCCATTTGTTTGGGGTGGTATGGTGTTGATGTTTTGTGTGTCACCCCATACTTTCGAAGGAGGGAAGCAAAATTCCTATTGTAAAAGTGTGTCCCTTGGTCACTGATGATGGCCTTTGGTATTCCAAACCTGCAGAAAATCTGTGTTTTGACAAAGTCCACAACAACATGAGAATCGTCAGTCCTGGTGGCCTTGGCCTCCACCCATTTACTCACATAATCAACAGCAACCAAAATATACAAAAATACAAATGAACTAGGAAAAGGACCCATAAAATCAATGCCCCATACATCAAAAATCTCACAGAATAGTATGGGTTGTTGGGGCATCTCATGTCTCCTAGAAATGTTCCCAGTGTGTTGGCAACGAGAGCACGACTTACAAAACGCATGGGCATCATGGAATAAACTAGGCCAATACAATCCAGAGTCTAAGACTTTCCTAGCTGTCCGTTGGGGTCCAAAGTGTGCACCACATGCAAGTGTATGACAAAATTGCAAAACAGACTCAAACTCATGATCGGGAACACACCTCCTAATGACTTGGTCACTACACATGCGCCAGAGGTAAGGATCATCCCACACATAATACCTAGACTCATTTTTTAATTTTTGGACTTGATGCTTCTTCAAATTTACTGGGATTTCAGAGGAAACAATGTAATTAACTAAATCAGCATACCAAGGACGCTTACCTGAGATGGTATAGAGATGCTCATCGGGGAAAGTGTCCCGAAGTGGTACCTGATCCAAGGTGTCATCCTCTAGTGTGTGAGTAAGCCTACTCATGTGGTCCGCCACCATGTTTTCTGACCCCTTCTTGTCCTTTATCTCAATATCAAATTCCTGAAGAAGGAGCATCCAACGGATAAGTCGTGGCTTTGCATCAGGCTTCTTTAGGAGGTACCTCATTGCTGCATGGTCAGAAAAAACAACTACTTTAGAGCCCAATAAATATGAACGGAATTTATCTATAGCAAATATGACAGCAAGAAACTCCTTTTCCATAGTTGTGTAATTTTATTGGGCTGAATCCAATGTTCTTGATGCATAGGCAATCACATGTGAACGTCCTTCCACCCTCTGAGATAAGACAGCTGCAACCGCGAAGTTGGAGGCGTCACACATAAGCTCAAATGGAAGGTCCCACCGTGGGGGCTGTATGATAGGTGGAGTGGTCAGACACTTCTTTAGCTCATCAAAGGAATTCCTACAATAATCATCAAACACAAAATCAGAATCTTTTTGAAGTAATCGTGACATAGGAAGAGCGATCTTACTAAAATCTTTGATGAAGCGCCGATAAAATCCTGCATGCCCTAGGAAAGATCTAACATCACGCACACATGAAGGATAGGGTAAGGATGAAATATTGTCTACCTTAGATCTATCAACCTCTATCCCATGTTTTGACACCACATGCCCTAAGACAATGCCATGCTCTACCATAAAATGACACTTTTCAAAGTTCAGGACCAGATTCTTCTCAATACAATGATTCAACACCTTTCCCAAACTACTTAGATATTCATCAAATGAAGACTCACACACTGTAAAATCATCCATAAATACCTCCATGTAGGTCTCAATAAAATCAGAAAAAATACTCACCATACATCTCTGGAAGGTACCTGGGGCGTTTCAATGTCCAAATGGCATCCTTCGGTAGGCAAATGTGCCAAAGGGACAGGTGAATTCAGTGTTCTCCTGATCCTCTGGAGCTACAGGAACCTAAAAATATCCAGAAAATCTATCCAAGAAACAATAGTGTGTTTTCCCGGCTAGTCTCTCGAGCATCTAGTCAATAAATGGGAGGGGGAAATGGTCCTTGCGAGTGGTCTGATTTAGTTTCCTATAATCAATACACACACGCCAACTGTTTTGCACCCTCATTGGAACTAAATCATCTTTCTCATTTTTAACAACAGTAAAACCAGTTTTCTTAGGCACAACCTGAATTGGACATACCCACTGAGAATCTGAAATGGGAAAGATTATACCTGCCATGAGCAATTTCTCAACTTCCTTTTTAACAACTTCCAGGAGGGTGGGATTGAGTCTCCTTTGTGGTTGTCTCACCGGTTTACCCCCATCCTCCAAGAGAATCCTATGCATGCAAATGGAGGGGCTAATACCTGATATGTCAGCCAAGGTCCACCCAATCGCCTTGATGTTCTCCCTCAAAATATTCAAAAGCTTTTCTTCATGTTCAAAAGGGAGATTGTTAGCAATGATAACAGGTAATCTCTCACCACTCAACAAGTATGAGTATTTCAGATTTGGTGGCAATGGCTTGAGTTCTAATGAAGGAGGGTGTAGTATGGATGGAGACATTGAAGGAACTGAAATATGTGCACAAAGAGCATCAGTATCAGAATAGACATCAGCAAAATCATAGAATAAAGCATCAAATCCATCAACATACTCAACATCCATTTCATAATCAGAGTGAACATGATCAAAATCAGAATATGAATCCACATCAAAATCAAATCTTAGAGAGTCTTGTTCATTAGAAACAGGTGTGGAAGTTCTCTTAGACATTAAACCAGAACCAATACTCATAACCTCCCTAAGCATAGGAAAATCCAATTCCATGATGTTTTTACTTGGTGGTTCAAAATGGGAGATAACAAAAGCAGAATGGTCCTCTGAGGGGTACTTCATGGAATCCATAACATTAAATATCACAACTTCATCTCCAAACTCCAAGGAAAGTGTACCCTCATTGACATTTATGATAGTTTTTGCAGTTTTGAGGAAGGGTCTACCTAAGATAATGGGGGCATGAGAACTTACCTGATCATCCTCCATGTTAAGCACATAGAAGTCTGCTGGAAAGATCATGTCTCTTACCCGAACAAGTACATCCTCAAGGACTCCCGCTGGATATGCCGTAGCTCTATTCGCTAATTGCACCACTACTCTTGTTGGCTTCAACTCACCAACCTGCAAGGAAGAGAATACAGAGTGAGGCATCACATTTATGGAAGCACCTAAATCACAAAGTGCATCAGAAAAGTGTAACTCCCCTATGGTGCATGGTATGGTGAATGTCCCAGGATCCTTGTACTTCGTTGGCATTGAAATGGTTGGTTTGATGAGTGAAGATACGTTCCTTCCAAGGTTGATCCGCTCATTTCCCTTTAGCCCTCTTCTATTTGAACACAGTTCTTTTAAGAATTTCGCATACCTCGGTATTTGCTTGATGGCTTCAAGTAGAGGGATGTTGATCTCGACACGCTTGAATGTATCCAAAACCTCTTTTTGCATTGCCTCTTCAGCCATCTTCTTAGTTTGTACAACTCTATTTGGGAATGGAAGGGGTTTAAGAGGAAGATCATCAACCTTTTTCTTACCTTTATCTTTCTCCTTGGGTTTCTCATCATTTTTTATGGGATGGGGCTTCTCCGGAGTTGAGGTGAATCCCGGTGGTATTGTAGGTGCAGATGTATCAACTGTTTTCTTCCCACTTCTCAATGTGATGGCACTGAAATTCCCCTTGGGATTGGAAGTAGGTTGGGAAGGAAGGGCTCCAGAGTTCTTACTTACTAGTTCGTGGAGGGCGGTGGCAATCTGGCTCATTTGTGTCTTCAACTCCCTCAACTCAGAACCTTGACTCTTCAGCTCATTTTGTTGATTAAGAACAATTTGTTTCAAAAGATCATCAGTATTAGAATCTACCTTTGGTTGAGAACTCCCATGTTTCTGACTTGTTGATGTTTGAGATTCGAATCTCCTTTGGGGTTGTTGGAAACCCTATTGGTAAGGTGGAGGCTACTGGAAGTTTGGTTGAAAAGGGGTCCTTTGTTGTTGTCCAGAGCCATACCTCATGTCCGCTAGATCTTTCCACCCTTGGTTGTATGTTGGATCAAACTTCTTTTGGGGATATGGTTGTTGTTGTTGCTTCTGAAATGGTCTCCCAGGGAACACTGCTGCACAATCTTCTATTTCTTGGAGTTGTGGGCAACAGTCAGTTGGGTGGCTTGTCTCAGTGCAAATACCACAAGGCCTTGAAGGAGGGGGTTGGGATGTCTTTTGAGCTAATGCAATCTGCCTCACCATAGTTGTCAATTCTTCTAACTTAGTATCAATCAAATGACTTTCAAGAGAAGAAGGACTTACTTGATATACTCCTCGAACATGTGGTGTACCTCTATCACCGAATTGTTGAGAGTTTTGGGCCATTTTTTCGATCAATGCTCGTGCAGCTACTGGTGTCTTGTCCACCACTGCTCCTCCAGCTGCAGCATCCACCATGCTCCTCTCCATGGGTGTGAGTCCTTCGTAGAAGAATTGGATGAGGAGTTGCTCACTGATTTGGTGATGTGGGCAGCTTGCACACAACTTCTTGAATCGCTCCCAGTACTCATACATTGACTCCCCTTGTGCTTGCTTGATCCCTAATATCTCCTTTCGAATTGATGTGGTTCTTGATACTGGAAAAAATCTCTGCAAGAAAGGACGTTTCAAATCGTTCCAACAAGTTACATCTTCGGGTTGTAAATAATACATCCAATCTTTCGCAGCTCCACCAAGTGAGAATGAGAATGCTCTTAGTTTGATTTGATCTTCAGAGACATTTCTAGGTTTTAGGGTTGAGGAAACCACATAAAATTATTTCAAATGTTTATTGGGATCCTCACCAGAGAGGCCATGAAACTTTGGGAGTAAGTGAATTAACCCAGATTTCAGTTCGAAGTCCGATTCGAGATTTGGGTATGCAATACAATTTGGTTGATAGTTAATATCAGGTGCAACCAATTCTCGAATGGTTCTATTAAATTCATTTCCATTGTTTCCAGCCATTGGTTCTTGTTTTATGGTTGAATTTGAATTGCTTCCAATTTCAATGTTCTGATATTGGAGTAATTCTCCAACTGGTTGAATGTTGAAACTTCCCGTAGACTGAGAATGTCTGATTCGTGCCCTAAGGCTACGTTCAATCTCAGGGTCAAGATCTAAGAGATCTTCGGGATTAGTTCGTGTCATCAATCAACGAAATATGAAAAGAAGGAATGTGTACCATAGTAAAATAAAAATTAGAAGTTTGAGTTGATGGTCCAAAAAGAAGTAGAAAGAGATAAAAGAAGAAGAAAAAAAATCAGATTGGGTAAATACGGAAGAAAGAAGAGAGGAAGAGAATTAAAATGTAAAATAAAATAAATACCTCTAATTGGTTGAAATAATTACTTGCCTCCCCGGCAACAGCGCCAAATTTGATAGGCGCTGTCGTGGGCGCTTTCAAATGATGTTGTTTCTTTACTAAGTGCAGCACAGTGGCTGACCTATGTCGTTCTATTGAGGAGGACTTAGTTTAACAACCCTTAGAAGGCTTTAAGAAACCAAAAAAAAAGAAACAAAATGATAAAAGATGGGGGTGGTTTGATTGAAAGACTTTTAGAACACGAAACAAAACAATCAAGGCAATCAAGGAGTAAAAGACAATCACACACTGTTTCTTTAAAAGCACTGCTATGAGAAGTCATAGCCAATCTAATCTACCCCTTCACCAGTCTTTAATCATTATCCCATATGATTATAATTCATTAAAATGTGACCCCTAACCTTGTCATCCCCCGAACCCTACGGAATTTGACACAACCACATGCATTTGAAGAAATGAGCACTAGGTTGTCTTTGAGACTTCCAATCGCACTACCCTACTTTGATTGTGGTCCAAATCCAACTTATGATCAGTGGTCAATTAGGGCAGAACCTCCTCTCTAGAGTAGAGAATTAATTATGTTTAGGGATGAGAGTTGAACCCTACAATTCTATCCCAAGTTGATTAGATTTTACAATTGAAGTTTGTCTCTCTCGATTCACACAGGACCATCCTCGTGGTCAGATGCAAGTCGAGTGAGTTCCTTACAACTTAAATCTCAATTAATTGATCAAAAATTATGAATTAAAGTATGTTCATGGATTCAAAATGAATAAATGAAGGGGGTAGGGATTAGATCGACTACGAACAAAACTACTCTTCCATGGTTGGAATTTTCATTGTGGAGACGTTTTTCATAAGCAACGGATTGAAAGGGAAATACCCAATCTTATCTCCACTCTAAGATTCCAGAACCAAGAATCCAGAAAAAAGATAGTAAAAGAATAACAAAGAAGACTTATTGAAGAAAAGGAAAAGTTACAAGCATGAAAACAGTGAAACACAAATGGAGGTGGGAGAGGAGAGCCTTCTTGGAAGAGATCCTTGCACAAAGCCTCACTTCTTCCAAGGGGTTAGAGGAGTTCCTAGGAAACCAACTCTGGGATACACCTTGCCCAAGCTCCGAACCAGCCTCCCAAAGAGTGAAAATGTCCTTTAAATAGAGTTGTGGAGGGCTAGGGTTACAAATGGTTTCAAGTGTGAATGTGGAAATTCGGGAAAATATTTTAATCCAAGTTGCACCGCCTGTTTGACCTCCAAAACGCGCGATCCAGCTGCTCTTCCAGAAGAAGGATTTTTGCTAATTGTTGTCTTCTAGATGCTCTCAAATGTTGGTCCACATACAAGCACGGATAATAATGTTAGGGCCTAAATACAGAAGCACTATCCAACCCAGTGAATCCAGTCTAGCTTTGTCTTCATGGCCCATATACTCCAAGTAAACCCATGATCTAGCTCCAATGGACTGAATGAAAGTTGTAGAATATTTAGTGAGGAATTCGGTAACAAAATATTAAGTTCCAATTCGGTCAATAAAAATATTTATGCATAATATAACACAGTGCACTTTAAAAGAGTAAAACTGGAATTTTCATCAAATTTTCAATTGAGTGATCTAATCCCAAATATTCCATAATTGATCATATATAACACAATGTGAGGAAAGTTTGTCATTTATTAGAAATAAAATAGTCAAAAAAATAGTGTTTTATCAATTCTCAATGGTTATAAGAATATGCCTCATGAAATTGAACTTTCTTAGATTTATCAGGAAATCTAGGATATAGATATCACTCTTCATCAAGCTGTCTTTATCGCCTTTCCTCGGTTCGATAAGTCCTTGCACCCACAACTCTAGAATCCGGAAGTTTGTGGATAGACTTGCAATCTTCAGAGCCTTGTCATCAGCCAGTCCGAGAGTTTCTAATGCTTTTTCCTTGTCAAATCTACCCTTAGAGTCCTGTAAAACGTGTGAAATAAACTCGTCTTCTCCTTCATAAGATATCCCAACCAAGATTGCAGCCTTGGTGTGAGAAAGCTTGTAAGTATTTCCATAAGACATAAACGAGAACTTATCCCTATTATCTTCGTTAAAGAAGGAAACTGATTCATAAAACTCGACAAGTAAGTCTGAATATACTTCATCTTGGTTCCCTGTTTTTGACACTGCAACATCTTCCCAGCCATTCAACTTAATGTTCATTGAGATAATAGAATCATAGTTGTTGAAGAAATCCGGATGGAGTAACCTTTATCTGTAAACTAACCATTGAGAAATAGGCTTGGTTGAAGACATTTCTTGAGACGCTAACTCCGCAGACATTCAGATCTGTAATCCTATGAGAAGTTTGGAACAGAGACAACTGTAGTTCGGAACGGCCTTAAAACAGAGGGGCATAGCTTCAGGACGCAAGAGCTTGAAACCGATGTGGGACGAGAATTTGGATCCCCTTTATATAGGCTACGAGATGACGGTTCACCTTCTATGGTTGATCTAACGGTTTAGAATGAACTGAGATCAAATCTGACGGTTGATAACTTAAATCCGATCTTTTTGAGGTTTTTATTAAAGTAAAGATTTAAGAAAACTATAATCCGAAAACATAATACAAGAAAATTCCAGCAAATAAAGTATGACTACGAAAACATGATTAAGATAATCATACCTTTCGGATTGGCTTAGGAGGATTATTCGTAATGGCAGATTTCGCAAAAATTTTACTATGAAAAATAAACTTAGTACGAAAAACTCATTACGGAAAACTCAGTACGAAAAACAAACTTAAGAAGAAAAACATTACGAAGAACTTAGTACTAAAAATACATTACGAAAAATTTGGTATGAAAATTCCTTTATGAAAATTCTAGTACAAAAATTTTCATTCCGGAAATTTTTAATACGAACACTTCCATTCCAGAAGTATTCTGTACGAGAATGTCCATTTTGGAAAATTTTAGTTCTAGAAGTTCCACTCCGGAAATCTTCGTTCCGAAAAGTTTGAAAACAAATTTTGAAAAACTTTGTTAAACAAACAATCAAATGTACCCCCCCTATGAAAAGGGGTTTATTACTGTAAGGAGACATTTTCAACAGAAAGTTAATTAAGAAATATTACCTTACGGTTATCATTCCTAACTTCTGTTTAATATATTCAAGTCTATCAGAAGGCAAAGATTTTGTGAAAATATCAGCAAGTTGATCTTGCGTTCCGATAAACTGAAGAATAATATCTCTTTTGAGTGTGTGATCCCTAAGAAAGTGATGCCTAATATCTATATGTTTTTCACGGGAGTGATGTGCAGGGTTCTTACTGAGGGCAATGTCACTTGTGTTATCACACAAAATTTGAGTTTTAGTAAAACTCAAGCCATAGTCTGTGAGTGTGTGTTGCATCCACAACACTTGTGCACAACAACTTCCAGCTGCTACATATTCAGCTTCAGTAGTGGAAAGTGCTACAGAATGTTGCTTCTTGCAGGACCAAGAAACTAAATAATCTCCTAAGAAATGACAAGTTCCAGATGTACTTTTTCTATCCATTCTACATCCACCAAAGTCAGCATCAGAAAAGATTTTTAGAACAAAATCATTTCCAGAAGTATAAAATAATCCTAGATCCATGGTTCCCTTAAGGTAGCAAAAAATTCTTTTTACTGCCTTTAAGTGAGACTCCTTTGGATTGGATTGATATCTTGCACATAAGCATACTGAAAACATTAAGTCTGGTTGACTAGCTGTTAAGTAAAGTAGACTTCCTATCATACCTCTAAAAGATGTTTGATCTACTGGTTTCCCAGCTTCGTCAAGATCTAAAGAGTTTGGGGTACCGATGGGAGTACTTATACATTTAGTGTTGTCATAACCATACTTTTTAAGAAGATCTTTAATATACTTATGTTGAGATAAGTAGGTTCCTTCTGGTTTTTGAGAAATTTGAAAACCAAGGAAAAAAGTTAACTCACCCATCATACTCATTTCAAACTCAGATTTCATTAGACTTGCAAAAGAGTCAGTCAAAGATTGCAGAGTTGAACCAAATATAATTTCATCAACATAAATTTGAACAATTAAAACATTTTTCTTATCTTTCTTTATAAAAAGGGTTGGATCTGCATTTCCCTTAACATAGTTATTTTGAAGAAAAAATCCAATGAGTCTATCATACCATGATCGTGGGGCTTGTTTAAGGCCATACAAAGCTTTGGTAAGTCTAAAGACATGATCATGATGTTTTGTATCTTCAAAGCCAGGAGGTTGTTCTACAGAAACTTCCTCTTGAACATAACCGTTAAGAAAAGCACATTTCACATCCATTTGGAAAAGTTTTAAATTAAAGAATGCTGCAAAGGCAAGTAGAATACAGATAGATTCAAGTCTAGCAACTGGAGCATAGGTTTCTTCATAGTCTATTCCTTCTTGCTGATTATAGCCTTTAGCAAGAAGTCTAGATTTATTTCTAACAATGACTCCATTTTCATCACATTTATTTCTGAAAACCCATTTTACTCCAATAACATTAGTTTCCTTAGGTCTTTCAACCAAGGTCCAGACTTTATTCCTTTCGAATTTATTTAGTTCATCTTGCATTGCTTTGATCCAATCATCATCACCTAAAGCTTCATCTGTGCTTTTAGGTTCTAATTGGGAAAGAAATGCTAGATGTTATACTTCATTTCTTAAGGAACATCTAGTCCTTACAGGTTGGTTTACATCACCAATGATACTATCACTAGGATGATTCTTAAGAAACACCTGATTTGGGTTTTGTAAAACCTGTTCATCAACATAGGGTAGAAAGTCTTCTGGGGTAAATGTTTCAGAAGTATATTCTAGAACAATTTCTTTATCAGAAGGATCCTCTATCAAAGGTTGACAATCAGTTTTTGAAAACACATCCGAAGATGTAAGATGAGATGATTTAAAAACAAAAGGATCAGACTCATCAAATTTCACATGTACTGTTTCCTCAACAGTACAAGTATTTTTATTAAAAACTATATAAGCCTTAGAGGTTGTGGAATAACCTAAGAAAAACCGTTCATCTGATTTTGGTGCGAATTTATGTAGATTATCTTTAGTATTCAAAATGAATACTTTGCAACCAAAAACCTTGAAGTAGGAAAGTCTTGGTTTTCTACCATTCCATAACTCATAAGGAGTTTTATTAAGAAAAGGTCTAATCAAAACTCGATTTATAGTATAACAAGTAGTACTTACAGCTTCAGCCCAGAAATGTCTAGCAATAGAATATTCACTCAGCATGGTTCTAGTTATTTCTTGAAGAATTTTATTTCTTCTTTCAACTACACCATTCTGTTGAGGATTTCTAGGTGCCGAAAAATTGTGAGTAATACCTTTCTTACTACAAAAAGTTTCAAAATCAGAATTTTGAAATTCTCCTCCATGATCACTATGAATAGTTTTCAATGGAAGGTTTTTATCATTTTTAACTTGAGCTCTAAAACTTTTGAAATAAGAAAAAGATTCAGATTTATTTTCTAGAAAATGGACCCAGGTAAATCTAGTGTAATCATCAACTAGAACAAACACATAGTATTTGCCTTCAATACTTCTAGTTTGTGTTGGACCAAAAAGATCCATGTGCACTAACTGTAATGCATCAGTTTTTGAGACTTCACCAATTGATTTAAAGCTAGATTTATGTTGCTTGCCATATTGACAAGGATCACAATCTTTAGAAGAATCAAATCTAATCTCTGGTATATCCTTAACTAGTTTCTTCTTAGAGAGTTTACATAGGGTTCTCATATTACAGTGTCCTAATATTCTATGACATAACCAAGAAATATCTTCCATTGCACTTAGGCAAGGTAAATCTTGGCTCCTGAGGTCTTCCAGGTTCAAAGTGTAGACATTCTCTTGCCTATTGGCTGAGAGAATAAATTCTTCCATGGAATTGTGTACTAAACACTTATCATTCCTAAAATTCACAAAGTAACATTCATCAAATAACTGACTTATGCTAATGAGGTTGTGCCTAATACATTTAACAAAAAGAACATTTGAAATCAAGGTTTTACCTAAAAGAACAATATTACCAATACCAACAATCTCTCCCTTAGCATTGTCTCCGAAAGTTACCTTTCCTCCTTTCGTTTTGATAATTTTTTGAAAATAGCTTTTGTTACCAGTCATGTGCCGGGAACATCCACTATCCGTGTACCATGTATTGTTGCTGGTACTTTCTTTATATTCCTGAAATCAAGAAGAAAATTAGACTTTCGGAATCCAAACTTGTTTGGATCCGAGATTTCCAGACAATAAAATTTTAGGTATCCACATTTTCTTTGAAAAGTAAGCTTTGTGAAGTCCTAGAGATTGGGTTTTGTTTAAGGAACAATTCTTTGCCCAGTGACCACCACATTGACACTTGGTACAAAATGGGGCACTTTGAGGAACAAAATAATTGTTACTAAAAATAGGTTTTGCTTGGGTATAACCAAATCCGGATTTATTTCTTAAAGGTCGTATTGGGGAATACATCTTATCAAAATTTTCCTTACCATGGTTAAAGTTTGATAAACACTTCTTTAAGGAAAAAATTTCGGACTTGAGTTTTACAACCAAGTTTTTATCCTCAAAATCATTAGTTTTAGAACTAGAGTTAGGATCGAAAACATTTTTATTAGAAATTACTTTTTCAAATTCTTTAGAAAGTTTGTTCTTTTCAGAACTTACTTCCTCAAAATTTTTTGAAATTTTTTCAAAATCAGCATTTCTCATATCAAGATCTTTAGAAAGATCTGATATCTCTTTTGTAAGAATAGAATTCCTAGAGTTTGCCTTATCAAGTTTCTTATTGAGTTTGGAATTCTCAATTTCAAGAAGTTCAGCAAACCTAGAGACTTCTTCATAAGTAGGTAAAGTATTTTCCTCTTCAGAAGATGATTCTTCATCAGAAGATTTATAATACTTACTATCATTAGAATTTAAAGAAACATTGGTCAATGATTCAGCATTTCGTACCTTAGCCATAATACAATGATTATCAATAGGTAATCTGGATATAAGACCAAGATTCTTCTGTCCTGAAGATTCATAATCAGAAGATTCATCTGAAGAGTCACCACCACTGGCACTCCAGGTGTCATTAGCTTTCAGAACTTTCTTAGTTTTAGCTTTATAATACTTCTTCCTATTTCTGTCTGAATTCCTTTCCTTCCTTTCTTTCTTTTTGAGCATAGGGAAATCTGTTCTAATATGTCCAGCTCTTTTACATTCATAACAAGTAACTTCACCATCATTCTTATCCTTCCTGTCCTTTTTCTTATACTTAGATTGAAAATTTCTTTGGCCAGCTATCTTGTTCATCCTTCGAGCAAGATTGGCTAATTCATTTTCCGAGACTTCACTCTCACTAGATTCGGATTGGAAAATAACTTTCTTAGACTTGGATATGGTTACTCTCTCAGGAGTCTTAGCTTTCATCTGATTTGAAGTTGTATTAAAAGCAATAGTACCATTTCCATTCTTCTTATTGATGTTGTCAGCATCTCTCTTCATTCTGGTTTCATGTTGTAGAAGAGTTCCAAAAATCTCATCAAGAGTAATTTGAGTTACCTTCCTGTTCTCATCTATAGCTGTTCTCTTGGATTCCCACTCATTGGGCATAATGTCAATTATCTTGTCCAGAAGAGATTCATAATCTAAACCTTTCTCTCCCATAGATTGTAGACTGTTTACAATAGTCATAAATCTTTGTTGAACATTACAAATAGGTTCTCCATAAGGAAAGTTGAAGCCATGATATTCAGCTCTAAGCATAGCTCTTCTAGTCTCAATCACTTTAGAAGTCCCAATGTCTGTAACCTCTAACTTCTTCCATATAAAATTAGCTGCTTCACAAGAAGAAATTTGGCTATATATATTTCTGGTCATTGAACATAATAAGGTGTTGCGTACCTTATAGTTCAGTTGATATTCTTGCTTTTCCTGGTTAGTAATGGTTCTAACTTCCTTGTCAGGATTTTTATAATCACCAGTAAGCATAACAAAGTTTTCTACTCCAGTATTGATAACAAAAGTCTTCAAACAATCTCTCCAGTACTCATAGTCATTACCATCAAAGATTGGTGGTCTTGTAGTATTTAGATTGTCAATTGAACCAACATTAATTCCTGCCATACTTAATATAACTTTGCACACAAACTTGTTAGTAGCAAAGAATCGTAATAACAATGTTCGGAATGGGAAAAGTTCGGAATGAGAAAAGTGAGCAAGAAAAACTTGTATGTGAGTACAAGTATTTCAGAGACTGGCTCTGATACCAAATGTAAGATTGGTATAGAGTAAGAGGTTTCCAACCACTGATACCAATTGTAGGATCGAAATAGTGATGTAGATGCTCAATATACAAGAGGGGGGTGAATTGTATACTTTAAAAATTCCTTTGGAACCTTTAAAGTTAGCTAAGAATAACTATGTTTTCCTTAAGAAAAGGAAAAGGATAAATTTAAAAAAGTTAAAACTAAGCAAATTCTCAACACCTCTTAACACCGAATGTAAACTTGGAAAGAGATTCTGAATGAGGGTTCCGGAAATATGGTTCCGGAAATTGAATCTTAACAAAAGATTACAATATGAGATTCTACCTTAAATTGTATAGAATCTAAATGAAATAGAGTACAAATAGGAAAGTATAAGAAAGTTATACTTTCGTTATAATACAAAATGCAGCGGAATAGAAACAAGTAGTAGAACTACTAGTAACAAAATATAAGTCTTTTAACCCAAAGAGAAGGGTATCCAACAACCTTGGATAAAGGTCCCTTGATTTATACATTCAAGCAAGTCTGTCTTACCCACACCAGGGTAAGCCCTCGATACGAAGATCGGAGTCTCTGTCTTGCTATCCCCGCAAGCCCTCAACTTCAAGGTAGTTGGCAACCTCTGTCTTTCTCAGCAAGAAAGCCCTCGAACTTTAAGGTAGTTGACACCTCTGTCTTCCTATCCCCTGAAGCCCTCAAATGTAATCACCAAAATTCGGAGTCGCACGAATCTTTGAGAGTTAATAAGAGCCTCTCTCTAGAAATCACTTCAAGAAAATTTTTCAGCATTTCAGTACTTTCATCAGCTATCAACCACAAGCTCTTTCAAATGAGCTCCTATTTATAGGTAAGGTCGGCTCCTTCTCCAACGGTCAAATTTTCCTTAAAGATCGGAGGGACCTGTACACGTGTCACTTAGACAACGGTTAGTTTATAACAAAACAGACGACATCGTTTTATAACAAAAAAATGTAACAGAATGTACGACATCGTTTTAAACTCTAACATAAAGGTTCGGAATGAAAAATTCGGAGTGAAGGTTCAGAGTGTAAAGAACCATAGTAAAGAGTAGACAAATTTTAGAAGTGTAGGCAAAAAAAGGTTCGGAGTCTAACCAAAATATTTTTTGGAGTCTGAATTAATTCAGAGTGTAGAGAACAAAGATAATCATATTCTGTTAAACAGGTGAATTCGGAATGCAAATTCGTAATAGGAGTTCGTCATCAGAATTCGTAATGAGAATTCATCATCAGGATTCATAATGAGAATTTGTCCTCAGAATTCGTAATGAGAATTCATCATCAGGATTCGTAATGAGAATTCGTCATCAGAATTCGTAATGAGAATTCGTAATGAGATTTCTTCATTAGAATTCGTAATGAGATTTCTTCATCCGAATTCGTAATGAGAATTCGGAATGAGATTTCTTCATTAGAATTCGTAATGAGAATTCTTCTTCAGAATTCGTAATGGGAATTCGGAATGAGATTTCTTCATTAGAATTCGTAATGAGAATTCTTCTTCAGAATTCGTATCCTGAATCTGGAATAAAACTTAGTCAGAGTTCATATCCGGAATTCGGAATGAGACTTCCTTATAGTTCTTATCCAGAATCCGAATCCTAAAACAGAATACTTTATATCAATGTTTCAATGATTCCGAGAAAATGAATCTGAATCTCATACTTAAGAAAATAATGGATGAATATATGATAAGAATAATTTTTCTTATAAAAACGATTTTCCTTAAGAAAGTAATTTTCCTTATAAAAGCAATTTTCCTTAAGAAAGCAATTTTCCTTATAAAAGCATTTTTCCTTTAGAAAGCAATTTTTCTTAAAGATAAGGTGTTTGTGATTTTCAAAACAAGAAGGAATGGAAAATTCATAAGGAAAACCTTATTGACTCAACAGAACCATATTAAATTCACTATCATCAGTCATTCAGTTACCTTTTCATTAAACATATTATTTATTTTTTAAAAATAACAAAATAATTCATTTCATGGTATAGGGTGGTTTTCAAGTTGAAAATACTTCACAAACTCAAATCATACCCTTTTGTGTCTTTGTGAGACAATTATCATACCAACACATCAAAACAACCATTAACATGTGGTTATAATATTATCATAATATCAAATAGAAATAAATTTAATTATTTTTTATTGTTCACATATATTCCTTTTTATCTTCAATAGTTTGGGAATATAAAATTTAACTCGCATGTACGTACAAACTTCAATATTCACGAGTAAATTCATTTCAGTTTTAATCATTGCCCCACTGTGTTGGTATTATAGATGGATATAGTGAATAATTATTCATGATTTTATTATGATTAATGAATGATATATTACTACTTATATTATATTTTTTAAATGTATTATAATTTTAAAACATAACATGAGTGTATGTACAATGTATTGTATCTACAAAGTGATATAAATATTTTTTTAGATATTTTTAATAAATGTTTACAAAATAAGATATAATTTTCAAAAACAACAATTATGAGTTTATTATGTTTATTGATATGATGCAATCATGATAATGGTGTTTGGATCATAATCATTGCACTAAATATTCAATGGAAAAATAATAGTTTGTTGCAAAATATTTATTTTAAAAAATATTTATTATTAAATTTGTAATAAAAAATATTATATATTTTTATACTGTTATAAAATTATGAAATGGATTTGTAATATAATTTTCATAACCATTTTTTATTATAATTAATCTTATGTGCTTTCATAAATAATGTAAGGACTATATGTATTGGTTTTTTATTACGACATAATTTTTTTTATGGATGGTCTATATAAAATTTATAATGGGAGGAATTTATATTATAATTATTTTATAAAACCAAAAAAAAATTTCCCCAATTTTTATTTTTGGGTTACTAAATTATTAAAAAAATTTCCAATCATTGTTTCTCAAAAAGGACTACAATAACATCTTTATGAAAATTCGACCTTGTTTCTCTTCTCTTATTCAAATTTTATAGCTTTCTAACTCCAATCACTCTAAATTTCTTATGTAATTATTTAGCTATAAAATAAAGGTAAATAAAATTATATTTTAACTACCAATGAAATTATTTTCAATTATTTAGAAGGAATATTCATGCATTTTTTCTAAACATTCAAAAATTTTACATTTTATGAATGTGAGAAAAGATTGTTCTATTTAAATATATGTTTAATTTATATATTTTCCTGTAATCATGTCCATTATCATCAGGAATAATCATTCTAAATGATTATATATATTTTATAAATGGAAAAAATCCAAATTTTCAAAATAAATATTTTTGGACTGATATATTTCAAGAAAAATTCTGATACTGATTAGCCTATAGGAACAAAAACAATTTAAGTGCCTTATTTGGGATTAGGCATAATAATTCATGTATATAGAGAAAATATTACATGAAGATTCTTTCAAATATACAAATAATATTTTTTTAATTATCTTTTTAAATAAAAAATTCAATGATGATCAAATATCATGTCAACAACTCCACTCGAATAGAATTTTTTTATAATTCTTAAAAACTTATTCTCCAAGTAGTAATTTTTTTGTGATATTATGCACATATTGGATAACTTTCAAAATATTCCATATCAATTTCAATAAAAGGTTTTTCATATTTGATATTATGAATAATCCTATGATCATCTATTGTTGTTAGAATGAACATGAACATCCAAAAGATGTTACATCCAGTATATGGATCATACTACCGATTTATGATAGTTATGTGTCTCCAATGGTTTTAGAAACACAAATTTTAAAAAAATGTCAATTTTTATAAAAAATATCGATCTATTTATAGAAGGAATTCCTTGTAATTTTGAAAATCCAGAAGTTATATTTATAATAGATCAGACATCTGATGCTATAACAATTTCAAATAATTCTTATTTAAATAACCCAAATTAGTTATAAGATTGGAAAATGAAACTATATGACAACAAATTAAAGTGATTCATATATCAAAATGTGTCATATGGGGGTTTATATTTTCTTATTTTAAGAAGATTATTTTTCTCATAGAGTTTTAAAAATAATTATCTTGAACTAACTAAGGGAAAATGCATGAAAAACAATAATCTAACTCATTTTAAGGACAATCTTTATAAATTAAATGATAAAAAAAATTTGAAATATTTTTCATTTTTTTATATAACAAATTTAGGGTCATGGTGAAGGATATACTCAATAAACACTTCAATATGTTGTATGGAAAATATGACATTATAGTGATGTTATTTAGACACAGTCATTCTTCTGAAATATTCATTGACCAAATGAATAGTATTGGTAGAAATTGATAACATACTGGTCATTATATCGTGGAAAATTTAACAATTATTTCAATATTTAGATCTAGTTTAGTATTGAAAAAGTGTATAATAATAGTGAATGATATAAAAACTTATGGTTGACTATGAAATCATTTTATATCACTCATAAAATTTTAGTTCATAATGAAACCCACATAGAATTGTTATAATAGTAGAGGTAAAGAAGAACAGATGATGACACAATGAAAAATGGTAATGAGGGCCTGGTGAAGAAATGGATATTAAGAAAAAAAATAAAAAATAAAAATAAATAAAAGATGATTGAATAGTGGAATTCAGACATCATGAATGAAATTATTTTTCTATATTCAAGCTTAATTATAGGCTCAATATTGATAAATATTGTCCTCAAACCATGTTAGTAGTTCCTTATGGATATATAATCCAAAAAGATCATTATGTAATGAATTTATTCAACCAAAATAATGATAAATTCGATTTTATGGAAAATAATACTATTACTAAATCATGATGTGTAACTCTTCATAGTAAAATTTCATGTTAGTTTTTTCAACAAATTATACTAGATGACACTATATAGATCAATTACTAAATTAATTTATTCTCATATATTTGGTAAAATATACCTTTATCATAATTGAATAAAATAGTATTGTCCAACATGAGTTCAAAACAGAAAAAACAATAGATGTTAGTCGTGCCTCATTACTCCCCTTGAAGATTTTAATAAAAAATAATATTTGTGGAATAAAGATAAGTCAATGTGTTGTACACTAAAAAAATATAATGGAATGAAAAGTGATTGTAACAACCTAATATTTTTATAAATGTATATTCCATTCTTAAGATTATTTAATAATGAATAAATAATATAAATTATCTTTTAAAGGGCAATTATAATTTTATAAATGTTGGCTGAATGAAATAAGGGTTAGTTCTATAAATTAATGAACCCATCCTGGTAAAATAGTAACCTTACCATTGGAATAGTAACATGGACATTAATAATAGTATTTCAACCAAGAGAATACTAAACTCATATATGAAAGTATAACTAAATTTTAGTCACCTTATAAATAAAAATAAAATATAAATTTTTCCGAGAATAATAAAATAAATGTTTTTAAAATTATTAGTTATGTGTTGTTAGATTTATAAAACATAAAAGTTTATTTATAATTTTATAATTAGTATATTTAATTAAAAAATTTATTTTCATGACATAGATTCAGAAATTATTTTTTTGTTTTATTACTATAGGATAATTATACTAGACCTTATTTAATATTTCAATGTGTTATACTATTTGTTATAATTTTTAAATAAATATTTTCTTTTTAAATAAATGATTATTTAAATAATAAATTATATTTCACATATTTAGATAATTATTTTCAATAAATAAAATTTATTTTTGAGTTCTAAATTTAAAAATCGGTGATGGTGATTTTTTTGTGATTTTTCAGAAATACTAGATGTTTTTTAACATTAAAATACTATAGTTTGTGATTAAATATTATTACATGAATTACTGAGTAACAGTTGATGTATGGCTGATAATGGAAACAAATATGGAAATATCATTCATCATTTTAATATATATAGTTTTATGGTTTAACCTATTCATATTGTTGAGCTAAAATAAAAATATAATGAATAAAATAATGAAAAAAACACCTCTCCTCCCATATAAGTACAACCCCCACTACATATTCTCATCTCACATTATAATCCACGAATATTGTAAAATATCTACAAAATAGTCCTACCAAGCCCCCTCCCCACATTCTAAAGCCCTTTTTGTCATCAAAATTCCAAACCCCTTTTCCCCAAGGTGATTCTCAATGAGGATAAATTCTAGAGGTAAAATCCACATTATTTATTCTTTTAATTTCTTTTCTATTTCATTCTCTTATCATCTCATCTTCTCAACTTATCCACGTGTCATGATTACTATAGTATATTTTATATACCATAATATTACTATGTTATTGCAATAATTCTTCTTATAATGTCTTCACTATTCATTTTTATTCTTAAAATGAAAATATTATTTGTGGTTTTTCATTTTTCCGCAACCGTGGATGATGCATTTTTATTTTTCAATGCATCCTTCAAGGACTAAGATAAAACAAAAAATTATGGTGAATTAATATTTCATTATACATAATATCATTTATATAATTTTCTAGAATAAATATATAAATATAATGTTAAATAATATATGTGTTTGTGAAGGTTTTAAAATCCATTAAATAAATTAAATCAATTATATTATCTATTGATCAAATGATTCATACTAATACCAATTAAAAAAATGAGTTATAATATATTTTTATCTCATTTAAATTAATTTATATCCTATAATTTCAATTCTGGATAACTATTTCAATTTTACATGAAATTCCATACTCATATAAAAGAAAAGTGAACCTAAAAACCATGAAAATGAACACTCTCGAATGATGAAATTGATCTCTATATCTCAACATAACGACCAAACATAAACTTAATAAAAATATAATTAATAAAATATGTGTATAATATGGTTTTCATTTTTAATTAATGGATCTAATATCATTATCATGGATATTAAAGAGAATAAATAACTCAAACATAAGGTAAGGGGATTCTCAAACCCAACTCCATTTCCTTGGATTTCCCATCATTCAAATCAATTTTAGTGTTTATATTTATTTAATGATCTTTAAATATCATTTATTTATTATAATTGTTACTTATCTAATATATACATTTTTTATAGTTGAGTTTTGGACAATAAAAATGTTTTCCAAAAGAACTCTTCTTTCTAGAACACAACATTTTCTTCTCTCAAGACTAATTATTCTTCACTCCAGATTGATGGTTCTTAAACCATGTATTTATTCACTATTTATTTTAGTAACCCCAAGGATTATTCATTAATGTATGATTTATTAAATGATACCCATTCTTTAACCTGAGTTATGTTATTTCCATGACAGATATCCGTTAAATGTTTCCTTCATAATTTTGTAAAAGTTATGATGTGATGGGTGTTCCCAGAATTATATAGAGGATTTAAATGTTATGATATGACCAGTGATCCTGAAATTATATAGATATCCCTTGAACTGGTTAATTTGATAAATCCCATGAGATAATATTAAATATGAATAAAATAATGATAGATTTTCTCACAACTATGTATGGTTGATAACCACCAAGACACAATGTTTCATTTGTATGAATTAAAAAATTCCGTAAATTTATATTAGGACATCCAAAATGATTATGATGATGATCAAACTCTTTTTATGTGATGATTATTATTATTCTCACCCATGTTTCATGTCTCTTATTCATCATCTTACTGAGATTTTAGGTCACTCCTTTATTTTTGTAAATACTAATGTTGGTACTTGTACTAAGGAGAACGTGATGGTAAATAAGATTATATAGTAGACAGAATTAAATAAATATTTATTTTATATTATGTAAAATTTAACTACGGCCCAAATTTTTAGATAACACTAAACCATTGGACATGTTTTTGTAGAACTATTATGTTTATCTTTAAAATGATGTTGTATTTGTATATGAAAAATAAGGGTTACTATAGTTGGTATAAAAGAATGGTTTAGTTAATTTTGGAAATATAAATAGAGATCCTCAGTGAAAACCTTTATCAGAGACCACATATAGTAAATAACCTAAGATGATTTGTTTTAGAAAAACACTAAACATTGGGATACAAAAAGATATTCCTTTATAGTTAATTTCACAAAGGAATAAATTATTGAATCATGAATTATTATCTTCTACTTAGTTCAAACCATTCCTGTTGAATAAATTGGAATGAATTAGGAAAAACCATGCTAGTAACCCATTTTAGGGACAATAGTGGAATTTCCCAATCAAAAACCCTAATTCATAGATACGTGGACTTCAAAATTTCAATGTGATGCTTACCCACAAGTCTCATTTTATAAATAATAGCCTGAATAATGTGAAACGTCCTCCTACACATAAGAGGGAGAAGCTATATTTTGAGTCTTTTATGCATCATGGACCACTAACATTTAATGGGTATTCTAATCATCTAATCACAGAATAGTGGGTCCATGTGACAGAGAATTTATTTTTAGTGATAATATTTTTTGAGATGAAGATGGTGAATCTGGTCATTTAATATCTAGATGGAGATAGATATTAGTGGTGTGAGTTGATTTAAAACTGATGTTTTAAGATAAAGTTTATGATATTATGTGCAAAAAATTTATGTTATTTTTTCATAACAATTATTTACCTCGGACTCATCATACAAATATAGAGATATAATTCATAATTGTGAATCAAAAGGATAGTGAATCTATATTGAAATTAAAATAGAAGATTACAAATTTTTCAAGGTATGATATGGATTTTTATTATACAAAATGATACCAAAATAGATATATTATTAAATGGATTAAAAACCTTCAAAAGGCTCTAGAAACAATATAATTTTGGTGGTATGATGAAGTTTTTTTGTCCACTCAATGTTGAAATGAAATTTGGATTATGGTCCCATGGAAATGGAAATGTGAAACAAAAGTTAGAGATTCATGTAGGGGATCCAATGAGAAAGGTGAAAGGAAGTACGAACAACTCACATTACCAGAATGTGGGAAGAAAAATAATTGGAACTACCTCAATGTGATTGGTGAATGCTATATGATTAAGAGAGAATGGCACTAGGCTCGTGATTTTCAAAGGGAAATAAATAATATGTCTGATATGATAGAGAAAAAAAGAGTACCACCCATGGTTCAGTGCCTCAATATTTGGTATCAAGGTCACAATGAATGATACTAAACTAAACCTCATCTCATTAATGGAAATCATCCTAATCATGCACCAAAGAGAAATGATAAATGAGATTCTTATTCGATTACTACTATTGATGGGGATCCAGAAAACGATGTGCACAAGGTTTGATGGTTATTCATTAAAGAATAGAGAGAAAACTAATTTATTATTTTTAAACAAATACATTTATATGTATCAAGTTTAGTATAAAGATTCAAACACCCATCAAAGTATAGAGGTCGAGTTATCTATGAAAATAGATTGTGGGGTAATTATAAAAATCAAAATAGAAAACACCTCCCTAGTTTTTTTATCGAACCTATCATAAAATATTTTCTTACATAAATTGGTGAAGTGTGATTCCATTTTGGGCATGGGTTGTATATATTTATAAAAATCCGACAAAAAAATCAGAAATGGGGTCTCAATCTTCATATCCCTAATAATCCTCAAATTAAATAAATGTGTAAGGAGGAGGATAGATCTTCTTCAGATCCACCATATGTTTTTTAGATATTATATCATTATGAAAAAAATATATAACTCAAATTATTGATAGAAAGAGACAATCAAGATCGAATACATGACTATTTTCGGGGAATAAACATATGAGTTCTATGAAGAATTGCATGATCTTCCTCCTATCTAAGAGGGTGACATCATAATTGAACATATTCCTAGGTATCTTACTTTATCAAAGAAACCATATAGAATATGAACCATTGTGTTTGAGGAATTGACGATTTAATTACAATATAGTCTGGACATGTGTTTTATAAGCCCTAGTGCTTCACAATGGGGGGAACCTATCATCTTATTCGAGAAGAAGGGTTGATCGATGATCCTTTTAATTGATTACTATGACTTCAAAAAAATCAAAATTATGAAATAACATCATCTTCATTGGATAGTTGACTTTTTTCAATCAACAGTGTGGGGAAAATTATTTCTCTAAGGTGGACCATTGATTACAATTTTAGCAATTAAATGTGAGGATGGGATATATTCCCAATTATAAAATTTGAACAAGATATGAACACTATGAGTTCATAGTGATTTCTTTCAACATCAGTAATTCTCTAGAAATATTCATGGACTAAATTAATAGTCCTTAGAAATTACCTTGACAAATTTGTGGTAGCCTTTATCAGTGATATTCTGATATACTCTAAGAGAAAGGTGGAATATGAAGAGCATTTGAGTATTGTGCTATAGGCAATGAGAATGGTGAAAATTATGCAATTTATAGTAAATGTGATTAATATATAGAATAATTATCATTTTTATCCATTTTATCACCAACAACAAAATAAATTTGGACCCTTCCAAGACAAACGTAATCAAAGACTAGTCCAAGCCAACTTTTTCATTGGAGATATGTAGTTTCCTTCGTCAAAATAGGTATTACAGGAATGTTTTGATGAATTAGTAATGATTCCAAAACCTACTAAACAAAATTACCCAAAAGGGAGAAATGTTTTTCTTGACTTGTTAATGTCATGATTATTTCAAAGAGATAGAAAAAGGATTATCATTGTGCTGGTACTCACTCTTCCCGCATATGGGGAAATATTTTGGGTATTCTATGATGCATAAAATAATATATTTGGATGTGTAATGAAGAAAATGATAAGGGGATATCCTACACCTCAAGGTAGTGGAAATTTTCTAAGAAAAAATATATCTTACTTGATCTGGGGTTGGAAAAGGCGATCTTTGCATTGATAATTTGGTAGAATTATTTCTTTGGGGAGATGAAAGAGATATATACTGATAATAAAATTCCATAGAAACCTAAACTATATATTCACATAGTTGGATATTAATATTCTCCATAGAATATTGTAATATCTCATCAAGGATTACAAATTATCAATCCACTACGATTCTGGTAATGTGAATAATGTGGTGGATTCTCTAAGTATAAATGATCCTACAAAATTATCTATAAAAAGAATTGAGAGGGATCTACTTTTTTTTCATTAGAAACTGATGGAAATTGGAATAAAAATGGATTTAACATCACCAATCCTTTATCAAATTATTTCTTAACCACCCCTCATAGAGAAAACAAAATATGCTCAATGGAATGATGTAAAAATACAAATGAAGGTTGAAATTAATAGAAAGGGGAAATCCACATAGTTTAAAACTATTGATGAAGCAATTCTATGAATTGGGTCACCACTAGGGTTACCATATGATCTATAGATATAAAATGATATTCTTAAGAATGCACATAGACCAAACTTCTATATTAACCTTAGAAACAAGAAATGTATTTAGATCTTCGAGATAACTTTTTTTTTGAAAAAATGAATACGGATATCTCTAAAAATATTTCATATTTGCATTGTATTCTAATAAGTGGAAAAAGAAAGACAAATTTTTAATGGTATGATGAAAACATTACACTTACTATCATAGAAATGGGATAATATCACCATAGACATTTCCAAGAATTTTTAAAGAAATTGAAATGAATCAATGATAAATGGGTTATTGTGGATCATCTATCAAAGACAACTCACTTTATCAAAAATTGAGATGAATTATTACTGGATCAACTTGCATAGATAAACATCAAATCTGTGGTATGACTGCATGGAGTTCCACTATCTTTTATATCAGATCAAGATTTGAGATTTAACTGAATGTTTTTTTAAAGTCCCCAACATGCTGTAAATAATGAGATGGACTTTAGTATGGTTCATCATCCACAAACTGATGGCCTATCTGAAAGGACATTCATATGCTCGAAGACATGTAAATGGAATATTTTGTGGACTACATAGTAGGATGAGACCAACATCTACCTCTAGGTGAGTTCTTCTACAAAATAAGTTTTCATTCTTGTTTGAAAATGGATCCATATAAATTCATTTATTGGCAAAGTTGTAGAACACAATCATGTTGGGATTAAGTCAGTGACTATAAGATTCCAGGACCAAAAATGGTTAATGAAATGGTAAAAAATGTGAAAAATATTATGCATTACATCAAAGCATCCAAAAGTAGATAGAAAATATATATAGAATACCGTCAAGAAGTCCTAGGTTTTAAGCCAACAGACATGGTCTTCAATAGTATATCTCCATGGAAATAGATGATAAGATTTTGGATGAAAGGAAATCTAAGTCAAAGGTACATACGCTCCTTTGAGATTCTTAATCTAGTCGGTGTTGTGGCCTATCAAATATAACATCCAACTACTATATATCAAGAACATGATTTATTACATGTATCCCTCATGAAGATGTAAATACCAGATCCCTCAAATGTACTAAATACAATGGTGGTATAGTTGGAAAATGATCTCTCTTATAATGATCAGTAAGTGTAGATCATGGTAAATATAGATAATGTTCTATGGAACAATAAAAATCTCATGGTCCAATTACTATTGAGGAACGATAAGTTTGAATAGGAAATATGGGAACCCGGGGAATCAATGATGGAGAAGTACCCCTACATTGTTCACTATATCATGTAACACAAAATTTTGATGGGGAATTTTAATAATATGGGAAGAATATAATGACCCAAAATATTTATCAATGGAAAGTACCTTCATATAATTATATAATAATGTTAAACCACAAAAAATAACCACGATAACACAATATAAAAATTATAAATGATGATGTAAAGAATTAAGAGGAATTTCATTAAATTAAAGAACTATCCTGATTAATAGTAACTTGAACCCTGGAATAGTACACGACCATTAGAAATAAAAATTTCTCTAATAGAATAGTAACCTCATAAAAGAACATATAATAAATATATTATAATATTGTAAATGAAAATACGATATAATTATATCATAGTATAAGTAAATAAATACATTAAAAACATTTAGATAAGTTTTGGTATTTTAATAAGACAAAATCATTTATTAATAAATTTATAATTAACATATATATTTGAAAGAAAAATAATTTTCATAAAATGAATTCTTAAACTAATATTTTTATATCTTATGATAATAGTATATTTATATGGGTCCCTAATTAATTTCGGAAAGTGTTACATAATAAGTTATAATTTTAAATTCTATATTTTTTGAATAAATGATGATTATATTGAACAATTAAATTTATCATATTTATGAAATTATTTTTATAATTTATTTTTTAATTTTTAATTATATATTGTAAAATTTGTTACAGTGATTTTTTGTGATTTTTTGAAATACAGGAATTTTTAATGAGTAATAAAATATGATAAAATAAGATAACCGACAAATAGATGAATTATTGAGTCTCAGATGTTATATGGATGATGTATGCACAAAACCATGAAATTATCATCAATATTATAATATAGTTACTAATAAGGTTCAAAATATTCATATCCTCCCATATAAGTACCACCCACACCACATCTTCTCCCCACAATATAAAAAACCCAATGCTTTCCATGCTATTCTAGATAGTCTACTCGAACACCATACATACATCCATTATCCCTTGGTCTCATAAAATGACCAAACCCATTTCTCTAACTAGTTGGTCATGGAGGATAAATTAAAGAGGTAAAATCCTCTTTCTTTTACTTTAAATTTCATTTCAATTACATTTACTTTATAATCCAATCCTCAAATCTACATATCCATTTTGAATGATAAATATTGTATCATGTATATACTATAATTTTTTTATCTTAATTTATTAATTCATCTTAAAATATCCCCCCTTTTCAATCATTTCTAACAATAAAAATATCATATGTGGTGTGTCGATTAATGGCCATCGTGGATGATACGTTTTCATTTTTCACTACCGCCATCATCTCTTGTAATATAACCATCATTATTTTTAAATTAGATTGTATTATACATATTATATGTTATATAATGTTCTGGATGAAATATATAAACATGATATGATATGAAATAAAAGGAATTAGTGATGGTTGTAAAATCTTCAAAATAAGTTAAATCGTTTTCCTTAGCTATTTTTTTAAAGATTCATACAAAAACCATAAAATAAAATGATATAAAAATTTATATAATAATCATTAATTTCATTATTAAAATATAAAATCTATTCTGGATTACTCTTAAAATTTTATAGGAGCATCGTTATTCACATACAATAAATCCTATCATGAAAATCAAGAAAACCAAAACTTCAAAAAAAAAATGAAATGAATTCTATAGCTCATCATAATAGTCATAAATGAATATAATAAAATGAAAATAAATTAAATAAATGAATAAGATGGTTTTATATCTATTAATTAGTGAATTTAATTATTTATCCATGATATTGAAGTGAAGAAAGAACTATGAAATAAGGTAAGTGGATTTCTAACCCCAACACCATTCCCATGAGTTTTCCCTTATCTAAACCAATTTCAGTATGTATAACCATTTAAGGATCGAAAATTTTCTTTAATTTACTATTCCTTTTCATTTTATGGGATATACTCATTTTCTAATTGAGTTTATGAAAATCACAATGTTTTCATAAAGAACTCCTCTATCTAAAATCTAGCCTTTACTCTTGAGATTTATTCTTCTTCACTAATGATTGATGACTATTATACCATGTATGTAATTAATACGTTTTTTTGAACCTAAATTTTTATTCAAGAATGTATTATTTAGGAAATGAAACTTATTCTTTTCATGGGTTATATTATGTCCAATGTTGATAAATGTTCTACGTGGAATGGATGATTATGTAAATGATATGATGTATCGCATGATATAATTTAAAATATTTTTGAAAACAATTATATTTTTTTGTAATTATGTGTGGTTGATAATCAGTATGACATGATGTTTAATTTTTATGAATTTCCAAATTCCATGAAAATATCTAATTAATTCTTCGGGACTATAATTATGATCATTTTATTATGTTATAATGATGATAATATGCTCACCCATGTCACATGTCTCTTATTCATCCTCTTACTGGGATTTTAGCACACCAATTATTTTTATGTTTATCCACATGTGAATACTTGTATTAAGGAGAATGCGAGGGGCAATAAGAAACAAGAGCAGAAATAATTAAATAAATGATTATGTTTTATCATGAAAATATTATCTATGGTCCTAATTTTCAAAAGAAATTACACCATTGTATATTGTTTCTAATGAAATAATATTTTATTTTTAAAATGATTCAATATTTAGGAAATAAATATAAGGATCACAATAATGATGAAATGAAAAAAGATCCACCTTGATCTGTTGATTGATCTTCAAATAAAATATCATTACACATTCATGTTAACTTAATCTGTATCTATTATGTAAGATAGAATATAGGTAAATATAGATTGTATCTTTCTATCAATAATATAATGTCATATTTTTGTTTATGAGTAACTAAAATTATCCAATGAAATTTATTCAAACTTTTAGTATATCTATATTCATTCAAAACCATTTTCACTAATTCTCACGGGAAAAGAATTTTATTCCCTTGAAACTAATTAAAAACCATATTGTGACAATATCATAGAATTAAAATGTTATTATTCATGACTATATTAATTTTACCTTAAATATATTAGATTAGCAATGAAAAATAGTCACATATATATAAATACATAACAAATGGCACTGTTAAATTATTTAATGGACAAATAAAAAATCTCAACGCATCATTCACCACATAAAATCCTCACACTAGTATCAACAATAACCCGTACATCCAAATTCATTTCAATCTATTTTCAAAATGAAATAATATCCTTCAAAAAAATATAAACAATGAAAAAATAATATATTTATTGTTTAATTCAAAATTAAAATCATACTTCTGGTTTCGTTGATGTATTATATTCATTGTCCATTTGATTTAGGAACTATTTCAATCCCTATCCCATTACATTTGGGCTCATTAATAATAGTTATAACTAATTCTATATGTAATAAAACATTGATAAATATAGACTTCTTTTATATTTAGATATCATGGTATTTCATTTAACTCAACCATACACAGTCATAATCAGGACATGAATCATATTTTCACCCTGCTCATATTGTGTTCCGGGCATTTCTATTGCTGACCTCATACAATTCTTATAAAGTCAAAACCTTATAATACATTCCACATTGATTATCTATCAATTAAGAAGGAATATTATCTACATAAGTTGGGATTTAAATACGTATAATTGGTTCTTTTTTATTTTATTATACATTTTATTTGGGATCATTCTACTCCCATTTCAGTTACTGTGATATTCATGTAAAATAGAATTTAGTAAATTCTAGTTTTCCCTATTCTACAATGAATATTATTATCAAGTAAACGAAAAATAACCATTGAATATGATGAATAATATAATCTAGGTAGTTCTCACAGCACCAAAAAATATCATACTAGAACACATGAAAAAAATTAGTTATTATGATTATATTAGTACATATTATATAGGTCACTAAAATATTTCCAATAAACTATCAACATGAAATGATAATATGGGCTACATCCTATATAATAATTCGACCATCTCTCCTAAAATATATTACATTGTTTTCTATAAGTAAAGTGAAAATGTATATGTGACATATAGATCCATAAATTATATGAAATATTACTAAACATTGATTGTGTTTATGTATTAAAAAATGATGTAAAATAATAAAATAAACATAAAAATCCAAAAAAAAATTTACTGAAAAAAATTCAATTATTCAAACTTGTAACTATTATGTATTTCAAAATCATACATGTGAATCATATGAAAAATAATTCCCAACATATGTTACTCACATATGACTAAAACAATTTCAAATATAAGATATTAAGAATAAAAAATATAGAATAATAGTGGAATAAATTCTGATCTACATCCCACTAATATTACAAAAAATAATTAATTTATTATAATTATAAATTTATAATCCTATAAGAGAATATTGGTTATTAAAAAATTTAGAAATTATCACAATGATCCTCATAAAAATTTTCACAAGTTCAACATATCTCTATTTATAAAACAATTAATATAATTATAATTAAAAAATTCAAGAAATTAATATTAATAAAAACATCAACAAATTTTTTCATGAAGATAATAAATTTTACTCCGAAATAGATAGAATTATATGTGTTAAAATATTTCAACATAAAATTACCCCATAAAAATTATTCTTATTTTTCTCAAAAATCATTTAATTATTTCAATTGATGAAATTTAATATGAAGATATAGAATATGATACAGCACAATGAATATATTTTCAAGAGTATTTGACATCATAAACCCTATAGAGAATAATATTCCACTGATATGTTAAATGTATTTTCTTTTTATAATTTTTTTTTCTTATTTATCTAATATATTTAAATTTTAAATTTTTTCTTTGTAATGAAAAATGATTAAATTTTATTCCAAATGAAACATCCAATATAAAATATTCAACATGGTAAAAAGAGACTCAAAATTTAACAGAGGTTAACAGACACAAGATATTATATGGGTGAGAATAATGACTAAAAGAAATGAATAATTTTCCCTTTAATATACATAATACTAATGAATAAAATTTTTAACATATATTAGGATTTTCTTTCCATTTACAATTTGATTTATATAATATGATATATAGTTGAATAACAAACTTCAAATAATTTTATATAAATAAGAATTAATCCCTAAATTATTTCAAATTTTGTCTTGTTTCCAAAGAATATTAAAATGATATACCTTATGAAATACCAGGTGTAATAGAAACAAACTTATATAAAGTTTAATTTAATAATTCATTCCATATAAAAGGTTTAAAAAACCAATTTTTTGAATCATGAATATGAATATAATTTTTTTCAAAATTAAAGGTAATCATAATGTTTGAATTATTTATTTACATTTTATAATATTTATGTTCCATCTTAAACACATTAAACTCATCATTGTTTCAAATGTTGTTTTTATGTATAATGATACAATAATGATTGTTAATGTTCAAATACATTTTTATATAAAATGTTTAATGACCAAGAAATTCTATATAATTTATATTAAATTATTTGTGATTATTACGAGTCTGTGAAAATTAACAGCACTTGATTACGAGGCATGGTGTGACCATAAAGGAATTTTAGTCTTTCTTAAGGTACCTTCAGTTAACATGCATGTATTAATTTATATCTTTGATTCGGTGCTCAGAATATAAATATGAGGGCATCGTTGAAATCAGATTGCCTAGATTCACTTAAAGGAGGCTCCCCTTAGACCATAGTAGGTCAGGAGAAAAACATAGTTTTATGTTCATTTTGAAGAATAATAAAATAACATAAAAATGTTATTTTATTTTTTTACCATATCTTGAGTGATGGTGGTGTGGATCATGGAGGTCGTTCAAATTTTATTAAGGGAAATTAAATACCCAGTTATATATCAATTGTGTAACCATTCCCCATTTAATAAATGTGGTTCATTAATTGAATCAATATATAAACCATTATTTGAAAAGAGCATTTATCTCCTAATAAGACCCTTGGGATCATAAAACTTTGTAAAAGGGGGATGGTGGTGTGATATTCTTGGAGAAGCCCGACGAAGCACCAACGATCAACCCCTCCAATGAATAACAAAGGCTTAGATGACAACGTCGGAGGAACCAATTCAGAAACGAAGAATGCTGAAGAATTCATAAAATGTGGATTCTTCTTTAACAACCATGATATCTCCTCCAAATATGTGGTAGGTGTTGGTATTAAATTCATGTAAATTCTTGATTCATTTTATAATTCATGAAATGGTTGATGAACGTGGATCGACCAAAACGAGTTTTTCCATGATTCTTATTAAATAGTGGATGATTGTTGAGGTAGTTTTGAAAGGGTTTTAATTTTCTGTTCGATGATTTATTTACCGCATACATGATATGATACTAACAAGGATGGAGCAGGCCAAATGAACAAGGCCCAGACCCTCCACTGCTTTTATTTTTTCCACGTTCTTTGTGTGGTGGATTTTTAAGTCTACAAAATCTAGAATCCTTGAGCTATGTAGTGACAGTGACATCTCGGGACACCTGTAGAGGAATTTAGAAGGAAAAACAGGCCACTGGAGCTCACCAGATGGACTATAGAAGCCACTCGAACTAGCAGGCACCAGTGACTGTTTACAGCAGGAGATAGAGGGGGCTGGCACCCGTAGATTCTATGACAGATAACGAGGGCGGTCTGTGTTAGCCGACCACATTGGTAGTTGGGCGGAAATCCATTGTACATTGCAGAAGGAGGCCTTGATGAAGGGGTACTAGTGCCCTTCATCTCCTGTTGATAGGGGGAACTACCACGTGGCATTCCCGTTACAAAACCGAACAGATTCTTCTCCGTTCTGGAGAGAAAAATACCCCCACACGGGCCACCCCGCAAGCGGCCTGGGCCAGTCCAAGGCCTAGCGGGCTGAGCATGTCGTCTCCCTTCCCACTCGATAAAGCATTTCTAGTTCGACCCAGGCCGGGTTAGACCTGGAACAAGTCAGGTTGACCCGAACCAGGTCGGGTCGGCCCAGGTCGGGGCTGCTCGAGTCGACCCGAACCCCGACCCTATTCGGCCCAGATATGCTTAAAAGTCCATATCTCCCAAACTAGATGTCCGGTTGATGAACCGTCAGTGGAACCAATATTTTTTTATCATGGATTTCCTTTTGTGATACTCTGGCTGAGTTTTGTAGAAAGTTGGAGTATGGCCATGTTGGATCAAACTTGAATCCAACTGGGTTGTCAGTACACAAATTGTTATAACACGTAGACCGTGTGTCCGATTGATGCGCTGTCTATCACGTTATAAAACTGAAGACATGGCAGTCCTTTGCGATAAACCTTTGTGGAACATTGTGGCAGTTAAGGCCGTAACGATATCTTGAGGGTCAGCTACTATGGAACTCAAGTGCACCGAGTGTGGAGAAACCTTTTGCAGGCTGTTAATTGAAGAGCGACCCTATGGGGTTTAGCATTCTAGGGACCCTTGTGGATTAGCATCATAGAGAACCTACGCGGATCATTATTCTAGAGTCCATTTGTGGATCAACATCATAGAGAACCTATGTGGATCAGTATTCTTTTGATCATGTGTGAATCAGCATCATATCAACCCTCTGTGGATCAACATCATAGAGACCCAGTGTGGATTAGTATCATAGAGACCTAGTGTGGATCAGAATTCTAGCGACTCTGTATGGATCATTATTGCACAAATCAACAAGGACAAGACTTATATAGGACCATCATGGATAATCAACATACGACCCTATGTGGATCGAAAATGGTAGAAGTCATTTGTGGTTCAGTTTTTGAAACATTCAACTAGAATAAAATTATATTTCTTAAGACTAATCATCTTTTTTCTAGAACATGGATTTGAATATCTGGTGTGAGATGTCTCTACATTGTGCTTTACGATTGAGGTCATGATTTGTGGTTTCTTATTTTAAGAATTCTGGGAGACCTTCGGGGTTCTCAGGGTCCCTAAAGGGTATTGTAATACTCTCCCCTACATGGGATTCACCCGAAATTTGTTTTGTCTTTTGTAGACAACGAGTAGCATGGCTGAGGCTTTAGGGAGGTAGGATCAAATGGTACAAAAAGGTGACCGGTTGAAGTGGAGATATGTGAAGATGAGCTTTACCAAACCTTCCTGTAGAATCCCTGGTGGACGATCTCATGAGATATTCTCTATTGTAGTTGTATCTTTTTAGTTGAGATTTTATTCCGACCACCATTACATTCAGTACTCACTTTTACTTATGTAGTTTTACTATGTGGTTTTCATCTTGTCATGTTCTTGGTCTGTGTTATTACAGGTTTAAAGGAAATTCCTTACCACATTTAGGGATATTCATTTTAAGTGCTTTTCACTAACCCCTACCCTATGAATGGTGGGCTTGGGGTAGTCACGACACATGCCTCGAGGGACAGTTCTGGACATTGTGGTATCAGATGAGTCGGTTCTACCAAATAACCAAGACCTTGATCTTTCCAATTGAGTAATTGTGTTACATGTTTTGAGTGTGGTTTTCTATCCAGTGTGTCCAATGTTAGTGCAGCGGCTGACACATCTATACATCAGGACCCTGAATTCTGATTTCCGACTCAGTCCACGAAAACACTTATTTTGTGTGTTTTGGAAATGTTTTACTTTTGATCTACATGAGTCAGATCACTAGGTATAACTTGTTGACTGTGGAATTACTATTTCATTCAGGTTTTCTCTACATAGACAGCTAGCTAGGGTTCTAGAGAGTGTACATGATGACGGTCCACCGAGCGATGAGGATTTAGTGCAGGGCCCTCTTACAACGGTAGCACCTTCCGGTGGTACACCAACAACTTCAATACCCACTGCGTTGTAGTTTCCACCTGCCCCACTAGTGAATGGTTCATGTTGACTGAGCATATTTCTTGAGTTATAGTGGCATAAGCCACCCATATTTTGAGCAGAGATAGACCCAAAAGTATCTTAGGATTTTCTGGAGGCTATGGCTAGTTTTTTTTCTTACGTGGGAAACCAGAAGTGCATATGGTGATCTTAGATGCTAGTCTCTTCCAGTTCACATCATGGTGATGGTGGAGGCTGATACTCCTATTATAAGATGAGTATATGCTCACCTGGAGAGACATTGAGAGCCTATTCAAGGTGATTTTTATTCTAGTGACTCTACGCACAGTGAATATTCAGGAGATCCTACACTTATAGAGGGGAAATTTGACAGTAGCCCAATACTCAGTGAGATTCACTGACCAATCGTGCCACTCCAATGGCATGGTACAATACCCTTTCAATAGGGCCTAAACCATTGAGTATGGTATCTAGTGGGATATCAGATAAGTCGATGATATCACTCAATATCTTGAAGCAGGCTGGATTACTCGGGTAGTCATTATTGGTGGAGAGTTTCTTATCTGAGAAAGAACTGATGGTGAGAATCACCACTGGACGACCGGTAGCAGAGTTATCTGTAGCAGGAAGAAGGAAGTTTACACATAGGTTCAAGAGGGATAGACCATCCTATGTATGACCCTAGGACACTGGGTATGTGGTGCGGAAATCATGAGGAATAGTAGGCAAGTAAAGGAGCAGACTCTGCTTCCCATGTGGTGGGAAAGGCCACATGGCTCGCGATTTCCTCGCCTGTTGTACAATCGATAAGAAAATTATCAAGGGACCTCCAAGGAAGATGTAGGGATTCTAGTAAGGAGGTCCGTAGGGTGGAAGATGTGGTAGAAGAGCATTTCGTTCATCCAGTATTGAGCGGTGAATTTAGATTCTACTGCCACCTCCTCTATGGGGTCCACCCCAACATCAGAGATCAAGCAGACAGGGACGACCATAGCTTCAAGAAGTTGAGACCTATGGTCACGGTGCTCCAGAGATGATTCAAGGTACGATCTATGTCTACTCCACCTTAGCTATAACACTTGTAGACATAGGTTATAGTCACTCTTTCATTTCCATGGATCTCATTCAAATCTCAGAGATTTTGGTAGAAACATTGGATCGATCCTTATGATTAGATACTCCTACGAGAGAGGATTTGACGATCACACACTAGTTCCAGTAGTGTTAGGTTACTATAGAAGGCGAGAGATTTGGATGAGATATCCTTGTAGTCTCATCGAGGCTTTATGATGTCATCTTGGGTATGGACTGGTTATCCATGGTCCATGCTCAGATTTAATGTTTTAGGCACAAAGTGCGGTGTGTCCGTGAAGATGGAACCATTTTTTCCTTCACTAGCGAGAAGGGATCCTTTGCAGCTCATGATGGACATTCCCATTGGAGGGTGAATCTGATCACTCATCAGTTGGCTAGCCTTTCCCTCAGTTCAATTTATGTGAGGAGTCTGAGTAATCCGATAGTCGTGGACTAGTATGTTGATGTCTTTCCTGATGATGTTCTGGGACTACCTACTCACATAGAGGTAAAATTTTACGTCGAGTTGTACTCTGGGATGCCACTGATATCTACATAGCATATCAGATGGATCCCGTGGACCATCATGAGTTGTGGGTACAGATGGTGGACTTTCAGAGAAAGGGGTTCATAAGGTACAATGTTTCTCCATTGGAATCCTAGATACTGTTCCCCATGAAGGTAGATGGGAGTATAAGGATTTTTTTGTACTATCGGTCCCTGAACCATGTGACCATGAAGAACAGGTATCCTATATTGAGGATCAATGATCTCTTCAACAAGCTGAAGGAAGAACAAAGGTTTTCAAATGTAGACCTCAAATCAAGCTATCATCAGCTCGGGGTACGTGATGGGGATATAACGAAGATATCTTTCAGATGTCGGTATGGCCATTATAAGTTATTGGTAATACCCTTAGTTGTAACCAATTCTCCGACAGTGTTCATTGGGCTCATAGACATGTTATAATAGCCTTACCTCGATCACTTTGTGGTCGTCTTCATTGACGACATCTTGGTGTACTCAACATCAGTGGAAGAACATGCCACACACTTGTAGATAGTTCAGGATACACTTGTAGAGCACCAGATTTATAGAAATATCTTGATGTGACGGTTATGGATATGGGGAGTCCACTTCTTGGTTCATGTTATATCGGAGGCTAGGGTTGGAGTGTATCTGGAGAAGATAGATGCAACACATTATTGGCATCCAACTTGGAGTGTGACCGATGTACAGAGTTTCCTAGGATTCGCTGGGTACTACAGAAGATTCATAACTGAATTTTCCAGAGCTATGACACCCTTGTTAGAATTTATGAAGAAGGGGAATCCTTTATTTTGGATAGAGAAGTGCTAGAAGAGTTTCCAAAATCTGAGAAGGAGATAGACGAGTGCCTCCATCTTGAGTATACCAGAAGAGGGAGTTGGGTATATAGTCTATTGTGATGCATCAGGGACTGGACTAGGATGTTTCAGGATGCAGGAGAGAGTTGTGATCACCTAAGACTCACATGATCTGAGACAACGTGAGAAAAAATATGCTACCTATGACCTGAAGATAACACCAGTGGACTTTGCGCTGAAGATTTGGTGGCACTACTTGATGGGTGAACTATTTACTTTTTACACTTATCAAAATACTCTCAGGTATATTGTATCACAGAAGGACCTGAACCTGAGATAGAAACTATAGCTAGAGTTCCTCTAGACCTATGACATTGAGATAGTCTACACTTCTAGAAGGGGAATGTAGTAGAATACGCACTCAGAATGAGGTCTAGTCTACCATTTCTGAGTGAGGTGACAGAGTAGCTAGCCACATAGAAGTTATCCTTTGTGGATAGTGATTGAGAAGCTTAATTCCTATCTATGATAGTTAATCCCCCACTCCATCAGTGAGTCTTGGAGGCACAACTTGGGGACGTAGACGGTGAGGCCCAACTAGCTCAGATATCCTCAAAACAGGTTCCTGATGTATTTTATAAAGGAGGGTGAGAACATAATCCTATTGATAGGATACACTATCTTACTAGTGACACTACAAGATGAGGTGTTGAGGGTGTACCACACATCCCCCTTGGAGGTATATCCTGGAGTGGTGAAGATGTTCCAAGACTTCCACCATCAGTACACATGGCCATGGATGAAGAAAGCAGTTTCAAAGTTTGTAACATGATGCCTCACTTGTCTATAAGTGAAGGTCGAGCATCAGGTACCAGTAGTATTAGATCAAACACTTGAGGTTCCAAAATGGAAGTATGATGGTATATCCATAGACATCGTGACAGGGGTAGAACATACGTCCAGGGGCCGTGATTCTATCTGGGTGATCATTGACCAAATCACAACGTCGTCCCACTTCCTAGCCATCCAAGACCAGGGATCTGTAAAGAGCGTGGGACATCTCTACATACATGAGATTGTAAGACTTCAGGGAGTTCCATCGATGATTTTCTCCAATCACAACACTCAATTTGCATCCCTCTTATGGAAGGTATTACAGGAGGCATTCGAGATTTAGCTATGTTTGAGCATCACCTCCCATAATCAAATAGATGATCAGATGGAGCGGACCTTATAGAATCGTGAGGACATGTTTCATGCTTGTTTCCTTGATTGTGGCCCTGGTTGGGAGGGCCATGTGCCACTGGTGGAGTTTTCTTACTACAACAGTCAGCACTCCACCATCGGCATGGCTCTATTTGAGGTAATGTACAAGCGACCATGAAGAACGCCTCTATGCTGGACATACTGATGGGAGTCTGCACTTATTGGTCTAGAGTTGGTACATAATACCACAGAGATGGTAAATATCATCACGGAGAGGGTAAAGTCATCACAATAAATAGAAGATGTATAACCATAGTGTTTGAGGAGGGAGACCATGTATTTCTATGGGTCTCACCATGATGAGAATTATAGAGGTTTGGCCGGGGCTGAAAGCTATCTATGAGGTTCATCGGGCCTTTATAGATCCACATTAGTGGAGGTAAGGTGGCGTTCCATCTATCTCTTCTCACACAAATTCATCGGGTGCATAATGTTTTCCATGTGTTGTAGTTGAGTAGGTATGTGCATGAGATGTCATAGGTTACCGAGTGGGAAGAGCTGGACATCGACGATGGGGCGAAGTTTGTCTAGTTCTCGGTGGAGATATAGGATTCATTAGAGCGTGTACTTCGTGGGTAGTCTATTCCTCTGGTGCGTGTTGTTGCTAGCACATGAATCTCTTGGAGAGAACATAGGAGTCAGAGGCTCAGATTCATGCTGAGTACCCTTATATCTTCACCTTGTTTTCATATAGATTTTAGGGAAAAACATCCCTAATGTGTGGTGAATGTAAAGGCCCAAAAATTCCATATAATTTTCTTTAAAATTATTTGGGAGTATTTCGTGTGTGTGAAAATTGGCGGCACTTGAGTTCGAGTCCCGGTGTGCCCGGAATTGAATGTTGAACTTTTTTTAAGGTACGTTCAATAAACGTGTGGGCATGAATTTCTATATTTTTTACCAGTGCATGAAATTGAAATATGAGGGAATTGTTGAACTCACAGTGCCGAGATTCACGGAAGGGAGGCTTAACTTTGACTGCTGTATGTTGGGAGAAAAACATAGTTTTAGGAAAATTTTAATGATTAATAAAATAACATAAAAAATTTATTTTATTTTTATACCTCTACTTGAGTGATGGTTCAGGAGACCACAGAGAAGTTCAAACTTTTTAAAACATAAATTATATGCCCAGTTACACATAAATTGTGTAACCACTCCATATTTAAGTTATGTGGTTCATTATTTACACGAGTAGTTGAAATATTATTTGAAAAGAGGATAAATCCTTGAATACGACCATTGAAATTTTAAAATATAGGAAACGAAAGAGGGTGGGGTGATAGAGATCTCTGATGAGGCATCAACGATCAACCCTTACAATGAAGAATGAAAGCATGGACGACAATGTTTGAGGAATCAATTTGAAAATGATGAATGCTGAAAGCTTTATCAAACATGGATTCTTATTCCAAAACCATGACATGCCTTTTAAATCTGAGGTAGGGGTTTTGTTTAATTATCCTAATTTTTTTATTTATTTTATCATTCTTGAAAAGCATGAAGAAGGAAGATGAACCAAAATGAGTTGATCCACAATTCGTATTAAATATTGGATTTTTTTTACTATAGTTTTGAATGGGTTATAATTTTATATTTGATGATTTATTTTCTACCAACATGATATGATGATAATGCACAGGGAACGAGCCAAACAAACAAGGCCCAAACCCTCTTCCACATCGGTTTTTGTCACATTCTTTGGTGGGAGGATTTTCAACTCGACGAAATCAGAAATCTAGGAGCCACGCAATGACGACAGCGTCTAGGGAGCCCCGTAGGCACATTCAGAAGGAAGATTAGACCACCAAAACTCACACGATGTCCTGCAGAAGCCTCATCGCCCGGGAAGCATCACAACAACATGGAAGCGGCAAATCGACACGGGCGACCAGTTCCGATGGTTGATAGCGGTTGTCGGCCCTCGCCGGTTGCGGAGGGAGACGAAAACCTTAGGTTCCACGGCGGACAGCGGGGTGGCTAACATCAGCTAGAATCATTAGTAGTAGGTTGGCATGCCGTAAAAGGAAGCCATGTCATCGAGATGTGGCGGAGGGGGACCTGCACCCCGTGGGTCCCGCTGACAGTGGGTATTTCCACGTAGCACTGCCCTTGAAAAACCGAATGGACTCTTGTACCTTTTAGATGGGAAAATACCCCCGTATGGGCCTCCCAACTGGCGGGATGTGTGAGTTAGCAGGCCACGTGTAGCCAAGGTGGGTTGGGACGGTCTGCGGCCCCACGGGCCAAGCCCGCTGTGGTTGAGCGTACTTGGGCTGGCCCAGCTAGTTCAGGTTTGGTCGGGTCGAACCTGAGTCAAACCCGAACCGGCTCGAGTCGTCCCGAACTGGGTCGGGTCATCCAAGGTCCGGGTAGGTCGGGTCGGTCTGGCAGGGTCGGACCGAACTCATAACCTTTTCGCCCCATATACTCTTAAAAGGGCATATCTCAAAAACAAAACATCTGTTTGATGAACCGTTAATGGAACAAAAATACATGTAATAATATGGTCCGTTTGAAATACTACACCTATGTTTTGGATAAAGTTGTAGTAAGGCCGGGTTGGATCAAACCCGAATCCAACCGGGCCCTCGATACATAAACACTTATAACTCAAATAACAGGTTTCTGATTGATGCATCGTCTGTCACATTGGAACCGTTATGACATGGTGGTTCTTTGGGATACTGTTCTGTAGAACCTCGTGGAAGTTGATGTATGACTAATATCTTGAGGAGCAGATACTACAGAACTCATGTGGACTGAGTGTGGAGAATCCTGTGGCTAGTTGTCAATTGAAGAGAGACCCTATATGGAACATTATTCTAGCGGCCCTGTGTCGATCATCATCATAGATACCATGATTGGATAAACATTTTAGTGACCCTATTTTGATTAGTATCATAGATACCCACTATGGATCAATATGCTAGCATCCCTATGTGGATCAACATCATAGCGAACCTGTGTGGATCATCATCATAGAGACCTTGTGTGGATCAACATCGTAGCATCCCGGTGTGGATCATCATTCTAGAGACCCTTTGAGGATCAACATCAAAGTAACCCTATGTGGATTAGAAGTGCACCATCCGATAAGGACCAAACTTAGAGCGGATCATTGTGGATCAGAGACATACAACCAAGTGTGGATCAACAATAGGAAAAATCCATCATGGAAGAGTTGTGGAAACTTTCAAACAGAATAAAATGATATAGCTTAAGACTAATCATATTTATTTTTAATCTCTGAGTTGAATACAAGGTGTGAGCTGTCTCTACTTTGTGCTTTGTGATTGAGGTCATGCTTTGTAGTTTTTCCCTTTGTGGAATTCTAGAAGACCTTCAGGGGTATCAGGTTCCCTATTGGGTATTATTATACTCACCCATGCATAGGATTCACCCACACCTTGTTGTGACTTGTGCATATTATGAGAAGATTGGCTTGGTATTTAGGGAACTGGGACTAGGTGGTACATAGAGGTGACTGGTTGATGGAAAGAGCTGCAGAAACAATATGTACCTACTCTTCTGATAGGATCCATAGTGGACAATCTCACATGTTGTTTTCTATTGTAGTTGTATTTTTTTAGTTGGGCATGTATTCCATCAACCTTGACATTCATTATACACTTTTACTTCTATAGTTTTACTAAGTGGTTCACATCATGTCATGTTCTCAGTCTTTATGTTCACCTGTTTAATGAAAATGCCTTCCATGTTTCCAAAATATTCCTTTCCGGTGCAAGTCACCAACATCTGGCCTATGGAAGGCGGGCATGGGGTAGTCACAACACTATCCCTAGGGGATGGGTCGTGAAAAAATATTTTTGAATTAGTTATGATGGATTGAAAATAAAATTTTATATAAATGGGACATAACTTTCAAAACATTAATATCTGAAATTTTCTATAGAAAAATTATTAATATTATTAAACTAGAATAATATATATAGAAATATGATTTTTTTAAAAAAGTAAAAAACATTCATGCATCAAGAAAATAAATATTAATCTCATATGGATCACAAGTTTTATTAATATATATCATGGAAAAGTAGTAACCATCATCATATTCATTATAAATTATATCTTTTAATTCTTTTTAAATTTCACTAATGTGAAGGAAATATATGAAGATCTACGGTTTGGTTTATTTTTTATCCATTAAATACATCTATGTATCATTTTAACCAACTATGATATCCATAGATCCTATCAATTATTTCTTATAGTTTTCAAGAGTTAAAATTAAATATTTAAACTAATTTTTAGATGCTTAATGAATTTATTGGTATTCCTCAAAAAAATTGAAAACACATAAAATAACACACAACCTCATATACATCCATTTCCCTAAATAAGGAATTAATCTCGAACCACTATCATTACATATCATTTCTAATTATTAACTCCAATATTGGAGAGATATTATTAATAATGATGTAATATTTTATCAATAAAGTGAAAATATCTCTCAAAAATTTTCATGATAACCTACTGGGAAATATATAATTAAATTATCAAAAAGTGGCCTAGTTATTTAAGATAAATCGTTCATCAATACTCTGTAAGATCTTCCATGTCCTATACTAGTTGAAATTTATATTTCATTTTCATGTTTTGATATCATTAATTACTATAATAAATAATATTATCTATATAAATCAATGTTTTATAAAATTTGTTACATTACAAAAATCTTTTAATGAAAATTAACTAAAATTTGTTGCAATATATATATATATTTTTGTTTACATATTTCTAAAAAAAATCTAAATTATTTATTAAACATTAATAACAACCTATATTAATTAAAATATCATCCATGATTACTTATATTATCGTTTATAACATATAAATCCAAATATAAATCAGAAGACTCTGAAAGGTGGAAAGGGCACCACACAATCCAAAGGAAATTCATACGTGGTTAAATATTCAAAAAGTAATAGTTAATGTAATATTTTAATGGTCTTCTATGTATATGGGAATATGGTTGTAACAAGAGTATAAATCATGAAAATAAAAAAAAATTTGCGAATCTATCTTGAAATATATGTAGACAGGTTATAGGGAAATTGGAATTTATTTTAGTGGAGTGGTGTTTTCTAAAATAAATATAGTGTCTATGCATTTTCACTTTAATAGATTGAATTTTTTAATTAATCACTATCAATACAATTATCCCCAAAATTATTGTTAGCTAACACATACATTTTAATGAACTGGTAACTATTTTAAAAGGAATATTTTATTATATCATCTATAATATTGACACTTATTCCCTAAAAACCTCATTTAATATTTGTATTTCATCTTTTTTTTTTCATAAAACCAAGGAATATAGTAATTATATCTTGATTTCTTATTCATATAGTTTGAATGACATATACCCATTATATAAGCTATAGAAAAAACAATGATATATTGGAATTTAAATAAATTATATCAATATAATCTTCTCTTGAATTATTAATGTATTGTAAGAGATGACAACATGTAATGAAGATAAATCACCGAAAATGATTAATTTTGGTTGTCTTTTCGGGGATATATATTAATATTGGGATAATTTATCCATGGGGAAATAAATGGGTCCTCTATGGTCCAAATTCTACATGGTACCTCTAAAATACGGAACTATTGAAATCCAATTATTTTCACTACTATCCCCATAAGAATGATCCCAAAATTATGAAATAATTTTTCATTTTAGGGGTTTTTTATGAAATTTGATTACATATCTCAAAGAATTATTTGAAATATACATTTTAATTTTCACTATCATATTTAGAAAAAATTCTCATGATATTTTCAACATGAATTATTTCTCTAGTTATTACATATATCATTCTCAAAATATATTCCCTTTTATTTTTGATATAATCCTCAATTTAAAAAATATTATATCATGACTATATTTTATTATATTATTCTACATTTTTTTACTCATTTTAATATATTTAATTCAATTATTTATTTTCATAATAGGAAATAAAATTTCTCCTTTGACACATCTGGTAATCATCCTCTAATAAATAGAATGTGGAAATAATGGATGGTTGCTTCAACTAAATCAAACTCATTATCTTTAAATTTGTCTTCTACTAATAATAAGATTTATATTAATCAAATAATAAAATCATCAACTAACCTATTTTAGTGAATAAAATATTAATCATGAAATTTTTAAAAAAAATATGATGGGTTTTAGTATTCCAAATTATAGGAGTTGAATCAATGTAAAAGGAATAAAAAATACTCAAACCCGGATCAAAAAATTACTTCAATTAACCATTATCCCATTTTTAAAAACAATAATTTTTTTTAAAAAAATCTCTTATTAATGGTATGTAAACCACACAACCCTAAGCCTATTCAAGAAGTTATTATTTTTTACCAATATAAAAAATATATTAAATTGTTAGGGTGGAATAGTATTAAATAATTTCCAAAAAATTATATCCCACATAATTAATATATAATTATTGATATATTCACTTTAAATTAGCACTCAATATCTATAATGACATTTTATACTTAGAAAAATTCATTTCCCTAGAAAATGTGTATGAATGTATTTTTAAATAAAATATTATAATTATTTTAATAAAATTTTATAATTGATATTATATATAAGGAAAATAATCACTGAAATAAGTATATCCATATTAACATGGGTGATATTTGATGACGTATCAGGAAAAAATATTAATTTTTACATAAAATTGATATATAATGTTTTTTTGTAAAACTATATTTGACATGAATAACATAAAATCGATATTATTGTTTAAATTTTTATTGAAATTAACATAGTCACAATGTATTTGTTTAATCTAATTTATTACATTTAAGTCATCTTTTTACTAGACTTTAATATAAATTTATTCTTAGGCTTAAAAACATATTTTTTTTCAGAAACTTATTTTAGATTTAAAAAAATATATATTTTTTTAATTATTTGAAATAAATTCAATTGATGAAGAATTTAAATAAAATTAATATATTATATATCTCAAAATATAGATTATGATTTATTATATTACTATTACTTTTCATAATGTTTTTATAAACCAACTTATGATTGAAAATGTATTTCATGAAATAACATTTTTTTACCATATTTTCATTTATAATGATATGTTAAATTCCATATTTTTTTATTAATTATTTTAAAATCGAATAATTTTTTTATTAACAATAATTAATAATATATTATAATTTTCTCATAAATTTTGGTCATGATGAATACTAAAAATATTAAACTAATGTAATAATTGTAAATGATGAAACTAGATTTCTAGTGGTTAAAATAAATAATTGTATGGGTTTACATGAATAAAATAGTTTTAAATTAAAATTTTGATATTTCTAGTAGATTTATATCTCATAAAGTAGTTTTTTTCATTTTTTATAAACTTGACTTTAGAGTAACTTCCTATTTTTAACATGTATTGGGTATTTATATGAATATATCTCATCCTCTCTTATTAAAGGTCAACCCTCTCCTCTCCTATAAAAATAAAAATACAAAATTTTATAAGACATTAACTTCCAAAACCCCATACATACTTCCCAACCCCATACTAAAATCCTTTTTCTATTAATAAATCCAATCTACAATGGATTATGGTATAATCCTAAAGAGTTGGTCAGATGAATTGGTGTCATTATTAACTGAGAATCTTTGTGATACTTATTCCTCTATATCCTTAATGTAATATTTAAAATTTATTATATATTAACATTAGTATATTCTATATTATATTATGTTAGTCTGTTAATGTAATACCCTTAATACCTGTACACTTTTATAAAATGGTTAATGAACCCACCCTTCGTGTGTATGGGTGACCACAACCTCAGAAAATAGTGTAGTTTTTTTTATTAAATCCAATCAACATTTTCAGGTTTTTAGACTAATATATTATATAATTTACTAGTTTAATTAAAATAATTATTTAGAAATAAAATAAAATGTATTTTCTTACCTTACTATCCATTTTAAAATCAATATGTAGTTTTTCTCTACAGTAGAAAAATTCATCGTGAAGCGATGAGGTTTTTTATTACACTATCACATGGATTTTATATCAATGTATATTTGGGTGAATAATATTATATTAATGAAATAATTATCATAATATAATTATTAAATAACTCTTAAATTATTTCTATAATCATTTAAAAAAAATGGAAACATTACTCGTGCCAATATATTACAAACCTTCTCAATTATTATAACATAGTTCATTTTAAAAACAATAAGTAATTATTTTTAATAGAAGAATAATTGATTTATAAAAATAAAAAAATATTATTTATTATTATTATATATAAAATTAATTAGTAATCTATTTTTCATTACTCGTGTTTCCCAAAAGATTGTAGATGTACGAGTCGAACATCGTTAAAACATCTTACATGAACCAAACTAATTATGAAATTTAATAATTATTAGTAGTGAATAAAATAAAAGAAATAATATTATTGAAAATAGTTATATTGTTTTTAAAGATTTAACATATATTTATTATTGTAGAATATAAATAATGCACAAGAAAAATCTGGCTCACGGTACGAGAACTCTCTAAACAAAATTTTCAATTATGTTATTTCCATTCTCTATAACTTAACTAATTTATAGATAATTTTATAGAGTCATTATAGATTATTTATATATATACCTCTTAAATATATATATTTTATTTTCCTTTCATTTTATTCATTAATACATATTTATGTTCATTTATCTAATGCTTTATTCAAAAATATCCATTGATTAGGCTATAAGACAATATTATGTAACCAATTTTTATTCAATTGGAAAGTAATAGGTCTATGACTTATGATTGATTTCCTTTTTTGGAACACATGAATCCTGGAAATTTTATGATGGGTGAAACCAGATTGAGCTTCAATTCATTTTCTTATGTTATAGTCTTGTGATACATCATGTATTGGATTGAAGTGTAAACGAAATCGGTTACGTGACTTTGTCCACCATGTGATATTCTCTAGGTAGTTTTCCTTGTTTCATATTGATTTATTGGTTTATGTTGATTCCACATTTCATATATTTACATTTTATTATAATTCCATGTTTTTTATGATAAGATTTTTAATTATTACTAATGTGGGTTTTGTTTAAGATGACATGTTATACATTTGACTCACATATTTAGATCCTTATCATATTTATTCCCTTACTGGTATTTTTTACATCACCGATTTCATTATCTATCTTCCAGAGTAGACTATATTGTTATAATATATCAAATTTATTTATGAGGTCATTATGGATTTAAAAGATAAGATTTAATGTTTTTTCATTTTATGTTATACAAACATAATATTAAAAATACACTTGGCCTCATTATCATTGGGGTTGTACTTGGTTTACATTTAGGCTTAAAATAATTTTCTATAATGTTTAAATGTCATGGGTCACCATATTGGGAGTTGTGGAAAAGGTTTAGTTATCATTTTTAAACATAGATGAGAATAATTTATTGGGAAACCCATGGACATGTCAATGGATTATCCTAATTATAAGAAAATACCATGGGTAATGGGAGAAGGAAAGAGTGAGTGGATTTTGAGGAGTTATTTCCCTAAATAGACAATATCATTGGATTAGAATATTGAATAGTTATACCTAGGGTTAATGAATCTAAAAATAGAACATTGACATAGACTTGGTCATCACCAAGTTCTCAATCCTTGCTACACAACTATATTGATAGTATTGGGGGAAATGATTTTGAAATCCCCATACTCATTATAGACCATTATAATGGATATTAACAAATTTCAATGTAATAAAACCTAACATGGATAAATAAAAAGTATAAAATATATTGAAACCTAGAGGAAAATTGTAAGAACCTGGGGTCTTAGACTGTATGACTTTGAAATTTTCTTAATTTTATTATAGATCAGGGCGTTCAGACGGCGTGTGATTCTGAGCCCCGGTGAGGCCGGAATTATATTTTAATTGTGTTCACACTAGACATTCCAAATAAAAATAATAACTCCAAAAAGGTTGCTTGGAGGGGAAAATTGAGGGCACCGTTGAGTCCGGAGCATGCCATTTACCCTAGGAAGGGTGTAACTTTCACGGGTGCAGCCCTTCTGTGTAAAATGCCACAGGGGGTGTTTTCGTAATTTGGAGTCCCCAGGCATCTACTTTGTAACTTCTGAACGAATTCTTAGATTAAACTTACAAGGCCGCCATTATGCTCAGGATGTGGATTTTACCCTAGGGGTGGCTTAACCCCGACCTCGCCGAATGTTCGGGTATGGGGCCTACGGGGGTCGGGGGAGTTTAAGTGTTTTCTATTTAAACCGAGCACCCCCACCCTCTTCTTTTTCCTTTCTCCTCCCACTGGAAGATTCCTTTCAACAAGCTCATCTCCTCTCCTCCACCTCTCCGGCTAGGGGCGGTGACCCCGGTAGATTGTCAGCGAAGCTACGGACTGCGCCCAACGAGGTAGGCTTGTGCATTTTCAATTTTAATTCCCGCAAACCCCCTTCAAATGCAATTTCTTACGTTGGATTGTAGTCCAATTGTCGATTGAAGACCCCAGATGTGTAGGGATTAATCAGAGCTTTCCAACTCCATTTTCGGAATGAATTTTTGAGTCCCAGGGTTTTTGGGGTGACCCTGAAAGGTTTTCTGGCCGTTTTCTCCTTTTTCCAGCAGCTCTAGGGGAGGTCTGGCGGTGGGCGTGGCGGTCCGGCGTGCTTCCAACGACAGTGGTGGTTTTCGGGATGGTTGCCCGGCGGCGTTCTCCGCAGCATGGTGGCTAGGTCCCAAGAGAAGGCGATGGCTCCCTGGGGTAGCGGCGGCTCCCAGAAGCAGGCGGCGGTGGCTCCCAGTGGCAGGTGGTGGCGGTCTCGGGCGGAGGCTGTCCCAGGCGGCGGCAGATCCCGAGCTAAGGTCGTTGGCCGGGTTGACAGGGGGTCATGGCGCATGACCCCTTGGAGACTGATACCCCCCTTTGGCGGGTCTCCGTATGGACCAGCAACCAGCCATGAGGGCTGGTTGGTGGTATGGACCGCAGGCCCGCGGCTGGGCCGCGCGGCTGAGCTGTGGGTCGGCACTGCGAGCCGGGCCGGCCGGCGCAGGCCGGTCTAGCCTAAGGGGTTCGTCCCCTCGACTTCAGACACCCATAACATTCACTACAGCTATCTGTTTTGCGTTCCGTTTATGGAAGTGCAATCCTAGAATCGAGACAAGGATTTTGAGATTGTTTGGGGATTTTTAATTCCTGATATGAGGGCCCGGTGGCGCAACACAGTCATTATGTTTTTCACCAGGATTCATATTTCGGATGGCGCAGAAACATCCAGAGTCCGTTTAAGGCACTGTCAGCGGCCTTGTGACCCTGGTGTCGAGACGAAATGGTCCTGGGTGGTTTCAGGCATTGAAGTCAGAGTTGAGGGTTGCGCCCCATGGGCCATCTTTTAAGCTGTGAGCAGCGTTTTGAAACTTTTTCATCAGACGTCTATTTGAGGTGAATGAGTAGTCGTTTAGGCATGTTTTTTTGAGAGTATCGCAATGGCGCAGTTCACTCGAACTCTTTCAGAACCAATGTATGGGCCCCAAGAGTAGTCGTATTGGCGTAAAGTGGTGTTGAATAACTTTTTTGTCGGGAGCCCGTTTCCAGCGAGTTAGTAGTCTATCTCGCGTGAATTTCTATGAGGATTACAATGGTGTAATCTGTTCGGGCGAGTGGAGCCTATTTTGAGATCTCATTAAATGTGGAAACAGTAAAGGGAATTGTTAGGAATTTTCTTTGACGCACTCCAAACCAACGCATAGTAGCGATGTTAGTGACACCCAGTGTTGGAATGTGAAGCGTGGAGTTATCAGACCAGTTATGAGTTTACCCTCCAGCGGGGCTGGGCAGAGGGATACCCATTGACCTTAGGTTTTACCATACAGAAGGTCTTGGTAGTGGATTTACCATTGATTTTACTTATTAACCTCTAGGAGGCCTGGACAGTGGGTCACCCAATTACCTTTTAGGGTTTACCCTCCGGCAGGGCTGGGCAGTGGGTCACCTGACAACCTTTTGGGGTTTACCCTCCAGTTTGGATGGGTAGTGGTTTACCCAATAACTTCTTTTATACTCCACCACTTTTGATGAGGCTATTCAGTGGATTTTCTTCGTGATTACTGGAGAAGGAATTTTGGTCGTACGGTTTAGTGATGAGTTAACTTTGACGTTCGGGACGTTTGATCATTAATGATGGATATCCTTAGAACAGTTTTTGACTTTTCCTAGGATGAGCTTGGAGATAGAGATCCCCTTTTCCACTCATTAAGTTTTCTTATTGAGCATATATATATATACACCCTACTTTTTTTTCCCACTCCTGGGCTTTGGTTACTCTCCTCCTAGGAGGGGAAACGACACATGGGGTATTCCACATGCTTTCCGTGTCTAGTTCCTATTGGTTGGATGACTCTACTTCTTTCTTCTGTTGGGTTGAGCTGCATTCTATTTACTATAATCTTTCACAATTCCTTGTTCTTTATACTACTCACCGTTTTTGTATCTCCTTTGTTTCTCCCTCAAGCTTCCAGGGAATCCGACTGAGTATCCTCATACTCACTCCTTCTTAAGATTTTCCCACACATTGTGTGCCCTTGCAGACAATAGACATGACCATCCAGACTACGGAGTAGCATGGAGGACACAAGAGCATGTTCAACGTTTGGTGGTCATTGTAGGTATTTCAGGTTTGAGACTCACCAGCTGTTTACATTTGTTACCTGTTGCCGGTTTGTGGAACTTTTCTAGTTGGGCGCATGTTTTTCCCCTTTCCCTCTTCAGTATCTATCAACACTTTTCAGCACTTTAGTTTTTCCTATTCAGAGGTTGATGCAAGACTGTGGTTGGGTTATAGTTGTTCATCTATTGGGTTTCCTTTTTTACTCTGCAGTTCTGCATTGAGAGGGCTGTGTGTGTATAGGTACTTAGGAAAAGGCCTCCTCAATATTGTTACGCCTTCAGCGCTTTTTGCCGCCCATTTGACCGCATTGACGTGGAAGGGACAATTGTTCACCTAGACTGATCAGTACCAGAAGGACTTTGAGGAGTTGAGACAGAGGATGACTAGTGAAACAATGTGGAGGCTTCCATAGGAGGTTGTTGAGTTCATAGTATACTGTGACCCTTCAACAGCTAGGCCCGGGTGCATGCTGATGCAGCAACGAGCGGTGATTGTATATGCCTCGAGGTAGTCGTGGCCCCATGAGTAGAATTATGCGACTCACGATTTGGAGATGGCAGTGGTGGTCTTCTCCTTGAGGCTCTGGAGAAACTACCTTATGGGTGAGCATTTTGTGATCTACTCAGACCAGAATAGCCTCAAGTATATCTTCACTCAAAGGGATTTTAATCTGAGGCAGAGGCGCTAGATGGAGTTTCGGTAGGACTATGAATTTGAGATAGTCTACACTCCTGGGAAGGGAAACGTAGTAGAAGATGTTCTTAGCAGGAAGTCCCAGTCTCGGTTAGTTCGTGATGCTTCAGAGCAGTTGGCTTCCCTATATTTCTCCTTGGTAGAGCCGGAGTGTATGACTTTTCTACAGTCGATGGAGTTGAATCCTTCTCTCCTTGAGTGAGTGAGAGAGTCTCAGCTGGGGGATGTCAACAGCTAGGTACAACGTGATCAGTTATCCATGGGCGACGCACCTGATGGGTATTCTGAAGGAGGGAATCATGATATCCTGTTCCAGGGGTGAGCTGTAGTACCAATGGAGATGCGGGAGGTGGTGATGCGGGAGTTCCACACTTCTACCTTGGCTGTACATCCCGGTGTGGGGAAGATGTACAAAGACCTTCAGCGATAGTTTTGGTTGTTTGGAATGAATTAGAGCATACCTGAGATCGTTTCTCGATGTCTTACCAGTCAGCAGGTGAAGGTAGGGAATCAGGTTCCAACAAAGTGGTTGCAGCCCCTTGATATCCTAGAGTGAAAGTGGGATGGCAAATCTATAGACTTCGTCACAGGACTCTCGCACACAACGAAGGGCCACGATTCCATTTGGGTGATAATGGACTGACTCACGAAGTTGGCACACTTCCTTTCCATTAGGGAGCAGATCTCGGTGGAGCGTCTGTGGCGACTGTATGTTCGGGAGATTTTCCACCTTCATATAGTACCCTGGACGATCATCTCTGACCGTGACGCGCGGTTAACATCGCTATTGTACCGAGTCCTATAGGAGGTATTCGGGACCCAGCTGCGGATGAGTACATATTTTCACCCCCAAGAGGACGGGTAGAATGTGTGCACAATCAAGGTGTTGGAGGATATGCTCAATGTGTGTGTGTTAGACTTTGGCCTGAGTTGGGAGAATTACCTACCCTTGGTGGAGTTTTCATTCAACAATAGTTACCACTCGACTATCGACATGGTACCTTTTGAAGCCCTCTACTGGAGACCCTACAGGTCACCATTGTGCCCGAAGGTGGTTCGGGAGACCTCCCTCTTGGGCCCAGAGTTGGTGCAGGTGACGACGGAGAAAGTACAGGTCATGTGTGAGCGGATGAGGACTGCTTAGAGTAGACATAATTCCTACATATATCGTTGATGTGGGACTTTTGAGTTCGAACAGGGTGACCATGTCTTTTTTAGAGTCTCTCTACGGTGTGAGATATAGAGGTTTGGCTACATTGGAAAGCTATCGTTGAGGGTCATCGGAACCTTTGAGATCGTGTGCAGGGTCGGCGAGGTTGCCTACAATCTTGCTCTACCCCCACAGCTGGAGAGGGTGCATGAATTCTTCCAGATGTCGCAGCTGAGAAAATATGTGCATGTCCCCACGCACATTATTGATTGGGGAGAGCTGGACATTGAGGATGGAGACACCTTTGTTGAGCACCCTGTGGTCATTGAGGACTGGAAAGAGCTGACACTGTGTGGACGAACCCTTCATTTGGTTCGTGTGTTGTGGATGCATGAGAGAGTGCAGAAGAGCACCTAGGAATGGGAAAGCCAGATGCGGGCTCAGTATCCTGAGTGGTTTTTGTAGTCTTGTTTTCCAGGGATGAAAATCATGAAGGAGGGAATGATGTAAGAACATAGGTTTTGAGCCTGTAAGACATTGAAATTTTCTCAATGTTATTCTAGAGCAGGTCGTTCAGACGACGTGTGCTTCTGAGCCCCGGTGAGGCTGGAATTAAATTTTAAGTGCGTTCACACTAGACCCACCAAATAAATAGAATAACTCAAAAACGGTTTCTCGGATGGAAATAATGAGGGCATCGTTTAGTCCGGAGTGTTCCATTTACCCTAGTAGGGGTGTAACTTTTGTGGGTTCGGACCATCTGTGGAAAACGCCACTAGGGGAGTTTTTGTAATTTGGTGGCCCTGGGTGTGTACATTATAACTTCTGAACGGAGGCTCAGATTAAAATTTCAAGACTACAGTTGTGCTCAGAATGCAGATTTTACCCTAGGGGTGGCTTAATCAAGACCCTGATGAAATTCTGGTACGAGACCTATGGGCCGGGAGTTTAAGTGTTTTCTATTTAAAAACACCACCCCCACCCTCTTCTTCCCCCTTGATCCTCTCCCTAACTGATTTCTCTCAATAATCTATTCTCCTCTCCTCTACCTCTTTAGTAAATCATGATGACTTCGGAAAATTGTCGGCAAAGCTACAGGCTGCGCCCAGTGAGGTAGGATTGTGCATTTTCAATTTTAATTCCTACAAATCCCCTTCAAATGCAATTTCGGGCTTTAGATTGCTGTCCAATCGTCGTGCGAAGACCATAGATGTGTGGGGCTTGATTCAAGATTTTCTATGCCCTTTTAGGAATGAATTTTCATGTTCCAGGGTGTCCGAGGTGACCCCAGAATGTTTTCCAGCTGTTTTCTCCTTTTTCTGGTTGTTCCAACGGCGGTCCTGTGGTTGGCACGGCGGTTCGGCGGGCTTCCAGTGGCGGTGGAAGTTTCCGGGACGACGGCGGTCTCCTTATCTCAGCGGAGGGCTCCTCAGTGCCGACGAAGACTCCTAGTAGCAGCGGTGGCTCCAAGATACAGGTGGAGGTGGCTCCCAGTGGCAGGCGGCGACGGTCTCCAAGCACGGCCATCCCGGGCGGAGGCGGTGCCAGGCGGCGGCGGACCCCGGGCGGAGGTCATCGGCCGGGTGCCCCAGGGGTCACGGCGCACGACCCCATCGAGACCAATATCCTCCTTTGGAGGGTCTCCGCGTGGACCATTGACATTCCAAGAGGGTCATTCGGTGGTATGGACCGCAGGTCTGTGGCCAGGCCGTGCAACAGAGACGTGGGCCGGCGCTGCGAGCTGGGCTGGCCCAGGCCAGTCTAGCCCAAGGGGTTCGTCCCCTCGACTTCAGACAGCCGTAACATTCACTATGGGTGTCTCTTTTGCGTACCATCTATGGAAGTTCCATAATGGTGTCGAGAGAAGGATTTTGAGATGGTCTTGGGGATTTTTTATTCCCGAGACAAGGGCCCAATGGCGCGACACGCTCGTTATGATTTTCGTAGGGATTCTTCTTTGGGACGGTGCAGACACATCCAGTGTCCGTTTAAGGAGCCGTTAACGGCGTTGTGACCCTGGCGTCGAGAGGAATTTGTCCAAGGTGGTTTCAGGAATTGAATTGGGAGTTGAGGCATGGGCCCCACTTACCATATTTTAAGCTGTGAGCATCCTTTTGCGACCTTTTCATGAGACGTACGTTCGGGGCGAATGAGTAGTCGTTTTAGGGTGTTTTTCTGAGAGCATCGCGATGGTGTAGTTCACCCAACCTATTTCGAGACTGAGGTGTGGGACCAATGATATGTAGTATGGGAATAAGGTGGTGTTGAATAAATTTTTTGTTAGGAGCCCGTTTCCATCGAGTAAGTAGTCTATCTCGCGTGTTTTCTTAACGAGGATTAAAACGGTGTAATCTATTCAGGCGAACAGAGACTCTATAAAGATATAATTTAATGTGGAAATATGAAAGGGTGTTGGTTGGAGGTTTATTTGATGCACTCAGAACCAATGCATGGTTGCAATGTTAGCGACTCCTAGTGATGGCGCAGGTAGCGTGAAGTTATCAGACCAGTTCTGGGTTTACCCTCCAGTGGGGCTGGGTAGTGGGTTACCCATTGACCTTAGGGTTTACCCTCCAGTGGGTATGGGGAATGGGTTACCCATTGATTTTATGGTTTACCCTCTAGTAGGGCTGGGCAGTGGGTCACCTGAGGGTTTACCCTCCAGCAGGGCTGGGCAGTGGGTCACCCGATGACTTTTTGAGGTTTACTCCCAAATTGGGCTGGGCAGTGGGTTACCCAATTACATTTTTCAGACTCCTCAACTTTCCATAAGGCTAGTCAGTGGCTTTTCTCTGTGATTACCGGAGCAGGACTTTTGGTGGTACAGTTTAGTGATTAGGCAGCTTTGACATGCGGTACATTTGGCCATCAGTGACGGATATCCTTAGAACTGTTGGGGACTTTTCCTTGGTAGATCTTGGAGATATATATCCCCTTACGTACTCGTTCGGGTTTCTTGTTGAGCATATATATATATAACCTAATTTTTTTTCCCACTCCTAGGTTTTAGTTACTCTCTTTCTAGGAGGGGTAAAGACACGTGGGGTATGCCACGTGCTTTACGTGTCTAGTTCCTCTTGGATGGTCGAGTCTACATCCTTTCTTCTATTGGGTTGAGCTGCATTCTATCTACTGTACTGTTTCACTGTTCCTTGTTTTGTCTGTTGCTCACCATTTTTGTATCTCCTTGGTTTCTCCCTTGAGATTTTGGGGCATCCAACTGAGTATCCTTATACTCACACCTTCTTGGGATTTCCCCCCACTTGGTGTGCCCTTGCAGATGACGGACATGTCGATCGAGACTACAGAGTAGCGTAGAGGACACTGTAGCTTGGGCTGCGTTCGGTGGTCATATTAGGACTTTCAGGTGTGAGACTCACCAGCTATTTACTTTTGTTAGCTGTTGCTGGGTTGTGGCACTTTTCTATGTTGGGCACGTGTTTGGCCCCTTTCCCAGTTCAGTATCTGTCAGTATTTTTCATCACATCACTTTTTCTTATTTAGAGGTTGATCCATGACTGTGGTTGGGTTATAGTTGTTTTTCTTTTGGGTTCCATTTTTTACTTTTCACTTCTACCTTGAGCGGGCTATGTGTGTGTGTACAGGTACATAGGCGAAGCCCCCCCCCCCCCCCCCGAGATTGTTACCCCTTCGGCGCTTGTCGCCAGCCCCTAGCCTATGGAGGTCGGCTTGGGGTAATTTCGGCTCGAGACCAGTAGGTTCGGGTCATGAAACAAATAGTTTATTGAATTTTAATCATATATTAGTTATTCATCCTAACATTATATGTTACCATTCTACATGATCTTGTATCCTCATATTTTTTTAGTTAAATGGTGGAAATATGAGAATATGTCGAAATAGAAAACATGATAGGTAGTGTGATTGTTGGAAAAATATGACTAAAATTATGGGATAGTTACATGAGAACATAATTAATGTACTAGAATAATAATCTCATGCAACTAATAATATCTCATGAATTATGTGGAAGTTATTACACCTAATAAATATAAAGTTGTCGTAAATTATTTTTTGTGAAATAATGTCCATGACCATTACTAAATCATATTAATATCTTTTTAATTAACAATGGAATTATTCAATTGTGAATATTAACATTAATCTCCATTTGAGATACTATCAGAATCTTATACAATATATTTATCACATTTATGGAGATTTAGATTATTTTTGAACAAGGATCAATAAAAAATGTAATAATCAGAGACTGATTCTATTTAATTGCAACACATTAAAGAAAACATTTTTATTAAATGATTTACCTAAACTCTCGATTATAAAATAGGTATTGTGTTACTCAGTCTAAAGAGAAAGGTAGAATAGTCTATTAGAACATATGGAGTATACTTCATAAGGCACAAACAATACGCCATAATATTTTTGGCCATCCCATAATGTAAGGTGGACCACATCATTAGTTTTTTAATTAAAATTATGCCTGAATAATTTTAAATTTTATACATTTATTGATATAGAAATATTTTACATTATTACATAAAAATTGATATTGATATCAATCACTCAAAGTGGTCTCATCTGAATAGAGATGAAAAACATAAAATGAAAATTTCTTTTCATGATTAAATAAAAAAGCCACGTGGAGTGAAAAATACCATGTATCTCTCTTATCAAAAGGATGGGAGAAACATCCTAGAAACGTTTTTGGTGGGATCCAATTGATTTTTCAATAACAGAAATGGGGGAAATAAGTCTTATATGTGCCCAACGTAAAAACCAAATAATTTGGAAAAAGAAATGAATAGTCAAATAAGCACTCTTCATATATCAACTACAAGTAACATTGGAATTATGAGATACAATAACAGTATCCATGGTTTGTTAAATATAATTGACAAAAAAATTCTCCAAGTGAAATTGAGCAAGGAAGGGAAAATATAATCAATACTACTATGGTGGATCGTGACAACAATGTGTACATGGGTACAACAGTAATTTATTCAGGAAAAGAGAATATAATGATTTATTCTGTTTCTATAAATAATTTTATATTCTGGAAGTTTAGAAGAATTATTAAAAACCACCTAAAAACAAGGGGGATGATATATCTATGATTAATGAAAAAAGAGTGATGGTTTCATTCCATGTATATAACTCATCCCAATCTAATATTTCCAGAAATTAGCATCAATGACATATTTATTACCTAATTTAGTGTTTTTGGACTCAATTTTGGTCCTTTATTGGATATATGTATATAAATATAACATTAACTATTGATAGAGGGATATCACACTACAAATCCCGAGTCACCCTCTAATTCTATACATGTGTATTGAGGAGGATGAATATCCTATGGAATTTTATGTTCAGGAAGGGATATTATTTTTTAATGAAAAAGTATATGCAGACTATGTTATTGAGACAAATGAGAGAATAATGATTGAATACTTGCATATTTTGATAGGATTAAATTAATGTATTTATAAAATAGTTTCATGGAAATCTACTTTAAAGAGAGTTAATGTTCTCAATAAAACATTACCTCGATCATTTCCCATATCATGGAATTCTTACTATATGGACCCTTTTGGGAATGATGAACTAATGAAGTAGTTAAAAGAGAATACGTAATTATACACATAAGTGGTTAATAATGGGGTGAAATGGACCACATTTTAGGAATATTGATTGGTCAGTGAGACTCTCTATTGATTAATGTGAAGTCAAAAAAGTCATGATAAATAACATGGACCTTTTTTTAGTGATAGAAAATAGTTTCAATAATCTATTCCAAGATCAATATATATCTATGTTTGTCCTCATTTCAAGAAACCACCAATTTATGGTGAATAAAGAAGATATTACAAAAACAAAATTTCAAATATGGTACAATTATTTTGAGTTTATAGTATTTCATTTAGCTCACTCCCATTCTCCAAAAAGGATAATAGAAATAATGAAAAATATCTAAATTGATTACCTTAACAAAATTTTCCTTTTACTTATAGATGATACACTGATATATAATCCAAAATCAAGGATGAGTTTGAGGTGATTTTGTATATTAGGACAATGGATTTGTGGAGGGAGAGGCTATATGAATATTATAGTGTGTATGAGTCATGAATGAGGGATGTTTCATTTGTGTCAAATGTTATCACTATTAAAATCAAATCTATAAACACATCTTTTAAAAGGCTTTAGAGGACTATCCTAGAGTAGAATCCATAATAATACCCATAGAATCATTTAAATATGCAGTTATTACTGATGATTTGTGAAAACATTTGAGAATTTTAAATCGAAAAATCCATCCTAATAGAGAGGGGATTAATTTTTTTAGATTGGGGAATGTAATGATATCTATAAATATCTGAAAAGAGGATAATCTCCACACCAACCATAACACTTCTATAAAGTGGGAATTTTTAATATCATTACTAGTTATCCATTATAGATGTGTATTGTATGTGAACTAATTTATAATTATAAATTGATAGAATATAACTCAAGGTAGTTTATAGTTCAAGAGAATAATAATACAAAACATGAAATTGATTTGGATATAGTTATCTTTTAGTTGTTTATATAGAGACATTATCTCTATATTATGATGTGTGAAATATATATGGATCTCAAGATCTTGAAATATATATTCACACTAAAGGATATTATAATCATCCATTTGATATGGAATAATATGATAACGGACTATGAATAATCATTCCATATCTATAATGGTAAAAGAATAAGGTCATAAATTCTCGATTTATAAAGGATCCATCAATTTTATCAATTAAGAGAATTTAGAACAATCCAATATTCAAAGACTTGTAATGATAGGATGAGGGAATCATAAAATGATCTCAATCCATCCTTTCCAAAATAACTATTCACCCATATATTTTTGAGATAATAGAGGATTCCCAGAAACATGAAGCTGTTCTATAGAAAATGGGTTTTAATCATCCATTAGTCAACTTTTCTGGTGATGGAGTTATGAGGTTTTGAAGACGAATATGTGTTACATCAAAACAACAATAGAAGTGGGATCTTCATTTGGATGTACATATATATTCGAAATCTGTTCATTAATGAGTTTTTATTAGGTTTATAGATATGGAGAAACAATTATATAGGGATAACATTAATTTAGCTTGAATGTCCTGATGAGAATCTATTTTTATTTTTATTTTGGATGATCCCCCATTTAACTGTTGAAGGGGGGCCCTTTGAAGAACTGTATTCATAATTCACTAGTCCAACTATTGAGAAATGAATTATTGTAAAGTATGAAGACCTAACACATTTGAAATAGTTCTTCCCCATCATCTACATGTAGAAGTAACCTACCACCCTACCCCGCATGGCTGATCTGCTAGAATTTCCCCTTGTAGAGCCGCATGGTACTTGGTAAAAAAAAGTTAAGGTTGAATGAAATAATTCTATGGTTATTGTGAAATAATTTCCAATATAATTATGGAAATGGAAAATCATAAAAAATTTATTATCTCATATGACTCCCCAGACCACCTAATAGAAATAAATACATCTTCATTGTAGTCAGTCTCCATAAACATTAACCTCATTTCATTTCTATCAATGATAATATCTATCTTAACAAATTTTAGGTCATATAAAAAGGGAAATGGTATAATTGAATGGGAAAAAATATATATTCTATATGATCAAGATCTAAGCATTATAATAAAATTTGCAAGAATACTTCAAGAATCATGGGATGAAAAAAAACCTTTTGTACTTCTAGTCACAAAAAGATATAATTTCACCCTAACAGGACAATAAAAACTCTACAATATATGATTAAACATTATTTAATGGACTTCCAAGGATTTTATGTAATCACCTTCCCATTGTATATTTATTATATAACAAAAATTTCACATTCGAAATTTAAATGACACCTAATGTGGTATTGTATATGAAGTCATGTAGGACACCAACATGATTGGATTAATTTATTGATTTTATGCTAAAGGGACATGAACGTTTCCAAGACATGGGAGAGAAGATTAAAAAATTATGTATTATATGAGAAATAAACAATGTATATAGAAAATAAATTTAAGAAATAAATTATGAGATATTTAGTTTGAGGTTAGAGAAATGTTCTTTATTATTATATAGTCGGATAATGTTATCAGGTTTTCATTAATGGAATGATTACTAAAATACACATCGAACACATTAAGATCCTCAAACACATAAATGATTATTCCTATCCCCTGCCACTCACACATAAAATATATAATGTACATGATTTATTCGATGTATAATTTTTTTACGTACATAAAATTTTTTTCACATTCACTAAATATAGAGGTGCTACCACAAGTGAAATATCTTCTATACAAAGAGTGTCATGTGAATAACATTGATTATTGTGAAAATTGTTTAGGAAATAAAACAACCCACCTGAAGAAAGAACATAGGAAAACCCACATGTTTGTGGAATAAACATGGGAACTAGAATAGGTGATGATATACAAGTACCAAAAACCATTTTCAACGTATTCTATACAATTAATTTTAAAAGGAAAAATTCATTAATGTTTTTTTAATGTTACATCACTTTAATTGAAAAAGGGATAATATTAGTTAAACTACATGGTATATATTACACTGATCCAAACAATCATTGATTATTTATAACTACTATGACATTGAAACTCAATTGGTAGGTGTGAATAGTAATATCTAAATTAAAAAAATATTATTAAGAAAAAAATTATTTAGAATTTCATAATAATAATATCTCAACATCAATAATGACATTTTATTCATTAAGTTATACGATTCCTTTATAAAATACTTTTATTTTTTTTAACTAAAATGAAAAATAATTTATGGATCATTTATAAATCTTATTTTATTAAAGTAATTAATTTTATATATCAGAATATAAAAATTATCCTATGGAGTAATTTGGGGATTTTGTGAAAAATATTGATTTTTTGGTTAATAGTAAAAACTACAACATTTCTGAAAATCTATCATTCCATTAAATAATTTATATAATTGAAAATTCCTAATATTATATTAATTTTATTTAAAATGTAAAAAGTATTATTTTATTATATTTTATTAAATTAAAAAAAGTTTAAAGTTCTTTTATAATTTTTTTAAAGATTAGTTTACTCTATATGTACAAAAATATGTTTTTATGAAATCAGTTTTAAAGAACATAAGGATTATCGATTTTAACTAATTTAAATAACACCCAATGTGAAATGACATAATTGGAATTTATAAAATATATACTTATATAAATATATAATAGATATAATGTTAGTTATTTTCACATTTCAGAGTTGTTATATTATCAACTTATTCTGGTAATATGTATTTCTTGGATAACCATTTTTTTACATGTTAGCATGTTTAAATTTAAATTAAATTAATCCATTTATGTTAATTGAATTTAAAAAATTTATTCCATATTATGAATGAAAATTATTAATAATCTATAATAACTATATCCAATTTTTTTCATAGTGAAATTTACGGTCATTAAATATTTTTAACAAGGCTTATATTTAAAAAGGTTTGTCAGGGGGTTAAACTGAATAGGTAAATAGAATAACATGTTTAAATAATTATTATTTGAATTTCAAACATTTGTATTAATCTTATATTTAATTTGAATCATTTTTTTTATCTTTTGAGATACTTATATTGAGAGTGACTTCCCATTATTGAATAAGTTCACTTATTTACCAGAATGCCACTCATTATTCCTTTTAAAAGGGAACTCCCAAACCACTTCTATGAAAACATCAAAACACTATTGTATCATCCAATACCAGCCTAAATAACTTTCATAAATACATCCAAATGATCAAGAGGCATTTATTTCTAAATAATACGATCTATAAATTCTATATTTATAATCTGAAAACGATGTTCGTAGTGGAGGTATCGTTCTTAACCAATAATCTTATTTTATTTCCTCTTCCACATCCATAAATTATTATTCGACCATGATGATAGAATAAAACCATTATATACTATATAATATAATATTACTATGTTATTTAAAATCATATAATTTATTTCCACTTCCATCAAACGGAAAATGGAACTGTCAATCTTGTGTAAAGTGGACTAATACCTCATGATCCGATATAAATATTTTTCCATAAATACCAATCAAGTAATTTCACGAGAATTTATTTAATATTTATAAAGAACATTTAAGAAATATAATCCATTATAAAAAATTTAAATATCACATAGTTTCATTCCATATGTTCCATTGAATAACGATTACATCATTTATGTTTATAGTGTACTACCACATCATAAGGCGTTGTGATTCTATTTTTATTACCACATAAAATTGATAGAATATTTATGTTTATTTAAATAAGTAATATCATATTTATTATAATATTTAAATTATTTAATGATAAAACAATACTTAACTTCATTCCAACAAGAACATAAAAAATGGAAATGTTATTTATGCAAAAGTTTGGCATACCATCTCTATGATTATAAAGTTGTTAATTTCTAATAACTGCCCATCATGATTAATTCTGGAATTTTAATTGATGTATGAAAAGGTAATTATTTCATGAATAATATTATTAATATTTTTAATTAAAAATATATTGGACAATAGTCAACTTACCAATGAAATTTTGGTCATATGAGATGAACATCATCAAAACATCTGAAATAAACCAAAATGATTAAGTTATTTAATATGATATGATAAATATTAAAATTAAAGTAATAATAATATATAAAATGGTTTTTATTGAAGTTAATAATCAAGAAAAATAATTTTTAAGGAATACCCTGAATGCACATTATAAATCGGGCTGAGGGAAGTTGATCTCTCTAAACAACAATATCCCTTGTGTTATGGTCATTCCCTCTCAACCCAACTTTATCTCTAATTACTGATATATATTTTTTATAATTAATGTATATATGTCCCTCACAAACCTACCTATCTTATTTTACCTTCATTTTATGTCATAATAGTTTTCTTAATTTCATTTCCCAAATGTTTTATTTTAATATTTACTTTAATTATGAAAAAATAAAATATTTTGGAAACCATTTTATATAGATGGGAAATTCATATGTTAATTCATTATGAATTTATGATTTAATATTTGTTGAGCGCATAAATAATAGATATCTTGTGATTTGTACACAAATATAGTTCTTTATTACATTGGGTAATTTTATAATCCCATGAGATTTCATGAATGTAATTATGGATTAAACCAAATCAACTTTGGTATTTTTCCCACCTTCGATATTCTCTAGAAATATATCCATGAATCATGTTTAAGTCATGTTATATGTTTTCTTCACATTTAGTATGTTAACATGAAATTATAATGTCATATTATTTATATTATTATTCATTTTTATTTCCCACGATCCTCCCCTTTTGTGATATCATGTTATCCCTTTGAGATACATGTTATGATTCCTTATCATTTTTTTTCCTAAATAGAATTTTTGTTCAATCTTTTATTTATGAATTTTTTTAAGATATCATATAGGATTTTAAGAGATAAAATGAATTTGGATCTTGTTATGGAAAATAAATTTTGAATTCTATGTTTTATTTTTATTTGATGTAACATGACCATGGTTTTAAAATACCCTAAGCCTCATGATCATAGCAGTTATTCTTTTTAAATACTTCAACTTAAAAAATAATGTAATAATATCTGACAAAATAATGGAGAAGTATAAAATAATATATGGAATTAAAAGTATTTATGGATTGTAATGGTTATTATGTATCATATTCAAAATAATAATGAATTCATCCTTTGTTATTGTGTATTCGATAAAATATTACATATTTGGAAATTATTGATATGTTGAATATGATAACTAATAAATATTAGAATCCATAAATATTTGTAATTCAATATATTATAATGTATATTTACCCATTACATTGACACATATTATTACACGAGTTTTAAATATAAATATCTAACAAGAATAAAAATAATTCTTCATCTATGATTGTGTATAAAAGAAAAAATATATATCATGTATAACAATAAATTCATACCTAATTTTTGAAAATATGTAACTAACAAGTATAACAATAAATATTTCCTTTATGATTGTGTATTTAGAAAACATAACTTGGTATTCTTAAATATATGTTATACGATGATTTAAAATATAATGTGAAATTAATTTTTTTTCAAGAAAATTAATGTTGATGTTATGCTTCATAATGATATGATGGAAGTTATTCAATTTTAAATCATGATTATTTAGCATTGGTTTTTTTTGGAATGTGTATAGTTTGAGTTAATTTAAATATTATTATTTTCATTTTATTTCTATCATATTTAGGTTCCCTTATTATTATTATCAATAGTATCATTATTTATTATTTTTATAATATAATAATTATTGTTTTGTATTTATATCAAATGAGAATATCCCTATTATTTAAAACGGATTGAATCATGATTAGAAAATCATCCCTATGTTATAAAAAATATATATTAATATGTGTTATTAATTTACAAGATGGGAATTAAATGAAATATGTTGAATGTAAGTAAGGTTTACCATGGATTATTACTCACTATGGATGAATTACTTCCATTAATTGTCTATAAACAAATAGACAAAAAATGAAAAAAATGAATACAATCATCAATATTAGAAAATTTCATAAATCATATCCAACCATGAGGATTTCTAAAAGAATAATAGCTATAACGAGGAAGATCACCAAGAAAGAAGAAAGAATTATTAAAAATAATTAATGTGAAATAAAAAATTTATATTCTAAAGAGATAATGGAATGAATTAATGATTATGTAAGCGTACATATAGGAGTGTAATCTTGTTTTCAATGATATTTTCATTACCAATAAGGTCATTACATATATGGACATTGGAAATATGATCATTTCAAATACTGACTGCAGATATATTAAAAATTTGATTATTTGAGATATGTATTAATAAGAAGTAAATTTCTAATAAGACCACTCATTATGAAATTAAAAAATGATATTAAAATGTCGTAAATATATACATGTTTATGAATTACATATAAATAATAATAATAATAATATATTATATGATATATATATATATAATTAAAATTAATATGTTAATTTCAACTATTTAGAAAATTAATATTTTTAATATAAATATTTAATTTTAATGTTATTTTTAAGATACTTTAGTATAAATGTAATATTTCGGTATTAAAATGATCAATTTTAATTTAAATTAAACATTTTATCCTAAAATATTATACAAAAAACATTTTATATAAAACCACCCATTGACATATTATAAAATTAATTTGATATTAAATATTATTAGGAACAAAAATGGTTTAAAAATGTCATTTTTTCAAAAAAAATTATTTTGAATTTTAATTTTCATTTAAATTGATATTAATTAATATTTTATTTAAACATGGAAATTTATTACATTATGTTTTGATTTATAATTTTAAATTTATCATTGAATGAAGTTTTAAAAAAACCTTCTAAAGAAAATTATTTTTAGACAAATATTGAAATATATGGATATTGTTAGTTTTGGGACATTATTATTATATAAGTGTGAAATGTAAATTAATAAAATAGTATTATATAAATAAATATGTATATTATATGTGGTTTTATATTGTTGATATATTTTTATTAAATTTAATACCAATATTTTATATTTTATAAAATATGTTTTGTTTTTAAAAATAATAATAATAAATTATAGAGATAATAATTCCATCAATGTTAATCACATTTAAATATTTAATAAAAAATAATGGATTTAAAATATGGAACAATAATTTTAAAATTTTAAAATTATCTCTATTTTATTTTATATAATGAAATATGAGTTTCCTATGTATAAGCAAATTACAGTGTTGGAATCCTAAATTGTAAATATTATTAATGTAATAGTTAAAGGGATAAATATATTAAAAACATGATTTAATTAATTGAATATGGTTATAGAATAATATATAATCTATTATATATTATCACTAAATTTTGGATCATTTTTATTTTATATTGACTTATATTGTTCAAATGATTTGGGAATATAAAAAAATTCTGCTCTTTTCACTACTAAAACTATCATAATTATATACAATTTACAACACATTAAAATCCATATTATTCATCTAAACTATCCGAAAATATATCCAAGAAATTATTTTACACCATAATGTGTTTATGGTATTCTCAAAATAACATACATACTCTGTTCATTCCCAATGTCATACGCGGCCACCCATATAGTGAGGTATATATTTATAAATTCCCAATTCTATAGGTTTTACCATATGTTAGATTATTATAAAATAAATTTAATTTCACAATAAAAAAAGATATATTATGATTTTTTATGATACTAGTATGTTTTTAATGAAAATACACAATTTAAACACCCTTCAATTTTTTTCTTTGGAATGTAAAAAATATATTTGGGTCTGTGAGGATGACCAACTCAATAAATTTCCATGGTTTTTTATCCTTATCAACCCCAAATGATTGGTAATAATATTATAAATAATAAATTATTATATTATTTAAAACACATTTATATTCATTAATTTTAAAATATATTATTCTTTTATATTTTTCAATTTAAAATGAAGTTACCCCCATGCATTTGTGAGGAAACTACCTTCATTGGGAAATTAATTTTATTATATATTTTCACCAAATCTATAAATGTATTGTTATAAAATATAATTTAATACTTAAATATAATTTTTTTGATATAATTAGAGTTCTGGTATGACTCATTGAGTACTTATTATCAATAGGATTAACAATTCATTATTATTAATTTAATAATCCAGAATAAGCGTGAAAAAGGAATACCACTAATACCAACATTGGAAAAAAATTTATCAACAACTTATACTTCTAAATTATTTCTGATATTCATATATCACACTAATTTAAAGAAAATTATTTCATTATGATCTTATTAAAATAATTTTGTAACTAAATCACCTCATAATCATACATTAATCGTGGAATGTTCATGTTTTGGTCGATTTGACCACATATGTAAAATATGCTGTGAAGTTATATCATGGCTGAATGTAGAAAAATAATTAAATTTATAATATATAAATATATATTAATAATTATTATTTTTGGTTTATAGAAAATATATAAGAATATTTATTCCAATAACTTATAAAATATACTTCATAGGATAAAAATCATTGACAAATATAGTTATTAATATCACTTTATAGGATAAACTAATAAAATAATAAATTTTAAGTTTAGAATAAATAATATTTTTAATTAATTATTTTTAATAAATTAAATTAATTTTTTGTCATGTCCTTTGGATGAAAAATTAATAAAAAAACTAATTTTCTGTTTGATCTCTAAAACAATCAATATTATTCACAGACAAGACTGATAATTAAAAATAATAAACTATAATAAATTTTGGGTATAATTACAAATTATGATTATAATATATTATGTATAGGGAAAATACTATTAAATAGGTTATTATGGTATTTTAGTTTTTAATATATTAGAATAAAACTCCTCCAACTTAGTATGGATACAAGGTAAAGAGATTTTGGTCATAAATTTAATTTTCAGAGACATATATCACAATGTTTGGAATGGTTCCATGAATATAGTAAAATTATAAAAAATTAATATATTTTAACATAATAAGTTTTTTAATAAACCATATATTGTAATTTTTAAAAATTTGTCTCAATTTAAAATATACCAATCATGAATGTCTATTTGATCAAAATAATACTCATAATACAAAGGTTGAATTTCAAGATATATTTTCTAATAAATATTTTTTTCCAATATAATATTTATGTTTAATTTTAATTATTTTTAAACCCACTCATATTTTATTTATTTAACTCATTAGGAATTATATGTTCCTTTTTTATTTAATTTAACCTTTAATCCTATTTTACCAAACATGTTTCTTTTATGTTGAAACAATAATATTACTTATATTCAATTGTGAAACACTAATTCCCCATATTTGTACTTCATTGTACCCTTGTGAATGATTCCTTATAAACACATGGATTTTTTAGTTTTTTTCACATTATAGTAATTTTATTATCCAAAACGATCAAGAGAAATTTTAAATGTTTGTTCTATTGGTTGTATTTATGAAATTAGAAAAATATTATATTTTCAATGAATTCGATGTGAACATAGTTTTGTTTTCATATTATTCATTTTTTTGATTCTTAATTACATTGTTTAAATGTTTCCTCAGAAAAATATTGTTTTTTATTAGTTTATAAAATATTATTATATAAATGATTTGAAAATGTTAATAGATTTTTATTATTTAAATTTGATTATTACTAAATTTCCTAAAATGGGTTTCATCGAAATATATAATATCTAACATTAAATAAGATTGATCTATGTTATTTATCTAATGAATCCATCAAAATTAATTCATTGGATGGACAAATTAATTTCTTTCTTATTGTGGAATGATCAATATCTACATTTTTTTGTGGAAAATCATATATTATGTATGATCCTAATATTTCACCCAATTTCATTTTATTGTGAATAAATTATTTTTATTTCATATGATTAAATGGTGATCATGTATTTACCAAGAATTGATTGATTTTATGAAATTACTGGCATTAATGGATACCCAATACGTTCATTAATAAAATACAATATGATTTACTTTTGTAATTAAAATATTTTTAACTACAATGTTACCTGATTACATTATAAAACAATTTATTTTATAGGAGTTTTTTATGGTATGATTATTGATGGAATTATTAATGAATTTTTTATATGAATATATATGAAATACATTTACATTTCATGGGTTCTTTTCGATGTGTTTATGAATCCCATTGTATTTCCATGTGTTATTTATGTTATATATGTGATTGATTTTCAAGTGATATGTTATATAAAACTCCTTTTTTAAAAGTGATTCTTTATGATGTGTTAAGTGATTAATTTAATATCACAAACATATGTATGGATGATATAAAGTGTGGTCTTATATTTCCCTCCAATACATTTGGTTAAATTATGTTTCTCAGGAGATGAGTTTTTATGAGAAAAGTTTAGTTACATGTAGGTGTGGGCATTGAATGTGTGGCTGATCAATAGTAATTTCCCTTATACTAATGTTTGAGAAGAATGTGGATTATATTTTAATGTTTTATTCTTATTATTATGACTTTTTTAATTTTCATGGATCAGGTTTAATTTATAGTGTTTCTGAAATATATTTACTAATTTCTCATTTTTTCATAGTCATATACCATTATTTTTTATCAATGATTTTTTTGGTATGAATTTTCTTATGTATCTTAATTATACCCATATTATGATCTATTTTTTAATTATGATTTTTATTATTATCTCTTATTAATACATTTATATATCATTTCAACCATGGTTTTCATATGATTCCCTTCCCCAAATGTATTATTTTGACTATAACATATTTGAGGTATAAGAGGGAGTCTAGTGTGCTTAAATTATAGGAACAATATCATAAAGGATATTTCATATATTAGATATAAAGGATTACCTAAAAGATACTACACTAATAATTACTTTTGTTCATATAACTATGTTCTATAAGTGATGAAAAATTATTGAAATTATTTAATACAATGTAATTTCTCATTTAGATCTATATAGTTGGTATCACATGAAATATTTATTTAATTTTGGATATTATTTTAGTTACTCTATGTTTTATCATTATATAACATCATTTTAAACCCTAGATGGGATTATAGGTATAATACTATAAATACTAGAAATGTTTTGAGCAGGTGGGTTTTCATGGAAAATGGAACCCTTTCTTGATATTGGGAATTAAATCTTTTTGAACACCATATTCACCAGAGGGTAGTCACCCTAAAAAGGGTTTGTTACGAAGAGAATATATTATCACATAAAGGAATGGTAACTAGACAGAAGGCATTACACCTAACTCGAATATCCATATTCTATATGCAGTAGTTTATCAGATTAAATCTATGGATGGCTATGTAGGACTGATTTCCTTGTTGATATAAGTTTTTATGATTAGATTTATAAGTTTTTAAATATTATTTTATAATATTTTAAACTAATATATATATATAGGTTGAAAAAAGGTAATTATAGAATAACCATATAATATTAATGAAAATGTAATTCTAAGTATCAAATTCAATTTTTGATTTTGATAATTCTAGTAAATTTTTAATTTTTTTAAATTATGTAATTACTTTTTATTTTACTAATTAATTGATGTGGAAGAAACCGTGGATGTGTGAAAAAATGTGAGTATTAAATCCATAAACAACCCATTATAATGTGATTTGAAATTATATATGAAATTACAATTCCAAACAAGATTTCATGAAATATGATAATTAATTGGTTATAGTCGATGGTGCAAACACACAAAACATAGAAGGAAAGGGAATCCTGAAAAAAATAATTGATAAAGTTCATGAAGGATTAAATGATCATTTTCATATATATCAAATATATTGTAGGAATATCTAAGAGAATTTCCTGAAATGGAATTCATGATTATCAACATGTTTTAGAGTATTGAATCTAGAATTAAAATGCCATAACAAAAAGGTGAGTTTAATTATCATGATTAATATAAATTGAGATCATATTGTATTACAATTTGTAATTAAATTTCTTATATGTGGGGAACAAGGGAATTGTTATAGTTAATTCCCAATTCAGAGGACAATCCACAATGATGATCATTATCAAACACTTAAAACAAGAGGACTATAAAATTCATAGGATATAGTACTCCCAAATTGGATCTTTATCAATATGGTACATGTAGCCTCTAATCCCTAGATTTATGTTTCTTGTTCTAATTAGATTTTATAAACATTAATATATCACAAACATTATCTAAGATCATGAAATCACCACCCTAAAAAATTTATTGTCAAATAAATCATATAGTGTTCTAATTATTTTTTTATATGTTAAATATTTTGTTTTTGTTCTTAGGGGAAATCAAGGTATAGATTCATTAGATAAAGTTTTTGAAATTTTAGTGATGTATACAATACCATTAGGTAAAAATATATATGTCTGAATGAAAACAAATTTCATATTAACATGTTATATTCTATGAATGGATGATAAAAAATACAACAATGGGAAAAAATATTATCAAATCATGGTCTTGATATCAAATAACGGTTGACTCTTGGGATGAATAGTTATAGAGATACTCAATTTTTTTAACAGCCCTTTTCTATTAAAATATACATGATTCCCAATATTCTAATTTTGAAAAAAAACTCCATATATTTTAGAATGATTATATGTATATTTTTTTCCTTCACATAAATATATAGGAATGTGTTAATTCATAAAGTTAGAAAAAAAAATTTGTAATGGGATATGAATGTAGTGCGCTGAGTTTTTAGACTATCATAATTATTATTATTATATTTATATGTATTATAATGTGTCTCTATATACTTAATAGTATTGAGACATAGTGATGAGATGTGCCATAAACTGAATGAACCATCCTAAACACAATTTGTTCATTTAATGTGGTAAGTTTCAAAAAAGGCACAAGAAATGATTTACTAAAAACCATATATTGTTACTCCCCCATAAATATGTTTATCCATTAAGTGTGAATAACAAAATAGGGGACCAAATTATTAAAATATTAAAACATTCATGACTATAATTTCATTAGGATCGTATTTTTTCTTGTGGGATTACTAATATCCAAGAAAAAATATTATGAGTAGTACGATAACGAAATGAGAAAGTATTATGAAAAATATATAATATAAAATAATGATTGTTTATTATGAATTGAGAGTTGAATTAATGAATTATTAAATAAGTCTATATATAATATTGTAACATTCATATTATTAGTGTGGTCATTGAAAATATTTTTGTTTAAAATATTCTGTTTTTTCAATCATGTTAGGTTATGTAGTAAATTTAAAATAATTTAATTCACAATAAAATAGAAATATTATATTAATATATAATTTATATATGAATATACATATTACCTATAATTATTATAAACAAAAATAATAAAATATTACAATAGGTATATTTAATTTTATAATAAATCATTTCCTATAGACGAAGTCATAGAATTAAACTTTAGAATATAAAAATATAATTGAAATATTATTTTATTAATCATATTTAGTAAAAAAATTAATATTTCATTTTTTATCAATGAACAATCTTCAAATGTATATAATATTATATATATAAAAATAAAATTGAACTCTATTTATATGATGTCTCATAATTAAGCATTTAAAAAATAAATTTATATGAAATAGCATTAATAATACCCAATTAATAAAAATTCATTATTCAGTAATTACATTTTATTTTTTATTTTTAAATTTTCAAAAAAAAATATTACAAAAATTAACTCTAAAAAGGAAGTCAATTTAACTTTATTTAAGTACTTATAATTTCATAATTATATTTTAATAAATTAATATATGATTCATTAGAAATTTTATTCTATTAAATACTTCAATATTCAGATACAATGACTCTTGATACTCTATAACTTACAAATCTGAATTGTAAATTCATTAAATCATATTTTTGTCTAAATAAGTTTTTTTCATATAACTTGTAAATTTTTAGTATTTGGGTTTTAATTTATAAATCCACAATTTAAATTTAAAATTTAATGGAATTTTTTAAAATAATGATTTTTAATATAGTATAGATATATTATATTAAAATTTATTTTCTCACGTACAAAAAGTTAATGAAGATAATAAACATGGAATTATATTGTAATCCTTATTAATAAGGATATTTTTATTTTAGATTATAATAGATAAATAATCATGGTGGAAACAATTTATCATAGTGAAGACCAAAATGAAAATATGAGTATTATTATAGGTAAAGGGTCAAACATGTTACAAAAATTTTGTAGTTATGGGACAGAGGTGTGGATTTACCACATATATTCTCCAAAAAAATATTTCTCATTTTTTCCACATTTATTTTTAGTGAAATTACATTTTTTAATTTTTTTGGTATTTAAAAAATTTCAATTAATTTTAAATTATAAAATGGTCTCTCTAATGATTGATTACCCAGACTAAAGAAACACCTTGTTTTTTTCCGAAAATTATACAAAAATATCTAATAAAAACACATAGACACCTTAAAAACATTTCTTTATACTAAAATTAATTTATTTCAATTGTTTATCTTCTGTTATAAATTGATATCCAAATTTGGGTGGTAAACATTTCATACCACTCCTTCCTCTGTCTTTTAAGAATTATACTTATTTATTATTTATCAGATTTACTATCACAATATGATAATTGTAATATAGATATCATTATTGTACTAGAATGTTAGTAAAATATGGTTAAAATCACTATCTTACCATCCCTATTCGCCTAAAAAGAGAAATTTTCATTTTATATTTCTTGGACATAAGAATAAGAAAATATGCATGCTTTTTTCTAGGACTAATTTGCATATATGGTACTAATATAAAGACCCATCCATCAATATTAAAATATTTACTAAAATCATGGGATTAATTTAATCAATTAGATATTCCTAATTTTTTGAATATAGGGTTTTATTTAATTAGATCACAACTCACACATAACTAATATTATAAATTTAAAATTTGTAAATTGTGCATAGAATAAATTTTTTCTATAATATAAAAATTTCAAAATAAATAATTATTTACTTTCATGAAAAATATTAATGAATTTAAATTTACAATGTTTCGTTCAATTAATAAATATTAAGACATTTGAAATTCATTTTAAAAACATGGGATGAGGGTTAAAATAACAATAAGGTACATAAAAATGGATATTTGTTTTATTCTATTGTTAAATTAGATGACACATTAATTTTTTTTAAAAATATTTTTCATCAAAATATATTAAAATTATTAATTTAAAAAATATAAATATTCTACCTTCTCAGAAAAAAAAATTTCTATGAAATATCGTTAGAAAAAATAGGGAATTATTATCCGTTTGACGAGATTTAACATCACATAGCCTTGGAAAATAAAAATAAAAATACAAAAATAGTCAATATAATACTCAAGAGATCACAATCATTATCCAATGCATTGGAGTGCTATCAAGGTGCACACATCATATACGCTGTATCGAGCTCATGTAACACTCTTTAGGGGAACCCAACGTAACACCCCTAGGTTTTAAAAAAATTAAATTCATAAAAGATTATTTTATGTTGATATTTATAACCATCCTTTAAAAAAATTGTAGCTTCTATGTTTTGAATTTCAAAAAACAGTCATCTAAAATTTTATTTAGTAGATTATTTAGAGTCTGATGGAACCAACTTGTCTTTTCATGAATATTAAAAAACCCTTATGAATTGTAATGTGACCCTAATAAATATTAAATTGTAATATTATTTTTTTAGGGATTTAAGATAATAACATCTTAGTTTATTTTTCAAAGTGACATAGAAACGATTATTGTTTAAAAATTCATGATATTTGAATTATGTATGATTTTTTAAAAAAATTAAATTAATTATATTTATATAAATTATTTTCAAAAAATTTAGTTCATTTTTTAATTCTACTTATCGATAAATTGTTATGGCAATTTTTTGGGATTTTTCTAAAATAGTTGATTTTTTGGTGAATAGTAAAAATACAATTTCGAGTTTCAGTGTGTTAATGACATCATTAATGATGTTATAATGATGTAATAAATCAATTAGAATTATGTATAGTAATATAAGATGTGAGGTGTCCCATGTGGTTTATAACATGGGAAAACCATACTAAAACCCATGGTTTTGCAAATAACACTAATTTGGTGTCCCTTGGAAAATATAAAAATATTCCCTCACAATTTCTATAAATATCAACCCATTATTTCAATAAATTCATTCCAAATCCCTAATAAACGATTCCTTGTCCTTCTTAACTTCCTAGTAGTCCTTCTAAATATTAATAAATCCCCAAGGTCCCAAACATCATGTTTTGGGAGTTACTCTACAAGGTAATAGAATTCTCAACTTTGTTCTTTTTTCATTCAAGCTCTCTTTTATGTGGTATAGAATTCAAGAATCAATACCATGTTCTTATTTTCATCGCATTCTTTCTATATTATGTATTGTGATTCATTTATGTATGGGTTACCGTTTTCCCATATCATTTTAATGTTTTTCAAAACCCTGTTGCATAGCTGTTAGGCGGCTGATTACTTCTAAGAGATTTCTCAACTATTCTTTAATTTTGAGTTCCATTATTTTCTATCATCATATCCACTAATATAATAGGATTGAAATCTCTATAAATCATGTATATTCTGGATGTTCACATGTTCATGGAAAATTCTTCATCAATATTCTTCTCCACCCCCACTAATTCAAGGAATTAAAAACATTGTCCATGTTGTGTCGAATTACCGACATTGTGGACGATGTGATTTCAATCTACATTAATTCTATCAATTCTATTCATAAAAATAGTTTTAGGGTTTAACCGGGTTATAATATATTTATTATAATCATTGGTTATGTAATTTATTTGTGCACATGGTTTTAATTTATAAAACAAAATGAGGTCGTTATTATCGAAGAACCACTAAAATGATCTCAACAAACATCATTAATATTTTAACATATGAATCATCCTATAATAAAACAAGAAAATGATAAATGGTATCATTTATGGTAGTTAAGATATGTATATACCTTTCCATTCCAATTTTGGAGCTTCCCTTCCAATCGAAAAGATCATCAATCATGAACTAATCAGGGAAAACATGTAAAGAAAGCACCCAAAACTATGAAAGGAACAAAATAATAATAATTAAATGGTGAAATGATGTTATGACATGATTGAATACGGTGTTATAAACATTAATATGTTTCTTTAAGATATTAATAACACACTTTTAACCGTTAAATAGGAGGTTTAAACACTTTTTATGTAAGAATAACCCAAGGTAATGGAATTCTTAACACAATTTGCATTCTTTGGGTTAACCATCTTCATTAATTGTTATATCATATTAAGATTATTGGTGTGATTAATTTTTGTATATATTATGTTGAAATATGTATATTTATAGTGTATACACATATCCATTCAATTATATTAATTCTCACTCCAAATATATTTTATTGGGCTTTCCTTTAAAAAACCTTTTAAAACTCTCTTTAATAAATTTCAAAAGGATTGTTTTTTTATGTGTAAGGAAATAGTAGTTTCCCCTAATTTCAAGATACTTTATTACCATGAAAAGTTACGTGTACAATAGTTATGTTCGGTTGAGCCCATTATAGCTAATTATATGTTGGGTTGAGCCCCATTATAGCTCAATATATTTTTGATTGAGCCCACTATAGCTCAAGATATGAATGGTGAGCCTCATTATAGCTCTCTAATGCATTGTGTACACTAGAGGTGGAAGTTGAAAAAAAGTTTATTCCATATATATGGGTTAATGTATGTGTGATATGGTAAATATATCCCAAGTAAACAACATGTGTATATTATGAATTCGAGTTATTATGATAAGGGGTTTATAGGTTGTTATGTTATCACTGGACTAATGCTTTCTATCATTATATCCCTTACTATGTTTTATAATAATCCGATGTTTTTAAAAAAAAATCACACGATATATGGATCAGTAAGATAGTGAAGGGATTCATTATGTTTTATATAGATTGTTGTCAAAGAAATCATGATTTATATTTTAATTTCTTAGATTCTGAAAAAATGGAAACTGTTTTTAATAGTGTCTTGTTTGTACGAATGTGGTATGTTATGTATGTATGTTATCCTAATTATTTAATAATATAAACCAAAAAATATCCTCTATGTGTAATATTGAATGTTCTTGTTTAAAAAGTTATCATAAAGTAACATTTTAAGTCTGATTCCTTGTAATTTGTATTAGAGGATGGTTTAGATAACTTTAGGGGTTGAGATGATATTTAAAGATTACCATAACATATTTTTACTCTATTATTAATTTGAAATATAATAGAATTTAAGGATTACCACGTTGCTTTATATATGTAATGTTTGTTTAGAATGGTTATCCGCAAAAGAAATAGGGAAGTTTGAGTTGGAAGGCACTAAGGGGAAGATTTCTGTCTGAATCTAAAGACCAAAATGGTGGGAATCGAAACTGAGCTATTTGTGATAGAAATGGCTCAGTTGATTCAAGAAATAATTGGTGGTGGTATCCTTTCTATAGAGAAACATGATAAACCATGAAAAAACCTATCTTTTGTGGATCATTTTATGAGGTAACATCCTCTAGGTTTCAGTGGAACTATATATTCAGTGATTTCCGAATAATAGATCAGTGCTTTAGAAAAGATATTTGATGTCATGGGATGTCTGAAACATCAAAAGTAAATACTATCTATTTATCATTTGGAAGGTTATACGGATCAAATGTGGTTTTAGGTTATGAATACGAGAGGAAGATATGATCTTGATTGTTTGGAAAGTGGTAATTTTAATAATTTTTTTCTTGATAAATATTTTCCCAAAACTGTTCGACTTAGAATGGAGAAACAATTTTTGGAACTAAAGCTATCAGATGATGATTCAGTGGCAATATATGAATCCAATTTTACAATACTAGCTAGAAATTTACTTTATTTTACTCGGGATTTTAGAAGTAAAATTAATTGTTTGTACTATGGTCTAAAACTATTTAATCATAAAGCTTTGGCCTTAAGAGAGTTTCAAAGCAATAAGAAGCTTGTTCATTGTGCTGAAAATGTTATGATATAGTTTATTGACACATATGTGCCTCATGATGAAAAAAATTGCAAGCATTCTGGTTAGAAGGAAATGGAGAAAAACACGTCAATGATTTCTAGAGGGAAGAAAATGAATTTCACTTCATGTGAAAAGTGTGGTAAAAGGCATCCTGGAGAAGGAGTTGTAAATTCTAGGAAATGATACAGATGTGGGATGTTTTCACACATGTATCATGAGTGAAAGGAAAATTATGCGAAAAATACTGAGAATTTGATGGTGATATTCTTTATCAGTAAGGAATTGGGTTATTTTTCTAATGTTAGCCCGAAGCTAGTTACTCAAGTAGGGAATCAACCAGATAAGAAATTGAAGGGTTTGGAATTTGCAACCACTTCACTAGATGTTGAGCTGTCAAATGAGGTGGTCTCAGGTATTTTTCTTGTTTTTAAAAATTTCAAAAATGTGTTATTTGGATTGAGGGTCTACATATTCCTTTATTTCTAAGAAATTTTCAGTAAAATTGGGAATTTAACATCATGAAATGGCTTCTGATGTAATGGTAAAAACACCTGGAGGAAATATTGTGGCCAAAATAAATTATATGAATCTACATATCCTTGTCTATGTAACGAGTTTACAAGAAATCCTTGTTCATTTTCCTCTAGTAGAGTGTAATGTTATTCAATTTATGGGATGGATTTCTTTTTATCATGATAAGATATATTGTAGAGAAAAATAACTTGTTTTTTCAGAATGATTTTCAGTTCATGTACTAGATTGAACCCATTCCATTAATAACAAACCATGAAGATAAGAAACTGATAAGGGATGGAAATGAATGTTTTCAAGCTCATATTTTTTATGATAAAGGATTTATCTAGAATAATGATGTAAATGAATTATTAGATGTTTTTCTTGATGATTTTCCTTGTGTAATTCAAAATCGATAGATTGAGTTTATTGTTGACTTAGTTCCTGATGCTAAGACAATTTATAAACCTCCTTATCGAATGTCCCAAAAAAAACATCAATAATTAAAAAAGTAGTTTCAGGAATTATTAGATAAAAGTTTCATCTGACCCATCACTTCGCCATGGGGCACTTTTTCTTTTTTGTTAAGTGAAAAGCTTCTTCAATGAGACTTTGCATCGATTATAGATCCTTGAATAACATGAGTGTAAAAAACAAGTATCATTTGCCTCACATCAAATATTTACTTGATCAGCTCCAGGGACCGCAATATTTTTCGATGGTTTACATGTGGTAGGGGTACCATCAGTTGAAAGTAAAGGATAAAGACATCATGAAGAATGTGTTCAATAACAGATATGGTCATTACGAATTTGTAGTTATGCATTTGGGGTTAACTATTTCACATTCTGTATATATGGATCTTTTGAATAGAATATTTAATGAGTTATTGGATATGTTCATGGTAGTATTTATTGATGAATTTCTGGTATATTCTATAAGTAAAAAGGTACATGAAATACACCTATGGGTATTTTTGCTAATCTTAAAAGAAAATAAACTGTATGAAAAATTCAACAAGTGTGATTTTTGGTTGAAATAAATTTCTTTTCTTTGAAACATTGTGAATAAGGATGGAATAACTGGTGATCCTTCCAAAATAAAAGTTATTGATGAATGGACATGAACTACACATGTAACATAGATTCATTGTTTTCTTGGATTAGTAGGTTATTACCGATGGTTTTTTAAAAACATTGCACGACTATCTAGCCCTCCTGGCATGGACTAATTTCTAGTACTATAGTAGCACTGTAGCAGGGAACTGTAGTAGTACTGTAGCAGTGGCGGAACTGTAGAAACAACGACATTGTAGTTGCGGAGGGACTGTAGTATAGGGCTTTAGAGTTGGTGGTACTATTATAGGTATTGTAGCAGCCTAGGTGATGTAGAATTACTATTCACTGAGAGGACCTTTGGGCCAAAAATGGGATTTAAAGTCTTGTATTCAGGCCACATGGCCTTGGTCCTTCGAGCTATATAATGGGTCACCCACTGCCCATTCTAATGAGGTCTTTGCATTAAATAGTGTAAAGGAGTCATCATCCAAATAAAAACATAGAAAAATTGAAAAGGGGTTAATTTTGTTTGGTCAGAAGAATGTGATTCTTGTTTTAGTAAATAAATAATAGATTTCTTACTGCTTTAGTTTTGGCCTTGCCTTCCCAAAATGGTGGGTTTTTCATCTACATTGATGCTTCTTTGAAGGTACTTGGCTGTGTTTTGATGCAGAATGATCAAGTAATTACTTATGATTCAAGAAAAATTAATCCTCATGAGTTAAATTATCCCACACATGATTTGGAATTGGATGCTGTGGTTTTTTTGTTTTAAAATTTAGAGGCACCATTTATAAGGATCCAAATGTAAAATATATACTGACCATAAAGTTCTTATATATATATTTACTAAACAAAATTAAACATGAGGTAGAGAAGATGGAATGAACTTATAAAGGATTATGATTGCACGATCAATTATCATCTAGGAAAATCATACAATGAGGTGCATGCCTTGAGTCAAAAACATCATGCATTATTAACAACGTTACATTTGGAGATTGATCCCTTGATTAATGATTTAATGGATTTCAGCTTAGAAGATGTTGGTGCAGGGAATGCAAGTGTTTTGTTTTAGGTTTCAGTGCAGATTTCCTTATAAGATAGAATTAAGCAAGCACAGAAGGAAGACCAGGAGCTATTGAAAAAGGAAGAATCAGTGAAAATGGGTATGTTTCTAGAATTTAACCCTGATAATGATAGTGTTTTATGATTTAGTCAAAGGTTGTGTGTACCATGTGATTCTCAGTGGAAGAATGATTTGTTGTGTGAAGCTCATAGTTCTCCATTTTTAGTTCATCCAAGCAGTACTAAGATGTACAGAGACCTTCGGTAATATTACTGGTGGGATGCAATGAAAAAAGATATTGCTGATTTTACTGTAAAATGTTTGAAAGGTCAACAGGTTAAAGAAGAGCGACAGTTACCAAAGGGGTTTCTTTAAACTTTTCTAGTGCAAGAGTGGAAATGGGAGTATATATCCATGGACTTCATTGTGGGACCACCTATGACTTCTCTAGGTAACAATGAAATTTGGGATATTGTTTATCGGCAGAAAGAATCTGCACATTTTCTTTCTATTCGAGATACAATGTCTATATATAAGCTTTCTCAACTATACCATAAGGATATTTTCAGGCTTCATGGTGTTCCTCATTCCATTGTACTTGATCAGGATCCCATGTTCTCTTCTAACTTTTGGATGGGACTTCAGATGTCGTTGGACACATAGATAAATTTCAGTACAAATTTTCATTCTCAATCAGATGGGTAGTCAGAACGAACGATTTTGACTTAATGGGAAATGCTTCGATCATGTTAAATAGACTATCATGAATGTTGGGATCAATATATTTATTTAGTAGAGTTTTCATATAGTAATAGTTTTCCTTCTAGTATACAAATGAAAATTTTTGAGGCATTGTATGGGAAGTGGTGTCTAACACCTGCTTTTTGGGATAATGTTTGTGAAATAAAGTTGATTAGGCTAAAATTAGTAGTGGATCTGGCTGCGTAAGTGACAATGATCTGGAAACACATGAGGAAAACTCAGAGCAGGAAAAAACATTATGTAGATAACCGAAAGAATGACTTCTCTCTCGATGTAGGTGACCATGTTTTCCTTAAAATCAAACATTGGAAAAGTGTGATGCATTTTGGTAAGAATAGAAAGCTATGTTCATGATTCATCTATCATTTTCAAATCCTAGATAATGATGGAGCAGTTTCTTACCGAGTAGCATTGCTTCAGAGTTTTTCTTCAAGTACATAATGTTTTTCATGTTTTGATGTTGAGAATGTATGTTCCAGATTCATCACATTTCTTGATTCAAGAAGCTGTTCAACGTGAAAAGAACCTTTCTTATGAAGAGAAACTAGTTCAGATTATTGATCAAATGGAACATGTATTTTAATATAAGGTAATTCATCAGGTAATGTTTTTGTGGATGAACCACATGGTTGAAGAAGAAACATGGGAGTCTGAAAAGGCAATGAGGGAATGGTACCCTCACATGTTTAATGAGTAAATAAAATTGTGAGGACACAATTTCTAGAAGGTGGAGAGATTGTAACACCACAAGGTTTTAAAAAAATTAAATGCTTGATGCTTTGTTTCAATTATATATTTAAAACTATCTTTTAAACATAATTTTTTAGCTTCTATGTTTTGAATTTCAAAAAACAGGCATCTACAATTTTGTTCAGTAGGTTATTTTGAGTCTGATGGAACCAACTTGTTTTTGGGGGAATAGTAACATACCATTATGAATAGTAATATTAATTTTAATATGAACCTATTGAATAGTAAATTTTATTATTATTTTATTTTCATATGTTTGTAATATAAAAACATATCTATTATTTTTTCAATGTCATATAAAAGCAGTTATAGTTTTAAAATTGTTAGTTTCTGTATTAAAAAAAATTTTATTATAAAATTAAATTAATAATATTTATAAAAATATTTTTATAATATGTTGTTAATTTTTTAATTCTACACATCAAAAAATTGTGAGGGTGAATATTTGGGATTTTCCTAAAATAATTGATTTTTTAAAGAATAATAAAAAACAGTTTTGAGTTTCGGTGTGTTAATGACATCATTAATAATGTAATAATGATATAGTAAACATGGTTGAATTATGTATAGTAAAATAATATGTGAGGTGTCCCAAGTGTATAATTCCTTGGTAAAATACCATGGGCAAGCCCATGGTATTGCAACTACAACTAATGAGGTGTCCCTTGGAAATTATTAAAATATTCCCTCACTTTTGCTATAAATACCAACCCATTTCATCATTAAATTCATTCCAAATCCCCCATAAATGAAGCTCTGGCCTCCATACCTCTGTAGTTGTCCTATTAAGGTTTCTTCAAGTCCCCATGGTCCCAAAATTCATTTTTTACACTAACTCTACAAGGTAAGAGATTTCTCAACTTCTTTCTTTTTCCATTCATGTTCTCTTTTATGTGGTATAGAATTCAAGAATACATACCATGATCTTATTTACATATTATTATTTATATATTATGAATAATGACTTATTTTTGATCGGTGAACCTTTTACCCTTTCATTTTAATGTTTTCTAAAACCCTGTTGCATAGTCGTTATGCTGCCAGGTTTTTCTAAGGGATTTCTTAACTATTCTTTTATTTTGAGTTCCTTTCTTTTCATTCCACATATCCTCTTACCCAGGAAGAATGAAATCTCCATAAATCATTTATATTTTGGATTTTCTCTGGTTCATGGAAAATTTATCATCAATATTCTAATTCTCCCCCTATTATTCAAGGAATTAAAAACATTGTTTGTGATGTGTCGAATTATCGACATTGTGGATGATGTGATTTAAATAAGCTTTAATTACTTCAAGCCTTGTCCTGAAACTATTTTCATGGTAGAACCAGTTCATAATATATTTATTATTTCTCTTACATGTTTCCGTAATTATTTTTTTCATGTGGTTTTAATTTATAAAACAAAAAGATGATGTTATTATCATAGAACCACTATAAAGATCTAAACAAACATCTTTAATGTTTTAACTTATGAATAATCCTGTTATCAATTTTCTAAATGATAAATGCTGTAATTTATGGTACATAAAATATGTAAATATGTTTCCATTCCAATTCTTGAGTTTCACTTCCAATCAACAAGATCATCTGTCATGAACCGATCATGGAAAACATGTAAAGAAAGCACCCAAAACAATGGAATGAACAAAATAAAAATAACTAAAGGGTGAAATGATGTTATAAAATGATCAAATAAGGTGTTATAAAATGAATATGTTTCTGTAAGATATAAATAACACTCTTTTAACCATTTCACATGAGGTTTAAACACTTTTTATGTATGAATAACCTGATGTAAAGGAAATTCTTAACCCAATTTACATTCTTTGGGTTAACCTTCTTCATTATTCATTATATGGTATTAAGTTTATTGGTGTGATGAATTTTTTTATATATTAGGTTTCAATATGTGTATTTATAGTGTATACATATATCCATAAAATTATATTAATTCTCACTCCAATTATATTATATTAGAATTTACCTTTTGAATCCTCTTAAAACACTCCTTAATAAATTTCAAACGGATTGTTTTTTATGTGTTTGGATTGAGTAGTTTATCCTGATTTCAAGATAATTAATTATCATGATAAATTCCTTGGAAATTATTTATGTTGGTTTGATCCCATTATAGCTCATCATATATTGGGTTGATCCCCTTTGTAGCTCATGATATGTTGGGATGAGCCCATTATAGCTTAAGATATAACAGGTGAGCCCCATTATACCTCTCCAATGCATTCGGTATTCTAGATATGAATGTTGAACAAAATGTTATTACATATATAAGGGTGAATTAAGGGTGAAATGGTAAATATTTTACAATGAAACAACATGAGTGTACTATGCAATTGAGTTCTTATGATATGGGTTTTATAGGTTTCTATGTTATCACAAGACTAACACTTTCTATCTTTATATCCTTTACTTTGTTTTATACTCATACCATGTTTTTAAAATATTTTTTATGAGATATAAGGATGGCTATGAAAAGTAAGGGATTCATGAAGTTTGATATGGAGTTTTATCAAAGAAATCATGTTTAATGTTTTAATGTCTTATATTTTGAAAAAAATGTGAAATGTTTTTAACAGTGTCCTTTTCTAATGAAGGTGGTATGTTATATATGTAAGTTAACCTAATTATTTAAAACTCCAAACCCAAAGAGAACCTATATGTGTAATAATGTATGTTCTTGATTAAAAATCATGATTATGTAACATTTTAAGATCGGGGCCTTAGGCCCAATGTAAATAATTTCTAAGAACAATAACCTGAATTAAACAGTATATTCATTCACATTTTCATCATAAAAAATTCTGAAATCCCCTTTTAAACTCATATCAAAATAACTTTTTTTTTATTTTAAAATAACAATGTCACTTAAAATCTGATTTTCATTCCAAAAACTAATTTTTCATTTAAGAACCCATTTTTAGTAAAAAAAATTATATTTTCTTTTAATTTTTTTTTTCAAAAACAATATACCTTGGAAAATTAATATGGGATTTTTTGATGGGTCAAAATATCAATTCCTATAATGGAATAAAGTCTTTAATCAACTATTATGGCGTAGGGAAAAGAATATGTCCCTATATATTTAAAAAAATATCTCATATAATATTCATAATTAATGTAAAATATTCCTTATAAACATTTATTTTTTTAAGAAAAATGAATTAACCAAAAGAAATTCAATTCTAAAGAGATCATTTATCTAATAAAATAATCATAGAAACATGGGTATAAACAAAAAATAGTGTTATAGTGAAAATATTAAAAGATATTTTTTAAAATAATATCTCATATCAGTATATAATTACATAAATCCTAATCCAAATGAAATAATGTTATTAAAAATAAATCAATTACCCTAATAATAAAGAAATTATTAATATAAAATGTTAAATGGAGTTATATACACCTCGTAAATGAATTTAAGAGAATAACAGAAAAATATTCATCAATGAATGAAAATTGAGACAAAGTTCCTTACCTTGAATATGAGTCATCGTATTCATTATTTATCTTCATTAATAATAAAAATATTATAATTATTTAAGTGTTTATGAAATAATTTTATCTTTATTATATATTTTATTTCACATATTACCATTTCATATAAAATTACTTAATAGAATAATTTTACATCATAAATTTCAACAATATTTTGCTTATATCTCAAAATGAAATTAGTATATTGACTATTGGTCTAAGAGGACATTATTTCACCTTATATAGAATAATATTCTTGAATTTTTTTTATACACAACAATAAAACATTTAAAACAATACATAAATGTGGTTCCAGGAAATAAAATATGTTATGAATATTGAGATAGTAGGGAGTATGTTTGTTGGAGTAACATTTCAATTATAAAAAGTTCATTATTGGAATTATATAACTAATATTTTATCATTATAGATGTATAATAATATCATATATACCATTTTATTTCAAAAAAAACACTTATATATGTCATTCTTATAAATTATATATTTATTATCTCAAAAAAGAATAGAAAAAAAATCCAATTTTATTACAAATTATTTTTATAATAAAAAATATACTGCTTTTTAAAAAAAATCTAAGACCATGACCAAAAAATAAATACAAGTAAATTTTGTAAAAACATATGTCATTTATTTCTGAATTTGTTTATATCATCGCTTTTTTTAGTAATGTATCATCACTAGATCGATGTGTTACATCATAGAATATGGTATTATATTATGGCTATTGGGTTGGTGATTCAACCAGTAAACAACGTCAGTTAATTCTGAGAGTATGATAGTGTCCAAATTAAATTTCACTCATATAGTACTTCTTAAAAATCATTTTTCTCATGTTATACTAAATGACCTATAGAAGGTACCTATTTTCTATGATCAAAAAAATATTTTGTATAATGATTAATTATACTTTTTATTTCCATTTCATTTCATTTTATTTATATTTTTCATTATACAATGACATCCTTGTATAACTGTTTATTTGACATCAATATTTTTATTGTAAATGTTGAATTTACAATATTTTGTTTCCATTTTAGTTTTAGGTTGTTTTAAAAGATATATATACACATAATTTGAATTTTAGGAATATACATAAGAAAATATTGGATTATTAAGTTATACCCTATTATATAAATATTTTCCATGAAATTTTTACAATATATTGCAATTATATATCTTCATATATATTTAAAATAATTATCAATCACGATATTACTCTAAGTATGAATGTTTCTTAAATTATATTTATATATCAAGATACATATCGTGATCATTATTAATTTCACATATTGCAAAGTATTTATATACCCTAATCATGTATTCATTGATACCCTAAACATGTAGGTCATAAAACTAGAGAGAAATAAAAAATTCTTCAAAAATTATATCTATTACTTCTCATGAAATATTTCCCACCACTAAGTTATAAAATCACATTCAATCAAATCTGTACAATAACAAAAACCTTTAATAACTTTAGAAAAATATCATGAAAGAAAATTTCATCAAATAATATACAAATCCAGAAGTAAAATTATATTGTTGCGTAATTTCTCTTATTAAATAAACCCTTTTCACAATAATTAACAAGTTTTGCACTATTAGGAATATATGTAGTATAATATTTTCCCATTGTCAATCAACAGTTCATCTTTAGTTATTATCATTAATAAAAAAATTCACAAATCAAATTTATATATTTTTGAAACCATTTAACTTATTATTTCCAGATTTTATAGAAAAAATATTGAATAAAAATTAATAAAAGTTTTATATAATCCTCATAAGATTTTTATATATCAAAATATCAATTAAAAAACCACTATATGATTTTCCATAAAACACTATAAATAAGAACTCCAATTATCATTCTATCTTAAAAAACCATTCTTTATAGTATTATTCTATATTAACACATTCCTTTTAAATATAAACCCAAATTTTTGTTACATTTTATTATTTTTTTCGACAACATCTTTTTCCTCATATAAAAAATAATCTGATTCCTTTGATAAAATCTCCTAGGTGCCTCTTGGAGAATTTTTGATGTCAAGGAATTTTTTTATGAATTAATTTATTATCATCAACACCAATACATCAATGAGAATCAATCATTATCATAATTAGATTATTTTAAAAATAATATTCATTCTTGTAATTAGTTTAAATTTTTTATAACTCATTTGGAATAATCACATGATAACTCACTTGGTCTCTTGTCTTGTTTCATTTCTCTTTGTAAAAATCATTACCCAATATATAGCTTCCATTGTTAACATGGTTCATTTCGGAATTAAAAACATATAAAACAAATATATTACTCTCTTAAAGTAATATTTTCTTATAATATAAATCATTGAAACATTAAATGAGAGACCACACCACTCATGGGGTCTGGAAGTTATGACATCCATGGGAATGACCATTGACAATTCTTTAAAAAAATACATAATCATCAAAAACATCACACATTATTATATTTTAAACTAGGCTCCCTTTACTGAAAAAAATATCCACTATAAATTACCATATATCCAAATATGAAAAACATGAATGAACTACTTGAAACACATGTCACCCTTCCTAACAATATAAGTCAAATTCCATGTATATATGTTCTTCCACTGCAAAAATCTCATTAACTTATAAGAGTCAGATTCAACATTCCTAATTTGAATGTAATACATTTTATACAACAAAAAACATGTGATCAATGATCTAGTATCCACATTGATGGATATTTATATCCCAAATAATGCTCTAAAACCCTCCATGACATATCACCTTCAGTCACTCACTAGACCACCACCCAAAAATTTCCATAATAAGAATGATATATCAATATTAAATTTGATCCCAAAAGAAGGGTTTCTCAAATGGACCCATCTTCCAAGATAAATTCCTCTATTAACAAATGACTTGAACATCCAAAGGAATGGACTTCAATAATTCTGGGTAGATATCACATAGATAATGAGGGAACCCATCTCTATAACCATCAATTTAACATGGACCTACGGGAAAATAATTTACAATATCTTCACTTCATTGACATTATTCCAAGCCACCCAACGTGAATAGTGGAAAGGTAGAAAAAATTATGGTTTGATACATGAAATTTCCCCTACATACCTATATTGGGGGAGCAGTACATAATGTTATCTTACATTGTGTTCCCACCCCTCTATATGTTCAGACTATAACCAATGATCCTGCTTGTTTCCTACATCCATTCACTCATGAAGTATAAGTTCTCTAAGGATTTTTATTCTGGAGTGATACAATAGAGACATTTGGATGCTAAGGGAACTCCTCTATGCTTCACATTTTAAATTTTAGGATTGGGTTTATTTATCATTCTCCCAACAAGAAATTTTAGTTAGCTCAGAATATGTTTTCTCTATAGGTTTGGGGCCTAAATGTCCATTTTATTATATCCATGAATGATTTTTCAACAATCCCTACATTAAAAGTCATATAGAATGATTCAGTGAATATTCATTGATCTTCCAATTCCAAAAAAAATAATAGTTCATTTAATGAGTATTTAAGAATACCTCAATAAAAATTGATATACCTTGTGGATTCACAGAAGTATATCTTTGTGATAGGACATCCAAATAATAATTGTTTTTATTTCAACCAGTTGGTTTCATAGAAGTTACGATCACCAAATCAAAAAATCCATTTAGTATTGGGGTATAGAACCTGAAGATGTTCAAGCATGAATCATGAAAGGATTCTAGTTTTTCCAAGGATATTGTCCCAATTATCCCAAAAATATCTATATTTATTACTCATAAAATTCACCCATAATGTGTTCATGATGATAATATCATGAGTATATTTTTCTATAAAGCATTCATGGATTCTTCAAAATTACAGTGGTCAATATTTCATTCCACAAAAAACCTCACTAATAATTTCGTAATTGAAAATTTACATTTTATAGACTGATTTTTTAACCAAATAATAAATTCATGAGATGGTCCGTTATTTCAATAGTCAAATTCAATGGGTTAAAAATTTAAAATTTAATTGAAGGAATTGATATAATAATAGTATTAATATGGGTTACATGGACTCTAAAAGAGATTAACTTATTCTTCTAGTAAATAATCGTCATTCTAGTGGGATTTATAATATCAATAAAACTTTATTTTATAATTTATCCATTAGATATTGAAGATCCAATGTATTCTGTAGAATATTTTCATCTCTATATTCAAAATAAGTTTAAAATCACGCTTCATCTTCTTCTTGAACAATATTTTGAAATAATGACCCTACTATTTTTTAGAGATATATATTTTCCATGATTTATTTCATTTATTTCTTTGATTTTGGTAAACCCATTGATCACGTTTTTCCATCCATTGATTACAAACTACATGTCATTAGTACGAATTAAATGAGATATACATCCACTCCCAATCCAATTGGATAATGTTATAATTATTCCACCCCTCACTCCACGTCAGTGGTTTCTTGTGATGGATTCCTCCAACATGATAAATAGGGTAAGAGACAATCGGTCTCCTTGTATTACCTCAAATAAACATAAAGAAGCCTAATTGTATTCTCATAAATGCAATTATAAACCAAGAAGAGGCATAAAATCCAAAACCTATATCGTAGAACCAGTCATTTAAACAAAAATTATTCATTAACCTCATCAAAAAACACATGCCCATTCAATAATTAGCTTTATCCTTATCATATTTTATTATAATAGTTGAACTAATTGTTTTTTATTCAATTCATCCACCATCTATATTGAAATACTTATAGCCACTTATATGATTCTCAGATGAAGAAACTTATGTTCATTACAAAAAATAAATCAGGGAATGACACTATTAGTCATTCTATACATCAGGATAAAAAGGACTTTATAGCTTAAATTTCAATTTCATATTTCCTTGTATTGATTCAATGGGATAGGTTCTATCACTTTAGGGATCAAGACCAACCCTAAGGAATAATAATTTATTGGAAGACCTCATACACTAAAGTATTTATAATTATAATCCCAATCTTGAGACTTAATTACATCCCAATATTCCATATAAAAATCTCCATGAACCCCATGGATCTCGATCACCCTCTTCATGCATGCTAAAAAATGTAATTAAATTTAATCTTCCTCTGGTATTTCATTTAACACTTTTGACTCCTAATTTTTAATCTTCCATATTATTAAATTCATGAACATATCTTCCTCATATGGTATGATTGTATAATCCCCTATGAACCTATTTTAACTGGCTAGTAGTTCCACAAAATAATCTAATATTTTTCTCTTTTCTATTGGAACATTAGAGGTAATAGAAGCATCTTTTATCTTTATGTTAATGTTATTGGTAAAATTCCCCTCCTTGATACATTAATGAAATATTATTTATTGTGTTCTACCACTCTAATTCAAACCAAACAATAAATTTCCATTCAAATCCACTCAATCTTCATTATTCTTTCAACGAGTAGCTACTACTTCTGAGAAAATTCAATAAAAATATCCCCATTCAAATTAGGCTAGATGTTCTCTTCCATTCAATAAATATTTTATTTTACATGATATTGATTATAATCCCCTTAATTTCTATTATTAAATTATTTTTTTTATCTTATCTCAAATGATGGAGTGTTTTAATATTCCTATACCAAGGTAAATTGGTATATGGAAGATTCCAAGAATGTTGAATCATTTTAATAATGCCTTCTAGATGGTGAAACTTATTGGAATATTTTATTTCATTTTTCCACTTATTATATTTTTTAAAAACTTAATCTTGAGGATATGATTAATTAAGGACAATGTTATATGGGTACTAGAGGGTAGAGTGAATGAGTATATCCAATGTATGATCATAAGGTGCATATCTATTTTACTTGAGTCTCTTCTATTTCATCTTCTATTATTGAACAATGGGAATCTTCATTGAAAAAAATCCCCGAACACTGAGGCCTATTGAAGAAATGATTTAATTGATATTCATTCATCGATTATCAGAAAACCCCATGCCTCCATATTTTTTAGATTCTTCCAGATTTATTTTTAAGTAACCCCAATAAACCATGGGAGGCTACTCAGATGGAAAGATGTATACCGTTTCCACAACTAAATCCTTTTAACATCATCACATTTAGAATATAAAATGTAAAATAAAATGATCTTGCCACCCCTCTCCATTATTATTGTTATAGTATTCTGATTTAAATACATAATAATCTACTTTTTGATTTTATGTTTCAACAAGATCCATATGTGGAAATTAAGATAACTTTCATGTATATACTCTGGGAAACCCATTTTTTAAAAAATGACAAGATATGATCAATAGGCTGTTTTGGATCTACAACCATAACCATGGAATCATTAACATTTAGAGATTCATTAGTGAGGTATAAAACCATCACCCTCCCTCCCAAACACTACCCATTCTAGATAATCATTATGAAACTCATCTAAGGTAAAAGAATATCTTACATCCTTCCAAACATGCATTCGAGGTCGGGAAGAGAAAATCCACTCAAGAAATGGATCATACGATACACCCAATTGATTTCAGTGAAGATATAAAATTCAGTGAACCATTATTCTATTATCCGAAGGTATCTCTTCCCCTTCCGTAGATGTTATTTTCACAGATCCCCCAAAAAAGTTCTATATCACAACTCTACTGAAGCGGTAACACCTGAGACATCCCCTATTGATAGATAAAATTAAAATGTGCCTTTACAGAGTGTTTTAGGTGTATTATAACTCACTTATAACTTCCTTAGGAAGGTTTTTTCTAAAACAATATAAGTAACAACATGTGTAAACATTCAAGATCTAAAAAGTAATGTTTCAAAGGTCTTGAATATAAATACTCTTGAACCATAGAGAATACTTGTTTGACTGAAGTAATTTAACATGATGACTTGGATTCCATGTATGTAGATATAACTAATGGAATAGTATCCCTATAAAAATTATGTTCATGGGGCCTGAAGATATTTCATGTTTGTGGGATAAATTATTCGTACATAAATTTATTACAAAAATTTTCATTTTTATATGTTTTTGGAAAAAAATGATTTCATGTGGATGTATATCCAATATCAGCGAGATAACATGAATAAAAGTCTCATAGTTTTACCACTCATCATTACCATGAGTTTCATTGGGATCCAAATATAGAACCCGTTATAGAACTACGAACATCCACATGCATTTCCTGAAAACATTCATGGAGTGATCCTATTGACGACATTCCAAATAAAATTGGATAAAACTTGATATACCACCCACCTCCACTATGAAAATATGTATCCGAAAAGGATCAGCACACTCGTGGGAATATTAGTGTCTAAATTAGACTCTACAAAAATACATGGTATTTCCTCCTATTTCAAATGTAGGGTATCTTAATCTACGAAAAGAAAAAATACCAACACATTACCCAAAGTTTCATTAATGGTCAGATTATTTGGAGGAAGAAGAAATCATGGAATCCACACATGGATGGAACACATGCTTGATTCCCTTCTAAATTTTTCTACCCATGACTACCTAGAAAGGGATAAGATCTAATCTCTATATATCTAGACGATCATAGACCGCACCATCACAATATCCTTCTTGGGGAATAAATGGGTGATGAAAAATGATCTAGAGATACTCAAAACTTCCATCAGTTTCTTGAGAACCCATGTGCTTAAAAACTATCTAAAATATGAAATGGATGGTCTCTCATGAATATATCTAGAAAAAAATTTATAGATTATGATAATCCAGAGTGTTGTTGAGTTGTTAAATAGATAAATCAACCATTTGACATCAATTAATTTTTATCAACGAATCTAGGTGTGATTTGAATCACTAGTAGTAGGAGTAAACACTCTATATAAGCCAAGGAAAAACCATTAAGAACCATTTTTAGGAAATCGATCTTGATATTTCATAGATTAATTTTCGCTTCTCTTACCCATTAGAAAATACTTTCGTACCATTGAATATTCAGGGGGATATCATATGGGTTTGGAGGAAACTCTAAGCATAGAGTGCACAAAAACCAATATTTTTTCCAAAATAAAAAAAACAAAAATATTATAATGTGGGTGATGGATACAAAACAAAATGAACTAATTATTATATGTTATCCTATATGGATAACAAAATAAAAAATTTATACTCATAAAAGCCATCACATTTTATTTCATTTTAATAAAAACATCTTTTGTTCCTTTCATGGTTTATTAAGATGGGTACACCCTTTCTTTCTAAAACATTATTAATATGAAACTCAATTTTTAAATGATCATAAAATGTATATTATTGACCTTTGAATACTCATAAGGATATTCAAACTGTGTATTTTGTTTGGACTACTTGTCTCTTAAAGGGTAATCATTGAGTAAAAAACCTTGGTTCCACATTTTATGTTAATATGCCTATATACATTATTGAAATACATTACAATAACATATAGTATCCATATAGGAATTCTATAACAAGGAAACCCAAAAGAATCTCCACATTTATAATATTTCATTATGTTATCTCATTTGTTGATATATCGTATAGATTTATAAAAATAATTTCTATTAATGTTAAATCATCCTACAAAATAAATTAATAAACTAATCACCAAATAAACTAATATATTAAATGATACCGTGTAACGAAAACCATGATAAATATATCATTCTTTTACATCATTACATGAGAGAAGTTTTTCATCTCATAAATAATCAGACAATAAAAATATTGGATGGTTTAATTTCATTTTGTTCTAGAAAAATAAAAAAAATAACATTTTGATACATTTGAATATTTAACCATATTTTATACATAATATATTGTCATATTATCATCTCATAAATTTAAACTATCATCATTTCCATTCGAAATACTAACAAAATAATATGGTTGAGCTCAATCATATAGTATTGGTTTATGTAATCAATGAAAATGAGTGATCATAATTAATAAAAAAAGAAGGGTATATGTATATAATGACTATATATAAGAATGAGATTCCCCACATAAGATAGATCGTGAGAAATTATTGATGGTATATACATTAATGTAGTAAAATAAATAAATAATTAGAGTGTGGAAATATTAGTTAATAAACATTATCCAAGAGAGATTGATATAGTTATAAGGACAATCATTAACTGTTGTTTAAACATAATAATAAAAATTGTGAAAAATTCCATGAAATTAAGTTATTTATATCTATAAAAAATATGTATATGTACCATTTTAGGATGTCAAAAAATATACATTTTTCATGAATCATTAATTAATGGTATATATGTAACATCCTAATCCGATTCACTATATTATGATGATCTAAAATTCTTATAACTATATGTGACATCCCAGAATAATGAATTTCTGATAAAAAAATTATTAGTATTTACCATGGTTTGGTGGAATTTTTACACCTAAATGAGTTACTTTCATACTAGTCTGTAAAGTGAAAGATACAAATTCAAAATAATATAAAATATATAACCAATCAATAATTAGTCTAACATGATAAGAAGAAAAAAACCTAATTCAATAGTCTCATGAAAATAGTTCTAAATTCATAATTGACGCTTGATATAATTTCAAAACGCACTAAAAGTATAATGACCCATACTTTACATACATTGTTATTACATCAGAATTGAATCACAATTATTACAACATATAACAAAACCAGGAAAGGACCGTATAGGTATAGAGTCTTTAGAAACTGGGAAACATAAACAACTGGTTCATAAAGCATCTACTTTGCCTCCCATTTATTTCATCATATCTAGAGTCCCTTTTGGCATATCTTACATAATAACCTTCTTCCTGACCTGGGGAAAGAAAACATACAAAAGGGTGAGCTCAAATGCTTAGTAAGGGTAAAGAAAAGAAATATCAATCACATCATATTCATAAGAACATTACTTTGGGAAATCATAACCTGCAAAAGAGAGCATAATTTTATAACATGGGATAAATCATAGAAGTGAAATGGAATCCCAATAATCATAACATAAAACATGAAACTTGGTGGAATACACATATAATCATAGAGAATCATTTCTTATTAATCCAGAATCATTTCCAAAACTATCTTAGTGGACAAAGTCCATTTTTGAACCGAGTTGACTCATCGTTTCAGTCCTATTTAACTGAACCGGTTTAACCTGCCGTTCCAGCCATGTTAATCTCATGAGATATAAAATCAATACCCAATGCATTGGAGGGAGATATATGTCCCACCCATCTCATAATTACACCATTCTTATGTGTTCCACAAAATCATAAATCATACATCATTGCATAACCTTTTTAATAAAAACGGGATTCTTAAACAACCTGACATCATAAAAAAATTCATATAAGATAAAGGAATTCATAAAAATAATTCCATCACAACATAATCAAATCAATTTAATAATAGGGATAGAAACAAAACCCTATATTATCTTAGATGGAGAATTATTTTGATAAAACACTTGAACTCCATTCTTGAGGAAAATATCCTTTCTACTTCAAAAAAACATTTTTCTTTCTTATCATGTCATACAATTTAAAAATAAAATAAGTTGATTAAAAATAATCTTGAATACTTGTAAACAAAGCTTCTTGGAAATAATGTTTTCAAAATCCATTCATGTTGTATGAGCTAAAAAATCATTCTTCTCGTACTTGTGTCAGAAAAGTCAAAAAGTACCTTGTATGAAAAACGACAAAAGATTCCTTTCATATCTTTTACTAAAAACTAACCAAACAGGAAAATTGGATTTAAACAGTTTTAGGTGGATAGAAAAAATATTACAAATTGAGGAAACATGGATGTGGATGATAAAATATACCCCAGTAAATACCAAAGTATAAAAAATCTCGGATAAAATGAGATTGTGATATTTTCCCTTACCTTAGGTCTGATTTGCTTCATAAGTGTCCGAACCTCCTGTATAATGATTTAAATAATGTTATTGACTTATTCCAGAATCATACTTATTTTTATGATATCATATATGGACATATTCTTAGCTTCTTATTAGTAATATTTCATTGCTACTTCTTATTCGGGTGTTTATTACTTTTTGTTCTTATGCGTGTTTTGTCGAATAAATTCTTATTTTTCTTTTTAGGTTATAGATACCTCATTTACATAATTTTATTAGTGTAATATATATAATATTCATTCAATCAATTAATTTATATAATCATTATTCAATGAAGATCATGTAGAACGAATCGCATCACATCATGGAGACGGTATTCCGTATGTACGCACGAGCGATGATATCGTTCCCATGATTGTGGAATTGTATTGGAGTGTATTTATACTATTTCAGAATCAATATAACTTTAAAATAATCATATATAGTCATTATTTACACCATTATACCCATCCATGTAAGGTGGTGGTGGAAAATAGATTACACCACGGCGTGGAGAGGGTATTCCGTACGTACGCACGCACGGTGATTTCGTTTTCCGTAGGATGGATAGATAGTGAAATAGGGTTGTTTCATAATTATAATAACATATATATATATGAGTGATACTGATGTTATTACTCCATAATGGAACAACTAAAGAAGAAGAAGTGGAAGAAGAAATAAAGTTGAAAGAATCGGTAACGGACATTACCTCTTCTTTGAAGCGCCTCATTGAGACCTCCTCTTAGGGCACTATAATTGGTATTTGAAGAATACCAGGACCTCTAGGATGTTTATAGGGAAGTGTAGAAGAGAATTTGGCTGGGGTTGGCCGAGCATGAAGGCTCAATGTGGTGTGGGGAAAAGAGGGAGGAGGTGCCCTTTTATATGGGAGGATAGGGGCACCTTGGGAATAACTAAAAATATTATTTTATTATAAAGTCAAATTCGGTTTCTAATAGATCCAAATTGATATATTTAGAACCTATGGTGGGGATGGGTCAAAATCATCTCATCCAATAGAATTTAGACAAGTTTTGGTCATTATATTAACCTTATCTTTTAGTTTTATCTCTTAGTTAATTAGATTGACATTTACCATGTCACTTTGTATTTTTATAATATATAGTTAATAAACATAAAATATACATCCAAGAGACCCCAAAATGGTCCATTAATTATACACCTATAATTATATAAGTATCCTGGCAGAACCTTAGATTTTTAGGAATATAATAACAATTAATAATATAATTTTTGTTTTAATAACTATTTTATGCCAATTTTGACACTATTTGGTAATTGATTTTTGTGAAAATCATAACAGAATTATTAGTTCTAACAAAATTAATTAAAGAAATACTAACATGTCATATTAACATAGAAAATTATTGGAAATCATTAAAAGTCTCAAATTACATTTATTTGGGAATTTATATAACATCAATTATGTCAATATTTCATTAATAAGATGATTACTGCATAATCACTGTTTCATAAATAAATTAAATTATTTTAAGTCTAAAAATTACAAATAAAATACCATTATGTTGCAAATATTTTTAGATTTATAATTAATATTTATAGTCGTATTTATCTTTTGTATAACCCTATATTAAAAATTATTTAGTTATTAAACTTTGATTTTAACTATTTTAACCCTTCTTTAAATAAATTGATAATAAATGTCCTAATCTAATACAAGTAGGCCTAAATGGTCATATTTTATTCCTAAGGTTGTTTTTGGTCTAATTACACTTATCCAATAGAATTAGGACATGTGTTAGGGTAATAATAATAACACTTTTCCTTTTAATTACCCTATTTACTTTTAACCATGGTAAAAAAAGTAAAAAGTTACTATTCACCATAAATTATTTTCATCTCATTGAACCACATTTTAGTCCTTGATATTAACTGCGTCTCTCAGATTTTTGAAATTGTACTCACAGAAGCGGTAAAATTACGTTTTATGAAAAAATCTGTTTTTTTTACTACCACTTAGTGTTTTAACTATTCATCAAAAAATGAATGCTTCCAGAAAAATACCAAACATTAGGCCTAAGATATATTTGATAATATGAATTAAAAAATGATTTTTATTTTACCAAATTCAAAACATATCTATTACATTAACTAATTTAAAAATTAATTACCGTCGTCAAAACAAATAACGTGTTTTTAAGAGATAATAACTATCAAAAGATTGACACTTGTGTATGTCTGGTTTAAATGTGAGATTACATACAATGAACAAAATTGTATTAAATTGTAAAAATATATTCTAAATTTACATTAAAACCACTCAAATTAATAAATTATCACTATTAATTAATTCGATTAAAAAAGTTGTTTTTAATTAAAATTTAGTAATTTTCACTATTCATCAGAATATGAAAGTTATCCAAAAAGTACCAAAATTTCACCCAAATCTAATTTTGATATTCCGAATCCAAAAATGAAGTCCATTTTGAAAAATAAAATTTAAAAAATTTCAATAAGTGGTTACTACTAGTCATAACGGCTAGTTTTAATAATATTTTAATAGCATATCATTGTTTAGTGAAACTTGGTATTGCGTACGACGCAAGCTACCGAGGAAGGCCGTGGTTGAGTGTATAGAAAGCCAATATAGTGTTGTGTGTATTGAAAGATTCCTTTGATGATTTATATAACTTAAAAACAAAATATTTCTCATAAAAGTCTCGGGTGTTACATTCTACCCACCTTAAAATGAATTTCGCCATCGAAATTCGTCAATTTGTAAAAAAAAGTTGAGGATACCACACCCTCATCATATCCTCAAGCTCCCATGTAGCTTCTTCTAATTGGTGGTTCCTCCATAAAAAATTAACCAATCGAGTGGCCTTGTTTTGTAGGACTTTTTCGCTAAGATCTAGAATCTCTATCGGCTGTTCTTCATAAGAAAGATCTTGCTCCAGCGGTACAACTTCTGAGCTGAGTACATGTGAAGGATCAGGTATGTACTTTCTCAGGAGAGATACATGGAACACATTGTGAACATGAGAGTGATTCGATGGAAGAGCCAATCGGTAAGCTACCTGTCCAACAGGATCTAGTATTTCTAAAGGACCGATATATCTAGGGCTCAACTTCCCCTTCCTTCCAAATCTCATGACCCTCTTCCAGGAAAATATTCATAAGAAAACTTTATCACCCACTGCAAACTCTAGGTCTTTTCTTCGATTGTTGGCAAAACTTATCTGTCGACTCTGAGCTGCACTTATGTGTTGTTGAATAGATCGGACCATTTCTGCCGTCTCATTAACAAGATCATGTCCTAATAGCTTTCTTTACCCAACTTCATCCCAGTAAGTTGGAGTCCTGCATTTCTTTCCATAGAGAGATTCATAAGGATCCATCTGAATACTGGAGTGAAAGCTATTATTATAAGAAAATTCCACCAAATTTATGTGTTTATCCCAACCACCTTTGAAATCCATAGAGCAAGATCTCATCATATCTTCTAGAGTTTGAATTGTTCTCTCAGACTGTTCGTCTGTCTGAGGAAGATAAGCAGTGCTGAAACTCAACTCTGTATCCAGAGTATGCTGAAGACTTTGCCAGAACATCAAGGTAAATCTCGGATCCCGATCAGATATAATAGAAAGTGGTACTCTATGCAATCTTACCACTTCCTTTACATATATCCTGCCAAGCTGATCCAGAGAGAAATCCTCTCCAATAGCAATGAAGATTGCAGACTTTGTAAGACGATCAACTATGACCCAGATATCATTATTGCCTTTGGATGTTTTAGGATGTCCTATGACAAATTCCATAGTGATGTTTTCCCATTTCCATTCGGGTATGGGTAATGGTTGTAACATCTCCTTAGACTTCTGTCTGTCAGCTTTAACTTGCTGACAAACCAATCATCGAGAGACATGTTCAACAATATCTCTTTTCATGCCATCTCACCAGAAAAACTCTTTCAAGTCCCTATACATCTTTGTGCTTCCAGGATGTATAGAGAATGAAGAACTATGAGCCTCATCCAGCAGCTCCTTCTTTAATTCGGGGATGGGAGGAACAAAAACCCGATTCCTGAACTTTATTATCCCATCACAATCAAGGTTGAATTCGGGAATATTTCTTACCTTCTTTTGTAACTCTACATCTTATTTCTATGCCTCTTTAATCTTCACATGTATATATGGTTGAACATTCATTTTATAAAGATACGATTTCCCCCCTTCTATTATAATTCCAAGATCCATCCTTTGTAAATCCATAAATATTGGATCTTTTGTGATCCGCATCATGGATAATATAGCATGGTCTTGTCGACTTAATGCATCTGCCACCTTGTTTGCTTTCCCAGGGTGGTAATGAATTGATCATTCATAATCCTTAATCATCTCTAACCATCTTCATTGGCGCATATTTAGCTCCTTTTGGGTGAAAATATACTTTAAACTTTTATGATCAGTATAAATATCACACCTTTCTCCATAAAGATAATTCCTCCAAATCTTTAATGCGAAGATTACCACAGCTAACTCCAAATCATGAGTTGGGTAATTTTTCTCATGGATTTTCAACTGTCGTGAGGCATAAGCTATCACCATATCATTTTGCATAAGAACACACCCCAATCCCTTCTTGGATGCATCACTGTAGATCACAAACCTTTCTCCACTACAAGGAAGTGTGAGTACAGCTGTAATGGATAACCTTCTTTTCAACTCCTTGAAATTCTCTTCACATTCCTCCATCCAAACAAACTTAACTCATTTCCGAGTCTACCTGGTGATTGGATTAGATAATCGTGAAAAATTATTCACAAAACGTCGATAATATCCAGCCAAACCAAGAAAACATCGGATCTCAGTTATTGTTGTTGGTCTCGACCATCTTTCGATAACCTATGTTTTTGCTGGATCCACTGATATCCCCTCTTTTGAGATTATGTGACCCAAAAATTAAACTTTTTGAATCTAAAATTCACACTTGGTAAATTTGGCATAAAGCTTCTCCTTTCTCAGGGTGTTCAATATAATTCTCAAGTGATCTTCATGTTATTCCTTTCTCTTTGAATAGACAAGAATATCATCTATAAAGACTACCAGAAACTTATCAATATAGTATCTAAAGACTCTATTCATCAGATCCATTAAGATAGTAGGGGAATTAGTAAAACCAAATGGCATCAATATAAATTCATAGGGTCCAAACCTTGTACGGAAAGCCGTGATTGGTATATCCTCCCTTTTGACCCTTAATTTATGATACCCTGAATGAAGATCAATCTTGGAAAAGTATTTAGCTCCTCGTAGTTGGTCAAATAAGTAATCAATGCGCGGGAGAGGATATTTGTTCTTGATAGTGATCTTGTTAAGTTCTCGATAATCAATGCAGAGTATCATTGATCCATCATTCTTCTAAACAAACAGAATAGGTGCTCCCCAAGGTGATGCACTAGGGTATATGAATTCCTTATCAAGATTATCTTGGAGTTGCTTCTTTAATTCCTATAACTCAATTGGGGCCATTCTATAAGGTGTCTTTGAAATAGGTAAAGCACCCGGTACGAGTTCTATTGAAAACTCAACTTCACAATTTGGTGGAAGACCCGACAATTCCTCCGGAAAGACATCGTCAAACTCCCGTACAATGGGCATATACTTAATCATGAGTTTCTCACCAGCCATTTGAGATAAATAACCCTCATTTAGTGGGATCAAGACCCATAAGATGGAAGAAATTTCCACTGGAAGGTTATGTTAATCCCTGTATCGATAGATGATCATAGATTGATCTGGAATATGAAATATGAAATCCCTTATTTGGAAATTGATATGAGCTCCATATAAAGAAAGCTAATCCATGCCAAAAATCATATCAAATTCCACTATAGGAAGGATCACATGATTTGTAGGAAGCACTTTCCCACAAACTTCAATCGGGGAAGAATTATAAACTTTTGATGCGACTGTTGTGCCATTAGGGGTTGTCACAGCTAACTCAACATCTAATTGTTGAGGTAATACAGTGATACTCTTAGAAAATTCTTCAGAAATAAAATATTGGGTGGATCCAAAATCAAAGAAAACTTTTGCTACTTTAGAGTGGATGGTAAGTGTACCTTTCACCACATTGTTATCTTACTCCACATCGCTGATAGAAATTGCATGTGACTTTCCTTTGTCTTTAGCCTTAAGAGTTTTTTGACGTCGACCATCATCATCATCCCTTGGATTTGGGCATTGATTGGCATAATGCCCCATCTCCTTGCACTTGAAACATTGAAGTGTAGTAGGTTCATTCTGTGTATCCCTTTCGTTGTTTGCATCATTAGACATCTTCGTCCCATCATTGCGGCATTCAAATGCCCGATGACCTTCCTTTCCATATTTGAAACATTTACTTGTCCCTTTAAGACAACTCCCTCCAAGTTTCTTTCCACACTTTGAGTATAAGGGAAAGCACATCTTCTTTTGAGTGTGCTCTTTAGATTTTCCATTGAATTCCATTTTCCTCTTCTTATCAAACCCATATGACTGATGGGTTACTCCGATCTCCATCTCAAATTTGAGAGCACATCGAATGATTTCCTTGTAGATATTGAAGTCCCTTATGGCTAAGGCCCTTCGAAGACATGGTTTTAAGCCACTAAAGAATCGATCGATCTTACTCTCAGGTTGGATAATAATACCAAAAGCGTACCTTGCAAGTCCTGTAAAATTTGTTTCATAGGTACCAATAGATTCATCATCCTTTTTCTTTACTTCAAGAAACTCTTTCTCCATATTTGTTCGGATAATAAGATGGAAGTACTTATTGAAAAATAAGTTCTTGAACTCGTCCCATTCCCTGGAGTAAATTTCATCCCTTTCCCTCATATTCTTAATAAGATTCCACCATTGATCAGAATCTCCTTCCAAATGATACACTGATAGGATGAATTTATCATGTTCAGAACATTGAAGAAATGAAAATATCTTTTCAGTAGTACTAATCCATTGTTCAGAAACTAATGGATCAGTAGACCTGCTGAATGAAGGTGGACGCTGCCTCATGAAGGATTCAACAGAATGTTGCTCCTTCCATTGCTCATTTGGAAGTACTTCATGATTCAAAGCTTGAGAAAGTTGTGTGATCATGGATACAAGATTTTGTATTTCAGCTCCCATGACGTTTGGTTGCTCAGGGGGACAATCATTGCATTTCCCTTCGCATTACGCATTAACACGGTTCCTTCGGGTTCCAGCCATTGACTAAAACAAAGAAGAATAGTGTGAGAAACACTAATTATAATAGGAAAACCACATAATCAAGAATAGAAATTCACACTTAAGGTCTTCTCATAGGTTATTCATGGCCATTTCTAAAACACTAATATTGTGTTCTATTCTTAGAATTATCCTTAGGGTTCTTACTAAGGATTTCACATCCTAGTTTCCAAAGGTTGACTATGCCTTTTCTCTGATACCAACTATAACGACCCATAATTTACGTACATTGTTATTACTTCATAATTGAAGCACACTTATTACAACATATATCAAAACCACGAAAGGACCTTATAGGTATAGAGACTTTAGAAACTGGGAAACATAAACAACTGGTTCATAAAGAATCTACTTTGCCTCCCATTTATTTCATCATATCTAGAGTCCCTTTTGTCATATCCTACTTAATAACCTTCTTCCTGACCTGGGAAAATAAAACATACAAAAGGGTGAGATCAAATTCTCAGTATGGGTAAACAAAAGAAATATCAATCACATCATATACATAAGAACATATCTTTTGGAAATCTTAACCTGCAAAAGAGATCATAATTTCATAACATGGGATGAATCATAGTAGTGAAATGTAATCCCAATAATCATAACATAAAACATGAAACTTTGTGGCATACACACATAAACATAGAGAATCATTTCTTATTATTCAATACTCATTTCCAAGACTATCTTAGTGGATAAAGTCCATTTCTGAACCGAGTTCACTCCTTGTTTCAGTCATGTTTCACTGAACCGGTTTAACCTGTCGTTCTAGCCATGTCTATCTCATGAGATATAAAATCTTTACCCAATTCATTGGAGGGAGATATAGGTCCCACCTATCTCATAATTATACCATTATTATGCGTGTAAAAAAATCATAAATCATACATCATTGCATAACCCATGTAATAAAAATGGGATTCTTAAACAACATGACATCATAAAATAATTCATATAAGATAAAGGAATTCATAAAAATAATTCCATCACAACATAATCAAATCAATGTAATAATAGGGATAGAAACAGAACCCTATATTATCTTAGATGGAAAATAATTTTGATAAAACACATGAACTCCATTCTTGAGGAAAATATCCTTTCTACTTCAAAAAAACATTTTCCCTTCTTAACATGTCATACAATTTTAATCTAAAAGAAGTTGATTAAAAATAAACTTGAAAACTTGTAAAGTAAGCTTCTTGGAAATAATTTTTTAAAAATCCATTCATGTCGTATTAGTTAAAAAACATTCTTCTGGTACTTTTGTCGGAAAAGTCAAAAACTACCTCATATGAAAAACGACAAATGATTCCTTTCATATCTTTCACTAAAAACTCACCGAAGGGTAAAATTGTATTTAATAAATTGTAGGTGGATGTAAACAATATTACATATTGAGTAAACATGGACGTGTATGATAAAATACACCCTAGTAAATACCAAAGTATAAACAATCTCGGATAAAATGAGATTGTGATATTTTCCCTTACCATAGGTCTGATTTTCTTCGTAAGTGTCTGAACCTCCTGTATAATGATTTAAATAATGTTATTGAATTATTCCAGAAACATAATTTTTTTTATGATATCAAATATGGTCATATTCTTAGCTTCTTATTAGTAATATTTCATTACTACTTGTTATTCGGGTGTTTATTACTTTTTGTTCTTATGCGTGTTTTGTTGAATAAATTCTTATTTTTATTTTTAGGTTATAGATACCTCATTTCCAGAATGGTATTAGTGTAATATATATCATATTAATTCATTAAATTCATTTATATAATCATTATGCAATGAAGATCATGTAGAACGAGTCACATCACATCTTGGAGACGGTATTCCGTACGTACGCACGAGCGATGATATCGTTCCCATGATCGTGGAATTATATTGGAGTGTATGTATACTCTTTCAGAATCAATATCACTTTAAAATAATCATATATAGTCATTATTTACATCATTATACCCATCCAAGTATGGTTGTGGTGGAAAATAGATTACACCACGGCGTGGAGACGGTATTCCGTACGTACGCACGCGCGGTGATTTCATTTTCCGTAGGATGGATAGATGGTGAAATAGGGTTGTTTAATACTTATAATAACATATAAGTATATGAGTGATACTAATGTTATTAATTCATAATGAAACAACTAAATAAGAAGAAGTGGAATAAGAAATAATGTTTAAAGAATCGGTATCGGACATTACCTCTTCTTTGAAGCGCCTCTTTGAGACCTCATATTAGGGAACTAAAATTGGTCTTTGAAAAAGACCAGGACCTCTAGGATGTTTCTAGGGAAGTGAATAATATAATTTGGCCGGGGTTTTCCGAGCATGAAGGCTCAAAGTGGTGTGAGGAAAAGAGGGGGGAGGTGCCCTTTTGTAAGGGAGGAGAAGGGCACCTTTGGAATAACTAAAAATATTATTTTATTATAAAGTCAAATTCGGTTTTTAATAGCTCCAAATTGATATATTTTAAAGCTAAGGTGGGGATGGCTCGAGATCCTCTCATCCAATATAATTTAGGCAAGTTTAGGTAATTATATTAACCTTATCTTTTAGTTTTAACTCTTAGTTAATTAGATTGACATTTACTATGTCACTTTGTATTTTTATAATATATTGTTAATAAACCTACCATATACATCCAAGAGACCCCCAAGTGGTCCATTAATGATACACCTATCATTATATAAGTATCTTGGCCGATCCTTGGATTTTTAGGAATATAATAACAATTAATAATATAATATTTGTTTTAAAAACTATTTTATGTCAATTTTGACACTATTTGGTAATTGATTTTTTGGGAAAATCATAAAAGAATGATTAGTTCGAAAAAAATTAATTAAATCAATAATAACATTTCATATTAATATAGAAAATTATTGTAATTCATAAAAAGTCTCAAATTACATTTATTTGGGTATTTATAACATCAATTATGTCAATATTTAATTAATATGATAATTACGGCATCATCATTGTATCGTAAATAAATTTAATTATTTTAAGTCTAAAAATTACAAAAAAATACCATTATGTTGTAAATATTTTTAGCTTTCTAATGAATATTTATAGTTGAATTTATCTTATTTATATCCCTATATTAAAAATGATTTACTTATTAAACATTGATTTTATCTGTTTTAACCCTTCTTTAAATAAATTGATAATAAATGTCCTAATCTAATCCAAGTGGGCCTTAATGGTAATATTTTATTCCTAAGGTTGTTGTTGGTCTAATTACACTTATCCAATAGAATTGGGACATGTGTTAGGGTAATAATAATAATACTTTTACCGTTAATTACCATATTTACTTTTAACCGTGGTAAAAAAAAGTAAAAAGTTACTATTCACCAAAAAATATTTTCACCTCATTGAACCAAATTTTAGTCCTTGATATTAACTGTGTCTCTCGGATTTTCAAAATTCTACTCACAAAAGTGGTAAAATTATGTTTTATGAAAAATTCAGTTTTTTTTAACTACCACTTAGTGGTTTCACTATTCATCAAGAAATGAAAGTTTCCAGAAAAATACCAAAAATTTGGCCTAAGCTATATTTGATATTATAAATTAAAAAATTATGTCTATTTTACCAAATTCAAAACATATCAGTTACATTAATTGATTTAAAAATTAATTCCCATCGTCAAAACAAATAGCATGTTTTTAAGAGATAATAAATATCAAAAGATTGACACTTGTTTATGTTTGGTTTAAATGTGAAATTACATCCAATGAACAAAATTGTATTAAATTGTAAAAATATATTCTAAATATACTTTAAAACCACTCAAATTAATAATTTATCACTATTAATCAATTCGATTAAAAAAGTTGTTTTTAATTACAATTTAGTAATTTTCACTATTCATCAGAATATGAAATTTATCCGAAAAGTACCAAAATTTCACCCTTAGCTAATTTCGATATTCCAAATCCAAAAATGAAGTCCATTTTGAAAAATAAAATTTACAAAATTTTAAAAAGTGGTTATTACTATTCATAACGGCTAGTTTTAATAATATTTTAATAGCATATCGTTGTTTTGTGAAACTCGATATTGCGTACGATGCAACCTATCGAGGAAGGTCGCAGTTTCATGTAAAGCAAGCCAAGATAGTGTTGTGTGTAGTGAATGATTACTTTGATGATTTATATAACATAAAAACAAAATATTTCTCATAAAAATCTCGGGTGTTGCAAAAAGAGAATAGGTCCAAATGATTGTAGTTGATAAAAAACCCATGCTCTAACTCGAGACAACCAAGATAGAAACATCACATATCCCCAATGGTAAAATATGAAACCATACTAATACATATATTATAGAACCCCATGAAAAATATGACATAAAAAATTAATTTTATGATATAGGTAAAACATCTCACAAAAAACCATACAACCTGATGATAGAAAGGCTTTCACACTTTTAGGTCAGCCACATAAGAATAATAATATAGAATTGTCAAGACCAGAATTTTAATGTAATTTTTTTTAATTAAATGGGAATTTTACAAGTCTATGAAAATTGATGGTGCATGATTCCGAGGCCCGGAGTGCCCGAAATAAATTTCTAAACTTTTGTTCGGGTACATTCTGTAAACATATGACCATGGTTTTCTAACTTTTGAACCAATAATCAGAGTTGAAATATTAGGACACTGATGAACTCACAACACCTGTATTCTCGTAAGGAGTCCTTCACCTCGACCGCAGTGGGTCGAGAGTGAAAGATAGAATTTGGGTTTTGCGTGAGAGAATAAAAAAATAAAAAAATAAAAATTTTGTAACATTGTTTTTATTTTTATTTGAATCTCCTTGTGGATATTTCCCAGGTGGAGACCATTTGATCGAAAACCTCCCATGAGAGGTTATAGAGGTGGGGACTGCTGATCTTAACCTTCCATGAGAGGTTATAGTGGTGGGGACCACCTGAGGATTGACCCCTCTAGAACTCACTATTAAGTGGGGAGATACCACTTGAGCTCACCCACTAATTATTCCAACTCTCCCATTTAATTAATTAAGCCAACACATCAATTAATTAATTAAAACAATTTTAAATTATTCTAATATAATCTATTAAGTTGGCTATTCCTCATTTTGGTGGAATTGGGGGGAAACTCTTGGAAAAAGGGAGAAACTTTGAGAATTGGGAGAAAGCTCTCCAATGAAGAACGCCGACTTCGACTTCGACTTCTTCCTCAGGAAAATCGTTTATGAGGAATTTCTTCAACGTCAACGAACCGATGATCGAGGAAATTCCGACGTCACAAATGACCATCTATCCCTGACCAATATGTCTCCTTCTATGTGACCTCCGTCGACGAACAAAATGAGGTAGGGAGGCTGTTTGAATTATTTCCCTTACCCGTTCTTGATATTATTATGATTCAACTATTATAACCATTTTCAACCACTATAATGCAGAGAGTATGGGCCAAACAAACATGGCATGTCCTCTCTGAATTTCATGGGATAATTCTTATGTTCTTCTCGATAGATAAGGAAAGCTATCAACCTCGACCAATGAAATGAAGGCTACGATGCTGCCTCGAGGCCATTGTCGCTCGTGGCCACCACTGTCGTGACTCCGCCGCCTATGGCCTCCATGCCCCATGGCACTCCGCCACTCGCGGCCTCACCGCGCCGCGTCGCAGCCTGGCTATACTGATCGTGGGCCTCCAAGCATACCAGAACCCTCGCGGCATCATCGTGGTCGAGCCACTCTGGCCGAGCAACCCCATGGATTCTGCATTCCCAAACAAGCCTCCATGTGGTCTCACGCCCTAGCATTACCCCCTAGGACCGAGCTGCCCTGTGGCCTCACGCCGCCCACGACCGAGCTGTTCCGTGGTCAAGATGTCCCGCGGCCTCACACCTTCTGCGGCCGAACCCCCATGGCCCTCTGATGCCCCTCATGGCCTTCCGGACTGCCCAGCGGGCCGGGCATAACCCAATGGGCCGGGTCAACCCAGGCCGGGTTGGCCCCAGTCAGGTCGGAACAAACCCAAACCCACTTCGACCCATTTATGCTCTTTCGGCCATAACTTTGGTATCAGAAATTCGTTTGAAGAACAATCAGTAGAGCTGGAAACCTTGGAGCGAGATGATCCATTTGGTATACCCCACATGAGAATTGGATAAGGATGGGATACAGTTGGGTTTGATCAAGGACGAATCCAACAAGGCCCTCAGGAATAAAAGGCAAATAACTCACAGACTGGGCGTCTGAGCGGCACACCGTCTATGGAATTGATACCCCTATGATGTGGATGCCCTTTTAGATACGTCTCTATGATACTTTGTGGCAGTTGGAGTATCGATGAGTGACTTATAGAGTGGATCCTTTTGGAGACGAGTGAGCATAGTGTCGGAACCCAGTAGCTGGCTTTGATGAGAAGACCGAATAGAGATCCTTTGTGGGTCAGCTCCTAGCGATCTTGTGTGTGTCAGCTCTTATAGATCGTGTGTGGGTCATCTAAAAGTGATACTATGTGGGTGAGATCCTAGAGATCATGTGTGGGTTAGCTCCTAGCAATCCTGTGTCGGTCAGCTCCTAGCGATCATGTGTGGGTCATCTCACAGTGATCAAGTGTGGGTTAGCTCCTAGCGATCCTTTGTGGGTCAGCTCTTAGTGATTTTATTTGGGTTAGCTCCTAGAGATCCTATGTGGGTCATCTCCTAGCGATCTTGTATGTTTCATCTCCTGGAGATTTTGTGTGGGTCAGCAGTAGGGAATCTTAAGAGAGAAAGATGATTTAGTATCTATAATTAAAAATCTATACTACAATATCTAAGTTATACCTGGTGTTAGCTGATTTCATATATGTGTGGTACTTTTCTTCATGGTAATACCTTAGTTGTATTCTTTTGTGTGGTGTAACTGTGTGGTACATTCCATTGTGGTTTTCCTTTCTTTATGGAACATTTGAGCTTTGGGATTTTGGGTTTGACCCTGTGTTTCCTCATGATTGAGATGGGTTTACTTAATTACTTAGGTATATGTATGGGCTTATACATAAGTCAGGTTTTCACTGGGTTAAATGCTTCATGTTTATTTCCTTTGCAGTTTTTTATGAGACCTTGAGCATCTCGGGGTCCCTACATAGTATCGTTTACTCACCCCTGCATGGGAAATTCTATCACCTCATTGGGTTTGAAGAAAATGACAGACATCGCTGATCGAGGTTGAGAGTACCAGGATTGGACGATGCTTGGGGGTGGACCATGCAGCGTATTGGTACGCAGAGGAGACTCTTGGACATGGAGTGTTGTGGAGGTGATCTGTACCTACCCTTCAACTAAAAACCCATAGGATGACCCAGTTGTTGACTTTATTTTTCTTCTATTGTATTGTATTTTAGTTGTATTTGTACTATTACTTTTGGGCTGGTATTATGGCCCCTTTTTATTTTCAGTCGTCTTTTTGTGAAACAGTTTACATTCATTCGTATCTTGTTGTATGCATAGTTTCACATGTTTATAGGCTATAAAGGTAATTCCCTCCCAGATTTAGGGAATTTGACTTTAGTGCTAGTCTCCCGCCCCAAGCCTATTAATGTTGGGGTTTAGGTTAGTCATGACACGAGCCCTAGGGGACATGTCATGAAAAATTGGTATCAGAGGAGTCAGTTCTACCATAGAATATAGGACTCTGATCATTATTTTTATCAACAATAGTGTTAAGTGTTGTGAGTGTGCTTATCAGTTTAGGGAATCCAGCATTGGTGTGGCGGCCGACTTATCCATACATCAGGACCCTGACTTCTGAAATTCTGACTCAGTGCATGAAAACATTGATTGCGTGTGTGTTTTTCAAAAGTTTCCTTTGTGATATTTTGAATTAGATCAACATGTATAACTTATTGACTGTGGCACTCCTGTTTCATTTTTAGGATTCCTCCATGTAGATAGGTAGGTTGGGTTCCTAGAGTAGTACTCACTGATAGCCCACTGAGCGACGAGGTCTCGGAACAAGGCCATCTTCCATTAGAGGCACCAGCAGAGGCACCAGATGTACCATTACCCATTGAGCCACCGATTCCACCAGTGACGGTAGTAGAGAGTGCACACCTCCGGAGCGTGTTGCACAATTTCTAGCACCAGATGCCACCACGGTTCAGGGGAGAGATGGACCCATGGGATGTGGAGTATTGTTTGGAGGTTGTGGTGAGAGTCTTCGGACTAGTAGGGACACCAGCTGATCTCATGGTGATCCTTGCTGCCAGCCTTCTACAGGCAGCTATAGGTGGATGGTGGCGCTTGATGCTTCAAGTTCATGATGAGGTGACACTTCTCTATGCAGGATTAGAGATCTTGTTTCAAGTAGTGCTTTTCCCAGTGACTCTTCACATAGTTTCCATAAATGAGCTAGTTCATCTACAGAAAGGCAGCATGACTGTAGCTTAGTAGACAGTGTGTTTCACTGAATATTTACGCTACTCCAAATATATGGTGCAGGTCCCATTCTTCAGGGCCTGAACCTTCGTGTAGGGTCTCAGGTGAGAGATCAGTGCTTCGATGTTCTCAATCAGCATCCTGACGCAAGCAGGGGTGTTAGATAGAGCCTTCGTAGTGAAGAGTTTCCTTACCGAGCAGTCACCAGTAGCGAGACCCACTACCAGATATCACATAGAATAGTCTTCTGCAGCTAGTAGCAGATAGATGTCACAGAGGACCAAGAGGACCAAACCTACAAGTGGACGACCACATGACTCAGGATTGGTTGTTCAAGGAACCCGAGATATATCCAGTCAGGCCAAGAGAGGATAGTGTTACGCATGCGGTGGGTAGGGTCACATGGCTCGTGACTGTTTGAACCGCCCTACGGATGATTAGCAGACGGTCGAAGGACTACCCAGGAAGAGATAGAGGTTCGATCGAGGCAGTCTATAGGGAGTAGGTGGATGTGGCATAGGATCTGGCCATGAAACTGGCGGTGGGCGACGATTCGATATGTTACCGCCACCACCACTAAGAGGTCCACACCGACTACAGGGAGCATGTAGACAGGGGCATGCTCAACCCCAGGAAGCTAAGGCCTACGATCACAGCGCTCCGGTGATGATATGAGGTATGATATATGACTACTCCACCTTAGCTATATTACTTATAGACATAGGTTCCCTTCATTCTTTTATTTCCACTACCCTTGTTCGGATCTCAGAGATTCTGACGGAGTCGTTGGCTTGATCCATACAGCTAGAGACTCATACGGTCACAAATTCAAAGATTATGCACTGGTTCCGGTAGTTCAAGGGTACTCTAGGCGGCATGAGCTTTAGCTAGGATCTCCTAGTTGTTGCATCAAGGACTTATGACGTCATATTGGGTATGGGCTGGTTATCTACAATCCATACTCACATAGACTATATTATGAACAAAGTGTGGTGTGTCCACACAAATGGGTCAAGGTTCACCTTCACCGAAAAGAAGGGAGCCTTTTCAGCACTATATGGACTTACCCTAAGGAGAGTGTTTCTGGTCACTCATTAGTTGGCTAGCCTTACCCTTAGAGCAGTTGTTGGGGAGAGTCTGAATTATCTTGTAGAAGAGGACTAGTACACGGATTTCCTCCCTGATGATGTTATGGGTCTATCTCCTCGTAGAGAGGTTCAATTTTACGTTGACATGTACCCCAGCACAACACCGATATGTACAGTAGCATATCAGATGGATCCCGCGGAGCTTCGTGAGCTGTGAGTACAGTTAGAGGACTTCCTGGGGAAGGGATTTATTTGGCCCGGTGTTTCACTATGGCCAGACCCGATTTTATTTTCCAAGGAGGATGGGAGCTTGAGGCTTTGGGTTGACTATCGTCCCCTGAACTAGGTGACCATGAAGAACAACTACCCATTCATGAGGATTGATGACCTCTTTGTTTAGCTGAAGGGATCACGTTGGTTCTGGAAGATAGACCTCAAATCAGGCTATCAGCAGCTCAGATTATGAGATAAGGATGTGGAGAAGATGAATTTCAGATGTTGGTACGACCACAATGCGTTCTTGGTTATGCCATTCGGCATAACCAATGCCCCAACAGTGTTCATCGGACTCATGAACATGATCATTCAGCCATACCTTGATCTCTTTGTAGTATTCTTCATTAACACAATTTTTATCTAATGGACTACCGAGGAGGAGCATGCCTTCCATTTGTGTGTAGTACAATACACACTCTGAGAGATCCAGCATTATGGTAAGCTCTCAAAGTGCCGGTTCTGGATCCGAGAGGTTCACATTCTTGGACACATCATCTCAGAGGTTGGAGTTTCAGTGGATCCAACAGTGAATGAGGTATTACTTTCTTGGGACCCACACAGCAGTGTTATGGAGATATGGAGATTCCTGGGTTTGGATGAATACTACAGGATGTTGGTATTATATTTCTCCAGAGATGGAGCACCACTTTCAGTATTTACGAAGAAAGGGAAACCATTCATGTAGTCTGAGAGATGCCATCAGAGTTTTCAGGAGATTAGGAAGAGTCTGAATAGTTCGTCCATCTTGATGCTACCAGAGGAGGGCGTAGGATATGTTGTTTACTAAGATGCATTAGGGACCGATATTGGATGTGTCCTGAAGCAAGAGCATGTAGTGATCAATTTTGGTTCTCTATAGCTGAGACAACATGAGCAGAACTACACTACTCATGACCTGGAGTTAATAGAAATGGTCCTCTCCTTGAAGAAGTGGAGACATTTCTTGATGGCCGATCATTTTACAGTGTACTCAGATCACAAGAGTCTCAGGTATATCTTCACTCAGAAGGACTTGAACCTGAGACAACAATGTTGGCTTGAGTTCCTCCATGACTATGACTTTGAGATAGTGTATACTCCAGGGAAGGGGAACGTTGTAGCATATTCACTTTGTAGGAGATCGAGTATACAGCTGCTAAGCGAGGTAACGAAGCAGTTGACCACTTTTCAGATTTCCTTTGTGGATAGAGATGGATCAGATTTACTTCAGTCTCTTACAGTCACTCCCCCGCTTCATTATAAAGTGAGGGAGGCGCAGCGTGGGGTAGGGGATTGCGAGACATGACATGCTCCGATATCCACAGGATAGGCACCTGATTTATTTTCATAAGGTGGGGAGCAAATCATCCTTTTTAGAGAACGTACCGAGGTACCAGTGTCGCTTCAAGAGGAATTTTTGAGGGATTTCCACACATCCTCTCTAGTAGTACAACCAGAAGTGGTGAAGTTATAACATGATATCCAACGATAGCACTGGTGGATGGGAACGAAGAAAGTAGTAGCAGAGTTTGTCTCTTGGTGCCTCACTTACCAGCAAGTGAAGGCAGAGCATCATGTAGCAGCAGTCTTGGTTTAGCCTTTAGAGGTCCCAGAGTGGAAGTGTGATTTAATATCCATGGAAATAAATACAAGACATCCAAATTCATCTAGGGGTCATGAATTGATTTGGGTGATCATAGACCGACTCACCAATTCACCCCACTTATTTCCGATCAGAGAGTAGGGTTCAATGGAGATCTTGGGACACCACTATGTGCAGGAGATTGTGAAGCTACATGAAGTACCCATGACAATAATCTTTGATCAGGATACAAATTTTAAATCCAAGCTATGGAAGGGGTTGTAGGAGGATTTTGGGATGTAACTTCATTTGAGCACCACCTTCTTTCCATAGACGGATGGCCAGAATGAGCGGACGACTCAGACCCTCAAGGAAATGCAACATGGTTGCATCCTTGACTTTGGTCATAGTTGGGAGGATCATTTTCCTTTGGTGGTGTTTTCTTACAAAAACATCTATCACTCCACCATTGGGATGGCACCTACTGAGGAATTGTACAGGTGACCTTACAGATCACCTTTATGCTGGACTGACCCAGGGGAGTCAACAATCGTGGGACCATAAATGGTATGGGCTACCACAGAGAAGGTTCAAATCATTGACGAGTGGATGAAGACTACACAAAGCAGTTATAAATCTTATGACGACAGTAGACGAAGACCTCTGGAGTTCGAGGATGGTGATCATGTCTTTCTACGGGTCTCACCCCGATGAGGTGTGTAGAGATTTGGCCGAGGAGACATGTTATCTCTAAGATTCATCGAACCTTTTCAGGTCCTGTGCAGTGTTGGCGAGGTGGCACACCAATCAGCTCTTCCACCTCAGTTTCACTAGGATCATGACTTCTTCCACGTATCCTAGTTGAGAAGATACATGTATTACCCTTCCCAAAACATCGAACATGGAGAGCTGGACGTCGAGGTTGGGGGGACTTTTACAGATGTTCTAGTAGATATTGAGGATCGCTAAGAGTGGGTCTTTCATGGGAAGTTGATACCTTCAGTGCATATTTTCTGGAAGCATGGGAACCTCCGGGATAGCACATCGGAGAAGGAGGCTCAGATGTGGGCTCAAAACCCCAACATGTTCTCTTAGTTTCAGTTGTGGATTACGGGGACATAAATCCCTGAGGTAGGGAGAATGTAATGTCCCGTAATTTCTGTGTAATTGTTTTTAATTAAATGGGAATTTTAAGAGTCCATGAAAATTGATGGCGCATGATTATGATGCCTAGAGTGCTCGGAATGAATTTATGAACTTCTGTTTGGGTACGTTAAGTAAACATATGAGAGGTATTTTCTAACTTTTGAACTGGTGCTCAGAATTGAAATCTGAGGACACCGATGAACTCACAGTGCTTGTATTCACTTAAGAAGAGATTCACCTCAACCATAGTGGGTTGAGAGTGAAAGATATAATTTGGGTTTTTCGTTAAAGAATAAAGTTAAAATAATAATTGTGTAACATATATATTTTTTTTATTTAAAACTCATTGTGGATATTTCATATGTGAGGACCACCTGAACTAAAACATCCCATTAGAGATTATGGACTTGGGGACCATCGAGCATTACCGACCATGAGAGGTTATGGTGGTGGGGACCACTCGAGACTTGAAACCTCTTGAACTCCCTATTATGTTGGGAGAATCATCTTAAGCTCCTCCACTTAATTATGATATCTCTACCCTTTAATTAATTAATCGAAACCATAAATTAATTAATTAAACCAATTTGAAATTATTCCAACATAATCTATTAAGTTGTCTATTCTTCATTTTTGTGGAATTGGGGGGAAGCTCTTGGAAAAAGGAGGAAACTTGGAGAATTGGGAGAAATCTCTCCAACCAAGAACAACGTTATTGACTTAGACTTCTTCCTCGGGACAATCATTGATGAGGAACATCTTCAACGTCAATGAAATGACGATCAAGGAAATGCTGACGCGATGGAAAACCATCAAACCCTAACAATTCCATCTCCAACCTCGCGACCTCTGTCAACGAATCAACCAAGGTAGGGAGGGTGTTTGAATTATTTCTCTTTCCTGTTCATGATATTCTTATGATTCATGTATTATAGATGCTTTATACCACTCTAATGTGGAGAGTGTTGGAAAAAAACATGGCCCATCCTCTTTGAATTTCTTTGGATAATTCTTGTGTTATTCACAATGGAGAAGGACATATATCAACCTCAATGAAGGTGACGAAGGTGATGAAGGAAACAGTGCCACCCCGCAACCACTGCCACATGTGGCCTCCATGACCTATGGAACTCTGCTGCCCACAGCCTCTCCGTGCCACCCCGCATCCTAGCCGCACCGCCCGCGGCCCTCCAAGCCACCCTGTGCCCTCACAGAACCCCAGCGGATGAGCCACCCCACAGAATCTGCCATACAGGTCGAGCCACGCTCGCCGAGCTGCCCTACAGCCTCCACCCTATAGGCCGAGCCACCCTGTGGCCTCACGTACTCGTGGTAAACCCTACAGTCGAGCCACACCTTGGCCTCACGCCACCCGCTGTCGATCCCTCTCATGGCCGAGCCATCCCGCGGCCTCGTACCGTCTGCGACAAAACACCTGGATCCCCTCGCAGCCTGCTAGACCACCCAGTGGGATGGGCCAAACCCAGTGGGATGGGCCGAACCCAATGGGCTGAGTTGACCCAGGTCGGGTCGGTCCAAGCTGGTCAGACTGGACCCGGACCCACTTCTACACATTTACGCACTTTTGGCCATAACATTGGCACCAGACATCCGTTTAATAAACCGTCAGTGATGCTGGAAACATTGGCGAGAGATGGTTTCTTTGGAATACCCCACTAGAGATTTGGATAAGAATGGGGTATGACTAGGTTGGATCGTGCACAAATCCAACCGGGCCCTCATGACTAAAAGGCTAATGACTCACATAACAGGTGTCCGATTAACGCACCGTCTATTGCATTGATACCACTATGACATGGTGGTCCTTGGAGATATTTCTCCATGAGAGTTTGTGGTAGTTGGAGTATCGACCAGGGACTCGTGGAGCGGATCCCCCCAAATACAAGTGATCATAGTCCGGGAATCCATTTGATGGCTATGAAGAGAATACTGACTAGTGATCTTGTGTGGCTCAGCTCCGAGCGATCATGTGTGGGTTAGCTCCAAGAGATCATGTGTGGGTCAACTACTAGATATCATGTGTGGGTCGGCTCCTAGTGATCCTGTGTGTGTCATCTCATAGCGATATTATGTGGGTTATCCCCTAGAGATCCTGTGTGGGCCAACTCCTAGAGATCCTTTGTAGTTCAGCCTCTAGAGACCCTGTGTGGGTCAGCTTCTAGCGATCCTGTATGGGTCATCTCCTAGAGATCTTATATGGGTTAGCTCCTGTAGATCATGTGTGGGTCAGATCTTAGAGATTCTGTGTGGGCCAGCTCCTAGCGATCCTTTGTGGGTCAGCTCCTAGAGATTCCGTGTGGGTCATCAGCCGAGCCTCTTAATGGAGTAAGATTATTTTTTAGCTAAAAAAATTCATCTCTACTATCATACCTATGTCATACCTAGTGTAATCTTAGTTTATAACTGTGTGGTACTTTTTTCATGGTAATAACTTGGTGATATTCTTTTGTGTGGCGTAGCCATGTGGTACATTCCTTTGTGGTTTACCTTCCTTTGTGGAACAGTTGAGCTTTGGGGTTTTCGGTTGGACCCTGTGTTTTCTCATGATTGAGATGGGTTTAATTGATAACTTAAGTATATGTTTGATCATATACATAATTCGGGTTGTCACTGGTTTACATGCTTTGTGGTTAATCCTTCGTGGATTTTTCTGAGACCTTAAGGGTCTTGGGGTCCCTAAAGTGTATCGTTATACTCACCCCTACACGAGCTATACCCGCACCGTGTTGTGATGGATTAAAATGATAGAAAACGCTGATCGAGGTTGATAGTACAAGGACATGATGGTGCTTCTAGGTGGACCATGCAGCGTGTTAGTACACAGAGGAGACGGGTGGATGTGGAGTGATGTGGAGAAAATCTATACCCACCCTTCAGGTAGTAACCTAGAGGATGAACCAATATCTTCCTTTATTTTTCTACAGTTGGATTGTATTTCAATTGTATTCGTACTATTACGGTTGGTCTTGTATTCTGACCCCTTTTTACTTTCAGAAATATTTTTTCTATATAGTAGACTTGCATTTTTATCTTGTTATATGATTGGTTGCGTGTGTTTACATGTTATATAGGCAATGCCTTCCCAGTTTTAGGGAATTCACCTTTGGTGCTAGTCACCGTCCCCTGGCCTATGGAAGGCGGGCTTGGGGTTAGTCACGACATGGGCCCTGAGGGGCAGGTCATGACAAGCATAATTGTTTTTCACTGAAACTTCTATAGAATCCCACATTGTGTTTCTAAATTTGGGGATTATATTCATAAAACAGGGAATAGAAATCATAAGAAAATGGAGAGACCAAATAACCATTAAAAAATATCATATATGCATGTCATTGAGATTTAGATTAAAACAATATTATAATACATTGGGAAGGGAGATATTTATTATTAATGTAACATAAAAAATACTTACCCAAAATTAATGGTAGAAATATTAGATAACTCAAATTAAAAATATATATTCCATGGAAAAAGTGTTTGGAATCATGAAACATTAAACACTATTAAATAATAATAACCATACAGATAAATAAATTTTCCCTTTCATTGAAACATATTATAACAAATAATTATGTCCAAAATAATATTCATGGAAAATATTTTGAATAATTATTTGTTACATTGAGTTTGAATAATAATTGGTAAAAAATGCTTCTCACATCTCATTCAAATAGAAAACATGGGAAAAATCATTTGCACATATCATTCACAAATAACACATTCCAAAAAAATTTATTGTGTCTCATTCTTGAAAAAATTCATCATCACATATCATATGAAAACATAACAAGTTTTTAGGTTGAAATATAAGACCCCTCCAATTATCATAGATAATATAAAGGCCACATTAAATTAAGTCATTATTCTTATCATAGATATATATTTTAGAAAATATTATAATAAAAAATATTCCATATTTTATTATAAGAAAAAATGGAATTTGAAAAAAAAAATTACACAATAAGATTGTTTAATAATATTACACATCACTGGTTTTATGAAATTATTTTTTTAGAAAAAAATATCTATAAAATTATATGAAAAATATGGAAGTTAGTTTTTCTAATTTTTTTATAAATATCATCTTAAAAAGACATAATTATTAATTCAAATTCAAAAAAATTCCATATTAAATAATAAAATTCATACATAATAAAAAATAATAATTTTTATGTAATTGTATATTGATAATATAAAAAATTATAAAAAAATGTTATATAAAAGAGAATCATATTATATATATATATATAATTAAAATGAACTTTATTTATTTTGAAATAACATTATTGACATAACCACATAATTTAAAAGACATTGCATCGATATTTTAAAAATAATAATTCGGATTATATAAATCATTTGAGATAAAAACTTCTAGTGTTTCTCATTTTTTTTAATGAAAATTAGTTATAAGTAAAATCACACACACACACACACACACATATATATATATATATAACACAATAAGAATAGATATGAATTATTTTTAATAAAATTATATTTTATTAATCATTCAACTGATTATTAAAAACAATTTTTTTGGGTGAAAGATGATTTAATAAAAAAAATAAGATGTAATGGAAGACAAAAACACCATAGGTTATCGAATTCATTATTGAGTAATTATAATCTTTGTTTGGTGATTAATAAAAAAAGGATAAAATGTAGTTAAGAAGAAATCATTAATTTTAAGGAGAATTTTACATATAACCACTTGAAAGAGGGAAGAAACATAAATTTTATAAAAAGTACCCTTAATAAGGGATATTTAATGATATAAATTATCAACTATAATATCTATACACTACATAAATTGAATTATTTTGTTTACAAAAAAACATGTCTCTAAGAGAGTAATTTATGATGAAATCACATACTATATTAGTAATTTTTGAATCTTTGGCCATTGAAATATTGAGAATTATATGATTCCTTAAAAAAAAACTAATAATATCATGCATTATGAAATAATGTATTTTTTATTTGAACATACTAGATAGAATTAATAAATTGTTATGTAACATTAAATCATATCTAAATTAATGTAAATTCATACATAAACCCCTCACCATTTTTCCCTCTTAAATTAGAGACCCATGAATGATATAAAATGATATTTATTTTTAAATCCCATATACTAGAAGAAAATTATGATGGAAATATGTTGAAGGAAAATTTTCACAAAAAACAGGAAATATGTGGTGTTTTAAATTAAAATGTCGATAAAGAGAAAATGATATGGGAAAATTATTATGTATTAATAAAAAAGTAATAAAAAAATTTGATAGAGAGATGGATTAATGGTAGATTTAAAATTCCCTGAATAAGATAATATTGGTAATTTTATATCCATTAGAGTTTATATACACTATTTAAATGAAATTAGGTTGAAAAAAAATTTGTGTCTCAAAGAAGACTATTTTGAGATATGTCGTTTCTATATTATATAATCATTATTACCACAAAAATAAAATCCTGAATAATCACAATATGTATATTATAATTCATTCTATGAATCATATTATTATTTAATTAATGAAATATTTTCCATTTATTATCAAATTATATTTATTTAAATAATCTATTCTTTCCTACATTAATTTCTTGAGGTTAGTCAATCAAATTTTTTCTAAGTAATGGTATTTTTTCATAAAGATATAAATCATAATAATAAAATAATATTATTTATATGATTTTTGGGTATATTGGAATAGTTTTTATTTATTAAATATATTTTTAAATCCATGCTTGGTGAGAGTTATTGAAATATGAAACTGATTTCTCATAGTAGTTGTAGTCCACAATTAATAATATTGAATAATACAATTTCACAATGAATAAAAGTGAATTAAAGTATATTATAATGGAAAATTTAATAGTTGTAATGACCCATATTTTGAGAAAAAGTTCAATTCCAATGGAATTTATATTTTTTCAATTGGTGGATGGTTCGTTCATTGAACCAAGAATCTAAACACAACTCAATGAGTGTGAACAATGAAAGGTTTTGTTTTTAGTCTTTTTTAAAGGGATGAGGTATTCCTTGGGTATCCAGTTGAGCTTATAAAGAATTTTTCCTAAAAAAATAACAACCAGAGAAGTCTTTCAGAGGTTCAATGTTTGACTAAAACCATGAGACCCTCCAGTTCAAAATGTGTGTCTATACCAGTGGAGTTGGAGGTCTCCCCCAGTTTGGTTTATCCATGTGAGATGGTTCGTACCACTGTGTGGTTTTCTACAAGTATTTGACAGAGGGAAATTGCATGGTTTGTACACAATTTACAGAACTGTGATATTTAACCTTGTGAAACCCCTTCCACAATTGTCAAGAAAACATAGGTTGGGGCACAATTTTGATAGTCATGCATCCAAACCGTGAAATCCAGTTTTTATAGAGAAATTACATTTTATTAACACCCCATATCATATTTTCTTATTCTCAACAGTGGATATCACCTCTTTTTAACCTCCAATAGCTTCATAATCCACTCAATATAGGCATTGATATATCTCATGGATCCCAAATTTGATTAGAACAATATTAATAACATTGGATTAACATCATTAATATTTATAATCCTTTTACTTTTAATTGTGGTGTCTCTTCATACCTATTTAACTATTTTTTTGCGAACACATTCTACCAATTTTCAAGGTGGGCGTATGTTTCTTAATCATTTATAAAACCTGAAGAACATCAAAGAATAATATTGAATGTGTGAATATTATTTACTATAAGGTAGGTGGTCTATAGTTGTTTCTCCATGTATCCATTGAATTATAATAATTGAAGTCTCTTCCGGTGGTGGGTATGTTGGGAATATCCTTAAAATGAGTTCTCATTACTAAATTGTAATATGAAATATGTATTACACCTTTTGAATCTTCATATGTACTACTAGTAAGTCAAACATAATTCTTTCCACCCCTTTGTGTGTTCCAATTGTTTTATCACCTTTTGTATAGTTGTTTAAAATAATGTAATTCATTCTTATAATTAAACATGGACTATAAATGCTTTTTCCATTTTTAGGCATGTTTATATACCATAAAATTTATTATCCATGTTTGGTCACATTCTAATATTCTTCATTTTTTGTATATTGAGTTATTCCCCTTGAATGTGACTCATGGTTACATGAAGTGAATAGTTTTTTGAATAAGAATCACGATTTATAATAAATCCCTCAGATGATGTGCGATGTCTTATAAAATAAAAATAGTTGATTAGTGTTTTAAGTATTTCATGTCCTTATCTAATTGTTATTTTATTATTCCCTTATAATTTTTTAGACATATAGAATGCTTATAACATTTCCTCAAATTAAAATATTAAATGGAATTGTATTGGTTAGAATGACCACACCACTTTCTATATTTAAACCAACACAACATAAGTCAATTTTTATAAATGTTACTCCATTGTCTATATTTTTTTTTATCTAAATAGGAATTGAATTATTATTAATATTCATAATCCATTGATAGTGGTTTTGGAATGATGGTAAGGGTTCAGTTGGTAATGAAAATTCATGCTTCCTTACATAGGGTGTTAAGATTGACGTCTCACACCATTGATACTATTTAGATAGTTTTCATGACACACCATTTCCCATGTACTAGTAATTTGAATGAAGAAACACCAATTATATCAAGTTTTGAGAACAACACCTATCATTCTTTATGAGATATGTTACCTGTACCCTTTTCTTTAGCTTACGAGATTTTCTATACATCTTATGGATGACGGAGTTAGGCTACAGTCCAGCCGATAGATAATATTCAAGGTATATGGACACTAAAAACCGCACGTACATATTTTATATTGGTTGATGAAACATATAACTAAACTAATTATATCATTACTATATATATAGTTACATACAAACAATCATTGAAGCCATGCGTTGAAGAAAGTAGAGGAGCTATGGGTCCTTTATAAACCTGATATGGATGGTATCTATTTTTTATAGAATTGGAGAATATTATATATATATTGGAAAATTAATTTAAATTATATTCATGGAATGGATTTCTCTTCACACACTATTGGTGGTGTCTTACTGATATTTCATCTCACACCCTTTTCAGGACACTCGTACAGTAGTGTACTAGATCTAATGACACGTCTAATAGAATATAGATTATTGCTTGTATTGACTTGATTCATCATGGTAGTTTGAAGTATATGACAATGCTGTATTTCAGGAAGGATGTGGAGTTCACCCTCAAAGATTTCAATTCATTTATTTATTCATTTATTTTAATTTTTTTTTGTTCTTTATGTCTATATTTTGTTTTTATATATGTCCATTTTGATATGAATGTATTATTGTATATTGGTGTTGGTCATTTGTATTCTTTTGAATCTATTGTTCCAGTAATCCTCCATTAATTTATTACTTCATTCATTATTATCTATCATTAATTTTATGATATACCTCTATGATTATCATAACATGATGTTATATTCTCCCCAATATCACCTCCTAAAACCCCGGCTATATTATGGAAGCCTCTATCCTAAGAGGTGTCCCTATTGAGTCCATGGGGTGACTGGTCTCGCTACTGGTCTTATATGAAATTGGGTATGTATGTTACAAAGTGGTTTTAATGGCTTCATGTTCCTTTTTCATAATATTTTGTATTGGTATATAGGATCCTAATAATGTTTCTACACGTGGTAAATAGTCGTGTCTGGGAGTGATCAAACCACCCCCAAAGGAAAGACCAATTCTATAGGGATGGAATTGTTGTTTGTGTTATTCATCATTATATGGAATTATTATTTCATCATGAGTGATGGGATTAATTTTAACAAAATATTTACTTATGATTTTTTTTATATTTTAGCATTTGATTCGTATAAGAATGGAAGTATAATTACTTGTACAAATATAGACACCAAGAGAATCAAATGCTATGCATATTTCATACAATGTAGTTTTGTTTGTAGGATGTCCAGTAATTGTTATAATGTTCCATGTCTGATATTTATCCAGGTTGTTCTATACCATTTTATGTATATAAGTTATATGATTAGTTTTATACATGTTTAGGTATTTATCTAGAATTAATGTCCATATAACATGCTTCGGTCATTTATTAAACTTGTTAATCTTCTTCAATGAGTAGGTAAATTTATTTCATGCATCCCGGTTATTTAGTATGTATTATATATATATTATTCTTATATGTTTATTAGCGCACTCTTTTATGTTTACATATTGTGATAACATTACATGTTATGGTTTTTATATATAATTTTTTGAATGGACTCAATATATTGGTTGTGATTAAACATGATCCAGTTTTCAGTTGTATGGTGTATAGTGTAACATAATGATATTTTCCAAATTGTTTTTCCTTTATTGAATTATTTTTTCTTCTCAATATTTTTCATTTTACTAGAAACTGTAAATAATTAACTATATAAGTATATTAAAAAACTATGTCAAAAATTCGTTTCACATGAAATACCAACTTAGCTTGTGCAACACATAACATCAAATAGGCTAACGCTTCAGGAAACACTGACTTTGGGTATGATGCACACAACACTGAGTTTCTAAAAAACAAATTTTTTTAATTTAATTATTTAATTTTTATAATTATAACCTATCCATTAAATATAGTAACAACTTATTTTAAAATATTTTTTATATTAATGAAACATATTGATAAGGAAATATAACATTTTTTTGGTAATGTCCTTTTTTGTTAAAAATATTATTTTTAGGAATGAACCACATATAATAATAAATATAATTTTATAAAATTTTATAAATTTAATTTGATAAAATGATATTAATATTTTAATTCAGATCATAGAAATCTTCCTCGGTTTATTTTGTTGTATTTTTCTAAGAAACGCCATATTTTGATAAATAGTGAAAAAACCCTCTTTTTAGAAAGAAACTGCATTTTTTCTAATTAATATTAATGATAAATGATGTTATAAATATTTTTAAATGTCATACTAGATTCATGATACGTCTATTAATAAAATTTTATTCATTAGGATCAATTCCACAGTGATACTAAAATTAAAATCTTAACAAATATTTGAACATTTTCCATCATTAAAACCTCATTATTTCATCTTGTCTATAAGATTAACACTAATCCTAATATTGATTCTTATGTGAATTGAATTTTAAAAAACTTGAGGAAACATTTTATTTAGTATAATATTAATATTATATTAAATCCATGTTAATATTTGAAAAAACTAATTTGTAAAACTGATTAAAAATAATCATTGTAATTAATGCCAAATTATGCTTATTTAGAGACTAAACCATAAAATTATGGGAAACAATGACCTCTACAAAAGTTAAAAACCCATTGTATGACTTTATTTCATCCAAAAACCTTCCATTATTTAGTTTTTATAGTTTGGTAATAATTGTTTTAGGTAATAAATTGTTCACACCAAATTTATTTCTAAATACTCTATGTGAGTCATTGTCCTTCCCTACAAAAGGTGACGAGCACTACCCATTCATGACACCTCTCAACCCCCTTATGTTCATCCACGAACTTCCCTAATTTTATCCCAAAAATCATTCATTTTACTTTGAATCCTCCCTTTGGGCATAAACCCTCACATGGAAACCATTTGGAATAAGCCAATATGAGTAACCCGATTTAGAGGTAATATCTTCTTTCAAGCTATATTACTTTATTTTCCTTCTCAACCCCCTACACTCATTTTCTTCTATTATTGTGTTACAAAACCATTATTATCCATATACTATAAAATATTTATGAACCTTTTTTGACCTACACTTAAACACACCTTTATCAAATAGATGTTGAATATACTGTTTCTTTTTATGGTGAAATATTGCCTCACAAAACAATGATTGTTCATTTCTCATTTACGACCAATTATGTGTCCATTATTATAGAAAATTTATTTATTTATGTAACATATTATGTTTATTATGTCTTTAACCTTATATATTCTTTTTGTAACACACATATTTTTACCTTACTTTTGGTGTTAATACGATAATCTCATTTGTGGAATTGTTGAATATCGCACCATCAACGCAATGTGATTCACTCACACACCATGTGGAATGTATTAAAAATTGGTTTAATGAACATATATAATACATATGATATATTAATTCTACTGTAATAGTTATATATATAAACATACATAAATATACATATGTCATATACATACTTTCATCTAACGTGATAATAAAAAAGGAAACAATGATCATGTGTTTGAATGTTTTACTGTCTCCCTGAACTATGTATTTCATTTAATAATTAATTATGAAATAAATTATTATAATTAAAAATAATATATATACCTTATATTAATATAATTTTTTATATTCATGAATGATGATATAACTATAAGGACAAACAATATAAAAAATTAAGACACTTGCAAAGAAAAAATGAAATGAATACCTGAAGTGAAGATTTTTTATAGGATAATGTACAATAGGGTAATATAAAGTCTTAATAAGACAATATATGGTATTATTTATAATAATATATTGCTTTAATATATTTATAATCAACTTATATTTATTATACCAGAATCATGTACGAGCACAGAGAGAGCCAAGGCACAAAGTAAGGGGAATTTTCATCTCACAATTTATTTATGTGAGATTCATGTTTTGAACACCACCCATTAATTTTTAGGGTGTATGTACATAAAATTGTTTAATTTAATTTATATTATATCTAAACTAATGGTTATTTACATATCCATTTTTCAATACTTCTTTCATAGGGTTTAACATTCAAAAGTTACCAAACCGGTAAAACAATTTTTCCTTAATTTTTCGTTATTTGAGACTCATGTTTTGTAATGAACCTAAAAACTTTTTCAGGGTGTATATAATTATATTGTACATGTTATATCACTAATATACTTATTTGTGTGATATATTAAGCATCATGAGATTTTCCTTTCCTCTATAGAGATTATGATCCCACGTATCCAAGTTATTTGAGTTTATTAAGATAATATTATTTTTTTGAGGATATTTATATTTTGGATACGTTTGAGGAAATATATCCAGAATATTCATTATTGTAACACCCCAAGATTCTACGGTACGCTTCTCTTTGAATAATGTGATAGCGTGTGTTGTACGCAACACCGAGTTCTAACACACCATAACCAATCAAACTAGCTGTTATGAATAGTAATACCTACTTTTTGAAATTATATATATTTTATATTTCAAAATGGACTTCATTTTTGGATTCTGAATATCTAATTTATCCTAAGGTGAGATTTTGGTACTTTCCGGATAACTTTAATATTTTGATGAATAGTGAAAATTACTAAATTTTAATTAAAAACATCTTTTTTAATCAAAATAATTAATAGTGATAAATTATTAATTTGAGTGGTTTTAAACTATATTTATAGTATATTTTTACCATTTAATACAATGTTTGTCATTGGACATAATTTTACAATTAAACCAGACATAAACATGTGTCAATCTTTTGATTGTTATTATCTCTTAAAAACACGCTTTTTGTTTTAACAACGGGAATTAATTTTTAATTAATTTCTTCCACTTCTGTGTTTTAAATTTGGAAAAATTGATTCCATATTTGGAATCAGTATGTTCAGATTGTGTAAATAGATAACTTTTATTTTTAGACTTTTTGAATAATTACTTCGGTAAGTATTTTATTTACCATGGTTAATGGTAAATCCGGTAAATAAGGGTTAAAAACATAATATTATAATAATACTAAATTACCCTAAAACATGTACTAGCCTTATTGGTTGATACATGTTCGACCATAGGCATCTTTGGGTCAATTTTGGGACCCCACGGAGCCACTTGTTGGTGATAGGGACACTTAATTTTAATTAAGTTAAAATGAATACAAAAATGACACAAGCATATATCATTTAGAAAAAAAAAATTACATAGGTTTATATATGTTGTAATTTCTACTATAAATATTCATTAGAAAGATAAAACTATTTCATACATAAAGGTATTTTATTTATAATTTTTATAGATTACATAAGTTAATTTATTTATGACACAATGATGATGCAGTAATTACTATAATAGTGAAAATTTAAAATAATTGATATTATAAATAACCAAATAAATATAATTTAAGACTTTTAAGGAATTAAAATAATTTTCTATGATAATATGACATATTATGATTTATTTAATTAACATTGTTCTATGTAATAATTCTGTTATGAGTTTCACAAAAATCAACTATTGAATAGTGTCAAAATTGACATAAAAGAGTTTTTAAAACAAATATTATATTATTAATTGATATTAAATTCCTAAAAATCTAAGGTTCGTCCAAGAGACTTATCTCATAATAGGTTTATCATTAATGGACCACTTGGGGGTCACTTGGATGTATATTGTATGTTTATTAACCATATAATATAAAAATACAAAGAGACATTGTAAAAGTGAAACTAATTAACTTAGAGTTAATACTTAAAGATAAGGTTAATATAAGTACCCAAACCTATCTAAATTCTATTGGTTGAGTGGTTTTCGACCCATCCCCACCTTAAAATTTAAATAATCCACATTGGAGCCATTAGAAACCAAACATGAATTTATTATAAATTAATATTTATAGCTTTTCCAAAGGTGCCCCTCACCCCTCTTATAAAAGGGCACTCCTCCTTATCATTTCTTAACACCATCAAAGCCTTTTGGTTCGGCCAAACTATGCCCCAATACTCTCCAAACATCCCTAACTACAACCGAGAGGCCTTATTTGCATCAGAAATCCAGCCTAAGGAGTCCTTTTGATCAAATCAAAAGGAAGAACCCGAAGAAGAGGTAATGATTTCACCACCCTTTTCCAAGTTCCTTTCTTCTTCCACTTCTTCTTTCCTTGTTATTACCATTATAAAAATATTAACTCCAGTATCATATATATACTATGATGTTATTATAAATATGGTACGACCATATTCAGTATTCTATCCACCCTTTGAATAACATGTCACCATATGTGCGTACGTACGGCTTACTGTCTCCACATCGTGGTGTAATTATTATTCAATATATTATTATTTGGATGGGTATAATAATGTTGTGTAACTCAAGTAAATAATAAATAAAACATGTTAATGATTCTGTATATATGATATACCATCCATTTATATTTTATTTTAATATCAAAAGAATGATATTGTCGCTCGTGCGTACGTATGGACTACCGTCTCCACGAACACGATGAGATTCATTCTCCATCGTATCCATTCAAGTATAATTCTCATTTGATGATTAATAATAGTATCTAAGGACTTGATATCATTTTGGATATGATTAAGATACAACCTATCCATTACAAACATGGTTTACGTAACAAAACATATAAAAGGAAACAAGTAAGTTAACACCCAAAACAACGATAATACTAAGATATTATTAACATATCAATGTTAAAAGATCATATATGATATCATATTAATGTATATGATTCTTTTATAATTTAATAAAAATTATTAAACCATTATACATGAGGTTAACCTACCCCAACCAAGGAAAAGTACAAGGTAAGGGTTATTTCACAATCTCTTCATTATTCGAGGTTGTTTATACATAATAATCTACTGGGATATCTTTATCATCCACATCCATGTTTCATAAAAATGAATTTCAAAACATTTTTACTATTTACTAGAATATGGGATAAAGTCATTTATACCCTTGTTTTAATTTTTATAAGAGGTTTATAAAGGAATCTTTCCGTCATTTTCCAAACAAGGTGCTTTTAACATTTTCGACAAAATAAAGGTAAAAATGTTTTTTTTAACTTATACGGTGGGTGCGGTTATTTTCCGCCGTTATAAAATCGTCGAAGCTTCCATTACAATCTTATAAGAATATTTTGAAATAAAATGTTTTATTTTATAAATATATGACTCTTAAATGATTTCAAAATAGAAAGAGATATTTCTCTAAAAAGAGTTTTGATTTCATCTATGTCAACATCCTTTGATGAATTTTATGCTAATTTGAAGTTGATTTATTATACAAAACATATATATTGTATTGAAGGTTTTGTGATATGTTTGACTATGGATGTGCTATTTTTTATACCATTCATAGTTTATGGTGAATGTATTGACATTTTGTATGCTAGTTTTAATACGAATGTTTTTGTTATGTTTAAACCTGTTCATATGGGAATGCATTGGACTTAATATGTGACGGGTGGAGCCCTCTATAGCTCCTTGATGCATCGGTAGGTCTCATGAGACTAACTAGTGTCTTGGAACAAGGCCTTGACAAAATCTTATTTTTAGTCTTGGCACGAGGCCTTGGCTATGTGGTTATGATAGTCTGCATTATGCATTCCATCATTATGAAAGTGGTTATTGATATTGCATGTGATTATTCGATTAGTAGAATATCCATGTGAATAAGTTAATGGAATTATTTCATTTTACTTTTTCCATACTATGTTGAATTTCAAGTTTAAAAGGCTTTTGTTTTAGTTATACATTGCCTTAAATATTTATTCTCATTTATGAAAGTTTCCACTATATTGTTATCCTTACTGGGCATTTGAGATCACCCCTTTTCTGTGTTTTATTTTTCCCAGGAAGTAAAGAAGTAAATTATGAATGACCTGCAGGGATATTATGTGGGGATATAAATGTGGAATATGGAGACAATATATTGTTTTAGTAGTTTTTCACTTTATGATGTAATGTAAAACTTTATGAATGTATCTAGTGTTTCCAAGGATATTAAACCAATCGGTCTTTCGAGATTTGATCTTTCTTGTGATCATGCCAATGTTATGTAATAATGCACCAACTCTGGTTAAATGGGGTCAGGGCGTTACAATTATATTCATTATATTTGATTTAATCAACAAAAAATCATTTTTAGTACCATTTTTTCCACTATTTAGTACATAAGATAATTTTTTAATAAAATTGGATTTCCTCTCTCTTCGGTCAGAAATCCATTGTATTCAAAAACCATGTTTTCAAAAATGTTTTAAAAAACATTTTCATAATATCTATAAAGATATATTTAAATGAAAAAGGATTTTAAAAATGTCCAAAAATATTCCATTATAATTTTTCAGTGTTATTTAATTAGAAATTGGTTTTCAAAATGTCTTATGTTATTAAAATCATATCCAAAGAAAGAGGAATATTTTTCTCAAAAACTGTTTTTGAAAGTCCTTTCAAAATTATATCCCATCTAGGATGAAATACATTGGTCTTTATAATTACTTCATGGGGAAATTATTCAATGTTTCCATTCATATTTGTTTCCTAAATAATTTTTTTTGATGGCATGATGTTTGTGAAGAACATTTCTCTTTCACGGGTTACATGATTTGGAAACCCTCTTTTTTCACATGTTATGTTTATGATGAAATTATTATGAAACCAACATCATTCCATAGATATTGATATGTTTAAATGTTTTTGATACCCATTTTACTTTATGGGTTAATATATGTACATTTATTATATTGTGAATCATGTATGAATAATTATATTATGTTATAGGTGTGACCTATATCTATCTCCAATGCATTAGATGATGATTTATATCTCATGAGATAGACAGGGATGGAATAAGGGATTACATGGTTTTGTAAATTGAGAATGGAATGCTAGTTTAATTGGTTTGGTAATACTGATATGGAATAAGGGTATACTCAGTTTAGTAATACAGGGATGGAATGAGGGTTCACCCTATCCAGTAAATGTCTTGGTCCACTAATATGGTCATGGGATTGATGCCTTGGATACTATGGAAATCATTATATGATTATGTATAAACACAATTCCATTTCGTTCTATAATGTTATGCTTTCTGTCTTATTCCATTTAATTCCTTTTGATTCATGTCTTATAAACTAAAATACATTATTCCACGATTCATGTATGTGATCTTTTATATATTGGGTATGATATTCTATTTTTATGATCATGTTCTCAAACCCTTATGCTCATGTTTATTCTTACATTTCTCCCTTGTTTACCCTTACAGACCATTTTTTCTCACCCCTATTTATGTTTCTATCCCCAGTTCATGAAGGTATGTATTATGTTTTATGTTTATAAAAAGGGTACTAGTCGTGAAGAACCTAATGGTAGATAATATATCTCACATATGTACAATTTTTCATGTTTCCATTTTCCCAAAGGCACTATACCAACTACAGTCTTTGGTTATCTTTTTCAATAATTTTTATGTATTCTGCATATGTAATGAAATGTTAATATCTGAAAAACAAGGATTTATATTTTTAGTATCAGAGCATACATATAGTAAACCTTTGGCAAATATGATTAGAAACACAATGTGATATTCCTATGTTGGTTTATAAGTATATGTCTTGGGATTTCTATTAGGATAAGTATAAGGATGACATAAAATTTTGGAAAATGTACTAGAATTTTGGTGAAGGTTAGAGTGAGTGGTCTTCTAGAAAAACATCCATGTCCAGATACTAGTAGTGGATGTGTGTAACACCCCGAACCTAGTTACCCAGAGTCGGTGCATTTTTACATTACATTGGCATGATCACAAAAGACAATGTCTCGAAAGAACGATTAGTTTAGTAGCCTTGCAATCACTAGATATATTCACAAAGTTTACATTACATCATAAAATTAAAACTACAACAACATAGTCTCCATAGTCTACACTCTTATCCCCTAATACTATCCCAGCAGGTCATTTATAAAATACTTCTTCACATCCTAGAAAAAATTAAACACAGAAAGGGGTGAGCACAAATGCCCAGTAAGGATAACAATATAGTGGAAACTTTCATAAATAATCATAAACATTTAAGGAAATGTATAACTAAAACAAAAGCCTTTTAAACTTGAAATTCAGCATAATATGGAGGAAATAAAATAAAATAATTCAATTTACTTATTCACGTGGATATTCTACTAGTCGAATAATCACATGCAATATCAATAACCACTTTCGTAATGATGGAATGCGTAATGCCAGACTATCATAACCACATAGTCAAGGCCTTGTGCCAAGACTACAAAAAATATTTTGTCAAGGCCATATTCCAAGACACTAGTTTGTCACATGAGACCTACCGATGAATCGAGGAGCTATAGCGGGCTCCACCCATCATATATTAAGTCCAATGCATTCCTCATATGAATAGGTTTAAACATAACATAAATATTCGTATTAAAAATAGAATATGAAATGTCAATAATTTATTCATAAACCATGAATGGTATAAAAATTACACATCCATAGTCAAAAAAATCACAAAACCTTCAATAAAATATGGAAGTTTTGTATCACAATAAATCAACTTCAAATAATCTTAATATCCATCAAAGGATGTTGACATAGATGAAATCAAAACTATTTGAGAGAAATATCTTTTTTTTAAATCATTTAAAAGTAAAATTATTATAAAATATAACATATACATTGAAAATGTTCTTATAATCTTGTAAGGGAAGCTTCAACGATTTTATAATGGCGGAAAATAGCTGCACCCGCCGTATAAGTTAAAAAACATTCTTACCTTAATTATGTTGAAAAGGTTAAAAAGGACCTTGTTTGGAAAATGACAGAATGATTCCTTTATAAACTTCTTATAAAAAGTCAAAAAGGGTATAAATTACTTTATCCCATAGTCTTTAAAATATTAAGAATTATTTGAAATACATGTTTATGAAACATGGATGTGGATGATAAAGAGGTCCCAATAGATAATTACGTATAAACAACCTTGGATAATGAAGAGATTGTGAAATAAACCCTTACATTGTAATTTTACTTATTCAATGGTATGATAAACTCTTTTGTAATAGTTTAAAAAATGTTATTAAATTATATAAGAAACATATACATAATTATGATATCATATATGATCTTCTAATAATGCTTTGTTAATAATATTTTAGTATTATCGTCGTTTCGGGTGTTAACTTACTTGTTTTATTTTATATGTTTTGTTACATAAGTCATGTTTGTTATGGATAGGTTGTATATTATTAATATCCATAATGATATAAAGTTATTATACATTACTTTTAATCATCAAATGAGAATTATTCTCGAATGGATACGATGTGGAATGAATCTCATCGCGTTCTTGGAGATGGTAGTCCGTACGTACGCATGAGTGACAATATCATTCTTTTGATATTAAAATAATATATAATTTGGTGTTATATCATATATAAAGAATCATTATCATGTTATATTTATTATTTTAATTAATTATACATTATTATTATACCCATCCAAATAATAATATATGGAATAACAATTACACCACGACATGGAAACTGTAAGCCGTACGTACGCATGTATAGTGACATGTCATTCAAAGGATGGATAGAATACTAAATATGGTTTTACCATATTTATAATAAATCATAGTATATATAATATACTGGATTTATTGTTTTACAATGTAAATAACAAAAAACGAAGAAGTGGAAGAAGAAAGGAACTTGAAAGAGGGTGGTGAAAACATTACCTCTTCTTCGAGTTCTTCCTTTTGATTTGATCAAAAGGGATCCTTAGGTTGGGTTTATAATCAAAATAAGGCCTCTAGGATATATTTAGGGACGTTTATAGGATAATATGGTAGGTTTTGGATGAACCAAAAGGCTTTGATGGTGTGAATAATTTGTTAGAAGTGGTGTACTTTTATAAGGGAGAGGAGGGGCTCTTTAGAAAAAACTTAAAGTATTATTTTATAATTAATTAATATTCGGTTTCTAATGGCTCCAAAGTGGATTATTCAAAGTATAAGTTGGGGAAGGGTGTAAATCCTTTCAACCAATGTATTTTAGACAGGTTTGGGTCAATATATAAACCTTATTGTTTAGTTTTAACTCTTAGTTAATTAGTTGGACATTTACCATGTCACTTTGTATTTTTATATAATATAATTAATAAACTTACTCTATACATTCAAGAGACCCAAAAGTGGTCCATTAATGATAAAAATATAATTATATAAGTCCTTTGGCCTATATTTAGATTTTTAGGCATTGTATATCAATTAATAATATAATATTTGTTTTAAAAACTCTTTTTTGTTAATTTTGACACTATTGGGTATTTTGTTTTCGATAAATTCATAACAGCATTGTTAATTCAAAAAAAAATTCATATCACCAGTCCTAAAATGTAATATTAACCTAGATAATTACTTTAATTCATAAAAAGTTTCAAATTACATTTATTTTGATATTTATAATATCAATTATTTGATTCATTCATTAATAAGGAAAATACTACATCTCTATTGTGTCAAAAATAAATTTAATTAATAAATGTTTTAAAATTATAAATAAAATAAAATTATCGTGGAAATATTTTTATCTTTCTAATTAATATTTATAGTCCAAAATATATCATATATAACCCTGTAAAAAGTGTTTTTCTAAAAGATATATGCTTGTGTCATTTTTGTATTTACTTTAACTTAATTAATATAAAGTATCCCTATCACCTACAAGTTGCCTCCCTAGGGTCCCAAAATCGACACAAAGAAGACCATGGTCGTACATGTATCGACCAATAAGGTTAGGACATGTTTTAGGGTAATTTAGTATTATTATAATATTATTTTTTACCCTTATTTAACTTATTTACCCTTTAACCATGGTAAACAAAATATTTACCGAAATAATTATTAAATTTTTTTAAAAATAAATGTTACATATTTACACAATTTGGACATCCTAATTCCAAATATGGAATCCATTTTTCCAAATTCAAAAGACACAAGTGGAAGAAATTAATTTAAAATTTATTCCTGCTATCAAAACAAAAATCGTGTTTTTGGGAAATAATAACTATAAAAAATTGACACTTGTTTATGTCCGATTTAATTGTGAAATTATGTACAATGACCAAAATTGTCTTAAATGGTAAAAATATATTCTAAATATACTTTAAAACCATTCAAAATCATAATTTATCACTCCTTATTATTTTCATTAAAAAAATTGATTTTAATTAAAATTTAGTAATTTTTACTATTAATCAAAATATAAAAATTATACGAAGAGTACCAAAATTTCACCCTAGGATAAATTCGATATTCCCAATCCAAAAATGAAGTCTATTTTGAGAGATAAAATTTATAAAATTTCAAAAATTGGATATTACTATTCATAACTACTAGTTTGATTGGTTGTGGTGTGTGTTAGAACTCGAAGTTGTGTACAACACACGCTACTGTATTATTCAAAGGGAAGTGTACCGTGGAAGCTTGGGGTGTCAAATTCTACCCTCCTTAAAATAACTTCATCTTCGAAATTTTTAGAAAATTATTGCATAATAAGACTCAGGTGGTTCTTCATCATAGGTTCCTCGGGTTCCCACGTTGCTTCTTCGATCTTATGGTTTCTCCACAAAAATTTTACCAGAAAAGTCGTCCAGTTTCTCAGTACTTGTTCTATCATATCAATAATCCTAATGGGCTCTTCACAATAAGATAGATCAAGTTCCAGTTCTAATTCCTCATAGGTGAGTACATGTGTTGGGTCAGGCATGTATTTTCTCAATAGTGATATGTGGAACACATCGTGAACTTTGGAGAGACTTGGCAGCATTTCCAAATGGTAAGCTACAACCCCAATTTGATTTAGAATTTCAAAAGGTCTGATGTACATGGGACTCAATTTACCCTTCTTACCGAAACATATAACTCCCTTCCATGGAGATACCTTCAAGAAAAAAATATTTCCTACCTGAAATTCCAAATACTTCCTTCAGTTATCGGCATAGCTCTTCTGCCTATTTTGAGCTGCTTTGATGTGGTTTTGGATTACCTTTACCTTTTCCATCATTTAATCCACCAGTTTTGGGCCTACGAGTTTTCATTCCCTAACATCATCCCAACAGGATGGTGTGTGACATCTTTTTCCATATAACGCTTTATATGGTGCCATCTGAATACTTGTATGGAAGCTATTGTTATAGGAAAATTCCACCAGAGGTAAATATTGATCCGAAATACCCTAAAAGTCATGTGAGAATGATCTAAACATCTCTTATAAGGTTTGTATAGTCCGTTCTAATTGACTATTTGTTTGAAGGTGGTAGGCTGTGCTAAAATGAAGTTCAGTATCCAAGGCCTTCTGAAGACTCTTCCAGAATCTTGAAGTAAAACGGGGATTATGATCCGAAAATATCGATATCGGAACTCCATGAAGTCTCACAACTTAATTAATATATAGTCATGCAAGATGTTCAAGTGGTTGATCTTATCTTATAGCAAGAAAATGGGATGACTTGGTAAGACGATCAATAATGACACATATTGCATCATTCCTTCTAGGAGTCTTTGGTATCCCCATGACAAAGTCCATTGTAATATTATCCCATTTACACTGAGGTATGGGAAGAGGTTGCAATACTCCTCCAAGATGTTTCCTTCTAGCTTTCAATTGTTTACAAACAATACATCTTCTCAAAAAAATCAGCAATATCCCTCTTCATGTTGACCCACCAAAAATGTTCCTTCAAATATTTATACATTTTGGTGCTCCCATGGTGTATAGAGAAATTTAAGCTATGAGCATCATCTAAAAATTCCGTTGTTAGATCAGGTATATCAGGAACACAAAGTCTCTTCCCAAATTTCAAAATTCTTTCTTCATACACAAAGTCTCTCAATCTCCCATCATTCACAGCTTTAATCTTCTTTTGAAACTCTTCATCACCGGTCTGAGAACTCATTATACTTTATATTAAATATGGTTTGGCAAACATTTCAAAAAGTATCAATGTTTCACCTTACATGGTAATTCCCATATCCATATTCACTAGATCCTTGAAAATTGGATCCCTTTCAATTCTCATATTGTTCAAAACACCATGATATTTTCTTCCCAAAGCATCTTCCACCTTATTTTCATTCCCAGGGAGGTAGTTTATCGTGCAATCATAATCCTTGAGTCATTCAAGCCATCTCCTTTGACTCATGCCGAGTTCTTTTTGTGAGAAAATATACTTCAAACTCTTGTGATCAGTATAAATCTCACATTTTCCACCATAGAGGTAGTGTCTCCATATCTTCAAAGAAAAGATCACAACTGCTAACTCAAGATCATGAGTAGGATAGTTTTTCTCATGAATTTTCAACTATCATGATGCATAGGCAATAACTCTATCATTATACATAAGGACACAACCAATTCCTTTCTTCGATGCATCATTATAAATAATGAACCCATCATTCCCCAATAGTAGAGTCAATATAGAAGAATTCACTAATCTTCTGTTCAGTTCTTCAAAAATTCTTCACACACTTTTGTCCAAACAAATTTAACCCCTTTACGTGTGATTTTCGTTACTGGATTAGACAATCGTGAAATGTTCTGGACGAAACGCCGATAATAACCTGCTAAGCCAATAAAAATGCATAGCTCAGTTATACTCATCGTTGCAGGATATTCTTGGATTTATCTTGTCTTAGAAGGATCAACAGAGATTCCATCCTTAGAGACAATATGGACAAGAAAAGAAATATCCTGAATCCAGAATTCACACTTCCTAAACATCCCATCTAATTCATGTCTTCTAAGAGTATTCAGGATTATGCACATGTGATTTTCATGATCCTTGTAGCTTTTAGAGTATTCCAAGATATCATAAATAAATACAACCACAAAATCATCGAGATATTTCTTGAAACTTTTATTCATTTGATCCATGAATACAGAGGGTGAATTAGTTAATCCAAATGGCAGTATAATAAACTCGTAATGCCCGTACCTGGTTCGAAATGTTGTCTTCATAATATCATCCTTCTTTACACACAACTGGTGGTATCCAGATCGAAAGTCAATCTTCGATAATTATCGAGCTCCATGAATTTGATCAAATAAATCTTCAATGCGTGGTAGGGTATACTTGTTCTTTGTTGTTATAGTATTGATCTCCCTGAAGTCAATACATAACCTCATAGATCCATCTTTATTTTTATAAAAAAGGACAGGGGCTCCCCATGGAGAAACACTAGGGTGAATAAATCCATTATTACTCAATTCCACTAGTTTTTCATTTAGTTCAACTAATTCCGCAGTGGCCATCCGATAAGGGGTCTTCGATATAGGCCTTGATCCAGGAATTAAATCATTGGAAAACTCAACTTCTCGTTCTGGAGGATGTCCAGGTAAATCTTCTGGAAACACATCTACATATTCTATAACAATAGGTACATCCTCTATTTGAGCATTCCATTCATCACCCACAGTGATTTCATTCTCTTCCTCCCCAGTAATTGAATTTATTTGGACTAATGGGGGTTGATCTAGGTAAGAATTAGGTGGTGATGATTCCGCTCTAAAGATAAGGTGTTTCTTATCATCATTATCAAAAATGGTAACCTCCTTCTTCTTACAATCAATTTTTGCATCATTGTCCAAAATCCAATCCATACCAAGGATTATATCAAATTCAATCATAGGTATGACTATGAGATCAGTGGATAAAGAACATTTACGTGCTCTAATGGGGATTGATTCACAAATCTTTGTGGCTAAGATACTTACCATAGGAGTTTTAATTTACAACTCCCTTGATAAATCAGATTGGAAATATCTAATTTTCTTAGAAAATTGAGAAGATATGAAACAATTCGATGACTTGGAATCAAATAAAGCATTGGCTAAACATGAGGAAACCATTAAATTACCTGCCACCATGTCTTTCGGAGGTTCTACCTCAGTAGTAGTGATAGTGGAAGCCTGGCCTTGATCCCTTGGCCTTCTCTGAGATAATTTTCCTTGACTCTTAGGAAATTAATTTGGATAAAGTCCTATCTCCATAAAATTTTAGCATTAGACATCAGTAGCTTCCTTATTCCCCTTGCAATCACGAGCTTGGTGGCCATTTTCACCACACTTGTAAAAGAATCCCATTCCTTTTAAGTAAGTACCGGGGTGTTTCTTCCCACATTTACTGCAGGATGGATATTCAACTTTTCCCTTCTTCCCCTTATTTCCATTCCCAGAGTGATCAACATATCTCTTTTCTCTTTCTTTGCCTTAAAGTCATAAGACTTAGAGAATTGTTTTTCTGTATTAATAGCATATGGGACAATATATTTGTATGATGAGAAGGATTATGACACTAATTATCGACAAAGAAATTGTTTTAACCCATTAAAAAATGATAAATATTACTTCTTGGGTTATGTATATCATCTCCAGCATACCTTGATAACCTTGTAAAGTTAGCCTCATACTTTATAACATTCTCATCCTACTTTTGTATCAGACTCCAAAATTGCCTTTCCATATCTGCCCAATGGTCACGAGGAAAGTATTTTTCTATGAAAAGATCTTTGAACTATCTCCATTAAATATTTGATACTTCATCACCTTCCTTTGTGTTTTGTATCAATGACCACCATTGATCAGCATCTCCAGTGAGGCGATAAACTACCATGATAACATTCTCCCTTTCACTACTTCTCAAATCCTGAAATATTTTTTCTAGGGAACTTATCCATTGCTCAAATACCAATGGATTTTTACTCCCATTTAAGGATGGTGGTTGTTTCCTCATAAAGCGATCTAACATTGATCCTCCATGCTGTGGATCAGGGTGCTCCATATGGCTAAGGTTATTATTCATAACCAGAGTGAGTTGTCCCAGTATGGTGATTGGCTGATCAGAACCAGTTGCATCACCAGCTCCTCTATAATTATCCTGAGTAGGAGGGAAATCCCTATATGGAGTGCGTGCATTGATACAGTTTCCATTTCTTCCACTAGGCTCCATTTCAAAAAAATGGCATAAACTAGATCTGTTTATAAATCAAAATACACAATTCCATACTTGTAAAACACTTAACATAAATTGAACTTTTTATGGATATAATCCATAATCATAAAAATGTTTTCTTTGAGGAATTATATACTCATAAACCCTTCATAATGTTTTGTAAAAAATTAGAATTATCCTAAGAATATCCCCTGAGTGTGTTGAAACCAAGTGTGCCGCAAGGCCCATTGTCATGCACTAGTTCCCATTCGAGTCTAGCTTAGAGTTGTGTTTTCGGGTTTTACCCCTAGCTACATCTGTTCCAGAGCCGCCTCTACCTGCTCATATCATTACAGGGATGTATTGCTTGGTAAATTCAAAAAATCCCTACAATTCCAAAATTCTAGGAATTTATTCTATACTAATCCTCAATGTCTATCTTACAGTTATGTGCTCTTATCAGAGTTTATCTAAACCTAGCTTCCAAAGTTTGTACAAAACATCTTCTGATACCAAATGTAACACCCTAACCCCAGTTACCCAGAGTCGGTGCATTATTACATAACATTGACATGATCACAAGAGATCAAGTCTCAAAAGACCGATTAGTTTAGTAGCCTTGGAATGACTAGATATATTCATAAACTTTACATTACATCATAAAATGAAAACTAAAAAAAATATTGTCTCTATAGTCCACACTCTTATCCCCTCATACTATACCTACAAGTTATTCATATAATACAACCTCACATACTAGGGAAAATAAAACATAGAAAGGGGTGAGCTGAAATTCCCAGTAAGGATAACAATATAGCGAGAACATTCATAAATAATCTTAAACATTTAAGGAAATTTAGTACTAAAACAAAACACTTTTAAACATAAACTTCATCATAATAAGGAAGAAATAAAATAAAATAATGGTATTTAATTATTGACATGGATATTCTTCTAGTAGAATAATCACATTCAATATCATAACCACTTTCATAATGATGGAATGCATAACTCCAAACTATCATAACCATGTAGTGAAGGCCTTGTTCCAAGAATAAAAATAAGATTTTGTCAAGGCCTTGTGCCAAGACACTGGTTTATCTCATGAGACCTACCGATGCATCAAGGAGCTATAGCGGGCCTTACCCGTCACTTATTATGTCCAATGCATTCATCATATGAACAATTTTAAACATAACATAAATATTCGTATTAAAACTAGCATACGAAATGGCAATACTTTCTCCATAAACCATGAATGGTATAAAAATAACACATTTCTAGTCAAACATATCAAAAAAACTTCAATAAAATATGGAAGTTTTGTATCACAATAAATCAACTTCAAATAATCTTAAAATCCATCAAAGGGTGTTGACATAGATGAAATCAAAACTATTTGAGAGAAATATCTCTTTTTTTGAAATCATATAAAAGTCACATAATTATAAAATAAAAAATTTAATTTTAAAATTTTCATATAAGCTTATAAGGGAAGATTAAATGATTTTATAATGGTGGAAAATAGCCACACCCTCTGTATAAGTTAAAAAAACATTCTTACCTTAATTCTGTCGAAAAGGTTAAAAAGGACCTTGTTTGGAAAACGACAGAAATATTACTTTATAAACTTCTTATAGAAAGTCAACAAGGGTATAAATGAATTTATCCCATAGTATTTAAAATATTAAGAATTATTTGAAATATATTTTTATGAAACATGTATGTGGAGGATAAAGAGGTCCCAGTAGATAATTACGTATAAACAACCTTGGATAATGAAGAGATTGTGAAATAAACCCTTACCTTGTACTTTTCCTTAGTCAATGGTATGATAAACTCTTTTATAATATTTAAAACAATGTTATTAAATTATAAAAGAACCATATACATAATTATGATATCATATATGATCTTCTAATAATGCTTTGTTAATAATATTTTACTATTATCGTCGTTTCGGGTGTTAACTTACTCATTTTCTTTTTTATGTTTTGTTACATAAGCCGTGTTTGTTATGTATAGGTTGTATATTTTTCATATCCAGAATTATATAAATGTATAAAACATTAATTTTCATCATCAAATGAGAATTAGTCTCGAATGGATACGATAGGGAATGAATCTCATCGCGTTCGTGGAGGCGGTAGTCTGTACGTACGCATTAGCGAAAATATCTTTTTTTTTATATTAAAATAATATATAATTGGATGGTATATCATATATGAAGAATAATTATCATTTTATATTTATTATTTAAATGAATTAAACATCATTATTATACGAATCCATATAATAATATATTGAATAACAATTACACCACGACGTGGAGACGGTAAGCCATACGTACGCACGTATGGTGACATGTCAATCAAAGGATGGATAGAATACTTAATATGGTTGTACCATATTTATAATAACATCACTGTATATATAATATACTTGATTTATTATTTTAGAATGTAAATAACAACGAAAAAATAAAATGAAGAAGAAAGGAACTCGAAAGATGGTGGTGAAAACATTACCTCTTCATCGGGTTCTTCCTTTGGATTTGATGAAAATGGCTCATTAAGTTGTCTTTTTGATCAAAATAAGGAATATAGGTTGAATTGAGGGAAGTTGAGAGAATAATTGGGAAGTGGTTTTCAGAACCAAAAGGCTTTGAAGGTGTGAAGAATTGGTTAGTAGTGGTGTCCTTTTATAAAGGGGGGAGGGGCTCTTTAGGAAAAACTTAATGTATTATTTTATAATAAAGTAATATTAAGTTTATAATGGATCCAAAGTTGATTATTCAAAGTCTATGGTGGGGATGGGTAGATATTCTTTCAACCAATAGATTTTATGCAGGATTGGGTCATTATATTAACCTTATCTTTTAGTTTTAACTCTTAGTTAATTAGTTTGACATTTACCATGTCACTTTGTGTTTTTATATTATATATTTAATAAACTTATATATACATCCAAGAGACCACCAAGTGGAAAATTAATGATAAAAATATCATGATATAAGTCCTTTGGACAAACTTTAGATTTTTAGGAATAGAATATCAATTAATAACATAATATTTGTTTTAAAAACTCTTTTATTTCAATTTTGACACTATTGGGTATTTTGTTTTTGATAAATTCATAAAAACATTATTACTTCAAACTAAATTCATATAACCAGTAATAATATGTCCTATTAACCAAGAAAATTAGTTTAATCCCTAAAAAGTTTCAAATTACATTTATTGTGATATTTATAATATCAATTATTTGATTCATTCATTAATAAGGAAAATACTGCATCAATATTGTGTCATAAATAAATTTAATTTTTAAATTTCATAAAATTATAAATAAAGTAAAATTATGTAAGAAATATTTTTAGAATTCTAATGAATATTTATAGTTGAAAATGTAACATATATAACCCTGTAAAAATTGTTTTTCTAAATGATATATGCTTATGTCATTTTTGTATTTACTTTAACTTAATTAATATAATGTGTCCCTATCACCTACAAGTGGCTCCATGGGGTCCCAAAATAGACCCAAAGATTCCCATTTTCGGAAATGTATCCAAAAATAATGTTAGGACACATTTTAGGGTAATTTATTATTATTATAATATTATTTTTTACCCTTATTTACCGGATTTACCCTTTAACCATGGTAAATAAAATATTTACCGAATTAATTATTCAAAATGTATAAAAATAAAATTTATCTATTTACACAATTTGGAAATACTGATTCAAAATATGGAATCCATTTTTCTAAATTCAAAACACAAAAGTGGCAGAAATTAATTGAAAATTAATTCCCACTGTCAAAACAAAAAAACGTGTTTTTATGAAATAATATCTAACAAAAATTGGCACTTGTTTATGTCCGGTTTAATTGTTAAATTATGTCAAATGACCAAAATTGTATTAAATGGTAAAAATATATTCTAAATATACTTTTAAACCACCCAAATTCATAATATATCACTATTAATTATTTCTAATAAAAAAGTTGTTTTTAATTAGAATTTAGTAATTTTCCCTATTAATCAAAATATAAAATTATCTGAAAAGTACCAAAATTTTACCCTAGGCTAAATTCGATATTCCGAATCCAAAAATGGAGTCCATTTTGAGAGATAAAATTAATAAAATTTCAAAAAGTGTGTATTACTATTTATAACGGCTAGTTTGATTGGTTGTGGTGTGTGTTAGGACTCGAAGTTGCGTAAAACACATGCTACTGTATTATTCAAAGGGAAGCGTACTGTGGAAGCTTGGGGTGTTAAAATGTGGCTATAGAGAAGATTTTCCTTGGGCTAAAAAATCTAATAAGATGTTTCAGGCTTGACTCAGAGTAATATGTTACACAACAATGAGCCTTTCTGCACACATGGTTTGAATCTCCTGGGGGATATGCTTTGGGAATTCACAAAATTATCAAGAACCATCATAAGAGATTTAGATACATGTTATATATGAATACCCAAGGAAAATCTCATGGTTTCAAATAATATTAATTGTGTTATGATTTATATATTCTATAAGTAATTATTTTCATGACTATGTGGTTTTCTGGTTGAAAAGTAATGCTCTCACTGTGATAATGGTTTTTGAGAATAGAGGGAACCAAAAGGAAATAGATTAATGTGAAATGTGGTAGATGTTTTTTTAATGAGAAGACAAGTGGGATGATTTCCAAAGTGAAATATTTTGTGATCATGCCTAATTAGTTTTAATAGAAAATGATTAACAATGGTAAACTTAACCAACACTCAGTCTGATCAATGAAGATAAAGAAAGTGTTCACTAGGAGTTCAGGTATTGATGACTATGGAGGAAAGAAGATTTAGTTTCCTTTGTTTCATGAATGTGGAATGAATCACCTTAGTGAATTTCATAGAGGAAAAATGTGTTTTTAATATTAAAAAGAAGGACACTTAGAAAGTGACTGTGATAGAAAAATGAAGACTTTGGATAAAAAATGGTTGTTAATTTTGGACCCCCTATGTTTTCATCTATGGAAAAGTGTTTTAATGGTGGATTAAATGGTCATTATCAAAACCAATGTCCCAATATGAATGTTCAGGAAGAGAACCAGCAAGGTTTTGTGAGTAATGGTTAAATTGTGGATGATGATGAGACTATAAAATAAATGTGAAAATAAAGAGGTATTATTATTAATGGATTAAGGATGTAGTAATAAAATTATTTTTGTTTTTGGATTCAAGAATTAACAATGATGAATTATGTATGGATTTTTCAAGTTTATTATTTTTCTATTGATTTGCAAAAATATAGTGAATGGTCATGATAGAATAGAAATGTTACCTCACGAATGTTAACATTATGACTAAGGGAAGGTAACCCTTATCATGTTCTTTATGTTATGATAAGGTTGTATAAATAAAGAGTCATGGGATATGAATATTTAAAGTTGACAATACTGGTTAACTTGGAACTAAGTAAATACCTGTTTATAGGTGGTTTATGCTACCACTAATGAACTTTATAATATTTTTGGATTTATGGATTAAATACAATACATATTGGAATGAGGAATGATGTATGTTTTCCAAAAGGATTTATGGTAATTAAGATTGTTATCATGTTTCGAGGGAATATACAATAAGGGTATTCACATATTTTGAATGTTATAACAAAAGGATACTTTGTGATATACAAGAATTAACTTAATCCAGAGTTCATGAATCTCTTTCTATGTATTTGTTTTCATTTTTATAAAGGTTTATAAGTTTATCCTTTCATGAAAAATTTAATTAAAACTTTAGAGGAGATATTTGTGCACTGTGTTTTTGTTAAAAAACACAGTTTAATGGATAATCAGTTATTAACATTATTTTATGTATTTCTATCTTATATATTATATTATAGCTGTATTAAAAAAGGAAATCATGTAGGTTGGGTGACAACCAGTCAATTCCAGCAAGGCCATGGGTCTTGAACCCATGGCCGAAGGATGATAAGGGTTTCACACCTACCACTAACCTGTATGATGTCCTTATTAATGTGTATTTATTTTTAAGGAAAAAAATATTTATGATGAAATATTGATGTTAATTTTTATTTTTATATATCAACGGATGTTGGTTTTTAGGGACAAACACTTATAATTTTTGTTCATTAAGGTCCTTAAGATCCAATAGAAGTGTATTTTATTTCATTATTCATCATAGTTAATTTCTAGATATTCATTCCATGAGGTACTCTATTTATTATAAATTTTTGAAAATCGTAACCAAATAATAAAATTCTATTTATATAAATTTATAAAGAATTACACAGTGTTCTGAAAGTGATATGGTAAAATTGTTTTCGTAGTACATTAATTTTAATTTAGTTTATGGCCTTTTAAAAAATCAAATATTTATGAAATTGAGGCCCCCAAAATTTCTTTTATCATAAAATTGTTTCTGATTTATGACATCAAAAACTCCATATAAATAATTATTCTTTTCCACCATGCCTAATATTTACTCCCTACCCATTCCCTCCTATGTGTAAACCAAATTTTGGGTTACATTATGTAACTATTTTGGTAACCAATTTCTATTTTAAGGGAAGTTTTAGTATCCATTTTTAAAATGTAGGTTTATATGACTGGAAAATTCATTTATTAATCATTTATAACAAAGATGACTTTCAAGGTAAAACTTCATTTTATGGGGGGTAGAATGTAACACCACAAGAATTTGAGAATTATATTTTTTCACAAATTAATTTATCATTTAAATAAATTTCATTTCACCTGACAGTAAAAATAGTTATTTATATATTTATATATATATTTAAACATTATTCCAAGAATTCATTTCAAATGTTATACCAACATGGATTGTGCTACTTACAATACCAATATGTCTTGTACTAAAAGTAACACTAACTTGTCTTACAATGCACACACCCCTGTGTTTCTATGAAACATCTATTATTATTGCTTTAATTATTTAAATAAGATAATTATAACATAGTCATTAAATAATTTAATTACTTATTTTAAAATATTTTTTATATATAAATAATACATATTGATAAAAAATGATAATATTTTTTTGGTAAAGTCCTTTTATGTTTAAAATATTTCTTTCTTGAATAAATCATTTTTAATAATAATAAAAAATTTATACACATTCTAATATTTAATTTCACAAAATGAAATTAATTTTTTAATTCATAACATCAAAATTCTGCAAGGGTACATTTTTGGTATTTTCTGAGAAACATCAATTTTTGATTAATAGTGAAAAATACAGCTTTTTAGTCACAAACAACATTTTCTCTAATTAATTATTAATCATAAATGGTATTATATATATTTTTTAAGGTAAAATTAGTTTAATATTACACCTATTAATATAATTTAATTTATTATGATCAATTCCACTTTGATACTAAATATTGATTCTTAATAAATGTTTGATATTTTTCCTACATTAAAACCCCATTATTTAGTCTCGTCTATTAGAATACCACTAATCTTAATTTTTCCACTTCTGTGATTAGAATTTCAAAAATAAAACACACACCATTATATTTAGTCTAATTTTTATATTATTATAAGGCCATGGAAATTTTTTATCAAAAATATTAGTAAGAGTGATTAAAAGTAATCACAATAATTAAGTCGAAATTAAGCTTATTAAGGGACAAAACCATAAAATTAAGTACCCAAATGACCTAAAAACTTCTAAAACACCCATTTTATATCCATAGATAGGTCATTAGACATCTATTATAGAGTTTGGTAATTTTATTAAGATATGTTTTAGGTATGAACATGTGCATACCTAATTAGTTTATAAAAATTCCATGTGTGTCATTTTTCTTCCATATAAATGGCCACCAACTCTCCCCATTCCTCACACTTCTCAAGACTCTAAATATCAACCTATACCAGGAATAATTTCGTCCCAAAAATCCTCATGTATACTTTTTATCCTCCATTTGGGAAATCACTTTCCAAAATACCTTTTGGCACAAACCGTAAAGTGTTACCCAATTTAGAGGCAACATCTTCTTTCAAAATCCTTTCATTTATTTTCATTATCCACCCACTCAAATTTATTTATTACATTCATGTGTGATAACAAAATTATAATAAATATACAAGGATGTTTTTATGTAATGTTTTGGACTTACACATTCAGACACCACCATATAATAGATGTTGGGCATACTGTTTCTTTGTATGGAGAACTACTGCCTCACGAAATGATGATTGTTTATTTATCCATTAAGACCAATCAAGAATTACATTATGAGGGAAAATATATTTATATATTTAATATATAATATTTATTATTTCATTAATCTTCTGTATACCTTATCAAACAGATATCTGTTTAGCTTCTATTTGGAGTTAATATGATAATCTGGTTTGAGGAATTGTGGACTACCACCCCCTCAAAGCGATGTGATTCATTCACAAACCACATGGAATGTATTAAGTATGAAATTAAAGAACTTATATGATATATATGATATATTTATTATAATATAATAATTATATATATACACATACATATACATACATATGTTATTTACAAACATTCATTCAAAATGAAAATAAAAATGGAAATAACATTCATGCATATGAAAGGGTTACGGTCTCCATGAATGTTGTATTCAATTTTGTACATCGTTATAAAATAAATTATTATAATATAAATATAATGTATATAACTGATATTTATATCATTTTATACATTTACAATCATGATATATATAAGGACTTACACTATAACAAATTAAGACACCTTCTAAGAACAAATCGAATGGTTACCCAAAGTGAAACATTAACATACTATCATTAATAAGAAGGTAATATAAGGTCATAATCAAACAACATATGGTATTAGGTATAATAATATGATTATTTGAAATATTTATAATAAACATATATTTATAATACATGAATACTGTATGAGTATGAAGAGATTCAAGACACATAGTAAAGGGAATTTCATCTCATTTTTAGTTTCTCTGAGATTCATAGTATGGTCACAAATATATAATTTTGTGTGTTTTATATACATTGAATGATTTAATTCAAAGTATATTACACCTAAATTAATGTTTATTTGCATATACATTCTAGTATCCTTCTTTCAGGGGTTTTATTTATCAATTGTTTCCAAATCGGTAAAATTATTTCGTCTCAATTTTCCTTTTTTGAGACTCATGTTTTGTTATACACATAAAATCTTTTTCATGGAGTATATACACCCATTATAGATGGTATACCATGAATGAAATTATTTTAATGATATTTTACACTTTATGTAATTTTATATGCTTACCTAGAGTGTGGGATCCCAAGTAACCATGTTCTAAGAGTTTATTGAGAAAACAATATTGTTTTTTTAGATTCTTTATGTTTATGATTCCTTCGATGAAATAACTCATGAATATTCAAGATTTTACTTACCCAATGTTTATTCAATATATCCTAATTTTTAGTAATATATTTTACAAAACTTTTTACATAAGATAATGTTTTTAATTAAATAAAACTATCTCTCTCTTCGGTTCGATATCCATTGTATTGAAAACCCATGTTTTCAAAAATGTTTTCAAAAAATGATTTCCAAAGACACATGAAGAAAATTTTCAATGAAAATGAATTATAATTTTTTTTCAAATCTTCATTTATATTTTTTCAAATATATTTCTGGATAAAAAGGTATTAAAAATGTTTTATGTTTTAAAAATTATTTTCAAATTATAATGGATATTTTCCTAAAGAAATTATTTGACAATTCCTTTCTAAAATAATTTCCCTCTAAGATAGAGTCCATTGGTGCTTCCCTTGAGATTATAGTGAAATTATTCAATGTTTATATTCATATTCATTCTCTGAATGAATTGCGTTTTGATGGCATGATATTTATGAAGCTATTTTCTCTTTCACGGGTTATATACGATTAATAACTACTTCATTTCACGAGTTATATTTATGATGAAATGATTTTGAAACAAATTATTTTCCTTAGGTTTTGATATGTTTACAAGTTTATGATACCCATTTAATTTTATGTGTTATGATATCTTCATTTATGAAATCATGGCATATATATGTATGATTTCATTATGTGACAGGTGGGACCTATATCTCCCTCCAATGGATTGGGTAAAGATTTATATATCATGAGATAGACATCAATGGAATGAGGGTTTAATCAGTTTAGTAATACATGGATTAATTGAGGGATTCCATGGTTTAGTAATACATTGCTTGAATGACAGATTACTCAGTTTAGTAATATAGGCCTAGAATCGGGGTTCACCCAATTCAATAAAAAACTTATTCCACAAATATGTTCTCATCATTGATGCCTTGGATACTATGTAAATTATTATATGCTTATGTGATTCCACAATTGCATGTCTTATTCATATTTTTTGATTTCATGAATTATATCCTTTACGACTTTTTGATAAATGTATTATGAACTACCAGGATTTTTTCCACGATTCATGTATATGAATTTTGATATGCAGGGCATGATCTTCTATTTTTCAGGATCAAGTTCTCATACACTTATGATCATGTTATGCTTACATGTATCACTTGATTACCCTTACTGAGAATTTGAGCTCACCCATTTTTATGCGTTCTTCCCCATGTTATGAAGAAATGTATTATGTTGTATCAGTCTAATAAGGGCGCTAGTCATGAAAAACCTAATGAGAGATAATGTAGCTCACATATGTGGTTTTATGTTTCCATTTTTCCAAAGGCTCTATAACAAGTACTGTCTTTGGGCATCAATTTGTATATTGTTTAAGTATGCCACATATGTAATACAATGTAAATGATTAATAACATAGGTTTTCTATATATAGTCACATTAAAAAATTTATAAAGGTAACATGTGGGTTTTAACCATTATTTGAGGTTTTTATATATATTACTAATTTATTTACTACTATTAATATATAAATCTATCTAATAATAAAATTGTTACGTGAATTGGAATTGATTCAATGGGATGCAATATTCGGTCTATAATGTGTATGGGGTTGTATATATTTTGACATGAGAACCCATAAAATATAACCATTATTATTAAAATTATATACATTGAAATGGTTAATTTTTTTAATGTTATTTAATTTTGATATGAAATCAATTATTTTCTTATGTACCTCTTCTATGGATTAACCCTATTAGGTCCGTTATAGAATTTATTCTTATCATAAACAACCCATTAAGTATAATTTAATATTTTAAATTTGTAATGAATGCCTCTATAAAGGATTGTGACTCTATCACACAGTCATGGTGATATTTCTAGTAAATATCCAATGTACAAAGCTGGACCAATTTAGGTTAGTGGGGGAATTCATCTTTTGATATTTCCCTCTCTGGGTGTTTTAAATAATTGAAAATTATGAAACATCTATTATGTCACATTATGATGAACCCATGTCGGCTTACCATGATCCTCATAGGCTAACTTATCTACTAAAACAGTGAAATGAAATTGGAATTTTTTAAACTACCCCAATTGTGAAAATCCTTACGGAAAGATAAAAAAATTGAATGTATTTAATATGAAAAATTTAATTATTATGAAGGTATTTAAATAACTAATTAATGTTTACAAAAGGAATATTTATATGAAATATATATTCTTCCATGACACATTAGTTAAATCAAGTACCATGTTCTTTTTTCCTTATAATTGGTAGTTGGTTTTTGGAAGCAATTATGTTATGTATTTAAACAATTAATGTTAATCAATTTAATGACATAATATAGAAACCAAGGTGGTAACCATAATTTGAACCACTGTGTATGGATTGCTTAACATCTATTTTAGTTTCCCTAGAATGAAAATGTAAGCATTATCATAGGCCTTTTTCTCATTACCAAGTAATTAAATGATAAATTAAGGAACTAATGAAATCTATTTGTTGTATCAAAGTGATAAGGTAAATGATTATAATTTAATTAGGGGTTATCTTGAGGTAGGTATCACCCTTATTTCTTTAACATCATCTGGAATAATATAAATTTTCGGAAATATTTTTATATTTAGGTGTCATTTTCCCATGTATGGATCATATTGGTAAAATAAAACCCGGTTTGGATGGGCGGTTATGCTATATATGACCCTTGTTATGGGTGTGAGCAACAATAGATTCTATGTTACAGTAAGATAGATAATCCTAGGGAATTAGTGTCTTCTTTTTATGTGTGACCATAAATTTTTCATTAGTGATTGATAAATAGGTATACCATCATCCAGGATAATGGTAATATGGGGAAATATGAATCTCTAATAAATATCTAGTATGAACTACCCGATATATGGATCCATAGGGTGAAAAAATTATTGATATTATAGAGGATGTTCAATATTTATTCTGGACCTTCAATTTGTATGTGTTTGTTTTTGTGGTTCCTATCAAATAGATAAATGATATACCAAATATATTGAGAATCATATAATCATTGGTCCCTATTCTATTGAGTATGTTCTCAAATCACCCTTGAGTAGAGTGACAGAGTAATTAAGGTAATTAACTTTGGAACCATGCTCAGGGTGTTATTACAAGAGGATCTTGTGTTTTAAAATTTCACTCATTTTGGTTTTGGATTTAATTAAAAATTCGATGATGTATGTGAGCTTGATTAGAAGAAGCTTTATTTGTCTACATAAGGTGAAACTGATCTACCACACTTATGAGTGTCTAGTATATCTATCACCATTATGACTATGAATCCCCTAAGGTGCGGGGTTCTTCAAAAATTCTAGTCAATGTTCACCATTCCATGTAAAAGGAAGACATTCGAGGAAAACGAATTGAAATGGAAAGTGTTTTTAAATGATTTTGAGGTTGTGTTATAGGTTGCATATTGAATCTTTCAAATATACATTACAATAATATGGTTGGATTTGTTTGTATCCATTAAAAAACACCATTGGTATTGGAATGGCTTTGGGGAGTAGGAACGAATGATCATAGGATGATTAAATTGGTAAAGGAATTTTGATAGGTTAATAAAATTTCAAATATATATGAAACTGATATCCTTCCATGAATTCAGCCAGTAGTGATTCAACTACACTTCTATTAAACAGTCGTGATTCTTTTTTTGTGAAAATTACCATGAAATTAATCTTTCACATTATGTAGGTGTCTCTGGGAATTTTTGAATTCTGCATAACCACCTAGTATACTCTTTCTTTATGATAAGCATGTCACCAATCCCAACTTTATCCTTGATCAAGTAAGATATTATTATTTATATTCCAATATAAAAATTCCAATTATCCTTTTATTTAAATAAATTGGATTTATCAAAGTTACATGCTAGAAGTGCTGTTTTTATTAAAGAATGGTTAGTCTTGATTGATACCATGTTTTTCATATAGAAATTCCTTTGATATATTCTTGGAAACAAGAAACATTCCTCATTACCACTGTAAGTATGTCGTTCTTGGTTTATTTGATGATTTGATTTTTATATTTTGTACATTTAATGACATCTCACATGTATAAATACAAAGTATTCTACTTACAGTTTGTTTCTTAGACACCATAATAATGAATCAAAGGTTATCCTTGACATGTTTTATAGATTGGTGGTGATGTTTAATGAGTTCTGTTTTTAGTGGATTGGGTCTGCATAACACCCTTTTTAATTCAATGGAACTATAGATTAAATTATTAGGTGATGGTTTGAATGGGAAATTTCAACAAATGTCAGGTATGGGATTTAGGGAATATTATCATGGTAAACGTGGGATTCCCTAGAAGAATAAATTATGATTTAGTTTTTATTTATGAAAGCATTTTAAGAAATTTATTTAATGAGTTTGCAGCCATATGTGTCTTGAATTATTCCCTTTTTCATTAGGAATATGGTCAATTATGAAATATTTTTCAAAATCATTAGGTTATGGGAGTGAAATATGTGTCAGCTTAGACCCTTCATGATAAGCCTCCTCAACCTTGATAAATGATATCTTTGGGGAATCAATCATTTAAGCAGCTCAAAATCAGACATGTTGCATTTTTTGAATGCATAATGTGTGATTTGTAGGAATTTGAGGAGGTGGAGTTTCCATGGATCATATTTTCCCCCTATTTAATGTTAAAACTTATTTTGGGGAGAACAAACATTCATTTGTTTAATAATATGATGAAATGATCATGTAGCTAGATAAATAGGATTGGTTAGGAAACATTTTGGAGAATTAGTTGGAAGATGAGAATTGGATATGGTATTGATGACTTAAGTGTCGTATAGTTAGGTACATCATAATGGTATATTGGTTGTTTAAGAACACAGCATGACCATTTGAATGAGATTTCCGGACCCTTGTAGTCTGGGTAATGTTTTGTTTTTCTGTGAAGGAATCTCAAAGAATATAAGTTCTAAGATGGAGAGGTTCAAATAACTTGTGTTTTGAGAAAATGTAAAATTCATAGGGAATTTGAATTTAGGAATTTTGTTGATGATTCCTTCTTTTAATATATATTTGAAAAAAAAATCTGAGAGTTTGAATTCTGTGTTTTGTTAATTTTATACTTGTTTAAAGGCATGATGGATTCCTCAATTGTCCCGTTGAGTTCTGGATGCATAAAACTATTGAAACTCAAAACCAAGGATAACTTATTGAGGAAAATAGGTTTTATAAAACATAGTAACCCTCTAGTAAGAAAATTTTACGCTAATGAAGTAAAGATAGAGGTATTACATGGTTTAGATTAACTGAATGAGATATTCTACATGACCATGTAGTCTGTTATAGGAATTTGACAAAGGGAAATTTCACATTTTTTCAGGGGTTCTGAAAAGTTCACATAAACCATGAGATCCACCATCCATATTAGTAGAGGAATAATGGTTAACACATTATTTGTCTACCCATCCATCAAAACAATTGGATCCATTTTTTCTAGGGGGATTTATAGTATTCACTTCAAATGTTTTTACCCCCTTCTCCTATTTTTTTCTTCTTCCAATAGATATCACCTCTTTTTCCCTACTCATAGCTTCCTCCTCTTTTAAATATATGAATTGAGATGTCACAATATTCTACAAAATGATTTAAACTCTATTTATGACATCATATATGCAACGATAATCTCCCTAATTCTCTTAAATGTTTTCTTGGTTTGTCTTCATATCTATTAAACTAGTTTTTTGTGATCTCATATTCCATATTTTTAAGTAGGATACACATTTGTTCTATTTATTTCATATTATACCTAAGAAAATCATGATATTTGATCTATAGATATTTATTAGTATATTCTATGTGGTCTATATAAGATTACCTTTGTTTCCATTGAATTATATATATTTACATTGTGATGCAGGTCATACTTTTCTACGTGTTGCCCTAAAATGAATTATCATTTCAAAAAATTTATACCCTTGATGTATTACTTAATTTGATTATTAATATTTAATTAGAGGATTTAGAAATCTAATTAAGCCACCCCTTTATGTGTTCTATGTTTTTTTCACATTTTTTATAATTTTCTAATTGCCATGTATTCCTTCTATGGTTTCAACATGGAGTGCAACTGAATTTTCCCCTTTCAACTATGTTCATAAACCATTAAATTGGTTTTAATTGATTTTTATCTTTATATAGTTATTATTTTTGGTTAATTTAGTTTTTCCCACTAAATGTGAATATTAGTTGTGTTAAATTATTGTTTTGTTAAAAAGGTTATGTTTTATAATAAAACCTTAGAGATGAGGTGAATATCTTATAAAATAAAAATTGAAGATTAATTTTTTAAATCTTCCTTGGAATTATGGAGTTGATGATTTAATATTTCCTTGTATTATTGTTATATATATGTAATTATTAATAAATTTCACATAATAATAATCTTAACTGGAATCTAATTTGGTTTTATGACCATGCCACATGCTATATTTAAAGAATAACAACTTATGTCAATTTTAATTAATGTGACTCCCTTGGTTATATTGGGATTATGTATTTTTTAAGGAATAAAACTTCGTTATTAATATTAATACCCCATTTACATTCATTACATAATGTTGGTCATGTATATGTTTCACATTAATATTCTTTCTCCCTTACATCGGTTGTTCATAATGATTTCATACAACATTGAACTATTTCGACTATGGGCATCACACACCAAATCCCTTGTTTTTTTGTGATAGAAGGATAAAACACCTAACGTCTTGAGTGTTACATATGGATTCTCCCAATAATTATGATATGTAGTTTTTATACCTTTTTATTGATCATATTGGTTCATTTTGACTAGTTATGGATGACTGAATTACACACTTTTCTGAACAGCACATAGTATTCCAAGTATAAGGATACATGCATTCTCATATACCGAGTCAATATATATATATGGATTCAATATATAACTTTTATATATATATATATCATTAATATATTTATATATATTGTTACTAATCATAGACTCATTATGGCCATGAGTCAACACAGTTTGAGCCTCTATGTTTCCTATAAAAACATGTGAAGAGTTTAATCTAATATTTTAGTGTTGTATATTATTATTTTATATCTATATGCTAATTTATATTACATTCAAAGACTAGATTTATCTATAGAAAATATTAGTGGTAAAATAATTAGATTTTATCTCATACAATTCTCACGTCATCATTGCATTGCGGTACCCAATCATATGTCATTTTTGTAGGACAATGGACTATTTCATGTACTGACATGATTATACCTACGAGTTTGTAGCTCATGACTAAGATAATGATCAGTATTCTAATAGATATCTCCCTTAGGAATTTTATTTCTTTTCAAATTTTTATGTATTGTAATGTATCATGTTTTATTATATGCTAATTTTATATTGGAATCTATATCATCATCTTGACATGCATTTTTTGATGCATGTTGGCATTGGACGTTTGTATTCAATTGATACAATTCCTCTACATCTCTATATTTTATTTATTACCTATTTTCTTGTTTTATATTATTTATATTCTAATCTATCATTGTTATACTCTAATCCTTAGAAAATAGTCTCCCCACTATCAGCAACTTATACACCCTCTTCATGTTAGAAGCCTCAAGCATATGGGAAGTCTCTCTTAAGGTAATTTGGTGACTGATCCAGCTATTGGTATTATATGAATTAATTTGGGTACATTACAAAAAATATATTTATATTATATAGATATTATTTATTCAACATCAAGAAATTTTGGTACCATCCATGTGATGTGGATATTAATGATTAAAACATTACTACATGGATGTAGTAGATTAAATATACAAAAAATATTGAATTATTTTCCTTCTTAGTAGATTGAATAGATCGAATAATGTTTATACAATTAATAAAATGAATATTATGTAGAATAATTAAACATATTTAAATAAATTAGGAAAATATACTATTTTAGGAAAAATTAATTTATATGAACAATATAAATGATTTCAATACTTATATTGGATAATTAACATCCCTCTTTAAATACTCCATTGAAATGAAGATATTAACAATAATCTAGGATATGAGGATATTATTTAAGTGGGACAGGATTCTATGGGGAAAATTGTTTTAGATATTAGAAAATATTATTTTTTGGGATTCATGATGTATGGTAAGTGTTAACTATCTATATGTGATATGAAGGGATATTTTGGAAATACCCATATAATTTCAATAATTCTATTTCACTACTAATGAATTAAGGGAATTGATATGGTCCGAATTTATAAAGGGGTGATTTTTTTCAATAAACATATTATAAATCAATCTAGAATGATGTTTTTTCTAGATTCGACCATTCACCATTATTAAAGGACCTTATTGAATTTTCAAATTATTATCATTGTAATTAGGTTTAACCAATTATAATGATTTTATAGAGAAAAAATACAAATGAATTTATCAAACAATGTAAACCTCTAATTTCATATATTATAATCATTTTAACATATATAACTTATAAAGGTATAATACGTTATCTATAATATAGACACATGTAATCAGAAAAAAATATATGTCATAAAATAAATTTTTTAGGATAATATTATTTATATGGATAAATCGCCAAGATTTTCTACATAAGATGAATAATTTTTTTAATAATAAAATAAATAAAATTTCTATTTCTATATAAATAATATATTATACCTAAGATAATATTTCTAAGAAGACACCAAATATATAATAATAATAAATACTAATCTAATTTCAAAACCTGTGGTATTTCCTAATGTTGAGTTCTCATAAATATATTGAAATAAACATCACTCATTATTGGATATCATGACTTATATAATATAATTATTTTTCCAATGGACTTCATAGATAAAATTACATAGATATATGACCATGGATTTGTTTAGAAGATGAATTTTGTGTTCTTTATTATCACAAATTATGAGGTATCCCTATAGAGAGATACATTAAATGTCCAAAGTAACATAAAATTCATCCAAAATATGGAAATGTAATATTCACATAGAGAATATTCCAATAAATATATTATTTTTATTTCATGACAATACATATAGATATTTTCATTAACAATTAAATAAGGTGGGGGTTATTTTATTAGTTTATGATAACCTATGGTAAAATAGTGTTATATAATAATACAACAAAACAAATATATCTATAGTGGAGTATATATGTTCCTTATTTTAAAAATCCACATCAGTGACATTTATTTCCAATGAATTACATTTCTCACTTTTTATTTTTGTTTATTGATATTTATTTTCATTGATATCATTTTATTAGGGAATCAACATCCATAATTTCCAAACTCATTGCATTTGAAACATTTGACATTATTTCTAGAACTCATAGTTATAATCTACATCTAATAATAACGTGATATTTGAAAATTACTCCCAAACATTATAAATTACTATATTATTATTCAATATGATCTTGAATTTTTCTTCCCTCCATTTTTACATGTTTGTGATTTATCATTCGTCCCACCATGAGGTTAATATTTTGAGTTCTCTTGGGAAACCATTTTCATTTTGTTATATACAAAACCATAACAATAATGACAATTTCAAGCAACCATTTCAACTTTACTATTAAAAATTAAAATATCTTCATGTCTACTAATTTTTTTTATTGATAACTCATTTCAAATATTATAATTTATACTAGTGAAGAATGTATCATTTTTTTTTTAGAATCAATGATGACTCTAGATGCAATCCAAAAAATTCCATTGAAATTTGATTCAAATAATTCAAATAATTCATCATATTTTTCATTACATAAATGATTTAACATGATAATTTAATGTGAATAATTTGGAAAAATTACATTCTAAAAATATGTTACTGAAATCATATGATAAAATAGACATTACATCAACTATTTTAGTTTAATTTTTAATAGGACTCCCCCACTGGTAAGAATAAATTTCTCAAGGATTAACATCCTAAAAAGATATTATCATTATTTTATTACATGATAATGTAAAAAAAATTATACACAATTGAAAAACTTCTTATAAATTAGTGGCATCAAAGGACTAGTAAAAGAAGTATGATGTTGTCTCGAAAATTACTTGATTTTGAGTCTCACCGTGATTCGTGTGTTTAGGAAATAAATTTTATTTGGGTTGCTTACCAAAAAATGAAACTAATTTGTAAGAGTTTTTATGATAATATTAATTCATGGATCAATCAAATTAGTTTACATATTGGAAAAATTTCACATTGTCAATTTCACCCATTGAAAACATGGTTCATTCATATTCAAAGAATTACTGTTACTAATAAAAAATTAGGAATGAGTGTACTTTAATTAATCAATGTACATAAAAGGAATACATAAACTTATAAATAAGATTCCATAAATATTTTTCATATATTAGACAAAGAATATCTGGGATCCAATAGAGGCTGTATATTGTTAACATTATATAAAAAAATGTTTTCAATATACCCAAAAAATAATAAATTTGGATAATGGTATTTGATTACCCAATCCATATCCTCTATGAGTGCCAAAACATGTGTAGCATTATACCAATTTTTCGTGCACTAGGTTATAGTTGAGTTACTAACGTACACACCCTCGATGGGGTTGTTACCACAACTAAAATCTATAGTGAGAATTGTATCTTCAATTAGTATCTAGAGTGGGATGTAATTTTATTGGGGACAACATTATCTCTACATTAACACATCTTAATTATATTAACATATTTATATAAAAGTTCATTAAGATATCCCTATGTTTATTTTTCAAATGATTTGGACTCTAATCTATAAAAATATATAATCCCTTCCCTTATACAGAAAATATTGACCAATGCTAAATAGTAGCAGAAAAACAAAATAATTCTATAATATAGATAATACATCTCTCAAATAGTTATTCCACCCATTGAATTAATTAATTCACATCTTTTAGATTACCCACATCTTCATCATAACCCACAATCATTCCTCCATACTCAAACTCCTCTCAAATTTATTATAGATATTTCAAAACATTTACTTATCTTCCACTCATGGGAAAAGTATAACATATGAAAGAGTTGACCCAAATTTAATTTCAACTGAAAACATATCACATGTAACCATGTATATGTAATATTATTATGAAAAAAAATTCAATGAGATTAATTACTTATTAATTAATAATAGAAAAATCTTATTTTTCATAAATTCATGATAAATGTAAATAAATTCTCAAATGAAAAGATACAATTTCTAGAAAAGGATTGAATAATCATTAGAAAATAAACACATGTTAAATATCTTAGTCATTTGAATATAAAAGTATTTAATTCAATTGAATCATATAGGACTGATAAATAATGTATCAACCTTGAGCCACAAATATTTATTAATCAAATACTTCTATGTAACATTCATAAAAAACAAGAAAATAATGGTCATTCACCTCATCCTTATAATAAACATTTGAACAAATATTCCAACATTTCATTCACACACAAAAATTTTGATCAAGGATACCCAATCATTATTCACACTCTATTACATCATCTAATTTTATATGAAACCATTTCCAATGAAATTTATATAGAAATAGGAATTCTAATTTAATCATCAATACATATTACTTCCAAGAAAATAAAATCATTCATGTAATCATAAATTAATAGTGGAACAATTTTTTTTCCAAAATGGTGACACATATAAAAATATCGAATCATTTTAAACTAAAAAGAGGATCAATCAAATAAGTACTACTAAAAAATTGAACATATCTGGTGACATATGACCCATTATATCATTAGCAAAAACCACTTAAATGGATGGTATATCATTAAATCTATTTTTTAACAATTATTAATTTATATCATCTTAAAAATTAATTATTTTCATCTAAATTTCTAAAATATTAATATGAAGGGTCCAAAAATGAAAACATTATTTAATAAAATTTTAATAAATCTATCATGAAAATAAATAATGTATCTGTGAAATATTAAAGTATAAGAAATGGATATAAGATTATGGTAAATATAATACATCATGAAATTTTTTAAAACAACTTCATTGGAAAACCTACATCATTTAAAGGATAACAAAATATTTTAATGATAATTAATAAAGGGAATATAAGGATAATTGGAGAAAAAATTTGGAGATTCTTCCGGGGAAATGATAATATTGTTGGGATATGAAATCAATGATATGGGGAAGAAATACATTGTAATTAATGGGAAATATTCACAAAAAAATCATAATTTTAAATGATACAATCAATTCATCAATAAATAATGATTCAATGTGAATCACTATTTACTTGGGAAAATATTTAATTTCAATATAAATATTACATATCATAGTATAGTTATTCATTTAATGACTATAATATATGTGGAATGAATATGAACTAAGAAAAATATTTTAGTCAAGAATACCACATACAAAAGGATTGGAATTTAACTCATAACCTTTAAAGAGAGTGGGAGAGATGAATTCAAATTTAACATAACATTGAATGAATATATGGTAATTCATTATATAAAACATCCATTTTTGATAATTTAATAAAAAAAAATTGAATTTTTTTCTTAATTCAACATATATATATATCAAATAGAGGATATTAAGAGGAAACCATTACGACTATTAAATTATAAATCAAATTTCATTATATTATTTAAAGTATTATAGTTCATGTACACTTTATGATATAAATCATGTATTAATATAGAATAAATTTTGGGGAATTATTTAAACTGTAGAAATAGAAACATTATACATAATAATAAATCATTTCCCATTGAATAGAAATTAAGTTGTATAATCCTAATAATTTGGTTATGTTTCAAATCAAAGACCTGTGAATTGTTTACCATAATATGTATATGTAAATCCATTAGATGAAATGGAAAATATGTAAAAAAATGTTATATTCGTAATATAAAAACAAAAAATATGATATAATTAGATAATAATATTTATACCTGTAAAAATAAAAATTGAGATGAAAAGATACTTATCGGTTAAGAAATGTTCTAATAAAAACCAAATGAATGTGATAGAGAATTATGTTATAGTAAAAATACAATCTATTCAGGTAAAAAATTATACTATATACCAATTATGTATTATACATATCAATCGAATTAATTCCACTAAGAAAAATTTGTTGTTTCACAAGGAAGATAATTTTTAGATGAAACCCTAACATTGTTCTAGATTCATTCTTGGAAAAAAATAATTTTTTTATAATAATTTTTTTACAAGAATGAATGTTCATAAAAATATTTTTATATATTTAACTTAATTTAAACCATTTCAAAACATATTGTATTTATTTTTCATATTTTTTTTCATTCATATGTTCAGTACATGCAGTTATTCATTAAATTATAGGGTTATGCATTATATATATTTAATACTGTATAATGAGTCTACATATAGTATCATAGTATCCAAAATTTTAATTTTTTATAGTATTAATTTATAATATATATAAATATATATATTAATATCCAACCTAGTTGGGGGCCATTATAAGTGAAACTCATTCTTCTTGGAGTCGGTAGTTCTTGCATACCCACGATTAATGTAACAACAGATGTTTTTATAACCCTTTTTTAGAATTAATTAATTTTCATTGATGTCTTAAATTTAAAGATACACTGACTAATTACTTTTTTATATGATACATTATGTTATGTTTTTGCAACACTCAACATCGACATAGCTTATGTTAAATGAAAACCCAGTTTATACGAATTAATGTTTTATTATTATAATCAATTAAATGTGATAACTATAACATATCCATTAAACATAGTAATATAACAAATAACAATTATATTTTAGTTCTTTTAGTTAAATAAAACATATGGATAATAACTCATACCATTTTAAGTGATCTATTATTATTTTCGAAAATATTATTTTTAAATGAATGGATTTTTATGTCGTATAAAAAATATTAATATAATTTTTAGAAACATTTAGAAATATAATTCGATAAAATAAAATTAATTTTTTTATTTAAACTTAAAAAAATATGTTAGGGTTATTTTTTTGTATTTATCTGAAAAACTACATCTTTTGATGTATAGTGAAAAATACAAAATTTTAGTTCAGAATTAATTTATCATTAAGTTTATTTTTATTTCTAAATTAAATCTTAGTTTTGTTGTAATTTTTAATTACATTAATAATACATAATTTAATATTGTTTATTTCCTGGTAAATAATTACACATTGAAATTGGTTATTACAACAACAGAGTCTTTTAAATATTGATTCTTTAAAATCCTACTTTATTATATCATCTAAGGTTTTCAATTGAAATTAATTTCAATCACATATGTTAGTTTAATTTGGAAAATTTACTGAATACTTTTATATTCTTAATTTATAATTTCTAATAAGGTAAACCTAGTTTTCCACCACAAATATTTTTGAAAGTGATTATAATTTATTATAGAAATTAAGAGACAAATTATCTTAAAAAAGGATTCAGCATTAAAAATAATGCTCAAAATTACCTAGAAACATGTCCAAAATAAATTTTATGTTTAAATATATACTATATCATTCAATCTATCATATTTTTTCAAGTATTTTATCTAATGGATATTGGAAAAATGTTTGGGGAATTTCTTTTACAAAAAATTGAATGAATTTCGCTTCTCTACCACTATGAAAAGGTACTCACCCCCCCCCCCTTATTCACATCACTAAATCCATTTCTGTTAGAAAAAATCTACCCAAAAACATACCAATATACCTAACATCATAATATAATCCTCACCTTGTTATTCATTCTGTCTAATAATCCATTTGGTTCAAATTGAAAAGAGTTACCCAAATAAGATGTAACATCCATCCTCAAGATATTTTGTTTTATTTTAATTATAAACCACCTAAAATCATGTCATAAAAATGTTACATATTGACCTTATTATCCTCAATATTATATATTTTTTCATTCTATGTATTATTCCAGAACATACCCACACTTACATGAAATTGGTAAGAAACTTACTGTTCTAATATACTGGGAACTACCGCCTCATGGATTGATGTTGTATGTTTTTCATTTACAACCTATATTAGTTGGGAATTATGATGAAAACTATTTTTTATATTAAATATATTATATTTATGATGTTTTTATACTTATAGTATTTTTATATAGAAAATACTATCATTCTTTCAATTTTTTTATTAGAACGATAACATTGTTAGTAGAAGTGTGGTATACTGCTTCCTCGATGTGATGTGATTCATTCAAAATCTACATTAAATTTATTAAGGATGAGTTTAGTAAATTTATATTATATATATGAACTAATAATTATTCCATATTTTTAATATATTTATATATATATCACCTACTTAATTTGTAACACCCCAGGTAAATAAAGAATATGACATTTTTATATTTATCCATATTTGCGAATAAAATATTAATATTACTTTAATGGGGATGCTATGCTCGATGGCGCACCCAATACGCAACAACGAGTTTCTTGGGAAGCTTACGTTGCACTCTAATAATAAAATAATATTATTTTAAATGGTAGTTAATTACTAGACGTTCTAATGGTGGGAATGAACAGAACTAACTAAAAAATTATTATATATGTTTGTCAAATATTTTTACTCTTTACAACAAATTTTAGAGGATTAAAATGCGAATGAATCCAATTTTAAGCGTAGACAGTCTAATATTCTTTAAAAGGTCTATTAACCGCCTTTTGATGGAGAACTTCTTTTAAATCCACTTTTTGAAAATTTTATGTGTCATATTTGACAAAATAAAATTCTTATTTAGAATCGAGACATCAAAATTTACTTTGTTTAATCTTTTGGTATCTTTCTGATAAAGTTCATTTTTTAATGAATAGTGAAAAATGTTGTATTTTAATTCAAAACCGCTTTTTAATATAATTTATTAATATGATTATATTATCTTTTGAATTGGTTTTAAAGTGAAATTAGAATATATTTTTACCATTTAATCCAATGGTGTTCATTGGAATCAATTTCACTTTGAAATTGGACTTAAACTAGTGTCAATCTTTTTATACTTATTGTTTCATAAAAACACGCAATTTGTCATGACAACGGGAATTAATTATTAAATTAATTAATGTGACTTATATGATTTGAATTTTGTAAAATATACATCATTTTTGAATTCATAATATCAAATATAGCTTAGGGTGAAGTTTTGGTATTTTTCTGAAAAACTTCAATTTTGATGAATAGTGAAACCACTAAGTGGTAGTTAAAGAAACTGATTTTTCATTTAAATGAAACTTTGTCACTTCTTTGATTTGATTTTCAAAAATCCGACATACATGGTTTTCATTAATAAGTAAAATGTGGTTCAATGAGATTACAATAATTTTTTGGTGAATAGTAAATTTTAAGTTCTTAATCGCGATTACACGTAATTAGTGTAGTTTAAGGTAAAAATAATGTTTTAATAAAACGAGATGAGCTTGAAAAATGTCCTACCCTCATTGTATGTGGAATGGCCGACCAAGACAATCCATGGGTCAACTTGGGGACCCCATGGAACCACTTTGGTTTGGAAATGACATAAATAACTTTTTTATTAAATGTTAAAGTAAAAATGACACAAACATGAAATGTTTTACTAAAACAATTTTTAAATGGAGTTATACAAGTCATATTTTTGACTATAAATATTAATTAGAAAGATAAAAATATTTCCTATATCATGATAATTTTTTTATAATTTTTAGACATTAAATATATAATATTATTTATGACATCATTATGATGCATCAATTACCTCATTAATAAAAGAATTAAAATAAAATGAAATGATAATGTAAAATCTATAACCTACACATGTCCAAAACCTATTGTATGGGTGTATTTAGAACCCTTATCACCTTACCCTCTAATTATATCAATGTGGGCCCTTTTTAATCCGAAACGCATTTTAAAATAATGTAACATTTCTTTACTTTCCAAGAGTGCCCCTCCTCTCCTCTTATAAAAGGCCCCAACCTCTACCTCTTTACCCACACTTACAAAGCCTTTGGCTAGGCCAAACCCTGCCCATTTTGTCTTTACACATCCCTCTATTACTCTTTGAAGCCTCATGTTGGGCATAAGTCTTCCCAAGGAAGCCTTTGAGCTCAAATCTAAGAAAGTTACCCGATTTTGAGGTAATGTGTTCACTTGTGTTCTTTTGTTTTATTTTTCTTCTCCAACCCCTAAACTCTTTTTATTCATCTCTTTTGTAACAAATCCAGTATCTTAAATATAATAGGATGTTTTTATAATAATCATTCTAGCTACACTTACACACATCTACATCTAATGGTTAAAGAACATACTGTTTCTGTGGTTGGAAAATTTCTACCTCACGAAACGATTATTGTTCAATATTCTTTTAAACACATTTAATGGTGGACATTAAGATGTCACTATATTTATATATGATATATATTATGTTTAGGTTTTCTGAATTCTTCTGTATTTTTCATTTGTGGTATACCTTTATAGTTTCCATTGTGGGTAAACACGATAATTTCATTTTAGGAAGTGCGGATTATCGCCCCCTCAAAGTGATTTGATTCGTTAATGCCATATGTGGGACGTATAAAGGATGGATATAAAGTTATCATATATGATGTTATACTGGAATTATAATATACCTCTATATAATTATTATTTCTTCCCATTAAATTATGGGATAGAAATGAAAGTAGCGTTCATGCGTACGTACGGCTTACCGTCTTCATGAATGGTGCATTTAATTTATTACTTCTAAATGATTATGTAATATTATAAATACATTTATATTCTGGATATATATGATATATATGATATACAAATCAGGAATGTAATTCTGGTTATAAAGAACCTTTGAACACATGAAGAACATGTAATTGTAAGAAGTCCACTTTTGACTTAAGAACCAAATATCGACAAAACAAACATTATTAACTTAAATGGTTACATAATGTTTATAACATGTCAATAATTGATATAAAAGGAATAATTAACTTGAAAAGGGTACTAAAGCAAGTAGAAATTAACACAAGTTTATTATTCAGGACGTTAAAGAACGATCGAGTCAAGTCGGACCCGAGGTAAGGGATCCTACTCCTCTCTTTCTTTTTAAGTACACTCTTTTATGTCATTCCTTTTAAATCTCATCTTTCTTGTTATTGGGATGTTATTTTATATTAATCTTACTGCAATTTTTATGTTCATATGATGAGAGACCCTATTCTCTCTCATCAATCCATTTTGGATGTTTTGAGTGGTGCTGTTAGGCTGCCGAATTTTCGTAAGAGATTTAACCTCTCGCTTTCTTTTTAAGTACTCTCCGTTATGTCACTTATTTTAAGATCCTATTTTTTATGTTGGTGGATGTTATTTTATATTGATATTTCTGTAAAAGTTATGTTAATATTATGAGAGACCCTATTTGATCTCATCAATCCATTTTTGTGGTGCCGTCAGGCTGCCGAGTTTTCGTAAGCGATTTTTCATCTCACTTTTATTCCCGTGAGATTTGTGCTACATTTTCCACAATATCCTTTGAGTGGGGTGTGTACTGTCCATTATTTTTAATCATTGTGTAATATAATTTCATTTATGAGTATTTACATCAATTTTTTATTGTCCTTATTTCACGGGGTGTATGTTTCGAAAGATACCCATGTCAATAAGGGAACCTTTCACCCTCCTGTTTTTTAAAAGACTTCTTTTGTTATGTCTTTTAATTCACATACTATTATCTTGGGATATGTTCTTATATATCTTTATTTATGTAAATTTTATGTCGAAGTGATGAGATCCCCTTTATCTCTCCCATCAACCCTTTTTGTAAAATTTTATGTGACGCCGTTAGGCTGTCGAATTTTACCATGGGAACTTCTGACCCCAATTTCAATTTCTTTGGGTTCAACATGTAGTTATTGAATATGTCATCCTTTCAATATGTGTGAATAACCTTTGATTGTTTTACACCTAATATCCACTTATATTGGGTGTATGTATATTTTTCACACATAATTATTTGATTGATTTATCTTTAATTTAAGGATACCATCTTTATAATGGATTACATCTCATTTTACATTTTTTTGAGACTTTATTGTTGTTATGCACCAATTCACTCTTATATTGTGTGTATACTATCCTTTGACATACTATATCATGAATCCCTTAATTCTCATGATATTATAAAGTTCAGATTAAATGTTATTCCGCTATTATTTGTATTCAAGAGTCTCTCATTTTGTTAAAAACTCTTTAACAAAAATATCGTTTAAATGTTTTGAAGATTTATTATTCTAAATCTTTATCTTTAATGTCCATGTTTTCAAAATGGTTTTCAGTATTTATTTATATGGACATTAATGTTTTAAAATTATAATTCTATTAAAAGCTTCAAAGTGGTATGGGACACATTGATTCAAAAATCTCTTTTAAATGGTTTTTGAAAATGGATTGATTAATTCAATATCTTGGAATTACTTATTTTGATTGAAAATGAAATTTTATTATTTAAATGTTTATATTTTCAATATTTTATGTTTAATGATTGTACTTGGACATTTTACGGGTGGTTACGTGATAAACCATATGACGGGTGGTGCCGTGAATACCAGGACGGGTGGTTACGTTATAACCTCCAATCCATTAGGTATGGAAGTCGGCTGTATGGCTATTCCATTAAGTATTAATGGAAGTTGTCCAAATGGCTATTCCATTAAGTGATATGTGTGGAAGTCGACCTTATGGTTATTCCACTTAAGTATGTTTATTTCCTAAGTTACCTTTATATGTTATGTGGTATTATAAGGGTTTTATGGTAATCTTTTGGTTACAGAAAGGTAAGTAATGAACTTTTATTCAGTGAAGAGTTTTTACTACTTCGAAAAGGTGAAAAGTATTACTTTGATAAAGTATACATGGTTTACTTGTTGTTTGGAAAAACTAACAGTTTTCATTCTTTGTGTATCCCTTACTGAGCTTTTTATTCTCATCCCAAGTTTTTTAAATGTTTTTCACAGGACTTAACATGGAATAGGGTCAAGGATGGGATCAAGGGAAAGTCATGTTATCTAAAAATGGAACTATACATGTTTCTTTTTAAGAGTTTTTTATTTTATGGAAATTTAGTAGAAGTGACTACTTTGTAATCTTTTGAGATGTAATAGTTATGTCCTAATTCTCTAAAACTCTAAACCTGAAAAGATCCTCAATTTGAATTATTAATTTAATTCAATATAAAGTAAGTTTTAAGGCTGGGGCCTTATAGTTGGTATCAGTGGTCAGTTTAGATAACTTTAGAGGTTAGGGTACTCTTTAAGCATAAGTGACACGACCATAATGGTTAGGATTTCATAAACAGTCCTAGTTTTAGATAATGTGAATGAGTAAGTATATATTAGTGTTTATCTACCTCTTTAGTACATGATGGTTTTGTTGATATACTCACACTGACCTTTTTGGTTTTAGTAAATGGCTGGATCTAGCAGGAACCAAAGTAACGGTGGATGTGAAGGAAACTGTGACAGTTTTCTGAGCGAGCAACTGAATGATATGGGAGCTGCAATGAGAACTCTTGTGTTTATCCTCGACCAACTATCTGGAGTCATGATTGACCACCTAAACCTTGGTGATTTCTATAAGGAATCATATATGCGAGACACAAATCCCTATGGAACTACAGGTAATAATCATAAAGTTAAGTGTGTTCAAAAACCTATGTGTCATAGATGTAGAAAGAAACACCTCAGAAAATGTTTCAAAGGGACAGAAATATTCTATAGATGTGGAAATGAAGTTTATAATGCAAGAACCTGCAAAAGAAAAAGGAAGCATCCAGTTGACTCGAGGAAAGGGAATGAAGTTATTTATGAGGGATCTATTGAATGTTTTAAATGTGGTGTGCATGGTCATTATGGAAACACATGTCCTATGAAGATTTTTCATGAATGGGATCACCAAAATCATACAAATACTTGTTTACCAATACCTAATGCCATTTCTATTGAGGATGAAGAAACTGACAATGACCAATCGAAGGTATGGATTATTTCTAAACTTTTGTTTTCTATTTTGGAATCTTGGGATATGATTCATGATTTTTTTGTAGGAAAGAATTATTTCAGAATAAGTTGGAAAGGAATGGTTATTGGATCATGAAGAATGTTGAATGAGTAAGAAGTCAACATATAAGGGCTTGAAGAGTTATGGTGAAATTGTTAAGAGTATTAAGAGTCTTTTGATGATGGGGTACATTAGAAGACTTTTTATAGTATGTGTAACACTGATGTTTGATATATGAAAAATTTATTCAAAGAATAGTAATTTGTTCTTTTGTGGGCATAGTTATAAAGAACCATTTGGGTTTATATGATCCTTACTTTTGAGGTAATTATGGGTTACTATATGTAATGATGGAAAGTGAAAGTCATGAGATAAAATTGAGGTTATTTTTGAAGATTTTATCACGTTATTGGGGAATGTTTTAAGAATTATGTAGTTTTGGAAAAAGGACAACGCGCAGACCATGTGACAACCCGTCGCGTCGGACAAGGCTGCGGGAATCGAACCCACAACCAAAGTGCAATGGGTATTTATCGCCGACCACTGGACTACGTGAAGTCCCTGGTTAGTTTGACTAATTATTTTTAGTTAAATGATTTTATGAATTTAGCGTATTTTGATTTTGGTATATCTATGGAAATTTATTAACCTATCATGGAGGATATGTGATCAGGTTAATTACTTTTCAATACGAGACATTAAGAGCAACTGATGTTGTTTGGAGATAAATGATATGATTTAACTTGGAAGACTATGTGACTAAATCCTTCAAATATTTGGGCTTCAATCTTTGTTTGGTTTACTTTGAATAATTATATGGACAAATTGTTTATCGAATGGTCCTCGTTGAACTTTGGGTTTTGTTGGACAAATTTTGGAGATTAAGAATAGATTTTCTTTTTATAAAGGGTTATCCTTTTCTGGATTATCTGATCTTGTACTAAGCTTTTTGGTGTTTGTTTTGGTTAGAGTCTAAAGACATGGGAAGTTTATAGTTCTCTTTTGTGGATTAGGTGATTCTCTAGAAATTTATAATAGTACTCTTAATGTGAACAAGTCTTCCTAAATACCCATCTTTTGGAGAAAATATGAGTTTGATTAAGGAATCTAGTAAAAGTTGAAAGTCTACATGAAAAGTAAGTATGTTTAATTATGATTTAGTTAAGATCAAAAATAAATTCCTCCATGAAAAGTAACTTAAAACAAAAATGTTTCCTGTTAGCTTTTCCTACTGGGGAATCGAATATCGTTTAACCCATCACAAGTTTGTGATTTTCTTGTGGTTAACTTTCTCCTAAACATGTTTTCTATCACTCTCCATCAGAACATGACCCTTTGTTTTTTCCTCCATGTCCATGTTTTCCTAAATGGAATCCTATTATGGGTTAACTATGGTGACCTCTGTACTTATCTTTCTTTTTTTTAAAGTGATTGTTTTACCGGCTCTTGTTCCGATGTGGGACTTTCAAGGATATTTCCAAGCCCAATTTTAAAATTGCAAGGGTGCAATTCCCAAAAGGGGGGAAGGATGTAACACCCCAGGTAAATAAAGAATAAGACATTTTTATATTTATCCACATTTGTGATTAAAATATTAATATTACTTTAAAAGGGGATTCTATGCCCGATGGCGTACCCAATACGCAACAACGAGTTTCTTAGGAAGCTAACATTGCACTCGAATAATAAAATAATATTATTTTAAATGGTAGTTAATGCCTAGCCATTGTAATGGTGGGAATGAACAAAACTAACTACAAAATAATTATATATGTTTGTCAAATATTTTTACTCTTTACAATAAATTTTAGAGGAATAAAAATGCGAATGAATCCAATTTTAGGCATAGACAGTCTAATATTCCTTAAAAGGTCGATTAACCGCCTTTTGATTGCGAACAACTTTTAAATCCACATTTTGAAAATTTTTTGTGATATATTTGACAAAATAAAATTCTTATTTAGAATCGGGAAATCAAAATTTACTTTGTTTAAATTTTTGGCATCTTTCTGATAAAGTTCATTTTTTAATCAATAGTGAAAAATGTTTTATTTTAATTCAAAACATCTGATTAATATAATTTATTTATATGATAATATTATCTTTTGAATTGGGTTTAAAGTGAAATTAGAATATATTTTTACGATTTAATCCAATTGTGGTCATTGGAATCAATTTCACTTTGAAATTGGACTTAAACTCGTATCAATCTTTTGATACTTATTGTTTCATAAAAACATGCTATTTGTCATGACAGCGGGAATTAATTATTAAATTAATTAATGTGACTTATATGATTTGAATTTTGTAAAATAGACATCATTTTTTGAATTCATAATATCAAATATAGATTAGGGTGAAGTTTTGGTATTTTTCTGAAAAACTTCAATTTTTGATGAATAGCGAATCCACTAAGTGGTAGTTAAAGAAACTGATTTTTCGTTTAAATGAAATGTTGTCACTTCTGTGATTTGATTTTCAAAAATCCAACATACATGGTTTTCATTAAGAAGTAAAATGTAGTCCAATGAGATTAAAATAATTTTTTGGTGAATAGTAACTTTTAAGTTTTTAATCGCGATTAGAGGTAATTAGTGTAGTTTAAGGTAAATATAATGTTTTAATAAAACGAGATGAGCTTGACACATGTCCTACCCTCATTTGATGTGGCATGGCCGACCAAGACAATCCATGGGTCAACTTGGGGACCCCATGGAGCCACATTGGTTGGGAAACGACATAAATAACTTTTTATTAAATGTTAAAGTAAAAATGATACAAACATGCAATGTTTTACTAAAACAATTTTTACATGGGGTTATACAAGTCATATTTTTTACTATAAAGATTCATTAGAAATCTAAAACTATTTCCTACATCATGATATTTTTTATATAATTTTTAGACATTAAATATATTAAATTATTTATGACATCATGTTGATGCAATGATTACCTCATTAATAAAGGATTTAAATAAAATTAAATGATAATGTAAAATATATGACCTAAACATGTCCAAAACCTATTGTATGGGTGTATTTCAAATCCTTATCACCTTACCATCGAATTATATCAATGTGGGACCTTTTGAATCAGAAACTCGTTTTAAAATAATGTAACATTTCTTTACATTCCAAGAGTGCCCCTCCTCTCCTCTTATAAAAGGCCCCCACCTCTACCTCTTTACCCACACTTCCAAAGCCTTTGGATCGGCCTCAACATCCCTCCATTACTCTTTGAATCCTCACTTTTGGCAGAAGTCTTCCCAAGGAAGCCTTTGAGCTCAAATCTAAGAGAGTTACCCGATTTTGAGGTAATGTGTTCACTTGTGTTCTTTTGTTTTATTTTGATTCTCCAACCCCCTAAACACTTTTTATTCATTTATTTTGTAACAAATCCAGTATCTTAAATATAATAGGATGTTTTTATAATAATAATTCTAGCTACACTTACACACATCTACATCCAATGGTTAAAGAACATATTGTTTCTGTGGTTGGCGAATTTCTGCCTCACGAAACGATGATTGTTCAATATTCTTTTAAACACCTTTAATGGTGGACATTAAGATGTCACTCTATTTATATGTGATATATATTATGTTTATTTTTCCATTATGATTCTTTATTTTTCATTTGTGTTATACCTTTATGGTTTCCATTGTGGGTAAACACAATAATTTCATTTTAGGAAGTGCGGACTACCGCCCCCTCAAAGTGATTTGATTCGTTAATGCCATATGTTGGATGTATAAAGGATGGATTTAAAGTTATTATATATTATGTTATATTGGAATTATAATATACCTCTATATCATTATTTTTTCTTCCCATTAAATTATGGGATATAAATAAAAGTAGCGTTCATGCGTACGTACGGCTTACCGTCACCATGAACGGTGCATTTAATTTCATAACTCTAAATGATTATGTAATATTATAAATACATGTATATGCTGGATATATATGATATATATGATATCCAAATCAGGAATTTCATTCTGGATATAAAGAACCTTTGACCACATGAACAACATGTAATTGTAAGAAATCCACTTTTGACTTAAGAACCAAATATTGACAAAACAAACATTATTAACTTAAATGATAACATAATGTTTATAACATGTCAATAATTGATATAAAAGGAATAATGATCTTGATAAAGGTTATTAAGCAATTATAAATTAACTCAAGTTTATTATTCAGGACGTTAAGGAACGATCGAGTCAAGTCGGACCCAAGGTAAGGGATCCTACTCCTCTCTTTCTTGTTAAGTACACTCTTTTATGTCATTCCTTTTAAGCTCATATTTCTTGCTATTGGGATGTTCTTTTATATTAATCTTACTGAAATTTTTATGTTCATATGATGATAGACCCTATTCTCTCTCATCAATCCATTTTGGATGTTTTGAGTGGTGTCGTTATGCTGCCGAATTTTCGTAAGAGATTTAACCTCTCTCTTTATTTTTAAGTACTCTCCTTTATGTCACTTCTTTTAAGATCCTAATTGTTATGTTGGGGGATGTTATTTTATATTACTCTTTCTGTAAAATTTATGTTAATGTGATGAGAGACCCTATTTGATCTCATCAATCCATTTTTGTGGCACTGTTAGGCTGCCGAGTTTTCGTAAGCGATTTTTCATCTCACTTTTATTCCCGTGATATTTATACTACATTTTCCACAATGTCCTTTGAGTGGTGTATGTACTGTCCATTATTTTTACTCATTGTGTAATATACTTTCATTTATGAGTATTTACACCAATTTTTTATTGTACTTCTTTCATGGGGAGTATGTTTCGAAAGATACCCATGTCGATAAGGGAACCTTTCACCCTCCTTTTTTTAAAAGACTTCTTTTGTTATGTATTTTAATTCACATACTATTATGTTGGGATATGTACTTATATATCCTTATTTATGTAAATTTTATGTCCAAGTGATGAGATCACCTTTAGGCTGTCCTTTGACATATTATATCATGAATCCCTTTATTCTCATGATATTATAAAGTTCGGATTAAATGTTATTCCACTATTATTTGTATTCAAGAGTCTCTCATTTTGTTAAAAACTCTTTCACAAAAATACCGTTTTAAATGTTTTAAAGATTTATTATTCTAAATATTTATCTATAATTTCCATGTTTTTAAAATGGTTTTCAGTATTTATTTATATGGACATTAATGTTTTAAAATTATAAATCCATTAAAAGCTTTAAATTGGTATGGGACACTTTGATTCAAAAATCTCCTTTAAATGGTTTTTGAAAATGGATTGATTAATTCAATATCTTGGAATTACTTATTTTGATTGAAAATGAAATGTTGTTATTGAAATGTTTATATTTTCAATATTTTATGTGTAATGATGGTACTTGGACATTTTATGGGTGGCTACGTGATAAACCATATGACGGGTGGTGTCGTGAAAACCAGGACGGGTGGTTGCGTTATAACCTCCAATGCATTGGGTATGGAAGTCAGCCGTATGGCTATTCCATTATGTATGTATGGAAGTTGGCCGAATGGCTATTCCATTAAGTGATATGTGTGGAAGTCGACCTTATGGTTATTCCACTTAAGTATATTTATGTCCTAAGTTACCTTTATATGTTATGTGGTCTTATAAGGGTTTTATGGTAATCTTTTGGTTATAGAAAGGTAAGTAATGAACTTTTATTCAGTGAAGAGTTTTTACTACTTCGAAAAGGTGAAAAATATTACTTTGATAAAGTATACATGGTTTACTTGTTGTTTTGAAAAAATAACAGTTTTCATTCTTTCTGTATCCCTTACTGAGATTTTTATGCTCATCCCAAGTTTTTTAAATGTTTTTCACAGGACTTAACATGGAATAGGGTCAAGCATGGGATCAAGGGAATGTCATGCTACCTAAAATATGGAACAAGACTTGTTTCTTTTTAAGAGTTTTTTATTTTATGGAAATTTAGTAGAAGTGATTACTTTGTAATCTTTTGAGATGTAATAGTTATGTCCTAATTCTCTAAAACTCTAAACCTGAAAAGATCATCAATGTGAATTATTCATTTAATTCAATATTAAGTAAGGTTTAAGGCTGAGGCCTTATATAATTTCTTTCAATATGATAATAAATTGAAAACTACATTCATGTGTACGTACATCCTACCATCTGTATAAATAGTATACTCAATTTGATATTTATATAGTTTAGTTATTATTATATTTATTTATGTTATGATTATATTTGGTTTTATGTTATTTTATAAATTTTTGAAATAAGAAAATCATGATATTTGTACGATGATAAAAAATAATACGTCAAAACATATAACAAAAAACCAGATATTACTCTAAACGAAATATTATCATGGAATGTTGGTCGGAGTAGTTAACTCAAGAGGGGAGGTGTGAATTGAGTTACTATAAAAATATATTTTTATATGAATATTAGTTTTACAAATACTTATTTCCCAAGAATAGAGACACCCAAGTTAATCAAGGTTATACAATTATAAGAGTTTGAGTGTTTAAACGACTTCTTAGAAGATTGATTAATTCTCAGTAATCTTAATTGGTATTATTAAAATTACTTATGAAGTTATCCTACTAATAAAAATTATATATAACTTCCTTCCTAGACTAACTATCAAAGTGAAATTATTGTTTTTCTGGATTATGCAATAAGTAGTAAAACAAAGTAGACTAAATTAAAATAACACAGTGGATTTAAAAAAAAATTGTTCTGTCTCAAGAAGAGACCTAATCCACTACACTTGGTGATCACCTTCCACCAAGAAGTTTATATAAATAAACTTTTATCCACACCTTGGATCGGGGTTAACAATAGTACACAGACTGTCCAGGCCACGTAGGGACCTCTTCCATAGTTTTCGTTGGTAAACAAAATAATAGCCAGGATATACAGGGACCTCTTCCACAGTTTTCATGGGTAAACAATTGTAAAGAATTTGGTGTGAGGATTTTGAAATCCTCAAGTTTAGAACAGGAGTCATTATGTGTGTAAAATATAGAGAGTACACACACTACTCGAAAGTAAATAATAGAATCACTAATATAGAGTAGATGTGAGTTTAGAATGCTCTAGTGATTAGAAGTGTAGCTCTGGACTCCTTGGATTCAGCAGAAATGCTTCTGAGTCCTTCTCTTGTTTTTCTGTTGAAAAATAGAGTGTCGTGGTTTAGCTTGTGTTCTTCACGAGTGAAGATGTTCTCTTGATCCTAGTGTACTTCTTTTGTTATTCATTACAGTCAGATTGCATGCATGAGATAATTCTTTCTTTGAATATCTTGCAATATATTCTCTGTGGTTATGTTCAGGATTTATTTTCTATTGAGTATGGTGCACTCGCGTTTTTTGAGTTGTCGCGTGTTGTGTCGTATATCTTCTTCCTCTTGGGCACACTTCTCTTTATCTTCGAATGTATGAGGGTTAGCCGATAGGTTCCATGTATATCGTACCTTGTACCTCGTACTATGGCTACAAATAAACATTAAATATGTTAGTGCATTAATGGCATCAAATATGACCGTTAAAAAGTTAAATAGAAAAATGACAAAATAGTTTAGGAAACGATGTCATAGTAGTTATGGAAACGGTGTCTCCTTCATGGTATCTCCTTCATGGTGTCTCCTTCACAGTGTCTCCTTCACGGTGTCTCCTTCACGGTGTCTCCTTCACAGTGTCTCCTTCACGGTGTGTCCTTCACGATGTCTCCTTCACGGCGTCTCCTTCATGGTGTCTCCTTCACTGTGTCTCCTTTACGGTATCTCCTTCATGGTGCCTTGATGACTGTGTCTTGATAACTGGGTGTGGTGCTTAGGCAAATAGAGTGTCTGGATTATGGTGTCTGTTCTTTGTGTCTTGCTTCATGGTGTTAGGCTTACTGTGTCACGGTGTATCGTGGTCATTGTGTCTCAATGGTCACAATGTCTATGCCTTGCTCACAGTGTCTGACATTCTGTGTCAAGCTTCACGGTGTCTCGCACTTAGGCAAATAACTGTATTCAGACTTAAACAGTAATATGCATAGAAATTTATTGAGCTTAACCATTATAAAGTATGAGATAACTTGAAACATAAAAACACATGATTTATAAGAGTTGTGAGATTTGTGATCATGAATAAGATTTGTAATTATTATTGAGATTTGTGATCATTAAAACATGATTAATATATGAGGAGTCCCACAATCTCCCCCTTTTTGATGATCACAAATCATCTACAGTAAGATTGCAAATTAGATTCAACTATAGAGAATATAACATATAATGATAGATAACTTCTCACTTTTTCTCCCCCTTTTGAGATTATCAAAAAGTAGAACAAATAGAGGGAAAACAATGCATATGTAATTAAAGGTGTCCAGAAGTAAACATACAATAGAAATACAAAAAACAATGACATCCACATCAAATAGTTGTAAGAACTGGTCCTCTTCAAGGATTGGCCTTCTCTTTGCCTTTGTCAGTAGCAGAAGGAGAAGCCATATGGGCAGTTGTTGATGTAGAAGAAGGCATAGAAGTGGTAGACAGAGAAGGTAAAGGGATACCATAGAAGATTGAGGGAGCCAATATAGGAGCTGTAGATGATCTAAGAAGTTTCTTGTCAAGGATGACAGGCCTGATCTGAATAAGATCATGGCCAATAGACATGGTTGTTGAAGCTAAGGCAGAAGTGAATATAGCTAATCTAGGTTAGAGAGGAGAAGCCACTGGAGCAACAATTGCTGTACTTTTCACATGAATATACAGTCTCAAGAGTTTAATAAAGTCTACAATAATATCTCTTCCATACTGCATGGCCTTTTCAAAATCATCTTTATTTCCCATGAACTTTTCCAATAATCTGGTAAACATAGTGATCTTATGAACTTGAGCTTTGAAGGCCTGAGTCACGGGAGTTATTCTAATATTCTCTACAAGATATTTAAAGTGATTGGTCAAATCAGTCTTGGAGAAAATCTAGTTGAAATAGAAGTCTACTTTCTTAGAGATCTCCTGTTAGGAATCATTGGCAATCTTGGAATGGATTTGCACCAGGTCAAGCACTCTATCACTATTCTCAACAACTTTAGATAAAGGTGCCATATCAAAGCCACTAAAGGCATTCTGATGCGCTTCATGGACTATAGATCAGAGCAATGAACTATAGAAGGAAGGAGTAGAGGTTTGACCATTGGAAGTATAAACTTTGACAGTTATGGTCAGAGAATTGAGCTGTTTCGGGACATTTTAAATATAGCCAGTTTATTTATCTATGAGCTTATTAAGGTTCTCCAAAAGCTCTCTCAGGTGTTGCAACATGTGTTTGTGTCTTTCTAGAATCCTTTCATAAAATTATAAGAGTTATGGATGAATCTGGGACACAATATCTCAAGAAATTTTTGAAACAGAAGGTTCAGGAGAAGTAGGAGTAGGTGCAGGAGAAGGCTCTGACCGGGAATGCAATTCTCTCTGTAGGTCTTCAACCATGCTTTTCAAATTTTCAACTTTAGTACTATGAAACTTCTTTTCAACCCTTACTTCTTGAATTTCATGAATCATCTTGGGTTGAATGTTCCAGATAATATTTTCTAAAAGTAGTGAGGCATCATCCTGACTCAGTTTGGTCACAAGATGAGGTTGAGAGGACATAAGCTTCTCAAATCCATCTAAGATAGTGTCTCCAAAGACTTTCAAATAATCCTTTCTGAAAAAAGACTACTGATCAGGTAATGGTGCAGGTGCATGAAGTGGTACAGGGGCAGGCTCAAGTTGAGGTTTATGTTTAGGATCAGGTTGAGGTTCAAAGTATGTGACATATTTCAATTGAAACAAAGAAGAATGATCAATTCCAGTTGTTGTAACATGCTGAGATTCACTTACATCATAGAAGCAATGGAATTTATACTGAGTGTCCACCGAATATGACTCAGTTGGTTGAGATGCTTCATCAGACTCCGCCTCATCATCTTCAGCTTCATTTGTCTCAGGATTTTGAGGTTCCTCCCCCTCAAAAAGTGCTTCCTTTTCATGACCTTTAGGCTCAGGGGCTTGTTCTAAATCCACTGGTTAATCTCTAATTTCTTCATCCATTTGTTGCCTAGACAACCTAAAGGTTATCTCCATCCCCTCTTTAGAAGAGGGTATGAACTTAGGAACCGATTGTTCCACTGATAGCACTTCTAGACTTGCTTCTAGCACAGTAGAGAGTTCTCCTAGATTTTCTTCTTCCATTGCAGGGAATTCTTCTAGAGTTGCTTCTTGCACTGTAGGGAGTTCTCCTACTTCACCCTCTTCCATGGCATGCTGCTCAGATTCTGGGAGAATTAATTCTCTTTCCTCTTAGATTGGGTTTTTAGATTAACAACATCTCTAGGGATAGGAGGTTCTTCTCGAAGAAAAGAAGGATGAACAATTGTCATTTCCTTCTCAATAACAACTTCTTCCCTTTGAGGTATATCAGCCTCTTCTCTATGTGGTACTTCAGCTACCTCTTCCAATTCTTCTTCATCTTCTGAATTTTCACCAACATCATCTATTTCCAAACCAGGACCAATAATTGTTTTTGGCCTTGTTGGACAATCAACAGGATTATACTTCTCATAAATCTTATCATTATCTTCAACCCACTTCTTCTTCCAGGGGTTCTAGTTTATTTTCATCCTCCTGATGGTAGCTTGGGATAAACATAATTCATATTCCATAAGAACTTCTATATTAGGCCCAACTAATCCTTTTGCCACAATAATTGCTAAAATCAGCCTAGAGTAAAATAGAGAGGTGGATTTGGATGTGAACTTGATCAATTCACACATACGGTGAATGATATATTTGCACATATTGATTTTGTGTCCATTCTTCATCAGATGGATCATGAACACATCTTCGTACTTCAAGACAACAAATTCACCTTTCCTTGTACTGATCAGGTTTTGAACAAATTTGAACAACATCCTTGTCTCTCCATCATGTTTAGCAGCTATGGCTCTTCTCTTGGTTCCACTTACAGATAGAATTTCTAGTGCATTTTCCAGGTCAATGAAATCGGTTGTAGGTGGGGGATCTCTCTAATAATCATTACACATACTTTAGTGAGGATTCCTAAGGCATTCAGCCCATAACCTTGATGATAAGGGGTATCTTTGACCATTAACCCAACTTCCCACAACAAAACCTTCACCAGTATCAAAAGATAACTATACATATTGATAGAGCCGAGCTACCAACCTTGGGTAAATTGGTCTATCCTTCCTATAGAACCATTCGAGCCATCCATGTTATCTTAAAACTTTTAACACCAGATATTTTCTAGACAACAAAAACTCAGAGCAAATTTACATTTCAGGTACAACACTATGATTTACCAGGTTTGGATTCAAGGGTCTTTGGGGTGCCAACTTCAGTGCTATCTCCTTTTTCTTCGAGGTGCACTTCTCATGTGTGGTTGAAGATGGAAACTTCATCCTTGGAATTCACCAAAGGTTAAGAGAGAGAGAAAGAGAAAGGTTGCAAGGTTGAGAGGGTTCAAGAGAAGTTATTAGGAGAGCCTTCGGGTGAAGAATCGAGTGAAAAAATATTATTTTATCATTTGGGAATGTCAAAAATTACAAAAGTAAAAACACGGGAAAGTAAAAAAGAATTGAAAAATAATTACCGTGATATGGGTTAAAAGAATATAATAAATAATTTTCACGATGAGACTATGAATAGTCGTTATGGTGCGATGGTAAATGGTCATCACGGTGAGACAGTCAGTGGTCCTCACGATGAGACAGTGAATGGTAGGTTCTGTCATGGTGAGATAGTATGTAAACTTGTTCAGTCACGGTGAGACAATTAGTGATAAACCGTGAATAGAAATTGCTAACTGTGAGACCACAATCATGAGACAGTAAACGAGAAACTGTGAACATGAAACAGTAAAGTTAAATGTTAAACAACAAGACCAGTAATATAACTATTTGTGATTGATCATGGAAAGATCATGTATGATGTAATCTATTCTCTCAGAATTTAATGGTTTAGTGAATATATCAGCAAGTTTATATTCAGTACCAATGAATTCCAATGTGATATCACATTTTAGAAAATGATATCTCAAAAAGTGATGTCTTACATCAATATGTTTTTCCCTATAATGTGAAAAATGATTTTTTGAAATGTTAATAGAACATGTATTGTCATAATTTATTGGTACATGTCTGAATTGATATCCATAATCTATTAATGTATGTTTCATCCTAAAAATTTGCGCACAACAACTGCCAGCAGCTATGTATTCTGCTTCTGTAGTAGATAATGAAACAGAATTTTGTTTCTTACTACACCTTGATACCAGTGACTTTCCTAAAAGGTGAAATGTTCCAGAGTTTCTCTTTCTATATAAATTATAGCCACCGAAGTTATCATAATAATAACTAACTAGCTCAAAGGAATGTTCTTTAGGATAGAACAGTCCAAAATTGTTTGTATGCTTGAGGTATTTAAAAATTCTCTTTACAACATTTAAATGTGATTCTTTAGGGTTTTCTTGAGAATGAGCACACACACACACACTAAACATAATGTCAGGATGGCTAGCAGTTAAGTAGAGTAGACTTCCAATCAATCCTCTATAATTGGTTTGATGAATAGATTTTTCATCTTCATCATGATCCAAATTACAGGTGGTACTCATGGGAGTGTCACTACTTTTAGTGCAATCCAATCCAAAACCTTTTAGAATATCTATAATGTACGATATTTGAGTCCAAACAATTCCATCATTATTTTGAAAGATTTGAAATCAAGGAAAGAATTTTAGTTCACCCATTAAACTCATTTCAAATTTGTTTTTCATCATTTTAGAAAAATAAATACATAATTAATTTTTAGAAGATCCAGAAAATAATATCATCTACATAGATTTGAACAACTAAAAACATCATTATAAATACGTTTTATAAAGGGGGTAAGATCATCTATTCATTTTGAAAAACCTTTGGAAAATAGAAAAATACTTAATCATTCATACCAAGCTCTTGGAGATTTCTTTAAACCATATAAATCTTTTGATAGTTTAAAAATATGATTTGGAAAATGAGGGTTTGTAAATCCAGGGGGTTGTTCAACAAAAATATCCTCAGCTATATGCCCATTTAAGAATGCACTCTTGACATGCATTTGATATAGTTTAAAATTAAGATGTGCAGCATAAGCAAGTAGAATTCTAATGGATTCAAGTCTGGATACTAGAGAAAATGTCTCCTCACAGTCTATTCATTCTTCTTGACTACAGCCTTGTGCAACTAATCTAGCCATATTCCTAACTATATTTCCAGCTTCATCTACCTTATTTCTAAACACCCATTTAGTACCTATTGTGAATGTGTCCATGGGTCATTCAACAAGTTTCCAAACTTTATTTTATTAAAACGGATTGAGTACTTCTTGTATATCCATTACCCATAATTCATCATTGATAGCATCATCAATGTTTGTAGGTTCAAGCTGTGATAAGAAGGTTTTATGTTCAACCTGATTTTTAAGAGAAGCTCCAGTTTGTGATCCTTTCTCTAAGTATCCTACAACAGCATCTAAGGGATGGTTTCTAAGAGTTCAAACCTTTCTAGAAAAATAGGGACTAATGAATTTAGGTTCATCAACATATTCAGGTTCATTATGACTTGATTGCGCAGAATTTCTAGAATTGGCAGTTTTCAAAGATTCTTTCATAGTGGTATTTGAGGATTTTGAGTTGATGTTTAGATTTGATACATCATCCACCAGATTTTCTAGAATGGTTCTAGGATCATGTGGATTTGTTTCATCAAACATGATATGGAAAGATTCTTCCACACATTTAGTTCTCTTATTGAAAACTCTATAATCATTACTTGATATTGAATAACCAGGGAAAATTCCATCATCACTTTTGGATGAAAATTTCTCAATATTATCCTTAGTGTTGAGAATAAAGACTTTGTAGCCAAAAACTCTAAAGTAATTAACCTTAGTCATCCTATTATTCTGGAGTTTATATGGGTTATTTTTGAGAATTGGTCTAATCAATATTCTATTTATTATGTAGCATTTTCTGTTTACAACTTCATCCTAAAAGTAAATTGGTAGGTCATATTCACTAAGCATAGTTATAGAAATATCTTTCAAGGTTCTATTTATTCTTTCTACAACACCATTCTGCTGAGGGGTTCTAGGGGAAGAGAAATTGTGATTATAACCATTTTGTGAGCAAAAAGATTCAAACTCTTGATTTTCAATCTCACGGGCATGATCACTTCTAAAATATTTAATTTTAAATACACTAATATTTTCTAGATACTTGGCATACTTAGTAAATTAATAGAAAGCTTCACTTTTTAGAGCCATGAAGAAGGTCTAGGTATATATAGAAAAATCATCTACTAGAACATAAACATAGTGATTTCCATTTAAACTAGAAAGTCTAGATGGTCCAAAAAAATCCATCTGACCAATTCGAGAGGTTGAGAAGTATAAACTTCTTTCTTTGGTTTGAAAGATATTTTGTACTGTTTTCGCTTTTGATAAGGATTACACACTTTGTCACATGGAAACTCGAGTTTGGGTAAGTCTTTAACTAGTCCTTTTCTAGTTATCTTTATAAGGGAGTGAAAATTACAGTGTCCTAGTCTCCTATGAAAAATCCAAGATTCTATATGAAATACACATAAACAAGAAACATGTTGAGAATCTAAAGAATCTAAATTAAAAGAATAAACATTTTCAATCATTGATGCAGAAAATACTAATTTATCTTTAGAATCAAGGACATTACATTCATTATTTTCAAATTTAACATGATATCCATCATCAAACAGTTGTGAGATACTATGGAAATTATATTTTAGACCATTAACAAACAGTACTCTAGAAATTAGAATCTAACCAGAGTTACCAATCTGGCCTAAGCCAATGATCTCCCCCTTTGCATTGTCACCAAATGTGAGATGTCCTCAATCTACTTTTACCAGGTTCTGGAAGCATGAATAGTCTCGTGTCATGTGTCTTAAACACCCACTGTCTAAGTACCATAGATTTGTGTAGGACCTCTTTAAGCATATTTCATATAGCATGATCAAGAAAAGATAGATTTTGGTACCCATACTTGTTTGGGTCCAGTAACATTAGTAATAAGTTCTTTAGGAACCCATATTTTTTTCATAGGTTTCCTATAGGAATTATGTAAAGTATTTGAAAAATAAAATCTATTTGGTCCACAAAAACTTGAAACAGTAGAATATGTATCATGGATCGAGATAGTTGAGCTATTTCCAGAACTAGGAACAACATTATATGTCCTAGACTTTGAAAAAAAAATTCCTACCTAGGTATCTTTTACTAGGTTGATAACCAATGCCAGTATTATATTTAGGAGAAATTTGTTTTCCTAGAATTAGGGTATGGGTATTTTTACCATTATTAAAATTTTCTATGTCACTTTTTAATTGTTCATTAGAAATTTTTAGTTCATTGTTTTCTTTGACTAGTTGATCATTTTTCACTTTTTCAGTTATAAGTTCATATTTAACAGTTACAGTGAGAGCATACTGTTTCATCAATTATTTATAATTATCCTTTAATTCATTGAAAGTCTATTCAAGAATGTTACAATATTCAAACATTTCTTTATTAGTCATATTTTCAGAGTCACTTTCCTCTTCATAATTATATGAATTTTGTACATAAGAGTTCAGTGTTACCTCAGATGTGTTTTTCATAAAACACAGATTGGATTTGTTATCCTGTTCATCGTGTGATGTGTCTGAGTCACTTGAACTATCTTCATAGGCACTCTAGGTTTCCTTCATTTCCTTTTTGTACTTCTTGTCCCTTCCCTCATATTTCTTCTTATATTTGAGCATTGGACAGTCAACCTTTATATGTCTTTTGCACATACACTCATAGCATACAATCTCATCAGTTTTGTCACTTCTCTTCCAGTCCATTTTCCAGTTTCCTTTTGGATCATACTTTCCCTTGAAGTTAAAATTTTTGAAAAAGTTCTTCCTTTTGTAAAAGAATTTAAATCTTCTTGCCAGTTGAGCCATCTCATCATCACATTCTGATGATGATTGTTCAGTTGTGGAACTGTCTATAGAATATTCTAGTTTTCCTTTGTCTTTGTGCTTCGAGAGGGAGGTATTGAATGCAACAGATTTCCACTTTTGTTCATCCTCCGCTACTTTGTTTACTTTCAGATCTTCTTCATACATCATAATTTTCCCAATGAGTTCCTTTATAGGTAGTCTGATGATGTCGTGTGACTCTCTAATTGAGACAGAGTTTCCCCTCCATCTTTCAGGTAGACATCTGAGAATTCTCGTGATATGTTCTTCCACAATGACTTCTCTTCCTAGAGAAATCATTGTGTTGACAATCTCATTGAACCTAAGATACATATCATAAATTGTCCCATCAGGATTCATCTTAAAATTTTCTTATTTTATATTATAAGTATTATGTCTCATTTCTTTTACACTAGATGCGCCTTCATGTGGGACAGACAAGGTATCCCAAATTTCATGGGTAGTTTTACAAGAATAAATACTATTAAATTCTTCATCTTGTAAGGAACATTATAAAGAATTCTTGTCTTTTCAATTGTTATTGTAAGAATGTTTGGTAGGTTCATCCCATGTAATTCTATCAGTCACATGAATTTTGTATTCATCTATAATGGATGACAAAATTTCAAAACTCATACTCTCTAGATTCATTTTCATTTTAATTTTCCATTGATCATAGTTTGTTGCATTAAAGAATGGTGGTATGTTAGTTTTAGCACCTTCAAATCTATTATCCATACTAACAAATTATGTTAAAAGGGTTAGAAATTTATAATTAACCAAAATTTACAGATCTTTAATGTACAAATACAATCACAGTTGAAAAAAGTGTATTTTGAACACATTTAATAATAATTAAACCTTTGATACCAAATGTTAGTCAGAGTAGTTAACTCAATAGGGGAGGGTAGAATTGAGTTACTATAAAAATTTCTGTTTAAAAGAATATTGGTTTTACAAATAATTATTTATCATGAATAGATACATCCTAGTTAATCAAGGTTATACTGTTATAAGAGTTTGACAGTTTAAACAACTCCATAGAAGATGGATTAATTATCAGTAATATTAATTGGTATTATTAAAATTACTTTTGAAGTTATCCTACTAAGACAAATCAGATATAAATTCTTTCCAAGACTAACTATCAAAGTGAAATTAGTGTTTTTCTAGATTATGCAAGAAGCAGTAAAACAGAGTAGACTAAAAAAATAGCACAGAGGATATAAACCAAGTGGTTCAGTCTCAAGCTGTGACCTAATCCACTAAAATTGTTGATAACCTTCCACCAAACAGTTTATATAAATAAACTTTGATCCAAACCCTAGATTGGGGTTAACAACAGTACATAGACTGTCCAGGTCACGCAGGGACATCTTCCATAGTTTTCATGGGTAAAATAAATAATAGCCAGAACACATAGGGACCTCTTCTATAGATGTCGTGGGTAAACAAGAGTAATGAATTTGGTGTGAGGATTTTGAAATCCTTCAGTTCAATGCAGGAGTCAGTGTGTGTGTAAAATATACAGAGTACACACACTGCTCGAAAGTAAATAAATGAATCACTAAGAGAGAGTAGATGTGTGTTTAGAATGCTCTAGTGATTAGCAGTGCATCTTTGGACACCTTGGATTCAGCTTAAATGCTTCTGAGACATTCTCTTGTTTTTCTGTTGAAAAATAGAGTGTTGTGGTTTAGCTTGTGTTCTTCATGAGTGAAGAAGTTCTCTTGATCCCAGTGTACTTTATGTGTTCTTCAGTAGAGTCATATTGCATACATGAAATAATTCTTTCTTTTAATATCATGCAATATATTCTTCACGGTTATTCTCATGATTTCTTTTCTGTTGAGTATGGTGCAATCACGTTTTTTTTTAGTTTTCATATGTTGTATCGTATACCTTCTTCCTCTTGGGCACAATTCTCTTTATCTTCGATTGTATGAGGTTGATCCGACAAGTTCCATGTATATTGTACCTCATACCTCGTAGTATGGCTACAAATAAACATTAAATATGTCAGTTCATTAAAGGCGTCAAATATGACCATTAAAAAGATAAATAGAAAAATGACAAAATAGTTTAGGAAACGGTGTCACATTAGTTATGCAAACGGTGTCTCCTTCACGGTACATCCTTCATGGTGTCTTCTTGAAGGTGTCTCCTTCACGGTATCTCCTTCATGGTGTCACCTTCACGGTATCTCCTTTACGGTGTCTCCTTCACGGTGTCTCCTTCACGGTGTCTCCTTCACAGTGTCTCCTTCACGGTGTCTCCTTCACAGTGTCTCCTTCACGGTGTCTCCTTTACGGTATCTCATTCACGGTGCCTTGATGATTGTGTCTTGCTAACTATTTCTAGAACATAGAAAAACAATGTGTCTGGATTATGTTGTTTGTTCTAATAGTCTTGCTTCACAGTGTCAGGCTTACTATGTCATGGTGTCTCGTGGTCACAGTGTCTCATTGGTCACGGAGCCTGTGTCTTGCTCACAATGTCTAACGTACTGTGTCAAGCTTCACGGTGTCTTGTACTTAGGAAAATAACTTTATTCAGACATAAACAAAAATATGCATAAAATTAATTGATCTTAACCATTATAAATTATGAGATAACTTGAAACATAAATACACATGATTAATAAGAGTTGTGAGATTTGTGATGATGAATATGATTTTTAATTATTATTCAGATTTGTGATCATTAAAACATGATTAATATATGAGGAGTCCAACAATAGAATTATTAATTAGTAATATAAATTTATATATCATATTATATATAATAATATAGTTAAATTTTATTTTTCTAAAACACCTATATTAATTATATATTAGGTTTTAACTAGTATGAATTATGTCAATAAATAATGGAATGGGATTTCCAATCCCACTTTTATTTTTTTGAGATTTCTTCCTTATTCACCACTCATTTATTTTTATGGTGTATATACATCCCATGAATATATAATATTACTATTATCCTTAAATTTTGGGTATTTATATATCTATTTTATGATCTATCTTCCATGTGTTTTCTCTTTCAAAAGATTCCATATCGGTAATGTAATTTTGTTTATATTTTCCTTCTTTGAGAAACACGGCATGTTATGAACCTATATTACAATATGAGGTTTACACATATCCACTTGAAATGTTATATCATTAATATAATTATTTTCATGATATTTTAATTTTAATTTAATTTTATATTCCACTATGGGGAGTATGATTCAAATTAAGCATTTTGAATGTGATTATTGCAACAATACCATTATTTATTGATATGTTTTATGATTATGATTTCACTAGTGAAATTTTATGGTTAATAATTCAATAACACTTAGGAGTATTCTTATCCTCTATTTTGAAATTATATATTAAAGTATTAATTTTTTTTCACATTATTAATTAATTGTGATAATTAATAAAATGTTTTTTTAAAAATTATTACCTTATTCTATCTTTGATAACAAAAATTTATATTTCAAAATCCATGTTTTAAAAACAATTTTCAAATTATATTTTTAAAAAACATGATCATTAATCTCATTTGAAATGAAAAATATTTTAAATTTTATTTCTGGTTTCAATGTACTCAAAAAGAAAAATATTTTCATATATGTTAATATGTTAAAAATATTTTTTTAAAAAAGAAAGTATATTTTAACAATGATTTGTTTTTTGAAGGATATTTTTGAATTAATTTCCATCTTAGAAAAAAATATTTTTTACTATTTCCTTTATTGTAAATAATCATATAGTTCCATTTATATAATTTTTATGAACGGTTTAGCTTTTGATGGAATAATGGTTAGGAATTATATTCTCTTTCATGAGCTATATTGTTGTGAAAACCGCTTTAATTCACACATTATTCATTGATGAAATGATTGTGAAACAAATATCTATTCCAAATGTTATGATATGATAATTGGTTTTTAATACTAATTTCATTTCATCAATTTTTATATGAATGTTTATGATCTTATGGAACATGTATATATGATTTAATTATGATATGGTGGGGGCCTATAACGACCAATACTTTACATACATTGTTAATACTTCAAAATTCAAGTACACTTATTACAACATATAACAAGACCATCAAAGGACAGTATAGGTATAGTGTCTTTAGAAACTCGGAAACATAAACAACTGGTTCATAAAGAATCTACATTGCCACCCATTTATTTCATCATATCTAGAGTCCCTTTTGGAATATCCTACTTAATAACCTTATTAATAACCTGGGGAAAGAAAACATACAAAAGGGTTAGGTCAAATGCTCAGTAAGGCTAAACAAAAGAGAAAACAATCACATCATATTCATAAGAACATAACATTTTGGAAATCATAACCTGCAAAAGAAATAATAATTTCCTAACATGGTATAAATCATAGTAGTTAAATGTCATCCCAATAATCATAACCTAAAACATGAAACTTTATGTCATACACACATAACCATAGAGAATCATTTATTAGTATTCAAGATTCATGGCCAAGACTATCTTAGCAGACAAAGTCCATTTCTGAACCGAGTTCACTCCTCGTTTCAGTCCTATTTAACTGAACCGGATTAACCAGCCATTCCATCCATATCTATCACATGAGATATAAATCATTACCCAAATAATTGGAGGGAGATATAGGTCCCACCCATCTCATAATGATACCATTCTTATGTGTGCCACAAATCATACATCATACATCATAGCATAACCTATATAATAAAAATGGGACTCTTAATCATCATGCCATCATAACATAATCCATATAAGATAAAAGGACATCATAAAAATAATTCCATCATAACATAATCAAAACAATGTAAAAATAGGGATAGAAACATAACCATATATTATCATAGATGGAAAATAATTTTGATAAAACAGTTGAACTCCATTTTTGAGGAAAATATCATTTCTACTTCAAAACCTTTTTCCTTTCTTAACATGTCATATACTTTTGAACTAAAATAAGTTGATTAAAAATAAACATGAAAAATTTTAATGGAAGCTTCATGTAAATAATGTTCTAAAAATCCATTCATGCCGTAATGTTAAAAAAACATTCTTCTCGTACTTTGGCCAGAAAAGTCAAAAAGTACCTCGTACGAAAAATGAAAAAAGATTTCATTCATATCTTTTACTAAAAACTCACCAAAGGGTAAAATTGGATTTAAACAATTTTAGGAGGATATAAATAATATTACATACTGAAGAAACATGGATGTGGATGATAAATATTCCCCAGTAAATTCTGAAATATAAACAATCTCGGATAAAAATTGAGATTGCGAGATTTTACCTTACCTTAGGTCTGATTTTCTTCATAAGTGTCTGAAACTCATGTATAATGATTTAAATAATGTCATTTACTTATTCAAGAATCATACTTATTTTTATGATATCATATATGGTCATATTCATATCTTCTTATTACTAATATTTCATTGCTACTTGTTATTCGGGTGTTTATTAATTTTTGTTCTTATGTGTGTTTGGTCGAATAAATTCTTATTCTTCTTTTTTGGTTATAGATACCTAATTTTCCATATTGGTATTAGTGTAATATATATCATATTCATTAATTCAATTCATTTATATAATCATTATCCAATGAAGATCATGTAGAACAAGTCGCATCACATCATGGAGACGATATTCCGTACATACGCACGAGCGAGGATATCGTTCCCATGATTGTGGAATTGTACTGGAGTGTAGTATACTATTTAAGAATCAATATCACATTACAATAATCATATATATTTATTCTTTACACCATTATACCCATCCATGTAAGGTGGTGGTGGAAAATAGATTACACCACGGTGTGGAGACGGTATTCTGTACGTACGCATGTGCGGGGATTTTGTTTTCCGTAGGATGGATAGATGGTGAAATAGGGTTGTTTCATACTTATAATAAAATATCAGTATATTAGTGATACTGATGTTATTACTTCATAATGAAACAACTAAAGAAGAATAAGTGGAAGAATAAATAAAGATGAAAGAATCAGTAACAGACATTACCTCTTCTTTGAAGGGCCTCTTTGAGACCTCCTTTTAGGGCACTAAAATTGGTTTTTGAAGAAGAACAGGGCCTCTAGGATGATTCTAGGGAAATGGAAAAGAGAATTTGGCCAGGGTTGGCTGAGAATGAAGGCTCAAAGTGGTGTGAGGAAGAGAGGGAGGAGGTTCCCATTTATAAGAGAGGAGAGGGGCACCTTTGGAAAAACAAAAAATATTATTTTATTATAAAGTCATATTAGGTTTTCAATATATCCAAATTGATTTATTTCAAAGCTAAGGTGGGTATGGGTCGAAAGCATCTCATCCAATAGAATTTAGAAAAGTTTAGGTTTCTATTTTAACCTTATCATTTAGATTTAAATTTAAGTTACATAATTTAACTTTTACCGTGTCTTCTTGTTTTCTTACACTATAAGGTAAATAAAATTACTATAAAAACCCAATCGAACACCAAGTTGTTTATTATTAATATATATAACCTTATCTAAGTCATTTGGCCTACCCATAGATTTTTAGGAATAAAATAACAATTAATAATATAATATTTGATTTACAAACTCTTTTATGTCAATTTTGAAACTATTTGGTAATTGATTTTTGTTAAAGTCAAAACAGAAAGATTAGTTAGAACAAAGATAATTAAATCAATACTAACATGTTATATTAACATTTAAAATTATTTTAATTCATAAAAAGTCTCAAATTACATTTATTTGTGTATTTATAACATTAATTATGTCAATATTTAATTAATAATGTAATTACTGCATCATCAGTGTGTCAAAAATAAATTAAATTATTTAAAGTCTAAAAATTAAAAATAAAATACCATTATGTAGGAAATATTTTTATCTTTCTAATTAATATTTATAGTCGAATTTATCTTATCTATAACCCTATATTAAAAATGATTTAGTTATTAAACATTGATTTTAACTATTTTAACCATTCTTTAAGTAAATTAATAATAAATGTCCTAATCTAATCCAAGTGGGCCTAAATGGTCATATTATATTACTAAGGTTGTTTGTGGTCGAATTAAACTTATCCAATAAAATTTGGACATGTGTTAGTGTAATAATAATATCATTTTTACCCTTAATTACACTATTTACATTTAACCGTGGTAAAAAAAAGTAAAAAGTTACTAATTACCAAAAATTATTTTCATCTCATTGAACCACATTTTAATCCTTGATATTAACCATGTCTCTCAAAATTTCGAAATTCCACTCACATAAGTGGAAAAATTAAATTTTATGTGAATTTGGAAATTCTCCTAGGTGGTGGGTAAAAGATGTTGAAAAGTTCAATAAAATTTTTATATATCAAAATTTATTATAAAATGACTCCAATGAATTGCATTGAACATATATAGTTATTATGTATAAATTTGTAAATAAAATAAATTTAAATAAAATATGTCTTTATTTAAATAAAAAGTCGGTTTTTAAATAGTAACCCAGTGTTTTCACAATTCATCAAAAATTGAAAGTTTTCAGAATAATACCAAAATTTCACCCTAGGATAATTTTGACATTCCAAATCCAAAAATGAAGTCCATTTTGAATGATGAAATTTACAAAATTCTAAAAAGTGGGTATTACTATTTATAATGGCTAGTTTTAATAATATTTTAATATCATATCGTTGTTTAGTGAAACTCGGTATTGCATATGATTCAAGATATTGAGGAAGGTCGCGATTATGTGTAAAGCAAGCCAAGATAGTGTTGTGTGTAGTGAAAGATTCCTTTGATAAATTATATAAAAACAAAATATTTCTCATAAAAGTCTCGGGTGTTACATTCTACCCCCCTTAAAATGAATTTCGCCCTCGAAATTCGTCACTTTGTAACAAACAAAAGAGGATACCTACCCCTTATCATATCCTCAAGCTCCCAGGTAGCTTATTCTAATTGGTGGTTCCTCCAAAAAACATTCACCAAGCGAGTGGTCTTGTTCCGCAGGACTTTTTCACTACGATCGAGAATCTCTATCGGCTGTTCTTCATAAGAAAGATCTTGCTCCAGCGGTACAACTTCTGAGCCGAGTACATGTGAAGGATCAGGTATGTACTTTCTCAGGAGAGATACATAGAACACATCATGAACTTTAGAGAGATTCGGTGGAAGAACCAATTGGTAAGCTACCCTCCCAACACGATCCAGTATTTCGAAAGGACCGATATATCTAGGGCTCAGCTTTCCCTTCTTTCCAAATCTCATTACTCTCTTCCAAGGAGATATTCGTAACAACACTTTATCACCCACTTCAAACTCTATGTCTTTTCTTCAGTTGTCGGCATATCTTTTTTGTCGACTCTGAGTAGCTCTAATGTGTTGTTGAATAGATCTGACCTTTTCTGCCATCTCATCAACAAGATTAGGTCCTAATAGCTTTCTTTACCCAACTTCATCCCAGCAAGTTGGAGTCCTACATTTCTTTCCATAGAGAGCTTCATAAGGAGCCATCTGAATACTGGATTGAAAGCTATTATTATAATAAAATTCCACCAAAGGTAGGTGTTGATCATAACCACCTTTGAAATCCATAGATCAAGCTCTAAACATATATTATAGAGTTTGAATTGTTCTCTCAGACTGACCGTCTGTCTGAGGATGATTAGTAGTGCTGAAACTCAAATCTGTATCCAGAGTATGCTGAAGACTTCGCCAGAACTTCAAGGTAAACCTCGGATCTTGACCAGATATAATAGAATGTGGTACTCCATGCAATATTACCACTTCCTTCACATATATCCTGGGAAGCTGATCCATAGGGAAATCCTCTCTAATAGCAATGAAGTGTGCCGACTTTGTAAGACGATCAACTATGACCCAGATAGCATTATTGCCTTTGGATGTTTTAGGAAGTCCGGTGAAAAATTCTATAGTGATGTTTTCCCATTTCCATTCTAGTAGGGGTAATGGTTGTAACATCCCCTTAGACTTTTGTGTCTCAGCTTTAACATGCTGACAAACCAATCATCGAGAGACATATTCAGCAACATCTATTTTCATGCCATCCCACCAGAAGTACTCTTTCATGTCCCTATAAATCTTCGTGATTTAATGATGAATAGAGAATGAAGAACTATGAGCCTCATCCAGCAGCTCCTTCTTTAATTTGGGGATGGGAGGAAAACAAACCTGTTTCCTGAACATTATTATCCCATCAAAATCAAGGTTTAATTTAGGAATATTTCTCACCATCTTTTATAAATCTACATCTTCTTTATGTTTTTCTTTAATCTTCACATGTATATATGGTTTAACATTCATTTGAGAATGATAAGATTTTCCCCTTCCATTATAATTCCAATATCCATCCCTTGTAAATCCATATATATTGGATTATTTGTGATCCTTATCATGGATAAGATAGCTTGGTCTTGTCAACTTAATGCATCTCCCACCTTGTTTGTTTTCCCATGGTGATAATGAATTGAGTAGTCATAATCCTTAATCAGCTCCAACCATCTTCGTTGGCGTATATTCATCTCCTTCTGTGTGAAAATATACTTTAAACTTTTATGATCAGTATAAATATCACACCATTGTCCATAAAGATAATGCCTCCAAATCTTTAATGCAAAGATACCGCAGCTAACTCTAAATCATGAGTTGGGTAATTTTGCTCATTGATTTTTAACTGGCGTGAGTCATAAGCTATCACCATATCCTTTTTCATAAGAACACACCCCATACCCTTCTTGGATTCATCACTGTAGATCACAAACCTTTCTCCACTACATGGAAATGTGAGTACAGGTGCACTGGATAACCTTCTTTTCAACTCCTTGAAACTCTCTTCACATTCATCCGTACAAACACATTTAAATCCTTTCCGAGTAAACTTGGTGAGTGGATTAGATAATCATGAAATATCTTTCACAAAACGTCGATAATATCCATCCAAACCAAGAAAACATTTTATCTTGGTTACTATTGTTGGTCTCGACCATATTTCGATAACCTCTATTTTTGTTGGATCCATGGATATCCCCTCTTTTGAGATTATGTGACAAAAAAATGAAACTTTTTGACGCCAAAATTCACACATGGTAAATTTGACATAAAGCTTCTCCTTTCTAAGGGTCTTCAATATAATTCTCATGTGATCATCATGTTCTTCCTTTCTCTTTGAATATACAAGAATATAATCTATAAAGACTACCACAAACTAATCAAGATAGTCCTTAAAGACTCTATTCATCAGATCCATGAAGATAGTAGGGGCATTAATACGACCAAATGGAATCACTATAAATTCATAGTGTCCATATCTTGTACAGAAAAGCCGTATTTGGTATATCCTCCCATTTGACCCTTAATTGATGATACCCTGAACGAAGATCAATCTTGGAAAAGTATTGAGCTCCGCGTAGTTGGTCAAATAAGTCATCAATGTGTGGGAGAGGATATTTGTTCTTGATAGTGATCTTGTTAAGTTCTCGATAATCAATGCAAAGTCTCATTGATCCATCTTTCTTTTTATCAAACAGAACAGTTGCTCCCCAAGGTGACGCACTAGGGCGTATGAATCCCTTATCAAGATTCTCTTGGAGTTGCTTCTTCAATTCCTACAACTCAATTTCGGTAATTCTATAAGGTGTCTTTTAAATAGGTAAAGAACCTGGTATGAGTTCTATTGAAAACTCAACTTCACGATTTGTTGGAAGACCCGATAATTCCTCCGGAAAGACATCATCAAACTCCCATAAAATGGGCATATTCTTAATCGTGATTTTCTCACCAACCATTTGAGATAACTAACCTTCATTTAGTGGAATCAAGTCCCATAAGATGGAAGAAATTTCCAATGGAAGGTTATGTTCATCCTTGCATCGATGGACGATCATAGATTGATATGTAATATGAAATGTGACTTCCCTTCTTCGGCAATTGATATGAGATCCATATAAAGAAAGCCAATCCATGCCAAGAAGCACATCAAATTCCACTATAGGAAGGATCACAAGATTTGTAGGAAGCACTTTCCCACAAACTTCAATCGGAGAAGAATTATAAACTTTTGATGCGACTGTTGTGCCATTACGGGTTGTCACAGCTAACTCAACATCTAATTGTTGAGGTAATATGCCGATACCCTTATAAAATTAATCAGAAATAAAAGAGTGGGTGGATCCAGAATCAAATAAAACATTTTCTACTATAGAATGGATGCTAAGTGTGCCTTTCACCACTTCGTTATTGTACTCCACATCGCTGATAGAAATTTCATGTGACTTTCCTTTGTCTTTAGCCTTAATAGTTTGTTGAAGTCGATTATCATCAAAAACCGATGGATTAAGGCATTGATTAGCATAATGCCCCATTTCCTTGCACTTGTAGCCTTGAAGCGTAGGAGGTGCACTCTGTGTAGCCTTTTCATTGTTCGCATCACTAGACATCTTCTTCCCATCATTACGACATTCAAATTCCCGATGAACTTCCTTTACACATTTGAAACATTTACTTGTCCCATTAAGACTACTCCCTCCATGTTTCTTTCCACACTTTGAGCATAAGGGAAAAATCATCTTCTTTTCAGTGTGATATTTAGATTTTCCTTTGGATTCCATTTTCCTCTTCTTATCAAACCCATATGACTGATGGGTTACTCCAATCTCCATCTCAACCTTGAGAGCACATCGAACGATTTCCTCATAACTATTGAAGTCCCTTATGGATAATGCCATTTGAAGACTTGGTTTTAATCCACTAATGAATCGATCGATCTTACTCTCGGGTTGGATAATAATCCCAGAAGTGTACCTTGAAAGTCTTGAAAAATCTTCTTCATAGGTACCAACAGATTTATCATCCTTTTGATTCAGTTCAAGAAAATCATTCTTCATCTTTGTGCAAAGAATACGAGGGACGTACTTATTGAAAAATAAGTTCATCAACTCATCCCATTCCATGGACTCAATTTCATCTCTTTCCATCGTATTCTTGATAAGATTCCACCATTGATAAGAATCTCCTTCCAAACGACACACTGCTAAGATGACTTTATCATGTTCAGAACATTGATGAACTAAAAATATCTTTTCAGAAGTACTAATCCATTGTTCAGAAACTAATGGATCAGTAGACCCGCTGAATGAAGGTGGGCGCTTCCTCATGAAGGATTCAACAAAATGTTGATCCTACCTTTGCTCGTTTGGAAGTCCTGCATGATTCATAGCTTGTGAAAGTTGTGTGATCATGGCTATAATATTTTTCATTCCATCTCCCATAACGTTTGGTTGCTCAGGGGGGCAATCATTGCATTGCCCGTCACATTCCGCATTAACACGGTACCTTCGAGTTCCAGCCATTGACTAAAACCAATAAGAATAGTGTGAGAAACACAAATAATAATAGGAAAACCTCATAATCAAGAATAAAATTTGACACTTAAGTTCTTATCATAGGTTAGTCAAGGCCATTTCTAAAACACTATGATTGTGTTCTATTCATAGACTTATCCTTAGGGTTCTTACTAAGGCTTTCACATCCTAGTTTCCAAAGTTTGACTATACCTTTCCACTGATACCAAATATAACGACCCATAATTTACATAAATTATTAATACTTCAAAATTGAAGTCACTTATTACAACATATAACAAAACCTTGAAAGGACCGTATTGGTATAGTGTCTTTAGAAACTGGTAAACATAAAAAACTTGTTCATAAATTATATACATTGCCTCCAATTTATTTCATCATATATAGAGTCCCTTTTGGAATATCCTACTTAATAACCTTCTTCCTGACCTGGGGAAAGAAAACATACAAAAGGGTGAGCTCAAATGCTCAGTAAGGGTAAACAAAAAATTAAACCAATCAAATCATATTCATAAGAACATAACATTTTGGAAATCATAACCTGTAAAAGAAATCATAATTTCATAACATGGGATAAATCATAGTAGTGAAATGTAATCCCAATAATCATAACATAAAACATGAAACTTTGTGTCATACACACATAATCATAGAGAATCATTTATTAGTAGTCAAGACTCATTGCCAAGACTATCTTAGCGGAAAAAGTCCATTTCCGAACCGAGTTCACTCCTCGTTTCAGTCCTGTTTAACTGAACCGGATTAACCTGTCCTTCCAGCCATGTTTATCTGATTAGATATAAATCATTACCCAAGGAATTGGAGGGAGATATAGGTCCCACCCATCTCATAATGATACCATTCTAATGTGTGCCACAAATCATAAATCATGCATCATAGCATAACCCATGTAATAAAAATTGGATTCTTAATCATCATGCCATCATAACATAATCCATATAAGATAAAAGGACATCATAAAAATAATTCCAACATAACATAATAAAAACTTTGAAAAAATAGGGAATGAAATAGAACCCTATATTATCTTAGATGGAAAATAATGTTGATAAAACACTTGAACTCCATTCTTGAGGAAAATATCCTTTCAACTTCAAAAACATTTTCCTTTCTTAACATGTCATATAATTTTGAACTAAAAGATGTTGATTAAATATAAATTTGAAAAATTGTAAAGGGTGATTCATGTAAATAATGTTTTAAAAATCCATTCATGCCGTATATGTTAAAAAAAACATTTTTCTCTTACTTTGGCCGGAAAAGTCAAAAAGTACCTCGTACGAAAAATGACAAAAGATTCCTTTCATATCTTTTACTAAAAACTGACCAAATGGTAAAATTGGATTTAAAAAATTGTAGGAGGATATAAAGAATATTAAATATTGAATAAACATGGATGTGGATGATAAATATTTCCCAGTAAATTCTGAAATATAAACAATCTCAGATAAAAATTGAGATTGCGATATTTTCTCTTACCTTAGGTCCGATTTTCTTCATAAGTGTCCGAACCTCCTGTATAATGATTTAAATAATTTCATTGACTTATTACAGAATCATACATATTTTTATTATATCATATAGGTTCATATTCATAGCTTGTTATTAGTAATATTTCATTGCTACTTGTTATTCAGGTGTTTATTACTTTTTGTTCTCATGCGTGTTTTGTCGAATAAATTATTATTATTATTTTTAGGTTATAGATACCTCATTTTCCAGAATGGTATTAGTGTAATATATATCATATTAATTCATTCAATTCATTTATATAATCATTATGCAATGAAGATCATGTAGAACAAGTCGCATCACATTGCGGGAACAGTACTCCGTACGTACGCATGAGCGATGGTATCATTCTGATGATCGTGGAATTGTATTGGAGTGCATGTATACTATTTCAGAATCAATATCAATTTACAATAATCATATATATTTATTCTTTAAACCATTATACCAATCCAAGTACGGTGGTGGTGGAAAATAGATTACACCACGACGTGGAGACGGTATTTCGTACGTATGCACGCGCGATGATTTCTTTTTCCGTAGGATGGATAGATGGTGAAATAGGGTGGATTCATACTTATAATAACATATTAGTATATTAGTGATACTTTTTTTATTACTTCATAACAAAACAACTAAATAATAATAAGTGGAAGAAGAAATAAATTTGAAAGAATCGGTAACGGACATTACCTCTTCTTTAAAGCGCCTCTTTGAGACCTCCTTTTAGAGAACTAAAATTGGATATTGAAGAATACCAGGACCTATATGATGTTTCTAGGGAAATGGAAAAGATAATTTTTAGGGGTTGGCTGAGCATGAAGGCTCGAAGTGGTGTGAGGAAGAGAGGGAGGAGGTTCCCTTTTATAAGCGACGAGAGGGGCACCTTTGGGAAATCTAAAAATATTATTTTATTATAAAGTCATATTCGGTTTGTAATAGCTCAAAATTGATTTATTTGAAATATTAGGTGGGGATGGGTCAAAATCCTCTCATCCAATATTATTTAGACAAGTTTAGGTTTCTATTTTAACCTTATCATTTAGATTTAACTTTAAGTTAAATAATTTAACTTTTACCGTGTCTTCTTTTTTTCTTACACTATAAGGTTAATAAACATACTATAACAAGACAAAAGAACCCCAAGTTGTTTATTATTAACATATATAACCTTATATATATCATTTGGCCGAACCTTATATTTTTTTGAATAAAATAAAAATTAATACTATAATGTTTTTTTAAACAACTATTTTATGTTAATTTTGACACTATTTGGTAATTGATTTTTGTGAAAATAAAAACAAAAAGATTAGTTCTAAAATAGTTAATTAATTAAATACTAACATGTCATATTAACATATAAAATTATTTTAATTCATAAAAAGTCTCAAATTACCTTTATTTTGGTATTTATGACATCAATTATGTCAATAATTCATTAATAATATAATTACTGCATCATCATTGTGTCATTAATAAATTAAATTATTTAAAGTCTAAAAATTACAAATAAAATACCATTATGTAGGAAATCGTATTATATTTCTAATGAATAATTACAGATGAATTTATCTTATCTATATCCCTATATTAAAAATGATTTAGTTATTAAACTTTGATTTTAACTATTTTAACCCTTCTTTAAATAAATTAATAATAAATGTCCTAATCAAATCCAAGTTGGCCTAAATGGTCATATTTTATTCCTAATGTTGTTTTTGATCGAATTACACTTATCCAATAGAATTAGGACATGTGTTTGGGTAATAATAATATCATGTTTACCCTTAATTACCCTATTTACTTTTAACCGTGGTAAAAAAAAGTAAAAAGTTTCTATTCACCAAATATTATTTTCATCTCATTGAACCACATTTTGGTCCTTGATATTAACCGTGTCTCTCAGATTTTCAAAATTCCACTCACATAAGCGGTAAAATTAAATTTTATGTGAATTTGGAAATTCTCCTAAGAGGTGGGTTAAAGACGGTGAAAAGTTCAATAAAATTTTTATATATCTAAAATTATTATAAAATGACTCCAATGAATTGAATTGAACTTATATAGGTATTATGTGTCAATTTTGACCTAAAATAAATTTAAATAAAATAAATAATTATTTAAATAAAAAGTCGGTTTTTAAATAGTAACCCAGTGTTTTCACAATTCATCAAAAATTGAAAGTTTTCAGAGAAATACCAAAATTTTACTCTAGGATAATTTTGATATTCCAAATCCAAAAAATTAAGACCATTTTGAAAGATGAAAGTTACGAAATTCCAAAAAGTGGGTATTACTATTCATTACTGCAAGTTTTAATAATATTTTAATTGCATATCGTTGTTTAGTGAAACTCGGTATTGCGTACGACGCAAGATATCGAGGAAGGTCGTGATTGTTTGTAAAGTAAGACAATATAGTGTTGTATGTAGTGAAATATTCCTTTGATGATTTATTTAAAAACAAAAATTTCTCATAAAAGTCTCGGGTGTTACAGGGACAATTTCTCACTATAATTCGTTTTTAATGAATTATATATCATGAGAAAATTATTGGAATCATGTTGAAAGGAATGATACACTATGGAATATAAGGAAACCTCATCCATTAAGTAAAGATAGAGAATCTTGTTCCACTATGGGAAGATATAGAAATGCTCTCCCTTATTAAGAAAAGACTATGACTTCAGATGGTGGTGTTTCATGCCTAGTAAGTGTAGTCCCCATAATTTTATTAATATGTTTTGGCATTGTACCTTCACTTATAAGGAATGATATGAGATGTTTATGTGTCTGTGAAATTTCCTTGTCATATTCATTTTTTATGATTTGATAGATTATTTTCATTATTAACATAGGATTCATGTCTTTTGAACAACATTTATTTTTTAAATTACATTCGGTTATGATATTTTATATGTAGGGTATACTCTTATAATGTTATGATAATGTTCTAATACCATTTTCTCCTATTTATTCTTATATATCTCTCTTTTTTACCTTTAATGATCATCTAATATCACCCTATTTAGGTTTCATTTTCCTTGGTTACGATGATATGTATTTTTTAGGATATTTCTAATAGGGTTTCTATTCATTGAGAACTTAGTGGGAAATATTGTAGCTCAATTGTGTTCCAGTATTTATGTTTCCATGTTTCCAAAGGCATTAAACTCATACAGTCGTTAGGATTCTTCATGTGTATTTTATTATGTATTCCATAAAATTGATGTAGTTTTAATATATGTAAATAGAGGTACTCTATGTTAGAGAAAATATTTAGTTTACCATTTCAAAATATTATGATAAAACCATACTGAGAACCCTATGTACAAGCCTATAGATAATTATTTGGATGATGAAAATTATTGGAAAATTCCTAGGGACTTTGGTAAAGGATATAGTGAGTATTTTGCAAGAAATACATCTCTTTAAGAATACTATAAGTGGTTGTAAAATCTTGAAAATGTATACAAAGGGGTAAAACCCCCCAAAATATTTTATTGTTCTAGACTTGATTGGGAACAGGTGCACAATAATAAGCCTTTCTTCACACATGGTTTTATACTCCTTAGATACATGTTTTGGAAATTCAAAAATTCATCATGAAGTATCATAATGCTTTTAAATAAATATTAGATATTAATAACCTAGGATAAACCAAAGGTGTCATAAATTAATGTAGTTATCATATTTGAGGCATCATGTGACTCGTGTATCAGGATAATGTTTCCCCTCACTATGATATATGATCCTTATTCTATGATTTTAATTTTTTGTCATTGGATAGAACCTGAAGGAATCATGTCAATTACTTTTGTGAAGTATAATGCAATGATATTCTCATTTTCAATTTAATTCTATGGGAGATGGAATGAAAAATGCAATTTCTATTCTTACATAAATTTCTCAACATATGAATCATACTGGGCATCCAAATGAGAAATATAGGAAACAATACTCTATTGAGTCAATAATGAGGAAATGTCTACGATATATTATTGGACCTTCTGATCCACTTGTTTATGAATAATAGAAGAATATATTATTAAAAATATAATTCATTGTATAGTGTTAGGAATGTGAGAAATTAAATTTGACTATTAATAGTTAGAAGGTGAGGAAGACCAGTGGTTCACTATAATCCAAAAAATAAGGAAGTAATACGAAATAGGATCAATGCATTGGGATTACTTTAGGAACATATTCTTCAATTGGTATGTTCCTTGTGCATGTTGTTCGAATATGGAAAAAGAGTTTCTTGAATTTAACATAATGTATAATGAATAATTCATTACCAATGATATTTTTAAAAAAAATATTTATAAGGTACACTTATGATTTTATCATCCAGTTAAAATGTATTGATGGATGATTATTTAGTGTCTTAAAGCTAAGTCAATAATGAGTATTTTCCATAGGAGATGTTAGTATCTATGAAGAGAATGTGCGTAGTGAAATCATTGTTGAAATATAGGTTGGAGTTACATATCAATCTCATGGTTTTAGGAAAAAAAAGAAGAGGGAGCACAAAAGAAAATCTAAAGAACATTTATAGAAGAAGATGATCCTTCATTTAAACTCAATAAATGGAATAAATCATGGAGGTAATAGTCCTATTGGGTCTAATAATTTATGTAAGTGTATAAGGGATGGCCATTAAGAAATTAATTTTCTAACTAATGGGAAGACATTGGAGAATGATGAAAATAGAGGTATATCTAGGAAAAATACACCTACAATGCTTTAGTTTATCTAGTGTATTGTCGATAGCAATGATTCTAACAAGTTTCGAAACCCGGGGGTTGGAGATAATGATTGGCATCAAAAATATCTTTAACAGATTTACAATTGAATATAACATGTGATCAATGTTTCTAAAGAGGGGTGTGAAAATGATGTGCTGCAACGTAAACTTATTATCCACCATAGAACTACTAATGTCTTATTTTATTAAGGATTTACCAACTCTTTCATTCCTAAAAAATTTTATAAGGTTATTATGATTCCTTAAAAATAGTTATATATGGATGTACCATTAAAACCCTAAGTGGTATGATTATTTAATCATATGTATATAATTCGAATATGATAGATGTTTGTGGGAACATTATTCCAAAAAATTCATTTCATTCCCCTTTTGGATTATTTTTATTTCATAATACACATGTATTATCTTTCCTCGCATAAATACCACATAAAAAATCGAGGATTTTATATTATAATTGAGATTTCCAACAAACCTATGTTCTTTATTTAATGTGATGATATGTATGATATCCCTCTAGAGATTACATCCAGTTTATATGTCCTAATTCCTAATCATTAGGGATTTTTATCTCAAAGGGTTGGAAAGTGAATAAATATTGATAATATTTCTATTATTTGGGTATTTTAGGATTTCTGTTTGGAATATTTTCCTAGACTTCCGCAAAAACATGAAACTTATTTCTCAATAGAACTCATTATTGGTTCCAAATCAAATTCAAAAAGTCCTCATAGAATTTCCACAGTTTAGTTGTTGGAATTTTGGAAGAAACTCCTAGAAAACCTTCTTATGGGATTCATTCAGAAATTTTATTTAACATATATTAAACCAATTATATTTTTTTAAAAACAAATTGACCAAAGTGACTCTACATTGATTATCAGTAGTTGAAAAAGATCATTATCGAGAAAAAGTATCATCATCACCATATTGATGACTTGTTTGATTGACTACAAGGAGATCAATAAATTTCCAAATTTGATCATCATTTTGGATATCATCAACTGATGGTCATGCAATAAGATATAACCATTATGGAATTATATACAAGGTATGGACTCTATGAATATATTATTATTCCACATGATGATATTAATGGCCCTACTATATTCATTTATTTGATGAATAGAGTCCTTATATATTAAATTGATCAGTATTTTACAGTCCTTAGAGAAGATATTATTATCTATTAAAAGATTATGGAAGAGAATTATGACATATTGATAATTCTAATAATGACCCTATAAAGGGGTAATCTATATTAAAAATTTACAATGCCTGAATTATGGCTAAAATTGGATTCATTTATGGGTCATATAATATCTTGGTAGGGTTTAAAATTAGATCGAATAAAGAAATTTGATATTGAATGTTTTCCTAGACTAACCATGGTGATTAAGATAACTATTTTTCAATCATTAGATAGATTTTATAAATGGTTTGTGTAAAATTTAGAACAAATATCTAGTCCACTAATAATGTAAAATCAAAAGCGTTCTACGTTCATCTGGAAAGATGAATGTGTGTAAAATTTCAGGGAACTAAAAATAATGTTGGTCAACACACCTGTGCTTATATTTACCTATAGTGGAGAATGGTGTAAGAACCCAGAACTTTTTTAGGTATATTTTCCCTTTTCAAGTCATCTTTGAGAAAAAGAGTAAATTCTAGAAATTTTCAAAGTACGTGCCATGTACATTATGAGTACACACTATGTACTGCTTTTACACAGGAGGCCATGTGCTGGCCATGTAGTATCCACAAACACGGTCGTGTGGGGTGACTTGGAAGATGCGAAATAGGAGTACAGAAATGGAGAGAACATGATGTGTACTTGAATATTACACACCGTGTAATTTATTTTTTTTCATTAAACGCACTGGGGTCACATCTAATTTCCAAAACCATCTTCTTCTAGGTTTTCTTCATCCTAGAGAACTTGTACGACTGTGATCATTCTCTAAGCCCCCAATCCTCCATCCGATCTCTGATTCAACCACCATAGACTGCGTTGGTATTTCCTTGGTAAGCTCTCTCTTATGTTTGAGCTTCGTTTCATGATTCCTCTTCTTCCTAAAGTTATCTTTTGTTGAACGTGTTTGAAATTTTTTTAGATCTTCCGTGTTCTAGGTTAGTCCAAGAGCCGACGCCAGAGTATATTGATCTCCCAATGATGTGGTAGGGGGTGTGTGCCATTCCGTTGAAATTTATTCAGTATTATGTGTAATTTTATCCAATACACTTTAATGGGGTGTTGCGTATCTACCATTTACCCCTGTTTATTTCCTTCCATGCTTGTATGCTTCTGTAGAGTTTAATTCTTTATGAATAGTGTGGATTACTATTCTTTAGATGTTTTACCCATGCATGATCTGTTTATGACTATTTGGTCCAGTTTAGCCTTTTGGCCATCTTTCCTATTTTCCATACCGGTTTTTGTAGGGTGGAGAGTTTTTATTCTGAAATTCTTATTATGATGTAGACTGGTTATCCTAGTAGTTCTATAGGTTTACATTTTCTGTATTTCATGGCTATGCTCATTGACCAACACAACGCTGTTAGAACCAGGTATAGTTGACTATAAGGGGTATTAACCAAGTGAGCTTTCTCATAGAGTCTTTGAGAACTTTAGAATAATAGGTCCATTGAATAAGTGAGATTCTTCCAAGCGCCTATGACCACTTGGGTCTATAAGAGGAATTAACCGTGTGATCTATCTCAGAGAGTCTTTTAATCACTTGAATGACTTTGGGTTATAAGAGGAATTGCCTAAGTGAGCTTCCTCATAGAGTCCATAACCTTGGGGCTATAAGTGGAATTGACTGTGTGAGCTTCCTTAGACAGTCCTTGTCTACCTTACACTATAATGGGAATTTACTAGGTGAGCTTCCTCATACAGTTTTGTTCTACTATTGTCTATAAGGGGAATTGACTGTGAGTGCTTCCTCAAAGAGTCTATTTATATATATTCTTATGACAGAACTTGAGTGGTTAAAATCAGTGTACTACCCCGAGGGTTACATGTACTTGTTTGGTTGGACCAGAGGGTATGGCATGTGAGTAATTCCCAGAGGGTTACCTGTTTGTGTTTAGCTGCTTGTTTAGCTCTTGATTAATATTGAGATTGTGGATTGTCTACTACTGAGTACTTTACAGTTTACTGCTTTCTATACTTTTACCTACCATATATTCACTAACTGATAAGCACAGATCTTCGGGTGGTTACCTACTTGGATTTAGTCTCACACCCTGTTTGGGACATGATTTTGTGTCCAAAATGATTATATTGTTGTAGGTATAGATAAGGGCTAGCACCCTTCTACTTTCGGTACTTGACTTGCTGTAGAGATAGAGAGCATGGGACCAATCTTAAGCGTGTGATGTCGAGGAGTTGTTCATCTGTTTATTTTTTACTCATGTTTAGTGATTCTTGTATTGTATCATTTTTATCTATTTGTCTTCTTTCCTTGACACATGTTACCATGCATCATTTATATATGTGCTTCAGTTGTTTGTTATTCTAGTCTCCCGCTATTATTGTTGTTGGTATATTTACTTCTTCTGCTATTCTGTATTTGTTTCCCTTCCACTGTGTTACTCTTCTAATGAATGCATAGTTTCCCTACTATCACACCCAGGTCCGTCACTAATAGTCAGTAGTATCTGGTGTTTATGGAAATGCACTTGAGGCCATGTGACCAACCAGGTACGGGGTGACTTTTGGTGGCTTCTGGAACCGGGATGTTATAAAGTGGTATCAGAGGAATTCTTTTCTCATGACTTACAACGTGGAGACATTATCTATGGATAGGATATAATAGCTACATGGAAATATGTTGTGTCTATGAGTAGCTAACACGTGTCCAGGGAAAATCCAATCTACCTCATTTAATGCGATTTGTCTTGTTTTTCAACTTTACGGTTGATTTGCTTATCACCGTTGGGTTATTCACATGTTTTGTGATGTTACCGTTGATATTATTGAGTTTCTATTTCTATCACAACCTGATGAGATGATGTTATGCCATCTCATGCATCATTTAGGAATATGCTAGAAATCTCATGTCATGCATTTTTTCCATGCCATCTAGGAAGCATTAGTGATTGCATATTGTTGTGATAGATGTTGTGTAAAATATCAATGATGTTATTATCAATGCCTGGATAAAAATACATGTAGTTGGACAGGGTATTGTTTGTGAATGGTTTTGTTTGAATGAATTCCATACTTTGGTTCTTGAGGTTTTATGAGCCCTCATGGACTAGAATTTGGTGGATCATTGCCTTGTTGCCTTGTTATAACATGGGTAAGATACCCAACATTGATTCGCGGGGAGTATGGGACCTCATGGATCAGAATTTGGGACTTTGATGTTTGTTTCTTTGTTTTCTAGACTCCATAGTAATTTCTGAGGCTTCCTATAAAAAAACCAGAATACACACCGTGTAGTTTTGACTACACGCCCTGTGTTCTTCTGTTAAGAAAGAAACTGTTTTTCATCAGTAAACACCATGTACATTATGTACATGTCATGTTATCTCTAACTGTGTCATAGGACATGTGGGTAGAGACTTGGGATGGGGAATGACTGGTGGGAATATGTTGTGTACCATTTGAACGCGTCGTGTAGTGTTGAACCTGTGTTCGCCCGTGTAACTAACAACACAGACGGATAAAGCTTAAGCCATACACGTCGTGTGAGGATCTAACACACCGTGTAGTTTGACCCAGGTACAAAGTCGTGTTTCTAACAACACAGGTTGGTGTTATCATTTCACATACACACCATGTCCTCCATGAACATGTTGTGTAATGTGAGCCCTGATTTAGGCAGTGTCACTAACAACACGGGTCAGTTTTATCCATTCACGTACACGCTGTGTCCACCGTGAACACGCCGTGTAGTTTAGTTTTAGGAGAACCATGTGGATTAACTATGTAGAAGGACTCGGGAAGAGAAAGAGGATTCCATTATATGTCGTGTGTTAAGACAACACACCGTGTGTTTGGGGTGTTACATGACTAGTTTTAGGCAGGAGTACCTTCCCATGTAAATGACTTAAGGGGACAAATAGTGTAGGAATTGTACACGCCATGTAGTCATCTTTTCTAAAATATGAGTTATTTCTGTCTGATGTTCCCTTCTTACACTTCTAGTTTTCAGTCTTTGACAATCTTATTTTAAGGTGTGCACTTGACCTTGTAGAGTCATTCCATCGAGACTTCCTCTGATTGTACGCTAGTTTCTAGGAAATGATCAGACACCAGACATGGTTGATCAGGGACACCCAGCAGATCCTCCATTTGTGCAAGCCTTGGCACCAGAAATTATACCCGACATAGGTGTTGTTGCACAGTTTAGAGTGGAATTTTTGAGGATGATGCAGACCTTTCAGGGAGCGCCGCCTCCTACCCCATTGATGGCAGAATAGATGCGGGTTTCTCAGTAGCAGAATCTTCCAACATTCTCACAGGATGGAGGACCCCAGTTTGTAGAGTTATGGTTAGAATCCACGCTGATGATTTTCGAGAATCTAGAGATACCTCCAGAGAAGAGGGTGAATCGCGGTACCTACATGATTTGAGACTCTGCCAAGAGGTGGTGGGATGTGATCTCAAAGGCGGGATGCTAGTAGAATATGGCTTGGTATGAGTTTCAGTGCATCTTCTATGATTACGTCTATCTGGAGACCTAGAGGGCTGATTGAGCCCAAGAGTTCATGAGTCTGGAGTAGGGTACTCTTACTATTATGGATTATTCCTCTCTCTTCATAAAGCTTCAGTGTTTCACACCTTTTCTAGGAGGTGATGAGTTGTTCCACGCATGGAAGATTGAGGATGGTATCAGGCATGAAATCTGATCTTAGGTGAACATCTTGTGGTTGACATCGATATCCTCTATCGTCAACCAGGTACTGATCACATAGAGTAATATGTGGGATTTTGGAGATATGATCTAGGGAATTTCGACATCCAGAGTTAATATTCCTCTTATTGATAGCAGGAAGCCCCATAGGGAGACTGCACAAGGAGATCAGAGTAGGTGGGATGCATCATTTGGTATACGGGTGGTGTACAAACAGTACGGGAAGATCGGGCATACGAGGCCACATTCCCCAAGAGACCCAGTTGAGTTCCAATCATGTAGCATGATGGGTCACCTTTAGTGCTTCAATCAGATTTTCTCAGTAGTAGCTGGTGAAAGGGGTTCTTTTATGACTCCGCGTTCAGGAGAAGTGCCACCAATTTCTCACCAGTCAGGGAACTGGAGTTCTTTTAGCCATTCAAACTGAGGTGGAGGTCATGGCCATGGTGGTCAGTCACTGGGAATTCAGTGACATCAGGTTGGATCATCTTAGAGTGGTCAGGTAGGGTCACAAGGTAGCGACATAGGTAAAACATTTATAGTAGAGCAGACCTAGTAGGAATAGGATCCTGGACCCTCTACAGTTTGAGGCACAGTCTTAGTAGCCTCAGTTTTAGCTTCTATTATTTTCGATACATGGGATTCCAATAAAATTACATATGTTACTATTGTGGAGAGCCTTGGCCTCTGTATGTTTTCTTCTGCCTCTATCTTGATGCAAGATACTCTGTTGGTGACTAGAGCACCTAGTATACATCATGACATGGAGTGCCCTCTGTAGTTTGGTGGGTGTCACTTCTTATGGGACCTCTATGTCCTAGAGATGACATGCTATGATGTCATTCTCAGAATGGATAGGTTAGTTCCATTCCAGGGAGTCATCGACTATTATCACCACAGGGTGGGTTTCACATCACCAGAGGGAAGATCGTTTCTTCATAAGGTCGAATGAGATGTCTATGTGAGCAGAATGGGGCCCAACCATCATGGGTTGGGAGGATTTATAGCCCAAATTTCTAGTCTATATCTGGATGACCAGAGTAATTCATAGTTAAACTTTCTTCCAGTGGTGGATCTGTTTCAGAGATGTCTTTCCAGAGGACTTTTTAGGTTTACCGCCGGAGTGTGATGTAGAATTTTCTATTGAGCTTGTGCCAGGAGTGGAACCGGTGTCCATTCCTCCTTATAGGATGGCTACACCTGAGTTGTAGGAGATCAAGAAGTAGTTGGAGTAGTTGCATGAAATGGGTTTCATCTGACCCAATACTTCCCCTTAGGGTTCACCTGTCCTGTTTGCGAAAAAGGCGGACGCTACCTTTAGGCATTGTTTGGATTATCCGAAGGTGAACCGGTTGATAGTCAAGAACTGATATCCCTTGCATAGGATTGATTCTCTCTTTGATCAGCTTTGAGGAGCCTAGGTGTTCTCAAAGATTGACTGAAGGTCCAGTTACCATTAGTTACACATTAGACCATCAGATATACCTTTTATAACCTTCCGATGTAGGGATAGTCTATACGAATATTTGGTTATGTCGTTCGGTTTCACGAAAACGCCTTTAGTTTTCATGGCACTGATGAACCGAGTGTTCCATCCATATTTGGATTCCTTCGTGGTGGTTTTCATGGATGATATTCTGGTGTACTCTCACACTCGACATGAACATGCTACCCATCTTGAGAGCATTTTGAGTACACTGATAAAGAATCATTTATATGATAAGATCTCATATTGATACTTTTTGATGGACCAAATTTACTTCTTAGGTCATGTTATCTCAGAGACCTGAGTATCAGTAGACCAAGAGAATGTGAGAGCAGTAGTTTCTTAGGAGCATCCGGAGAATGAATTTTAGGTTCAATGTTTTCTAGGGCTGGTTGGATACTACAAACGCTTCTTACGGGAATTTCCATGCTTAGCAGCACCAATGATGAGCTTAACTAAGAAGGGTACCGTAAAATCCTATGTAAATAAAGAATAATACATTTTCATACTTATTAATATTTACTAATTAAATATTAATTTTACTTTAAAGGGGTTTCTATGTTCGATAGCGTACCCGATACGCAAGAAAGAGTTTCTTTGATATCTTACGTTGCACACTAGTAATAAAATAATATTATTTTAAATGGTAGTTAACACGTAGTTGTTGTATTGGAAGGAATGAATATAAATAACTAAAATATTATTATATATGTTTGTTAAATATTTTTAAATTTATCCAATAAAGGATAAAGGCTTAAAATACGAAAATAATTCAATTTTAGGCATATATACTCTAATTTTCACTAAAGGTCCACTTATCGCCTTTTGATGGAGAACCCTCTTTAAATATAGTTTTGGTCACTCTTATACATTTTTTTGGAACAAATAAATTTCTTCTTTATAATAGCGACATCAAAATTTACTTTTTTGTAACTTTATGGTATTTTTCCGATAAAGTTTATTTTTTTAATGAATAGTGAAAATTGTTGTATTTTAATTCAAACCCTCTTTTTAATATAATTTATTGATACGATTAGATTATATTTTGAATTGGTTTTAAAGTGAAATTAGAATATATTTTTACCATTTCATCCAATAGTGGTTGTTGAAATTAATTTCACTTTGAAATTGGATTTAAACTAGTGTCAATATTTTGATATATATTGTTTCATAAAAACACGCTATTTGTCATGACCGCGGGAATTAATTATTAAGTTAATTAATGTATCTTATATGATTTGAATTTTGTAAAATATGCATAATTTTTGAATTTAGAATATCAAATATGGCTTAGGATGAAGTTTTGGTATTTTTATGAAAGACATCAATTTTGATGAATACTGAAACCACTAAGTGGTACTTAAAAACTGATTTTTTTTTGTTTAAATGAAATTTTACCACCTTTGTGTTTTGAATTTCAAAAATCCTACATACATGGTTCTCATTAAGAAGTAAAATTTGGTTTAATGAGATTAAAATAATATTTGGTGAATAGTAACTTTTAAGTTTTTAACTGCGATTAGAGGTAATTAGTGTAATTTAAGGTAAAAATAATGTTTTAATAATAAGAAATGACCTTGACACATGTCCTACCCTTATTTTATGTGTCATGGCCGACCATGAAAATCCATGGGTCAACTTGGGGACCCCCTGGAGCCACTTTGGTAGGAAAATGACATTAATAACTTTTTATTTAATGTTAAAATAAAAATGCCACAAACATGTGTTGTTTTAATAAAACAATTTTTAAATGGGGTCATACAAGTCATATTTTTACTATAAATATTCATTAGAAATATAAAAATATTTCCTACATCATGATTTTTTTTATAATTTGTAGACATTAAATATATTAAATTATTTATGACACCATGATGATGCATCGATTACCTCATTATTTAACGATTTAAATAAAATGAAAATATAATGTAAAATATAAGACCTAAACTTGTCAAAAACCTATTGTATGGGTGGATTTCTAACTCTTATCACCTTATCCTCTAAATATATAATTTTGGTACCTTTAAAATCCGAAAATCATTTTATAATAAAGTAACCTTTTATAACCTCCCAAGAGTGCCCCTCCTCTCCTCTTATAAAAGGCCCCCAACTCTACCACCTTACCCACACCTCTCAAGCCTTTGTCTCGGCCAACACCTTCCCATTTTGTCTCTCAAAATCCCTCTCTTACTCCTAGAAGCCTCACATTGAACAGAAGTCTTTCCAAGGAAGCCTTTGAGCTCAAATCAAAAAGAGTTACCCGTTTTAAAGGTAGTGTCTTCTCTTGTGTTCTTATGTTTCATTTTGCTTCTCCAACCCCCTATACACCTTTTATTCAATTCATTTGTAACATCACCAGTATCATAAATATACTAGGATGTTTTTATGATAATTATTAGAGATACACTTACACACAATTTCATTTAATGGTTAAAGAGAATTCTGTGTCCGTGGATGGCGAATTTCTGCCTCACGAAACGATGATTGTTCAATATTCTTCTAACACCTTCAAAGGTGGCCATTAATATGAAAATATATTTATATATGATATATAATATGTTTATGTTTTCCTTAAGCTTCTGTATTTTTCATTTATGGAATACCTTTAGGGCTTCCATTATGGGTATATGCAATATCTTCATTTTTGGAAGTGCGGACTACCGCCCCCTCAAAGTGATTTGATTCGTTAATGCCATATGTGGGATGTATAAAGGATGTATTTAATGATATTATATATTAAATTTTAATGGAATTATAATATATCTTTATGTAATTATGATTCCATTCCATAAAATTCCTAATAGAAATGAAAGTAGCTTTCATGCGTACGTACGACTTACCGTCTCCATGAACGGTACATTTCATTTCTTACCTCTAAATGTTATGTAATAATATAAATGAATGTATATACTGGATATATATGATATATAAATTATCTACATAATGAATATAACTCTGGATATAGTGGATACATGACCAACTTGTAATTATAAAGAGTTTATTTTTGACTAAAGTACCATTGATCGTTAAAACGACTGTTATTAACTTAAATACTTACATAGTGTTAATGACATGGTAATAAGTGATATAAAAGGAATAATGAACTTTAAAAAGATTTTTAAGTAAGTAGAAATTAACTCAAGTTTATTATTCAAGATATTAAAGAGCAATCGAGTCATTTCCGACACGAGGTAAGGGAACTTCTTAACCCAATTTTCATTCTTTGGGTTAATCTCTTACTTTCAAATTATGTCATCATATTATTATGTCCTATCTTGTATTTGTACTTTCATTAAGTGAACTTATAGTGAATACACATAGTAGATCTATTTTATTTAAAAATGATCTTTGTAAGGGACTTTGTCTCAATCTCCATTCATTGAGGCATATTTTATTTTATACACAACTCTCTTTTATACGGTGTATAAACCCCTTTGACTTTTACGCTTTTTCAAAAGGAATCTTTTTTTTATATGAAGCATTTTACTAAATGACAAAAGGAATGTTTTTTTGTCGTATGTATGCAGTGACAACTACTTCTCCGCCGCCATGACCATTATTTGAGTTTCGGCTTCCTCTACAATCCATAACCAATCTTTTTGTTTAAATGAAAAATAAATACCATGTATTACTTTTCTTTTATTTTGATATTGAAAATAGTTTTCATAATGTTTTTATTATATAAATGTGTTGTATTGATATCATGTGATTGAAATGTGGAAATGTTATTTTTCCTTTATGCATGTTTTATGTGATACGATTATGTTATGGTTCTTGGGAATTGTTATGAAGACAAGCAGTTCCGTGATAAACTAATGGAGGGTGAGCCCGATATAGCTCTCCAATGTATTGGGTAACACGAAGTAGTTAAACGTTAAGGTTTCTCCGAAGAGATTTAGGGAATATACTATGATGTGTATTCCAAACGTAACCGTGAGAGTTACTCCCTATGTAAGAATTTTATGAATGCCTCAAGTTACCTTTATGTCTTATGATTTCTATGATTTATTCATGATTTGATGAGGTATGTTAAAATGCTTATGTTTTATGAGTAAAGTATGATTTCATACAAGGGCTAATGTTTTCATTTCATACTTTTATATCCCTTAACGATCTTTTTATGCTCATCCCAAGTTTTTGAAATGTCTTTCACAGGACTTAATGTGGAATATGGTCAAGGATGGGATCAAGGAAAAGTCATGGTGTCTAAAACATGGAAGTAGACATTTTTCTTTTTAAGAGTTTTTATTTTATGGAAACTTATTATAAGTGTCTACTTTGTAATCTTTTGAGATGTAATAGTTATGTCGTAATTCTCTAAAACACTAAACCTAAAAAGATCATCAATGTGAATTATTCATTTAATTCAATATTAAGTAAGGTTTAAGGTCGGGGCCTTATAGTTGGTATCAGAGGTCGGTTTAGACAACATTAGGAGTTAGGATATTGTTAAATTAATGTCCCCAAATTAATTTATGTTAATAATGAAATCATATAGAAATTACATATTACCATGTTTCTTCTTCTAGGATATGTCTCTGTTAAGAATGCTTTTTCGTAAAAAAAACAGTGCAGCTTTTCTGGGAAGGCATATAGAGGAGAATGAACTTCCGAATCACCAACTAAAGATGGTCGAAATCAGAATTTAGTATTTTACTGTAGTGATGGATCATTTGAATCAGGTGATAAATGGTGGTTGTGTTTATTGATGATATTTTGGTTTTTCTAAAAGTAAAGAGGAGCATGAAAGTAATTTAAGGGTTATCTTGAAAACCTTAAAAGAAAATAAAATATATAGAAAATTCACCAAGTGTGAGTTTTGGTAACAACAAATTTCTTTCCTTTGTCACATTGTTTCAAAAAATGGAATAATTGTTGATCCTGCTAAAACAAAAGTTGTTGAAGAATGGCCAAGACCCACAAATGTAACCGAGATCCATAGTTTTCTTGGTTTGTTAGGTTACTACCGAAGGTTTTTTGAAATCATTTCACGGTTATCTAGTCCAATGACTAAGCTATCTCAGAAGGGTGTTAAGTTTATCTGGACAAAATAATATGATGATTGTTTTCAGGAGTTGAAAATAAGATTGGTGAATGCTCCAGTTTTGGCACTTCCTTCCAGGAATGGTGAGTTTATTATATATAGTAATTTTTTGTTGAAGGGACTTGGTTGTGTCCTTATGCAGAATGATTAGGTAATTTCAAATGCTTCACGTCAGTTGAAAACTCATGAGGTAAATTACCCTACACACGACATAGAATTAGCTGCTATTGTTTTTCCTCTAAAAATTTGGAGGCATCATTTGTATGGAGTAAAGTGTGAAATATATACTGATCACAAAAGTTTAAAGTATATATTCAGTTAGAATGAATTGAACATGAGACAGAGGATATTGCTAGAATTAATCAAAGATTATGATTGTACAATTCATTCCCATCTGGGAAAAACAAATATAGTGGCTGATGCTTTGAGTCGAAAAAGTAATGCTTCATTAACCATGATACGTTTGGAAAAAGATCCTTTGGTTTATGATTTGATGAACTTTGGAATAGAAGTTGTTGGTGCACGAACTTCTTCTGTTTCCTTTCAGGTATCAATGAGATCATCTCTATCAGACAGAATTAAGAAAGTGCAGAAGAAAGACATTGGGTTTCAGAAAAAGGTAGAGATGGTTCAAAAGGGTAAGTTGCATGAATTTATCATTGATAATGATCGTGTTTTGAGATTTGGGAAGAGATTGTTTGTGCCTTGTGATTCACAGTTGAAGAGATAGTTGTTATATGAAGCTCATAGTTCTTCATTTTCAGTTCATCCTGGAAGTACTAAGATGTACAGAGATTTGCGGGAGTATTACTGGTGGGATGGAATGAAAAGATATATTTCTGATTTTACTATGAAGTGTTTGACTTGTCAGCATGTTAAAGCAGAGTGAAAGTTACCGAAAGGGATTCTTCAGCCTTTACCAGTGCCAGAGTGGAAATGGGAAAAATATATCCATGGACTTTGTTGTGGGATTACCGAAGTCATCTCGAGGTAATATTACAATCTGGGTTATTGTTGATCGTTTGACTAAATCTGCTCATTTCCTTCCTATTTGAGATACTTTCTCTCCAGATCAACTTTCTCGATTGTATCATAAAGAGATATCCAGGTTTCATGGAGTTCCCCTATCCATTGTAACTGATCGTGATCCCAGGTTTACTTCTATCTTTTGGAAAGGCCTTCAGATGTCGTTGGGTACTGAATTAAATTTTAGTACAGCTTTTCATCCTCAATCAGATGGGCAGTCAAAACGAACAATTCAGTATTTTAAGGATATGCTACGTGCTTGTTCGATGGATTATCGGGGATGTTGGGACCAACATCTTTCTTTGGTTGAATTTTCATATAATAACAGTATTCATTCCATTATACAGATGACACCGTTTGAGGCATTATATGGGCGGTAGTGTCAAACTCCAGCTTTTTGGGATGAAGTGGATGAAAGGAAGCTGATGGGACCAGAATTGGTAGAAGAGATGGCAGAAAAAGTTTAGTTGATTCATAAGCACATGAGAACATCTCAGAGTAGGAAGAAGAGTTATGTGGATAACCGGAGTAAGGATCTATCTTTAGAGGTAGGTGATCATGTTTTTCTCAAAGTTTCACCGCGGAAAAGTGTGATGCGATTTGTTAAGAAAGGAAAGTTGAGTCCAAGGTTCATTGGAACATATGAAATTATGGAAAAAGTTGGATCAATTGCTTAACAAATGGCTTTACCTCTGAGTTTCTCTCAGGTACACAATGTTTTTCATGTTTTGATGATGAGAAAGTATATGCCAGATCCATCTCATGTTTTGAGCCCAGAGTTAGTTCAGTTGGAAGAGAATCTCTCTTATGAAGAACAACCAGTCTAGATTCTTGACCATAGAGTGCAAGTGTTGCGGAATAAGGTAATTCATCAGGTAAAGGTTTTGTGGAAAAACCATATGGTTGAAGAGGCAACGTGAGAATATAAAAATTCTATGAGGGATAAATACCCCCACTTATTTTGATAAGTGAATAAAATTTCGAGGACGCAATTCTAAAAAGGGGGGAAGGATGTAACATCCCAGGTAAATAAAAAATAATAAATTTTCATAATTATTAATATTTACAAATTAAATATTATTTTTACTTTAAATGGGTTTCTATGTTCGATAGCGTACCCGATACGCAACAAAGAGTTTCTTTGAAATCATACGTTGCACACTTGTAATAAAATAATATTATTTTAAATTGTAGTTAACACGCAGCCATTGTATTGGAAGGAATGAATAGAAATAACTACAATATGATTATATATGTTTGTTAAATGTTTTTACATTTATCCAATAAAGGATAAAGGCTTAAAATATGAAAAGAATTCAATTTTAGGAATATATACACTAATTTTTACTAAAGGTCAACTTATCGCCTTTTGATGGAGATCCCTCTTTAAATATAGTTCTAGTCACTCTTATACATTCTTTTGGACCAAATAAAATTCTTCTTTAGAATCGGGACATCAAAATTTACTTTGGGTAAATTTTACTGGAATTATAATATACCTTTATTTCATTATGATTCCATTCCTTAAAATAAAAAATAGAAATAAAAGTAGCATTCATGAGCACGTACGGATTACCGTCTCCATGAACGGTGCATTACATTTCTTACCTCTAAATGTTATGTAATATTATAAATGCATGTATATACTGGATATATATGATATATATGATATCTAAATAATAAATATAACTCTGGATATAATAGATACATGAACAAATTTTAATTATAAAGAGTTTATTTTTGACTCAAGTACCAATGATCGTTAAAACGACCATTATTAACTTAAATAATTACATAGTGATCATGACATGGTAATAAGTGATATAAAAGGAATATAGAACTTGAAAAAGGTTCTTAAGCAATTATAAATTAACTCACGTTTATTATTCAGGAGATTAAAGAGCATTGGAGTCACGTCGGATAAGAGGTAAGGGAACTTCTTAACCCAATATTCGTTCTTTGGGTTAATCTCCTACTTTAAAATTATGTCATGATATTATTATGTCCTATATTTTATATGTACTTTCTTTATGTGTAATTATAGTGAATACACATAATAGATCTATTTTATTTAAAAATGATCTTTGTAAGGGACTTCGTCCCAATCTCCATTCATTGAGGCATATTTTGTTTTATACACAACTTTCTTTTATACGGTGTATAAACCCCTTTGACTTTTACACTTATTCAAAAGGAATCTTTTTTTATACGAAGTGTTTTTCTAAACGACAAAAGGAATGTTTTTTTGTTGTACGTATGCGGCGACAACGACTTCTCTACCGCCGTGACCATTATTTGAGTTTTGGCTTCCTCTACAAGCCATAACATAACTTTTTTAAAAAATGAAAAATAAATACCATGTATTACTTTTCTTTTGTTTTGGTATTGAAAATGGTTTTCATAATGTTTTTATTATATCAATGTGTTGTATTGATATCTTGTGATTGAAATGTCGAAATGTTATGTTTCCATTATGCATGTTTTACGTGATACGATTATGTTATGGTTCTTGAGCATTGTTTTGAAGACGGGTAGTTCTGTGATAAACTAAGGGCGGGTGAGCCCGATATAGCTCTCCAATGCATTGGGTAACGTGAAGGAGTTAAACGTTAAGGTTTCTCCGAAGAGATTTAGGGAATATACTGTGATGGGTATTCCAAATGTAACCATGAGGGTTTTTCCCTATGTAAGAATGTTATGAATGCCTCAAGTTACATTAATGTCTTATGATTTCTATGATTTATTCATGATTTGATGAGTTATGTTAAAATGATTATGTTTTATGAGTATAGTATGATTTCATACATGGACTAATGTTTTCATTTTGTACTTTTATATTCCTTACTGAGCTTTTTATGATCATCCCATGTTATTGAAATGTTTTTCATAGGACTTAATGTGGAATAGGGTCAAGGATGGGAACAAGAAGAAGTCATTCTATCTAAAACATGGAACTAGACATGTTTCTTTTTAAGAGTTTTTATTTTATGGAATCATAGTAGAAGATTCTACTTTGTAATCTTTTGAGATGTAATAGTTATGTCTTAATTCCCTAATCCTCTAAACCTGAAAAGTTCCTCAATGTGAATTATTAATTTAATCCAATATTAAGTAAGGTTTAAGGTCTGGACCTTATAGGTACAAAGTCCTTGTGGTCAGAATCTTGTAAGTCAGCCTTTCAAAATCTGAAAGGGAGATTGACTTCAGTACCGATACAAGACTTTCTAGAGCTGAGCAAGAGATATATTATTTACTATGATGCGTCATGTATCGGGCTCAGAGCCGCACTTATGCTGGGATATGGAGTCATCACATATGGGTCTCGGCAGTTGAGGCCACATGAGAGGAATTACCAGACGCACAATATCGAGTAGACATCAATTATTCATGCATTTCAATGTTGGAGACATTATCTTCTGGGAGAGAATTTTGTGGTTTTCACTTACCACAAGTGTCTCAAGTACATTTTTCAATCAACATGACCTGGACATGAGACAGCGAAGGTTGGTTGAGTACCTTTAGTCTTCTGACTTTGGGCTTGCCTATACATCTGGAAAAGGCAATGATGTAGATGATGCATTGAGCAAGAGGAGACAAATTCAAGTAGTTAAGGATTCCAGAAGTGACTAGCATCTTATAGATCTATTCTCTGAGATGCATTTGGAAGTTCATGATAATTAGGGGCAGACATTTCATTCTTCTATTGTTGTTACCTATACTCTTCTAGATCGAGTGAGAATGCAGAATCTATCAGATTCAGAAGGCCTAGTCCTTCGTGAAAGCATGTCAAGAGAGGGCTCGATTCCTGGATAGATAGTAGGTGAGGATGATATCTTTCATTTCCAGTGGAGTGTATGGGTTCTATTAGACATACACAAGGAGCTGAATTGAGACTTTCATTCCCCAGTTTGGGCAGTTCATACTGGTGTCACCAAGATGTATCATGATCTACACCATCCGTATTGTTGGCCAGGTATGAAGAGAGATGTTGCTAGTTTCGTCATAAGGTGTTCCTCCTATTAGCAGGTGAAGGTGGAGCATCAGAAGCCAGCAGGGCTTTTACAACATTTACCCATTCCCAAATAGAAGTGGAATGTTGTCACGATGGATTTAGTAATAGGGTTTCTGAGGTCGCCTCGAGGGAAGAATGTAATTTGGATGGTCATTGACAGGCTTACAAAGGTTTCTCACTTCTTCCCGATTAAGGAGTCCTTCAGTGTTGATGAGCTGGGATGGTTGTACATATATGAGATTATATGTCTATATGGAGATCCGAACTCCATTGTTTTAGACAGGGATTCTCGTTTAACTTCTCAGGTCTGGCAGGGGCTTCATAAGGCATTGGTTACACATGTAATTTTGATTACAGCTTACCACCCCCAGACAGATGGCAAGTCTGAGCGTACGATTCAGGTGCTTGAGGACATGCTCTGAGCATGAATTCTAGATTTTGGAGGATCTTGGGGGAATCATATATCTCTTTTGGATTTTTCCTACAACAATTATTTTCAAGAAACTATTCAGATGTCACCATATGAGTCTTTGTACGGTAGGCCATGCCGATCACTCTTATGTTGGCTGGTGGCAGGAGTGGATGATTTTTTGGGACCTCATCTTGTTCAAGAGACCAAAAAGCATATATATTTTACTCGGGGGAGGATGGTTACGAAAACTTCTCGGTATAAGTCTTATGTTGATCAGCAGGGATGACCTATGGAGTTCATGGTCGGGGATAAGGTTTTCTTTCTTGTTACACCGTGGATGGGACACAGGAGGATTAGGATACAATATAATATTTTGCCGAGGTACGTCTGGATCTTTGAGGTATTGGAGAGAGTTGGGCTAGATACCTATCATTTGCAGTTACCTTAGAGGTACAGGGCTATGAAAGACGTTTTTCAAGTTTCTCAGCTCCAACATTACTTTTCAGACCCATCCCTTGTCTCTCATCACGAGGAGGTTGAGCTTAATGTGGATGCATCATTCGAGGATCATCCTATAGAAATTGATGATCACAGTAAAAAGGTTCTTTGTGGCTGGTATGCTCCTCTGGTATGAGTTCTATTGCAGCATGGGCAAGTACAGGACGAGACTTTGGAGAGGCAGGTCGATGTATGAGTACAGTGGCCAGAACGGTTTGGGGTTTGTTCTCCTACTCCGCGTTAGGGAAATTTGAAAATGAATTTCTTTTAAGGGGTAATTTTGTAAGATCACCGTCCTTCTTTTATGGTATATGTTCCATTTTCTTGTCATTTTTTAGAAAAAGTGGGAATTATAGAAATTTTCAAAGTACATGTCGTGTACTTTTTGAGTTCATACCGTGTACTACTTTGCCGCATGAGGTCGTGTGCTGGCCATGTAGTAGCCACACACACGGCTATGTGGGGGTGACTTGGAGTCCACAAAAAGATGAGTACATAAACAGTGTGTACAATCCATGTAATTCAAAATTACATGCCATGATCTTTATTTTTTTTCATTAAATGCACCAGGGTCATGTATAATATCTAGAACCGTCTTCTTCTTGGTTTTCTTCATCTGAGAGAACCCGTAAGGCCATATTCCTTCTTTGACCGCCGAGGCTCTATCTGATCTCTGATTCGACCACCACTGATTGTGTTGAGATCACCTCAGTAATACCTCTCCTCCTCTTCAGCTATGTTTTATGATTTATCTTCTTCCTCAATTTTCCTCCATTGAACGTTTTAGACGTTTTTGTAGATCTACTATGTTCTAGGTCGACCCAAGGGCCGACACTGGAGTATATCGATCTCTCAATTCCAAGGTAGGTATTTTGTGACTTTCTGTCAAAAGTCTTTCAGCATTAGGGGAAATTTTGACCAATACCATTGAATGGGGTATTGCGTGTTTAATGTTTTACCCCTGTTGATTTCTTGCCTTTCTTGTATGGTTGTGTATAGTATATTTGGTTATGAATAGAGTTTATTACTGTACTTTAGAATTTTTACCCACGCATGATCTATTTACAACCATATGGTCATGCTTATCCTTTTGGCCGCCTTTCCTTTTTTCCATGTATGTTGTTTTAGGGTGGAGATTTTGTATTATGACATGCTTTTTTTAATGTAGACTGGTTAGAAAAGTAGTTCTGTAGGTTCACTTTGGCCATATTGCATTAATATGATCATAGACCTACACAGGGCCGTGAGAACCTGTTGTAGTAGACTATAAAGGGAATTGACTGAGTGAGCTTCCTTAGAGAGTCCCTGAGAACGTTGGGATATTTGGAGGATTGATCAAGTGAGATTCCTCAGAGTGCCTAGGGCCACTTGGGGATATAAGGGGAATTGACCGTGTGAGCATCCTCAGAGAGTCTTTGAATTAATTAAATGACTTTGGGATATAATAGGAATTGACTGAGTGAGATTCCTCAAAAAGTCCTTGACCTTGGTGCTATAAGCGGAATTGAACCTGGGAGCTTCCTTAGAGACTCCTTGACTAACTTAGACTGTAAGGGAAATTGAATGTGTGAGCTTCCTCAGAGAGTCTTGTTTTACTGATGACTATACAGGGAATTGACTGGGAGTGCTTCCTCGGAGTGTCTATTTATATATATTCTTATGACAGAGCCAGAGGGGATAAAATGATTGTACTGAACAGAGGGTTTCTTATACTTGTTAGGTAGGAAAAGAGGGTATGGGATGTGAGTACTTCCCAAAGGGTTAAATATTTGTGTTTAGCTACTTGTTTAGCTATTACTTCATATTAAAACTATGGATTTATTACAATGGAGTACTTTCCTGTTTACTTCTTTATGTACTATTACATGTCATATATTCACTGACTGTTAGGCACAAATCTTCAAGTGGTTGCCTACATGTATTTAGTCTCTCAACCTATTTGAGTCACGCTTTTGGGCCCAAACTGATTATATTACTGCAGGTACAGATAAGGGCTAGCGCCCTTCTACTTCAGGTACATTACTTGCTATAGAGCTGGAGAGCATGAGACCAAGAATAGGATTCAGATGCTGCAGAGTTGTTCATCTTTTTTTTATTTTGTATTCATGTTTAGTTCTTCTTATATTACATCATTTTGATCTATTTCGGTACTTTCCTTGACACATGTTACCATAAATAATTTATATATGTGCTTTAGTTGTTTGTTATTCTCGTATTCCACTATTACTATTGTTGGTATATTTACTAATTCCACTATTGTGTATTTATTTCCCTTCCGCTATGTTACTCTTCCAATCAGGGAATAATTTCCCTACTATCACACATATGTCCCTTGCTACTAGTCAGCAGCCTCTGGAATTTGGGGAAATGTGCTTGAGGCCATGTGACCAATCGGGTACGGGGCGCCTCTGGGTTGCTTCTGGAACTGGGACGTTACAAATGGATTGTAATTTATTTTCATACATTAAAGAAGGAATTTGGATTATTTTTTATCTTTGATAACATGGTTATCTCATTTTCTTCATGATAGTTGAATCTCTATTTGAAAATTTACCCAACATAGGATTTAGAGTTAGAAAGAATTATTTTTAAACTATAGTTATGGAGGAATTATCTTTATAGAGTAAAAAGTATATATATACACATGTCAAAAATCATTGAACTATATATTCAAACAAATGTAAATGAACATGTTCTATAGAATCATGTTAGAGTTTATAAATGATTATTAATGCTCAAATCATTACCAACATGGGAAAGATAAAATGGTGGTCGAAGCTATGAGTTTCAAGGATCATGCTATCATTTCTATGATGAGGATAAAAATAGGTTGAATATTTATGGATCTGAAAATTATTTATATTGAAATCCAAAAAGTAATAGGGGAAATATTTCCTTAATCAATTTAATGTTCGACCTTCCCACGAAGTGATGATTAATGGTGCAAAAAGGAAGATGTAGAGCTACAAAGAATGTTATAAATGTTCTTATGTTTATCCTTTATCATGAAACAATTATAAGGTTTTGGAACCATGTATTTGTACATTTCATAATAGAATTAAAGAAGGATATGATGTAGGAATCTCATATTTCATCATTCTATATTTATTTTGGAAGCATGCATATGTATAAATATTTGATATAATACTTCTGGTGGGATTGAGTGAAAAGAGATATCAAAAATATTGTATATCATGTTTGTTTGCCATAAAATTAATTCAGAATGAAAAGAGTATAAGGGTAAGTTGCAATCATTACCCATACTAGAATAAAAATGTGATAAAAACACTATAGAAATTGTCATTACACTTCCCAAACCCTCTAAATGGTTTAATTCTATATGGGTGGTAGTTGATTACATCACTAATTTTGCACACTTAATACTTATCACAGAATACTAATATTTAGATTAACTTTCTAGAATTTACATTTCTGAATTGTTATGGTTGTATAGAGTATGACATTACAATGTATCTAATTGGGATTTCAGGTTTACCTCAATTTGTATTGAAATTTATTTACTATGAATAGGATAAACAAATTTTGTTTCATTACTTATTATCATCTTATAATGATCCAAACCCTATATGGAATATTAATATCTTGTTCTCATGATTTCAACAATTTGTGGGATCAACCCCTTTCCCTATTTTAGTTTTCTTTAAATAATATATTTTACTCATTTATTTGGTTGGATCCATCAAAATCCCTCTATATAAATATATATAGATCTTTTATGTGTTATGATGATGTTAGATAAAAAATTCTATTTGAACATAAGATAGTAAATGAAATGATAGAAAAGGTTAGAACCATTCATCGTCATATCAACGTAGTTCAGTATTGGTTGAAATGTTAAAAAGATAATGAATGGTGTGATATAGAATTTGATTTGGTTAGAAGATGTTTCATTGAATCTGACCCTTGAAGTAGGTTTTTGAGATGCAGGGAGAAATGGAAACTACACCCTAGGTATATTTGCACCATGGAAATTTTTGATCTTATTAGGATGGTAGCCTATTATTTAGAAGTTTCTACAAATATATATGAAGTACATAATGTATTCCATGTATCTATATTAATAAATTACATACCTGGCCATTCACAAGTACTTAACATAGCGTTCATACCCCTGGAGTAGAAACATTCTTATGGGGAATAACCAGTATATATTATATATCACACATAGAATGTTCATTGAAACTAGAACACTCACCTGGTCATTTTTTAGTTGAGAAATAACTATTTATTTGAGGATATGTGGTAATATGATGACATAGCGAGGAATAAAAATTTACGTTGTTGACTCATAATTATTAATTTTGAGGGAGAAATTTATTTTATGGTGTTTAAAATATTACACCCTGAATATTTATGAACACTCTTTTCAAATAAATTATATTTATTTAAGGTATTTCATTACAATTTACCATAATTAAATCAGTAATTATATACTAAACTATTTTATTTTTGTGCAATACACAACATCATCTTACCTTGCATTAAAGATAACACAGAGTTTCTGTGAAACATGATTTTATTTTTATAATAATTAAAAAGGCATAGTTATAACATAGTCATTAAACCTAGTATTATGAAAATTAATAACAACATTTTTAATTATTTCTAATAATGTTTATATATATATATAATGTATTGATACTAAGACATACCATTTTTCTTAAAGCCTTTATATGTTTGAGAATACTATTTCTTTTATAAACTTTCTTTTTATGAAATTCTATGAGAAATATTAAAAATAATTTATAAACACTTATAAATATAATTATAAAAAATAAACATCAATTTTTAAATCTATATTTTAATATTTCAAAGGGTTTATTTGTTTTGGATATTTCAGAAAATTTTTATTTAAAGATGAATGGTGAAAAATACTGAATTTTTATTCAAAACAATGTTTTCTTCATTTTTATGTATATTGATAAAATAAATATTAATCATATTTTAAATTCCATTTATAGTAATTTTACATAAATTAATCTAATTTACGTCAGTGGAAACAATTCCATGGTAAAATTGGAAATAAAAGCATACCAAACATTTTGAATGATTTTCTTTACAAATAATCTTTGTCATCTCATCTCCATGATTAAATTTAACATTATTTGATACAATTAAATGATTTATATTTATAAAAAATGGATTCCCTATTTTTGAATCAATGTAAAATTTAATGACAATTAAGGGAAACATATTTATATAACCAAAATATTATACAAAGTGAGTAAATTTTAATTAGAGTGATAAAGAGAGAAATTATCATAAGAAAGGACTAAACAATAGCCATAAAGAACAAAATGACCTAGAAACAAATCCAAAATATATTTTTAGTTAATATATATATATATATATATCCTATACTCTGTAATATCAGATTTGGACCATTATTAGAGCCCCTGAAAATTGTAGAAACATGGGTGGAATTGTTTTTAAAAAAAAATTATAAGATTTCCACTCTTCCATCACTATTAAATTGCAGTCGCTTCGCCCACATATTCACATGTATCAAGACATTTTAATAAGAAAAAATATGAATATATATCCTCCTTAAATCCCTAAATATATTCAACAATCCTCTATTTGGGAATAAATTTATCCAAAGAATCCTTTTGTGGAAAACAAAAGATGTTACCCAAAAAAGAGGTAACAAACTTCCCTAATTTCTTTGGTTTTATTTCCATTCTCTACACCATAAAATATTATTACTCCATGATTATATAATAGAATATATATCATCAATATAATTACATGTTTTTATCCAATTTTTTATATCTACACATACAAAAAATTACATCTAATGGGTAACTAATATATTGATCTTATGAAATGTAAACTACCTCCCCACAAAACGATATGGATCATTTTTTCATTACAACATATCATGTTTGAAAATTAAGATCCAATTTTTTTTTTATTTTTTAAAACATGATATTAATGAGGTATTTATTATTTATTAATTATTATATAACAGAATCATTCATGCATTATATTATTTTTTTGTAAATATGACAACATTGATTGTGGAAGTGTGGACATCCGTCTCTTCAAAGCGATGTGATTATTCAAAACTCTAAATGTAATTTATTAAGGATATGTTTAGTAAAATTATATGATATATATGAATTAATTATTCTACTTTATGGTTAATATATATATATATATAAGTAATTTACTTACATTCTTTCGACACGACAAGAAAATGAAAACAATGTTCACGTGTACCCATGGCCTACCATATCCATGGACGATTTATTCCATTTCAAAAACCATTCATTTATATATGAATATAAATATTTATATAATAAGTATATAAGAATTTTATATATATTTTAAAATTATTTAATTAATTATATCATTATTTTAGTAAGAGTATCAAGAATAATAAGTCAAAACATTAATGAAAAAAAATTTTGATAATACATGAAGCATAATATTTACATGGAATTGTTAATAATCAGGTTATGTAAACTCATATTTGGTATTTTAAATAATAATGTGTTTGTTTATATTTATAATTAAATTATATTTATTATCTGAGTTTTTTTAAATAATTATGAATAAAATCGAGGCATAAAGAAAGGGTATATCTCGTCTCAATTTTATTTTGATGAGATTTTTTTGTTATTAGACACACTTTTATTTTGTGTGGCATAAATACATCCAAAAAATATATTATATTGTTATTATACTTAAATTTATTGGTATTTATATATCCATTTAATGATATATATTTAACTAGTATTATGTTTCAAAATTTACAAAATTAGGGTAGTAATGTTGTCTCAATTTTCCTTTTTGAGACACATGCAATGTTATGAGCGTATATTCTTATACGAGGTTTATAAATTACCCCTTTACATGTTACATAATTAATATAATTATTTTCAAGATATTTTATGATCCATTTAATTTTTTTTACTACGTGGAGAGTATGATTCATGTTACAATGTGGTAATAGTTCATTGCAATAATCTCAATGTTTTTCAGGATTATTTATGATTATGATTTCATTGCTGAAATATTATGATGAATCATTAAATAACAGTTAGGAATTTTATTCACATACATTTATTTATGAAATTTTAATTTATTAGTACCATTTTCTACTTTTCTGTACTTGAGATAATTAAGAATTTTTTTTTATGAAAATACAACCTTATTCTCACCCGGATAAAAAAAATTTATTTAACAATTCATACATTAAAATATGATTGTTAATAGATATAAAAGATAATTTTAATGTAAAAAGAAATATAAAATTTTTTCTGGTTTCAAATATTATATTAAATGTTTTAAAATTTATTATAAAAGAAAAAAATTATAATTTTTTTTTGATATTTTAAATAGTTATTTTTTCAAATGTAAAAGGATATTTTCCCCAAGAAATGTTTTAATAGGATATTGCCAAAATATTTTAAACAAAATATGACATACATTTGTGTTAATAATTAAATTATGCACAATTATGAAAATTATCCTTTAATATTATTTCTATGAATGTTTTTTTTGAATGATGGCTATAAAAACTGTTTATCTTTCACAGGTTATAAGCTTATGAAACCCACTTCATTTCACGAGTTAATATTTAAGCAAATTATTAGAAAACAATTATATTTTATAAATGTTATTATGTAATGACATGTTTATGATACTCGAAAAATTTCATGGGTTATGATAAGATTTTTTGTGAATATGTTAGACATGTATAGATAATTTCATTTTTATATGGGTGAGACCTATGTCAGCATCTAATTAATTGGGTTATGATTTTTATATCATGGGTAAATGATGGAAATCAATTTAATGGGATTGATCCACTATGAAATATGGGGAAACATGATCCACTGTGGGATGATTGAAAAACACAATACACAATGGGAAGACGAGGAACCCATCTCCCATACATTGAAATGACTCTAATTGGGGATTTTGGTGTGTCCCGCCTTGTAGGTGTAGTCACTATCATCTTCCACACTACGATTTGGAAGTTTTACTACAATTATGGGGAATGATTTTACATTTTAATGTTTCTACCACAATTCCTTTTCTTATTCCAATGTTACACACTTTATTCCATTATTATTCATCTCTTATGAACTCCAAATATTTATTCTCTAATTTATGATCATGATATTTAACATATAGGGAATAATCTAATAGTGTTACATCACGTTTTCATACCATTATCCAAATGTTTATTGTTACATATGTCCATATTCTCTATTTAATGAGCTTCCGAGATCAGTCGTTTTATGTTTCTTTTCCAATGTTTATTAAGATATGTAATTTATATGATTAATGTAATAAGGGTTATATTAATAGAGAACCTTGTGGGAGATAATATATCCCACTTATGTATGGGTGTTTATGATTCAATGTTTACAATAGAAATAAACTAAAAATGACTTTGGGCATATATTTATATAATGTATTATGTATTCCATAAAAATGATGTAATTTTAATCTCTGTTATATGAGGTTCCCTATAATTAATGTTCCCATTATCCAATAAATTATTATGAATAAAGGTATGTTATATTTTATCATTTTATAATCCTATTAATATTATATATTCAATATTTAATTTTTAATACACTTATTAAGGAAACCATTATATGTTACTTAGAAATATAGAAAATATCATTGTCTATATGTTGTAGTCTACATGTAAAGTAGAATTATTTTTTATTTGATTATGGTTGGAAGGGATAGAATAATTTTTTTTTAATTAGTGAAAATATGTTTCTTTATAATATTTATATATAATACAGTATATTTTTATGGTTATAGAATATTGTGATGGTGTTTAAAATTTGAAAATACTAAAAGAAATAATTAGTCACATTGGAAGGTTGAGTATTCTCTTTGAAAACTCATTGAAAAATAATGACATTTGGAAACTAATGTTGATAAAATGATTATTGAATTGAGATACAATTATATTAGGAGACATGTGGTACAGTTTAAAGGGTGATTTTTATGGTATGTGTGTCGTTTTAGAGGGTATATTGTAGCCCTTTATATTTTAATAAAGCAGTTGTTTCTTAAATAAACATTAATGTTTAAGGATGTAATATAAATATTTAATGGAAAAGTTATTCTAGAAGGAAGAAATGAGGAATGGTGGGGGAGGGGGTCGGTAAATCCACATTTCGGTCATAAATTTTGATAAATATTTAATATCTTGTAGCCTTTCCCCACTAATAAAACATTTTTTATGTTTTTTACTTTTTCACCGTTCAACCATTTTTTAAATATCATTATTAATTTTAATGGAAAAGATTTAAGGATATACTTATTTTAAAATTTTAAATTTATAATTTAACATTTTAATAGATATTTTCCCTTATAAAAATTCTGAATCATTAAAAATATAATTTTTAAATAACTTTATATTATGGGGTAAAATGAATCTTTCTTACAAAACAAGTTGTAAGGATAAAAATTACGTATAAGTTCAAATGAACATGTGTACCGATTCATTATGGAATTATTTTTTAATTATAAAAAATATTTGTTATATTGAATAAATTAAAATAATACTATAACTTATAAATATCTTAATCAATGAGACGAATAAATATAAATAATTATTAATGAACCAATCAAAATTAATTCTAAAATTGTTAGACATATGATTTAAAATGTTATTGTATATCATAAAATTAATAATATGTTTAATTAAATTAATAAAATAGTTTCATTTATGGTTAAATGATATTCTAGTCCATTCTCACATAATGATAATATTAAAGAAATCAAAATTTTCAAATAAATAGTATCTTCTAACAATAAATCATTATATTTAGAAAAAAATAAAAAAACATTACATATAAATTTTAATTTTAGTACATGAAAATTAATATTTTTTTTCATATTTACATTATAAAAAACATTTATTTATTTTCTTAATGAAAGCAGAATTTATGAAATCAAATTTTATTAATTTTTTTTCATTATTTACTCGTATTAAATAATTATATTCAATTTTTAATTAAATTAACTTTTTAAAATAACAAATATGTATTATTAATTTATAATAATGTTTTTAATGTTTTTTTGCATTCTTATGCTTGGTGTAGCACATAATAAATGCTAATGGGTGTTGGAGGCATAATGATAAATAATGTGTGTGTGTGTGTGTGTGTGTGTTTTATTTGTGTTTGTGGACCAAATATAATTTTTACGTTGATAATTCAACAGAGTAGGAAAAAGAAATTAATTTATTGATATTAGACTAAATGAATAAGAACAGGAGATCAAATGATTTTTCAAATAATATAGAGGAATAATATTGATAAATATTGAATAATATATATATATATATATATATTATGGTAGTTAAATTCTAAAAAAATACCTCACCCATAACCTAAACCCACATAATCAAAAAAATACACAAACCAATGAAACCACTTCCCAAAGAACATTATTTATTTTTATAACTTATTATTGATTTCCTTCCATCTAGTTACAAGTCTTCACCTGGAGGCATAATTCAATTTTCCAAATTACTGGCACAATGACCATGTATTTCCAATATAACCCTTTGACAACTAATATGAACACAACACCTATAAATTTATCTCTTAATTTAATAATAAAATAAAATATTTTTAAAATATATATTGATTTATTATTTAATAAATAAAATATGGGATTCACTAATGATTCAAAAAAATTTATGCCCAAGAAAAAAATCTAGGATTCCCAATGTTAATTTCAAAAGGGTTTTCGAACTAAAACAATAAGTAAGTTATTTAGAAAACAATGACCATATAATTAAATGAGGAAGTGTAAAATATAAGACAATACATCTACCATAATTGAGTATGAAATGATGAATTATATCATATTATTAAACCTCAATGATTCCTAATCTATTAATTGAATAAATCACAGCGGTGATTAATCATTTCAAGATTTAAAAAATATATCCATTCATGGGAGGCTCAACACATGATTATAATTTTGATAAAATGGGAGGATCGAGAAGGGAGAAGAACAAAAAATATATTAAAATCAATTTTTATCAATTGACAGTATCTTTTTTATTATATTTTATTATTGGGATGAATAATATCACTATAATCTACAAGGGGGTGATGGAAATTTATATCCAATGATAAAAGAGGAATATAGGGTTTCTAGGCTGTTTTGGGTATTTTAATGGTTCTTATAATTTAATTCATGGAACATTGGTTGTCCATATATATTATTAAACCATTAAATAACTAGGAAAATGATCTTTATGATGAAAATATAATATTCATATGTTTAAAAAAAAGTTTTTTCCATATCATGACCCAACCATTAACATAGATAAAAAAATCACATGCACATTCATGGTAACATGTGTTCATCACAAGATTAACCCACTATTCTTAAATAGTTAACCACAAAAATTTATTAATTCTATTTTATTAACATGTAGAATTTTTTAATACCTAATACAAACATTCAATATATCGAAATAAAAATATAGATAGTCAAATAACCCACATAAAAATCGTTTCAATATAAATCCTCAGGTATGAAAAGGAGGGCGATATTATATCCCATAAAAAAATCCTCAATGTTTGGGATCACATTAAATGAATCCTTTATCGTATTATAATGAACCAATGAAATAAAAATTGGCTTTATATTCTTCTCATATGGAATCTATAATGAAAACATTTTTATTTCCATAAATAATCACAAAATAACATACAAATTGAAAAATAAAAGAATTCAGTGTCATTTGTTATCATTATTTGTAAATATCCTTAAATAATGAAAATAGTTAGCATCATATTTTAAAATTATAAAAATTTGGAAATTATCTAAGTTAATAATTTCTTAAATTAGTTGAATAATGTTCTATAGGTGAACATGATTTAGTTAATGGATATAATTATAAATTGTTCATAGTATAAATATATTGGATGAAAAATCCTAAATGGTCTACGTCTAAAAAAAATGATGTAATTTATTTTCATGAGATTAATACCAAAAATTATTATTAGTGATTTTTTGGGATGTTTATGAGAATAATTTTATTTCAAATTAAAACACTTTTGTGAGAAATTGGAAAATATTGGTGAACCATAAACATGTTATTATAAAATGACATTAATGATATTAGAAAATAATTAGTTACATGTTAGTTTCATGTGATATTTTTAAAATATTTTATATTAATCCATTACCAATATAATACTCAATTATTTATACATTTTAAATATATAATGTTCATTTCATTTAAAAGTTGAGTGGAAAATAATTATAGTGATCGTGGATTGAAGCCATTTTTAAAATTATAAATTCACTCATTGAAATTTTCACCATTTTAATAGATAAAAAATAATTATTTTTAATTGAGTAAAAATTTAAATGCGATGGTCCCATGATATAAATTCTTATTGGTATTTCACATATAAAGGTAAATTTTGATAGGAATGAAAATATGGTAATAGTGGGGAAACTATCAAAAATGCAGATTATAATTATACTTGGTAATGATATAAATTTATAGAATGAAATCTAATGACAGAAAATAATCCAAATAAATATTTTAATATATTCTTTATAGGGTTATATTATACTATAATATAAAAAATAGGATATAAGAACAAAATTATTTGATAAATGATGTCCATGGACAATCATCATTACATAATAAAGGCAACCGAGTTTAAAAATAACATTTAACATTGGTTTCTATTATATAGAATAAAAATGAAATATAAATTAAATAATTTAATATAAAATACAATATAAATCAGGAAATTTATTATAATATAAATACATATCCAATATATAATCACAATAGGGAAACAATATCTATGTAAGATATATAACTCAATGATGGAAAAATTTAGATATGAAATCACTTATCTCGATGGTTGAATATTGGTAATTGTATAGTAACATTATAAAAGAATAATGATGATATTATATAGATGTTCTTATATTTTTAAAATAAATATTATGTGGTTTATATATATAATGAAAATGAGGTTGAAATTTGAATATGGTTACTTCATTGAGGTTGTAGTCCGTATGGAGGAATGATTGATGTTCATTTAATTTTCGTTAGGTTCATAAAAGAAATATATAATGATTGGTAAATTAATTTTAAAAATTCAGTATTGATACTATGTTCATTATATTAGTATCATTATGGTATGTTTGTAATTGAACTAGTAAGATGAAAATGTTATGTATTAGGTAAAACTCAGGATTGGACCACAACCATTCTATTGAATATATATATTTAAATGAAGGGATTTGGATAAATTCTATTAAATAAGGGTTTTAATATGTGAATTCAATTAATTGGTAGTTAAAATATTGTAGGATATAAAGGAAATTTTTAATTTAAGTAGAATAGTTGTTCTAGTGGAAATGATCTCCTATTATATATGAAGAAATGTTAATGTTTTGAATAATTATAATTTCTAATATTAGTATGAAAATTTTCAAGGGTAAATGGAAGATAAAATGGGTAATAATTATGTACGGGTGAACTAACATTGATTATTAATCTATTACTCATTTCCACACATGTTTTAATCATGTTTCTATAATTTTACAACATGAATTTTATACTTTACCAATTGTTTTACATTGATAATTTTTTTAATCTATGTAATTTTTTTGTTAAACAATATATGATAATTATTCTTCCTAATTTGTGGTTATATGTTTCTATTATATATCCTAATATAATATATTTCAAATAAAAAATTATAAAAACATATTTATTTAAATTAAAAGAGTAAATATAAAAATGATTTCATAAAGGAAAAGTTTGTTGTTTTTCTACCATTCTATGTTGTCAAATAGTTTTAAGATAAAATAAAAATATACAAAAAATTTATATATTTATATATATTTGAAAATTTTATTATATGAAATTTTTAGAGTTCTTTAAATTATTTTAATGTATATAAATTTCACACTAGTAATAAAAAAATTATTTGAAAAAGATATATTTGGACTATCATATAAATTATCCTTAATTATAGTAGTTTTATATTTAATTTTAAAAAATAATCCATATCACATGATTAGAACATAATTATTGAAAATATTAAATATAATTATTTCAAATAAGATATCTATATGAAAAAAATAACATAACATTTAAAAACATATTTTCTTTAGAAAAATATAAATTTTTAGATTAAAATTTATATATATGATGGGATTTTAAATACTCATTATTTTCCTAATAAAAACTATTTTAACATATTTATGTTAATTTTTATTTTTATTTTTAAGGAAGTGATTAAGAAATTTAAAAAAAATAAATTAAGTGAGATCATAAAAAAATTAAAAATTTGGTATGTTTATAAAATGTTAAACCCAGGTTTTATAGTTTTGAAATATTATTTAAAAATATATAGTCTTGTGAAATAAACAAATGTTTCATAAATTAAATCATTTTAATATTTAATATTTAGTAAATATAATGTGATAATGTCACGACCCGTCCCTCGGGGCCCGCATCGTGACTTCCCCAAGCCCTCCTTCCATAGGATAGGGGCTGGCGACTAGCACCAAATGCATAATTTCCCAACATTGGGAAGACATTGCCTTAATAAATCGTAAACACACACAACCAGATTACAAGCGGAAGCAAACACTAAGTAAAAGTTGTATAACAAGTGTACTGAAAGGAAAGGGGGCTAGAATGAAAGCCCAACTGTAATGTAAAAATACTACTAAAAGCCAATACAATTAAAAAGGGAAAAACAACTGAAAGGTGAAAACAGATCCTAGATCGTCCTCTGGGGTTCCTACCAGAATAGTAGGTACAGATGGCCTCCTCAGCACTTCACATCCGTTAGACACCACCTTGTACCGATGCATCGCATGGTCCTCCTCCGGGTACCATCCAGTCCTGGCGCTCTTGGCCTCCATCAGCGCTCTCCGTCTTCTGCATCCAACACAATGAGGTGTGGGCATAGCCCGTGCAGGGGTGTGTATAACGATACTCAGTAGAAACCCCAAGACCCATGATGTCTCACAATATCTAACAAGGATAAACCACAATGTAGTATTTCAGAGGATAACCATTACTTAGGTATATTCCCATACATATACCTATGTTATCATGTAACCAATCTCAATCATGAGGAAAACACAAAGGTCATTGACTCAGCACAAACCAGGATTTTCATTCACAAAACCACAGAAGCTAGAGAACTCCTTCTCTGTCTTTCATAGTAGTCATGTCGCGACTCCGAGATTCTACTAACTAACATTAGACTACTGAGGTACTCCTCCTATCGAGTACCATGGGTCTACCACCTCACACGGTAGCGCTCCCCCTAATAGCCTACAGAGGTACTCCTCCTGTCGAGTACTGAGGGTCTGATGCCTCACACAGTAGCGCACCTCCACCATGGGTCTGCCGCCTCACACAGTAGCGCTCCACACTGGGCTAGTCAAGTCACTTTGAATGAATCAGAAAAGATGTCATTAGGTCTCATTGAGGTTCTAGGTCTCTGTAGTCATGCTCGCTCGTCTCCAGGAGGGTCTGCTCCATTAGATACAAGATGATACACCATGTGTCACAAAGAACCACGAAGAAGTATCTCAAAGGACCTCCACGTCGTAGGGGTCTCAACGCAATAGAAGATGCGTCAATCAGACGTCCAGTCTGTGAGTTATTAGCCTTTTTGTCCCGGGGTCCCGGTTGGTATCATGTACGAACCAACCCGACCGTATCTCAAATATACCCCGAATTCCCATGGGGTTTTTTTGAAGGGGCCATTTCTCAAGGAGATTACCAGCGCCACTGACGGTTCGTCAAACGGGCATCCGGAGCCAATGAAATGGGCAACACAAGCAAAGGGTCAAAAGTGGGCCCGGGTCCGGTCTGACCCGGTCAGACCGACTCGGCCCAACTCAGTCTGGGTCGACCCAGTTCGGGTCGACCCAACCCGTTGGGCGGTTCAACCCCCTATGTTTGGCCTAGTCCGCTGAGCCCGACCTAGCGGAATGCATGGACAATTCATGCCGAAGTCGCCACGTGGGTGACTCGGCCTGAAGGCCAGTGGAAAGAAGGGTCGACACCCTGAGGGGCGCGGCTCGGACGGCTTGGCCCGAGAGGCCAATGGCGGGCTGCACAAAGGCCGCGGGTGTACCGAGACGTGTGCTGGGTGCACCGGGGAGGCGTCCGGGGCACCGGGGGGCGCTGGGCAGGCAGCCTGGGTGACAGGCAGCCGCCTGGAGGTCGGCCCGGGCTTCGGGAAGGCATCAGGTGGGCGTCATGCAGGCGGCATTTGCACCGGGGGCGCCAGAAGTGCGCAAGGCGTGTGGTCCGTGTGCCGACGGGCCAGGCTGGCCGCGGTTTCAGTCAGGGGGCACGCCGGGCAGCGCACGGGTAGGCGGGTCAGGCACTGCTCGACCGACTGCGGGGTTCGTTGAGGTCGCAGGAAGCGCGACCTCTATTCTCCGTCTACGTCACTATCACCACATTGCCATGCCGATGTAACGTCTCTATCGATCCAAGGTTCTGAATCCATAAATTTTGTGGAGGGGTCGGGCCGTGTTCGTGCGGCCCGAACAATCCACATTAGAAAGATAGAAAGAGGCTCAAGACGTTGATTTAACAAGAGATGATTAAGATTTAAACAACTTAAAACACACCCGTACCTCGATTGTCATTCTTCATTGATGAAGTTGTGGAAAGTGGGCGTCGTTCCATTGACGGATTCGCAAAAGAGGACGTATAGGATCATCATTCGTCGCGTCCTCCAAGCACTTCCAAACCTGAGTTGCATCCGCTCATTGACGACACTCCATGTCGGTAGGTGTCCGAGGAAGAAGTTGAAGAAGGTCAGCGTTCTTCGTTCTTCATCAAAGAAGGCGTAATCATCCAAGTGATGGGCGTCGCGTCACTTTTCCAGCATTTCGTCGCTTGGTGAATCTGTTCTAAAACCTCCTCCCAAGCTCCCAATATATAGGAGAGTGGGGAGAGGTATGCTATCATCATGGAATTTATGACGGTTCATTTATTAAGAACCTTCCTAAATTCCAAAGATGCGGTTACTTAATTTAAAAAGAGGGCCAAGAGAATTAAAAATCATTGGTGCAATTTAATAGGGTTGTTTCCTTAATTATTGGGAGTATTCCAAGAGGCTTCCCCCACATACCCTGCATCAAATCAAAAGATAGGATTTAATTTTATGTTGACACATAAAATTAATTTTATAGCAATTAAATTAATGTTGACACATAAAATTAATTGGAAGAATTTATTTTTATGTTGACACTCAAAATTAAATTTGAAGAAATTAATTTTACGTTGAGAAATAAAATTATTTGAGGGGGTTGAGGTGTTTCTTTCCCTCCCCATTAAATGGGGGGGGGGGTTAAGTGTCGTGTGGTCCCCATGTTATAACCTCTTATTGGAGGTTATGCTTAGGTGGGACCCACCACCATAACCACTCATGGGAGATTAGTGTGTGGCAGTCCCACCTCCAACTCCTATATAGAGGTTCTAACCAACAAACACTCCACATTACGGCTAGAATAAAATAAAGTGTGGCTACACTTTATTTTATTATTTCTTATAAAAATCTAAAACTAAATTTTATTCTCGACCAACCGCCATCGAGGTGAATGTATTCATAAGAGAAAATTGGTGTTGGGAGTACAACGGTGCCCTCAGATTTCAATTCTGAGCACCGGTTCGAATGATATGAAACTTTGCTCGCACATTTACTGAACGTACCCGAAACAAGTTCGGAAAACTATTATCAGTCACCCTAGACCCACTATGGTCAATTTTAGTCTCTTCCTAGGTGAAAAACACCCCCAACGAACCCAACGAGACTCTTGTAATTTTAATCTGACTCGCCTTTTAGATGTTATGAATTTAGAATTAAATAATTTTCACGTAATTATTTTTTTTGTGGCCAAAAACTAACTTTTTTTAATGGACTACGCCTGCCAAAGTTAGTATCTGCTTAAATAAAGTAATCCCTCATGTGTTCAGTGGTGGTCTCTTATTTTTAATCTGAGATACTGTTTTTGAGTTATAAGCATTTGAAAAATAAAATAACTTTGTTTAATTATTTTATTTACGGTTATTCCATTTTCGGGATTTCTCACAGGAGGCCTGTGCCGACTAAACATAAGTCGTGCCTAGGGTAAACCCGCCATTCTGAGCACAACGGTGGCCACAGATTTCAGATCCAAGTAACCGTTTATGAGTTATTCCACTTTTTCAGGAAAACTACTTACACACGTTAATTTAAGCTTAACAAAACAGCAGAAATTGATTATGGGGAAACTAGGCTTTGGAATCAAGCACCGTTAGAAACTGCGGACTCGTAAAATTCCAATGCATTTTTTAAAAAACTTTCCATAGGAATTTCGGGTCTTTACATTCTCCCCACCTCAGGGATTTATGTCCCCGTAAGCTACAAATCGAACTATGAAAATAAATGGGGGGGGGGGGGGTACTAGGATGCATATGAGCCTCCCGCTCCCATGTGCTCTCTGGGAGGTTCTCATGCTACCAGTGAACGCACACTAGAGGTATCGACCGTCCATGTAGGACCCGCTCCTATTGATCCTCAATCTCCACTGGGAACTCCGTGAAATTTTCCCCGTCATCGATGTACAACTCTCCATGTTCAATGATGGGGAAAGGGTCATGCACATATCTCCTCAACTGAGATACGTGGTAGACGTTGTGTGCCCGGTGTAACTGAGGTGGAAGAGCTAAGCAGTAAGCCACCTCGCCTACTCTGCTAAGGACCTTGAAAAGTCTGATGAATCATGGAGATAACTGGTCACCTCGGCCAAATCTCCATACACCTTGTCGAGGTGAGACCCATAGAAATATGTGGTCACCATCCTCAAACTCTAGAGGTCTCCATCTCGTAACAACAAATGACTTCGGTCTGCACTGTGTTGTCTTCATCTGCTCTTGGATTAACTACACCATCTTTGTGGTAGCTCATACCATCTCTGGTCAGTAGGAAGTGGGATGACTTGGTGATTCATTTGACGATCACCCAAATAGAGTCATGTACCATGTACGTACGTGGAAGACCCGTCACGTTGTCCATGTATAACTCATCCCTCTTCCACATTGGGACCTCTAAATGATGAACCAAGTCTGCTGGTACCTGATGTTTCGCCATCACTTGCTGACTAGTGAGGCATCTAGAGACAAACTCTACTACTCACACCTTCATACCAGGCCACCAGTGCTGTCGTCGAAGGTCACAGAACATCTTCGCCACTCCTAGATGTACCACTAGAACGAATGTGGGAAACTCCATCAACACTTCCTCCTGAAGTGACACTGACACCATAGTACGTCCTCTAAAGAAATTGATCTGCTCCCCACCTTTATAAAATTCCATCAGTTGTGTGCCCCATGGATATCTCATAACGTCGTGTTTCACAGTCAGTGTTTCCATGTTGTACCTCCATGACTCACTGAAGAAGTGGGGGAGTGACTATAAGAGACTGTAAAAATGAGGCTTTATCCCTATCCATGAGGGATATCTGTAAGGCAACCGGCTGCTCCATCGCCTCACCTAGAAGCTGTATACCAATCCTCCTGTTGAGCGCATCCTCAACAACGTTCCCCTTACCATGAGTATAGAATATCTCGACATTATAGTCCAGGAGGAACTGAAAACACAAAACTCTTGATGCCACAACGGTAAGGATGGCCGTCTCAAGAGTGATTGGCCGCACCCTCCTAATCATGAGTTTATCCTGTGCTTCCTGGGTTTCCCTTTTCTCTGACCAAGGGAAAGAAAAAAAACCTCATCCCAACGTTGTAGATAAACCACAACCTTTTTCCTAATACAGTCAATCTGTGTATGAACTGTGGTTGCCCTGTCCATACACAAACTAACGTCGTAAGGCCTTGACTCCGTAATCAAGAGGTTCCTATCGAAACTCTCACCTCAAGGGACAGATCACACTATCACCGTAAGTGTGATTATCTAGTCTCCTCCCAAAGGAATGTCTAGACATGAGGGTCAAGTCAATGGTTTTTACCAGAAACTCTAGGTCTGGGACATGATTCGTGGAAGGAAGGAATGATTGGTACCTATGTCTATTGATACGGCAACTAGTTGTAGTCACATACTGTACCTCGAATCATTACTAGAGCCCCTAGGTCAAACTTCTTGACCGCATGCATCTATTCTCTTCCCCTTACCTCCAGGTCCTTGAGCCTGGAGGGGACTACACAGGATGGTGGTTGTAAAATGTTGAAATGTACACCACCTAATTTTTCTCTCCTAGCTCTGCTTCCACGTGTGCTACTCTGAAGATTCATCAATCCTTAACACTTCCCCTTCTTGAAAAATTTTACACACCTAAGTCTTTCAAACTGGTGCCAGTACCCTACTTTCCCACTACTAACATTCACTAGCTGTATCTGTTCAGTCAATGAACTTTTATCCACAAAGGTTCTCTCTAGAACCCTAGCATTAGTAGGAATGCATTGAGGAAAAGTGTTGGCTCGGATGTCCATTAAACACACATCGCTCTGAGGTCCGAGCTCTAAATAATTGATCGTATCATAGTGGAAGAGCTCTGTTGTGGGCACCCTCAAATGATTAATGTGATTTTGGGGTACTTAGGTGCAGCAGAGTGGCTGACCAAAGTCGTCTCTCCAAGGAGGAAGTGAATTTAACAACTTATTAAAGGTATTCTAAAAATAAAATAAAAGAGAATAATATAAAAACACTACTGTAAAAGATTAGGGTTTTTTTATAATTTATGAATCGAGAAGAAGTTTTCTGGAAGAATATTGTATATTTTTTTTGTTTTTAGTTTTGAAATTAATTTCAATTAAAATGACACAACAAGAAGATGTTTTTTTAGAAATATATTTTAAAAGGCGTGATCGATCTAACTCTACCTCTTCATTCACTTATTAATCATTATCATTTAAAACAATATCCAATTCATTATGATCCCCTAATTTTTTATCCCTCGAACCCTATGAGAGTTAACTTAACCACAAAGATGAAATTACTTTAACCCCATGCTAGCTTCGGAACACGCAATCGCTGCACCCTACTTTGATTGTTGTTATAAGGATAGGTTATGGTCAATGGTTAATTAGAGCACATATTCATTCTAGAAATGAGGATGAATTGTGTTTAGAGATTATATTTGAACTCTACAAATTTATCCCATGTTGTCTTGTATTACCGATTAAGATTACGCTCTCACAATTTACACAAAATTCCGACCTCGCGTGTTTTTGTGTTAATTGTTCAATTGCTTTATTAGTTTCTTGTAATTTAAAAATACAATTCATGGATCATATTATGTGAATTAAATTAGCTCATTGATTCAAAATAATTAAATGAAGAGGGTATAAGATAGATCGATAACTAAAAGACTACTCTTCCATGGGTGGCGTAATCATCGTAGAAGCATTTTGCATGTGAAAAGGTTTATAATGGGTATAACCCAATAACGCTTCTACTCAAGAATTCCAGCCCAAATAGGAATATTAAGAGAAGAATAAATTTAAACAAAACAGAATAAAAGAGAAGAAATAAAAGAAGAAAAAAGAAGATTATTACACAAACAAAATCATTACAACATGAAGGAGAAGAAGAAGGCTTCGTCGATGAGATCTTTGCTTCAAGAGCAACCCTTATTTAAATGGTTCGAGAATTGGAGTGCATCCACTTATCCTCTGCCCTCAGCTTCCCAAAGCACGTCCCAACCCCTCCAAATGAGAAAACTCCAATTTATAGAGGGGAGGAGAGGAGAGGTTACAAGTGGTTTCAAGTGTGAATGTGGAAATTCGGCCAAATATTTTATTCCAATTTCCACCGCCTATTTGTCCTAAAAAACGCGTGAATTGACCGGCCTTCCAGAAGGATGATTTGTGCCAAATCCGGTCCCCGATCGTGAATCAAAATTTGGGCTCAATCCAAGCACTGATGAAGAAAATATGGCCCCAATACAGAACCCATGTCTATTCTGCCGAGTCCATCCCACCATTGGATTAATGGCCCATTTACTCCATCCAAATGCACTCTTTAGCTCTAGTGTACTGAATGAAAGTTGTAGAAAATTAAGTTAGGAACACTGTTACAGAATTTAAAATTCAAATAATAAATATAAAAATATTTATCTTCGAAATACTAGAGTTCACTATTAAGGGTAAAACTGGAATTTTCACCAAATTTTAAAATGAATGATCAAATCTGATATATTTTATACATAAACATATTTGACACAATATGAGGAAATTATTTCATTTATTATCAATAAAATATTCAACAAAATAGTGTTTTATCAACTCCCCCACACTTACCTTTTTGCACTCCTGATCAAAATCTCATATCAAGTAAACATCGATATCAAATCAAAACCAATTTTAAAACACATATCTTTGAGATCAAACAATTACACACCAAGAAACAAAATATATCATGACTCATAAAAAACCATTATTTCAAGTTCTTCATTTATATCATTCAATATATTTTCACTTTATTTATCCTCCCATGCACAAAACACTTACCTCACTTGAATTTTCTCTTATCACACAAATGTCATTTTTTTGCAATGTCTTTCTCATCCAAACTCATACAAGGGTCACCATAGGCTTGATAAATTCATGCATCGCCACCCGATGTGATTCAAGGAAATATTTTTATCATGAGGGCTTTTCAGGTTTTTTTTGTGGCTTTCGTTTGGTAGTATTTAGATGAGAAAAATTCTGAGGCTGAATGAGGAGGCCTTGACCCTTTTTGAAGAAAAATTGCATTAATCTAATTTTTACTTAAATATGGTCTTCTCCTCAATCCCCATAGAATCAATTTAGCTCCATCATCATGAAAAGTCATGAAAAGTTTACACCATTTATCATTTCAGCATCAATAATGTCAATCTTCTCAAACATGATTTTCTTGAAAGCTCCAGATGGGCAAAACTTTCCACCTCAATTAGAAGCTCCAGAAAAGGTACAGATTCACTTGTCATGAAATATCTAGAAAAGGAACAGCTTTCAATATAATGAATTTATTCAGCAGCAAAAACATCTCTTCAGAATTTAATTTTCCACCCAAAGTATCACAGAATGTGGTGGCACAACACAAGATAGATTCCCCCACACTTAAGCTCAACTAGATTATGAAATTTCACTTCAAGAGTTGGTTGGATAGGGAAAATTGGCTTGTAATGTGGCTAACCTAATAGGATGTGCATGGATTCTAAGGGCTAAAAGGATTAAATATTCAAGGTAGGCCATTATAAAAAAGGATTCTTTGAAATAGGGGCATTAATACCAAACAAATTCCTCAATCATTTAATCATAAGTACCTCAAACCCTAATGTTTTGATAGGAATAGATCAAATTCTGGTTAAATCAAGCATGGTTTGGTTCTCTCAAGAATTGAGGTGAATGTAAAGAATATGAAAATAATGGTTCAGAAGCCTCATAGGAAAGTGATTTCAAATATAAAGACAGTGAGATGTGGCATGGGATTCAAAATTCAGTGTACTTTTCATGAAATTACTAAATATTTAAACTTGAAACAAAGTCATTTTCAGCATTCATTTAAGCTCAGTTTCATGGGATAAATTGTTTCACTCATTGATATGCATTTCAAAATTGTGATGAGAATCATTTTAGCTCAATAATTTCAAAAACAAAAAGAAAATTGAAAAAATAAACACAGAAAATTTGTAAAAACACACAATTTTTTTGTTTTTTTTTTTAAAAATTGAAATTACTAAACTAAAAGGTTCCCTCCCCCACAAATAAAATATTACATTGTCCTAAATGTGAACCTATGAGATGATATATGCACATGAAATGCCGAATTTTTAAAAAGGACAAATAATATAAAAGTGAAAGGGTTAGGAACAGCCTGATGTGATCAAGTGATGATGGGGTCATGCAGTGTGATAAAATCCACTGCATCAGTAGGAATTCCCTCAATGTATCTCTTCAAACGTTGACCATTGACTGTAAATCTCCTTCCAGTGTCCTCTTGTGTGATCTCCACTGCACTATAAGGAAAAATATTAGTCACAATATAAGGACCTAACCATCTGGAACACAACTTACCAGGCATCAGCTTGAGTCGTGAACTATAGAGAAGGGCATTCTCTCCAACATGAAACTCCCTTTGTTGGATCATTTTGTCATGAGATGCTTTTGATATTTCCTTGTAGAGCCTTGAGTTCTCATATGATGACAGTCAAATCTCCTCAAGCTCTTGAATTTGCAACTTCCTTTGAATTCCAGCTTGGGCCAAATCCATGTTGCATTTAATTATAGGCCAATATGATCGATGCTCAACTTCCACTAGGAGATGACATGCTTTCCCAAAAACAATCCTACATGGGGACATACCAATGGGTGTCTTGTATGTTGTCCTATTAGCCCACAATGCATCATCCAAGATCTTGCTCCAATCCTTCCTATTTGGTTGCACGGTTTTCTCTAATATTTGTTTCCGCTCACGATTTTAAACCTTAGCCTGGCCATTTGTTTGGAGGTGGTATGGTGTTGATGTTTTGTGTGTCACCCCATACTTCCGAAGGAGGGAAGAAAAATTCTTATTGCAAAAGTGTGTCCCTTGGTCACTGATGATGGCCTTTGGTACTCCAAACCTGCAAAAAATCTGTGCTTTGACAAAGTCCACAATAACATGAGAAATGTCATTCCTGGTGGCCTTGGCCTCCTCCCATTTACTCACATAATCAACAGTAACCAAAATATAAAAAAATCCAAATAAACTAGGAAAAGGACCCATAAAATCAATGCCCCATACATAAAAAATATCATATAATAGTATGGGTTTTTGGGGCATCTCATGTCTCCTAGAAATATTCCCAGTGTGTTGGCAATGAGAGCATGACTTAAAAAACACATGGGCATCATGGAACAAGCTAGGACAATATAATCTAGAGTCCAAAACCATCCTAGCTGTCCGTTGGGGTCCAAAGTTTCCACCACAAGCAAGTGTATGACATAAATGCAAAATAGACTCAAACTCATGATCGGGAACACACCTCCTAATGACTTGGTCACTACACATGCGTCAGAGGTAAGGATCATCCCACACATAATACATAGACTCACTTTTTAATTTTTAGACTTGATGCTTCTTCAAATTTGTTGGGATTTTATAGGAAACAATGTAATTAACTAAATCATCATACCAAGGATGCGTACCTAAGATGGTACAGAGATGCTCATCGGGGAAAATGTGCTGAAGTGGTACCTGGTCCAAGGTGTCATCCTCTAGTGTGTGAGTAAGCCTACTCATGTGCTCTGCCACCAAATTCTCTGATCCCTTCTTTTCCTTTATCTCAATATCAAATTCTTGAAGAAGGAACATCCAACGGATAAGTCGTGGCTTTGCATCTGGCTTCTTTAGGAGGTATCTCAAAGCTGCATGGTCAGAAAAAACAACTACTTTAGAGCCCAATAAATATGAACGGAATTTATCTAAAGAAAATATGACAACAAGAAACTCTTTTTCTGTGGTTGTGTAATTTTATTGGGCGGAATCCAGTGTCCTCGATGCATAGGAGATCACATGTGAATTCCCCTCCACCCTCTGAGATAAGATCGCTCCAACCGCGAAGTTGGAGGCTTCACACATAAGCTCAAAAGGAATCTCCCACCGTGGGGGCTGTATGATAGGTGGAGTGGTCAGACACTTCGTTAGCTCATCAAAGAAGTCCTACAAGAATTGTCAAACACAAAATAAGAATCTTGTTGATGTAATCGTGACATAGGAAGAGTGATCTTACTAAAATCTTTGATGAAGTGCCGATGAAATCCTGCATGCCCTAGGAATGATCTAACATCATGCACACATGAAGGATAGGGTAAGGATGAAATAATGTCTACCTTAGATCTATCAAACTCTATCCCATGTTTTGAAACTACATGCCCTAAGACAATTCCATGCTCTACCATAAAATGACACTTTTCAAAGTTCAGGACCAGATTCTTCTCAATACAACGATTCATTACCTTTCCCAAACTACTTAGACATTCATCAAATGAAGACCCATATACTGTAAAATCATCCATAAATACCTCCATGCATGTCTCAATAAAATCAAGAAAAAACACTCACCATGCATCTCTGGAAGGTACCTGGGGCATTGCAAAGTCTAAATGGCATCCTTCGGTAAGCAAAGGTACCGAATGGGCAGGTGAATGTCGTCTTCTCCTGGTCCTCCGGAGCTATAGGAACCTAAAAATATCCATAAAATCCATCCAATAAACAATAGTGTGTCTTCCGAGCTAGTCTCTCAAGCATCTGATCAATAAACGGGAGGGGGAAATGGTCCTTGCGAGTGGAATGATTTAGTTTCCTATAATCAATACAAACACGCCAACTATTTTTCACCCTCATTAGAACTAACTCATCTTTCTCATTTTTAACAATAGTAACACCACTCTTCTTAGGCACAACATGAATTGGACTTACCCACTGAGAATCTGAAATGGGAAATATTATACCTGCCTCGAGCAATTTCTCATTTTCTTCTTTAACAACTTCAAGGAGGGTGGGATTGAGTCTCCTTTGTGTCTGTCTCCCTGTTTTAGCCCCATCCTCCAAGAGAATCCTATGCATGAAAATGGAAGGGCTAATACCTGATATGTCAGCCAAGGTTCAGCCAATCGCCCTGATGATCTCCCTCAAAATATTCAAAAGTGTTTCTTCATGTTCAAAAGAGAGATTGTTAACAATGATAACAAGTAATATATCACCACTCACCAAGTATGAGTATTTCAGATTTGGTGGAAATGGCTTGAATTCTAATGAAGGAAGGTGTAGTATGGATGGAGACATTGAAGGAACCGAAATATGTGCACAAAGAGCATCGGTATCAGAATATACATCATCAAAATCAGTGAATAAAGCATCAAATCCATTAGCATACTCTATAGTCGTGTCAAAATCAGAGTTCACATGATCAAAATCAGAATATGATTCCATTTCAAAATCAAATCTTAGAGAGTCTTGTTCCTTAGAAACGGGTGTGGAAGTAATTTTAGACCTCAAACTAGAACAAATACTCATAATCTCCCCAAGCATAGGATAATCCAATTCCATGGTGTTTTTACTTGGTGGTTCAAAATGGGAGATAAAAAATGCAGAATGATCCTCTGAGGGGTACTTCATGGAATCCATAACATTAAATATCACAACTTCATCCCCCAATTCCATGGAAAGTGTACCCTCATTGACATTTATGATAGTTTTTGTAGTTTTGAGGAAGGTCCTACCTAAGATAATGGGGGCATGAGAACTTACCTGATCATCCTCCATGTTAAGAACATAGAAATCCGCAGGAAAGATCATCTCTCTTAGCCGGACAGGTACATCCTCAGGAACTCCCACTGGGTATTCCGTAGCTCTATTCACCAACTGCACCACTACTCTTGTCGGCTTCAACTCACTAACATGTAAAGAAGATAATATAGAGTGAGGCATCACATTTATTGAAGCTCCTAAATCACAAATAGCATCAGATAAGTGAAACTCCCCTATGGTACATGGGATGGTGAATGTCCCAGGATCATTGCACTTTGTTGGCTTTGCTAGAGTTGGTGTAATGATTGCTGAGAAATTCCTTCCATGGTTTATCCTCTCATTTACCTTGAGCCCTCTTTGATTGGTACAAAGATCTTTTATGAATTTTGCATACCTTGGAATTTTCTTAATGGATTAAAGTAGAGGAATGTTGATCTCCACATGCTTGAATGTGTCCAAAACATCCTTTTGCATTGCTTCTTCAGACATCTTCTTAGTTTGAACAACCCTGTTGGTAAAATGAAGGGGTTTAGGAGAAACATCTGTAGGATCGAAATAGTGATGTAGATGCTCAATATACAAGAGGGGGGGGGTGAATTGTATACTTTAAAAATTCTTTGGAGCCTTTAAAGATAGTTACAAATAACTATGTTTTCCTTAAGCAAAGGAAAGGTCTATGTTTAAGAAAGTTAAACTAAGAAAATTCACAACACCTCTAATATCGAATGCAAACTTGGAAAGAGATTCTGAAAGTAGGTTCCTAAAATATGGTTCCGGAAATTGATACATAACAATAGTTACAATATGAGATTCTACCTTAAAGAGTATAGAATCTAAATGAAACAAAGTACATGTAAGGAAGTATATGAAAGTTATACTTTACTTATAATACAAAGTGCAGCGGAAATAAACAAGTAGTAGAACTACAAGTAACAAGATAAAAGTCTTTTAACCCAAAGAGAAGGGTATCCAACAACCTTGGATAAAGGTCCCTTGATTTATACTTTCAAGAAAGTCTGTCTTACCCACACCAGGTTAAGCCCTCGATACGAAGATCAGAGTGTCTCTGTCTTGCTATCCCCACAAGCCCTCAACTTCAAGGTAGTTGGCCACCTCTGTCTTCCCCAGAAAAAAATCCCTCGAACTTCAAGGTAGTCGGCACCTCTGTCTTCCTATCCCCATAAGTCCTCGAATGTAATCACCAACATTCGGAGTCGCACGAATCTTTGAGAGTTAATAAGATCCTCTCTCTCTAGAAATCACTTCAACAGCATGTATGCACAATGTCAAAAATCGTTGTTGTGTGTTATGAGCTCTTTCAAATGAGCTCTTATTTATAGGTAAGGTTGACTCCTTCTCCAACGGTCATATTTTCCTTAAAGATCGGAGGGACCTGTACACATGTCACTTAGACAACGGTTAGTTTATAACAAAATAGATGACATCGTTTTATAACAAAACAAGTGTAACAGAATGTACGACATTGTTTTAATTCTAACTCAAAAGACTGGAATGAAAGCTTCGGATTGAAGGTTCGGAGTCTAACAAAAATAATTTTCGGAGTTTGAATAAATTCAGAGTGTATAAAACAAAGATAATCAGATTCTGTTTAGTAAGAGAATTCGGAATGAGAGTTCGGAATGGGAGTTGGTCATTAGAATTCGTAGTGAGAATTCCTCATCAGAATTCGTAATGGGAATTACTCATCAGAATTCATAGTGAGAATTCCTCATCATAATTCATAATGAGAATTCATCATAGAACTTCATAATAATTTGTATCCTGAATCTGGAGTAAAACATTATCCAGAATTCGGAATGAACCTTTATCACAGTTCTCATTCTGGATTTCGGAGTGAAACTTTATCACAGTTCTTATCCAGAATCTGGATCCTAAAACAGAATACTTTATATCAAAGTTTCAAGGAATTACGAGAAAATAGAAATGAATCCGAATCTCATACTTAAGAAAAAATCTAGATGAAAATATGATAAGGATAATTTTTCTTATAAAAGAGATTTTCCTTATAAAAGCAATTTTCCTTATAAAAGCAATTTTCCTTAAGAAAGCAATTTTTCTTAAGGATAAGGTGTTTGTGATTTTCAAAACAAGAAGGAATGGAAAAGTCATAAGGAAAACCTTATTGACTCAACAATCTCCCCCTTTTTGGAAAACACAAACATCCATATGAAAAATAAATGCTAAGAAGAAAGAAAAACATTAAAGCTTATCTCCCTTTGCTTTAAGGATATTGATGAATACAACTAACTCCCCCTTAGGCCCTGAAACTCTAAGGATCGTATTCAGATTTCCAGAGTGACATTTTATTACAAATAAGAAAGTCTTCTAAAAAAAACTCCCCCTTAGATAGACTCTTATTAGAGTTCTTTTTCCTTAAGGATCTTTTCCTTCTCCCCCATAGATAAACTCTTATTAGAGTTCTTCTTTTTCTTAAGGATCTTTTCCTTCTCCCCCTTTGTGATTTTCAAAAAGTGTTCGAGGGAATGGAAAAAATAACAAAGTACCTGAAAAATTAGTAATTACAACAAAAGAAACGTGAAGCACATTTTTCATTAGATTTGAAATGTCGGCAACAAAGAAAACTAGATACAACATAAAGATCGGATTTGGTTATTTCAGATCTTTTTCCTTCGAAATGAGCCCCTTAAGAATAGTTTTGATCTTCTTCAAGTCTTTATAATCTTCTTCAGCTTGCTTCTCTAAGTCAACTATTCTTGCAGATTGAGCTTCAATCTTTCCTTCCTCGGCTTTCAGCTTTTCTTCCTGAGCCTTGATCTTTTCTTCCTGAGCCTTCATCTTCTGTTCAAACTCAATCTTATGATCCCTTTCAAACTTCCAGTTTTGAGAAACGGAATTCAGCTTCCCATTCAGATCTCTGATTTCTTGAATCCGGAAGTTCTTTTCATCTGTCAGCTTCTCTTCAAAGGATGAAGTTAACTCATTTATCTTCCTGTCCTCAGTCTCAAAGGCATCTTTAACATTGTCTTGAAACTCATCGAATAACCTCATCTCTTCCACAGTCTTCCTCGACCACCTCGTCATTCTCTTGCAATATCTTTTGTGGGATTCATAGCCAACAAGAAAAGATTTGAATTCGGCTTCTATCTTGACATACTTATCCATGACTAAGGATACCGAATCTGATTTGTGATTCAGAGCATGTTGGAGCATTTGGCATCTTAAATCTATAGTCGATATGGTCGGAATGGAACCAACTAACTTCCTCAATGATTGAACAATAAATTCATGTCCCAACGAGGATGACTCCAAATCTGAAACTTTGCTTGGAGAATTTTCTTCCTCAATAAGCTCCAACTTCCTTTTAGATGAATCACCAAATTCTCTTTTCTTGCTTTCCACTGATTTCAGAGTCTCAACAAGGAGTTTCTTTCCCTTGTCCTTTTTCGGAATAGATTCTTGATCGGGAGTTTTATACTTTCTAGTAGATACTAGAATAATATCATCAACAACTTTTTGAACAACCTCTTCCTCATTCTTATCCTTCTCTGGAGTTACGAACTTAGATGATTCAGCCTCTGAAGATCAGAGTGAAAGATGTTCTGAAGGTGACCCCTTATAATCATCTATTTCTTTTAATAAATCTCTTGTTTCACCACTTCCTTCAGCAACTACTTCTTCCTCTCCCACTTGCTGAATCTGCTCGAGTTGCTCAATGTGCTCAGCTCTAGTCTCTTCTGGGAAATCAAGGTTTCTTCCTAGAGTCTCAGGTAGAGATTCCAAGGAGAAGGATCTCGGAACTGGAATGCTTCCAGATACCATCTCATTAAATTTTAAAAACTCTTGGACTACCTCGGCTTCTGTCATATTCTTCTTAAGATTCTTTTACTTTACTTGGTTTTCAAGCTCATCAGCAGTTCTCTCCTTTAGTGCCTTAGCCTCCACAGGGTCCAATCTAAATTGTGGATCCCCTTCTTTCCTTTTCTCTTTATCTGCTCTCCACTTCACAACAACCTCATCAGGAAAGGCCTTCTTCTTCCTTGGTTTGGGAGGTGCGGTTTGAACTTCCTTATATTTAGGATCCTGTACTTCAGCTGCAACTTCTATCAACTTTCTTTTCTTTACTGGATTAGATGATTCCGATTCAGCAGCCTTCGGAACTGCTTCTTCTTGATTAGGTAAATCGAAGAACTCATCTGTCTCCTTGTTGAAATCCACACCCATCCTCTTAAGGGTATCATCACTGACCAACAAAATTTTTCAAACCCTTGGATTAGATCTGCAAGCTTCCTTGAAGGACTCAAGGCACCGAACTATCAACTTTGATAAAATTGCTGGGTACATTACGATCTGGGCTCTGAGATTTCCTTTCTTAAGATTCTCAATGGTTATAAGAATGTGCCTCATGAAGTTAAACTTCCTTAGATTTATCAGTAAATCTAAGATATAGATCTCACTCTTCTTCAATCTGTCTTTATCACCATTCCTCGGTACGATAAGACCTTGCACCCACAACTCTAGAATCCAGAAATTTGTTGGCAAACTAGCAATCTTCGGAGATTTGTCATCTGAGAGTCCAAGAGTTTTCAAGGCTTTTTCCATGTCGAAGATACCCTTAGAATCCGGCAACACATGAGAAATAAATTCGGCTTCTCCTTCGTAAGTCAGCCCTACCAAGCTTACTGCCTTGGTATAAGAAAGATTATATGTCTTTCCATAAGACTTAAAAGAAAATTTCTCCCTATTATCTTCCTTAAAGAAAGAAACTGTTTCACAGAACTCAACAAGTAACTCCGAAAAAATATCGTCTTGGTTCCCCAGTTTGGATACATCAATATCTTCCCACCCATTCAACTTAATGTTCTTCGAAATGAGAGAATCATAGTTGTTGAAGAAATCCAGATGGACTAACCTTTCTCTGTAAACTAACCATTGTGAAATAATCTTGGAGGATGACATTTATTGAGAAGCTAACTCCACAGACATTCAGAGCTAAGGTCCTCTGAGAAGTTCGGAACGGAGAAATCTGAAGTTCGGAACGGCCTTAAAACAGATAGGCAGAGCTTCGGGACGCGAGAGCTTGAAAAACGATGTGGGACAAGTATTTGGGTCCCCTTTATATAGGCAATGAGATGACTGTTCAACTTCCATGGTTGATCGAATGATTGTGATAGGCTGAGATCAGATCTGACAGTTGAAAACAAATTCTCAAGAAAAATTGAATTCGATCTTTTTGTGGTTTTTATTAAAACAAATAATTAAGAAAACTATAATCCGAAAAAAATACAAGAACATTCCAGCAAGTAAAATATGACTACGAAAACTTGGGTAAGGAAATCATACCTTTCGGATTGGATTAAGATGATTATTCGTAATGGGTAATATAAAAATGACTACGAAAAAATCTTTATTATGAAAAGACAATGTTCACAAAAAACTTTACTACGAAAAACAAACTCAGTACGGAAAAACTCATTACGGAAAACTAAGTACGAAAAACAAATTCCAAGAAATTGAGGGAAAAAAAACTTATTATGAGAGATTCAGTACGAAAGATCCGTTATGAAAATACTAGTACAAAATTTTCCATTCCGGATGTTTTCAATACGAACACTTCTATTCCAGAAGTATTCTGTACGAAAATGTCCATTCTGGAAAATTGTAGTTCCGAAAATTCCATTCCGGAAATCTTCGTTCCGAAATGTTTGAAAACAAACATTGAAAGACTTTGTTATTCTATCAAACAAATGTACTCCCCCTATGAAAAGGAGTTTATTGCTGTAAGGAGACTTTTTCAACAGAAATTTAATTAAGAAATATTACCTTACAGTTATCATTCCTAACTTCTGTTTAATATATTCAAATCTATCAGAAGGCAAAGATTTTGTGAAAATATCAGCAAGTTGATCCTGCATTCTAATAAACTGAAGAATAATATCTCCTTTAAGTGTGTGATCCCGAAGAAAGTGATGCCTAATATCTGTGTGTTTTTCATGGGACTGATATGCATGGTTCATAATAAGAGCAATGGCACTAGTGTTATCACACAAAATTTGAGTTTTAGTAAAACTCAAGCCATAGTCTATGAGTGTGTGTTGCATCCACAACACTTGATCACAACAACTTCCAGCTGCTACATATTCAGCTTCAGCAGTGGAGAGTGCTACCAAATGTTGCTTCATGTAGGACCAAGAAACTAATGAATCTCCTAAGAAATGACAAGTTCCGGATGTACTTTTTCTATCCATTCTACATCCACCAAAGTCAGCATCAGAAAATCTTTTTAGGATAAAATCATTTCCAGAAGTATAAAATAATCCTAGATCCATGGTTCCCTTAAGGTAGCGAAAAATTCTTTTTACTTCCTTTAAGTGAGATTCATTACGATTGGATTGATATCTTGCACATAAGCATACTGAAAACATTAAGTCTGTTTGACTAGTTGTTATTTATAGTAGACATCATATCATACCTCTAAAAGATGTTTGATCTACTGGTTTCCCAGCTTCATCAAGATCTAAAGAGTTTGAGGTACCAATATGAGTACTTAAACTCTTAGTGTTGTCATAACCATACTCTTTAATAAGATCTTTAATATACTTATGTTGAGATATGTAGGTTCCTTCTGGTTTTTGAGAAATTTGAAAACCAAGGAAAAAAGTTAACTCACCCATCATACTCATTTCAAACTCATATTTCATTAGACTTGCAAAAGAGTCAGCCAAAGACTGCTGAGTTGAACCAAATATGATGTCATCAACATAAATTTGAACAATCAAAACATTTTTCTTATCTTTCTTTATAAAAAGGGTTGGATCTGCATTTCCCTTAACATTGTTATTTTGAACCAAAAATCCAGTAAGTCTATCATACCATGCTCGTGGGGCTTGTTTAAGACCATACAAATCTTTGGTAAGTCTAAAAACATGATCAGGATGTTTTGTATCTTCAAAGCCAGGAGGTTGTTCAACAAAAACTTCCTCTTGAACATAACCTTTAAGAAAAGCACATTTCACATCCATTTGGAAAAGTTTGAAATTAAAGAATGCTGCAAAGGCAAGTAAAATACGGATATATTCAAGTCTAGCTACTGGAGAATAGGTTTCTGCATAGTCTATTCCATCTTACTTATTATATCCTTTAGCAACAAGTCTAGCTTTATTTCTTACTATGACTCCATTTTCATCAAATTTATTTCTGAAAACCCATTTTACTCCAATAACAGAAGTTTCCTTAGGTCTTTCAACCAACGTCCAGACATTATTCCTTTCGAATTCATTTAGTTCATATTGCATGGCTTTAATCCAATCATCATCACCTAAAGCTTCATCAGTGCTTTTAGGTTCTAATTGGGAAATAAATGATAGATGTTCTACTTCATTTCTTAAGGAACTTCTAGTCCTTACAGGTTGATTTACATCACCAATGATACTATCACTGGGATGATTCTTAAGAAACGCCTGATTTGGATTTTGAAAAGCATGTTCATCAACATAGGGTAGAAAATCTTCTGGTGTAAATGTTTCAGGAATATCTTCTTGAATATTATCCTTATCAGAAGGTTCTTTTATCAAAGGCTGATAATCAGTTTTTGAAAACACATCCGAGGATGTAGGTAGGGATGGTTTAAAAACAAAAGGATCTGACTCATCAAATTTTACATGTACTGTTTCTTCAATAGTACAAGTGTTTTTATTAAAAACTCTATAAGCCTTAGATGTTGTGGAATAACCTAAGAAAAATCCTTCATCAGATTTTGGTGCGAATTTATGTAAGTTATCGTTAGTATTCATAATGAATACTTTGCAACCAAAAACTTTGAAGTAGGATAGTCGTGGTTTTCTACCATTCTATAACTCAAAAAAAGTTTTATTAAGAAAAGGTCTAATCAGAACTCGATTTATAGTATAACAAGCAGTACTTACAGCTTCATCCCAGAAATGTATAGCTATAGAATATTCACTCAACATTGTTCTAATTATCTCTTGAAGAATTCTATTTCTTATTTCAACTACACCATTCTGTTGAGGAGTTCTAGGTGCTGAAAAATTGTGAGTAATACCTTTTTTACTACAAAAAGTTTCAAAATCAGAAATTTGAAATTATCCTCCATGATCACTATGAATAGTTTTCAATGGAAGGTTTTTCTCATTTTTAACTTGAGCTCTAAAACTTTTTAAATAAAAAAAATCTTCAAATTTCTTTGCTAGAAAATAATCCCAAGTAAATCTAGTGTAATCATCAACTAGTACAAACACATATTATTTTCCTCCAATACTTCCAGTTTGTTTTGGACTAAAAAGATCCATGTGCACTAACTGTAATGCATTGGTTGTTGAGACTTCACCAATTGATTTAAAACTAGATTTATGTTTCTTACCATATTGACAAGGATCACAAACTTTAGAAGAATAAAATATAAGCTCTGGTAGATCCTTAACTAGTTTCTTCTTAGAGAGTTTACATAATTTTCTAAGGTTACAGTGACCTAGTCTTCTATGCCATAACCAGGAATGATCTTCCATTGCACTTAGACAAGGTAAATCATGGCTTCTAAGATCTTCTAAGTTTAAGGTGTAAACATCCTCTTGCATGTTGGCTGAGAGAATAAATTCTTCCTTGGAATTGTGAACTAAGCACTTATGATTCCTAAAATTCACAAGGTAACCTTCATCACATAACTGGCTTATGCTAATGAGGTTGTGCTTAAAACCCTTAACAAAAAGAACATTTGAAATCAATGTTTTACCAAGAAAAACAATATTACCAATACCAACAATCTCACCCTTAGCATTATCTCCAAAAGTTACCTTTCCTCCTTTCATTTTGATAATCTTTTCAAAATAGCTTTTGTTACCAGTCATGTTCCGGGAACATCCACAATCCATGTACCATGTATTGTTGCTGTTACTCTCTTTATTTTCCTGAAATCAAGAAGAAAATTAGACTTTCGGAATCCAAACTTGTTTGGATCCGAGATTTCCAGACAATAAAATTTTAGGTACCCACATCTTCTTAGAAAAGCAAGCTTTGTGAAATCCTAAAGATTGGGTTTTGTTTAATGAACAATCCTGTTCCCAGTGACCACCACATTGACACTTAGTACAAAATGGGGCACTTTGAGGAACAAAATAATTGTTACTAAAAATTGGTTTTTCATGGGTATAACCAAATCCGGATTTATTTCTTAATGGTCGTATTTGGGAATACATTTTATCAAAATTTTCCTTACCATGGGTAAATTTTGATAAACACTTATTTAAGGAAAAAATTTCAGACTTGAGTTTTATAACCAAGTTTTTATCCTCAAAATCATTAGTTTTAATACTATATCTAGGCTTGAAAACATTTTTATTAGAAATTACTTTTTCTAATTCTTTAGAAAGTTTATTCTTCTCAGAACTTACTTTCTCAAGATTTTTTGAAATACTTTTAAAATCAGCATTTTTCTTATCAAGATCTTTAGAAAGATCTGATATCTCTTTTGTAAGAATATAATTCCTAGAATTGGCCTTATCAAGTTTTTTATTGAGTTTAGAATTCTCAATCTCAAGAAGTTCAGCAAACCTAGAAACTTCTTTATAAGTAGGTAAAGTATTTTCCTCATCAGAAGAAGATTCTTCATCAGAAGAGTCATAATACTTACTATAATTATAATTTAAAGAATCATTGGTCAATGATTCAGAATTTCATACCTTAGACATAAGACAATGATTATCAATAGGTAATCTGGCTGTAAGACCAAGATTCTTCTGTCCTGAAGATTCATAATCAGAAGATTCATCTGAAGAATCAGCACCACTGGCACTCTAGGTATCATTAGATTTCAAAACTTTCGTAGATTTTTATTTATAATACTTATTTCTATTCCTGTCTGAATGTCTTTCTTTCCTTTCATTCTTTTTGAGCATAGGGAAATCTGGTCTTATGTGTCCAGCTTTTTTGCATTCATAACAAGTAACTTCTCCATATTTCTTATCTTTCCTTTATTTTTTGTTATACTTGGATTGGAAATTTCTCTGGATAGCTATCTTGTCTATCCTTCGAGAAATATTTGCTAATTCATTTTCTGATATTTCACTCTCACGAGAATCTGATTGAAATACCATCTTCTTAGACTTAGAACTGGTTACTCTCTCAGAAGTCTTATCATTCATATGATTTGATGTTATTGTGAAAGCAACAGTACCATTTCCATTTTTCTTCTTGATGTTGTCAGTATCTCTCTTCATTCTGGTTTCATGTTGGAGAAGAGTTCCAAAAAGCTCATCAAGAGAAATCTGAGTCACTTTCCTGTTTTCATCTATCGTTGTTCTTTTTGATTCCCACTCATTAGGCATGATATCAATTATCTTATCCACAAGAGCTTCATCATATAAACCTTTCTCTCCCATAGACTGTAGGCTTTTTACGATAGTCATAAATCTCTGTTGAACTTTATAGATTGGTTCTCCATAAGGAAAGTTGAAGCCATGATATTTAGCTCTATGCATAGCTCTTATAGTCTCAATCACTTTAGAAGTTCCAAAGTGTGTAAACTCTAACTTCGTCCAGATACAGTTAGCTACTTCACAAGAAGAAATTTGGCTATATATATTTCTGGTCGTTGAACAATGTAGAGTATTGCGTACCTTATAGTTGAGTTGATATTCTTGCTTTTCCTAGTTAGTGAAAGTTCTAACATCCTTGTCAAGAATTTTATAATCACCAGTAAGCATAACAAAATTGTCTACTCTAGTATTGATAACAAAAGTGTTCATTCGATCTCTCCATTACTCATAATCATTACCATCAAAGATTGGTGGTCTTGTAGGATTCATATTATCAATTGAACCAACATTAATTCCTGCCATACTAAAAATAACCATCGGCACGCAAACTTGTTAGTAGAACAGATTCAGAATAACAAACTTCAGAATGGATAAGTTCGGAATGAAAAATTGAGCAAGAAAAACTTATTCGTAAGTATAAGTATTTCAAAAACCTCCTTTGATACCAATTGTAGGATCGAAATAGTGATGTAGATGCTCAATATACAAGAGGGGGGTGAATTGTATACATTAAAAATTCCTTTGGAGCCTTTAAAGATAGTTACAAATAACTATTTTTTCCTTAAGCAAAGGAAAGGGCTATTTTTAACAAAGATAAACTAAGCAAATTCACAACCCCTCTAATATCGAATGAAAACTTGGAAATAGATTCTGAAAGTAGGTTACAGAAATATGGTTCCTGAAATTGAAACTTAACAAAAGTTACAATATGAGATTCTACCTTAAAGCGTATAGAATCTAAATGAAACAGAGTACAAGTAAGGAAGTATAAGGAAGTTATACTTTCCTTACAATAAAAAGTGCAGCGGAAATAAACAAGTAGTAGAACTACAAGTAACAAGATAAAAGTCATTTAACCTAAAGAGAAGGGTATCCAACAACCTTGGATAAAGGTCCCTTGATTTATACTTTCAAGAAAATATGTCTTACGCACACCAGGGTAAGCCCTCGATACGAAGATTGGAGTGTCTCTGTCTTGCTATCCCCGCAAGCCCTCAACTTCAAGGTAGTTGGCAACCTCTGTCTTCCTCAGCAAGGAAGCCCTCGAACTTCAAGGTAGTCGGCACCTCTGTCTTCCTATCCCTGGAAGTCCTCGAATGTAATCACCAACATTCGGAGTCGCATGAAGCTTTGATAGTTAATAAGAGCCTCTCTCTCTAGAAATCACTTCAACAACATGTATGCACAATGTCAAAAATCGTTGTTGTGTGTTATGAGCTCTTTCAAATGAGCTCCTATTTATATGTAAGGTCGGCTCCTTCTCCAACGGTCATATTTTCCTTAAAGATCGAAGGGACCTGTACACGTGTCACTTAGACAAAAGTTAGTTTATAACAAAATAGATGACATCATTTTATAACAAAACAAGTGTAACAGAATGTACGACATCGTTTTAATTCTAACTCAAAAGACCGGAATGAAATCTTCGGATTGAAGGTTCGGAGTCTAACAAAAATAATTTTCGGAGTCTGAATAAATTCAGAGTGTTTAAAACAAAGATAATCAGATTCTGTTTAGTAAGAGAATTCGGAATGAGAGTTCGGAATGGGAGTTGGTCATTAGAATTCGTAGTGAGAATTCCTCATCAGAATTCGTAATGGGAATTACTCATCAGAATTCGTAGTGAGAATTTCTCATCAGAATTCGTAATGAGAATTCGTCATCGAACATCATAAGAATTCGTATCCTGAATCTGGATTAAAACTGTATCCGGAATTCGGAATGAAACTTTATCACATTTCTCATTCTGGAATTCGGAGTGAAACTTTATCACAGTTCTTATCCAGAATCCAGATCCTAAAACAGAATACTTCATATCAAAGTTTCAAGCAATTCCGAGAAAATAGAAATGAATCTGAATCTCATACTTAAGAAAAAATCTAGATGAAAATACGATAAGGATAATTTTTCTTATAAAAGTGATTTTCCTTATAAAAGCAATTTTCCTTATAAAAGAAATATTCCTTGAGAAAGCAATTTTTCTTAAGGATAAGGTGTTTGTGATTTTCAAAACAAGAAAGAATAGAAAAGTCATAAGGAAAACCTTATTGACTCAACAACATCATAAATATTTTTCATACCTTTATCTTTCTCCTTGTATTTCTCATCAGTTGGTTTGGAATGCGGCTGCTTCAGAGTTGAGGTGAATCCCGGTGGAATGGTAGGTACAAATGTATCGTTCATTTGCTTCCCACTTCTCAATGTGATGGAACTGACATTCCCCTTTGGATTTGGAGTGGGTTGGGAAGAAAGATTTCCAGAATTCTTACTCACAAGTTCATGGAGGGCGGTGGCAATCTGGCTCATTTGAGTCTTCAACTCCCTCAACTATGAACCTCGACTCTTCAGTTCATTTTTTTGATTAAGAACAATTTGCTTCAAAAGATCATCAGTGTTAGAATCTACCTTAGGTGGGGGATTCCCTTGTTGTTGTCTTGTTGATGTTTGAGCTTCAAATATCCTTTGGGGTTTTTGGAAACCCTGTTGGTAAGGTGAAGGCTGCTAGAAGTTTGGTTGAAAAGGGGGCCTTTGTTGTTGTCCAGAGCCATACCTCATGTCCGGTTGATCATTCCACCCTTGGTTATATGTTGGATCAATTGAATCAAACTTCTTTTGGGGATATGGTTGTTGTTGCGGCTGAAATGGTCTCCCTGGGAATACTGCTGCGCAATCCTCTGTCTCTTGTAGTTGTGGGAAACAGTCAATTGGGTGGCTTGTCTCAGTGCAAATTCCATAAGGCCTTGAAGGAGGGGGTATAGATTTATTTTGTGCCAAAGAAATTTTCCTCACCATATTTTTCAATTATTCTAACTTTGTATCAAGAAAATGACTCTCAAGAGAAGAAGGACTTACCTGATGTACTCCCCTGATATGTGGTGTACCTCGATCACCAAATTGTTGGGAGTTTTGGGACATCTTGTCAATCAATGCATTTACAGATGTTGGTGTCTTGTCCACCAATGCTCCTCCAGCTGAAGCATCCAACATGCCCCTCTCCATGGGTGCGAGTCCTTCGTAGATGTATTGAATTAGGAGTTGCTCACTGATTTGGTGATGCGGACAGCTTGCGCACAACTTCTTTAATCTCTCCCAATACTCATACATTGACTCCCCTTGTGCTTGATTGATCCCCGATATCTCCATACAAATGGAACTAGACCTTGATTCTGGAAAAAATATCTGCAAAAAAGATGTTTCAAATCGTTCCAACAAGTTACATCTTCGGGTTGTAAATAATACATCCAATCTTTCGCAGCTCCATCAAGTAAGAATGGGAATTCTCTTAATTTAATTTGGTCTTCAGATACATTTATTGGTTCCATGGTTGAGAAACCCACATTAAATTCTTTCAAATTTTTATTAGGATACTCACCAGAGAGGCCATGAAACATTGGAAGTATGTGAATTAACCCAAATTTCAGTTCAAAGTCTGATTCGAGATTTTGGTATGCAATAAAATTTGGTTGATAGTTAATATCAGGTGCAGCCAATTCTCGAATGGTTCTATTAAGTTCATTTATATTATTTTCATCATTTGGTTCTTATTTTATGTTTGAATTTGAATAACTTCTAATTCCAATGTTTTGAGAAGAGAGGAATTCACCAACTGGTTGAATATTGAAACTTCCCGTAGACTGAGAGTGTCTAATTCGTGCCCTAAGGCTGCGTTCAATCTCAGGGTCAAGATCTAAGAGATCTTTGGGATTATTTCGTGTCATAAATCAAATAAAAATGAAAAGAAAGAAAGTGGACAATAGTAAAATAAAAATTAGAAGTTTGAGTTGATGGTCCAAAAAGAAGTAGAAGGAAATAAAATAAGAAGGAAAAAAATCAGATTGGGTAAAGACGGAAGAAAGAAGAGAGGGAGATAATTAAACTGTAAAATAAAATAAATACCTCTAATTGGTTGAAATAATTAATTGCCTCCCCGGAAATGGCACCAATTTGAAAGAGCTCTGTCGTGGGTGCCCTCAAATGATTAATGTGATTTTGGGGTACTTAGGTGCAATAGAGTGGCTGACCAAGGTCATCTCTCAAAGGAGGAAGTGAATTTAACAACTTATTAAAGGTATTCTAAAAATAAAATAAAAGAGAATAAAATAAAAAAACTACTTTAAAGGATTGGGGTTTTTTTATAATTTATGAATCTTGAAGAAGTTTGCTGGAAAAAGATTGTAAATTTTTTGTTTTTAGTTTTGAAATGAATTCCGATTAAAATGACACAACAAGAAGATATTTTTTTAAAAATCTATTTTAAAAGGAGTAATCGATCTAACTCTACCTCTTCACTCACTTAATAATCATTATCATTTAAATTAATATCCAATTAATTATGATCCCCTAATTTTTTATCCCTCTAACCCTACGAGAGTTAACGTAACCACAAATATGAAATTACTTAAACCCTAGGCTAGCTTGGGAAGATACAATTGCAGCACCCTACTTTGATTGTTGTTATAAGGATAGATTATGGTCAGTGGTTAATTAGAGCACATATCAATTCTGGAAATGTGATGAATTGTGTTTAGAGATTATATTTGAACTCTACAAATTTATCCTGTGTGGTCTTGTATTACCGATTAAGATTACGCTCTCACAATTTACACAAAATCCCAACATCGCGTGTTTTTGTGCTAATTGTTCAATTGATTGCATAGTTTCTTGTAATTTAAAAACACAATTCTTGGATCATATTATGTGAATTACAATAGCTTATTAATTCAAAATAATTAAATAAATATGGTAGTAGACAGATCGATTATTAAAAGACTACTCTTCCATGGGTGGCGTAATCATCGTAGAAGCGTTTTTCATGTGCAAAGGTTTATAATGGGTATAACCCAATAACGCTTCAACTCAAGTATTCCAGCCCAAAGAGGAAGATTAAAAGAAGAAGAAATTTAAATAAAACAGAATAAAAGAGAAGAAATAAATGAAGAACAAAGAAGTTTATTACACAAACAAAATCATTACAACATGAAGGAGAAGAAGAAGGCTTCGTCGAAGGGATCCTTGCTTCAAGAGCTACCCTTATTGAAATGGTTGGATAATTGGAGTGGATCCACTTCTCCTCTGACCTAAACATCCAAAATCACATACCAACCCCTCGAAATGAGAATAAATCCAACTTATATAGGGGAGGGGAGGAGAGGTTACAAGTGGTTTCAAGTGTGAATGTGGAAATCCGGACAAATATTTTATTCCAACTTGTACAACTCATTTGAGCTCCAAAACGCATTAATTGATAGGCCTTCCAGAAGGATGATTTGTGACAAATAATGTAAACGAGCATTACAAAAAATGTGGGCTTAATACAAGCCGTGTTGAAGACTATATATCCCAAATACTGAACTCATGTCCATTCTGCCGAGTCCAGCCCACCATTGGATTAATGGTCCATTTACTCCATCCAAATGCACTCTTTAGCTCTCGTATCCTGAATGAAAGTTGTAGAACATTATGTTAGTAACACTGTTACAGAATTTCAAATTCAAATAATAAATATTAAAATATGTATCTTCGAAATACTACAGTGCACTATTAAGGGTAAAATTGGAATTTTCACCAAATTTTCAAATGAATGATCAAATCCCAAATATTTTATAAATAAACCTATCTAACACAATATGAGGAAATTATTTCATTTATTATAAATAAAATATTTAACAAAATATTGTTTTATCACATAGTCACCATGTACCAGGAACAATCAGTACGTCTTGATGAAGACTCAGCTATCGACATGTTATCCTGCCGAAGCTGTAAAAGTTATAGAGAACTCTTAGCCACCTCCTCTTTCCAGTCCCCAGCCATCTGTAAGTCAGGCTCACCTCGGAACCTAAGGGGTATCTAATGCTGAAACACGTGTAAGTCACTAATCCTACATGAGTCATCAACCGATACTGCTGGTTGAAACTCTTGACCAACAGGCAGTGATAAACCTGACACACAACCTGAAGGTTCAATCATGGAAAATGGTCCAAGTACCAGAAACTCATCACTATGCAGACCAACCTCATGGTCACTCAATGGGAATCACTAGTAGCTACGATCACCATATTCTATACTAGTGTCTCAACTAGGTGGAGAACTCTATAAAATGCCTTCAGTCAGTCCTCTGGTACCTGGGAATCTGTCTTGACTCGTAACCTCGAAGGCCTCTGCTGCTGGAACTCGTATAATGTGCTCAGTCGGCGTGCACTGTCCTCTAGTGCGGCTGGTGGCATCAGCAGCCCATTGGGTGGTGGTGTTACTGGTACACCACCCGAAGGTGCCAACATAGTGTTAGGGCCCTGCACTGGAGCCTCATTGCTCGGTGGGCCGTCATTGGATACTCTCTCGAAACTCCAACTGGCTGTCTGAATGAAGGCATCCTGAACAGATGCCACATAGTCAAAAGATTATACCTAGTGATCTGACCAGTTTTGAGCTGACATAAAGAAAAATTTCGAAAACACGCATGCAATCAGTGTTTTCGTGTACTAAGTCGGAAATCATTAGTCAGGGTCATGGTGTATGGATACTCCGGGCGCTGCACAAACACTGGACTCCCTGAACTGAAAACCACACTCAGTACCCTTAACACTATTGCTTTACAAAAAGAAAATATCAGAGTCCAAAGTTCTATTGTAGAACCAACTACTCGAATACCAATTTTTCATGACCCATCCCCCGGGGCATGCATCATGACTACCCCAAGCCCGCCATCCATAGGCCGGGGGCTGGTGACTAGAACCAAAGGTGTAATTTCCCAAAACTGGGAAGATGATGCCTTTATAAATATTAAACACACACAACCAGAGTAGAAGAGGAACCAAACACTATATAAAATCTTAATAAAAGGTGTACTGAAAGAAAGGGGGCCAGAATACAAGCCCAGCTATAAAGTACAAATACAACTGAAAGCAAGTACAATTAAAAAGGGACAAATATTTGAATGGTGAAAGCAGCTCCTGGATCGTCCTCCGAGGTTCCTACCTGAAGGGTAGGTACAGATGTCCTCCTTAGCACTCCACGACCGTCATACTCCACCGTGTACCAATACGTTGTATGTTCCTCCTCCGAGTACCGTCCGGTCCTAGTGCTCTCGGCCTCCATCAGCGCTATCCTTCGTCTCCATCCAACATAATGAGGTGCTGGAATAGACCATCGAGGGGTGAGTTTAACGATACTTAGTAGGGACCCCAAGACCCTCAAGTTCTCACAAAATCCAACAAGGATAAACCACAAAGTAGGATTTCAACGGATAACCATTACTTAGGTATATGACCATACATATACCTAAGTTATCAAGTAACCCATCTCAATCATAAGGAAAACACAAAGGTCATTGACTCAGCTCAAACCATGTTTTTTATTCATAAAAAAATGGCTGCTGGAGAACTCCCCCTCTATCGAGCAAAATAGAATTTTCGCAACTCCGAGGTTCTACTCACTAATCATAGACTACTGAGGTACTCCTCTTCTCGAGTACTGTGGGTCTCCCGCCTCACACAATAACACTCCCCGCCATGGGTCTGCCGCCTCACACTATAGTGCTCCCTCTAGTAGCCTACAGAGGTACTCCTCCTGTTGAGTACCACTATTCGGATGCCTGACACAATAGTGCTCCTCCACCATGGGTCTTCCACCTCACATAGTAGCACTCCCCACTGGGATGGTCAAGTCACGCCGAACGAATCGGACAAGCAGTTATCAGGTCTCAGCCAGCTTCTAGGTCTCCGTAATCTGCTCACTCGTCTCCGGGAGGTTCCACTCCACGAGCTAAAATCCAAAACTCCTATTGTCACGATGTCCCATGAAGAAGTACCTCAATGTTCCGCCACGTCATAGAGGTCTCAACGCAATATTCAATGTTCCAATCGGACGCTCGGTCTATGAGTTAATAGCCTTTTTGTCCTGGGGGCCCAGTTGGTTTCGTGTACAAACCAACCCGACCGTATCTCAATTGTACCCCAAATTCCCATGGGGTATTTTTGAAGGGACTGTTTCTCAATGATATTACCAGCGCTGCTGACGGTTCATCAAATGGACGTTCGGTGCCAAAGATATGGCCAACACAAGAAAAGGGCCAAAAGCGGACCCGGTTCCGGTCCGACCCAGTCCGACCGACTCAAACCAAATCAGTCTGGGTAAACCCAGTTTGGGTTGAACCGGCCCGTTGGGTGGTTCAGCCCACTATGTTTGGCCCGGTCCCCTCGGCCCGGCCTAGCGGACCGCGTGGAAAATTCGGGCTGAAGTCGCCACATGGGAGACTCAGCCCGAAGGCCAGTGGCAGGTCTGACTGGCGCCGTGAGGGGCGCAGCTCGGACAGCTCGACCCGATATACCAATGGTTGGCCGTAAGGGGTGCGGGCAGGCCGCAGGTGGACCGGGAAGGGTGTAGGGCGTGCCGAGCAAGTGACGGGAGGGCGGCATGGGTGCCGAGTAGGCGCCGGGAGGGCACCAGGGAGGCAGCATGGGCGCCGGGGGGGTGCTGGGAGCGTACGGGGCGTGCGGGTAGGGTGCCGGCGGGCCATGCTAGTCGAGGTTTTGATCCGGGCGTGTGCCGGACAGCATGCAGGTAAGCGGGTTGGGCACCGGTCGACCGGCGGCGGTGTTCACGGAGGTTACGGGAAGTGCGACCACTATTCTCCGCCTTCATCGCCATCGCCACAGTGCCATGTCACAGTTCTGTCATCATCGATCCAAGGTTCCGAAACCATAAAGGTTGCAGAGGGGTCTGGCCGTGTTCGTGCGCCCCGAACCCTCCCTGTTATACCAATTGAAAGTGGCTCAAGAAGTTGATTTATCGAGATATGATCAAGTGTTAAGTAAATTAAAACACACCCCTACCTCACTTGTCGTTCTTCGTTGATGGTTTCAAGGAATGGTGGCGTCGTTCCATTAATGGAGTCGTGGAAGAAGACGTAGAGGATCGTCGTTCGTCGCGTCCTCCAAGACCTTCCAATCCCGAGTTGCGTCGGCTCGTTGAAGATGCTCCACGTCGGTAGGTGTCCAAGAAAGAAGTCAAGATGGTCGGCGTTCTTAGTTCCTCATTGGAGAAGGTTTAATCCTTCATGTGTGGGGTGTCGCATCACTTTTCCAGCATTTTGTCGCCTGGCGAAGCTGTCCCAAAACCTCCTCCCAAGCTCCCAATATATAGGAGAGGGGGGAGAGGTATGTAACAATCTTGGAATTTATGATGGTTCATTTATTAGGAACCTTCCAAAATTCTAATGATGCAGTTACTTAATTTAAAATGGGAGTAAAGCGAATTAAAAAGCGTTGACGCAATTTAATAGGTGTGGTGCCTTAATTGTTGGGAGGATTCCAAGAGGCTTCCCCCACATAGCATGCATCAAAACAAAATATAGGATTTAATTTTATGTTGAAAAATAAAATTAATTTGACAGCAATTAATTCTAAGTTGACACATAAAATTAATTGTAAGATTTCAATTTATGTTGACACTCGAAATTAAATTGGAAGAAATTAATTTTACGTCGACACATAAAATTAATTGAGGGGGTTGAAGGGTTTCCTTTCCATCCCCATTAAATGGAGGGTTAAGTGTCGTGTGGTCCCCCTGTCATAACCTCTCATAGAAGGTTATGATTGGGTGGGACACACCACCATAACCTCTCATGGTAGGTTAGGGTGAGGCGGTCCCACCTCCAACTCCTAAGTGGAGGTTCTAACCAACAAACACTTCACATGACGGGTGGAATAAAATAATTTGTGGCTACAATTTATTTTATTATTTCTTATAAAAATCCAAAAATTAACTTTTATTCCTGACCAAATTCCATCGAGGTGAAAGAATTATTGAGAGAAAACTGATGTTGCGAGTTCAACAGTGCCCTCATATTTCAATTCCGAGCACCGATTCAACAGATATGAAACGTCGCTCCCACATTTACTGAACGTACCCGAAAAAAAGTTCGGAAAATTATTATTAGTAACCCTCGACTCACTACAATCAAGGATAGGCTCTGCCTAGGTGAGACACACCCCAAATAATCCAATGGTACTCTCATATTTTTAATCTGACTCACCGTTTAGATGTTATGAAGTTAATAATGAAATAATTTTCATTTAATTATTTTATTTCCAGCCAAAAACTAACTTTTTCTGGTGGCCTGTATCGGCCAAAATTAGTATCTTCTTAAATAAAGAAAGCCCTCACGAGTTCAGCAGTGGTCTCAGATTTTTAATATGTTCTACCGTTTGTGTGTTATAAGCATTTGAAAAATAAAATAACTTTATTTATTTATTTTATTTTACGGTTATTCCATTTTCAGGATTTCTCACACGAGGTCCGCGCTGACTAAAATTAAGTCACGCCTAGGGTAAACCCACCATCCTGAGCGCAACGGTGCCCTTAGATTTTTCATCTGAGTAACCGTTTAAGAGTTATTCCACCTTTTCAGGAAAACTGGTTACGTGTGTTAATTTAAGGTTAACAAAACAACAGAAATTGATTTCGGGGACATCGGGTCTCGAAATCAAGCGCCGTCGAAAAATTGCGGAATCGTAAAATTCTCATTCATTTTTTAAAAAAGATTCCACGAGAATTATGGGTCTTTACAGATAATATTTAATGTCTTCCTAAAACTGCATTTTTTTACTTCTAGCATTAAAATCAACTATTTCAAAAACAAAAATATGAAAAATATATTATCATCTAGTATTGTAATAATTAATCAAAAATTACATTAATTGGGTCAAATTACAAATCTAACAAAATGATTTCTTTTTTAAATATTAATATTATTACAATAGGTTTCATATGAAAATATTTTTATTATAATATTTACTCTTTTTTATTTCAAATAAATTAAAAACTATAATATTGTTAATATTTTATTAATATCTACATTATAGATTTAATAATTAGTATATAAAATCCTAAAAGAATGTTCATACAAATTAATTTTATGTTAAAAAAATATAAATTTATGAGAAAAATAATATACTTATATTAACAAATTCCATAGTAATTAATCATTATTTTCCATTAATATTTTGAAAGTTAAATATAAAAAATATATGTGATAATTCACATATTAACTTAATAATAATTTTTTTATCATACAAATTTTTTAGTCTTGTTTCCCCTTAGGATCTATCTATAAAACATTAGAAAAAGGAAGGATTTTATTGTAGTAGAGGGAGAATATTATAGAAAAATATATATTATAGAAATGTCAATAAGAAAAAAATATGTCACATTTGACTTATCTCGAGTAATCGTTATTATTGTACTAAATGTGACTGGTCAAGTGAATATACAATTCAATATACCATTTCCCCATTATCTGGAAAAAGTGTTATATGTGACACATCCACTACCAGATTAAATTTATTTCATTTTCCATCATATATTTCATAATATGTTTACTCCCTCTAAAAGAATTCTTTTTAATTTAAATATTATAATGGTTAAATTTTATTTTAATGGGTCACATTTTTTTTGTTTATATTTTTATTTAGAATAAACTATTAACAATATATAAATATACTTAAAGAATATAGTTAAATATATTTTCCTCATAGTCTTCGGTAGGAATCCTTTGTTACCATAACAAAGTTATATTTTGGGAGTTATTTAAAGGATAAAAACAATTATAATAACACCTTCACATTTTTTCCAGTACAAACAAATTTTAATTAACCCACCAAATTTTTCTCAATTATAAAATATTTTTGACCTCAAAATTATTAAAATATAATATGAAATGTAATCTTATTTAATAATTAATGACCATTTGGATCCAATTAAACATCTATTATAACATTTTGCATAAATAATTTATTGAACAATTCAAAATGTTCCCTTGGAGTCTCTACATTATCCTATATAAAATGAATTACCTCTTCAAGATTCATTATTTGTAATATTTTTCAAATTTTTTTATAATAATATTTAATATCAGATCTCCATTATGAAAAATTTATTATATTTCAATCCAATAATTGGTCAATAGTATACCATTGACTCGTAATGTTGTCTCTAATATATATATATATTTTATTTTAGAATTAATCAATGTAAATTTGAACACGTTGTGTTGTAAATTTATATTCATTTCCGACTAATGAAATTTTTAAAACACCCCAAGAGTTTATAATACTTTTCTCTTATAAAATATGTAATTTTTTCCTAGATTTTATTACATTATATACCATGTTATACTTAATCTATACATAACATTAATATAATTTTTGACACACCTCGGATAATGTAGAAATAAATATAACACAAAAAGAAATTAAGATATATTTAATATTTTAAATAAATATATTAAAAATGTTTTAATATATTAATCTCTGAGTTATAATTATTTTAATGCAAAAAAAAATTTCTGTAGTTTTTGTTATACACAATACAATGTTTTATCGAACATCAACAAATTTTAAAATATATTATTATTTAGTATAATAAGATAAAACCAAGGAACTAAATTGATTATTGTGAATCAAGTTATCTAAATAATGAAAATACATGTTTCAATTCATTGTCTATAAATTAATTATAAATTTATATAAAAATCAATTTTATATTATGAAAATATTTTTATGAAAAACTATTTTTAAGCTCATAAAGTCATTTTTTTATGAATAAATTAAATTTATTAAATTTCAAGAGTGGTATTAATGTAATATATATATATATATATATTACATATTCATTCAGATATTTATTAAATTAATTCTACAATTTTTATAGTCGTATGATAAAAATAATCAAAACATTACAAAAAAACAAATATTTTTTTAAACATAATTTTTTCACCTTTTAATGGGGATGTATATTGAATAATAATTTTAAAAATTTAATAAACACTATATGTAAAAATAAAAATATGTATTTCAACAGTGACATCAAAATTAGGTTATGGTTAAATTTTTGCATTTTTCTGAGAAGTTTCAGTTTTTAATGAATAGTTAAAAATACAGAATTTTAATTCAAAACTTCTACACCTCAAATTTATTTATAAGGTTAAACTAAAATTTTTTCATATTATTTTATTTATATATATATTTAATAAATTAATATAAGTCATTTATATTTAATGAATTGAAAATTAATATTGAATATAAAAATGAAGAAACCTTTTGAATATTTTTGATCAAATACCCACTTTGTCGTCCTGCATAAGGGATAAAATTTATATTATTATTTTTTCAACATATAAGATTTGAATTTACAAAAAATTATTAAATATGTGGAATAATAATAATTTCAACATTTTTTTGACTAATAATATTATAGAAGGGAATTAAAATTAATTAGTGTGATTGAGAAAAAAATAAGCTTAACAAGGGACAAAACCTAAAACTAAAGGTCCAAAATGACCTAAAAACATTTAGAAAATCCTTTTATACTATTATTTCCACCCTATATGACCATTTAACAAATATTATCCATTATTTGGCCTCTTTACATTGGAAAAATGTGGGTGGGATTCCCCTTTAAAATTTTACATGAGTGCCAATCATCATAAAATATAAAAAGGAAATCACCCCACACTATTATTTATACCTCTCAAGATATTTGTATCATCCAATATCTACAAATATATGATCTAATAATCCCTCCTCTAATCATATTATCACCCCTTTGGAATAATTCAATCCAAGGAATCCCATTAGTTCAAACCAAAAGGAATTCATTGATTAAGAGGTTGCATTTTCCAATGATCACTTTTCATTCATTTATTTCTACACCCTTTAATTTATTTTTATATCATTATTATATAATAAAAATTTATAATTAATATACTGATATTTTTTTATTATATGGTTTCTACATTTATTTACAAACACTTTCATGTAATGGGTAATGAATTTGCCATTAGTGTATGGAGAACTACATCCCCATAAATTTATGTGTGTCTATTTTTCCATTTCTACCTCTCATGGTGGTAGTTATGATGGATTTTATACTTTTATATGATATATATGATATATATATATATAATTTTATTATTCATATTTAACTCTTATTTTAACACATAACTTTATTCAATACATTTTGAGGGAATAAGTTGAAATCTGTGTGGACGTGTGGACTAGCGCCTCCTCAAAGTGATATGATACGTTCACACTTTACATTGAATGTATTAATGATGGTATTAATTAAAAATATATTATAGATATGAAATATATATAATTTTAATGTCATCATTATATTTCTATAAATAAAATATAACATTTTCTTGATTACCGTTTTCACACAATTAAAAATTGATAACGTCGTTCATCAACATGAGGACAACCGCCTCATTTACAAGAAGTCAATCCATTTACATCACAATAATAAAATATATAAGATTATATTATTGAATAAAATATTATTATTATTTAATGTTAACTATATAATTATATAATTCTGCATACATTCTTTCCATAACTATCATGGAAATATGGAAACGTTACTCATGCATACGTACGACCCACCCTATCAATGCTTTTGATGATGGTTAATTTTTTACATCCATATTCCAAATTTGTTTTAAAATTATAATTTATGTATAAATATTATTATTATATTATTATTATTATTTAGATTTTTATATTATTAACTCTTTCACCATAGTCAACCTACCAATGTTGTTTTTGACATATGAACTGAATTAAGCAAAAAACACCCGATATAATTTTTTATGAAATCATAAACAATATTTTAATAAGTTAAGTAAAAAATAATAAAAAACATAAATAAGGTTCTTAAAGAATTAAATAATTCCCATAATTTTATTTTTTAGAAATATTATTAGGCATGTGACATGTTGGGATCAATGTAAGGTATTTTATCTAAATTTACATTCTATTGAGACTTATTTGTTATTATTGAACAAATCACTTTTATATGGTTTTTATACATCCCCTTGATTTTAATATCATGAATCATAATATTATCCTAATATTATTAGTTTCATTTAGGTTTATTAATTTATTGGTATTATGATTCAAATGTTTGAAAGTGTTATTGGACACTTTTTAATGTTAACAAATTATTTTCCTTAAGAATAATTTTAATGATTATTCAATGGTATTTCTATTCATTTAAATCAAAATCCCATGTTTTACTTATCCTCCAAAATGGAATTATTGATAAATACATATTATTTATTCAATATGTATATTTAAAGAAACGGAATATTTTTTATTAGTTAATATGATCATTTGATATACGTGGAATTCATTGGTCATGCAAGACATTGGTTGGGGACCATTTAATGAAAGCCCCTCAATGCATTAGGAGTATCATTAGAAAACTTCATTTGATAAAACCCTTAGTGTGTTTAATTATTATTTTTTGAACTATTTCTTTAAATGTTTTGATAGTACAAATAAGTTTCAAAAAATCAAATTATTTTGTAACCAGTATATTTTATATCATTTTGTGAATGGTCTTGACGAAAATAATTCTATTCACATTGTAAACATTACATCCAATAATTAAACATTTATTTTATTAAGATTTCAGTAATTATTATTATTATCCCTGAGATTTTTTCTTTCACATGCCTATGGATTCATTCTATTCCATGTTTAATAAATAAATCACATGTGTTTATGTTTCTGACACTTTCATATTCATAATACCTTCCCTAGTTTTTTGAATGGCATGTGTTATGATTTATTTACCTTTCTATGTTGATTATTCTCAAAAATTCGTTACTGATTCCTCCTTATATTGACATAGTACTAATTTGAGGTCACCCTTATTATGTTTCCTTTCACCTATATTTGAATAAGAAATTTTCGAACAGGAATGTGGGGAGGCTATTCATATCATTTTATTATTTTTCTTATTTTATCTACCATTTCAAAATATAAATTGTTTATTCATTATGTTATATAGTTTTCCTAAATTGATAAATAGATCAGTACAACAAAATTTTATTCCATTTAATAATTCTAATAGAATAAAATAGTGATCTAACTTTGGGGTTCTAGGGTCAGTGTGCTATACTTAGTATCAATTGGAGTTTACCATCAACATTAAAAACTAGATTTATTGAGCATTGACTATGGAGCATAACCTTAATATAGATTTTTAAGATATGAATATAGGAACATCATATATTTTTTGGTCAGGTAAAGATAATATGTGTCTTTCTAGTAATACATTCGTCTATGTACACTACATGTGGACGTGGTTCGGGAACAGATGTACAAAGGGGTAACAACACTGACATGTTGTTCCATGACTGAATCAAGACTAACCTGGTACATGATAACAGAACATACCACACAACTGGTTTGACACTTCGAGGGGATATATTGGGGATAATTCACATTTATTTACAATCAATTATAATGGATTTAAATTTTAAATTTCATAGAAATAAACAATATTTATGATGATAAGATTAATTATGAAATAAATTCAATTAAGGTTAATTATTTTGCATGTTTTCGGATAATAAATTACATTTATAATGATATAAAATAATTTATAGCATGTATTTATTTATAAATTGCACATAGAAGAAGGAACACCAACCTAAAAAATGTATATGATCAAAAGAGTAATAAGAATCATAACATTATGTCTTCACAAAAATATTTCAAAGGGAAATAATTTCCCATGAATTATCATCATATGAGGACATAATATCAAGTGATACAATTCTAGGTAAATAATTCTCAAAGTCATATGGATTCAAATGAATTCAATAAAATAATATGATGACCAGTCAATGGATGTACAATCGGAAGAAGGGAATGAATTATTTTCCCATATCTAAAAATTGTTGAATGAAACACCCTAAAACATTCATAAATGGAATTGGTGTTTTTTATAAGTTTATAGAAATAGATAAAGAATTTTTTTATATAATGGAAATGAATGAAAATTCCAACATGAAATGATTTCATTGGAAGGATATGGTACAAAATGAAAATAAGTGTCTCATGTGTCAACTGAATATATCCTGAAATATGCTAATAGATCAAAACCAATAATATTAAACTACCATAAAATAAGATGAATTATTAATGTTCTTATGCATGGAAACAATAATTATTTCATTTGATATTTTTAGGAATGATTCATTGGTTATAATAATTATGGAATATATGAGGATTATGATGAAGTACATTTTCGTTAAGGATTTGACATTATATAGTTTCTCTGTGGAAGATAATGTTTTTCTTAAAACACATGTTTTAGTGAAATTAAATAGTAAATATGTTCTAATTGTTGAGACAATATTTTTTTTATAACGGAATGATTTATTTGGATATGTTTTGACAACCATTGAACTTATTAATGACTTTTCAAAAATGTTAATTATAAAATAATTTATCATGTTTCAAACACTTTGTGATATATAAAATATTTAAATAACAAGTTTGTGTTTTAATAAATTAGTAAGAGTTCATGTCATTAATAAATTTCTATGTTAATTCATGATATTAAATATTTCTAGAGAATTCATGATGAATGCATTTACATTTTTTTTAGTAATGAATAAAGATATACTTTATGTTGATTTAAATATAAATATAAGTTAGTTTTGGAAATTAATTGACCTTCCATCCAAAGTGTTGAATCATAATATTTTGGAAAAGATAACTACATATGAAGTTGTTTATGAAGATCATTGCAATAGGTTTTTTAGGTTAACATATTAATTCCCAATATAATGAATCATGTGTTGCTAAATGAAGTAGAAATGGTTCATGACAGCAGTAATTGTTGAGATTATGTTTATGAAATATAAAAATACATTTATATACATTCATATAGGTTGAATGAATTCCTAAAATATTATAAAAATGGTCTTGGAAAAAAATTCATATTATCCTCAAATATTATGATATGAGAGACCTATTCATAGTAGTGGTTTAAGACTATGTGGTCATAAATGTTCATATAAACATGTTCTCCAGAAATATCTATTAGAACATGATGGTTATATTTTTCTTCCATAACCATATTCCATTTAACACCTATATTATCCTATAGGGGAATCAAATTATAGGACCATTGTATTTTCTTTTCAATCATTTTGAGAAGATGATTTATTAACCTTATTGACGATTGATATTTCTCAATAGTATATTATTTAAAATATTTAATATTTCATGACCAAGATAGTGTTTTAATATTGAGGATGAAATTTTTTATGGTGGGGATAATGTAAAACCCCATGAAATTATAATATTATCATTTTAGAATAAATTTAATTTTTGTTCCATTTATTATTTATTTTCAATTCAAAGTTAAAATTTCAATACCCACAAGATTGAGAATATATTTTTTGACATGAAACAACTAATTCAGAAAGGAATATAACATTCCAAAGTATTATTATATATAAACATTTCAATTAAATCTATTTTATAGATTTTAATCCATGAAACACTGATATATCTTGTGTGATATGCAAGAATGACTTTGCTATGTGGTCTTTTTATGCATAAGCCTGAGTTTTACCAAACTATAATTTATTATTATATAATATAATATGATTAAAAATTACCTTAAAATTAATTTTATGAATATTATTAATTAAATTATGAAATTATATGGATTAATTCAATGGTTTGAAAATAATAAAAAATAAATATAAGAACCAATTTAATATAAAAGGAATGATTTTTTAAAAAGATATATTTATGGTCACAAAGATATATTATCCTAATAAATTAAATTAATTTCAATTACTGAGTGACAGTAATTTATTATATATATATATATATATATATATATATTATTCAATAAATTATTTTTGAAAATAAACCAATATATTTTATAGTCATAAGACAAGAACAAACCCAATCATTGATATATAAACCTCTATTTTTAGTGATGTTTTACAGCCTTCTAATGGCACACCTATTTTAAAACTAAATTTTGGAAATTTTATAAATTTAATATTCCAAAATAATTTTTTTTTCAAAAAAAGTACCTCAAAATTATTTTATGGATATTTTTTGAATTTTTATAAAAGGATTCGATTTTTAAAAATATTAAAAAATATTTAATTTGTATTCAAAAATAATTTCATATAATTTATTTATATGATTAAATGATTTTTTATGTTAATGAATATTTTTTTCATTTATACATCCTTTAATCTATTTAAGGTTAATTTAATAAATTTCAATTGAAATTTGAATATAAAAGCATAGAAAACATTTGGATCTTTTACATTAAATAACTTTTTGTCCTCCTGTCTATGGGATTAAAATGTATATAATTTCTTCTACTTTTGTGATAGAAATTTTAAAATATCTATGAAATATTTTGAATAAAAAATAATTTATAACATTTATTTTGGATAACTTAATTTTGGAGAAAATATTAGTGAATGTAATTAAAATTATTTACATTGATTAATGAAAGATTAGCTTTACATGGGACTAAATCAGAAACATATGTGCCAAAATGACTTTGAATGTTTTCTAAAATCCATTGGAAGTTAATATTTATAACTTATAATCCATTTTCTCTATGTTCTTGAATTATTTTTTCCATATTACATGGGAAAACTTTGGTGTAATTATTCGTTCAAATATTTTCATGAATGCAACTCCCCTTCCATTATAAAAATTCACTCATCCCTACTACTTATTCACACCTATGAAAACCTATGAATTTCATAATATATTCTCAAATAATATCCCTTAATACCTACCCTAATTCTTGAATCCTTCCATTTGTGACAAATAATACAACGGAATCCATTTGGTGAAACCCAATTTGAGTTTCCAGATTAAAAGATAACATTTTTCAATGAACACTTTTCATTCATTTACAAAACCCATGTTACATATGTTTTTTTATTTTTCTTATATTATAAATTCAGAATAATAAATTAAATTATTTTATTTTATTCTAATATTTTTTCATATAATTAAAAATTTTCATCTAATGGGTAACAAACATAATGCTCGTGTACTAAGGATTACAACCTCATGAAATGATGGTTTTCTGTTTTACTATTATCGTCTCTAATGGTAATCATTATGATAGAAACAATGTTTTTATATTATATATAATATTTATAATTTAAATATGGTTCTCTAATTATTCTGTAACACATACCTTTATGGGATTAATTTTTTGGTAATGGGATAACCTCATTTGTGGGTGTGTGGACTAGCACCTCTTTAATGCGATGTGATATGTTAATACATTACATGGAATATATTTAAAAGGTTTCAAATTAATTATTTTAAATAAATAAAATTTATAATACATTACTGACATAATTATATTTTTGTATATATAAAATATCAAATTTTACCCTTTTCACACTGTAAAATAATAGATAACATCATTCGTGGGTGTGTGGATTACTGCCTCCTTAACAAGATTTGAATCCTCTTACATAAAAATTATTATAAATAGATTTAAATATGAGAAAATTATATGGTATTTATGATATAAATAACATTCTAGAAAGATATAATGTTACTTATCTTCTTCTGATAATTATCATTGAAAATTTATAATATTACCCATGTGTACGTTCGACCTATCATCTCCATGATTATAATATTGGTTCATTTTTTGTAACCATATTTCATAATTGGTTTTAAAATTATATTTTATATATAAATATAATAATTATTTAATGATTATTATTCTCTAAATGTGACAAATCAGACACAAGGTAATAATGTGAATACAAAATTGTAATAATCTATCCAAAACAAAAGACATATTTATATATGTGACACATCAGACTCAAGGTAAGAGATTTCATCTCAATTTACTTTCCATAGAGAGTTATTTGTTGTTATGCCCAAATTCACTATTGTATAGTATATAAACTACCATTTGAAATGTTATATGAAGAATTCATTTATTATTAATATATTTTAAGTTTCATTTATTTTTATTCTTCCAATGGGAATATGATTTGAATTTTCAAAGTGTTATCATAAACTTTGGAATATTTATTGATTATTTTCATCAAGAATATTTGTACTGATCTTTCCATTGTATTTCCCTTTATCATAAAAAAACATGTTTTTTTACATATCCTCTACTGAATAATTGTTTATGAGTCCGTTTAATTTATTCAATATAAATATTTTACTATAAGTATCATTTTTTTATAATTAAATCATTTATTCGATATATGATGATTGATTTGGACATGAAAGACATGGGTCCGAGACTTTTTAAAGTGAGCCCCTTAATGCATAAATAATTCTATGGGATATATTTCATTTTAAAAATCATTCTATTTTTTTAATAATTATATTTTGAGATATCCTATGAAATCTATATACAACAGAGTTAAGGATAGAAAAAATTAAAATTGTGTTTAAGAAATATTTTTTAAATTGAATTATGAAAGGTATTGAGAGATATGGTTCCACATAACTATGAAATAAGCCACCCAATAATTAATAATTTCCATTACTGAGAATTTTTTTGTTCTTATTGTTTTTATTCTTGATATTTTTTTCATTTAAATATTTATGGATTCATTATAATCTTTTATTAAGGATTAAATGGAATGTTTTTCATTTTATAACCTTACCTTATTGTGTCTTCCTTCTCTAGTTATTTTAATGTAATATGATATTAGCTATTTACCATTTCATTTTGGTTATTCTTATAAATATACTATTTCTTTATCATTAAGAACCCTTATGGATCATTTTATCTCTCCATTATTATGATTTCCATCCCCAGTTTATAAAATAAAAACATTTGAATATGCTTTCAAGGAGGCTATTCATTTCATTTTATTATGTATCATTTTTTATTTTCAATTTACCAATTTAAAAGGGGTATCATGAATGTCACATAGTATTAAAAAACTTCTATATTGTTCAACCCTTGGTGATTTTATTCATTGTAATCATGCCATTGTAATAAAATAGTGCACCTAATCCAGGAATATCGTGTCATGGACATATAATTTCCCAATATTTTTCATCAATTCCAACACATGATTCTCCAAACATTTCACTACTACAACATAAAAGAAATACTATTTTTTACATTTCCAAGTCACATGAATCCTAATATTTAATTAGATTATTATATTTATTGATGCTTAAACAAAATGGGTGTATAATTTGGTTATATTTAATTATTATTCATTTTATATTTAAATTGATTCTAGAAATGATTCTCAATTTTTTGGGAAACTATTAAATAACAAAAAAATTATAATTTTATATTTTCAATAATTTTTTATAAATAATTTATGAAAAATATTTTTGGATTTTATAATAGTTCACAACTAAAATGACCATATAATGGTTTTTTATCATTAAAATGATTTAATCCTAGATTTAAATCATGAATAAAAATGAATCAAATATTTTAGGCAAATATTTCATTCACATGATGAATCATATAATATTTTAGAAAAAAAAATTAATATAATTTTTTAAAATTTTATATATAATATTATTGTATATTCATTTCTTATCATCATCCTAATTGAGATTCACAAATTGAATTTTCAAGATATTCCCATATACAATGAATTGACATGGATGTTTGAAACTAATGGTGGAAAATTTCTATAAAATCAATGATCATAGATGGAAAATTAATGCCCATAAGTTTCAAGTGATTATGTTCTAGAATGTTTTAAAATTAAACGAAAGGAATTATAAAATTAACTAAGATATTTTATTGATGTGAAGTTTGATTGATTTATATTATTTAAAAACAATATAATAGGAAATTAATTCTGCACAACCATCAAATATTACATCAGATATAATCCAAAATCAATATAGATAATAAAAAAATACACTGCATACACAAAATATATATGATGAATGTTTTCAATATTAGTAATGAAATTAATGTGATCAAGAATTCATTAATTAATTCATTATTGTGTTTCTATTTATGTTTATATTGAAAATTCAATATACATAATATGTACTGTTGTTCTGAAAGGTAAAATGTTAACCAAACCGACTCAATATTAATTTTCATTTATATATTAGTAAAATATATCAAAAAATGATATTAATTAAATGTGGTTTAGAAGAATTAATTTCCATAATGGTTAATGAAATATGGAAAATGTAAAAATTTAATAGGTAGATCAACATGTACCCCCTAAATATTTGAAAAATATACAATATTCATAATTTCAATAAGATAATATGATAAAAATTTACAATAAATAAAAATTTTGAAAAATTCAGATGAGGTCAGTATTCTACCGTATTTATTAAGTGGATCCCTATTATAATTCTGAAAAAATAATTCCCTATCTATTTTGCGAATTATTATTCTATGAAAAAATAGCATCTCCCAAAATCATTTACCCTTATTATGTCATTTATCTCCAACTATCTTCTAAAATATCAATTTTCCTCAAGGTTTAATTTATTTCCATTTATTTCATTACTTTATAAACATTTTGAAAAAGACAACCTTAACTGATTACATGTGGCATGGATTAATTGAAATGCCTCAAAAAAATTACCTCATTTTATCCTCAAAATTAATGATAAAATTTTTATTCCAAGTAATATAATAATCAATCCACCAATTAACAGAATTAATATGTAAAAAAATGTAAAAAAATCACCCAAACTTCCTAAATTAATCACATTCATTTAGACCCATCACAATTGACATTGAATCTATCAAGTAATAATATATTGTCTAATTCATTCATAAAAAAGAATACAAAAATAATTATTTCAAGTATAAAATTATACTTCATTAATAATATATTACAAACTCAACCAAAATCAATCAATGATGGCAGAAAAATATTTTCAATCGTTAACCAGAGAATCTATATAATAATTTAAATATATATATTCATTTAATACACATTATAAAATAAAATTTTATCATGTCATTTAATAAAAAACAATTTCTTACTTTATATCCTCCAGTGAAAACTAGTCCATATTTGAAATTTACTCCTTACTACAACCCAAAATCAACTTCAATAATAAATAATTAAATTTTGAGTTCATTTTTTTCTCATTTTCTCTTAACATGATAGAGGTTAAATATATCATGTACATCAATCCTTATTCTACCATCTATTAAATTTTTTAACAAAAACTCATAGTCATCAACTATATAAACCTAAAAAAATGAATCATTAGAAATATATAAACCTCTTTGAGTCAATATTATAACATCAACATCATTTTACCTTATGATGGATGTTAAATTTAGTAATTCATCAATTTTTTAACATATGTTAGGTCACTAGTATGATGGCCAGGAACATGAAATAGATTTGTGGCCATCATCAATAACAAAAAAAAAAATTCACCCCCATATAAACCATTTACATTTTATTATTTTCCTATAAATCATTCTTTTAAATCCCTATAATATATCATATCAGATAAATTCCCTCATGCATAGAATATATATTGTTTTTACACAAACCAATTTAGTAGATATTTTTTTAGACTAGCATTGTCTCGATTGTCCCAACATGTTGTCATCCCTAAATTTACATCTCTATTATCAACAATAAAATAATAGTTTACCCTATTATTAGAATCTAAAATTATTTTATATCATTAAATATACCATTATAGATCATCAATCTAAATCAACATATACTATCAAATATCAGCAAAACACATCAATTTTTTTAAAGTATAAAATATGGAAGTGGGACATAGAACCCTCTAGTATTATAAGGTATTAAACGAAATTATATATTTCAATGATATATATGGATTTTTATAAAATTATTATTCCCATAAATAAAATGACCATTAAGGAAATTTTTTACACTTTTGAAAAACTATAATGATACAAAAGATAGAAATCATTACCATATAGAACAACCAGTGTGAATAAAAAATGAATTTTTAGGCATCAATAAATAATCTTTTTATTTTATCAAATAATTAACTATAATAAAATAATAATAATTTTAAAATTTAATATTAAGAAAGTATATGGTAGAAAAACCCCCATAATAAACATTTCAATTAAAATATACCCAAAAAAGATAATGTAACTATTTACAAATTACATGAATAATAATGTGTATAATATTAAATATTTATTTAAAAACCCTTTTTTAAATGAACCATTAAGAGAATAAATTTATTCACTAAATTATAGTGATTTATTTTTTAAATTAAATTAAAATTTTATTACATAATCATCCATTTTAATTTTAAAGTGATATAAATAACATGAATAAAATAAATAATATTTCAGGAACAAATAATATTCATGTGACACCCTTTTTTTTTGGCACACCACATTTTAGATGGTTCATATATTTTTTATTTGGATATATATATTTTTATGTCTTTTATATATGTTTGGGATGCTAAATAATGAAAATATCTAAGTTGGTGAGCATTTTGTAACGTGAAAAAGATACAACAACATGATTGATGGGCCAATGGGATAAAATAACATACTGAGAGAGTTAGTATGATAGGTAAAATTACTAAATATCCCAACATCCTTTTTTTAGTTTTATTTATTATTGATTTTTCAACCAAGAAACAAAAATCCACCTTGTGGAGACCATCGAACAACCGATATGGCTCTTGTTAACATTCTATTCTACATAGTGGCCACCATCCAACTAGTTGAGGTAACCAGCCCACCAAAAATGACATTCAAGGCTAAGTAATTCCATACTATATTATAAATGATTTTAAAAATCCCTACTTCTATCAAAATTTACATCCGTTATGACCACCACTGACAAACAACACCGTAGGATTTCCCTTCTTCTGATTTAGAGTTGTCTCGAATCCTTCTTCATCCTCGATTTGAAACTCCAAACATAGTATGATATTGAAATTTGAATCTGATATGTTTTATCATTATCTATTGAAATCCTACAGTATTATAAATGATAAAAATCAATTATTTCATTGATTATATCATTAGATATTATGATTCTGACAATGCCTAATAGGGTATCTCTTAATAGTTGATAAAATTAGCATATCTATTTATGTAATTGTCATATTCCATAATTTGGCCCAATATTCTCATTATTAATTCATTTTAACATGTATATATGATCATATTTTGCCATTTGGGGTTAGAATTATTCAACCTCGTTCCATCATATCTAATCGTTGAATATTAGTGATGGTTCTAAGATTCAATGAGGTGAAATAAATATCAGAAAATTCCATTTGTCAATGAAACATCGTTGTTTATATAGTTAGTGGTACTTATCATTAAAAAATGATTATAAGAGTTCATAAAATGATTTTTTTTGTGTTCATGTGCATCTCATGAGTGCTATATTTTATTTTCGATCACATGTGGTATGTGAGTGAAACATAGTGGGACACGTATTTGATAGTTTTCTCACATGGGAATTTTTTATGGGAATGACTCTAATTTGATATGATGTGATGTTTGATATACCACATTTTAATTATATAATGTATGTGTTTATATTATTTTTGTTATGGATGAGTGTACATGATTATTATAATTTATTATCCCACATTAAGGATGTTTTATACATTGTTCTACATGTTCGTTAGATATCCCATCCCCTAGGATATGTCAAACATAGTTTCTAGTTTCCTATCAATTGGGGTTTTCATAGACATGGTAGGAGTACATTCCTTTTATCATAGTTCTTAATCAATTATATTTGGTCTCTTTGGAGTAGGTCCTATATACATATATGTTGGTCGGAGTGGATACTCAAGCGGGGGGTGAATTGAGATCCAATTAAAATTTCTGTTAAAAACAATTTCTATTAAAATCCCCCAATTTCAAAAACAAATTAAACTGTAGTGAATTTATACAGATTATAAAGGTTCAATTAGTTTCTCAAAGATTGATTAGTTCTTAGTTAACTTAATCTTATGATTAAATTAACTTTTGAATCTAACTTACTGGTTTACAATAAACATAAACACTTGCGAGTTTAACTATCAAAGTAGATTTGAAAATAAATTATATTTCAAAGTAATAGCAGCGGAATATGAAATAAATATATATATTATGGATATAAACTTTAACTAAAAACACAGAGGAGGTAACCAAGAGGTTCAGTCTCAAGTCGAGACATAGTCCTCTCAAGAGTTAATAAAGACGATCCACACCCTGGATCAAGGTTCAACAGTTTACAACTGTCCAGGTCTAAGACCTATACCACTGTTATTCATGGGAAACAAAACAACAGAAGCCAGCTGTCCAGGTCACACACGACCTCTACCACTATCCACAGTGGGTAATGAAGTATAAAAGTGTTTGCTGAGGATTTACAGATCCTCCAGTTAGAGTACAGGATTCAGTGTGTGTGTTTAATACAGCAGATAACACACACTGCTCAAAGTGTAGAATAAATGAATCATAGAGCAGAGAAGTAGAGTTTAGAAATGGCTCTGGTAATTTTAGTGCAGATCTGGACTCTTTTGGATTTGATTAGAAGTAATTATGAGTCCTCTTCTCATTTTTGTTTGAGAAGCAGAGTGTCGTATGCTTCAGGTTCATAGGCGGTGAGATGTAGTCGATGAAGTTCTTCAATGTTATTTTGTATGCACAGAACTCTTCTTGAGTAGGCTTGATTGTGTATGAGGTTCTGTGTAATCTCTTGATGTGTATCTTCTGTTCTCCTTGGATCTTCCTCCTCTTCCTTCTTTGTATTTCTCGTGTGTTTTCTTTTTTAATGTCTTTCTTCTTCAGTTTTCCTCTATATATCCAGCAGTAGAATCTTCTTGTATTTATGTCACGTGCTTCGGAAGACAGAAAAGGTTTCCTTTTCGCAGGTACGAGGTACGATTTCCGGACATCCGACAACCTTTATTAATTAATTGACAGAGCATTAAAATATACCTGATATGACTGTTGGTTAGATTAAATAAAGATAAAGATAAAGAAATTCAAACAGTTGTTTTATGACTATCGATGAGTTCAAGTGATCGGTAGGTCATCAGCATCGGTGGCTAGACATCAGTGTGTTCTATTCAGTGACTCAGATGATTATCATCAGTGTGTTATTTGATCGGTGACTCATTTGCATCGGTGTATCATTCGATCAGCATCGGTGAGTCAGATTGATCAGCATCGGTGAGTCAGATTGATCAGCATCGGTGACTCAGATTGATTAGCATCGGTGAGTCAGATTGATCGGCATCGGTGACTCAGATTGATCAGAATCGGTGAGTCAGATTGATCAGCATCGGTGAGTCAGATTGATCAGCATCAGTGACTCAGATTGATCGGTATCGTTGAGTCAGATTGATCGGCATCAGTGACCCAGATTGATCGGCATCAGTGAGTCAGATTGATCGGCATCAGTGACTCAGATTGAGCGGCATCAGTGAGTCAAATTGATCGGTGACTCATTTTCATCGGTGCGACCATTGTCTTGATATTGGATCGGTGCGACCGTTGTCTTGATATTGGATCGGTGCGACTGTTGTCTTGATATTGTATCGGTGCGACCATTGTCTTGATATTGGATCCGTGCGACCGTTGTCTTGATATTGGATCGGTGCGACCGTTGTCTTGATATTGGATCGGGGAGACCATTGTCTTGATATTGGATCAGTGCGACCGTTGTCTGTTTGATATTGGATCGGTGCGACCATTGTCTGTTTGATCCAGAAGACTTCCAAAATACTTGTAAATCAATAAAAACATAGATAAAAACATGATAGGAGATTCACTAATAGATTGTGATTAAGTTTATGAGAAATCCAACCGGATTAAATAATAGTGATTTGTGATTATTAAAACAACAATCATAGGAATGAATTCAAAAATATTCCAGAGGGCTCAACAATCTCCACCTTTTTGATAATCACAAATCTTAAAAAAAATCAATAATAAAAACATAATGAGATACAAATATCCCCCTGAAAATAAATCTCCCTCATAGATATTTAACTCCCCCCTTAGATATTGATCTCCTCCATAGAGATTGATCTCCCCCATATATATACATCCTTCTCCCCCATATATATATCCTTATCCACCATATATATATCCTTCTCCCCCTTTGTGGTAATCAAAAAGAAGGGAAAAGATACAAATAAGAGAGTAAAAAAAAGGAAGGCAGCGTAGAGATTAGAGAGAGAGAAAAAAATATTTTATAAAGTACAAGAGATTATAACCAACACATAGTCCACCCGATCAAAAACAATACACAACTATTTCTGTGGATACAATGGGTCTTTGCCTTTGTATTTGGGATCAATAGAGGGTAAGTTGGAGGACTTGGAGGCAGGCTGTTCTGGGCGAATCTGAAGAGGTGGGAGGAAAACTCTGGCAGGTGTAGTAGAAGGTGCTATGGAGGGTTGTAGTTGAGTATCAGCAGTAGCTGGTTGAGAAGATGTCTGAGGAACTGGCCGTAGTTGAGAGAGTGCCTGAGCAATAGAGATCTGATTTGGAGCTACATCAGAGGCAGAGAGAGAGTCAGCAGTTGGAAGCACAATGGCAGTGTCTTGGGCATTCAGATAAGGCTTCAAAAGATTTATGAAATTCTGAATAACTTCTGCACCATACTGCATAGCCTTTTCGAAATCATCTTTGTTCTCCATGAACTGTGCCAAAGTAGGAGTAAAGTCTTGCAACTGACGAACTTGAGCCTTGAAAGCTTGAGTGACTGGAGGTACTTTTAGATTCTCTGCCAACACCTTGAAATTTTCCGCCATCTCATGCTTTGTATAAATATTTGAAAAGTAATGATCATCCTTTTCCTTGATCTCTTTCAGAGCCTGTTTGGCATCTGCGGAATATACGGTTGCCATTTCATGACTGTGATCACAGGGCTCCTTAATTTTCTTTAAAGAATCCATATCAAGAACTTGTCTAACAGCTGCTAACTCATGATGTACAACCTCCCTTAGAGCCTCTAGCTCATAGGTAGTGATTTTGGTTACTTTGGCAGTACTGTCTTTACTAACTATTTGAGTTATCTCAGCTTTCAATCTTCTCAAATCAGACTTGTTGAGATGTTCAATTAAATTCCTCAACACTTCCATCATACTAGAGATGGTTGATCTAAATTCTCTTGATAAAGATACTAAGACAGTGTGGATATCCTTCATAGTCTGGTTCATAGAGGCTATGTGCCTGCCAATAAGCTCACCAGTATTGGCCAGGTCTGGCTTCACAGCATTCGATACTCTTTGTGAGAAAGCTTCCAATGATGATTCAGAAACATGAAGAGACACTTGAGTAAGGGTATTGGAAATTTCTTCTCTGACTGTATCCCTCACAACAGCCAGCAATTCAGTCTTAAACTTATCAAAATCATCTTGAGAGATTTCAGAACCAGGAAGATGAACATCTGTAGAAACAACAATAGGATAAGATCTTGCTTCACTTGGGAGGCTCTTCTTCATAACTGCAGTAGATTCTTACATTTCCTCTTCTTCTTAAGAATAGTCTATGCCCAAAACAGCAAAACCAGGGTAGTCATCCCAAACAGCAGCACACAAGGTATATTTTGGTTTCTCATAACATGTTGTTCCACTGAGTTCTGGTGATTCTCTCTTGCCAGTGGTATCTGTTCCTGGTACTGTTTGATGTGTTTCCGTTGGAGGTACAAAAATACCATCTTCAGGTTGGTTTACACCATCATCACCATCACCAACACTTTGTTGTGGTTCTATTGAAGGTTCAACCGGATCATCTACATGTCAGTTAGCACCATCATCATCACTATCACCATCACCATCATCATCATCATCAACACCATCATCATCACCATCGTCATCATCACCACCTTGCTCATTATTACTATTCTCATAGTCTTCACTGGTAGAAACTTCAGTGTTAGTATCTTCTTCATCACTAAGAATTGGTTCAGATTCAGGTAAGGCCAAAGGTGGACTAGCAGGTCCAAAATCTATTCTTTTCTTTGGACTCACTGTATCAGGATCACTCCTATCGTCAGGAGGTGACACACTTCCATCTTCTGTCTCAGCTTCTTCCATTCTTTGAACTTCGGTAGCTTCATTTCTTTCATCCTCTTCCTCATCATCAGAATAAATTGGTTCCTCATTTGTTTTCAAACCAGGGTCTCTCAAACCCTTAGGCCTCTTTCCATGGTCTGTGGGATTGTAGGCTTCATACAGCTTGTCTTCATCAGCAACCCAACACTTATTCCATGGATTCCAATTGATTTTCATCCTCTTGCAGATCTCTTTGTTGAGACAGAAAGGATGATCTGTTTCAGCTACTTCATCATCTTCATCAACACATTCTAGATTCTTGAGCATGGTAGAGATCATCTTGGAGTAAAATAAGGCAGTGGCTTTCTTGGACGGTTTTACCATTCCAGCTATGTGCACCATCACATATCTACACAAATTGATCTTATCATGGGTTTTCAGAAGAAACAATAGGAAAACATCCTGGTATTTTACAACAGCAAAATCTCTTCTCCTAGGACAAAGTTGGTGCTGAATAAACTTGAAAAGAAGTCTGCATTCACCATCCAACTCTGAGGATGTGATTCTCCTCGATTCTTTGTTTCCAGTCAGAAGCTCTAGAGCTAATTTATAAGAGAACTAATCAGTGATTGGAGGAATATTCCAAGCATAATCCTCATACCGACCCTCATGGGGTACATTTAATCATTCTTCCCACTGTTTAGATGAAAAGGATATTTTCTTTCCTTTTACTTCAGACGACATCCGGGTAGCCTCCACACCATCTAGAGTGATTTTCAGATTCATATAAAACTCATGTACCAGCTTCAGGTAGTCTACTCGTGAGTTGTCTGAAAACCAGTCTGTCCATCCTTGCGATTCAAAAACTTGCAGCAACAGTGACTTACTTGATAAAATCCAGGCGGAACTGACTTCTCTTTCTACAACAACAATCCGAGTTTCTAGGTTCGGATTTATTGATCGTTGAGAGGTACTACTCGACTCACCTCGAGCACGCTTTGGAGGTACAGGACTGTCTGATCATTTTCTCGGTCACTTTTTCTTATCCATTCGAAGATTTTGCGGAAAACAGGAGTTCGAAGGTTCAAGGTAGAGGAGAAGAGAAGTTGAAGTGTTCGACGGGAAATGAAAGGCCAAAGGTTTAGGGAAGAGAAATAGCAGCGTATCATTTATTTTATCATTTAGGGTTCCCATAAAAAGGATAAAAGAAATTAATTAATTAATTATGACATAATAAAAAGTAATACAGAGAATCGGTTTGACAGACCGGTGTGACAGATGGGTTTCACTGATCGGTTTCACAGATCAGTTTCACAGATCAGTTTCACAGATCGGTTTCACAGATCAGTTTCACAGATCGGTTTCACAGATTAGTTTCACAGATCAGTTTCACAGATCGGTTTCACAGATCGGTTTCATAGATCCGTTTCACAGATCGGTTTCACAGATCTCTTTCACAGATCAGTTTCACAGATCAGTCTCACATATCAGTTTCATAGATCGGTTTCACAGATCAGTTTCACAGATCAATCATACACAACTCTTGTTTAATAAATCTCATTCTTTTAGAGCATAAAGGCTTTGTAATGATATCAGATAATTGATGTTCAGAGTTAATAAATTTTAGAGCGATATCACCTTTCTGATAATGATCTATTAGAAAATGATGTCTGACATCAATGTTCTTAGTCCTAGAGTGAGACACAGGGTTCTTATATATGTTAATTGCACTAGTATTGTCACAGTTAATTGAAACATATTTAAAATCAAATCCATAGTCCAATAAAGTGTGTTTCATCCACAGAATCTGTGCACAACAACTACCAGTAGCGATGTATTCTGCTTCAGTAGTAGATAATGCAACTGAGTTCTATTTCTTACTACACCATGATACTAGCGATTTTTCAAGTAAGTGACATGTTCCAGATGTGCTTTTCCTATCTAACTTGCATCCAGCAAAGTCAGCATCTGAATAACTAGTTCGGTCAAAATATTGTCTTTTTGGATAAAATAAACCTAAATTTACAGTATACTTAAGATATTTAAAAATCCTTTTAACATCCAGTAAATGTGACTCTTCAGGATTAGCTTGAAATCTAGCACACATACACACAGTAAACATAATATCTAGTCGACTAGTAGTAAGATAAAGTAAGCTCCCAATCCTACCTCTATAATTGGTTTGATCAACTGGTTTCCCAGTTTCATCAACATCCAATTTTCAGGTAGTACTCATGGGAATATCACTTTCCTTAATACTATCCAAACCAAAACGTTTTAACAAATCCTTAGTACATTTACTTTGATTTAGAATAATGCCATCGTTAGTTTGAATGATTTGAAATCCATGAAAGTACTTAAGCTCTCCCATTAAGCTCATTTCAAAATCATTTTGCATAACCTTTGAAAAATCAGTACATAAATAATTTTTAGAAGATCCAAAAATAATATCATCAACATAGATTTGTACTATTAAGACATCTTTTGAAAACATTTTTATAAATAGAGTGGGATCAGCTATTCCTTTTTTAAATCCTTTTGAAATAAGAAAGTTTTAATGTCTTTCATACCAAGCTCTTGGAGCTTGTATTAAACCATATAAGGATTTAGAAAGTTTAAAAACATGATTTTGAAAATGAGGATTTGTGAAACTAGGTGGTTGTTCTACAAAAACATCTTCAACAATAAAACCATTTAAAAAAGCACTTTTCACATCCATTTGATATAAATTGAAATTCAGATGTGATGTATAAGCAAGTAAGATCCTAATTGCCTCTAATCTAGCTACAGGTGCAAAGGTTTCCTCATAGTCAATTCCTTCTTCTTGATTGTAACCTTGTGCAACGAGCCTAACTTTGTTTCTAATGATGTTTCTAGATTCATCTACTTTGTTTCTAAACACCCATTGTGTGCCTATGATTATAGTGTCCTTAGGTCTTTCTACTAATTTCCAGACTTTGTTTCATTGAAATTGATTTAATTCTTCTTGCATAGCTATTACCCAAAATTCATCATCGATGGCATCATTGATATTCGTAGGTTCTATCTGTGATAAGAAGGCTTGATGTTCAACCTGATTTCTAAGAGAAGCTATAGTCTGTGTCCCTCTATCAAGATCTCCTACAACAGCATATAAGGGATGATTTCTCAGAATCCTAGTTGATCTAGAAAAGGTAGGACTCGAGATTTCAGGTTCATCTACAGGTTTGGGTTCAACAGAAGCAGGGTTTAGAGAATTTCCAGTGCTGGATGTTTTAACTTCAGGTTCACTGTTTTTATCATTAAGGTTCAAACCAGAGAGATCATCTTCAATATTTTCAAGAGAGGTCTTAGGTTCATGTGGATCAGTTTCATAAAATTTGATATGAACAGATTCTTCCACACATTTGGTTCTTTTATTGAAAACTCTATAGGCTTTACTAGAAGTAGAGTAACCTAGGAAAATTCCTTCATCATTCTTGGATGCAAACTTGTCAAGATTATCTTTAGTATTAAGAATAAAGACTTTGCAACCAAAAAATTTGAAGTAGTTAAATTTAGGTTTCCTATGGTTCCATAACTCATAAGGGGTCCTCTTAAGAACAGGTCTAATGAAGACTCTATTAATAACATAGAAAGTGGTATTGACAGCTTCAGCCGAAAAATAAATAGGTAGGTCATACTCATTGAGCATAGTCCTAGCAATTTCTTGCAGGGTTCTATTCCTTCTTTCTACTACACCATTCTGTTGAGGTGTCCTAGGGGCAGAGAAATTGTGACTATAGCCACTGTGTGAGTAGTAAGATTCAAACTCTTTATTTTCAAACTCACGTCCATGATCACTTCTCAGGGTCTTAATCTTAAGTATACTAAGGTTCCCTATAGACTTGGAATATTTAACAAAGTAAGAACAAGCTTCACTTTTTTGAGCTAGAAAATATACCCAAGTATATCTAGAAAAGTCATCTACAAGAACATAGACATAGTGCTTCCCATTTAAACTAGAAACTATAGAAGGTCCAAATAAATCCATGTGAACCAACTAGAGAGGTTGAGATGTTGACACTTCTTTCTTTGATTTGAAAGAAACATTATGTTGCTTTCCCTTTTGACAGGGATTACAAATTTTGTCTGCTGTAAATTCAAGTTTGGTTAGGTCTCTTACTAAGTTCTACCTAGCAAGTTTTCTAAGTGAATGCACATTGTAGTGTCCTAATCTTCTGTGCCAAAGACAAGACTCTTTTTTAAAAGAATTTAAACAAGTAATGTTTTGTATAGCTAAGGAATTTAAGTCGACAACATAAACGTTTTCATTTCTTAAAGAAGAAAACACTAAAGCATTTTTAGAATTAAAAACATTGCAAGAATCATGTTCAAATTTAACATAAAAACCATCATCCCATAACTGAGAGATACTTAATAAATTGTATTTAAGGCCGTCAACAAATAAAACTTTAGAAATCAATACTGAGTTAGTGTTACCAATCTGGCCTAACCCGATGATTTTCCCTTTAGAATTGTCACCAAAGGTAACAAAACCTCCATCAACTCTGACTAAGATTTTAAAGCATGAAAAGTATCCTGACAAATGTCTTGAACATCCACTGTCCAAGTACCAGGTCTTTCTACAGGATCTCTTTAAGCAGGTTTCCTACAAAACAGATTTAAACAGGAAATGATTTTGGTACCCAGATTTTCTTGGGTCCAGATAGGTTAGCCAATAATACTTTAGGTACCCATATTTGTCTAATGGGTCTTATATAATTTGTAGAATAACCATACATTTAAAGATAAAGCCTATTAGATCCATAACTATGAATATAACTTGTTGAGGCGTATGAAGTTCCAGAGCAAGTTACATTCTGTCCAGATTTAGGAATAAATCTATTCTTGGTCAACTGTCTCTGTCCAGGTTTGTAACCTATTCTAATAGTGTATTTTGGTGAAACTTGTTTTCCTAGCATTTGAGTTAGAGTTTCCTTACCATTGGTAAATTTATCTAAATCCTTTCTGAGTTGCTCATTAGATAATTTCAATTCAGTGTTTTCCTTTAACAGTTGAGCATTTTTCTCTTTTTCAATAGTGAGTTCAGTTTTAATTGTAGTGGTGAGAGCATGATGTTTCTTTAATAATTTGTATTTATCCTTAAGTTCATTGCATGTATGTTCTAACATATCACAATATTCAAACAATTCAGATTTAGACATGTTATCACATTCAGAATCATCTCCAGAATAATATGAATTAGAAGCAGGAGTTTCTGAAGTTACCTCAGAAGTGTTTTTCATAAAACACATGTTTCCATTATTTCTGTGTTCTATTTCAGAAACTTCAGATTCACTAGAACTGTCCTTAGAAGCACTCCAAGTATCCTTCATGGCCTTTTTAAACTTATTGTCCTTGTATTCATACTTCTTCCTGTATTTCAGCTTTGGACAGTCAGCTTTTATATGTCCTTTCCTTTTACACTCATAACAGACAACTTCATCTGATTTATCAGATTTCTTCCAGTCCTTTTTCCAATGTCCCTTGTCACCATACTTACCTTTGTAGTTTGACTTTATGAAAAACATCTTCTTCCAATAAAACTTTTTAAATCTTTTGGCAATGTGAGACATCTCAGCATCACTGTCAGAGTCACTCTCACTGTCTTCACAGCTTGAGCTTTTGTTTATAGCTTGAAGTGTTTCCTTATCCTTGTTCTTTGAGTTTTTAGTTTTGAAGTCAACAGACTTTCTTCTAGGTTCATCGTCTTCTTCTTTATTCACCTTGAGTTCCTCTTCATACATCATCAGTTTGCCAATCAGTTCTTTGACTGGCAGTTCTCCAATGTCACACGATTCTCTAATAGAGACAGAGGTTCCTCTCCATCTTTCAGGTAGACATCTCAAAATTCTCATGATTTGTTCCTTTGCTGGAACATCATTTCCCAGAGAGGTCATTGTGTTGACAATTTCATTGAACCTGAGATACATATCAGAAATGGGTTCATCAGGCTTCATTTTAAAATTATCATACTTAATAGTATAGGTATTCAATCTCATCTCCTTAACATTTGTTGTTCCTTCATGAGAAACAGCTAAGGTATCCCAAATTTCATATGAAGTTTTACAAGCAGAAATTCTATTAAATTCTTCATCTCCTAGAGAACAGTTCAGGGCATTCATAGCTTTACAATTATTATTGTAAGCAGACATTGTAGGTTCATCCCAAGTAGATCTAGCAGTAATGAGAATTTTATATTCAGATTCAATAGCAGTCCAAATATCAAAACCTATGCTTTCAAGATGAATTTTCATTTTGAGTTTCCACTGAGCATAGTTGTTTCCAATGAAAAAAGGTGGCTGGTTAGTAGCAGCACCCTCAAGTCTATTATCCATGATATCACAAAAAGAATTTTAAAGAGATAAAAATTTAGAAATAACATAAATTTTAAGAACTTTAAAATACAACTAAAATCACAGTTGAAAAGAAGAGTACTTTATAAAATATTTTCAACCCTTTGATACCAAATTTTGGTCGGAGTGGATACTCAAGAGGGGGGTGAATTGAGATCCAATTAAAATTTCTGTTAAAAACAATTTCTATTAAAATCCCCCAATTTCAAAAACAAATTAAACTGTAGTGAATTTATACAGATTATAAAGGTTCAATTAGTTTCTCAAAGATTGATTAGTTCTCAGTTAACTTAATCTTATGATTAAATTAACTTTTGAAACGAACTTACTGGTTTACAATAAACATAAACACTTGCGAGTTTAACTATCAAAGTAGCTTTGAAAATAAATTATATTTCAATGTTATAGCAGCGGAATATGAAATAAATATATATAGTATCGACATAAACTTTAACTAAAAACACAGATGAGGTAACCAAGAGGTTAAGTCTCAAGCTGAGACTTAGTCCTCTCAAGAGTTTATAAAGATTATCCACACCCTGGATCGAGGTTCAACAGTTTACAACAGTCCAGGCCTAAGACCTCTACCACTATTATTCGTGGGAATCAAAACAACAACAGCCAGCTGTCCAGGTCAAACACGACCTCTACCACTATCCATAGTGGGTAATGAAGTATAAAAGGGTTTGCTGAGGATTTACAGATCCTCTAGTTAGAGTACATGAGTCAGTGTGTGTGTTTAATACAGAAGATAACACACACTGCTCAAAGTGTAGAATAAATGAATCATAGAGCAGAGAAGTAGAGTTTAGAAATGGCTCTGGTGATTTCAGTGCAGATCTGGACTCTTTTGGATTTGATCAGAAGTAATTCGGAGTCCTCTTCTCGTTTTTGTTTGAGAAGCAGAGTGTTGTATGCTTCAGGTTCATAGGCAGTGACATGTAGTCGATGAAGTTCTTCAATGTTCTTTTGTATGCACAGAACTCTTCTTGAGTAGGCTTGATTGTGTATGAGGTTCTGTGTAATATCTTGATGTGTATCTTCTGTTCTCCTTGGTTCTTCCTCCTCTTCCTTCTTTGTATTTCTCGTGTGTTTTCTTTTTTAAGGTCTTTCTTCTTCAGTTTTCCTCCGTATATCCAGCAGCAGAATCTTCTTGTATTTATGTCACGTTCTTCGGAAGACAGAAAAGGTTTCCTTTTCGCAGGTACGAGGTACGGTATCCTGACATCCGACAACCTTTTTTAATTAATTGACAGAGCATTAAAATATACCTGATATGACCATTGGTTAGATTAAATAAAGATAAAGATAAAGAAATTCAAACCATTGTTTTATGACTATCGATGAGTTCAAGTGATCGGTAGGTCATCAACATCGGTGGCTATACATCGGTTTGTCCTGACCGGTGACTCAGATGATTAGAATCAGTGTGTTATTTGATCGGTGACTCATTTGCATCGGTGTATCATTCGATCAGCATCGGTGAGTCAGATTGATCAGCATCGGTGAGTCAGATTGATCAGCATCGGTGACTCAGATTAATCATCATCGGTGAGTCAGATTGATCGGTATCAGTGACTCTGATTGATCAACATCGGTGAGTCAGATTGATCAGCATCGGTGAGTCAGATTGATCAGCATCAGTGACTCAGATTGATTGGCATCAGTGAGTCAGATTGATCAGCATCAGTGACTCAGATTGATCAGCATCGGTGAGTCAGATTGATCGGCATCAGTGACTCGGATTGAGCGGCATCGTTGAGTCAGATTGATCGGTGACTCATTTTCATCGGTGCGACTGTTGTCTTGATATTGGATAGGTGCGATCGTTGTCTTGATATTGGACCGGTGCGACCGTTGTCTTGATATTGGATCGGTGCGACCGTTGTCTTGATATTGGATCAGTGCGACCGTTGTCTATTTGATAATTGATCGGTGCGACCATTGTCTGTTTGATCCAGAAGACTTCCAAAATACTTTTAAATCAATAAAAACATAGATAAAAACATGATAGCAGATTCACTAATATATTGTGATTAAGTTTATGAGAAATCCAACCGGATTAAATAATAGCAATTTGTGATTATTAAAACAACAATCATAGGAATGAATTCAACAATCTTCCAGAGGGCTCAACAATATATAAATCATTGTTTTTGATATAGATATTCTTATCAATTATATGTTTATGTTCATGGAATTTATTGTTATATTTTTTGCAATTTTTCTGAAGTACTCTCAATTTTATCCAACATGGTCTTGTAATAACACCCTAAATAGGATATCTAGTTCACTTAAAAACATTATTACTAGGATTTCCATAATGGAAAAATCCCACGCAGTGCTGTATAGAATAATATTAACATAGATTGTTAGGGGTTGATAGATAGACATTAATATTAGATAAAAGCTTATTTTTTAACATTGTTAATTATTTTTTCATTGATCCTCCCCTATATGAATCCATTAATTTTTTGTATGTGTGAATGTATTTATATATTTTTATTATATGTGTTGTTACATTATTGGTATGTAACTAATCATAGGTATTGTTTAGAAATTCAATATATTTGCATGTTTGTTTATTTTAACTTCTATTATATATTCTATTGTCTTCCGGATACCCAGAGCATTGTCTCCCATTTCATCCCTCTTATACCTCATCAATAGTAAAAAAATCATTCAAATAGGGAGGCACACAAGAGGTTATGCAGAATCCATGTTAAAATTGAGTTCATTAGGATGGGGTGTTGCAAAATTATATTAGGCAACCATCTTCACTAACTTCTATAATTTAATTAAAATTAATTTTGATAGGGTATTCACTAGAGATGATGGTGGGAACATGAGAAGAAGAACTATGTAATTTTTTTTCCAACACTGTTTAGTGGACCACTGAGTTTCCATGAAGGTGTAATTTTTTATTCCCCTTTTTTATATTTCCTTTGACTTAATTCAAAATAGTTGGTTCTAATTATTGTATTTTACTACAGTTTTGGATTTTTATGTCTGTTAATGCACCAAGACTATGAAAATAATTTCATAATCCATATTCATGCTTCCTAATTTAAACACGTCTCAAACAAAAAAATTCTAATTATATTTTATATTATAATTTATTTCTTCATAATTTCATGTATTAAATTATTTAAATATGATTATTCTATGTGTAATTATATATATATGACTAATAAATGGGAATAACGATAACAGATTAACTCATTGATAGTTCATTGAAATATATTCCCTTTTCATGTGTGTAATCTATAATGTTGAACATTTTTAGAAATATTTTATGATTTAGTGTTTTTTAGTTGTCTTCTTATATTGTATTTGGAAATATATATGATTTGATATAGAATTTTTTGAAATGTATCTTCATATATGTATTCTAATTTTATTTAGGGATTCTTTATTTTAAACACCTAACATATAAGAGGATCAAACTAACATGATCCCTTGTTGTATCCATTAGGTCGAACTATATAATTTTTCTTCTTAGGAATCATTAGGCTTCCTCATTCAAAGGGATGTGGATACCACTAGGCTTGGTCGATAATGTTTTATTATATGCATTACTTCCATCTATAGTATCCCAGATGCTTATAGGGAACCCGTGGGCCCTATAACACCCCGAGATTTTATGAAAAATATTCTTTTTAATTTCATTAATGTCTTGTGTTGTACGCTACACCAAAAGGAGCTTGCACAACACGCAACTTTGACTTGCCTTGCGTTACACGCAATCGCGACCTTCTTCGATAGCGTGTGTAGTACGCAATACCGAGTTTCACTAAACAACGATATGCTATTAAAATATTATTAAAACTAGCCATTATGAATAGTAATAACCACCTTTTAAAATTTTAGAAATTTTATCTCTCAAAATGGACTTCATTTTAAGATTTGGAATATCGAAATTATTTTAGGGTGAAATTTTGGTACTTTTCGGATAACTTTCATATTCTGATGAATAGTGAAAATTACTAAATTTTAATTAAAAACAACTTTTTTAATCAAAATAATTAATAGTGATAAATTATAAATTTGAGTGGTTTTAAAGTATATTTAGAATATATTTTTACAATTTAATACAATTTTGGTCATTGGATGTAATTTAACATTTAAACCAGACATAAACAAGTGTCAATCTTTTGATAGTTATTATCTCTTAAAAACAAGCTATTTGTTTTGATGACGGGAATTAATTTTTAAATTAATTAATGTAACTGATATGTTTGAATTTGGTAAAATAGAAATCATTTTTGAATTCATAATATAAAATATAGCTTAGGCCTAATTTTTTTTATTTTTCTGGAAACTTTCATTTTTTGATGAATAGTGAAACCACTAAGTGGTAGTTAAAAAAACTGAATTTTTCATAAAACTTAATTTTACAGCTTCTGTGAGTGATATTTAGAAAATCCAAGACACACGGTTAATATCAAGGACTAAAATGTTGTTCAATTAGATGAAAATAATTTTTGGTGAATAGTAACTTTTTTAATTTTCTTTACCACTGTTTAAAATAAATAGAGGTCATTAAGGGTAAAAATGATATTATTATTACCTAACACATGTCATAATTCTATTGGATAAGTGTAATTTGACCAAAAACAACCTTAGGAATAAAATATGACCATTTAAACCCACCTGGAATCGATTTGGACATTTATTATTAATTTATTAAAAGAAGGGTTAAAATAGTTAAAATCAATGATTAATAAGTAAATCATTTTTAATATTGGTTTATACATAAGATAAATTCGACTATAAATATTCATTAGAAATATAAAAACATTTCCTATATAATCGTATTTTATTTATAATTTTTAGACATTAAATAATATAATTTATTTATGACACAACAGTGATACAGTAATTATCTTATTAATGAAATATTGACATAATTGATGTTATAAATACCAAAATAAATGTAATTAGAGACTTATTATGAATTAAACTAATTATCTAGGTTAATATGACATGTTATTATTGATTTAATTAACTTGGTTCGAACTAATCATTCTGTTATTATTTTCACAAAAATCAATTACTAAACAGTGTCAAAATTGACATAAAATAGTTTTTAAAACAAATATTATATTATTAATTTTTATTTTATTCCTAAAAATATATGGTTCTTCGAAATGACTTAGATAAGGTTATATATATTAATAATAACAACTTGGGGTTCGTTTGGCTTGTTATAGTAAGTTTATTAACCTTATAGTGTAAGAACACAAGAAGACACGGTAAAAGTAAAATTATTTAACTTAATGTTAAATCTAAATGATAAGGTTAAAATAGGAACCTAAACTTGTCTAAATTCTATTAAATGAGTGGATTTAGACCCATCCCCACCTTAGCTTTGAAATAAATCAATTTTGAGCTATTTAAAACCGAATTTGGCTTTATAATAAAATAATATTTTTTGTTTTTCCAAAGGTGCCCCTCTCCTCCCTTATAAAAGGGAACCTCCTCCCTCTCTTCCTCACACCACTTTGAGCCTTCAAGCTCGGCCAACCCATGCCAATTTCTTCTCTCCACTTCCCTAAAGACATCCTAGGGGTCCTGATCTTCTTCAAAGACCAATTTTAGTGCACTAAAAGGAGGTCTCAAAGAAGCGCTTCAAAGAAGAGGTAATGCCCGTTATCGATTCTTTCATCTTTATTTCTTCTTCCACTTCTTCTTATTTAGTTGTTTGATCATGAAGTAATAACATAAGTATAACTCATATACTGATATGTTATTATAAGTATTAAACAACCCTATTTCACCATCTATCCATCCTATGGAAACCGAAATCACCGCGCGTGCGTACGTACGGAATACCGTCTCCACGTCGGGGCGTAATCTATTTTCCACCACCACCTTACCTAGATGGGTATAATGTTGTAAATAATGACTATATATGATTATTTTAAAGTGATATTGATTCTGAAATAGTATATATATACTCCAATACAATTCCACAATCATGGGAATGATATCATCGCTCATGCGTACGTACGGAATACCGTCTCCACGATGTGATGCGACTCGTTCTACATGATCTTCATTGCATAATGATTATATAAATGAATTTAATGAATTAATATGATATATATTACCCTAGTACCATTCTGGAAATGATTTATCTATAACCTAAAAATAAAAATAAGAATTGATTCGACAAAACATGCATAAGAACAAATAGTAATAAACACCTGAATAACTAGTAATAATGAAATATTACCAATAAGAAGGTAAGAATATGACCATATATGATATCATAAAAATAATTATGATTCTGGAATAAGTCAGTAACATTATTTAAATCATTATACAGGAGGTTCGGACACTTACGAAGAAAATTTGACCTATGGTAAGGGAAAATATCCCAATCTCATTTTTATCCGAGATTGTTTATACTTTAGTATTTACTGGGGTGTATTTTATAATCCACATCCATGTTTCCTCAATATGTAATATTATTTCCATCCACCTACAATTGTTTAAATCCAATTTTACCCTTCGGTGAGTTTTTAGTAAAAGATATGAAAGGAATATTTTGCCGTTTTTCGTACGAGGTACTTTTTGACTTTTCCGACAAAAGTACGAAGAATGTTTTTTTTAACTTATACGGAATAAATGGATTTTTAAAACATTATTTACAAGAAGCTTACTTTACAAGTTATCAAGTTTATTTTTAATCAACTTCTTTTAGTTTATAATTTTTTGACATGTTAAGAAAGGAAAAGAGTTTTTGAAGTAGAAAAGATATTTTCCTCAAGAATGGAGTTCAAGTGTTTTATCAAAATTATTTTCCATCTAAGATAATAAAGGGTTATATTTTCAAACCTAATATTACATTTATTTGATTATGTTGTGATGGAATTATTTTTATGAATTCCTTGATCTTATAAGAATTTTTTTATGATGTCATGATGTTTAAGATTCCCATTTTTATTTAATGGGTTATGCTATGATGTATGGTTTATGATTTTGTGGAACACATAAGAATGGTATCATTATGAGATGGGTGTGACCTATATCTCCCTCCAATTCATTGGGTAAAGATTTTATATCTCATGAGACAGACATGGCTGGAATAGTAGGTTATACCGGTTCAGTGAAACAGGACTGAAACAGGGAGTGAACTCGGTTCAGAAAGGGACTTTGTCCACTAAGATAGTCTTGGAAATGAGTCCTGACTAATAAGAAATTATTCTCTATGATTCTGTGTGTATGCCACAAAGTTTCATGTTTTAATTTATGATTATTGGGATTACATTTCACTACTATTATTTATCCCATGTTATGAAATTATGATCTCTTTTGCAGGTTAGGATTTCCAATAGATATGTTCTTATGAATACGATGTGATTTATATTTCTTTTGTTTACCCTTACTGAGAATTTGAGCTCATCCTTTTATGTTTTCTTTTCCCCAGGATATAAAGAAAGGATTTAGGTATAAAAAAAGAAGATCTTTATGGGAGATGTTGAAGATCTTTCACCACTATAAGAAGATTATATTCCGAGTTTCCAAAGACACTAAACTATTACGGTCCTTGTGTGTGTATTTTTGTTATGTACTAAGTATTCCGCAAAAGTAATGTAATGTCTATGTATGTTAAGCTTCAGGTCTCTACAGTTGGTATCAGAGGAAAAGTTTAGTCAACCTTTGGAAACAAGGATGTGAAAATGTTAGTGAGATCCCTAGAGATATTTCTAAGGTATGTCTAGGGATGTCCCTAAGGATAAGTATACGTATATGATATAGTCCTAGAACTATGGTAATAATATTAGATTATACCAAAGATGTTAGATATTGAACTTACTCCCCCTTTATTATGATTTTTTCATCTCACACTATTCTTTTTGGGTTTTAGAAAATGGCTGGAAACAAGATGATTCACAATAATAGAGGATATCATGGAGAATGGAATGATATTTTTCATGAGCAACCAAATGAAATGGGATTTGGAAGTCCAAACATCATTATTATGCCGAATCAGCAATCTCATAATATGATCAATAAAGTAAAATTTGGTAAGTTTCCTGACTCGGCTAATAAGAGAATGATGGAGTTTCATGATGATCATAGAGGAAAGAAAGTTCAATTTCCTCTATGTAAATCATGTGGGAAGAGGCATCATGGAGAATGTTTCAAAGGAACTAGAAGCTGCTTTGGGTGTGGAAAAGAAGGACAAAAAGCCCATAAGTGCAAAGGAAAAGGTTCAGTTAACACCAGGGATGAGGATAATGGTATTTCTACGACATCAAAAATGGTTAAATGTTTTAAATGTGGAATGTACGGGCATTATGCAAACCAATTCCCTAAGGGAAAGTCTCATGAATAGAATCAGTATGGTCATATGGGTAGTATTTATGTTGATGATGATGAATAGACTACAAATGATATGTGAGATGAAAGAATTGTAGAAGCTCGGTCAATGGTTTAAGAATGTAGTGGAATGATTACATGCTTATCATGTGTAATGTTGTAGAAGTAATCTCATGGTACTATGGAATAAAGAGAAATCTAAGGATTGTTACACTGTTGTATTTCCTTGAGTTTTGAAAGTGTATGATTAATGGTACCAGTATCCATGAAAGGTTATTCGGATATTTTTGGAATGTAGATGATATGCGCATAATGAAGGGATAAGGAGAAAATTAAATGTTTGATTGTATTCATGAGATCATGACTGATATAAGGAGAAGGTTATATCATGGTTTGAGTATAAGAATTTTGAGGATTTTGGTTTGTGGAAAGTGTTAACTTTTAATTGTATTAATGTTTTCACTAAGGTTCAATGGGTATTCATTCTTCAATAGAATACATGATTAAGGTATTAACTTGTATGTAATTTGACCAACAAGATATATCTTATGATATATGGGGGATAAATGATGGAATTCACGTGATTGTTATGTGACATTTCATGTAATAATTTTCTTTATACTATGAGCTTGGAACGAAGTATTTTAGATAAGCCTAAATATTGGAATGTATTATGTTGGACATAAGTTAGTATTTTTTAAGGATAGAACTTTTTTTTCGATATTATTAATGGGATGTTATAGTAATATAGCTTTATAAAAAGGACAACCTGCAGGACGGGCGACATCCCATCGCGTCGGACAAGGCTGTGGAAATCAAACCGACAACCGAAGTGTGACTGACCTTTATCGCCTACCACTGGCCTACAGGAAGTCTGTGGTTAGTAGAAACTAGTTTTATTTTATTACGCGATATGATATATGAAGTATATGTTCATCTTTGGAATTGTATACGATTAACTTCACCATAGATGATCTTATGTATTTTTGATAACTTTTGTAACCTTTTGTTTCAGATAGATGTAATGACCCATCATTCTATCACATGATCTGCTAACACTTCACGAATGACAAATCCAACTTCATTTCGTTAAGAGATGAAGTGGAAATTGTCCAAAGAATGGGCAACAATGACCTTGTACCAAAATCACAAAAGTATTTCTTCAAATTCCAATTTCATCGACTTTAGGGAAATGATATTGGAAACCAATAATGTTGTTCTAGTTCTATTATATATGATGAATTAGATGGTACCTTAGATCCTCACAAATTTATGGCTTTGTGATTTCTAGATTTTCCATATCCATGTTCTCTACCACTCTCCATCAGAACATGATGGTTAGATTTCTCTTCCATGTCCATATTTTCACCTATGTGGAAACCCAGTGATTAGTTTATTTGGGTAACTGTTAAGTTTCATACTTTTGTTTTTAAAGAATGGTTTTGGTATTCCTTTTTACGTTGTGGGTTTCTATTAAAGAAACTTTCAAGTAGTAAACCATTTATAACCCCGACGAATTTCGAGGGAGAAATTCATTTTAAGGGGGGTAGAATGTAACACCCTGAGATTTTATGAAAAATATTCTTTTTAATTTCATTAATGTCTTGTTTTGTACGCTACACCAAAAGGATCTTTCACAACACACATCTTTGACTTGCCTTGCATTACACATAATCACGACCTTCTTCGATAGTGTGTGTAGTATGCAATACCGAGTTTCACTAAACAACGTAATGCTATTAAAATATTATTAAAACTAGCAGTTATGAATAGTAATAACCACCTTTTAAAATATTAGAAATTTAATCTCTCAAAATGGACTTCATTTTTGGATTTGGAATATCAAAATTATCATAGGGTAAAATTTTGGTACTTTTCGGATAACTTTCATATTCTGATGAATAGTGAAAATTACTAAATTTTAATTAAAAAAATTTTTTTAATCAAAATTATTAATAGTGATAAATTATTAATTTGAGTGGTTTTAAATTATATTTAGAATAAATTTTTACAATTTAATACAATGTTGGTCATTGGATGTAATTTCACATTTAAACTAGACATAAACAAGTGTCAATCTTTTGATAATTATTATCTCTTAAAAACATGCTATTTGTTTTGACGATGAGAATTAATTTTTAAATTAATTAATGTAACTGATATGTTTCAAATTTGGTAAAATAGACATAATTTTTGAATTAATAATATCAAATATAGATTAGGCCCAAATTTTTTTATTTTTCCGGAAACTTTCATTTTTTTGATGAATAGTGAAACCACTAAGTGGTAGTTAACAAAACTAAATTTTTCATAAAACATAATTTTACCACATCTGTGAGTGAAATTTCGAAAATCTAAGAGACACGGTTAATATCAAGGACTAAAATGTGGTTCAATGAGATGAAAATAATTTTTGGTGAATAGTAACTTCTTAATATTTTTACCACGGTTAAAAGTAAATAGGGCCATTAGGGGTAAAAATGATATTATTATTAACCTAACACATGTCCTAATAATATTGGATAAGTTTCATTAGACCAAAAACAACCTTAGGAATAAAATATGACCATTTAAGCCCACTTGGATTAGATTAGGACTTTTATTATTAATTTATTTAAAGAATGGTTAGAATAGTTAAAATCAATGTTTAATAAGTAAATCATTTTTAATATAGGTTTATACATAAGATAAATTCAACTATAAATATTAATTAGAAATCTAAAAACCTTTCCTACATAATGGTACTTTATTTATAATTTTTAGACATTAAATAATTTAATTTATTTATGACACAACAATGATGTAGTAATTATCTTATTAATGAAATATTGACATAATTGATGTTATAAATACCCAAATAAATGTAATTAGAGACTTTTTATGAATTCCACTAATTTTATAGATTAATATGACATGTTTTTAGTGATTTAATTAACTTTTTTCGAACAAATAATTCTGTTATGATTTTCACAAAATCAATTACTAAATAGTGTCAAAATTGACATAAAATAGTTTTTAAAACAAATATTATATTATTAATTGTTATTTTATTCCTAAAAATCTAAGGTTCGGACAAATAACTTAGATAAGGTTATATATATTAATAATAAACAACTTTGGGTTCGTTTGGCTTGTTATAGTATGTTTATTAACCATATAGTTTAAGAATACAAGAAGACACTGTAAAAGTAAATTTATTTAACTTAATGTTAAATCTAAATGATAAGGTTAAAATAGGAACCTAAACTTGTCTAAATTCTATTGGATGAGTGGATTTCGACACATCCCCACCATAGCTTTGAAATAAATCAATTTGGAGCTATTTAAAACCGAATTTGTCTTTATAATAAAATAATATATTTTGTTTTTCCAAAGGTGCCCCTCTCCTCCATTATAAAAGGGCACCTCCTCCCTCTCTTCCTCACACAACTTTGAGCCTTCAAGCTCGGCCAAACCCTGACAATTTCTTCTCTCCACTTCCCTAGAGACATCCTAGAGGTCCTGGTCTTCTTCAATGACCAATTGTAGTTCACTAAAAGGAGGTATCGAAGAAGCGCTTCAAATAAGAGGTAATGCCCGTTACCGATTCTTTCATCTTTATTTCTTCTTCCACTTCTTCTTATTTAGTTGTTTCATCATGAAGTATTAACATAAGTATCAATCATATAATTATATGTTATTATATGTATGAAACAACCCTATTTCACCATCTATCCATCCTACGGAAAACGAAATCATCGCGCGTGCGTACGTACGGAATACCGTCTCCACGCCGTGGTGTAATCTATTTTCTACCACCACCTTACTTGGATGGTTATAATGGTGTAAATAATGACTATATATGATTATTGTAAAGTGATATTGATTCTGAAATATTATATATATACTCCAATACAATTCCACAATCATGGGAACGATATCATCACTCGTGCGTACGTACGGAATTCCGTCTCCACGATGTGATGCGACTCGTTCTACATGATCTTCATTGAATAATGATTATATAAATGAATTTAATGAATTAATATTATATATATTACCCTAATAACATTCTGGAAATGAGTTATCCATAACCTAAAAAGAAAAATAATAATTTATTCGACAAAACACGCATAAGAACAAAAAGTAATAAGCACCCGAATAACAAGTAATAATGAAATATTATCTATAAGTAGCTAAGAATGTGACCATATATGATATCATAAATATAAGTATGATTCTGGAATAAGTCAATAACATTATTTAAATCATTATACAGGAGGTTCGGACACTTATGAAGAAAAACGGACCTAAGGTAAGGGAAAATATCACAATCTCATTTTTATCTAAGATTGTTTATACTTTGGTATTTACTGGGGTGTATTTTATCATCCACATCCATGTTTCCTCAATATGTAATATTATTTCTATCCACCTACAATTGTTTAAATCCAATTTTACCCTTCGGTGAGTTTTTAGTAAAAGATATGAAAGGAATCTTTTTTCGTTTTTCGTACGAGGTACTTTTTGACTTTTCTGACAAAAGTACGAAGAATGTTTTTTTTAACTTATACGGCATGAATGGATCTTTAAAACATTATTTCCAAGAAGATTACTTTACAAGTTATCAATTTTATTTTTAATCAAATTCTTTTAGTTTATAATTTTTTGACATGTTAAGAAAGGAAAAGTGTATTTGAAGTAGAAAGGATATTTTCCTCAAGAATGGAGTTCAAGTGTTTTATCAAAATTATTTTCCATCTAAGATAATAAAGGGCGCTATTTTCATCCCTATTATTACATTTATTTGATTATGTTGTGATGGAATTATTTTTACGAATTCCTTGATCTTATATGAATTGTTTTATGATGTCATGATGTTTAAGATTCCCATTTTTATTTTATGGGTTATGCTATGATGTATGGTTTTTTATTTTGTGGAACACATAAGAATGGTATCATTATGAGATGGGTGGGACCTATTTCTCCCTCCAATTCATTGGGTAAAGATTTTATATCTCATGAGATAGACATGTCTGGAACGGTATGTTATACCGGTTCAGTGAAATAGGGCTTAAACGGGGAGTGAACTCGGTTCAGAAAGGGACTTTGTCCACTAAGATAGTCTTGGCAATGAGTCTTGAATAATAAGAAATGATTCTCTATGAGTCTGTGTGTATGCCACAAATTTTCATGTTTTATGTTATGATTATTGGGATTACAATTCACTACTATGATTTATCCCATGTTATGAAATTATGATCTCTTTTGCAGGTTAAGATTTCCAAAAGATATGTTCTAATGAATATGATGTGATTGATATTTCTTTTGTTTACCCTTACTGAGCATTTGAGCTCACCCTTTTATGTTTTCTTTTACCCAGGATATAAAGAAAAAATTTAGGTTAAAAAAAAGAAGATATTTATGGGAGATGATGAAGATCTTTCACCACGATTAGAAGATTATATTCTGAGTTTCCAAAGACACTAAACTATTACGGTCCTTGTGTGTGTGTTTTTGTTATGTACTAAGTATTCCGCAAAAGTAATGTAATGTCTATGTACGTTATGCTTCGGGTCTCTATAGGCCCTATATATAGATGTCTATATATCTATCATTAAGATAATTTTTTACCATAAAAATACCATATGGAATTGAATGTTATTGTTTGTGATCATATTTCATCAATAGACGTAGCACGATGGTAGGATTCTATACATCTAGATGGTAGTCCTAGAGGGTAATCATGGGAATCCTTCAAGGATGTCTTCTTTTTAAAATAGTTCATGAATGAACCAAATACAAATCAAAAAGTGGTATTCATGGAACTCAAGAAATGAAGACAATTTTTCCCCATTCAACACTCTTAGCCGAGTGCATTCAATTTAATTCCTTCATGGTTTGGAATGAGTAATCTAACATTGAAATTAATGAATAAAAATTTATATGTCTTCTTCCAGCCACAATTTGGTAGACCATTTTTATCTCCAGCAAAATCCCAATTACATGATATATTATAATGATGTTGAATTCAATTAATTGATTCTAGTGTGGTGATCAATATTTTTTATAGGAAAAAACATAATTTAATCCCTCTATATGATATGAATATACTATGTGACATATCTCTTGGAGATATGGGAATTATCTCATGGGAGACAATGTTTCTATCAATACATTTCTCTATTGTGGTAAGAATGGTAATCTAAAATAGTTATATGAGTTCACATTAATGAATCATGAATTAAGAAAAATCCACGATTTAGGTGCTTGAAATCATTAGTAGATTTAAATCCCAAAATATATGGAAAATAATGTCAATCGTGAACCTATTGATATTCTGGGATCAGTTCATGGAAATGATTATGTTATTTATCTGGATATAAATGATGATGGATTGGAACCCTTAATTTTTCATGGTATAGACTAGATTTCATATCAACTATATCATCCATTTATTGACACAGTTGTATCCCATATTTTAATGTAGTTTCAAGTGGTTTTCATGATAGGGTATACATACCTATTACATTCTATTTTTAACTCTTATATATCAATACACAACTGATGAGGAATTTAGTTCCTTTATATATATATATATATATATCAAAATATGGAATATTGATTTATGTATTTGTGTGTGAGGAATAAAAATTATCCAGATGTGGCTTTTTTATATAATCCATTATATTATATGCACATTCATACTTGTTGGAGAAAAGTAACATTTACATTACATAAATGGGATATGTTTTTTTACCATTTACTATGATGTTTTGGTTTCATCACCACTTCACATTGAATGTGAAATTGTATTGATGAATTCGGTAAGTACAGGATCAACCCCAAAAAAAGTGTTCAAAAATTAGTTAGTCTACAAAATCACAGTGTAAGATTGAGGTCCACATAGAAAACACATTAAGTGGACTGTCAGTCGACATGGAACCCCAAAAATCATTTTTGGACAGTAATAATGACATCCATATACTAATAATGAAAATTAATTTGAGGGTTCTTGATGATCATTTTCCTCCCCAACAATCAAAAAATGGTTGTGGATTCATGAATTTGTTTTTTTTTCACCCACAATCAAAAAGTTACTTGTGTGGCTGGGACATTTTTCTGGACCATACAAATGTTGAATACTAGTAGAATATCGTGTAAATCCAACTATACCTATAATCCATTAATCCCATACCTCTATGAAACCCCTACATAGAGCTAGAATATAGAAGATGTAAAAATGAGAGAAAAGGTGAAGAAAAAATTATTTTGACAAGGTAAAAATATCACACAACACTAAGTTAGAAATGGGAATCACTCAACCATACAGTTACCCAAATACTTTGGGGTTTCCATTTAAAGAACATTATGTAGATAACCCCTTTATTGGAATGACCGCACATAGAAAAAGGTTTTGCAGAATAATCCCTCTACTATATAGAAAAAATAATCATGGATGGAAATGAAACCCACCTACAACAAAGTTATTCAAATTGAACCAATACTAGTGTATTAAAATTCTACAAGGAGGGTTCCCCCACCCCACATGTATAAATACTACATGTTGGGAACCCCATCCCAAAATTAAAAAATGAAATGTGTTACCAGGTATATTGGGGTGTCCTTTTTTCCCACATTCATTTCATTACTATGTTTTAGAATTTAGTCTCACCATGACCCCTCCAAAAACTACCTGAATAGATTTATCCATCATCTTCCTTTCTATAAAGAACTAGGTCAAAAATGGTCGCCATTTCCATCCACTAAAGTAATACATCTTCCAATTCACCTAGATATGTTTAATCCATGTCATATATTTCATATATTCTTGTGGTAAATGAAGTTATACTGGTAGCTTACATAAAAAGTGGGATCTTAATATTGTTCTCATTCATAAATTCCTATCATTTTGAGGATTCGAACATTAGAGGCATTTATAGGGGCCTTCACATTCCAAACTATAATGGGGTGAATAACACATTATTTTATGGCGGAGGGTTTGTAGATAATCATATTATCATCTCTAGAATATGGAAAAGGGAATCCCTATTGAAGTAAGACCCAATAATTCTTTATAGGTAATTGATAGATATGTATCTTGATGTGCCTATTCATATTACAAGTACAAAAATTTATGTGGGAACATTCATAGACCTTTCTTGATCTCATTTCCTCAGCAAAGATCCCCAACAAAACAAAGATTTTTGTGGTCTTCCATATCAATATCTTCTTATTGATTGATAAACTGAACATTAATCACATGGGATTGGAGGTTAGGGGAGATCAAGAAATCCACTCAATACAAACACATGTGAGTCCTCATATTTTGTATAATTCATAAAACATCCTTCAATATTAATATAGACTTATTCATGATAAATAAACCATGAACCTCTTACAAGTTGAAAACCAAAACCATCCAAATTTGATTTCTGACTAAATATGATACCTAGGAATCCACCCTAAGGTCAAAACCCAACACCCAAAGTTAAAATAATGTTCTCTGAGACACATACCTACTAGGTTCATATCCAACATTGAGAATATTATTTCATCCATGAAACTTTTATCACCACAATTATTGAATTATATTTTTAGAATGAACAAACATCCACCTTTGGTAGTATATCCCTTCTAATATCATTTGGTCTACATATTCATAAGTCCTAGACAAGGCTTCAATAGGTAACTTCCTTATTATCATCTGTAGACACCATTAAATGTGATTCATGCACATCTCCACCAAATTTAAGACTTTGAGTGCACATAGACACAAATTTATTTGTTTTTGTAACAATTCATATTTATTCCAGAAGGAGAAGAATTTATTTCCATGTGTCGCAAGCCAAAACATCCTCATCATGGATCAAAAATTCTATGATGAAACACTTGATTTTTCAATTGGGTTTGTTATAGTATCCAAGGAACTGGCCCGAAGGGATGGGACTATAGACTGACACTGATCCAGATTAAGATTTGTGGGGGTAAAACCCCTGCAGTATGGAAAAGTATGTTTTCCACGATGATTTGATCATCCCCCTACGTGGTAGACAAATGCTGCACACATATGCATTAAGAGACTAGTGAAGGTATTAGTCAAGCAACCTAATTCACTACCCCTACACTGATGACATTCACATAGGACCTATGATGTTGACCTGCATGGTAGTATAATTTTTTCACCCCTACATAGAAGAGTTACACTGTGGAGATACGTAGAAAACCTACGGGAACAACCTCATTTCAATATACCCTTATCCATGCCGAAAATTGGACCCTTGGGCTCCCCATTTTCTTAACATAAAAACATGGTTGAACTTTTGAGGCTCCCATTGCATATCTTATTTACCTAGGTCCCTCAAATGTTCTAAGGTAGCTCTATAAAACATTAGAGAAAAGAGAATTTCATAGGTTACACAATATCAAGGCCCTCTTAGAGTTTTTATACAAAACATCTGATTAAGGACCCTCAATCCATAAGGAAAATTCATTTATGTAAGGTACTTTTCTTAATCAATGTCATGAATTGAATGATTCCATGGACATAATTAATTCCAAGGTTTCTTATGTTAAAAAATAACCCATGTTTTGTTTTCCCTTTATTTCATCTCCCAAGGCATGTTAATCTTTAACAAGCATATCCTTCGCATGATAATAATTTTTCAATTCCTCCTAGGAACTATGCAGTATACCTACACGAAAAACCTATGTGGCACACCAATGTGGACCACCTACGCAATCATTCCTTGAAGGGAACTTCAATGAATACAATAAAACCGATTCTACTTACATGGATTCCTTGTCTAAAAGGGTCTTAGTTGAAATCACCACCAAGACATCCTGATTTATCAAACCTTTTGGATAGGCACACCAGCATGTCTCCCATTTCAATTTGGATATCTATGGTTAGTGGCTTCCCACACTTATATTACCATAGGGAAGGAATCTTCGAAGTGTCTATGGATCTAGATATCCATAGTCACATGGACCCTTACCATATGGATAGTGTTGGAATGTTTCCAGTATCAAATCATGAGGATAGTACTCTATCATCCCCTCCTCATCTCAGATACCCAAGGACTCTTTTATCCAATAGGGAGAGTGAGGATCATATTTTCTTTTCCATTCCATAAGGAATGATACACTCCTTCCACTATAAGACCCATTTTAAGGAATCCATCATGGAGTAGGGCCCTATAATTTTGGTCTAGAGGCAATTACATTCACATTGATTTCACATTGAAGAGTTTATTTCTCTGCACACTTGTCCACCGTCACTGTGTCTTTTATCTAATAGGCCCAAAGTATTCAATCAGTGGAGGATAATGTGTGTGGTTTTTTGGATCAATCAAATCATCTTGTTTCTGTCACCAATAATGAATCTTGTTGGATTAGTGATTTTGGATTGACATAACATCTGAAAAATCATCCTCATATTCTTGAGCATTTAGAACTCTAATTCCCACCATAACGAGTGATACATTGGAAGCCTTCACCTCAGTCCCGAGCTCAATGGACATCCTCCTTAGGATTCCAGCCATAATTCTCTTAATCCATGCATCCTCATTATACGTAATCTTTAAATTAAGTCCCCCTTAATCTCCATTAGCTATGATATTTTTCAAGGAATTTTTTTTAATTGCATCATTTTTAGTAGTAAGTCCCAACCAATTTATCTGAAAGGGATATACTCCACTATGATGCTTGTCAAACTATATGGGATTTGATTCCCATCCAAGTGGGATACGTAGGATTCCTACCTAAGTAAGAAACCCCACATTCCAAATCACCCCTATTCATTATAGGCTACCTTCCCAATAGGGACCTATCCAACATGGAAACTCATATCCTTTCCAGGTTTCAAGGGTTTCTTTGGTATAAGTCCCTCACCAAATGTTCTCTGGGCATAATTTTCCTAGATTTCCATGCCACGTGACATTAAATTGTATGGTTGGGTCTTTATCGCATTTTCATAAAATGTATGTTGGGTCCCATTAAGCATCCAAAACTATGTGGGTTTTGATTTTTTTCACAAGGATACATATTAGATCATTTGTGTGTTCAATCCAAATATCAAAACATCTTTTTCCCCCTGGGTTTCGATAAATTATAAAGTTCCTAGATGAGTGGAATAAATATGAGCATCATCGTAATAAGGACCAAATAATGTTAATGAAGTATATGAGAGGGAACCATTGATGGAGAACCTTGAATACATACATATATCTCCATTTATGGAAAATAGTGAATACATACCGATGATTATAATTTTCATTCATACTAATAATTGATTGAAAATTTCCAAGGAAACCTACATTATGATTGGTGAATTAATAAAAATTTATTAACATATCATAAATCTATAATATAGTCCTAGAGTATTAAATAATGCACCCCTAACGTGTCTGATGAGGCCGAACTCCCATCGTATCAAACTATGTGAGTTCATAAGTATTGTAGGTCAATAACCCTAAAGAACACCTGCCTTTATAAAAAAAGTCTCTTTGGATATAGATCTATTGGGTATTTATAGTTCCATAAATAAATCCAATCTAAACTGTCAAAAAATAGTGATTCATAGCCCAAACACATGTTCTGATGGAAACAGTAAAATGGAGAACCCGATGTGAATCCTTAACCAATTTGATAAGTTACTGGATTAAAAACCCTATAAATTGGATAGTTGGTTATTATCCATCTGAAAATTTTGTTTTAACCCATACAAAAACGAAAAATTATGAACCCAATATGAATACTTAACCAAGGATATAGGGTTTCCCCATATGTTAGGCCTATATCTATTGATAAAATAGGGCCAGACATGGGAATCAATTATTCATGTGCTCATATAAAAGATGCTACATTTCTGGAGTTTATTGATTGTATTTTACATGTATATATGCATACTTTCTTCCAAGAACTACCTTCACTCAAAATGGCGTACTTCATGTTTCCACCATTGAATGTCGTGAATGCAGATCAAGCTAGATCTTCATCTGCATGATGGATGTCATCACCAACTTGTCATCATTAACATTCAATATGCAATGAATTAGTCTGAGAGTACCATCAACATCGTACTATCCCAACCTAAGAGGTTACTCGTTATGACCTCTAAATCAAGAATAAATCTCGATCATCTATTCAATGATGACTGGTGGTCCAGAAGAAGACGATGTCGACCACTATATTCGGTAGAATATCCTAGGAATACAATCACAAGTCCCTCACATATTGTAAAGAGTTAGACCAAGAGGCCACCCATGGACTCAATATAAAGTCGCATGGGCCTTTCCCAAGATATCCTAACAACAATCACCAACAACAACACCTTTTGTAAGCCAGACCTTAACATGATGGGGGTTTTATATTCGACTATTTGTCCCAGGTCCCTCAGACCCTGGCACACAAGATTAACATCTGGGGAAAAATCAATACAGGGAGCAGGTTCCTATGTTTTCCCCTCTCTAGAGATTCCCATAAACCCATCATGGTTTAAATCATCTATCAAGCACATACACCCATCTTCCTTAATTGTGCCATCTTGTAGACTCGTCTAGTGGAACACAACCAATCCTACCATTCAAATCAACATTAGTATTGTGAGTAGGCACAAAAAGTTTTTTATAATCTATAATTCAGTTAGAATTTTTTTTGTATGAATTCATGGAAACCCACCAAAAAATATTGTAGAAACACATAATTAGGAACATACACATTCCTTCACTCATCATGCTTTCCAGCAGTCTTGTTAGTCAGCACTAGGAGAAGCCAATTAGAAGGGTCCGATGATAAACCTGAGGTAGACCCAAATATTTTCCCTATACAATATTAATGTTAGTATCCACTAATAGAAAAGGGATAACAATAGAATGTTCACACACCTACCCTTAATATATAAATGGTGTATATTCCCATTTCATATGCTCAAGTCACCAAGCACATTTTTGAAATCGTAAAATGGAAAAAAAATCCCTGCCTATATCCTGGAAGCCTTCTAGAATATCAAATTGGTAACATCATAAGTAAAAAATGGATGGAAAGACAAATCTATACTTATATATATGATTATTCATTATAATTCCATCTCATAGTAGATACACACCTATGTTCTAGTCCAGGAGGGTTATGGGGCACACTTCTTCATATCATATGGACTACAGGATCAAGAACATACACCAATTAAAATTAGAGATAATCATTTTGTTTTGACAACCACTCCAAATTAGGTACACAAACCTTATCCAGATAACCACTTTTATTAGCAAGTGTATCCAAATACTTGTAAGATATCATCTAATATGTGGTATCATCAATATTTGTTAGAGAAAGAAGTGTAAGTCTATAATATGGATCCCCTTGATGTTGTAGTTCTGGAACCCCTTAGACATTGATCTATTATAACCCATGATTTTACCCTCCCATTACCAAATTTTGGGATTAGTTGAAGTAATCTTGATGGTCATCATCAGGAACATCATCTTGAAAGATGGTTTCAAGAAAATTCAGTCAATCATGAGATCCTATATCAAGATGTGATCCATGGAAACCCTCCATGAAGCTAAAAGTACAAGGAGAATGAATATTTATCCTTTTCTGTAATCCACCATTGTGGTCCTTCCCATGATGGCTTTCACTACAAAATTTCTCTTTACAGTAGTGTTTTACACAGTCATGAAAATTGTCTAACTTACAATGTAGTGATTAGAAATCCCACTTATAATGAGTCACTTGAAAAAATAATTCTAGTCATAAATGATGCCTTGTTAATTGATGTTGAAATTCATTCTCATCCCTAAGACAACCCAAGGAAACTATCATTATCTGAAACTACCATGTGTAATTTTCCTTCTAATATTGCATAGTAAACACTAACAAGACCAATTTCTAGTGGTAAATCAATCAGAAAACATACACTCAGGTCATACTATTTTGAGAAACATCCTAAAAAATAAGAATATGATATGTTTAATATGAGAAAACAATAGGCTAAGGGTGAAATACCAGTCATGTTCTAGCCTTTGGTAACCTTTCAATACAACATTTTTTAGATGTTGGTGAATGATTATATTTCAGATATCTAGCTCAACATATAGAGGATTATTCATCATTTGAATACACAATTAATACTTTATGATCAATATGAATGTCATTTAAAGGTAATATAAGGGTTATAATACCAAATTGACATGGAATATCTCTAGGTTTCTCGACAGCCAATGATGGAGAAGAAACAAGATGCCCTTCAACAAAAATGATTCACCTCCTTAAATAGGTTGTGACAATTGGGCATAGAAGCCCTATATGGTGTTTATATCATTGGATGGGGTTCACATGGATAATTTCATTTTACTATGCTCCAAAATAAAAAATTCCCATCAAATTTGATATCATGAAATGTTATTTCCCTAGGAAATCTACAAAAAACAAATTCTATTGATGAAATAATATATGATCAATAAGAACATTCCTCGATCGATTTTCACCAATGTTAGGCCCTAAAGGAGCAGGCTATTGAGATTGTTTTATAGAAAGCATCAAAAAACATTGAATATGATTTCCACTTAAGGGTATTCACACATCAGATCACTCAAATTTATAAAATAGCACAATTGTATTCTGAAAAAGTGGATTTATGTGGGTGTTGGATAAAGTACCCAACAAATGTTCAGACAATAATTTGTAAAATAAGAAAGGCAGTTGTGATGATATCATCAATATCAGTTCAGGAACCACCCAAGTTCATAGGTTAAGGGGTGTTTTTAACAAAACCATTGGAGTTAAAAAACTGATCCTGAAGGGTTGAAGAAGAAGAATATGAACATCCCCATCCTTCACGGCTATGGATTTATTCACATCCACAAATCCCACATTAACAGAATTTAGTTTTCTCCCGATTGGGGAAGAAAACACCAAGTAAATGCATAACAAAACTATCCAAGGAATCTCTATTGATTATGTTCCGTCAAAACGTTCATGGGAAACCAATTAAAAGGGGAAAAAAGTGTCATAGAGGTTGAAAGGGGATGAGATCTTACAAATATACTAATACAATGTCATCAGTTAATTATACGTTAGTAAATGTCACTAATTCGATTAGGAATGATCCTCCATAAAATGAATCTAGTTTGGGGGAGTCATAGGATGATGTTCTTATTCATAATAAAGTACAAAACAATTAAAATGAAGGACGTGTGAGTACTCGAAATCAAGGGATTACCCAAAATCAATGTATTCCCTCGAACAATCAACATCCACCTCTTCAAAAGTCAGCTAACAAGAGGAATGGTAATGTTTATATCAAGTATCACAGATCTTCATGAAAGGTTAATCATGTTATACTAAAGAAATATTGTCCCGGAAAGAGGGAGAGATAAAGGTGATGAGAAGACTGAATATTGAGTTACTCCAAAGCAATAATGCTACAATACCTACTCCACAAGTAGATCCTCATCTTGAAAATTCAGTAGGAGCTCCCTATCGAAGAGAGTATGATTAAAATAATAATGTGCATATTGAATTCCCCCCACTGGGTACACAACCAAAAAAAACTCAAGAAACTCCTTACAGGCATATTCAAATGGGATATCCAAGACAAATACCAGAAGAACCATTGATAGTTGTTTTTCCATCCCCTGAACCTTTTCAAGATCTCGCTTCTACAACTGTTCAAGACCTAGCTCATCTTTATTTTTTACAACAGATTATGAATAAAATTGAGTCATTAAAAAATTTATTGGAAGATATGTAAGAACAGTGTGCATTGGTAAAAATGTAAAAGAAGGCTTAACCCAAAGGGGTAGATCTGATTCTTCCCCCACTATGATTTTTGAATACCAAATTTTCAATTTTTAATGGTCCAGGAGATCCAGAGCGGCACATAATGCTTTTCATGTCTCACTATGATCCCATGATTGGATCTATCAAAAATAAGAAGTAGTAAATCTCATATGATTTTTTTTATCACTACAGGGGTCGGCCATTGTTTGCTATAAAATTTTTTAATCTTGATCAATTACGTGATGATAAGACCTTTTTCATAATTTTTTTTCAATTCCTACTCAATGCGGAAGAATAAAAAAAATTGTGTTTATTAATTTCAAACAATGGAAGAATGAAAGTGTTTCAAAATTTATAGCTCAGTGGAATGGACTAATATACTCCTTAAACATACCACATCCCAAAGAAGAGTTGCTGACAACCTTTATGGAAAATCTCAGTGGTGATTTGTGCAAACCACTAATCCCTAGAAATATACATGATGGATTGAATACCTTGATTCAATTTCCCAAAAAGTGGACGATTCCATCGAGAAAACCAAAATACATTATTGTGTAATCCCATCAGCTCTCGGAAGGATAAGAAGAAAACTATATGCTACCACAGTTCCACTCAAAAAAGGACATGTACCTTCTCTATCTTAAACCCCTCATCAAAACATAAGGATTCACCACCAAAGAGTTAAAATAAATGATTGCATTTTCAAGATGATCACAAATTCCAAAGGGGAAGACAATTTAAAGACTAAAAGAATAACGTTTATTCTTTTTTTTAAAGAACAAGTTCCCAGTTATGTTAATTCTGTCTTTGAAAACAAATTAGTCTTATAACGACCCATACTTTATATACATTGTTAATACTTAAAAATTGAATCATACTTATTACAACATATAAAAAAACCACGAAATGACCGTATAGGTATAGTGTCTTTACAAACTGGGAAACAAAAACAACTGGTTCATAAAGCATCTACTTTGCCTCCCATTTATTTCATCATATCTAGAGTCCATTTTTGGCATATTCTACTTAATAACCTTCATCCTGACCTGGGGAAATAAAACATACAAAAGGGTGAGCTCAAATGCTCACTAAGGGTAAATAAAATAAATATCAATCACGTCATATTCATAAGAACATATCTTTTGGAAATCTTAACCTACAAAAGAGATCATAATTTCATAACATGGGATAAATCATAGTAGTGAAATGTAATCTCAATAATCATAACTTAAAACATGAAACTTTGTGGAATACACACATAAACATAGAGAATCATTTATTATTAGTCAAAACTCATTTCCAAGACTATCTTAGTGGACAAAGTCCCTTTCTGAACCGAGTTCACTCCTCGTTTCAGTCCTGTTTCACTGAACCGGTATAACCTACCGTTCCAGCCATGTCTATCTCATGAGATATAAAATCTTTACCCAATGCATTGGAGGGAGATATAGGTCCCACCCATCTCATACTGATACCATTATTATGTGTGCCACTAAATCATAAATCATACATCATTGCATAACCCATGTAATAAAAATGGGATTCTTAAACAACATGACATCATAAAACAATTCATCTAAGATAAAGGAATTCATAAATATAATTCCATCACAACATAATCAAATCAATTTAATAATAGGGATATAAACAGAACCCTATATTATCTTAGATGGAAAATAATTTTGATAAAACACTTGAACTCTATTCTTGAGGAAAATATCCTTTCTACTTCAAAAACACTTTTCCTTTCTTAACATGTCATTCAATTCTAAAATAAAATAAGTTGATTAAAAATGAACTTGAAAACTTGTAAGGGAATCTTCTTGAAATAATTTTTTAAAAATACATTCATGCCGTATAAGTTAAAAGAATCATTCTTCTCGTACTTTTGTCGGAAAGTCAAAAAGTACCTCATACGAAAAACGACAAAAGATTCCTTTCATATCTTTTACTAAAATCTCACCGAAGGGTAAAACTGGATTTAAAAAATTTTAGGTGGATGGAAATAATATTAAATATTGAAGAAACAAGGATGTGGATGATAAAATACACCCCAGTAAATACAAAAGTATAAACAATCTCGTATAAAAATGATATTGTGATATTTCCCTTACCTTAGGTCCGATTTTCTTCGAAAGTGTCCAAAACCTCTGTATAATTATTTAAATAATGTTATTTACTTATTCCAGAATCGTAATTATTGTTATGATATCATATATGGTCATATTCTTAGCTTCTTAGTAGTAATATTTCATTTCTACTTGTTATTCGGGTGTTTATAACTTTTTGTTCTTATGCGTGTTTTGTCGAATAAATTCTTATTCTTCTCTTTAGGTTATAGATACCTCATTTCCATAATGATATTAGTGTAATATATATCATATTCATTAATTCAATTCATTTATATAATCATTATTAAATGAAGATCATGTAGAACGAGTCGCATCACATCGTGGAGACGGTATTCCGTACATACGCACGAGTGATGATATCATTCTTATGATCGTGGAATTGTATTGGAGTGTATGTATACTATTTCAGAATCAATATCACTTTATAATAGTCATATATAGTCATTATTTACACCATTATACCCATCCATGTAAGGTGGTGGTGGAAAATAGATTACACCACGGCGTGGAGACGGTATTTCGTACGTACGCACGCGCGGTGATTTCTTTTTCCGTAGGATGGATAGATGGTGAAATAGGGTTGTTTCATACTTATAATAAAATATCAGTATATTAGTGATACTGATGTTATTACTTCATAATTAAACAACTAAAGAATATGAAGTGGAAGAATAAATAAAGATGAAAGAATCGGTAACGGACATTACCTCTTCTTTGAAGTGCTTCTTTGAGACCTCCTTTTAGGGCAATAAAATGGGTCTTTGAAGAAGAACAGAACCTCTAGGATGTTTCTAGGGAAGTGGAGAGAAGAAATTTTCAGGGGTTGGCTGATCTTGAAGGCTCAATTTGGTGTGAGGAAGAGGGGGAGGAGGTGCCCTTTTATATGGGAGGAGAGGGGCACCTTTGGAATAACTAAAAATATTATTTTATTATAAAGTCAAATTAGGTTTTTAATAGCTCAAAATTGATATATTTCAAAGATAAGGTGGGTATGGGTCTAAATAATCTCATACAATGGAATTTATACAAGTTTAGGTATCAATTTTAACCTTATCATTTGGATTTAACTTTAAGTTAGATAATTTAACTTTTACTGTGTATTCTTGTTTTCTTATACTATAAAGTTAATAAACATACTATATCAAGACAAACGAACCCCAAGCTGTTTATTATTAATATATATAACCTTATCTATGTCATTTGGCCGAATCTTATATATTTTGGAATAAAATAATAATTAATAATATAATATTTTTTTTAAAAACTATTTTATGTCAATTTTGACACTATTTAGTAATTGATTTTTGTGAAAATCATAAAAGAATTTTTAGTTATAACCAAGTTAATTAAATCAATAATAACATGTCATATTAACCTATAAAATTAGTGTAATTCAAAAAAAGTATCGAATTACATTTATTTCGGTATTTATAACATCAATTATGTCAATATTTCATTAATAAGATAATTACTGCATCATTTTTGTGTCATAAATAAATTAAATTATTTAATGTCTAAAAATTACAAATAAAATACCATTATGTAGGAAATTTATTTAACTTTCTAATGAATATTTATTGTATAATTTATCTTATGTATAACCCCATATTAAAAATGATTTACTTATTAAACTTTGATTTTAACTATTTAACCCTTTCTTAAATAAAATAATAATAAATGTCCTAATCTAATCCAAGTGGGCATAAATGGTCATATGTTATTCCTAAGGTTTCTTTTGTTCTAATTACACTTTTCAAATAGAATTAGGACATGTGTTATGGTAATAATAATATCATTTTTACCCAAAATTACCCTATTTACTTTTAACCGTGGTAAAAAAAAGTAAAAAGTTACTATTCATCAAAAATTATTTTCATCTCATTGAACCAAATTTTAGTCCTCGATATTAACCATGTCTCTCGGAGTTTTGAAATTCCACTCATAGAAGCGGTAAAATTAAGTTTCATGAAAAATTCAGTTTTTTTAACTACCACTTAGTGGTTTCACTATTCATCAAAATTTGAAAGTTTTTAGAAAAATACCAAAATTTCACCCTAGGATAATTTCGACATTCCGAATCCAAAAATGAAGTCCATTTTGAAAAATAAAAATTATAAAATTTCAAAACGTGGTTATTATTATTCATAACAGCTAGTTTTAATAATATTTTAATAGCATATCGTTGTTTAGTGAAACTCGGTATTGCGTACGACGCAAGCTATCGAGGAAGGACGCGGTTGCGTGTAAAGAAATCCAAGATAGTGTTGTGTGTAGAAAAAGATTCCTTTGATGATTTATATAACATAAAAGTCTCGGGTGTTACATTCTACCCCCCTTAAAATGAATCTCGCCCTCGAAATTTGTCACTTTGTAGCAAACAGATGAGGATACCTCTACCTTGTCATATCCTAAAGCTCCCATGTAGATTCTTCTAATTGGTGGTTCCTCCATAAAACTTTCACCAATCGAGTGGTCTTGTTTCGTAGGACTTTTTCTCTTGGATCCAGAATCTCTATCGGTTGTTCTTCATAAGAAAGATCTTGCTCCAACGGTACAACTTCTGAGCTAACTACATGTGAAGGATCAGGTATGTACTTTCTCAAGAGCGATACATGGGACACATCGTGAACTTGAGAGATATTCAGTGGAAGCGCCAATCAGTAAGCTGCCTTCCCAACACGATCTAGTATTTCGAAAGGACGGATATATCTAGGGCTCAACTTCCCCTTCTTTCCAAATCTCATGACTCTCTTCCAGGGAGATATTCGTAAGAACACTTTATCACCCACTTCAAACTCTAGGTCTTTTCTTCGGTTGTCGGCATAACTTTTCTGTATACTCTGAGCTGCTCTTATGCGTTGTTGAATAGATCTGACCTTTTTTGCCATTTCATCAATGAGATCAGGTCCTAATAGCTTTCTTTCCCCAACTTCATCCCAGCAAGTTGGAGTTCTGCATTTCATTCCATAGAGAGCTTCATAAAGAGCCTTATGAATACTGGAGTGAAAGCTATTATTATAAGAAAATTCCACCAAAGGTAAGTATTGATCCCAACCACCTTTGAAATCCATAGAGCAAGCTCTCAACATATCTTCTAGAGTTTGAATTGTTCTCTCAGACTGACCGTCTGTCTGAGGATGATAAGCAGTGCTGAAACTCAACTCTGTATCCAGAGTATGCTAAAGACTTCTCCATAACATTGAGGTAAATATCATATCCCGATCAGATATAATAGAAAGTGGTACTCCATGCAATCTTACCAATTCCTTTACATATATCATGGAAAGTTGATCCAGAGAGAAATCCTCTCTAATAGCAATAAAGTGTGCATACTTGGTAAGACGATCAACTATGACCCAGATAGTATTATTGCCTTTGGATGTTTTAGGAAGTCCTGTGACAAAGTCCATAGTGATATTTTCCCATTTCCATTCGGGTATGGGTAATGGTTGTAACATCCCCTTAGACTTCTGTCTCTCAGCTTTAACTTGCTGACAAACCAAGCATTGAGATACATATTCAGAAACATCTCTTTTCTTGCCATCCCACCAGAAGTACTCTTTCAGGTCCCTATACATATTCGTGCTTCTAGGATGAATAGATAATGAAGAACTGTGAGCCTCATCCAGCAGCTCCTTCTTTAATTCCGGGATGGGGGGAACACAAACCCGATTCCTGAAATTTATTATCCCATCACAATCAAGGTTGAATTCAGGAACATTTCTCACCTTCTTTTGTAACTCGACATCTTATTTCTGTGCCTCTTTAATCTTCACATGTATAGATGGTTGAACATTAATACGATTTTCCCCTTTCATTATAATTCCAAGATCCATCCTTTGTAAATCCATAAATATTGGATCTTTTGTGATCCTCATCATGGATAAAATAGCATGGTCTTGTTGACTTAATGCATCGTCCACCTTGTTTGCTTTCCCAGGGTGATAATGGATTGAGTAGTCGTAATCCTTAATCAGATCCAACCATCTTCTTTGGCGTATATTCAGCTCCTTTTGTGTGAAAATATACTTTAAACTTTTATGATCAGTATAAGTGTCACACCTTTCACAATAAAGGTAATGCCTCCAAATCATTAATGAAAATATTACCGCAGATAACTCCAAATCATGTGTTGGGTAATTTTGCTCATAGATTATCAACTGTCGTGTGGCATAAGATATCACCATATCATTTTGCATAATAACACACCCCAATCCCTTCTTGGATGCATCAATGTAGATCACAAACCTTTCTCCACTACAAGGCAGTGTGAGCACAGGTGTACTGGATAACCTTCTTTTCATCTCCATGAAATTCTCTTCACATTCTTCCGTCCAGACAAACATAACTCCTTTCCAAGTCATCTTGGTGAGTGGATTAGATAATCATGAAAAAACTTTCACAAAACGTCGATAATATCCATCTAAAAAAAGAAAACTTCTTATCTCAGTTACTGTTGTTGGTCTCGACCATCTTTCGATAACCTCTATTTTTTGCTGGATCCACAGATATCCCCTCTTTTGAGATTATGTGACCCGAAAATGAAACATTTTGAATCCAAAATTCACACTTGGAAGATTTGGAAAAAAGATTCTCCTTTCTCAGGGTCTTCAATATAATTCTCAAGTGATCTTCATGTTCTTCCTTGCTCTTTGAATAGACAAGAATATCGTCTATAAAGACTACCACAAATTGATTAAGATAGTATCTAAAAACTCAATTCATCATATCCATGAAGATATCACGGGAATTAGTAAGACCAAATGGCATCACTATAAATTCATAGTGTCCATACCTTGTACGGAAAGCCGTCTTTGGTATATCCTCCCTTTTGACCCTTAATTGATGATACCCTGAACGAAGATCAATATTGGAAAAGTATTGAGCTCCGCGTAGTTGGTCAAATAAGTCATCAATGCGTGGGAGAGGATATTTGTTCTTGATAGTGATCTTGTTAAGTTCTCGATAATCAATGCAGAGTCTCATTGATCCATCTTTTATCTTAACAAATAGAACAGGTGCTCCCCAAGGTGACGCACTAGGGTGTATGAATCCCTTATCAAGATTATCTTGGATTTGCTTCTTCAATTCCTGAAACTCAATTGGGGCCATTCTATAATGTGTCTTTGAAATAGTCAAAGCACCCAGTACGAGTTCTATTGAAAACTCAACTTCACGATTCTGTGGAAGACCCGGTAATTCCTCCTGAAAGACATCATCAAACTCCCGTACAATGGGAATATTTTTAATCATGAGATTCTCACCAACCATTTGAGATAAATAACCTTCATTTAGTGGAATCAATACCCATAAAATGGAAGAAATTTCCACTGGAAGGTTATGTTCATCCTTGCATTGATAGACAATCATAGATTGACCAGGAATAGGAAATGTGACTTCCCTTCTTTGGAAATTGATATGAGCTCCATGTAGAGAAAGCCAATCCATGCCAAGAATCACATCAAATTCCAATATAGGAAGGATCACAAGATTTACAGGAAGCACTTTCCCACAAACATCAATCGGAGAAGAATTATAAACTTTTGATGCGACTGTTGTGCCATTAGGTGTTGTCACAGGTAACTCAACATCTAATTGTTGAGGTAATATAGTGATACCCTTAGAAAATTCTTCAGAAATAAAAGAGTGGGTGGATCCAGAATCAAATAAAACATTTGCTACATTAGAGTGGATCGTAAGTTTACCTTTCACCACATCGTTATAGTACTCCACATCGCTGATAGAAATTGCATGTGACTTTCCTTTTTCTTTAGCATTAAGAGTTTGTTGACATCGACCATCATCATCAACCCTTGGATTAGGGAATTTATTGGAATAATTCCCCATCTCCTTGCACTTGAAACATTGAAGTGTAGTAGGTTCATTCTGTGTATCCCTTCCTTTATTTGCATCATTAGACATCGTCTTCCCATCATCGCGGCATTCAAATTACCGATTACCTTCCTTTCCATATTTGAAACATTTACTTGTCCCTTTAAGACAACTCCCTCCATGTTTCTTTCCACACTTTGAGCATAAGGGAAAGCTCATCTTCTTTTCAGTGTGCTCTTTATATTTTCCCTTGAATTCCATTTTCCTCTTCTTATCAAACCCATATGACTGATGGGTTACTCCAATCTCCATCTCATCTTTGAGAGCACATCAAATGATTTCCTCGTAGCTATTGAAGTCTCTTATGACTAAGGCCCTTCAAAGACTTGGTTTTAAGCCACTAAATAATCGATCGATCTTACTCTCGGGTTGGATAATAATACCAGAAGTGTACCTTGCAAGTCTTGTAAAATTTTCTTCATAAGTACCAACAGATTCATCATCCTTTTGCTTCAGTTCCAGAAACTCTTTCTCCATCTTTGTTCAGAGAATACGAGGGAAGTACTTATTGAAAAATAAGTTCTTGAACTCGTCACATTCCATGGACTCAATTTCATCCCTTTGCCTCGTATTCTTAATAACATTCCACCATTGATCAGCATCACCTTCCAAACGATACACTGCTAAGATGACTTTATCATGCTCAAAACATTGAAGAACTAAAAATATCTTTTCAGTAGTACTAATCCATTGTTCAGCAACTAATGGATCAGTAGACCCACTGAATGAAGGTGGACGCTGTCTCATGAAGGATTCAATAGAATGTTGCTCCTTCCTTTGCTCGTTTGGAAGTTCTACATGATTCATAGCTTGAGAAAGTTGTGTGAGCATGGCTACAAGATTTTTCATTCCATCTCCCATAATGTTTGGTTGCTCAGGGGGACAATCATTGCATTTCCCGTCGCATTCTGCATTAACATGGATCCTTCGGGTTCCAGCCACTGTCTAAAACCAAGAAGAATAGTGTGAGCAACACTAATTATAATAGGAAAACCACATAATAAAGAATAAAATTTCACACTTAAGGTCTTATCCTAGGTTATTAATGGCCATTTCTAAAACACTAAGATTGTGTTCTATGCTTAGACTTATCCTTAGGGTTCTTATTAAGGCTTTCACATCCTAGTTTCCGAAGGTTGACTATAAATTTCTTCTGATACCAACTATAATTACCCATACTTTAAATACATTATTAATACTTCAAAATTGAAGCATACTTATTACAACATATAACAAAACCACGAATGGACCATATAGGTATAGTGTCTTTAGAAACTGGGAATCATAAACAACTGGTTCATAAATAATTTACTTTTCCTCCCATTTATTTCATCATATCTAGAGTCCCTTTTTGGCATATTCTACTTAATAACCTTATTCCTGACCTGGGGAAATAAAACATACAAAAGGCTGAGCTCAAATGCTCAGTACGGGTAAATAAAAGAAATATCAATCACGTCATATTTATAAGAACATATCTTTTGGAAATCTTAACCTGCAAAAGAGATCATAATTTCATAACATCGGATAAATCATAGTAGTGAAATGTAATCCCAATAATCATAACATAAAACATGAAACTTTGTGGCATACACACATAATCATATAGAATCATTTCTTATTAGTCAAGACTCATTTCCAAGACTATCTTAGTGGACAAAGTCCCTTTCTGAACCGAGTTCACTCCTCGTTTCCGTCTTGTTTCACTGAACCGGTATAACCTACCGTTCCAGCCATGTCTATCTCATGAGATATAAAATCTTTACCCAATTCATTGGAGGGAGATATATGTCCCACCCATTTCATAATGATACCATTCTTATGTGTGCCACAAAATCATAAACCATACATCCTTGCATAACCCATGTAATAAAAATGGGATTCTTAAACAACATGACATCATAAAACAATTCATATAAGATAAAGGAATTCATAAAAATAATTCCATCACAACATAATCATATCAATGTAATAATAGGGATATAAACAGAACCCTATATTATCTTATATGGAAAATAATTTTGATAAAACACTTGAAATCTATTCTTGAGGAAAATATCCTTTCTACTTCAAAAACACTTTTCCTTTATTAACATGTCATTCAATTATAAACTAAAAGAAGTTGATTAAAAATAAACTTGAAAACTTGTAATGGAATCTTCTTGGAAATAATGTTTTAAAAATCCATTCATGCCATATAAGTTAAACGAAACGTTCTTCTCGTACTTTTGTCGGAAAGTCAAAAATTACCTCGTACGAAAAACGACAAAAGATTCCTTTCATATCTTTTACTAAAATCTCACTGAAGGGTAAAATTGGATTTAAACAATGGTAGGTGGATGGAAATAATATTACATATTGAAGAAACATGGATGTGGATGATAAAATACACCCCATTAAATACAAAAGTATAAACACTCTCAGATAAAAATGAGATTGTGATATTTCCCTTACCTTAGGTCCGGTTTGCTTCGAAAGTGTCCGAACCTCCTGTATAATGATTTAAATAATGTTATTGACTTATTCCAGAATCATAATTATTGTTATTATATCATATATGGTCATATTATTAGCTTCTTAGTAGTAATATTTCATTGCTACTGGTTATTCGGGTGTTTATAACTTTTTGTTCTTATGCGTGTTTTGTCGAATAAATTATTATTCTTCTCTTTAGGTTATAGATACCTCATTTCTAGAATGGTATTAGTGTAATATATATCATATTCATTCATTAAATTCATTTATATAATAATTATGAAATGAAGATCATGTAGAACGAGTCGCATCACATCGTGGAGACGGTATTCCGTACGTACGCACGAGTGATGATATCGTTCCTATGATCGTGGAATTGTATTGGAGTGTATGTATACTATTTCAGAATAAATATCACTTTATAATAGTCATATATAGTCATTATTTACACCATTATACCCATCCAAGTAAGGTGGTGGTTGAAAATAGATTACACCACGGCGTGGAGACGGTATTCCGTACGTACGCACGCACAGTGATTTCTTTTTCTGTAGGATGGATAGATGGTGAAATAGGGTTGTTTCATACTTATAATAACATATCAGTATATGAGTGATACTGATTTTATTACTTCATAATGAAACAACTAATGAAGATAAAGTGGAAGAAGAAATAAAGATGAAAGAATCGGTAACAGACATTACCTTTTCTTTGAAGTTCTTCTTTGAGACCTCCTTTTAGGGCACTAAAATGGGTCTTTAAAGAAGACAAGAACCTCTAGGATGTTTCTAGGGAAGTGGAGAGAAGAAATAGTCAGGGGTTGGCTGATCTTGAAGGCTCAATGTGGTGTGAGGAAGAGGGGGAGGAGGTGCCCTTTTATAAGGGAGGAGAGGGGCACCTTTGGAATAACTAAAAATATTATCTTATTATAAAGTAAAATTCGGTTTTTAATAGCTCCAAATTGATATATTTCGAAGATAAGGTGGGTATGGGTCGAAATCCTATAATCCAATAGAATTTAGTCATGTTTAGGTATCACCTTTAACCTTATCATTTGGATTTAACTTTAAGTTAGATAATTTAACTTTTACCATGTCTTCTTGTTTTCTTATACTATAAGGTTAATGAACTTACTATATCAAGCCAAACGAACCCCAAGTTGTTTATTATTAATATATATAACCTTATATAAGTCATTTTTCCGAACCTTATATTTTTAGGAATAAAATAATAATTAATAATATAATATTTGTTTTAAAAACTATTTTATGTCAATTTTGACACTATTTCGTAATTGATTTTTGTGAAAATTATAATAGAATTATTAGTTCTAAAAAAAGTTAATTAAATCAATAATAACATGTCATATTAATCTAGAAAATTAGTGTAATTAATAAAAAGTCTCGAATTACATTTATTTGGGTATTTATAACATCAATTATGTCAAATTTCATTAATAAGATAATTACTCCATCATCATTGTGTCATAAATTAATTAAATTATTTAATGTCTAAAAATTACAAATAAAATACCATTATGTATGAAATATATTTAGCATTATAATGAATATTTATAGTCGAATTTATCTTATGTATGACCCCATATTAAAAATGATTTACTTATTAAACTTTGATTTTAACTATTTAACCCTTCTTTAAATAAATTAATAATAAATGTCCTAATCTAATCCAAGTGGGCCTAAATGGTCATATTCTATTCCTAAGGTTGTTTTTGGTCGAATTACACTAGTCCAATAGAATTAAGACATGTGTTAGGGTAATAATAATATCATTTTTACCCTTAATTACCCTATTTACTTTTAACCGTGGTAAAAAAGTAAAAATTTACTATTCACCAAAAATTATTTTCATCTCATTGAACCACATTTTAGTCCTTGATATTAACCGTGTCTCTCGGATTTTCAAAATTCCACTCAAAGAAGAAGTAAAATTAAGTTTTATGAAAAAATCAGTTTTTTTAACTACCACTTAGGGGTTTCACTATTCAAAAAAAATTGAAAGTGTTTAGAAAAATACCAAAATTTTACCATAGGCTAATTTAGACATTCCAAATCCAAAAATGAATTCCATTTTAAAAAATAAAAATTATAAAATTTCAAAAAGTGTTTATTACTATTCATAACGGCTAGTTTTAATAATATTTTAATAGCATATCGTTGTTTAGTGAAACTCGGTATTGCGTACGACGCAAGCTTTCGAGGAAGGTCATGGTTGCGTGTAAAGAAAGTCAAGCTAGTGTTGTGTGTAGAAAAAGATTCCTTTGATGATTTATATAACATAAAAGTCTTGGGTGTTACATGTCTACTCTCCAAGGACCATGAAACCGAAAAATGAAGGTGATGAGGAAAAGGCGAATACCAGAAAGTCAAAATTAAGAATGAATAAATGTTTGAATAATAGATGGTAAGGAAAATGATCAATAAAACTCATTCCATTCTATGAAGACAGTTGAAATAATCGACTACGTATCTTGCCACTTCCATTGAAACTGATCCCTCATAATCAAAATATCAGTCCTACAAAGGTCGATCCTCAAGAAAGCGTCACTATCAAAATGGTAATGATATGTCAGAAGAAGATGAGGTCATGTTAATGCCAATGTTGTTCTTGACATTAGAAAATTTAATTCCATGTTTCTCAAAGGAATGGTCACCACCCTGGAAAAAAATACAACATGAATTGACATGTCATGAATAATCATCATTAGATGAAGAGTGGATCTTCATTTTGGTTAATGTTATCCACTTAATCGACCCCAATAAAAAGGATGATTATAACATTGAACCTATATTCCATGTACATGATTAGTGAACTAGGGTATGAATTCATCATGTTTGAGGATACTGACGAAGACATGGGTATTCTAGAAGCCAAAATTTTAATTACACCATTGATCAAATTGTTAATAATGCAGAAATTCATGGGATATCCCTTCAGCAGGCTCAGAAAGAAAAATGGAATTCTCCCACAGATGATTGGATCAGCCATAACATGATTATCATGGAAGACCAATTATAGGCTATATCACCAATTTCACAATAGGTGAACATACCTAGTTAACATAATCCACTAACAGTGGAAATATTTCCAGCTTCTTCCCCAACACATGGTCCATCTACATAAACACTATCAATATCCAAGCCACCTTCAAAAACCACATATCTATGAAGTAATAGGATGACCTTCTTACCATAATTATGATGTTTTGAAGAAATGAGGACAAGTATTGGCCTAGTTATCAATCTCAAATGCTTTGAATCTCTCAAAATATTTTTTGGAAGCACTTATTATGGATTTTTCAAGACGTCAAGTGTTTAAATATGTGGTTGTTTCTATTGAGGCCTACCTCATATAGAATAATCCAGTAGATTGTCATGCTGTTATATCATTCATGGACCTGTATGAGAATGATGTTGTATATAGACACATTAGACCCATGTATTATCTAAAAAGGTAAATGATACATACATTCTATGAGCTTTCTTTTATAATGGATGTGGTTTTAAAATCATCCTCATCCATACGCTTTGTCGGTTGGGTCTCATTGAATCTGAAACATCTCCCTCAACTCTATTTTTTCATGGTTATGAAAATAATGAACATGATCCTCTAGGATATAATTTAATCAGAAGACATTTCTGGAGATCTGGTATCAAATTGATATTTCATGGTTTTCCAGTTAGACACAAATTTCAACATTTCTCTTGGATGGCCTTGACAACATCATCATTTGGTTATTCCTTCGTCATACCACAAAAGAATAAAGTATCATTCAATAGTCAAATTCGGACATTTCATGGGGACAGGTCCCCATTCCAAACTATAGAATTTTATTATATTGAGGTAGAGTTATATCAAACAATGGGAACACAATCTGTGGAAAATGATATTATAAGAATCAATGATCTGACTGGTCAAAAAAGGAACATAGCTAACCCATTCAGGAATCTCAATATAGTTTACATGTTTTCTATCAACCAAATTTTAAGAGAAGAGCTATATCCAAGTACTCATTTAGTGGAATCAATAATTTTTGTTGTGGAAATTGATCTTGACAGAAAACGTGAAATTATTTATTTACCAAAAAGTTGTGAAATCCTAAATGGAGATGTCTTCATTCTATCTATCAAACATTATCAAGTATCTACATCATCAGTTTGTCTATAAGTAGTTGTTTCATAAATATAGAATGATATTGATTCTGATTCCCAACCCATCATTTCCCCTAAACTACTCCAAGAAGACCCTTAAAAATTAGTATAGTCAGAAATGGTTGCCTCCTCATTAGGATGTTCAAATAATGACTCCTCTAGAAGAATTGAAAATAATTTTTCATCACCTAACCTTCAGTTAGTGACATAATATGTGATACATGAGGATGAGGAAGAAGAAGAAGTCATCTGGGATTCCCCACCATCATTTGGGGAAGGCATTTCCACAATAGTGGATGACCATAGGGAAATAAATTTTGGCACATAAGAAGATCCAAGACCTACCCTAACGAGTGAGGCCATGAAATTCAAAGAGAAATAGGTGTATACATAATTTATATAGAGACTACGATATTCTTTTTCCTTGAAATATAATTAAATTAATGGCTTTGATCTTGACATGACCATCCAACAATTGGTTTTTCTAAAAGAGAATCAATGATTTAAGATGGAATCAAGAAGAACACACCTTGCTCAATCTTGAAAAATTGAGTATGATATCAACATGCATATCAAATATGAAATTATCAAGGAGGTTCAGTATCCCAAATGGCTAGCCAATATTTTCCATGTGAAAACAATATTTCAAAAAATTAGGGTCTTTATTGATTTTAGAGATCTCAATTGGTATTTTCCTAAAGATGAATTTACAATTCCAAACACAGTACTTTTGAATGATGTAATGGATATCTACAAATCACTCTCATTCATGAATGGTTAATTTCGGTATAACCAAATCCAAATGGCCCCATAAGATGACAAATCTTTAGATTTCAGGTCACCTGAAGGAATATTTTTCTATCGAGTAATGTCCTTTGTCTTGATGAATGATGGTGCGACATATCGATGTACAATGCACCACATTTTAAAATTTTCCCTAAGGAAATTCATGGAATGTTATGTAGATTATTTATTGGTTAAGTCCAAACAACATTTTGATCACTTGGCAGATCTGAAGACCATAATCAACAATCATCGACAACATAATTTGAAGATGAACCATGACCTAAACCATCATTGAAGCCCGTAAATGGTTAAAATTTATATTCCTAATAACTACAGTATAAGTGTAAAGTAGTGTCAATCCAATAGATAAGGCATGTTTGACCACAAAAATCTTATAAAAACATTCAAAAACTCCACTGTTGTCAGTAGTGGAGTGGATTCTCTATTTTTATATTTTTTTATTTTTTTATTTTTTTATTAAAGTAGCAAAGTAACAATATTTTTTAGGTGTTTGATCGGGACTAGGATAAAACAAAGAACAAATTGAGATCAATGGACAATAGAAATATAGAGTGTGTTCAAACGAAAAATCAAACAAAATTCTCGGGAAAAACATCCATTCTGTTGGTTTTAAAGGTATTCTCATTCACTTAAATGTTGGTTTAGAGTACCACTTTAAAATGAAATGAATCACCTCCCACGCCATGAGTTAAGTGGCACCGGACAATCAATTTAAGAGTTCTCCACTGCAAAATTAATCAACTGCAAACCGTTTAAGAAAATGACCTCGAGACGAACTCACCGTAAAACTTGAAGCCATTTGAATTTATTATCTTTTGAAAAGTGTTAACACAATCAATCTCACCAACTGACTGTGGAATTAGAAATAATTTGCTAGTGGTATGATGTAGTTGAAGGAATTCATAACAGATCTCATTCATCTATACTGATAATATCAAAATGATAACGTGAAAAGAAAATTAAAAGATAACATGCAGAACATAAATATATCCCCGAAAAATATTATTTCTCTGATCTTCTGAGAGAGAATCTCTTGAATCTCTAATGGCCCTCTCTTAGAATGTTTGTCTGTTCAATGTACTGATTTCCCGAATTTATAATCTATAGTCATCTACTACATGTCGCCTCTTGTCTGTCACCGAATCAAAATGTCCTTCGCTTGTGCACTACACACATGCATTCTTTTGTGACTGGCATGCCGCCCTAGTTTTACCCTTAATACTAACTCCGGGTGAGTTAGTTTTGTTAACATGGATGATTTTTAAGAACTTGGTGTGAACCTAAATGATAATGAAACAATGCAGTTAAATCATGAATGATATATAGAATTATTATTTAAGAAAATTGATTATTAAATTGTTTATAAAAATAATTATCAAACCATTAAAAAATGTTATTAAATAAATTATTTTATTAGTATTTCTAATAACTATTAATTATATTTCAATTTATCATAATGAAATAGAATTTATTATTGAAATAGTTATTATTTAATTATAAAAGATAAATCATGATAATTTATATATTATATGTAGATCGAATTTGTTAATAATAGAGTTATTATAATTATTATTAAAAATATTATTTTTTTAAATAATAATTTTGAGGATAAATTTTTTATATGCTATTATATTTTTATTAATTAAATTTATTAATCAAAATTATAAACATTAAGTTTATTATTACTTTTAAATGTATCATTAATAACATTTAAAATTAACTAGTTTAGTTTATTTATAATTTAATATATAACATATTATTTGTATTTTATTTTATTAACAATTTCTATCATTATATAATTATTTACACATAATGTTAAATTATAATTAATAATATTTTTAATAATCTATTCCAATTCAATTTTAGAAGTTACTGTCAATTATTTTTTAATTTAATAAAATTTTATTTATGTTGAATAATTGTGTTTTATTAAATATCTTATGTCAATTATTTATTTACAACTATTAATGATTAAAATTTTAATTTATTAATTTTGAATTAAGTTTCTATTTATGTTTTATTTTAGTTTTTTAAATATTCACCCTCCTCTCCCCATGTCACCTGCTTGGCGCCATAGGAAGGAAATGTTTCAGAACTAGCAGCTTCATTATGAAGCCAATGGCGCCGACCCATCCTCCCGACTCAACACCGACCTCATCTCATCTGCAAAGCATCTGCAACACAACATAATGGTTTCAATTCCGCATCCAAAGCTTAGTTGCAGCGGGAATCCTCGGTTACAGCTGCTCGAATCCACCTCACTCACAAAAGCACAGAGACAGATCTTGTTTAGAAAGCAGTGAATTGTTATCTCGTCTAGTGTAGTGCCATATCAGGGGCCTCAACATCTTCTACAATGGCACGTTACAATAGGTCTCAGGGTTCACTATCATACCTAGATGTCTGAATCCTCATTATTGATTCAAAATGTGGTGATTCCAGTTGGATTTGAAAATCGGTCAAGTGACTGTGGTTCAGCTCACCTTACTCCAATAGCTAGAAATAAATGAGAGATGGTTTGCACTGGTTCTACTATATTAGTGTGGAATTTAGGATTTCCAAATATTCAAAATTTAGGGTTTGGGTTATGAAGAAACTCTATTTAGAGTTTTGAATCTAATTAAAATATTTATAAATGTTGATTACGTTTTGTGGTGGTGTGTGGAGTAGATACTATGGGTATTGATGATTTCAGTTCACATGGGAAAGAATGTGAGTTTCTGAAAAATAGATGGAGTCGGTGAGTGCGTGGAAAAATATGTGGAAAGAATCATCGGTGTGTCGTGAGACACTGATGATTTAAGAAATGGATCCGTAGCATGGAGGAACCAGTGTAAAATGGTGTGAAATAAGACACCAATGGTGTATCGATATGAAGTCGTGAAACCCATAGAAAAATTTAATGGTGAGTCCAGGACTCTCCGATAGAAGGATTAAAGCATGGGGGAAACACTGATTGCGGAAGGAAAAATTAGTGTGGGAAAATAATGTGAACAATCAGTGTGTGAATGAATGTGTTGAATTACATGGTGGCACTGATATGAGATATCGATGGACTAATGGTGAGTGTGTGAAACCGATGGAGGAATTGGATCAGTGAGACATCGAGAGACCCATGGTCTAGGGAAATGAAACTGATCATGAGGGATTGAATCAATGAGTCATGACTCACCGACAGTTAAAAATAAAATATGACACATATAGTTAAACATAAAAAAGTTTCACCATTAGTTAATAATAAAAAAGATTCACTATTAGTTCAAATAAAAAAGTATCGGTGAGTCGACTCACCGATAGTTAAAACTAAAAAAGAACTCATCAGTAGTTAAAAATAAAATAAGACGCTGATGAAATGAGAGACCAAAAACAATGTGAATTGATCGGTGAGTCAAGGAAAAAATAATCAGTGACTTAAGGGGATCAGTGAGAAGTGAAAATGGTGAGCCATGACATCGGTGAGTCATGACTCGCCGATAGTTAAAAGAACATCAGTGTGATGATGAATCAATGAATTGCGACCAGTGAGTCATGACATCGATGCATCACGACATCAGTGCATCGACTCACTGATAGAACAAATTGAAATACTAAAGATTAATTTAAAACAAATAATAAAATGAATAAATCATTAATTAACTAAAACAAAAGAAAAATTAACTAAAATGTTAAAAATTAAATAATTAACCGTAACTAAAATATAACTAACTTTTTTAACAAACTAAATATAAATGTATCTGAATTATTAACTAAGAATGGAAACATTAAGTTTAATTAAATATATTTCTAAATAAATGGAAAACAAATACAATGATTTTACAGAAAACATGAAATTACAATAATGAAGATTGAAAATATATATTAAGCAACAAATTTATTTAGTTGGATGACAAAATGAAAACATAAAATTAAAAAACACAATATTTAATTAAACTGTAACTTAAATTGTGAACTTATCTAATAAACTAAATATTTAGACTAGATAATAAATTAAGAGTTAATTTAGTTTAACAATTCTATTTTAAAAGGTAGTGTTATAAATTAAAAACTAAATTTGATTAATGAAATTAAAATGACAATTAATTAAATAATAAACATTTAAAATTATTAAAATTTTAACCAGATTAATATTATTAAACTAAAAAATATGTTAATATATCTAGAATAACTAGAATGGCTAAATTGACTATTTAAAAGACTAAAAATGCATATTTATTTATAAATATTGATTAATTAGTAGATTTAGTGATAAATAAACAAAAGTACCATTATTTATTAAAAAGTGTTAAGATATGTAATTAATTTTTTTTACATAAAGTAAATAAAGTGGAAAAATTATTTAAAAATATAGCCACATCAAATTTCCTCACACTTAAGCATTTTTTTCCTAAAAAAATCCTTGTTTTGTGATCTTTGAAAAATAGGAAAGAGTTATTAAGGCACTGTTGTCCAAAATATAGCATGTACAACACTTTATAATGAAAGAATGAATCACGAAAACAAGATTTATTTTTAAATTTAGGTTCAAATTAATTTAACCTAGAACAAATACATAAAAGATAATCAAGAATACTATGAATCATCATGCAATGAAGATGTCATTCCTCATAAGTGATACTTCCTAGTGACCCATTTCAGTCCTGGATTAGATTCCAATTCCACGATTGACAAGAGGTTAAATTTATGGGGAATTAAAAAAATAATCCAAAGAATATTGTGCTTTGACAGAATCATGGGTTTGACAAATAATTAATTTTTCTGAATCACCTTAATGATAATATTTAAATTACTCCAATATAAACCAATTATACACTTCATCATTTGGAATTCATCATTCTCCTCACCTAAATGAATTAATTTTTGTCCCTAGAGACTTTATTTAATTTTTCCCAAGTCATGTATCATTGTGAAAAGAACATTGCATAAGCACTTATTCAATGTGTACAGAGGGCTTATAGTAAATATAAATGCACCCAACATCTAGGGTATCAGAAGTTCACCATGGGATCCCAGATTTTTATACTACTCCAATTCCCAAATATTTATATCATAAATCATTTATATTGTCTCATTAAGGTGATTACATTAATAATTAAAAGAAAAAAAGAAGAATGGATCCCCTAAGATAGATTCAACTTCTTTTTCCATCAGCTATGATCATAACTCCACAATTATGTAACCCAAATGTCTCTCGCTGGGACTGAGAGTTCCCTCCTAGGGTTTTCCTAGGGCTGGCGTCTCCTTCCTCGGAGTTCCGGGTCTGCGGCGACACGTTCTCCCCTTTCTGCGTCTGTGTAGAGTGGTGGATCTACAGAGATTTGTGGCCATTTTGTTACCCTTCTTTTGCGCTTCTCCCCAACCTTCCATGGCGAAGTCACGCCTTCTGTCTACCTCTGGGAGTCTCCTCAACCTTCCATGGCATAGTCACTACGCCACTCCTTCTCTGTCAGTTTTTGCTCCCTGGTGTAGTTCCGGGTTACCAGGGGACCATGATTTCCCTCCCAACGCCATCATTATCATCTGTTCTAGATCTGGTCGCAGCTTTCTTTTCCTGTTGTCCATCAATCCTGCTTCACGGAGACAAGGGACTGATTGGGGATAGGTACTTTCTTCCATGCGTGTGCGAATTTTTTGCCGATCTGGGGTTTGACATGCGCAGAAGCCTCCACATTGATTCCCTGCAGTTGAGCGCTTGCATTGAGGAGGAGTCATGTAGAATCTGCCACAAAGAGGCCGATTCGCGAGGAGTATGGAAAAGGGAGGCACCGGCCGCGAAGGAGCCTTGAATCTCAAGGCACCAACCGCGAAGGTTCGCGGTGTTTGTGTGTGCGCACTGTGTTTGCATCGCGAAGCATCTTCCACGAAGGGCGGTGGCACTGGGAGTGAGATTTTCTTGTTCGTGAAGTGTGTTCGTGTTGAGGCTGAGTTGCGTTAACCAGTCGTGAAGGTCGGCGGTTTTGTGTGATCGTTCGGTGGTGAAGCCGCAAAGGCCTACCATGGAGAGTTTCTCTGCAAAGACTACGGGGCGCGCGACGCGGGTCTCGGGCGTGGCCAAATTTTGGTTGTATTGATTTATTAGGATCTGAGGCTGTCTCATGTGGGATGACCATGCAAGGAGCTGAGAAAAGGTTTCCAGTCCAGTGACCCCTTGGTTGGACAGGGTCCTTGGAAGTGAGGGCGGTTTGTGATCCATAAGGGTTCCAACCCATTTGGAGGATTGTGCACACACCATTTGGCCTGTGTTATGGAAGCCGACTTAGTTAATCAGTGGAAGGGGTTTTCCATAACAGACAAAGAAAAAGCAGCGATCGAGGCATGGAGAAATGAATACCCACACTTGAAAAAATGCATGCCTCTTCTCGTTATTGGAATGTTTGTTGAAAACATTTCGGTTAATTAGGGGGCTCTCAAAAACACCCACCGTTCCATATGGAAACCTGAGGTAGGAGTGGCTATTCGAGAGGAAGGAACTAATTGCATCATCTTGGAGTTTTTTAACAAGAGATATAGGGGAAAAATCTTGCATGGAAGACTGTGGTCCCTCGATAACCAACTCCACCTCATGGAAGAGTTCAATGGGGGAGATGATATGCACCGAGTGACCTTAAACCACTCCCCCTTCTGGATATGAGTTAAAGGAATCCCATTACACGCTAGAACGGAATGCATAATGAGGGAAATTGGGGACAGTCTAGGGCACTTTATTTAATCGGATGGCTCAGACCCAATACAATGGGCCCCAGAGGTTTAGATCAAGGTAGAAATTGAGGTGTCAGAGCCCCTGATGAGGGGAATTTTCCTGAAAGTCGAAGAAACCAACACATGGATATCATTTGAATTTGAGAAACTCCCACCCTTCTGCTTTTTTTGTGGCCATGTTTGCTACCAGGAAAGAACGTGTACCTCAAAACCTAAGAGTGGATCATGCGAAATCACCCTCCAATATGGCCCTTGGCTCCATGCAAAAATGAATAAAACTGCTTTCATCCTTGAGATGGAAAAACAAAAGGACTGCGACCATCTCACGTTGGCACATACCAGTCAGGTGGAACATATACACGGACAAGCCATTTTTCTAGGATCCCTGGATTTCTCCAAAGATGACAATCCCACTCAGAGAGAAGCTGGAGTTCATCCTAACCACTTGAATGACAAAACTCAACCATCCCCAAGGTCAGGGATGGGGCAAAAAGAACCACCAAGTCAATGCTCAACGCCAACGCAGATGCACTTCGAGCCACCAGACCCAGATTCGGATCTGGATCCACACTTGTCTGTAATTGATAAAACACCAACGAAGGCCCGTGGAATGACGAGAACTCCAATGCTGGCCCCAGCCACCCATCGCATGTGGAAAAGGGTGCAACGTGGAGGAAGCGATGGTCACACGGAAGATTATAACCCCAAGATCAGGAAACGAGAAACTGAAACATGCCTATTGGGGAGGAATCCCACCAAAAGAGGGAAAATGACATGTGAAGAAATGATTATGGAGGAACCAAAGGAGGTGGCGGGCAAGACCCATCCCCGCCTAGAGCAATGATTGTCTTATTCTGGAACTGTCGTGGGCTTGGCAACCCACGAACGGTTCGCATGCTTCAGCGCAATTGGGCCCAAATTCCCCCCGATATGGTATTCTTGTCTGAAACCATACTGGAAAATAAAGACACCAATGGTATTTCTCTAAAGTGTGGCTTCCAAGGCTACTTTCCGGTTCCCATACAAGGCCATTCTGGGGTCCTCTGTCTCCTCTGGAAGGACAATATTGACGTTAATATTTTTTCCTTCTCCATGCACCACGTGGCTGCGACTCTTCAAACGGACTTTCACCCACCCTGGAACTTTTTTGGGATTCTGTGGATGGCCATCCCATTCTGATAATGGTATGTCATGGGACCTTCTTTTCAAGGTGCGACATGATTTACCTAGCCCTATTAATTTCGGAGGTGATTTCAATGAGATCATGTTCGACAAGGAAAAGAGAGGTGGGAGTTTTCGAAACTCAGCCATTATGTCTATCTTAAAAGACACAGTCACTAAGGAGAACCTGGTAGATCTAGGGTTCACAGGTAACCCTTTTACATGGTTCCGCAACAATACCGAATGTACTCACATCGTTGAACGTCTTGATAGATTTCTGGGTTCTACTGATTGGATCAATTGGTTCAACATGTTTCATGTTGGCCACATGGCCCTTAACTGTTCGTATCACTTCCCAATTCTCGTTGATTGTTTGCAAGGTGAACGAAATAGACAACTCAACAGACACTTTAGGTTTGAGAGCTTCTCGGAAAAAGACTAGGAATGCGAAGAGGTGGTCTAATCATGTTGGAAGAGTTCCCAGAAAGATGTTGGCCAAAATCTCCCACAAGTTGCTTCCAGTCTGAGATATTGGAGTAACAATAAATTCCACCAACTAGATACGCATTGTGATACCCTTGAAAAGAAGTTGTACAACTTGATCGGGAAACCCCCATCCAATGGTAACATCTCCAGGATTGGTGCCACTCAAAGAGAGATGGACGAGGCCCTTCGTGTTAAGGAATGCTTTTGGGATATACAAGCACGTGGCATCCATATTAAAGAGGGTGACACTAATATATGATATTTCCACCAGAAAGCATCAACTAGGCGCCGAAAAAACTCTTCCAGGAGCTTTTCACAACCTGATGGAATCAAAGTTTCTGATGCTTGCGGCATTCACGAAGCATTGGTGGAATTTTTCCAGAACCTCTTCTCCACAAGGACCTCTTTTATGTCTGCTGAAGTGGAAGGAAACATCTGACTCGTGATCACCGAGGAGATCAACCGGAAGCTCACAAAAGATGTGACGAATTATGAGATACACTGGGCTTTGAAGCATATCCACCCCACTAAGGCCCCAGGACCGGACGACTTTCACGCCCTTTTTTAAAAAATAATGGCACATTATCGGTCCCGATAACTGCAAAATTATAAAAAAAACATCTGGATAGGGAATACAAGCACGTTCGCCATCAAGGAAACAGTCCTCATCCTCATCCCCAAAATCAAAAACCCACATGAAATCCCTGATTTCAGGATGATTAGTCTCTTCAATGTCTCGTATAAGATCTTCTAAAAAATCCTTGTCAATCGGCTGCATCCTTGGCTTCCTGATATTATTACCGAAAACCAGAGCACCTTCGTGGCCAGGAGGCTGATTAATGATAATGAAATTGTGTCCCATGAAGTGTTCCACTCTATGAAAACACGCTCCACTGCAAAAAAAAGGAACCATGGACTGGAAACTGGATATGACCAAAGCCTATGATAAGGTGGAATGGCAGTTCCTTAGAGCTGTAATGCTGATAGTGGGCTTCTGCACTAAATGGACAAAAATTGTCATGCACTGCCTCTCAACAGTCTCCTTCGGAATCAAGGTCAATGGGGAGCTTACCAGCAGATTCAGCCCAACTTTTGGCCTGTGCTAGGGAGATCATCTCTCCCCTTTTCTCTTCATTTTGGTGGATGATGTTTTCTCTAACCTTATTTCCAGGGTTTAATCCTCTAATTATATTCATGGTGTAAAGGTATACCATGAAAGCCCACAAGTGTCACATCACTTCTTTGCAGACAACTGCCTCCTTTTCTTCAGAGCTATTGTTAATGAATGTCGGGTGATCAGCCAAGCAATCCAGCAATATGAGCGGGCGTCTTGACAGTCTGTTAATAACGGAAAATAGGAAATCTCCGTTAGCGTAGGGGTGCCTCCTGACAAGAGATATGAGAATTGTGCATCTGCAGGCATCCATTTGGTCGATAAACACCATAAGTATCTCGGACTCCCTACGGTGATTGGCCGGTCCAAAAAATAAATCTTTCCAGATATTGTGGACATGATTGAGAAAAAAAATTCAAGGCTGGACACCAAAAAGCATCTCCAAAGCTGGCAAGGGAACCCTCATTAAAGTTGTCTTTCAGTATATCCCCAGCTACTTTATGCTAATGTTAATTCTCTCAGAGGCCATTGTTAACCTGATCCATTCACATGCTGCCAACTTCTGGTGGGGGGAAAATGATGGAAGAAATCGACCCCACTGGTTGGCCTGGGTGAAGCTCTACAAACCCAAGTTGGAGAGAGGGATGGGATTATGGAATCTTCTTCCGTTCAATGATGCTCTGTTGGCCGAGCAAGGTTTGATCCTCCTTATCCATCCATCATCTCTATTAGCATGAATAATTTGGGCCAAGTACATTCCCCAAATGGACTTTCACGGTTCCTCTCTTGGCCGCCGCCCTTGCTTCCTCTAGAGAAGTGTTTGGGGGCCCGAACTCTCCTGGAAAAAGGACTGGGCTGGTGGATTGGAAATGGATCTTCTGTCAACATCTGGAATGATCCCTGGATTTTCGATAAGGATGGTATTCATGCCACATCCCCCACCCAACCTGGTCTGGAAGACGCCACAACCAACTGCCTCTTTTCAGACTAGGGCCCGAGATGGTGTGTGGAAAAGATCTAGGAATGGTTTAATGAAAGAGACTAATGAATTATTCTGATCATTCCCTGGGTCCCTGATGCATGCCCCGACCATATTTTTTGGACCAATGATTCTTCAGGTGAGTACACGGTGAGATCAGGGTACAGACTGGCTCTTGGCATTCACTCTTGTGACTGTGATGAGGGACCATGGAATGCCCTCTGGAAGCTCAAAGTCCCCCAAAAAATATGCCAATTTTGGGGGCAGGTGTGCATGGGAACCCTTCCAACCATGATCCTCCTTGTTTACCGACATATGGCCAACACTGATTCATGCATGTTCTGCCCAAATATTCCTGAAATGCCTTGGCATGCCATCATGCACTGCCCGAGAGCCAAGGAAATTTGGAATAAATGGGGCTTGATTTCGGATGCTTCACCAGAAATTTCCCCTGACCTCCCTGATCTTTTGATGCGCTGGTGTTCCTCTCTTTCATTGGCTAATTCATGCACTCATTGCACCTTGGACTAGATCATTTGGGATCGGCGCACAGATTTTATTTTCCACCAAGTCCATCAGCCCCCCGAGTTCTCGATTGATTGAGCCAATTCATGGATTAAGGGCTGGAAGGACCGCAATGGACACCTTTTTCTATGAGTTACCCCTCCTTCCCCACTCATTGGACCCCCCTAAAGAAATGATGTCTTAAGCTCAATGTGGACGCTTCTCTCCCCAAGGATGGGCCTTTTTCTCTCGTCCTCATGGCTCTAAATCATCTGGGGTAGATCATTACAGCAAAATATGAACCACATTATGCCTTCTGGGAACCTGCAGTTTCTGAGGCCTATGACATTCTTATAGAGGTTATTCTTGCTATATAATGTGGATGGGATGATATCAACATCGAGTCGGACTGCCTTTCGGTTATCAATGCCATTAACCACAATGACGCAGGACTTGAGGCCTTTGGCTTCATCGTCAGGAGAATCCACTCACTACGCCAAAGCTCCTCTTGCTGCATCTTCTCCTTTACCAAAAGGGAAGGAAATAATGTGGCCCATCAGTTGGTGGACTCAGGCCCCTTTGATGTCAACCAGTTATGGCTGGACAACTTCCCTTCTTGGCTATCCTTATGTACTGCTGCTGATATTCGTCATTAATATTATCATCCTTTCATTAATAAAAAATGTATCCCAAGTAACTTTCAAAGATAGTCTCTAAACCATGATATCCATTCAATCACTAATTAAATATCACTCTGCAATTATTCATTATCATTGATTTCAGACTCAATACAAAACCTAACTACCAATGAAATACTCTCCATTGGGAAGAACCATTTGAAAAAAGAGTGTAAAGCCTAAAATTGTGCAAGAATTCTTAAAAATGTTACCCATTTTTTGACAAAATGTTTAAGCTGCAGTGGGAATTGATGGGCTTTCAATTAAGCATAGTTTAGTGAAGTTATGAATTGACCACCTTCCCCACACATAAAAACAAAATTTTTCTCCAAAGTTGACTACAAAACATGGAGAATAACAATTATCATTTATAGTTCAAAATAGATTTTCAATTAATTATATTTATAACATGTATAAAGGGTCTCTTTGAAGTTCAACATAATGTAGTTTTTCTCAATAAATTACTAAAAATCCAGTTCATTAGAAAATATGTGCATTATCGTTTTTTTCTAATGAATATTTTTCAATACAGCTCAAAAGTAACATGTTACGTGTAAGTGTACTATTAATTGGGGTGAAGGAAAGTCTAGCAGAATTAATTCAGTTAGATTTTCTACAAAGAAAGCTAATTTCAAGATAAACACCCCATCATAAAGTAGATTCAATGGAAAAATAGAATATACCCTCCTTCCCACCTAGTTTTTAGAAGTGAATGGTTTTTATAACAAAGTAATTCAGTTTTTATCAGTGAAGTACATGCAAAATTATTTTTATTTACATAGTGACATGAAAAATACTTTCATTCCAAAATAAGCAGAATTTTTAAACATAAGAAGAAATTTTTTATTTCAGTTGCATAACATGCAGTAGAATTTCCAGAAATCTAAAAATGATTTTCCAAAACAAGCTGATTTTTAAATTTAATAGTCACATTCATGCCAATAGTATCAATTGTGACCTAGTAGTTAATTTTATTATAGAGAACATGGAGTATAAATAAATGAAAAAATTATGTGAAATAACTTCCTAATATATCTTTGTGAATTACTCATCATCATAATAATTCCATCCCATAAATGACACAACACAAACATCATTTAATCCTGAAACAAAACCAAAATAACAACATGTAATTGGAATTTCACAGAAGAAGATCAAAGAAGAAACACATTATTCAAGTCTAAAAAAAGGCAAAAAGAACCATGGGTTACCTCCCATGTAGTTCTATGTTTTATAGTCTTCATCCATACATTATTCAAAATCAACATTCATGCACAGTGAAAGCATCAATTCCCTTTGGTTGTCCCTCAAAATAATGTTTTACTCTCTTCCCAATAACTCACATGGGTTTGTTTTCTTCACCTTCAATTTCAACGACACAATTATTCATCACTCACACTATAGTAAAGTTTCTGAACGAAATGGACCAATGTATTCTAGTTAAAATTTTATGTATATAATTAATGGGAAGAACCTTCTTTCCAGCTTTGAATTCATTGGTTTGAATAATATAATCATGAATGATTTTAGTAATCTGTATATAATTCCTTGAATTATCATAACTCTCTCTTCTAATCTCATCTAGCTCACTTAGCTAAAGTAATCACTCTCAATACCACTCTTAAAAACAATGGTTAAAACCTTAAAATCCCAATAAGACTTATGTTGCAACTCCACAGGTAAATGGAAACATTTCCCAAACAACAAACCATATTGAGACAAACCTATTGGGGTCTTCAAAGTAGTTATATATTCCCATAAAGATTCGTCCAATTTAAGAGACCATTCTTTATTAGAATTTGACATAGTTTATTCATGTATTTGGTTCAGTTCCCTATAAGAGATTTCCACTTGTCCACTGGACTGTGGATGATAAGATGTACTGGTTTTATTAACACACCTATATTTTTCCATCATAGATTTAAATTTAATGTTCTTAAATTGTGTTCCATTATCGGTAATAAAGGATTATGGAACTCCAAATCATTTAAATATGTACTTTTTAAGAAATTTTATTATAGATTTAGCTTTATCGTTGGGAAGTTCCATAACCTAATCCCATTTTGACACATAATCAATAGTAACAAGAATGTACTCAATCCCTTGAGATGATGGAAATGGACCCTTGAAATCTATTCCCCAGACATCAAAATTTTCAATTTCCATAATTCCTTTTTAGGGAAACTCCCACTTCATTCCAACATTTCCTAACCACTGACAACTATCACAACCTACCACAAGGAATCAAGAACCCTTGAAAAGAGTTTTCCAATAAAAACTAGATTATAAGACATTCTGAGCAGTCATCTCACCATCATGGTGACCTCCCCAATGAGAGGATTGAAAACTCTCTAAGATAGGAAGCATATCCTCCCTAGGTACACATCTCCTAAGGTTACCATCAACACATCTCCTAAACATCAGAGGATCATCCCCAAGGTAGTATTTATGTTCAGAAATTAATTAATTAATTTAGTTATTTGACAGAATTTTCTTAAAGGAACATACTGCCAGAATGTTGGAAAAATATACATACCATGCAAATTTCTTGATTGACATAGTAAGAAAATTGTCATCACTAAATAAAGAGTTTATCTCCCTACGATATTCTGATTGACTATGAGTAAGAGGAAGCCTAGAAGGATGATCACCAACTAAATTTTCATCTCCCTTATTATCCATAATATCTAAATCCAACTATTATAGAAACATCATCAATCTAATCATCTTGGGTTTAGTTTATTTCTTCGACATCAAGAACTTTAAGGTAGAATGATCAGTGAAAATAATATATTTTGAACCTAAAAAATACTGTCTAAACATCTCTAGAGAAAAAAACTATTAACAATTCTTTATTAGTAGTGGTGTAATTCTTATGGTATTCATCCAGCTTTCTACTAGTATAATACACCACATGTAACATCCAATATTTCCCCTATCCAAGGAAAACACCTACAATCATGTCACTAGAAACACACATAAGATCAAGGGGTAGTTTCCAGTATGGTGCAGTGATAATGGGAGATGTATTGAGTTCCTCTTTTGATAGATTAAATGATATCAAATAGTTTTCATCAAAATTGAAAGGTTCATCCTTAAAAAGTAGATAAAACATTGGATTAGTGATTTATGAAAGTTCTTTTATGATTCTTATGAAGAAACCAGCATGCCCTAAAAACTTCTAATACATTTAACATTTACAAGAGGTGGAAATTTTTTAAGGACATCAATCTTAGCAGTATCAACATATAGACCTGTCTTGGTAACCTTATGAACAAGAACTATACCTTATGTGTCCATGAATTGACAATTCTCCCAATTTAGAAAAATATTGGTTTTAATTCATCTCTCCAATACTAACTCATGATTTCCAAGACAAGAATCAAATGTGCTACCCACAATGGAGAAATCATCCATGAAAAATTCAATAAGTCTTTCAATAGTATCAAAAAAGATAGCCATAATGGACATTTGAAAGGTGGATAAAGCTCCTCACAACCCAAAGGACATCCGAATGTAAGCAAATGTCCCAATGTGTCATTGGAATATGGTCTTTTCATGATCATTTGGAGGAATAGAAAATTAGTTGTAACCAGAATACCCATCCAAGAAATAGAAAAACTCATTTCCAGCAAACCTCTTAATCATTTGATCCAATAATGAAATTGGAAAATGGTCCTTCTTAGTTGCTGCATTAAGCCTCCTATAATCAATACATACTTTCTATTTTTGGGTTTTCCTAACATGGATTTCTGCATTTTTTCATTTTAACTGTAGTGAATCCTCCATTTTGTGGACAACCTGGACAGGGCTGACCCAAGAACTCTCAGAAATGGGATATGTCATTCTAGTGTCCAGTAGTATGATTACTTTGTCTCTCACAACTTCTTTCATGTCTGGTTTCAATCTTCTTTGACACTATACCCTATGAGTATGGTCCGGATCTATTGGTATTTTATGCATAAAAAATGAAGCACTAATACCCATGATATTAACTATGGTCTAGCCAATGGATGATTTAAATTTCTTCAAAATTCATAACAATATTTTCTCTTGGTTTTTATTATGGTCCTCAGAAATTATGATAGGTAAAGTGGAATTCTCACCCAAGAAAGAATATTTCAAATGCGAATGGATTGATTTAAGTATAGGATTTGTTGGTTCTAAACTATAAGGAAGACTATTAGTCCTGGGAGGTCCAATATCTTCAACATATATCTTGTATTGAGTTTGAAACGATGAAAAAATTTAAATTTCTTATTTTGTTTTAGAATAAATATTGCTGCTGTCCAATGTAGGCAGTATACTATCCAGACATTCTAGATTGGAATATAACAATCTAATCAAAGAAGAATCATCACGTTGTCTCACAAATTCTCCTTCAATATCATTAATGTGTTTAACAAGGTTGGTGTTAATAGAAACACCCTCATATTCACTCAAAAGCTCATAAGATCAGAGACAGAGTACTCTTCTACAGTAGAAACTGGATAGTGGTCCAGTTTTGGAATATTTTATAGATTCAGTGTTTGTGATGAATGTTGACCTTTTAAAACATATTCAATAGGCTTTTCAATTTCAAGATAAATTTCATTAACTGAGGATTGTCTTTCAGATTCTTCAATGTATTCACGTTGTTTTTTATAAGAACCTTCAGCTTTAAGGGACTCCATTTTTGAACAGTATTCAGAATAAGTTGTTCCTTTAATGTTCTTAAACACATTGAAATATTCTTCTTGTTCTCTAATTTTGAAAATAAACCGAACCTTAGAAACATCAAAAATAGTACCACAGAGGGCCAAGAAGGGTCTACCCAAAATGATGGGCACCTCTTGATCTCAATCCATGTCTAAAACTAGAATGTCTGTAGGCAGAAACTGTTGAGCAAAGTATTTTTTTCAACAATATATATTAATGTTATTTAAAGTGGGAGATTATTGAAAATAATACACTGTCTCTTTATGATAATTTTGATTCTAACAACTACCCTTAGTTATTTTATAATGATTTTATTTAGTATTTTGTAGGAATTTTTAATTTATTTTACTCTTGAAATAACGAGAATTTATTACTTATTCAGAATCTGCTTTAAGAGAATTCTGGAATCACTATTCATATCCTACGTGGATAAATGTAGCGTATGGATGAAAGCGTGTATACTTTTTGAGATAAGAGAAAAGTATGGTTAAACAACCATACGTTTTTAGAAAAGTATGGAAGAAGAACCTTACGTTCGGAAGGAACTTTACGTTTTGGTTGTCAGCAAAGTATGGAAGGAGAACCGTACGTAAATACTAAACGTTGCGTTTGTTTCTCAAAAGTATGGTTCATCAACCTTACATTTGTAAAAAACCATATGTTCTTGGAAAAGTATGGATCTTTTTCTATACGTTTCAGAGTTGAAGAAAAAGTATGGATGATCAACCCAACGTTTATGTTCAACCTTATGTTTGAATACTGTCATCAACCCTACGTTTGGAGGCCACGTCATCAACCATGCGTTTCGCGTAGGAAAGTTTGAAAGAAGATATTTTTTATGCAGCTGTCAGCAAGCTGATTATTGGGTGGATTTCAAGCCGTATTTAAAGTCATTTTTAAAATATGACATTGAATGACTAAAATCCATTTTATCAATGAATTTAAAATTGAATTAAAATGAGGATTTTTATGCCAAGTCTTAAGGGAAGTTATGACTTCTCTGTAAATTCAAATTTTTGAATATCGCGAATCAGTTGGTGACTTTTATGGATTTAAATGTGTAGGAGATATGCTCAGCTTTATTATATATGTTCTCTCGGAAACACTAGGTACATGCGTGTATGGTGATCGATCTATTATTAAAAAGGTGGAAAATAGAGACTGCAAAAATTCATGTTCATCCACTGATTCAAAAAGGAGTGTCAAAGCTCTATTCAATTAAGAAGAAGGAAATCGATAGAAGATTCACTTGTTCTGCATCGAATATTTACTATGGATCTACTACCGTTGAAGTTGTGAACTATATCTATATATCTACTGCAACCGAATTGACTCAGAATTGATTTGTTTTGAAAATCAATATTTATAGAGACTAATATCCATCTGCTGTCAATTGCATTCTGTTGAAATTCTGATGATCAACTGGAAAACATCTTTCTGAAGTTCTTTTAATTCTTTAGTAAACAGCTTCTTGTTCTAAGCCGTGTTGGTTTGTGTTTGAACTGGAAGGCATTGTTAGCCTGAAGAATTTAAAGGTTTCAACTTCCTATAATCAATTGTGGACTGGTCTGTTAAAACGAGGACCAGATAGTGAAAATCACGAAGCTTGTGGAGTTGAGCGTTGGTGGAGTGGACCCGGGGCCTTCTATTCCTCGATCCACTATACATCTTTGTGTTATTATTTTTACTTATTCTTCTGCACGATCAAATCTGATAAAGTATAGAGGACAGAACTCATTCAATCAAAGAGTTACTGAAAAGTTGAAAAAGACACAATTCACCCCACTCTTGTTTATAATCTGTAGATTCATATCCAACAATTGGTATCAATTGTGGAGATTCTGATAGAGCCATAGCAATCTAGAAGCATTAAAATATTATACAACAGATCATCATGACTAATACAAGAGAAGGGATGTCAATGGTCAGAGCACCATATTTTAATGGAGAAAACTATGGTTGCTGGAAATCGCGTATGATAATATATCTGAAAAACCTCAGATATAAAGTCCATTCAGTGATTCTGACTCCTTATAAAATTCTTTAAAACCCTGAGACATGGAGTGCTGATACAGAGGCAGAGTACGATATGAACTCGAAGGATATGAATGTAATTATCTACGGTCTAGGACCAGATGAATTTAATAGAGTACCTCAGTGCCCCAGAGCATATGAGATGTGGAAAACAATAGTCGTGACATATGAAGGAACATATAATGTGAGACAAATGCGATATGCAACTGCCAAATTGAAATTTGATACCTTCACAATGTTTGAAGGTGAAAGCATTACCCAAATCAATGGGAGATTGACAGCAATTTTCAATAATATAACAACTCTAGGAGAACCTATCAAGCAGGCTGATCAAGCATTAAAAGTACTAAGGGTATTTCTTACACGATGGAATAGTATCTCTGCTACAATCAGAAAATCAACACATTTCAAAGATCTAACCCTGAGAGAATTGATTGGTACACTGATGATGTATGAAGCTGAAATGCAAGATGAGGAAAATGTACATATGGTCTTAATCAAAAGAGAAGACACTTCCTCGAAGGTAACTTCACAAAAAAAGAATATAAAGATGAAGAACAAATAAGTCACAGCTAAATCAAAAAGCTCTGACTCATCTAACTTAGATGAAGAACTGGCTCAGCTAGCCCACAAATTTTGAAAATTCTACAGCAAGAAAAGAGGATTCAAAAAATCTTTTAAGGAATATAATAAGGAAGTAAGATGTTATGAATGCAAAAACATGGGGCATATCAGACCAGATTTCCCACAATTGAAGGATGCAAAGAAGAAGAATTTCTTCAAAATAAATAACTATGAGCAAAAAGACAAGAAAGATATAAAAGCCACTTGGAGTGTATCTAAAGACTCCAGTAGCTCTCCTAAATCAATCTCAGATAAAGAAGAAGTCAATCTAAAAGAAAACATGTGTTTTATGGCAAAAACTGATGAGGTACACTCATATTACTCCTTTGAATAAAATTCAGAATCAAGCTACAAAAATGAAAAACTTGTAGCATACTGCAATATGCATGAAGAAAGATATGACTCACTATTTAGGAAACATAAGTCACTAAAAAAAACATAAAGCCGTTTCAGATAAAAGAGATACAATGCTGAAATAACATAAGGAATTAAATGATAAATACAATTCTATTGACACTAACCATATTAATTTTGAATCAAGAAAAAAAACACTGAAGAATGAAGTAGAATCTTACAAACATGCTGCATTGGTTTTTACAAAAGGAGAGAATTCATTAATTGAAATTCTTGGAATAAATGTCATTAAAAAAGAGATATTTTGAATTGGCCGTAAAGGAGAAAAACATAGGCTATAGAAAAAATATTTTGTTCCTAGATCGAAAAAGGTTAATTGTAACTTTTGTGGGACAATGGGACATATAGATAAAAAAAATTTCTTCAGACAACCTCAAATATGTGGTATTAAGAAAGCCTATGTTTCAAAAGACTTATATGATTAAACTAATTTTAAAAGAAAAAATCAAATCTGGATACCCAGATCATTGCTAGCTAACACCCCTGGACCCAAAAAAATATGGCTACCAAAGCAATTTGTCGGAATGTCTTTGCAGGTAGCAGGACACTAGAGAAGAATAGATATAAGGTATATGGCCAGTGAATGCTCAAGACAAATGAGTGGAAACTCATTGAATTTTTCTTCACTCACTCAAAAGGAAGGAGTACTTTTCCCATTTGGTGACAATTCCAAAGAAAAAATCATTGGCATTGGAACTGTTGGAGATCAAAAAATAGTCTCAATCAACAAAGTACTTTATGTACAAGGATTAAAACACAATATGACAAGTATCTCTGAACTTTGTGATGATGGATATACTGTTGATTTTACTAACAATTGCTATAATTTTTCTAAAGATAAACTATTTAAATTTAAATCACCAAGAACTGAAAATGTCTATACTTTGGATTGAAATTCTTTGTGTAAACAACATGTAAAATACTTGACTACTAAAGTAAGTGAATCCTGGATCTGGAATAGGAGACTTGGACATTTAAATGTATATGTTTTACATTTGTTATCTAAGAAACATTTAGTTTCTGATTTACCTTGTCTCAAATTTGAATGTGACAGATTTTGTGATGCATGTCAACTTGGAAAGAAACAAAAATCATCCTTCAAATCTGTTAATAAGGTTAATACATCTAATCCTCTAGAAAATATTCATTTGGATTTGTTTGGACCCTCAAAAGTAGCAACCTTAGCTGGTAAATTATATGTATATGTTTTAGTTGATGACTATTCAAGATTTACATGGATTTTCTTTTTAAAATTTAAAAAAGAAGCTTTTACTTTATTTGAAAGTTTCTACAAATCTGTTCAATATGAAAAAGGTTTCAATATAATCTCATTGAGATGTGAACATGAGGGAGAATTTGAGAATCTGGAATTTAATTCCTTTTTCTCAAATATGGGTATTAAACACACCTTTTTTGCACCCAGAACACCACAATAGAATGGGATTGAAGAAAGGAGAAATAAAACAATTCAAGAAATGGATAGAACTATATTAAATGAATATAGCCTACCTATATATTTCTGGGCTGAAGCTGTGAATACATCTTGATATATAATTATTAGAGTTTTAATTAGACCTATTTTGAAAAAGACACCCTATGAACTATGGAATAACAGAAAACCTAAAGTAAATTACTTTAATGTTTTTGGATGCAAGGTTTACATCTTGAACACCAAAGATAATCTTGCTAAGTTCAATCCAAAATCCGATGAAGGTATTTTCTTAGGATATTCTGCTCCATCCAAAACTTATAGAGTTTATAATAAGAAGTCAAGGATTGTTGAAGAATCAGTTCATGTGAAATTTCAGGAATCTGATCCCTTTGAGAAAAGGATAGAACAAATGGATGAACTTGACTCTAATCAAAACATGAGACTTCAGAACATAGAGAATGATTTTGAAAATGATATAAAATAAATTCAGTCTATTTTATAGGAACATGATACTGAAGAACCTTTAAATATATTACCTAGACAGTATAGATCCCTAAATAATCACCCTTTATAAACTATAATAGGTTACCTAGAAACTGTTGTTAAAACTAAAATAAACTTAGGAAACCTAGTGTAATTATCTTCCTTCCTATCTCAACAAGAACCCAAGACTATAGAAGAATCTTTCAATGATGAAAGTTGGGTAATAGCAATGCAAGATGAGTTAAACTAGTTTAAAAGAATTGAAGTTTGGGAATTAGTGGAAATACCTAAGAATTATCCTGTAATAGGAACCAAATGGGTCTTTAGAAATAAACAAGATGACCAAGGCACAATAACTTGAAATAAAGCAAGACTAGTAGCTAAAGGATATAATCATGAAGAAGGAATAGATAATGATGGGGGTTTTGCACCAGTAGCTAGGTTATAAGACATTATAATCCTTTTAGACTATGCATCCTATATGAATTTTAAATTATTTCAGATGGATGTTAAATCTGATTTTCTAAATGGTTATTTAATGGAGGAAGTTTATGTAGAGAAACCTCCTAGTTTTGAAAACTCTCAAAAACCTAATTCTGTTTTTAAACATACTAAATCTCTTTATGGACATAAACAAACACATAGAGCTTGGTATGAACGATTAAGTTATTTCCTTTTGAAAAATGATTTGACTATTGGAATGTATGACCCAACACTATTTAAGAAAACTGTGAAAAATAATGTTAAATTGGTTCAAATTTATGTTGATGATGTAATATTTGGATTAACTAATAAAACTTTTTGTCATGAATTTTCAAAATTAATGCAAGAAGAATTTGAAATGTGTATTATGGGAGAATTAAATTTCCTTTTGGGTCTTCCAATATTTCAAAAATATTTTGGAAATGTTTTAAATCAAAGGAAATACATTAATGATTTACTTAAGAAATTTGGACTTGAAAACAGAAAGACATTTACAACTCATATGTGTACTAATATAAAACTTGATTTGGATGAAACTGGGAAATCAGTTGACAACAAGTTATATAGAGGTATGATCGGTAGTTTGTTATATCTTACTGCTAGCAGGCCAGATATAATATATTCAGTATGTCTTTGTGCTAGATTTCAATCAAATCCTAAAGAATCTCATCTAAATGTTGTTAAAATAATTTTTAGATATTTAATAGTAAATGTATTTCAATCTCTTCTTTATCCTAAATTTATGATTTAAATTTGATTTCATATTCAGATGATGACTTTGGAAGTTGTAGATTAGATAGAAAAAGTACATCAGAAACATGTCACTTTTTAGGAAAGTCTTTAGTATCATGGTCTAGTAAGATATAACATTCAGTTGCCTTGTCAACAGCTGAGGCAGAATATGTTTCTGCTGGCAGCTTCTGTGCACAAGTTTTGTGGATGAAAAATTCTTTTATGAACTTTTGATTGAATTTTAATGATACACCTATTTTATGTGATAATACAAGTACAATTAATATTTCAAGAAATCCTATTTGTCATTCTAGAACTAAGCATATTGATATAAGGCATCACTTTTTAAGAGATCATGTTATTAAAAAGGATATATTTTTAGAATTTATAAATACTAAAATCAAATTAGAAGATATTTTTACGAAACCACTTCCCACAGTAAGGTTTGATTTTATTAAGGGGGAGCTAGGTTTACTTAATTTTAAATATTTTTTATTTTTATTTACTTTTATTTATTTTTGTAAATTTTATTTTGTTTTTTGGATACTGTTTAATATTTTTTTTTCTTCACCATATTCAAATTTTATATGTTTTAAATATATGTAATGATTAGTGATTACATGGGAATCAAGGCTGTCAGAGCCTTTTCAAATTCTAAATCGTTTCACTTCTATCGAAACCCTTTCGAAATCCGAAAATCGCACTTCTGCTCCTAAACCCTTATCTTCGAACCTCTAAAACTCTAACCTTCATACCTTTATAGATTCTCACAAAGATGGTAAGAAATAAAAGAGCCAGTGAAGCTGAGCCAAGAAATTCCAAGAGACAATGCTCTGAGGTAAGAAAAATCTTACATGGCAAGGTAATCGATCTCGACTGGTTATTTCAAACAAATCTGATGTTGAAGCAAGCGCTGTTGTTTCGGAGTCTTGAAAAGATGTTTAACAGTGAGAATATGGAATTTCTATATGATGTAGAACATAGAAACTTCTTCAAATCTGTACAGATTAGCCTGGGGGATACTGAGGATAGTATGATGGCTAAGATAGAGGATATGGATTTCTCAATCTCAACAGTAGAGATTGGTCAGATTCTCAACTATCCTCATGAGAGAGTTTTTCATTTTGATTTAAAAAATATTGGAGATTCTGTGCATAAATCCGAAGACATCATGTCTTTTCTTTTTGGTTCTAAAACCATAAAGAAAATTTTTATCAAGGATTTGGAGCTTGATCAGAAAATTAGAGTCAAATTTATTTAGACTGGAATAGCTCCAAGAATGGCAGAAATGGAATATATTTTTTATCCTGATATTTATATAATGTTTCTTCTATTAAGATATATCAAGTTAAACTTCCCAAGGTACATGGTATGATATCTCAATTACTGCTATCAAAGCGATGCCCAGATGAATTTCTAACCATTCTGTCGATTTATTTCTAAACTGCTGCTTAAGAAAGTCATGGTGAGATTAGTGGATGCCTGAGTTAACTATCATCACAGTAATATGTTTAATGCTGGAACTTTATGGAAGGTTGGATATTTATGTAGCATAATTAAAGGAAAATGTTTTCCAGTAGGCGCTGAGGAAGACTCAGAGAGTGCTCAGGCTCAACCTGTTATGTCCATGGAGGGACAAGCAGAATCCAGAGTCAGCAATGTAGCAAGAAAGATTCACTTTAAAGTAGAAGATGTTGAGGAAGACAGAAGTTAGGAGGGACTTCAATCAAAAATAAGAAGACCTGTTAATGAGGAAGTTACTTCCCCTTCTTTGGAAACAAAAACAAAAGCATTATTTTCATATACATTATAAGAGAGGTTGTTGTTGATAAAATATTGTAAGATGTTAGTGAATGTAAAACACTAGTAGAAGGATAATGAGCTCAAGAAGAATCTCAAAGGGAGAATCAGGAACAGATTGTAGCTGATGTTGAAGTTACACTTCAACAGGAACAAGAGATGGAGGCAGTGCCTGGTGAAGAAGTGGCCAGACCTCAGGAAACTACTAAAGATATTGTTCTAGAAAACCCAGTGGAAGGCCAAGATGATGATGTTTGTGGTGAGAATGCTTCTAAAGCTCACACAGAGGTACTTTAAGTGGATTTTTCTATGGAAGAGTTTGAAAACTCTAAGGAAAAATATGTCGAACAACCTTATTAGGACAAAGAAAAAGAAATATCTGATGCTGAATCATTACCTTTGGTACTACTGCATCAATCAGATCATGTGAATATGAGTCATGAAAAGGGTGCATCTGATTCAAGGAAAGAAGAAATTGAAGAAATATACAGAAAAATATCTCAGTTGGAATATGAGAATGTCATTCTGAGAAATTCATTAGACTTAGAGCATTTGAAATTTCAAAAGCTGAAGGAGTTTACAGTCTCAAGGCAAGAAGTTGAAATGTTTAAATAGGATATGCTGACTGTAGTTGCACAATTGAAATATGAAATGGTTATGAAGTCAGATTTATCAGATCTGATGTCGTTTATGGAGAATCAATTTGCATTAGTTGAAAATAATTCTGTTAGTCGATCAGGTAGTTCACCTGATTTAATCAAAAGGATTCAAGCTATCACAACTGCGATAGGCAACATGAATGACAGGTTACAAGGTCTTCAATGTAACAGTGCTCCTTTATCAGTGTTGCTGGAAAATAAAATGTTTTTAGTGGATCAACTGACATCTAGTGAGCCATCAGTCAGACTCCAGTTAAATCAGTTATTAGAGAAGATGTTAGTGTTTTTCAAAAAGGGGAAAGGATGCATGATTTTTTCAGATTCAATTTAATCGAGGATATTCATATGACTCAAGAGAACAGAGAGCTAGTTATAAAACATGGATATGGGATGATGAAGAGACATCATGAACAGTTTACAGAAATCAAGTTTGCAATCCAGAGGTGCTAGAACCTGTTTCCTGTCTTATCCAAACCCTGATTCCTGTTCATATCATTGTCATGTATATACTTATATTTTTTAATGAAAATATCCTTAATTTTTTATTTATTTCTTTCTCTATTTGTTTTATTGAGTTTATTTTTGACATTACAGTACTCCAGATTTAATTATTGATAAACAGTTAATAATAAGCATATACCTACAGTTCAGTGCAACATTAAATGTGTTAAAATCCATGTTTTTTCATTCTTTTTGATATCAAAAAAGGGGGACAATTTGGATAAACATCAAAATTTTATTTATGGGGAGAATTAAAGGAGAAATTCGGATAACCAAAATATTTTATTTTACAATAATTTATTTCAACAGTTTTCTGTATATTTATTGTTTGTTATAAAGTTTATTCAGAAGGAGAAATTTTTCTAAAATTAAATATTGTTTCATCCTCTCAAAATTATAAAACATTATGTAACTAATTTTGAAATTTAATTTCGTTTAAATAATTTTATTATCTTATGGGTTTTGTGATCATCAAAATGGGGGAGATTGTTGAGGAAAGTATTGTTTTCAACAATACATATTAATATTATTTAATGTGGGAGATTATTTAAAATAATACTCTGTCTCTTTATGATAATTTTGATGCTCACAAATACCCTTAGTTAGTTTCTAATGATTTTATTTAGTATTTTTCAGGAATTTATTAATTTATTTTACTCTTGAAATAACGAGAATTTATTACTTATTCGGAATCTGTTTTAAGCGTGTTCTTGAATCACTGTTCATACCCTATGTGGATAAACGTAGCGTAAGGATGAAAAGCATGTATACTATTTGAGATAAGAGAAAAGTGTGGTTAAACAACCATACGTTTTCTGCAAAGTATAGAAGAAGAACCTTATATTAAGAAGGAACCTTATCTTTTGGTTATCAGAAAAGTATGGAAGGAGAACAGTACGTAATTACTAAACGTTACGTTTGTCTCTCAAAAGTATGGTTCATCAACCTTACTTTTGTAAACAACCATACGTTCTTGGAAATGTATGGATCATGTAAAAGTATGGATCTTTTGACGTACGTTTGAGAGTTTAAGAAAAAGTATGGATGATCAACACTACGTTTATGTTCAACCTTATGTTTGAAGACTATGTCATCAACCCTACATTTGGAGGCTACATCATCAACCTTACGTTTGGCGTTGGAAAGTGTTAATGATGATATTTTTTATGCAGCGGTCAGCAAGCTGATTATTGGGTTGATTTCAAGCCGGATTTAAATTTGTTTTTAAAATAAGACTTTGACTAATTCAAAGACATTTTATCAATGGATTTAAGATTGAATTAAAAGGATCTTTTTATGCCGAGTCTTAAAATATGGTAAGACTTCTCTGTAAATATAAATTTTTGAATATCACGAATCAGAAGGAGAATTTTATCGATATAAATGTGCAGGAGATATGCTCAGCTTTATTATATATGTTCTCTCAGAAACACCAGTTACACGCGTGTATGCTGATCGATCTATTATTAAAAATATGGAAAACAGAGACTGCAAAAATTCACGTTGATCAGCTGATTCAAAAAGGAGTGTCAAAGCTCTGTTCAATTAAGAAGAAGGAACTCGATAGAAGATTCACTTGTTCTGCATCGAATATCTACTGTGGATCTACTACTACTGAATTTGTGAACTATATCTCTATATCTACTACAACCGGATCGACTCAGAATTGCTTTGTTTTGAAAATCAATATTTCTAGAGACTATGATCCATCTGTTGTCCATTGCATTCTGTTGCAATTATGAAGATCAACTGGAAAACTTCTTTATGAAATTCTTTTTGTTCTTGAGTAACCATCATCTCGTTCTAAGCTGTGTTGGTTCGTGTTTGAACTAGAAGGCTTTGTTAGCCTGAAGATTGTAAAGGTTCAACCTGCCTATACTGAGTTGGGGACCGGTCTGTTGAAATGAGGACCAGATAGTGAAAATCACCAAGCTCGTGGAGTTGAGCATTGTTGGAGTGGACTAGGGGCCTTCTGTTCTCCAAACCACTATAAATATTTGTGTTCTTGTTTTTACTTATTCCGCTACATGATCATATATGATAAAGTATAGAGGACATAACTCGTTCAATCAATGAGTTACTGAAAAATAGCAAAAGACACAATTCACCCCCCTCTTGTGTATAATCTGTAGATTCAGATCCAACAGAAACAACTTCCCTACACCAACTAGAAAGTCATCTATCCTACCCATAGGATGGGTGAAAGATCTATCAGCTAACTATAATATGACTATGGTGGGTTGAATATCACCCAACCTAAAATATCGAAATATTGAGTATGGAAGTATATTAATGCTAGCACCTAAGTCACACAAACAGTTGAGAAGATTAGAATTTCCAAAAGTACAAGGAATGACAACACTACTTGGTTTATCCAGTTTGGGTGGGATTTTCATCTAAATAACAACACTTCACTCTTCATTAAGGCTGTAACTAGAAAATTATTTCCAGGGTATTTTTGTTAGAAATTTTTTTTTATATTACAAGTAAGATGGGATTTGAATTAAGTCTTGGTTGAATGGAATGTTTAATTGAATTTTGGTAAGGAGACCAAGGAACTGAAGAATTTAATCCATGATGTTACATTATTGTTTCAAATTCTCATGGAAAGGGATGGGTGGGGAAAATTTTCTAAGGATAGTAGTGTAACGTCCCGGTTTTGGAAGCCACCCAGTGGTACCCCATACCCGGTTGGTCACATGGACTCAAGCGCATTTCCCTGGGCACCAGAGGCTTCCGAATAGTATGGATCTTTTTCCGTACGTTTCAAAGTTGATGAAAAAGTAAGGATGATCAATCCTATGTTTTTGTTCAACCTTATGTTTGAAGACTGTCATCAACCCTACGTTTGGAGGCCACGTCATCAACCATACGTTTGGTGTCGGAAAGTTTGAAAGACGATATTTTTTATGCAGCGGTCAGCAAGCTGATTATTGGGCAGATTTCAAGCCGGATTTAAAGTCGTTCTTAAAATACAACTTTGACTGATTCAATGTCGTTTTATCAGTGGATTTAATATCTAATTAAAAGGATCTTTTTATACCGAGTCTTAAGGGAAGTTACGACTTCTCTGTAAATTCAATTTTTTTAATATCGCGAATTAGATGGCGACTTTTATGGATTTAAATGTGCATGAGATATGCTCAGCTTTATTATATATGTTCTCTCTGAAACACTAGGTACATGCATGTATAGTGATCGATCTATTATTAAAAAGGTGGAAAACAGAGACTGTAAAAATTCATGTTGATCCACTGATTCAAAAAGGAGTGTCAAAGCTCTATTCAATTAAGAAGAAGGAACTCGATAGAAGATTCACTTGTTCTGCATCGAATATCTACTGTGGATCTACTACTGCTGAATTTTTGAACTATATCTGTATATCTACTTCAAATGGATCGACTCAGAATTGCTTTGTTTTGAAAATAAATATTTATAGAGACTACGATCCATCTGCTGTCAATTGCATTCTTTTGCAATTGTGAAGATCAACTGGAAAACATCTTTCTGAAATTCGTTTTATTCTTGAGTAAATAGATTCTCGGTCTAGGATGTGTTGGTCTGTGTTTGAACTAGAAGGCTTTGTTATCCTGAAGATTGTAAAGGTGTCAACTACCTATACTCAGTTCTGGACCGGTCTGTTGAAATGAGGACCAAATAGTGAAAATCACCAAGCTCGTGGAGTTGAGCGTTGGTAGAGTGGCCTAGGGGCCTTCTCTTCCCCAAACCATTATACATCTTTGTGTTCTTTTTTTCACTTATTCCGCTACATGATAAAATCTGATAAAGTATAGAGGACAGAACTCGTTCAATCAAAGAGTTACCGAAAAATTGCAAAAGACACCATTCACCCCACTCTTGCTTATAATCTCTAGATTCAGATCCAACAATTGGTATCAAAGGTGGAGCTTCTAATAGGGCCTTAGAAAACTAGAAGAATTTAATGATTATACAACAGAGTATCATGAATGATACAAGAGAAGGGATTTCAATGGTTGGAGAACCATATTTTAATGGATACAACTATGGTTGCTGGAAATCACGCATGATAATATATCTGAAAAAACTCAGATATAAAGTCTATTCAAAGATTCTGACTCCTTATAAAATTCCTGAAAATCATGAGACATGGAGTGCTACTACAAAGGTAGAGTGCGATATGAACATAAAGGATATGAATGCAATTATCTGCCATCTAAGACTAGATTAATTTAATAGAGTATCTCAATGCCCCACCACATATGATATGTGGAAAACAATAGCTGTAGCATATGAAGGAACAGATAATGTGAGACAAATGAGATATGCATCTGCCAAATTGAAATTTGATACTTTCAGAATGATTGAAGGTGAAAGCATTACCCAAATGAATGGTAGATTGACATAAATTGTCAATAATATAATAACTCTAGAAGAACCTATCATGCAGGCTAATCAAGCATTAAAAGTACTGAGGGTACTTCCTACTCGATGGAATGGTGTCTCTTCTGCAATCAGACAATCAACACCTGTCAAAGATCTAACCGTGGGAGAATTGATTGGTACACTGATGATAAATGAAGATGAAATGAAAGATGAGGCAAATGAAGAGAAGGTCTAAATCAAAAGAGAAGATACTTCCTTGAAGGTAACTTCACAACAAAATAATAGAAAGATGAAGAACAAAGAAGTCAAAGATAAATCAAAACGCTCCGACTCTTCTAACTCAGAAGAAGAACTGGTTCAGCTAGCCAAGAAAATTTAGAAAATTCTACAGCAAGAAAAGATGATTCAAAATATCTTTTAAGGAAGATAATAAGAAAGTAAGATGTTATGAATTCAAGAACATGGGGCATATCAGACCAGATTTCCCACAATTGAAGGATGTAAAGAAGATGAATTTCTTCAAAAGAAATAACTATGAGCAGAAAGACAAGAAAGATATGAAAGCCACTTGGAGTATATCTGAAGACTCCAGTAGCTCTCCTGAATCAAGCTCAGAGAAATAAGAAGTCAATATAAAAGAAAACATGTGTTTTATGGAAGAAACTGATGAGGTACACTCATATTGCTCCTCTGAATCAAATTCTGAATCAAGCTACACAAATGAAAAACTTGCATCCTACTACAATATGATTGAAGAAAGATATGAATCACTATTTAAGACACAGAAGTCACTAAAAAATAAACATAAATCCATTTCAGAAGAAAGAGATACAATGCTGAAAAAACATAAGGAATTAACTGATAAATACAATTCTATTAACACTAACCATATTTATTTTGAATCAAGAATAAGAATACTGCAGAATGAAGTAGAATCTTACAAATAGGCTGCATTGGTTTTTACAAAAGGAGAGAATTCATTAAATTAAATTCTTGGAATAACAATCATTAAAAAGGAGAGATTTGGAACTGGAAGTAATGGAGAAAAACCTAAGCTATATAAAAATTATTTTTTTCCATGATCGAAAAAGGATAATTGTATCTTTTGTGGGACAAAGGGACATATAGCTAAAAATTGTCTCTTAAGACAACCTCAAAATTTTGGTATTAAAAAGCCTATGTTTCAAAAGACATATGATTCAGCTAATTTTAAAAGAACAAATCAAATCTAGATACCCAGATCATTTCTAGCTAACACCCATGGACCCAAAAAAATATGGTTACCAAAGAAATTTGTTTGAATGTCTTTGCAGGTATTAGTCCACTAGAGAAGAAAAGATATATGGTACATGTACAGTGGATGCTCATGACATATGAGTGGAAACTCATTGAATTTTTCTTCACTCACTCAAAAGGAAGGAGGACTTGTCACATTTGGGGACAATTCCAAAGGAAAAATCATTGGCATTGGAACTGTTGGTGATCCAAAAAGAGTCTCAAACAATAAAGTACTTTATGTACAAGGATTAAAACACAATATGATAAGTATCTCTAAACTTTGTGATAATGTATATACTGTTGATTTTACTAACAATTGATATACTGTTTCTAACGATAAACTGTTTAAATTTAAATCACTATGAACTGAAAATGTCTATACTTTGGATTTAAATTCCTTGTGTAAACAATAAGTAAACTACATGACTTATAAAGTAAGTGAATCCTAGATCTGTAACAAGAGACTTGGACATTCCAATGTACATGTTTTACATTTGTTATCTAAGAAACATTTAGTTTCTGATTTACCTTGTCTCAAATTTGAATGTGATAGATTTTGTGATTCATGTCAACTTGGAAAGAAACACAAATCATCCTTCAAATATATTTATAAGGTTGCTACATCTAAAACTCTTGAACGTATTCCTATGATTTTTTTGGACCCTCAAGAGTATCAATCTTAGCTGGGAAATTATATGTATATGTTTTAGTTGATGAATATTCAAGATTTACATGGATTTTCTTTTTGAAATTTAAAAATGATGCTTTTACTTTATTTGAATGTTTTTAAAAATCTGTTCAAAATGAAAATGGTTTCAATATAATCTCATTGAGATGTTATCATGGTGGAGAATTTGAGAATCTAGAATTTAATTCCTTTTGCTCAAATATGGGTATTAAACATACCTTTTCTGCACCCAGAACACCTCAACAAAATGGGATTGTAGAAAGGAGAAATAGAACAACTCAAGAAATGTCTAGAACTATGTTAAATGAATATAACCTACCTATCTATTTCTGGAAAGAATCTATGAATATAGATTGATATATAATTAATAGAGTTTTAATTAGACCTATTTTGAAAAAGACACCCTATGAACTATGGAATAACAGAAAACCTAAAGTAAATTACTATAAAGTTCTTGGATGAAAGGTTTATATCTTGAACACCAAAGATATTCTTGGTAAGTTTAATCCAAAATCCGACGAAGGTATTTTCTTAGGATATTCTGCTCCCTCCAAATCTTATAGAGTTTATAAAAAGAAGTCAAGGATTATTGAAGAATCAGTTCATGTAAAATTTGATGAATCTGATCCCTTTGAGAAAAGGACAGAACAAATGGATGAACTTGACTCTAATGATAACATGAGACTTGAGAACTTAAAGAATGATTTTGAAAATGATATAAAATAAATTCAGTCCAGTTCAGAGAAACATGATACTGATGAACCTTTAAATATATTACCTAGACAGTCTATAACCCTAAAGAATCACCCTTTAGAAACTGTAATAGGTGACCTAGAAACTGGTGTTAAAACTAGAAGAAACATAGAAAACCTAGTGGAATTATCTTCATTCCTATCTCAAAAAGAACCCAACACTATAGAAGAATCTTTAGATGATCAAAGCTGGGTAATTTCAATTCAAGGTGAATTAAACTAGTTTAAAAGAATTGATGTTTGGGAATTAGTGGAAAGACCTAAGAATTATCCTATAATAGGAACCAAATGGGTCTTTAGAAATAAACAAGATGACCAAGGCACAATAACTAGAAATAAAGCAAGATTAGTAGCTAAAAATATAATGAAGAAGAAGGAATAAATTATTATGGGACTTTTGCACCTATAACTAGGTTAGAAGACATTAGAATCCTTTTAGCCTATGCATCTTATATGAATTCAAAATTATTTCATATGGATGTTAAATCTTCCTTTTTAAATGGTTATTAAACGGAGGAAGTTTATGTTGAGAAACCTCATAGTTTTTAAAACTCTCAAAAACCTGATTCTGTTTTTAAACATACTAAATCTCTGTATGCCTTTAAACAAGCACCTAGCTAATGGTACGAATGATTAAGTTATTTTGTTTTTAAAAATGATTTTACTATTGGAAGGGCAGAACCAACACTATTTAAGAAAACTGTGAAAAATAATGTTTTATTGGTTCAAATTTATGTTCATGATGTAATCATTGGATTAACTAAAAAAACTCTTTGTCATGAATTATCAAAATTAATGCAAGAAGAATTTGAAATGAGTATTATCGGAGAATTAAATTTATTTTTGGGTCTTCAAATCATTCAAAAAGATTTTGGAAATGTTTTAAATCAAATCAAATACATTACAGATTTACTTAAGAAATTTGGACTTGAAAATAGCAAGCCAATTACAACTCTTATGTGTAATAATATAAAACATGATTTGGATGAAACTGGGAAATCAGTTGACAACAAATTATATAGAGGTATGATTGGTAGTTTGTTATATCTTACTGCTAGCAGGCCAGATATAATGTATTTAGTATTTCTTTGTGCTAGATTTCAATAAAATCCTAAAGAATCTCATCTAACTGTTGTTAAAATAATTTTTAGATATTTAAAAGGAAATGTTTTTCAATCTATTATTTATCCTAAAACATCTGATTTCAAATTGATTTCATATTCAGATGCTGACTTTGGAAGTTGTAGATTAGATAGAAAAAGTAGATCAGGAACATGTCACTTTTTAGGAAAGTCTTTAGTATCATGGTCTATTAAGAAACAACTTTCAGTTGCCCTGTCAACAGCTGAGGCAGAATATGTTTCTGCTAGAATTTTCTGTTCACAAGTGTTGTGGATGAAAAACACTCTTATGGACTTTTGATTGAATTTTAATAATACTCATATTTTATGTGATAATACAAGTGCAATTAATATTTCCAAAAATCCTATTAGTCATTATATAAGTAAGAACATTGATATAAGGTGCAACTTTTTAAGAGATAATGTTATTAAAAAGGATATATTTTTAGAATTTATAAATACTAAAATTCAATTAGCATATATTTTTACTAAACCACTTCCCACAGCAAGGCTTGATTTTATTAAGGGGAAGCTAGGTTTATTTAATTTTATATAATTTTTATTTTTATTTACTTTCATTTATTTTTGTAACTTTTAGCTTGTATTTTTAATACTTTTTAAGATTTTTTTTCTTCGCCATATGAAAATTTTATTTGTTTTAAATATATATAATGATTAGTGATTACACAGGAATCAAGGCTGTCAGAGCCTTTTTGAATTCTATATTGTTTCACTTCTACCCAAACCCTTTCAAAATCCAAAAGTCACACTTCTTCTCCAAAACCCTAATCTTCGAACCTCTGAAACCCTAACCTTCAAACCATTAGAGATTCTCGTAGATATGGTAATAAATAAAAGAGCCAGTGAAGCCGTGCCAAGAAATGCCAAGATACAATGCTCCGAAGCATGAAAAATCATACAGGGCAAGGTAATCGATCTCGACTAGTAATTTCAAGAAAATCTACTGTTGAAGCTAGCACTGTCATTACAGAATCTTGAACAGATGTTCAACAGTGAAAATATGGAATTTCTGTATGAAGAAGAAATTAGATACATTTTCAAATCTTTACAGCTTAACCTAGGGGATACTGATGATAGTATGATGGCTAAGATAGAGGATAGGGATTTCTAAATCTAATCAGTAGAGATTGGTCAGATTATCAACTGCCCTCATGAGGGATTTTTTCATTTCGATTTAAAAAATATTGGATATTCTGTGCATAAATCTGAAGACATCATGTCTTTTATTTTTGGTTCTAAAACTATAAAGAAAATGTTTATCAAGGATTTGGAGCCTGATCAGAAAATTTTGGTCAAATTTATTCAGACTGGAATAACTCCAAGAATGGAAGAAATGGAAAAGATTTTTTACCCTAATATGTATATAATGTTTCTTCTATTAAGTGATATCAAGTTAAACTTCCCAAGGTACATGGTATAGTATCTCAATTACTGATGTCAAAGCGATGCCCAGATGAATTTATACCCTTTCGGTCTATTTATTTCTAAACTGCTTCATAATAAAGACATGGTGAGATTAGTGGATGCCCGAGTTAACTGTCATCACAATAATACGTTTAATGCTGGAACATTAAGGAAGGTTGGATATTTTTGGAGCATAATTAAAGGAAAACTTTTTCCAGTAGGAGCTAAGGAAGACTCAGAGAGTGCTCAGACTCAACCTGCTAAGTCCAAGTAGGGACAAGAAGAATCCAGAGCCAGCAATGTAGCAAGAAGGATTCGCTTTGAAGTGGAATATGTTGAGGAAGATGGAAGTCAAGAGGGACTTCAATCAAAAAGAAAGAGACCTGTTAATGAGGAAGTTACTTCCCCTGCTTTGGAAACAACAACATAAGCTTTATTTTCTTATACTTTTGTAAGAGAGGTTGTTGTTGATAATATCATGGAAGATGTTAGTGAAAGTACAACACCAATAGAGGGATCATGAGCTCAAGATGAATCTCAAAGGGAGAATCAGGAACGGATTGTAGTTGATGTTGAAGTTGCACTTCAACAGGAAAAAGAGACGGAGGTAGTGCCTGGTGAAGAAGTGGCCATACCTCAGGAAGCTACTAAATATATTGTTCTTGAAAACCGAGTGGAAGGCCTAGATGCTGATGTTTGTGGTGAGCATGCTTCTAGAGCTCACACAGAGGTAACTCAAGATGATTTTTCTGTGGAGGAGTTTGAAAACTCTAAGGAAAATTTTGTAGACCAACCTTCTCAGGACAGAGAAAAAAAAATCTGATACTGGATCATTACCTTTGGTACTACTACATCAGTTAGAGCATGTGAATATGAATCAAGCATAGGGTGCATCTGATTCAAGGAAATAAGAAATTGAAGAACTATACAGAAAATTATCTCAGTTGGAATATGAGAATGTCATTCTATGAAATGCCTTAGACTTAGAACATTTGAAATTTCAAAATATGAAGGAGTTTAAAGTATCATGGAAGGAAGTTGAAATGTTTAAAGATGATATGCTGACTGTAGTTGCACAATTGAAATCTGAAATGGTTATGAAGTCAGATTTTTCAGATCTGAATTCGTTTATGGAGAACCAATTTGCATCAGTTGCAAATAATTCTGTTAGTGGATCAGGTACTTCACCTGATTTAATCAGAAGGTTACAAGTTATCACAACTATGATGAGCAACATGAATGATAAGTTATAATATCTTCAATGTAACTGTGCTCCTTTATCAGCGTTGCTGGAAAATCAGAAGTTTTTAGTGGATCAACTGACATCTAGTGAGCCATCGGTGAGAACCCTCTTAAATCAGTTATCAGAGGATCTAATAGTGTTTGTCGAAAAAGAGGAAAGGATGCATGAGTTTTTCAGAGCCAATTAAATCGAGGATATTCATATGACTCAAAATAACATATAGATCATTATCAAACATGGATATGTGATTATAAAGTGACTTCGGGAACAGTTTACAGAAATCAATTCTGCAATCTAGATGAGATAGAACCTGTTTCCTATCTTATCCAAACCTTGATTCCTATGTATATCATTGTCATGTATATACTGCTGTTTTTGAATGAAAATATCCTTCATTTTTTATTTGTTTCTTTCTATATTTGTTTTACTGACTTTGTTTTTGATATGCCAGTACTCCAGATTTAATTATTGATAAACAGTTAATAATAAGCATTTACCTACAGTTCAATGACACATTAAATATGTTAAAATCCATGATTTTTCATTCTATTTGATATCACAAAAGGGGGAGAATTTGGTTAAACATCAACATTTTATTTAGGGGGAGAATTAGAGGAGAAATTCGGATAACCACAACATTTTATTTTACAAAATTTTATTTCAACAGTTTTCTGTATATTTATTGTTTATTATAATGGTTATTCAGAAGGAGAAATTTTTCTAAAATTAAATATTGTTTCATCCTCTCAAAATTATAAAACTTTATGTAACTAATTTTGAAATTCAATTTATTTTAAATAATTTTATTATCTTATGGGTTTTGTGATCATCAAAAAGGGGGAGATTGTTGAGAAAAGTATTGTTTTCAACAATACATATTAATGTTATTTAAAGGGGGAGATTATTGAAAATATTACTCTATCTCTTTATGATAATTTTGATGCTCACAAATACCCGTAGTTGCTTTCTAATTATTTTATTTAGTATTTTTCAGGAATTGATAAATTTATTTTACTCTTGAAATAACGAGAATTTATTACTTATTCGGAATCTGCTTTAAGCGTGTTCTGGAACAACTGTTCATACCCTACGTGGATAAACGTAGCATAAGGATGAAAAGAGTGTATACTTTTTGAGATAAGAGAAAAGTGTGGTTAAACAACCATACGTTTTCAGAGAAGTATGGAAGAAGAACCTTACGTTAGGAAGGAACAATATGTTTTGGTTATCAGAAAAGCATGGAAGGAGAACCGTACGTAAATACCAAATGTTATGTTTATTTCTCAAAAGTATGGTTCGTCAACCATAAATTTGTAAACAACCATATGTTCTTGGAAAAGTATGGATCAAGTAAAAGTATGGATCTTTTGCCATACATTTGAGAGTTGAAGAAAAAATAGGGATGATCAACCCTACATTTTTCTTCAACCTTACGTTTGAAGACTATGTCATCAACCCTATATTTGAAGGCCACGTCATCAACCTTACGTTTGGCATTAGAAAGTTTTTAAGACGATATTTTTTATGCAGCGGTCAGCAAGCTGATTATTGGGTGGATTTCATGCCGGATTTAATGTCGTTTCTAAAATAAGACTTTGACTGATTCAAAGTCGTTTTATCAATGGATCTACCATTGTATTATAAGGATCTTTTTATGCCGAGTCTTAAAAGATGTTACGACTTCTCTGTAAATTCAAATTTTTGAATATCGCGAATCAGAAGGTGAATTTTATGGATCTAAATGTAAAGGAGATATTATCAGCTTTATTATATATGTTTTCTTTGAAACACCAGGTACATGCGTGTAAGGTGGTCAATCTATTAATAAAAAGGTTGAAAAAAGAGACTGCAAAAATTCACGTTGATCCGCCGATTCAAAAAGGAGTGTCAAAGCTCTGTTCAATTAAGAAGAAGGAAATCAATAGATGGTTCACTTGTTCTGCATCAAATATCTACTGTGGATCTACTACTGCTGAGTTTGTGAACTATATCTCTATATCTACTGCAACCAGATCGACTCATGAATTGTTTTTTTTTTGAAAATCAATATTTCTAGAGACTACGATCCATCTGATGTCAATTGCATTCTGTTGCAATTGTGAAGATCAACTGGAAAACTTCTTTCTGAAATTATTTTTATTCTTGAGTTACCAGCTTCTTGTTCTATGCTATGTTGGTTCGTGTTTGAACTAGATGGCTTTGTTATCCTGATGATTGTAATGGTGTCAACTGCCTATACTCAGTTGTGGACCTGTCTGTTGAAATGAGGACCAGATAGCGAAAATCACCAAGCTCGTGGAGTTGAGCATTGGTGGAGTGGACTAAGGGACTTCTGTTCCCCAAACTACTATACATATTTGTGTTCTTGTTTTTACTTATTCCGCTACATGATAAAATATGATAAATTATAAAGGACAGAAGTCGTTCAATCAAAGAGTTACCGAAAAATTGCAAAAGACACAATTCACCCATCTATTGTGTATAATCTGTAGATTCAGATCCAACAGAAAAAACTTCCCTACCCTAACTAGAAAGTCATATATCCTACCCATAGGATGGGTAAAAGATCTATCAGCTAATTGTAATATGACTATGGTGGGTTGAATATCACCCAACCTCAACTGTCGAAATAGTGAGTATGGAAGTAGATTAATGCTATCACCTAAGTCACCCAAACAGTTGAGAAGATCAGAATTTCCAAAATTTCAAGGAATGAAAATGCTACCTGGTTTATTCAGTTTGGGTGGGATTTTCATTTAAATCACAATACTACACTGTTCATTAAGGATGAAACTAGAAAAATCTTCCAGGGTATTTTTGTTAGACACAATTTTTTTAAGAGATTACAAGTAAGATGTGATTTGAATTAAGTCTTGGTTGAATGGAATGTTTAATTGAAGTTTGGTAAGGAGACAAAGGAATTAAAGAATTTAATCCCTGATGTTACATTTTTGTTTCAACTTCTCATGGAAAGGGATGGGTGGGGAAAATTTTCAAAGGATAGTAGTGTAACATCCCGGTTTCGGAATCCACCTATGGCACCCCATACCATGTTGGTCACATGGACTCAAGCGCATTTCCCTGAGCACCAGAGGCTTCCGAATAGTAGAAAAAGCCTTGGGTGTGATTGTTGGGAAACTATGCCCTCATTGGAAGTGTAACACAGTGGAGGAAAAACAATAGCAATAGCGGGAGTAGTAACAATCTATTTAAAAGTAAAAGCGGAAGACCAGAGAATAATAAATTGGACCATAAACATATATGTATTTATGAATGATGCATGCTAAATACGTCTAAGAAAGAAGTCAAAAAAGTCAAGATTATAGAATACAACAATACTAAACCAAATATAAATGAATTCATGTAAACAAATCCTCAGCATAGAAAGTCATAGCTTGGTCTCATTCTCTTGATCTCCATAGTCAATCGAGAACATGAAGTTGAAAGGTGCTTTCCCTTATCTATACCTGTGGCAATATAATCTGTTTGGGTCCAAAAGCATGACCCAAACATGGTTTCAGACTAAATCCCAATAGTCAAACACCCAATGTTATGGGCCTAATAGTCAGGGAATATATATAGAAGGTAATAATCAAAGATGCAGTGAACAAGAATGTACTCAGGAACAAACAGTTCCACTTATAAAATAAGCAGCTATGAAATCATGGTAACCCCCTAGAAAATACATGTATCCTATCCCCTCTGATTTTGTTATATAAATATATAAAGACTCTTTGAGGAAGCACTCACAGTCGATTCCCCTTATAGTCAAAAGTAATTTAAAGACCCTCTCAGGAAGCTCACATGGTCAATTCCCCTTATATTCTAAGTAGTCAAGGACTTTCAAAGAATGTTCACACAATCAATTCCCCTTATAGCCCCAAATGGTCATAGACTCTCTGAGGAAGCTCACTCGGTCAATTCACCTTATAGCTCAAAGTGGTTCAACACTCTCTGAGAAAGCTCACTCGGTCAATTCCCCTTATAGACCAAAGTGGTTCAAGACTATCTGAGGAAGCTCACTAGGTCCATTCCCCTTATACCCTAAGGTGATCAAAGACTCTCTAAGGAAGCTCACTCAGTAAATTTATTTGTAGTATACTACATCAGGTTCTCATGGCCCTATTTAAATCAAATGAGCATTGCAATGAAATACGGGCAAATTAAACCTACCAAACTACTTGGATAATCAATCTACCTCATATCAAGCATGTCAGATAAAAATAATCAATCCAAACTATAGTGCTAGGCATTGGAAGAACATCAAGGAATCCTATCATGATAAACAGGACCAAACACTCCTAAACCAAGCATGCACATGCCAACACATCCAAAGCATAGAAAAAAACCCTATTCATATCAAATTAATTTCTACACCGGTTTACATGCATGGTAGGTAATTAACATGGCTATAACGGAAAATACACAATACCCCATTCATGGGTATTGAGAAACCTTGCACATATTACTCAAATAATTTCAAAGGAAAGGCACAAACCACCTACCTCGGTTTTGTAGGAATGATATACGTGAACCTCGAGGTTTAAATAACCCTAGAATGCTGAATATCTACAAAAACATCTAAAACGTTCAATAGAGGATAACTTGAGAGAGAGGAGAAATCATGAAACGAAGCTCAAACAAAAGAGAGAGCTTACTCAGGCAATCCCAACACAATCGATGGCAGTCGAATCGAAGTTTGGATTCTATGTTGGAGGATCAGAGGAATATCGCAGCCGTATTGGTGCTCTCGGCCAAACAAAGCCTATAAGAAGGTGTTTCTGGCCATTAAACGTGACCCCGGTGCGTTTAATGGAATCAAAATACATGACACGTACTTTTAAAGTACATAGCTTATACTTTCAATTTCAGTACACCACATTAGGAAGCCTCTAAGTTACTTCACATGGGCATGTGTGTGCCCACTACATGGCCATCACACGACTACTCGGGCGAGCATAGTATATGGAATCTACTCATAAAGTACACAGTGTGTACTTTTGAAATTTCCATATATTCCCTTTTTTATCAAAAATGACTAGAAAAGAAAAAAATACCTAAAAAAAAGTTTTGAGTTCTTACAAATATCCCCCCTTAAATAAATTAGTCCTTGAATTTTTCTAGAACAGCTTAGAAGAAGACACCTCGAACAACTCTGGCCACTGTGCTCGTACATCGGCCTCCATCTCCCAAGTCTCGTCCTGTACACGCCCGTGCTACCATAGCACCCATAACAGAGGAACATACTGACCACAGAGAACCTTTGTAATATGATAAACAATCCAGATAGGATGCTCCTCAAATGTCAAATCCACTTTGAGCTCAACCTCCTTATGTTGAAAGACACGAGATGGGTGTGAAAAGTAACGTCGGAGCTGTGAAATGTGAAAAAAATCGTGCATATTTCGTTACCTTTTAGGTAACTGCAACGGATAGGCAACCAGCCATAATCTCTCCACAACCTCAAACAACCCCGATGTACCTCGGTGAATTCTTACCCTATCTCCTAATTCATCTATGCCCCAACCTTGATGTGACACACAGGAAAACAAGATCCCTGACCATGAAGTCCAGAGGTCGTCTCCGCTGATCAGCATAAGATTTCTTTCGAGACTGTGCAACATCCATCCTCTTCCGAATCAACTCTATCAACTCTGTGGTCTCCTGAACGAGAAAAGTTCCTAGTAAGGCTACATCTCTGGCCTCCATCCAACAGAAGGATGATCAACATGGCCTACCGTATAAAGCCTCATAAGGTGCCATCTGAATAATTGGTTGAAAACTATTTTTGTAGGAAAACTCCACAAGTGGTATGTGCTTCTCCAAAAAACATCCAAAATCTAGGATGTATGCTTAGAGAATGTCCTCAAGCACCCGAATCATATGCTAAGATGGTTTATCTATCTGGGGTTGGAAAGATGCACTCAAAAGTACCTACGAACCCAAAGCCTTCTGAAGCCCCTGCCAGACCCGAGAAGTAAAACGGGCATCCCTGTCTGAAACAATGGAGTTTGGAACACCATTCAGACATTCAATCTCACAAATGTACACCTATTCCAGATCATCAACACTAAAGGTATCCTTGATCGGTAAGGATTGGGAAACATTCGCAAGTCTATCAATGACAACCCAAACTGCATTATTCCCTCGATGAATCATCGGTAAACTTGTCACAAAATCTATCGTGACATCATTCCACTTCCACTCGGCAATGGGTAATTGCTGAAAATGCCCTACTAGCAGCTAATTCTCCACCTTATTCAAATAATGGTGGAAATCCTCATGAAAAAACCAGGAACATCACTCTTCATACCTTTCCACCAATACTGACAGTGTAGATCATGATACATTTTGGTGACACTAGGATGAACTACACAAAATGAGGAATGAAAGTCTTACATTATCTCCACGCGTATGTCTACTGGAACACATAAGTTCCACTAGAATCAAAAGATCTCATCCTTGTCTATTGTCCATCCAGGAATTGGGTCCTCTCATGACATGATCTCCTATAGTACTAGGCCTTCATAATGTGATAGCTGCCTCATTCGAACACGATCAAGAAGAGTAGAGGTGACAACCGTAGAAGAATGAAACATCTGCCCTTGTCTATCATGCACCTCCAAATGTATATCAGATAATAGGGCCAAAAGCTTCCACTCACAACTAGCCTCCTGAACTTCCTATACCTGGGTCCTCCTATATAGCACATCAGCCACTATGTTTCCCTTTACAGGTGTATAGGAAAGCACAAAGTCAAAAGACTGAAGGTACTCAACCCGCCTTCACTGCCTAAAATTCAAGTCATGATGTGTGAATGTGTACTTGAGACTTTTGGGGTTGGTGAAAACCTCAAAATGATCTCCTAACAGATAATGTCTCCAACAGCGTAAACCATGACCAAATACTACAAACTCGAAATCGCGAGTCAGGTAATTCCTCTCTTGTGGTGTCAACTGCTGAGACCCGTACACAACGAATCCTTCTCCCTGTATAAGTACAACTCTTAGCCCGATACCGGATGCATGAAAGTAAACAATATAGATCTTGACCGGCTCTGTAAATACTAGTAATGGTGCTGAATTCAATCTCCCTTTCAGCTCCTGAAAGGCTGACACACAAGAATATGACCACAAGAACTTTGCACCCTTCTTAGCCAAACCCGCGAGTGGTGTTGCTATGCGTGAAAAAACATGTATGAAGCGTCTATAGAATCTTTCTAGCCACAGAAAACTCCACACCTAAAAGACGTTCATTGGCTCCTCTTAGGAGACTATTTCTCTCACTTTCTCTGGGTATACTAATACTCCTATCTCTGAGATAATTTGACACAAGGAGCGAATCTGATCCATCTATAAGTGGCATTTAGAGAGCTTAGCATATAACTGATGCTCTCTCAGTGAACACAAAATGATCAAAATATGGGTAGCATGGTGTTGTCGAGTGTGATAGTACACCATGATATCGTCCATGAAGACCACCATGAAAGAATCCAAGTATGGATGGAGCACTCAGTTCATCAATGCCATGGAATCTATCCGTGAATTAGTAAGACTGAACGACATAACCAAATACTCCTATAGACTAAACCTGCTCCGAAATGCTGGGAGATTTATATCTGATGGTCTAACACACAACTGATGGTAACTGGATCTCAGGTAAATCTTCGAGAACACCCAGGATCATTGAAGCTAATCAAATAGATCATCAATCATAGGCAAGGGATATCAGTTCTTGACCATACATCGGATCAACTTCTGATTTTCCACACAAATCCTGAGGGTATCGGTCTACCTTCTTTTCAAACAGGATAGGAAAACCCAGAGAAATACTAGGTCGGATGAAACCCTTTGCCTACAACTCCTCCAACTATTTCTTGAGATCCTACAAATCTTTTGTAGCAATCGTATAAGGAGAACTTGATACTGGTGCCACTTGTGGAACGAGCTCAATAGAAAAGACCACCTATCACTCGAGAGGCAACCCTGAAAATTCCTCTGGAAAGACATCCATGTGACGATCCACTATGGGAGGAAATTATAACTGTGAATTCCCCTATACATCAAGGTATAGATGAGCAATCATGGCTATAACTCCTCCAAGCCCACGATGCATGGGTCCTTCTCTTTTCTCCTGGACACCCCACTCACCCCTATGAAGAAACGATCCACCCTATAGTGATGTGAAACTCACCCTGCAGTGATAATAGTTGAAGAATGCCTAGAAGTGAACTAACTAGTCCATCCTAAGAATGAAATCCTAACCTATCATCTCTATGACATAGAGGTCACATAAAACGATACACCCACCAACCTCTAGAGGGAACTCCCTACACTAACATACACTAGTCATTCTCGTCCCCAACGGCGTGTCTAGTGTCAAGATATCAGTAGAAGAAATGATGAAGAGACCATGTTTCTATATAACAGTAATAGATATAAAGCTATGTGAAGCCCCTATATCAAAAAGTTAATAAGTTAAAACTGAGGCCACTAAGATCCTACGTCGAAAAGGAGAGGGTTTGGGATCCTTCTCCTGCTAGTTTTGCTCCACTACAAATGTTTGGCCTGCACCGTAGTCCTATGACCCTGCCTGACCATTATGAGCTGATCCACCCTGGTATTGCGGAAAGAACGGCGACCGAATGCCATGACCACAACCTCCACCTCATCCTGAACGTCCAGAAGACCTCCAGTTCCTAGACTGGTGGGAAAATGGTGTCACTCCCCTTGAATGAGGAGTCATTGAAGAACCCCTTTCACCTGTTGTTGTTGAGAAGGTATAATAGAAATGCTGAAGGTGACCCGTATTTCCGCAAGATCCACACTCCACTGGTTGTCTAGGGAAATTTGGCCTCATATTCTAGCTCTTTCCTCACTAGTAGCACACCACCTAGCTACAAAAAAATGCATCCCGCCTACTCTGATCTCCATGTGTAGTCTCCCAGCGGCACTTCTTGCTATCAGCAGAAGGAATAAAAACTATGGATGCCAAACCACCCTGGCTCACAGCTCCAGAATCCATTATATTATGCTCTTTGATCAGAGCATGTTTTAATATAGAAGATATCAACGTCAACCTAAACATTTTCACTTGAGATCAGATATCCTGCCTGAGACCATCCTTAAACATCCGTGAAAGGAACAACCCATATCCCCCTAGAAAGGGTGTAAAGTTCTATAGCTCGGGGAAGCAAGAGGAACACACTATAATAGAAAGAGTACCCCTCTCCAGACTCAAGAAATCTCGGGCTTGATTGGCCCTCAAGGTCTCTGGATAGAATGAATCATATAAGATTCTTTGAAACTCATCCCAAGACATATTCAGTTGGAATCCCGCCTATGATACCACATACCACCACCTCTTGGAGGAGTCTCGCAGTATGTACGTAGCAAGATTCACCCTCCTCTATGGAGATATCTCTAGATTCTTGAAGATATTCATCATGGCTTCTACCCATGACTCTCCATCCTGGGGTCCTCTATCCCCTAAGAATGTGGGAGGACTCTACTGCGGAAAGACCCGTGTTAATTTTGACATCGACAGGGTAGGAGACACTGCTCCCTGAAAGATCTACAACATCCTAATGAAACCTTCTCTGAACATTGCATCAGCACCTATGTTAGAAAAAATAGCTAGTTCCAAGGATGGAACAACTGGAGGATCCACTGGAAGTCCCTAATCATCAATGTCGGGTGTCTTATCAGCACCTGGAAACTGGCGTACAACTGGGGGAAGTTTCAGTGGCATGGCTCTTCAAGGTCAAGTACACACCATAGAAAAAATTTATCAAGGAATGAATGTAAGAATCCAATGAAGGGAACATGAGAAATAAAGAATTCATGTTTTACAAAACATAGACACAGATCGTGTATGTCCACTACATGACGTGTACTGGAAACCTTTTTCCCTTCCCGAGTTCCCTTATATGGATTAACCACATGGTTTCTCCTAGAAAAAGACTTCATGGTATGATTGTTCCAGACACGGCGTGTACTAGATGAACATCACCAACCTGTTTTGTTAGTTACATGGCCGGTTACACGGGTCATAATAAACGACATGTTTCAGATGGACATGGTTTGTACATAGAGGATTTCACTAACCCGTGTTTTTAATTACACGACTGGACTCAAGAATCACACTACATGGGGTGTGAAAGACTGACACTGTGTGTAAAACCTATGATTTTATCCCTCTATGTTGTTAGTCACATGGGTGAACATAGGTCCTAGACACATGGCGTGTATATCTGATACATGACATGTTCAAATGCGAATTTCGTTATCTCGTGTCTCTTTCCACATGGCCTATGACATGTTTAGAGACAACATGGAGTGTACGTATGGTACCTAGCATGTACTTAAGTAAAAATATTTCTTCCGAAATAGAAGAACACATGGCATGTAGTCAAAACTACACGGCGTGTGTTCATGGTTTTTCCAGACAGTAAGCCTCAAGAACTACTTCGTAGCCCAGAAAAACACTGAAACAGTCCCTTAAGTGACAAATTCCAATTCGTGAGGGCCATACTCCCCACGAATCAAAGCATGAAATCTTATATATGTTATAACATGGAATACAAGGCAATGCTCCACCAAATTCTGGTCTATGAGGGACCATAAAACCTCTAGAACCAATGTTTGGCATTTATTCAAATGAAACCTTACACAAACAATACCCTATCAAACAATAGGTATTTTTTATCAAGGCATCTATCACATCAGTATGAACACTCTACACAACATCTATCACAACAACATGCAATTTCTAATCCATCCTAGATGGATTGGAAAGAATGCATGACATGTGATTTATAGAAAGTGCCTATATGATGCATGAGATGGCATAACCTCGTCTCATCAGGTTGCGATAGAAATAGAACATCAATCACATTAATGGAAACAACAAAAAATAATTGAATCACACAACGGTGAAACTAAAATCAGCCGTAAATTTTCAGAAACAGAAAAATTGCATTAAACAATGTAGATTGTCTTTTCCTTGTACACAGGTTAGCTATTCCCGAGAACAACTTATTACCATGTACATATTCCAGCCTATCCCTGGCTAAAGGCTCCAATTATTTAGTCAAGAGAAATGAATTCCTCTAATACCACTTTGTAACGTCCCAGTTTTGGAAGCCACCCAGAGGTACGCCGTACCTAGTTGGTCACATGGCCTCAAGCACATTTCCTTGAATGACAGAGGCTGGAAACTAGCAACGACGGCCTTGGGTGTGATAGTGGGAAAACTATGCCCTCATTGGAAGAGTTACATAGTGGAAGAAAAAAAATAGCAATAGAGGAAGTAGTAATAATCCACACAAAAGTAATGGTGGAGGAACCGAGAATAATAAACTGGAGCACAGACATATATATATATATATATATATGAATGATGGACGATACATATGTTAAGGAAAGAATCTAAACAAGTCACAATGATACAATACAATAGTACTAAACCAAATACAAAAGAAAGAAAGTAAACAACTCCTTAGTATTGCAAGCCAAGGCTTGGTCCCATTCTCTCTAGCTCAACAGTAAATCAAGAACCTTAAGTAGAACATCACATTCCCTTATCTATACCTGAAACAATAATATCTGTTTTGGCCCAAAATCATGAACCATATTGGTTGTGAGACTAAATACCAGTAGGCAACCACCCAAATAATTGTTCCTAATAGTCATTGAATATATATGGAAGGAAATAATTGATGATGGAGTGAACAAGAATGTACTCAGAAATAAACAATTCCACATATCAAATACGTAGATAATCATTCAACGCACCCCTGTAGAAAGTACACGTAGCCTATCCTCTCTGGTTCAGTCATATGAATATTTAATTAATCTCTAAGGAAACACTCATAGTCGATTCCCCTTATATTCAAAACTAATTTGAAAAATCTCTGAGGAATCTCACATGGTCAATTCCCCTTATAGTCTATGTAGTCAAGGACTCCCTAAGGAAGATCACACAATCAATTTACTTTTATAGTCCCAAGTGGTCATAGACTCTCTAAAGAAGCTCACTCAGTCAATTCCCCTTATAGCCTAAAGTGGTTCAAGACTCTATCAGGAATCTCACTCGGGCATGTCCCCTTATAGCCCAATGTGGTTCAAGACTCATTGAGGAATCTCACTCATTCAATTACCCTTATATCCTAAAGTGCTCAAAGACTCTTTGAGGAAGCTCACTTGGTAAATTACCCTTAAAGTCTACTACACTAGGTTCTCACAGCCCCATGTAAATAAAATGAGCACAGAAAATCAATACAGCCAAAGTAAACCTATATAACTACTTGTCTAATCAATATACATCATATCAAGCATGTCAGAAAAAATTAATCAATCCATCCTACAGTTATAAGCATGGAAGGAACATCAACGAATCCTAACAGGCTAAACAAGGCCAAACGGTGGTAAACAGAGCATATACAGGGAAACACATCCAAAACGAAGAAAAATACCCTATTCATATTCAATTAACCTCTAGACAAGAGTACATGCTTAGCAGGCAATCAATAATGGTAAAATTGTAGACACACAATACCTTGTTCAAGGGTATTGGGCATAATTGCACATATTACTCAAATACTTTCAATGGAAAGGCACAAACCACCTACCGTGGTGTTGAATGAATGATATACGTGAACCTCGAAACCTCAATCACCCTAGGACACCTAATATCTACCAAAACGTCTAAATTTTCAATATGAGGATAATTTGAGAAAGAGGTGGAATCATGAAGCGAAGCCCCGAAAAAAGAAAGAGCTTACCGAGGCGATCCCAACACAATCACCAGTGGTCAAATCGGAGTTCGGATGCTCGGTCAGAGGTTCGGCGGAAGATCATGGTCGTACAGGAGCTCTCGACCAAACGGAACCTAGAAGAAGGTGTTTCTTGCTAGTATACGCGACCCCGATGTGATTAATGAAAAAAAGAAAATACACGGCGTGTACTTTTCATTTCCGTACTCCGCTTTAGGCCACCTCCAAGTCTCCCCCACATGGCCGTGAGTGTGGCCACTACACAACCAGCACACAACTACCCATGGTAACTTAGTACATGGCATGTACTCATAAAGTACACGATGTGTACTTTTGAAATTTCCAAAAATTCCTTTTTTTCTAAAAAATGATAAGAAAAGGATAACATACCTGAAAAAAAGGTCCAGGTTCTTACAAGTAAGTATACCCCTATCATATTCCTCAACTTTTTATTTTACTTTATTCTATTAATTTTTAGAGGAGTTTTTATCTTCTGCTTCAGGTAACAAATTCAGATTTCCATCATTTTTGGGAAATTTCTGTGAATTTCCAGCATGCAAATTATGCAGATTTTTGTTACCCAAATGAAGAAAATTTTTATTTTGGACATTTTCAAGGTATTTTCCCCAATAGTTTGAGTATTCATCCAACTTTTGGTTAAAAAAACCATGGAATTCTCTCTATGGTTAAGCTTTGTGGTTCTAGAAAGTCTCCATTTTTTCCTTGATGAAAAATCTCTAGCATGGTTGCCAAATTTTGTTTCCATATTCTTCATTCTAACATCAGTTTTCCTTTTATTTGATTCATAATTTTTTTTTTTGTTTGGTTATATGATTCATGTATCATTCCTCTTGAGAGTTAATTTTGATCAATATTAGATCTATCTTACATGACATTTGATTATCATTATATCCTTGTTCATTTTAAGAGTTGCCCATTTGTTGATTTTGAATGATTAGTCTTGGTTGGTTAGAGTAATTAGGGGTAGTGGATTGGTTAATTAATCCTTGATATTTCCAGGACATATTTGGGTAGTTACTATATCCATGGTTGTAATTATTTTAAAAAGGATCTTCTTTAGGAGGCACACTAGGACCATAGTTAACAACGTATTAATTCTCATGTTGTTGGGATGGCATATCAAAATTAGGACAGAAGTTTTCAGTATGCCAAAACATACCACAATGGACACATTGTTCTCCTAAAGGCTGGTTGGCATTTTAGCAGCCATGTTGATTAACAGTATGTTTTGAATTCTAGATCATTATGGACTGAAGTTCGTTTGTGATTTCAACAAGAAGAGCTAGTGTTTCATTGATTGAACCAGTGTTTCAATTAACATTTCTATTGACTGTTTTCATTCGTGAATTTTTATGTTGTGAATTCAGTTCAAGACTTTTAGAAAAATTTCTCAAATCATTATCAGTCGTGTCAGTGTAGTTACCCCCAGCAGCTTGGTCAACTAGATTCTGACCAGAGGAGGACAACCCGTTATAAAAGGTATCCATGAGAAGGTGATATGAGAGGTGATGGTGGGGACACTACCTAAGAGAATCCTTGAATCTATACCAATATTCACGAAAATCCTCTCCATCCACTTGATAAAAAATAGTTATTTTATTTCTATGTTAACTTTTATGTATTTGGGGATAAAATTCCATAATGAAAAAATTGTACACTTAATCCCAGTTTCCAAATATTGTCTCATATAGACTTAGAAACCTATTCCTACCATTCCCTTTAAGGATAAAGGGAAAGAATCTCAATATTATCTCATTTTATATGATTCCTAGAAGAGGTATTTGTTTCATTGTATTATCAAAATCTATAATGAAGGAAATATAGTCCTCATTAGATAGTATATTAAATGTTGGTAGAAATGAAATGTGTGACTGTTTATGTTCATAATTTCTAGCTCAAGGACTAGTATAGAAGAATATGGATTTCTTGAAACATGAGGGAGTTGTAATTCCATCATCTTAGGCCTTTCATTTTATTCTATGTGTTTGGGATGATTTTTAATGTTATTATCAGGAACTCCAATATCTATGTTTTCCATTTCAGTTTTGATCTTCTGACTTAGAGTAGTTAAAAATCTATCTAATTCAAGGATAAAAGGCTCTAATCTAACACCAGATGTTTTTGTGAACAGGAAAACAATAAAAAACGGTATTCAAGAGTAAATAAAATAGTAAAAATTCTGCAAGGAAGGAATCACTTTTTTATAGTTTTTAATTTTTCAATTTTTTAAATTTTTTTTACATATGTGATTTTTTTTTCAGTTTTATGTTTTTTAGAATCAATGGCTTGTGAATTTCATGAAAACATATCCAAAAATTGTCCTAAACCATTTTTCATGTTGTTTAAAGTTTAAATTTTACATTCCTACTAACTACAATAAATGTGGAAAGTAGGGTCGAACCCACAAAGAAGTAAAATTTGACGACTATTATTTTAAAAAAATTCAACAACTCCCCTTTTGTCAGCAGTGGAGTGGATTCTCTGTTTTTACTTTTTATATTTTTATAATTTTGTTTATTAAATTAGGAAAGTAACACTAGTTTTTTAATGGTTCTGATCTAGACTAGGATGAAATAGTGAACAAATTAAGACCAATGAACAACGGAAATATAGAGTGCTGGAAAATGAAATGTCAATGAAAACACTTGGGGAAAACATCCATTCTACTAGTTTTAAAGGTATTCTGATCCATATAAAGGTTTTTGTAGAGTAACTCCTTAAAAATAGTGAATCGCATTCCTTGATAGAAGTTAAGTCACACAAGCCAATCAATTTAAGAGTTCACCACTCCAAAATTAATCAACTGTGAACCGTTTGAAAAAATGACAACCAGACAAAATCGTTGTAAGACATGAAGTCTTTTGAATTTATTATCTTCTAAAATGTGTTTCAAAAATAAATCTCTCCAACTGACTGTGGTATTATAAATAATGTTTTAGTGGTACTATGAGATTGAATGAATTCAGAACTGATCCCACAGATCAATACTGAGATCATCAAAATGATAAAGTGAAAATAAAATTAAAGGATAACTATCTGAACATCAATTTTCCTTGAACTACATGACTTATGATAACATTATCTCTATTATCAATGCAATACCTAATAACATAATAGAATAGAGTAAAAAATGTTCAGTAAAGAGGGAAGAATTACTCCTCAAATGATGTGCTCTTCCAACCAGATCTCTCTGATCTGATGAGAGTGAAGCTCTCGAATATCCAATGGCCCTCTCCTAAAATGTTTTTCTGTTCAATGTTCTTCTTGATCTGATTTTTAATCCACTGTCATCTATTGCATGTCACATATTTTTTTTCACTGACTCAAAATGTCCTTCGATTTTGCACTACACACATACATTATTTTTTTGCTGGCACATCGTACTAGTTTTCCCCTTGTAACTAACTCCGGGTGAGTTAGTTGTGTGAACGTAGATGACTTTTAAGATCTTGGTGTGAAACTGAAAGGTAAAAAAACAACATGTTTAAATCATGAAGGTAATAAATAATTATAATTTAAGAAAATAGTTTATTAATTTTTTTAAAAATAATTAATAAACCTATAAATAAAGTTATTAAATAAATTATTTAACTAGTATTACTAATAACTAGTAATTATATTTTAATTAATTATAATGAAATAAAATTTATTATTGAAATAGTTATTATTTAATTATAAAGGATAAATCATGATAATTTACGTTTTATAAGTTGATCGAATTTGTTAATAATAGAGTTATTATTATTATTATTAAAAATAAAAAGTTTTATTAATTTTTAATTTTAATGTAAAATTTTTTAAAAGTTATTTTTTTATTATTGAACATTAATAAAGTAAATTATAAATAGTATGTTTATTTTTACATTGAAAATTCACATTATTAACATTTTAAATTAACTAGTTTAGTTTGTTTATAATTTAATTTATAACTTATTATTAGTAATTTCTTTTATTATCAATTTGTATTATTAAGTAATTATTGACATGTAATATTAAATTATAATTAATAAGCTTTTTAATAAACTATTCAAATTTTAGTTTAGAAGTTACTATGAATTAATTTTTAATTTAATAAAATTTTATTTATTTTTAATAATTTGATTTTATTAAATATCTTATATTAATTAATTATTAACAATTATTAATGATTAATAATTTAATTTAGTTATTTTTAATTATGTTTCTATTTCTGTTTTATTTTTGTTTTTTTTAATCTTCTTCCTCCTCTCCCCAGGTCTCCTGCTTGGCGCCATGGGAAGGAAATGTTTTGGAAGTAGCAGCTTCATCATGAAGCCAAAGGTGCTGACCCATCCTCCCGACTCAACACTGACCTCAGCTCCTCCTACAAGCATCAGCAACACAGCACTACACTCTCAATTCTGCAACCAAAGCTCAGTTATAGGAGGACTCATCAGTTATAGTGGCTCGAATCCACCTCGCTCATAATAGCTTAGATACAGATCCAGTTCAGCAGGCATGGACTTCCGATATCCTCTGGTGTAGTGCTATAGCGGCGGACTCAAATTCTCCTACTATGACATAGTACAACATGTCACGGGGTTCGTTGTCATGCTAGGAAGGTCGACTCCTCCTTCTTAGTTCACAATGTGGTGATTCCAGGCGGCTTTAGAACTCGGTCGAGCGACTGGGGTTCATCTCACCTTACTCCAAAAGCTATAATCGAATGAGATCTAGCTTACAACGGTGGTATCAGATCAGTTAGGAATTTGGGATTTTCGAATAGTAAAACTTTTGGGTTCAGGTTGTGAAGAAAATTCTATTTAGAGTTTGGGTCTAATTGAAAAATGTATAAATTTTGATTTGGTTTGGTTGTGGGGTATGGAATAGCTGCTGCAGGTAGTGGTGGTTTTGGTTTGCAGGAAAAAAAAAGTGAGTTTCTGCAAAAGAGATGGAGTTGGTGAGTTCGTGGAAAAAGAGTTTGAATGATTCATTGGTGTTTCATGAGACACTGAAGAAACAAGAAATGGATAAGTAGCATGGAGGCACCAGTGTCAAATGGTTTGAGAAGAAGACACCAACAGTGTATCAATATGAAGCCATGAAACTCATATATGAATTGAATGTTGAGTAAATGACTCACTGATAGAAGGATTAAATCCGGGGAGGAAACACCGATGGTGAAAGGAAAACTCAGTACGGGAAAATAATGTTAACTATCTGTGAGTAAATGAATGGGATGAAGTAGATGATGACACCAATATGAGATAATGGTTATCTAACTATGAGTGTGTGAATATAATAGATAAAATGGATCGGTGAGACATCAAGAGACCGACCGTGTAGGGAAATGAAACCTATCATAAGGGATTAGATTAGTGATTCATGACTCACACATAGTTAACAATAAAATAAGACACTGATAGTTAAAAATAAAAAAGTGTCATCGTTAGTTTAAAATATAAAAGATTCACCATTAGTTAAAATAAAATATTATCAGTGAGTCAACTCAATTATAGTTACAAATAAAAAGAAATCACTGATAGTTAAAAAAATAAGACGTTGATGAATTGAGAGACCAAAACCGATGTGATGTGATTGGTGAGTCAAGGAAAAAGAATCATTGGCTCAAGGGGATCAGTGAGTTGTGACAATGGTGAGTCATGAAATTGGTGAGTCACGACTCTCAGAAAGTTAAAAAAACTTCTGTGTGACTAGGAATTAATGAGTCGTGACCAGAAAGTCGTGACATCAGTGCATCACAACATCGGTGCATCGACTCACTGATAGAAAAAATTGAAGTGCTAAAATATTAATTTAAAAAAAAACAATAAAATGAATGAAATATCAAAAATGAAAACAAAAGAAAAATTAACTAAATTGTTAAATATTAAATAATTAATTTTAAAAAATCTAACTAATATATTTAACAAACTAAAAAAGTCAACTTAATTATTAACTAAGAAAAAAATATTATGATTAATTAAATATATGTCTAAAGAAATGAAAAACACATAAAAATATTTTACCGTAAACACGAAATTAAAAAAATTAAAATTAACTATAGATATTAATCAACAAAGTTAATTAGTTTGATGAAAAAAATGAAAACATAAAATAATTTTTTTTAATAAATATATTTTAAAATATAAATTTTTAAATTTAAAAATAAATTAGATAAATGAAAATAAAGACTAAAATTAATTAAATAATAACCATTTATAATTATTAAAATGTTAACCAGATTAAAATTATTAAACTAAAAATGAACTTTAATATAACCAGAATATCAAGAATGACTAAATTGACTATTCAAAAGACTAAAAACTCATATTTAATTATAAAAATGATTAATTAATAGATTTATTGATAAAATTATAAAAGTATCATTAATTAATAAAAAGTTTTAAGATAAGTAATTAAAGTTTATAAAATTAAATAAAAGAATTGGAAAAGCTATGTAACAATAAAGCCAGATCAATCACTGGAAATGTGATTTCGGGGTAACATTGCGAAAAAAATTTGTTGTACGCCATCATGCCATTGATGTCTATATTGACAATACTATGTATTTCCTTGGAATATCACCTCTTTAAATCATGAAAGGGTTGAGAAGAATTTGTTTAATCATAGCCTTAAATCACTACTTCATAGAAATTTTAAAGGATGGTGTTATCCCTACAGTCAATTGATGAAGAAGGGGGCCACATATCATTCAACAAATGACTGCCATGAAGCTTTTGATACACTCAATAAAAAACACTTGAGCTTACCAGAATTAATTCCACCTATTGAAAGAAATAATCCAATTATTTATTTGAAATCCTTAGAGTGATCATTGGTCACCGTCGTTGTAGAAAATAATGATGTTGGGATTGAAAACAACCTTCAATATCTCTTTCAAACCATTATCGTTGGAGAGACATGATATTCTGATATTGAAAAAAGCTCTACATAATAAATATTTCCATTTCATAAATTGAGACACTACTTGTATAATCATGAGGTTCGCATATTATCTTGTAATAACCACCTCAAAATTAATCTCAGCCGTCATATGCATACAGGACATCTAGCATGATGGGATGTTATTTTGAAACAGTTTGATATAGAGTTTGCACCTCATTAAGTATTAAAATAACCAACATTTATTATACTTCAATGCTAAGCACCCATATTTATAAAAGACATCATGGAATACTGTATTTCCTGATGAAAAAAATCTTCTATATTCTATAATCTCCCCGAATATGGGAAATGTGTTTTGGTGGAACATTTAAAATTCTAATGGGGAAGAGAATGTAAAACCCTAAATTCAATAATATTGAGTTATGAAGTGTCCTTATCTCCTAGAGAAGTTAGTGTTTCTATATTACTTTATATAATCAAACTATGGTATTAATATTGATGGAAAGTATCAAGAACATAGTGCAGTCCTATCTGTTTCACTCCAATTACCATTGGATTACTAAGAGGGGAATGATGATTCAGAATTGGTAATAAAAAAAATAAACAAGGATTATACCATTAGAAAAGAAGAATTACTTTAAATATGTGATTATGTTAATGATTAAATTTTATAATTTCCCTCATATCCAATATTTTATTACTTCTCGTGGTCACAAAATGAAAAATATGATACATTTTAATATCCCACCACAGCCATGGAAAATCAAAACAGGTATGAAATAATCATTATCAATAATCATTATAAAGAGGTCTAAACATTTCTTCCTGATTAGAATAGTGGAAATCAATGAAATTATTCCCATTTAATGTCCATATGGTAATAACATAGGACGGATGACACCCCTCATTGAGTATATCCAAAATAGGGTACTTCCACTGGATAAAATTAAGAGAGAATAGATCTTCATATGAGAAGTCAATTTCACTCTTTATGATGACACATATCACCAAAATATCCTTTATAGGTGAGGCTTTTATGTTATTCTTATCTTATTAATTGATGGGGATGAAACCATGATTGTCTTGTAAGAAGTATATACATGGGCCTATGGTGCTCACCAGTCTTGGCTTAGGATTTCTGATCAAATATGAAGTCCTAGATACTTTTGGACATTGATGATGAAAGATTTAACATATTTCACTATGATGTTTCATCCCTTCTAGATACATGCCATCACCATCATTCAACCCCAAGAATTTAGTTTTAATCAGGAAAATAATCTGGGCCTTTTACTTCATGAGGAGATAAATTAGTTGGACCCTATCCTCCAACTATGACTAATCTATTCTAGAATATTCTTACTACTACCGATTTCTTATCCAAATATACTAAGGCATCACTTCTCAGGATGTCAGGTCCAAAATAATTTTTTTCTTTTTCAAATATAATATAATTAACATATTTTTCTTCTCTCATAAAATATTGACAGTAAAAAACCAATTTCTATTTTATTGAGCTAAAGAAGCTATATCAGGAGAAAAATATCAAATCCAACCCTTCATCTTGTTACCATGCTGTGAACAATGGAAATATAAAGTATTTCCAAAAAAACTATCAAATATACTAAAATATGATGGATAATGATAATAATTATTGGCTTGATAATCACTTTTACTCTTTTTGGGCTTATCAGACTACTACTCTTACTACAACATGGCCAAACACGTATTTGTTAGGGTATTGGATAGAAGCAGTTCATCCTACTGAAGTTCAATTGTCTTCTACTTGAGTTTCCATCTGTCACCAGTCATCTACATATGAATTGTCTCAAAATTGATATTATGATCTAGAACAATTTGAAGAAATTTTATTACATACAATTTTCCAATTTTATGTCCATTTTAATAAAATAGAATGCGCTTTTAACAAGAAATTGTTCCTCCACTCATCTCATCAAGTAGAATTGGTATCAGTCCTTCGGACTCCAATGATCCAAGGAAGGAAGCCTCTAAAGCATTATCAAAGCTGCGAATGAACTTATTACATAAATTATTTCCTCTTTAATTGTGTCATTTCTCAAATCTCAATGAATGTAGACCTAATTAAGACACCAACCAATGCATGATTCTTGACAAATTAATTTGGGTAATCACAAAGAGTTACATCCTATTTTCAAGAAATTAAACTACATAGAAACCATATGCATCCATGATACATGATGTTAATATGGGTAGAGTCTTTTTCCTTGTTGCATGTTTTAAAAATGTACGATATTATATATCATTGTTTTAATACATTAAACTGCATAGAAACCTTATGATTCCATGCTGCATAATGATAAAATGTGTATCATCATTGTCATTGATGCATGATGTTAGACGACATGACAATACCAATCCTAGTTGCATGTCATTAAAATAAAAAGCAACCATATGTGTCCATGAATCACTATGTTAAAATTCATTGCATTGTTATTCTATTATAATTACATTAAACTACACGATATTATATTTCTTAGTTTCATGACATTAAACACCATTACAACCATATGCGTCCATGATAAAAAACATTAAAATATGTTGCATATTTTTCATAATCACATGAGTTAAAATAAATGACATTATATGTCCTAGTTGCAAGGAATTAAAATACATAAATACTATATGTTTTGATACTACATGATGTTAAAATGCATTGGATCTTTGTCATTGTCATAGCATGTTAAACTACCAATCATTTTTTTCCTGTCTAAATGATATTAAACTATATGGTTAAAATATCCTTCATTTGAAATTAAGGAATTCCCTATGATACCACCAATTGGTATTGATTATAATTATTTAAAATTTGAGTAGCTACAATGAGTAAACACTACTCATGCCATTTCTTCTCACTAGTTCCACATGATCCCCATTTCCCTATATGTTTTAATCATATATTTATAAGGACCCCTTGTCATGAAGTATTCTTGGATCGATTCTTGTGCCCCACGAGATACGTTGTTACACATGGGTCTTATACCTTCGTCCATCCAGAGAGATTCATTCACAACAAGTAACTTACATCCATTCCACAGGAATTTAAACATCATGATTATTCAAGAACACATATGGATTGATTTTAATTTCAATGGGATATGTAGAGATACCCTGATCTTTAATTTTGGGCCCATCCACAAAAAATAAAACAATTCCATATTTCTTATGTTTAGAGTTAGATCTACATAGGGAATACCATATTCATGTTCATTATGTGGTAGTATTATCATTCCAATGAGATTTATGGTGACACCCATAACTCAAATATGGGTCCCACACACAACCATAAATAAATTTATTTCCCTTTTATTCTTGTATAGGAACTAAACCAATTTATTTTACTCTTATAGAATACATGGAATGATTTTCATACCGATTTCTGTCTTATGGTTAACTGTTATTATGGAACGTATTAAAATCCCTCATCTGTCACATCAAACTCAATCGATTTCGGTATTTATCTTTTCAAGAAATACATAAGGATTGATTCTCATTCCAATTGGATATGTAGAGATGGCCAGATCTCCAACATTGGGCCCATCCATGAGAAATTAAAATCCCCATCATTCTATGTGTATGTGAATCGAACCTGTACATGGAATTTTTCCATAACAAGGTGTGTCTTGAATACTGTTTCCAAAAGATATGTGTTGATACCTAGGTTTTAACACCAGTCTAGCTGTAAAGTCTTTTTCTTTTCACATCAGTTCGTCTTCTTCCATAATGCAGGAAGTTAAACTGCAAGGGAATTCATGAAATACATTTGTATTGATTATAATCCCAATGAGATATGATGTGAAACCTAGATCTCCAATATTGGCCCCATCTAGAGTTTCATGAAAAAAAAACCCTCTTTTATTTACCCACACACAAATAAAATTTACATAGAGACCATTTCTAAGACTTGTTAATTCATTCTCATTTCAATGAAATACATGGCGATGCCAAATAAATCTTCTTTTGGGCCAAACATTATGTTTGGAAATTATAAATATCAATATTTCTAACAAAAAAAAATAATGATGTGAGGAACAATTTCATGAACATCGTGTGGCATGATTTTTTCCTCAGAAAGAAACATAGAGGAACATGGATTCTAGCTCCTAGTCCTACTACAATATTCTTTTTCACATGGGAATTAATTCACATCCTCACCACATCATGATGAAATGCATGGACCTATGATAACTATGTCTAGCTTGATTCTCATTTATATGAGATACACATTGACATATTGATTTCCAATCATCTCCCCAACCACATACTGATATGAAAAATCATTTTCTCTCTCATATATAAGTTATAAATACATGAGGAAATTCAATTGACCTTTATATCAAATCCTCTAATGTATATACAACATGACATTAAACAACACAACATATCGTCCGTACCACATGAAATTAAACAAAAAGCTACTTAAATGTTGTTGGATTATCATAATATTGATATAAAAAGTGAAAACCCTGACTTAGATCTTATGCACATCCCAAGGATAAAAGGAAATTTCATTTCTCCTGCATAATATTGATAATATACGCACTCCAAACTCATGGCCAATATTGATCCAAAAATTTCTTTTGTTCCTTGGTCATTATTCCTTCCACATTTCATACTCCTAATATTGAATTATTTTATATCTTCATAAAATTTATTTTATTTCTGGTGATGGAATATCTAATACCTCATAACTCTATTTCTTAACAATTTAGTATGTGCCTCTAGGTGTCCTTGCATGAGTAACCCATATAATATGCCCATCAGCCAAAATATCCACTATTTGGATCTTCAACATATGCCCAAACAGACCCTAATTAATATAGCCCCCATAATGGTTTTGTTAGACAATGGTAACATCATTATTGGGAGAAGACTCTTCATTCCCCTTAATTCTTTGATGGTGGTATGTGAAAGGCATTATTTTAAAGAGTTCATCATGTGTTTATTTGTCCCATATCCATCCAACATACCTAAAAGTCTCAAAGAACATGGTTTATATTTTGTTTCCATTAACTTGTTCAACGAATTCTAAAATTACATTGAATCATTTGACCACATTTCAACAATTGTTTCCATAATATTTTGGTCCAAGTAATATGACCTAAAAATTATAATCACTATATATAAAATTTTTAAATAAGTCCCCCATAAAAATTATTTTCCTATGTTTCATTGTAAATCATGACAAGAAATACTCTTTATGTGTTTAGGAACTTCTATCCATAAACTAAGATATGTGTTTTGGAAAATATAAATATCCATAAACATTATTCATCTTTTAGTAATAAAATGTGTGATACCTCAGCGCTATTTTTCCAGATAATGTAGTATGTTCCACTAAGTGTACTTTCAAAAGTTTCTCACATAACGGGCCAGTCAAACTAATGATTCCATTGTCTGGCTAAGCAACACATGCCTCAGTAGGCCCTGAATAATAATGCCCCCATAATGGGTTCGCCCAATATTGGTAACTTCATTCCTGAAAAAGACATCATCTAATTCATGCATCCCTTTCTCCATGTCATTCCCCAGATCTGAAAATTCGTTACTCACTGTTTACAATTATTCTTTTCCATACCATAATATGGTAGTATGTTCTGATAAAAATTCCCATAAAAAGCAGATTTATAAAACGTTGGTCAATGATAATGAATGTAAATTAAATCCTTTAATATTCTTGCTGCATGACGTAAAACATCATTACATATTATCAAATTCTGTTAATATCCTTTTGGCATTACTTGAAACTGTAGAGAAGAATTTCTTTCCAAGATGAATTTAAAATGCACAAATTAATATCAGAAATCCCCATTTTGACAAATTTACCTTCCTCAATACATAAAAATCCTATAGGAGTGTTTACTCATAAAAATCCCCTTTATTCATTGATACATTACAATGGAAAAGACACCCATTGTAGTCTTGTGTCATCCAAATCATGACCCCAATTTTTCCTATCAAGTGTTGAATATCTGAATTTTTAGGAAATCCATTACCTTACTGTGCATTATGTTCCCTAGTTTTCCTTAAATAAAATTATTCTACATAACGTTCATATTAGCATAAGTATACTATTTTTTGGTTATTTAGAATATGCCTATGGTAGACCATCATAATAAAGTCCCCATAATGGTTTTGTCAAATATTAGTAACATTTTTTTATAAGAGGCCTCCTCTATTCTCATATATAAATTTTTACATTAGGTCCCCACAAAAATCATGACACATGATTCCCATTTGATGTATATAATGAATTTTTGGACCATCCATAGCCATCAAGACTAGTTTGGGTTCTAATTTCATAAAATCATACTCAAATCTATTTGACCTTAAACATTAGCATTATAGGCTGTTATAATAACGTTAAACTTCCCTTAAGAAGAGATATTTTACTCATCATATTAATATTCAACAAAGTACATTCTAAAAAACAATATAAATAATATCTCGCTAAATCTACACTCCATATGGTTTTGGAAATATAGATAAATTAAAAGATAAAAGGCACAAATATTGTTAGGTTGAAAGCCTGAAAAGGAAAACTTATGAAAAATACAAATCATACATGCTATGTCTTCTCAATATGATGCGTTGGAAAAATTAGGGTAATGACCCATAAATACTATGTTTGTAGGGTTGTCTATTTGACCTTAGTAATAGTTAAATAATTCTCACTAGGTCCCTTTGATTAAGAGAAAAATTAGAGAATCCATCAAAGCATGACGTAGCCCCACAACCCACGAAATGGTGTTAGAATGCATCAAATTTCCCTAATGTTTCCATAGAACAATATTATTTTCATTCCATGTGAATATAATTATATGGGGGGAATTTTTAGACACCATGAAATGTGTTCCATTCACCTCTATGCCAAATTGAATATGTGGACCACACATAGACACCAAATGATGAGTTTATATATCAATATGTCTTTATACTAGAAGGAGAATATTGGATTTCCATGTGCCACAAGGAAAATAATCATCAACTATGATCTAAATGTTCCTAGTTCCACTCTACAATTTTCATGGGAGTCACTGATGGTAGTGAAGGAAGAGACCCAGAGGGATGAGACTGTAGCCTGATAGTAATCCCAAGAATGTTGACGAGGGTGTATCCACTATAGTATGGAGATGTATGTTTTACAGGGATGTATGATCATCCCTACTACATGGATGACCTACACGGAACACATAAAGATCATTCAACTAGAACAGGTCATATCCATGCAGGCAAACATGAACCCCCTACACTGAGGACATATGTCGTAGACCTACACGGAAGTATAATTTTTTCGCCCCTATGCAAATGATATATAAGGCGAAGATACTTTTAAGACACATTAATAAAACCACTTTTTGACCATACCCTTCTTGACTATAAATAGAACCCTTGTGATCCGGATTTTCATAACATATAAAAGTTGGAATAACATCCAAGGACCCCATTGTGTAGCTCCATTACCCAAGTCACCCAAAAATTCTCTTGTAGCTCTCAAAAACATGAGAGACTAGAAAATTATATAGTATAAATAATATCAAGGTCATTTCATAGTTTTTTATACAAAACATCTGATTAAGGAACCATTTTCCATAATGATATTTCAACTATTCATGGTTTATTCCTTATGAAAAGAACTACACAGAATGCTTCCGAGGATATCATGGAACACCAATGGCTCTTATGTTAAAACTTCACCCATGTTTTTTCTTATAGTTAATTTCACAAAGAATATCATGATTTCATTGGATTATCCTTCCTCTATTAGGCATTTTTCATTTCCTCATAGGACCTAAAGATTGTACCTATATGGACCACCTACACAATTCATCTTTGAAGGCCTATTCTATGCCACCCATATACCATCCGTTCAGTCATTGGCATCATTTTCTTAATGAGTCCAAGTTGAATATTCTACCAAGACCTCTTTATTTTTCAATCATTTGGGAAAGTCACATTAGGGGTTTTACCATTCGGATAAGGATATCAATGGTTATGGGTTTCCCACAATCTTCTACCATAGGGTAGGGATCATAAAAGTTTTTATGGATCTTGATATCCATGTTCACATAGACCCTTACTCTAAGTACAGTGTTGGGGAGTTCTTAGTCTCAGATTCCGGAGATATTACTCTACCACCCCCTCCTAATATCCTATACCAAGATCCTTTGGTCCCCAATATGACGATCGAGGATCACACCTACTTTTTCCATCCACAGGGAATGATATCCTCCTTCCACTATAGGATCCATTTTAGGGCATCACTCCTAGAGTAAGCCCCTTTCTCATAGGGATGACCCCAATTATCATCACATTAATTTCATATTTAAGCATTAATTTCTTCGTTTCCTTATACACCATCACCTATTATTCATTTTCCATCATCCTAGCCTCTTCCTCTAGTGGAGGAGAAAGTGTGTGGTTTGTTGGATGTTTCACATACTCTTGTTTCTCACATCGAGCATTAATCAAATGGGATTATAGATCTGTGATGATAAAAAAAATTCTACAATACCCCTCATATTTTTGAACTATGAGAACTATGATTTTTACCATAATTGGGATATGTATGAAGCCTTCACCCAGGGCCCAAGCTCAATGGACATCATCATCATGATTTCAACCCAAATTCCCTTATTATAGGCTTCATCCTATGGCGTAAGCCCATAATTATTCCCTCTATAAAATCCATGAGTTAAGATATCTATTGTGTACCTTGATACTAAAACATAGTATTTATGAGTAAAACCATTCTATTTATCTAAATGGGATATACCACATATGATATATATCGAACCACGTGAGATTTGATTCATATCCATGTGGGATATGTAGGAAGCATCCATGCGGTTCAAACCCAATTTTCCAAATCAACCATGTTATTTCTAGTATACATTCCAAATAGGGTATAGTCCAACTTGAAAACTCATATCTTTTCCAAGATCTATGGGATTATTTAGTATAAGAGCCACACCAAACAATTACTAGGGACCTTTCACCTACATGTCCAAGCCACATGACATTAAACTATATGGTTGGGTGCACAACACATTACCTTAAAAGGTATGACGTGTCCCATTAAGTAGAACTAAATTACATGGGTCGTGATTCCTTTCACAAGTATACTTTGACATCTCATTTATGGGTTTTATCCACCCATCAAATGAACATCTCTCTCCTTGGGTGATGATAAATTCCAGTGTTCCCTGTTGAGTTTCTTAAAACCCAAATTTTCCATAATAATAACTAATGAATTTTTATGATGTATATGATAGGATACCGTTGATGGGGAATGTTTAATACAATGAGATATCTCCATTTTTGAAGAACCTAGAATACATAGATATGATTCTAATTTTTATACATGCTAATAATTGATCGCAAATTCCTATGGAAACATATATTATGATTTGTAAATTTATAAGGATTCATGAACATATCTTAAATCGATAAGAGAGTACTTGTGTAGGAAATAATTCCCCCAAAAAGTGTATGATAAGCCAGACATCCCATCCTATCAAGAAATGAAAGTTCACAAGTATCTAATTAAATAAACATAACAAACACCTGCATTTAGAAATTTTGTACCTTTGGATACAGAACTATTGGTTGCATTCAGGTCCATAAATAAATATAATGGAAACTATATAAAAGTTGTGACTAGTAACCCAAAAATACATTCTGGGGGAAAGAACTTCCTTTCCACATGATGTCAAATCACAATATTAGTACATTGTCAAATGACATAAATAGGTATGAAGGGTCCCGTTATCTGGCTCTAAACAACATGGGTTATGATTCTAATCATAAGAAAATGTAGGAAGTCTATTTAAGTGTCTGGTTCCAAAAATCACAGAAATTATTTTCATTATAGGTGACATTAAATTCCAAAGTCCCTCTTTATGTGGATATATTCAATAACTATAATAACAAATGAAAAAAGAATCTCTAATCTCTTTGTGAGAGGATACCATTGAGGGATTAAATCAGTTACATACATATATCTCAGTCGATGAAGATCCTTAGATACATACAAATGAATTTAATGTTCCATGAATGATAAAAATTTATTTTTATACTGAGGGAAACCCATTTTATACTTGTAAATGAATCAAAATTTCAGGAAAATTTCAAAAAACAAATCTATATGAGAGTCCCATAGTGGGAACTAAATCTCCTTAAAAAGTTGTGATGAGACCAAACACTCATCCTCTTGTCCAATTGGAGTACGTATGTGTCATTGGAAAACATCCCCAAAGAGTGAATACCTTTAGAATGTTGGTCCATGAGACATCAGGTATATGGTAGAGTTTGGGTGTTTCTAAATCCACAAAAAAACATTGGAAACTGACCCAAAAAAATTGCAGAAAACCATTAATGTTGACTGTACCAAGAATATATAACCATGTTTAATTTTTCACCCACATTTATGGACACTTTTATGTTATCCCAATATCAATATGGTATAAACAGGGATCCAAAATGATTAACTATGAACATGATAATTTATCAATATTCTATATTTATGGGGTTTTCCTATTTATGTTTTTGATATCACATAGGTAGTTTATCTAGAATTAACATTGATCCAAATGGTGTCTTGATGATTTGAGTATACGTATGCATCGACTCTTTCTCCGCAGGGATCATTATATGATAAAAGGATTTTATCACTGACCCATGTCTTTAACGAATGGGGTTAAAGATTACGATTTGGTGTTACCACCTCAATGGTACTCATTTAACTTTGGAGGCTATACAAAAAGTCCCTCAGTTCATAGAGACCCACCAAATGTAAGCTCAGTAATGACTGGTGGTCCCAATGTTGATATCCACAATAGATATATCCAAATATTTTGTGATAATTTCCATGGAACACGAAAAAATTTAATCAATTACTATAGGTAGTATGTTCAATTGGTTTTTAGAAAAATCATCCTAACGAAATTGATGTCCCACCCAAGGGATCCATCCAAGAGTTTCGTTTGCCAGTATCTTATGGTCCAACATCATCAGTTTGAAGAGGATGCTATCCCATAAGATCTAGAATAATTTATTTACACCAAAAACCCTAGAGTGGCCCATAGAGGGTGACCTTCAATCAACTAGGGAAATTCAAAAAATCATTTTCAACCTAAAGAAGCATGGAATTATAATAAAAAGGTAGTCTAAAAACATATAAAATTCCTTGTTCATGCATGTCATGAAATCCAATAAAATATGGTTCAAGTCTATGTTAGATGAAAATTTTTTCTCATGTATATCAATCCAACTAGTAAAATGCTATGAGTGTTTGAGGAAGTTGTCCATGTTAATCATCAATGAACTGGGGGAAGAATCTTATTTTGACACCAAGTCCAAAACGGTTGTATATCCCCATTAATTTTATGAACCTATCTTATCCCTTCCAAGAGATAATGGAATCTAAGACATGAATTCCTAACAAAACCCTACAAACCATTCATTACCTATTCATTTCAATGGATGTAGTTTGGATTTAGGTTCCCAAACCCACCCCCTAATGTAGGGTAACTCGCCATCACATTGGGAGTATCATTCATGGGTGGACATACACACTTTCTTCTATTGAGGAGGGTAATAGAATGCATTCTGTGACATATGTACAATTGAATAGGGTGCACTTCACCATTCCAAAATTGGATCACTGAGCTGTTTTAAGCGCATGTACCTGGCCTATTTGAATTAATGATGGAATTATAAAAACACATCGAAATTATTTAAAAGAAAGAAATGATGATCCATAATCCAATCACATTTATGAAAATCATCTTTAAGAACATGTGTGACTATATTCCATAGAATGAGAATCAAAAATGTATTCACTCATGGGGAAGTAAAAAATTTAACAAAAAATTTATAAACCCTCCCTTTTAATGATTTATTTATTGGGTCCATAAAAATCAATCAAATGTAAAACATAATCTGTATAACCCATTAAAAAATTTTATATGTAGTATTATTATTGGTGATGTTCCTCCAAATATCACTACTACAAAAATATCTAGGAATCTTCTTTTAAATGTTTAATGTGGAGGATCGTCTTATAAGTACAATTTGATATCATGAGAGCACAACACTAGACGAGCACCACATTATCCCTCCTCTTAGACAAAAGATCCATCTACAAAAATTTTATACCCTTATTAGATAATATATAAAAATAATTCATATTTTGAGGTGGTTAGTTATTTAGGGTCAGTCATTACTACCACCCTATCAAAGAAAGGCATCATTTTATCTCAACAAGTAAATATTTTGAGGAATTATTATACCTTCCAACCACCTAAGAATCATTTCTATTCAGAATAGATCACAATTATCCCAGCTTTATTCAAATAAATATCTCAGAATCACCCCTTTTTGTATGAAATTGCATATGAATATATGGTTGATGAAAACCATAATATGTTACATGTGAAGTGAAAATGTCTGATGATAAATACCCATCATGATTATGCCAACATCTAATTCACAATTAAACTTTCTAGATGTTCTATCAGAGGGGAGAATATTTAAAATCCATCTGAACCAATGCATAACTCAAAACCACCTAAAACATAATTTCATTCTTTATGATGATTATGCAAACCATGTGAATTATTTGGGAGTGATTCCCCATAAAATATACTTGGAAGGCCTTCAATATACATGAATATCACAATAAGAGATGTATTGGAAAGATATTCAACTAGAATGACTCAAAATATTTCCTAAATTATGTCATCTAATCACAGATTAAATTTTTGTTGTTAATATCCGGGGATAGGGTGAACAAAAATATTTTACACCACATCATGCCTCGGTCAAAAAAATAAACCAGAGGTGACAACATATATTATAATTTATATAGTAATGATATTAGAAAAAGAACCTCAATTGAAATGATGGTGCACATAGAAATAATCTTCTATGAATATGTCTCAACATTTTTATGCTTGTCGAGAGAATGCAATTAAAAAACTCATGAATCAAAAAACCAAGAATTGTAAGAAGGGTTCTCTCTAAAGGGTGGAAATTTTTTAGGAACTATTTATTCCCTCACAAAAAGGTAGTTTATATGAATATCATGTATTCCATCCATATAATTATTGAATGTGGATTAAAAAGATCATGATGGAGGAGGTTATATTATAGGTGCCATAGTATGGGTTCATCCCGAACCCATTAGGCTGAGGGTTGAAACATGTGGCCGATTGTCGCCTATCAATCAGTCATGGTTCTTGTGCTCTGCTAATGTGTATAGTAGCACTCATGTCGAATCCTCGACGATGATACTTTGTAATAGTCGTTTGCTTTTAGATGATTATATTCTAATTGGGGGGTTTTTTTGCAGAGCTTATGAAATAATTAATGGATGATGCTTGATTTAAAAAATTTATAAAGATTGGGGTGAGTTCATTATTAGGGAGTTAAGCTTGCGATAACCTTGAGCTTTGATTTATATTTCATTTAAATTAACACCCACTTCACAAGATAACGTTGATTGGAATTCTTAAGTGTAAAGGCTTTAATGCAACTGTTAACTTAACATAGGGTTTTTATCATTACCATTACTTGATTATGGTAGTGTATTTATGGTTCCAATAATCCATAGAAACCAAATGTTAAACAAAATATTTCATTAATCTATGACATGTTAAGTCTAACATACACAATGTTAAATTAATAAATACTCATCTAGAAAATACTCTCAATATAATAACATCCCTAAATTTGACTCACCCCAATGAGATATTTACTCATCCATTTGGGTGTTAAATAATATGTCTATAATTATTATGATGGTAAATTAAGAATAAAATAAAAAGAAAGGGATAAGAAAAGAGTGGTGCGTCGAACACACACAAACAGACAATGATGAGAATTAAAAAAATGGACTTTTGATTGAATGAGGAAGAAAAATAAGGGAATGGGATTCAAATCTATTTATACTATTTTAAAAACATTAATATTAAACTATATAATGTGTATGATAATTAGAGATATTGATGAAGAGACATTCATTAAAACAGAATTACAAAACACAAACTTACAAGATTACAAAAGAAGAACAACACAAAAGTGAAAGGAAACAATGAGAGGTGGAAGGGTATATCAAGTGAGAAAATGAGTATGGAAGGTCCTCCAATTCCTTTTTAAAGTCTCTTTTCGTTACAATTGATGCTCCTCTCTTCTTAAATTCCAACCCCTTTTGAAGGAGTGGAGGGGGATGCATTTATACCCCAAGGAAGTAGACTATTTGCATTCTCAATCTATCCCTCCACTTGGATTGACGTTTCGACACTAAAAGTATAGAATATCGAGATATCTTCTTATTAAAGGTTGTATATATTAATTTTGACCGACTACTCTCATTATTCAGAGGCATTAGGACCTATGGAGCCAAAGTTATGGTCGTCTTAATAAACAAATTTAATCTATCCATTTGAATCCATTCGTTTTAAAGTCCAAAATATGATAGGGTTTTTGAATATTAATAGTCCTTCAAAATCGAATTATTTATTTAACACAGTTGGCCGACAATATCTCAACTTTCACACTACAAAATATCAGCTCTATTTGATGATTAAATCATGAGATATGTCATGAATAGTGTCTGTATTTTAATTCTCGGCTAGAATGGTGGGTTGGACATCAAAGCTTCATTTGGGACTTTTGTTCTTAGATTTGGGCTCTAAATTTTTTACTGGTGATTCTTTTTCATAGTTAAGATCATATGATAGAGTTTCTCAAAATTTGGGCTTCGTGAGTGATACAAGTAACTCAATAATCACGGATGGTCCAATTTCTTCACAAATTATTTGGGTCATCTTGTGTGGTCCATATGAGCCTCCAAATGGCTGAATTGGCCCATGATTTATTCTAATGATATGTGAGAAATTGAAAAAGTAATACTAAAAATCAAGATCCACACAATTATAATCAGTAGGGTGGTAGTTATAAATAACATAGTAAACTCACTCAATTGGACTACTTCTAAAAACGCTGAAAAATTATACTTAGTATTAAAACATTAATATTTCCCACAAGTTATGAACATTTAATATAAAATAAGTAAAGGGAGTATATAATAAGTCATGAAAATATTAATAACATCAACTCCCTCACACTTAGTCTTGGTCATTTCCCAATGAGCAACAAATATAAAAACATAACAAAATAATTTTCACTCACCAACAAATATTAATATTTTGTTTTCTCCAATCAGTGGAGGTTTAGACTATTTTACTCATCAATTTTGAATTCCACCACGAATTATTACAGAAACAATTTTCAAAAACTAATTCATTTTTTTCATGGTCAAATTTAGAAATGAAAATTGTGGACACTCAAATCTCACACCTTTCATGATGATAAAATTCATTTGTGGAGGTTCACTCTTTCACCAACCAAAAGTGAAAATCTTAGAGTTTGAATGATATCTTAGCTTCCAATCCCTATCAAAAGTGCACAATAATCAAGAGGTATTTTTAAGGGGTTTTTATGTGGCTATGGGATGGTGTGAATATAATTTCCATGAGAGAAAAGAAGAGGGGTGAAACACCAACATTGAAAAAGAAGTGCATTTTTTTTTTGAAATAAAACATGGAAGGAAATGAAAACACATATATACCAGGGAATGATTATTTGAAGAAATATAAAATATAGGAAGAAAATTTGAGTGGGATGAGAAGATGAAATATTTACAAGCCACAAAACTTCTCCAATTGACATAAGAATATAGTGCAAGTGTTTTTTTTCATTTTTTCTCTTTTTTCAAAAGTTGAACTTGAAAAAGATCTCACACTCATATCCCAACACATGATTGATCCTATCACGACACTAACTGTAATAGTTATAACAAGATCAAAGGTTGAGGAATAGTTATTTTTGACCTACCCAAGAAACAACCAATTTTTTTGAACACTTTTCAATATCTTTTACAATATTACATAAATGAAAGTAAATTACATTCCCCAAAACCCACTAAATGAAATCCTCTCCCCCACAATTAAATGGATACTTTCCCTAAAGCATATGATATCATGGTGAAATCAATAATGTGTACCCTAAATGAACTCCATCACCCCACACATAAATTTCAATAGAAATGCACTGAAAATCCATGTTGATATTGGGTGAGAAAAGGTATTGGTCTTGTAATGTTGCGATCAAAGAAAAGGTTTTCATAGGCTCAAAGGGGCTTTCAAAAGGAGGATTAATGTAAGGGAAATGGGAGGATATTGGGATAGTGTGATTATCATGTGAATCATAAAATGCCTATACCATATTAATTCACATTGAAGTAGGAAATTCCTCTTGAATGTAATCATGATCAAGACTCTCATTTGGGGGTGAAAACAAACATTTTGAAAAGATGGCCATAGGTGGCCTTGGTATGAAAGAAAATGTTTTTCCTCACGGTTTGGGAAAATAATTTTCCAAATAAAAAATTGAGCATTCATAATTTGTTTATTTTGATACAAATTTTTTTATCCAAAGTCATGATTAAAATAAAAAAATTTGGTGATGAAAAATTGTCTATTAACTCCCCAAAATGGTTGGAAAAAATAAGAAAATACGAAGGTGAGTAATCATGACTCTTGATTTTTTTTGTAAATTTTTTTATGATGCTTTGTTTGTTTAGGTTTTTTTAGTTTTTAATAAAGATACACCCACACAAAATAGAAAGTGAAAATGAAAGGTTTTGATAAATAAAGTGGTAAAAAATGAAAGAGGGAGGAAGAAGAAGAAATGAGGTAGAGAGAGGAAGATATAGAGAGAGAGTTAAAGGGAATGAGGTGCCACCTAGTTTGGATTTGGCGGGTCTCCATCTCCATCTAGTGGTAGGTCGACAGGAGAAGTTGGGGATCTAGTGGAAGTCAATATTGATCCAGGATTGTACGTCCTCTCATGGTGATGCTTTAACAGATGTCCATTAACCGTGAATGTCCTTTTGGAAGAGGGGTCTTGGACATGCACTGCACAAAATGGGTAAACATTAGTAATTACAAAAGGACCTTCCCAATAAGAATTAAGATTACCTAGGTGAAGTCGAAATTGAGAATTAAAGAGAATTACATTTTCAACTTCATCAAATACCTTTCTCAGGATGTTTTTATCAAGGAGTTCCATGGATTTTTCTTTGTTGAGATTGGAATTATCATAAGAATCAAGTAGAAGCTCCTCCAGTTCATTCAATTGCTACGATATTTCTTCACCAAATTTTTCAAGATAAAAAATACATGATTTCACTACCCAAAATGACTTATGTTACATTTCAACTAGAAAATGACATTCTTTACAAAAAACTAGCCTAAAAGGAGACATCCCAATGGGTGTTTTATAGGTAGTTTGATAAGCCCAAAGTGCTTCACCAAGTCTTTCCGGCCAGTCATTTCTAGTGGGTTTTACAATTCTCCCAAGCACTCTTTTCACTACTCTATTATAAAGTTCATCCCTGTCATTTGTTTGGGGGTGATATGAAGTTGATGTTTTATGTACAACCCCATTCTTTTTCAAAAGAGATTCCACGGTTCTATTACAAAAATGGGTTCATAAGTAACTGATCAAGTCATGAGGCATGCCAAATCTGTAGAATATGTGTGTCTTTAGGAACTCACTAACAGTATGCGAATTATCCTTTCTAGTGGGTTTGGCCTTGACTAACCTAGAAACATAATCAACTACAAGAAGGATTTATGAGAATCCATTGGAAGGGGGAAATGTTCCCATGAATTCGATTCCCCAAACATCGAAGATCTCACAGAAAAATAATGGTTTTGGGGAATTTAATTTCACTTTGAAATTGTGCCAAACTTTTGGAAAGTGGGACATGATTGACAGAACTCATGTGAGTCCTTAAAGAGTGAAGGCCAGAAGAATCTAGAGTCTAGGACCTTTCGGGAGTTCCTTTGTGGTCTAATGTGGCCACCTTCGGGAAGTGAGTGACAAAATTATAATATGGGGGAATGTTCATCTTCATATACACATCTCCTAATTACAATGTATACCACAATTTTCCAACGTTTATTTTCTTCCCAAAATATTATTTTGAATCACTTTTCAACTTCATTTTTTTTATTTCGAAAATTGTTCTGGAAAAACACCAAAAACCAAGTAATTTACATTTGGGGCATACCATGGTAACATTGGAGTGAGAAATGAAAGGTGATCAGTGGGGAATTCAGGATCAATGATTTCAGAATGGGAAGAATTATAAATTCTACTCAAGTGATCAGCCACAAGGTTTTCTATTCATGGTATATCTTTGATTTCAAGGTCAAACTCCGGGAGCAATAGGATCCATCTTATTAGCCTCAGTTTGGAATCACTTTTCTTGAGTAAGATATTTATAGCAGAATGGTCTATGAAGATGATGATTTTGGAACCTAAGAGATAGGTCTGGAATTTATCTAAGGCAAGAAAAACTACTAAAAGTTATTTTTCAGTGATAGTGTAGTGAGATTGAGTTTAATCCAATGTTTTTGAGGCATAATAGATGACCTAAGTAATTTTTTCTATTCTTTGACCAAGAACAGCCCTGAAGGCTCTATCAGAACAATCACACATCAACTCAAAGGGTAAGTACCAATCTGGGGGTCGGATTATCGGGGCAGATGTAAGAGTAGTTTTGAGTACAATGAAGGATCTCTTGAAAACCACATCAAAATGGAAAGGGACATCATTTTGGTGCAACCGAGTGAGTGGGAGGGAAATTTTACCGAAGTTAAGGATGAATTTGTGATAGAAACTATAATGACCGAGAAATGAATAGATGCCTCGAATAGAAGTGGGTTGAGGAACATATTGGATTACTTCAATTTTGGCAGGATCGACTTCAATACCATATTTTGAAACTATGTGCTCTAGAACAATCCCATTTTCAACCATGAATTGACATTTTTACAAATTTAATGCAAGGTTACACTTGAATCACATTTGAAGGACTAGAGAGAGTTAATTCAAACAAGATTAAAATTAATCACCATAAATGGTGAAGTCATCCATGAAGACTTCCATGCTGTTTGAAATGAATTCTGAAACGATACTCATCATACATCTATGGAATGTTTCAGGAGAATTACGAAGGCAAAAAGGCATTCTTATATAGGCATATATTCCAAAGGGGAATTTTAAAGTAGTCTTATCTTAGTCCTGAGGTGCGATTGGGATTTGGAAGTAGCTGGTGTATCTATCAAAAAAGCAATATTGTGACTTTCCGACTAATCGTTCCAGCATTTGATCAAGTAATGGAAGTGGGTAGTGATCTTTTCTTGTTTCAACATTCAATTTAATATAGTCAATGCACACACACCATTTTTTCTTCACTCGAGTTGTGACTACCTCTCCATGTTCATTTGTAACAAAAGTTATCCCACCCTTCTTTTGTACAACTTGAATTGGATTAACCCATTCACTATCAGAAATTTGGTAGATAATAACATCTTTAAGAATATTGGTGATCTATTCCCTATCTACCTCAAGTATGTGTGGATTGAGTCTTCTTGGTGGTTGTCTAATTGGTTTGGATGACTCCTCAAGGTGGATATGATGCAAGAAAAGGGCAGGGTTGATTCTTGGTAAGTCATCTAGGGTCCACCGTAAGGCCTTTTTGTTTTCCTCTAACACCTGAACAGGTTTGGACTCTTCGAGTATAGTAAGTGATGTAGAGATAATGATAGGATAAGAGTGATCATGGAAAAGGATTGCATATTTTAGGTGTTCAGGTAGAGGTTTCATATCAGTCTCATCTTTCATTTGTGGGTTAAAAAACTCAGGAATAGAGGAAGGGACTTCAGTTGCTTCATATTTATTCTTCTTAATACTATCCAATGTGGAGAAGTAGAGATCGGTGTTGATGTGATATTCAAGAGAGTTTTCAAGATCCTCTATATTTATAGAGTCTATGATTGAGAGGTCCACATCAACTTCACCATTTATGACTTGGTTAATCATGGTGTATATTTCACAAGACCCTTTGTCATTAGAACATGAATAACATGGTGGATTGGGGTTTTATGGACTCTTAAAAGTGTCCTCAGAAGCATGGATAGAGAATGCAGAGTGATCCTTATATGGGTATCGCATGGCTTGGAAAATGTTGAACTTGAGCAGTTGGTCACTGAATTTCAGGGATAAGATGTCTGAATTGACATCAATCTTGGTTCTCACAGTCATGAGGAATGGTCTTCCTATAATTATGGGAGATCGTGAAGAGGTCATCTTACCTTCCATTTCAAGGACATAGAAATCAGAAGGGAAGATATAATCATTGACTCAGACAAGGACATCCTCAATTATTCCCTCAGGACTGGTTGTGCTTCTAGTGGCTAATTGAATGATAACACCCATTTGATGTAAGGGACCTAGACCATGGTTGGATAATATATATTTGGGCATGAAATTAATTGAGGCTCCTAGGTCTATGAGTGGATAATCAAAGTTAGAACTTCCAATTTGGCATAGAACTGTAAAGGTCCCTGGATCATTGCACTTAATGGGTATGGACTCTTGAGTTGAAACATTTTTTAAGGTCCTAAATTTCCCCTTGTGGGTACACAACTCCTTGAGAAACATGGTATATTTCGGAAAATTTTTATGGCATCTAAGAGGGGAATGTTTACTTCAACACATATACACATGTCGAGCATTTCTGGATCAGGTTCAAATGATTTCCTTGGATTATAAACAACTTGAGGAAAAGGAATTGGATTCCTAAGCGGAATATAAGGAGGCGAGGAAATGGATTCAGGTTCCTTTTCAAGTTTCTTTTTCTTATCATTTTCTAGGTCAACATTCAAAGGATGGTTGGAGGACTTGTCTTGAGGGATAGAAATTTTCATTCCCGATCTAAGTGCAATTCCACTTAAATTACCCTTGGAGTTGGGTAATGGTTGAGCTGGGAGTTGGGAAGAATTGGATGGTTTCTGTGGACTATGGTGGGATGCAAGATGACCGATTTGGGTTTCAATGTTCTTGAGGTTTGAATGGGTGAAAAAGGAAATGTCTTCCACTTCACTTTCTCAGGGTTTCCTAGAAGAATAGGCTTGTTCTGTATTGGGATTACCTATATTTTGGTTCTTGGTAAAGTGATTGTATTTGTTTTGGAATTGGGAAGGCTCACTAGGATATTGGAATCCAGGAAGAGGATTGTTCCTTTGAGGTTGAGGAATAAAAGGATATGGTTGTTGGAAGTTACCAATACATTGACCATATTGAAACCGGTTTGGGTTTTGAGGACGGAATTGAGGGGGATGAGATATGGGATTACAATACCTAAGGCCTTGGTTATATGAAGAAGAGGAGGGCTCATAGTGATGTTGGTTGAGGTGTCTAACAAACTAACCTGATATATGAGGGTTGTTGTTCCTTTGACATATGCTACATTGAGCTCCTTTGGTCCAGATGAATCAAATTGATCCTCTTGAAGTTGTGGACATGTGTTAGTTGGATGAGATGAAGAGTTGTAGATTCCACAGTTTTTGACATGTCCAGGAAACATTGATTGCGAAGAAGATGAGGTTGGGGATTTGGTAGCCATAGCTAGTTGTCACACAAGACCTGTATGTTCACTCATCCACTCAGTCAACTTTTTCGGCTGAATTGATTGATTATCTTGGGATTTTTTGACTTGAGCATGTGCTCGAGTATGGAATTGTTGTGTGTTTTTAGCCATGTTACTTATGAGATATTATGCAACTGTGGGATTTTTATCAACAAGAGAACTGCCACTTGCGGCATCAATGAGAGTTCTCTCCATTTCTAATAACCCCTCAAAGAAGTATTGAATTAAGAGTTAGTCTGGGATTTGGTGGTGTGGGAAGGTAGAAACAAGCTTTTTGAACCTCTTCAGGTACTCATGGAGTGATTCACTTGGGAATTGATGAATACCACTTATTTCATTTCGGATAGAAGCAGTACGAGAAGCAGTAAAGAAATTTTCATAGAAAAGTCACTTCATATCATTAAATGTGGGTATGGAACTAGGAGGGAGGTAGTAAAGAAATAACATGGCAGTGTCAGCTATGGATAAAGGGAATTCTCAGAGTTTGATTTGATCTTCAGAAACCCCATGAGGATTCATGGTAGAGCACACTACTTAGAACTATTTAAGGTGGAGATATAGATCCTCACTGGCTAGCCCGTGGAAATGAAGAAGAAGATGAATCAAATCCGATTTGAGTTTGAAGTCAGCTTCCATGGTTGGATATTTAATACCAAGAGGTTGTTAATTCGTATCCGGGGAAAAAAGTTCTTTAAGTGTTTGTTCCCTAGGATTATCCATATATAATTCAACTAGTTGAACAAGGACTTCTTCTTGAATGAGTTGATTATCTCTTAAGTTCCTCCCAAGTTGGCGAAGAGTTTTCTCAATTTCCACGTCAAACAAATCCGAGGGATTTTTGGGAGGCTATGGGGAATTGAGAGAGATTTGGAAGAAAGATAAGGTAGGTTTTTCTTTTTGTTTTTTCAACTTATTATTTTTTTAGAAGGTGGGGTTTTCTTTGTGTTTTTTTTCAATTTTGTTTTCAAATGTTGTTTTTTTGTTTTTTTTTACAATAACCAGAAACTAATGACCACTTAAACCTCCATCCCCATAAATGGCTCCATTTGAAATGCGCGACTAATTTTCACCTATCTACTGGTCAAGGTTCTGGTGCTCTTCTAATGTGTATAGAAGCACTCGGGTCAAATTCTCCACAATGAAACATTTTAATAGTCTTTTTTTTAGTTGATTGTATTCTGATTGGGGGGGGGGTTGTTTGAAGAGATTATGAAATAATTTATGGATGATGATTGATTTAAAAAATTGATAATTATTGAGTGGAGTACATTATTTGGGTGTTAATCTTGTGATATCCTTAAGCTTTTCTTTATATTGCATTTAAATTAACACACACTTCACAAGATAACGTTGATTGGAATTCCTTTGTGTTAAGGCTATAATAGAATCCTTAACATAACATAGGGTTCTTATCATTACCATTACATGTTTATGGTAGTGTATTTATGGATCCAATAATCCATGGAAACCACATGTTAAACAAAATATGTCATTAATCCATGACATGTTATGTACAATATACACAATGTTAAATTAACGAATACTCATCGAGCAAATACTCTCAATCACTTAACATACCTAAATTTTGACTCAGCCCAATCAGAGATTTACTCATCTATTTGGGTGTTTAATAATATGGTTATAATGATTATGATGGTAAATTAAGAATAGAAGAAAAATAAATGGATAAGAAAATAGTGGTGCACCAAACACTCACACACGAACAATGATGAGAATTAAAAAAACGGACATTCGATTGAATGAGGAAGTAAAATAAGGGAATGGGATTCAACCGTATTTAAACTATTTTAAGAACATTAATATTAAACAATTCAATTTGGATGATATTAAGAGATATTTATGAAGAAACGTGCATTAAAACAGAATTACAAAACACAAACTTACAAGATTACAAACGAAGAACAACACAAAAGTGAAAGGAAACAAAGAGAAGATGAAGGGTATCTCAAGTAAAAACATGAGTATTGAAGGTCCTACCAAGCCTTTGGAAAGTCTTTGGTAGTTCCAATTGATGCTCCTCTATTCTGAAATTCCAACCCCCTTTGATGGATTGGAGGGGGATGTATTTATATCCCAAGGAAGTGGATTGTTTTAATTCCCAATCTATCCCTCCATTTGTCTTGGCGATTTGGGCATCCCGACAGCAGAATACTTAGATATATTTCTCTTCAAAGTTGTGGATAATAATTTTTTCCCACTACTCTCAAGCGTTGGAGGTATTTGGACCTATGGAGCTGAAGTTATTTCTGGATGATTAAGCAATTTTAATATTTCTATTTCAATCCAGTATTTTTGAAGTCCAAAATGTGAAAGGGTTTTTCAATAGGAATATGCCATCAAAATAGAATGATTTCTTCAACAAAGTAGGCCTCCTATATCACCTCATTCACACTAAAAAATATCAGCTAGATTTTATTATTACATCATGAGATAAGTCATGAAATGTTTTTGGATTTTAATTCTGGACCAGAATGGTGGGCTGGACTTTAAAGCTTCATTTGGTCCCTTTGTACTTATAGTTGGGCCCATAAATTTTTACCCATGTTTATTTTGGATAATAAAGAACACATGGTATACTTTCACAAAATATGGGCATCGAGAGTGAGACGAGTAACTCAATCATCATGGATGGTCTAGTTTCATCACAAATTCATTGGGTCATCTTCTGTGGTCCAAATTAGCCTTCAAATGGCAGAATTGGCCCAAGATTGCTTCTAATGATATGGGAGAAATTGAATATGTAATCCTAAAATTCAAGAACCACACAATTTTGATCATTTTGGTGAGATTTATAAATACACTAGTAAACTGCCTCAATTGGACTACATCTAAAAGTACCTAAAAATATTACATATTATTAAAGCGTTAATATTTCACACCAATTAAGAACATTTAAAATAGAATAAGTAAAGGGAGTATATAATAAGTCATTAAAATATTAATGACATCAAGGGTATATTAAACAAAATGGGACCCATAAAAGATGAGGAATTTTTCTTGAGTATTGAAAATGGAAAACAAGGAAAATTACACCCCATATTCTAGGGATTAGTTTTACCTCAACACCCTCTTCAATAGAAATCAGTATTTTCCCATTTGGAGAGATCAACAGGAAATGAGGACTCCTTGTACACCATGTCCCATGACTCTCCTCCCTCTTGAGGTATATGTATGAAAAGTCAGTGTGGTAATTCCCTCTTTGCACTCTTCACCAATAATCTTTAAGAGTGTCCTAGAATAGAGGTAATATATCCTAAGAGGGGACAAACAACAATCCAATCATTCGATGGCCAATATGACACCTACAATGCATTATACAATGATGCAGGTCCCGACCATTATTCTTGTGGATGAAGATAAAGGTGAAGCCAATATAGCTGAGATATGAGAGGATTTAACCATTAATAATGTGGTCTATAATATGGTAAATGAAGACGGTTTTCACAATGAGAATCAAAATATAAAAAACATGACGGTTCCATAAAATGATCCACCACTACCACCATGATGCGATTCATTCATGGAAAAGGTTAAAGTCCTAATCATGACCTAAAATTTATTAGGAGGAAAAAATCATCAACAGTGGAAGAAATACCAACCCAATATAAGATACAATTGAAGGGTCCATGGATGATAAATATATAAAAACTCAATGGAATATTAAAATAGGTTTTTTCCTTCATATAGGACCTCACTTCATCCTACGAGCTGATAACCCTCAACCAGAGGGGCTTATATACTAGAGAAAATGGATCAAATGTATTCACTCATCATTTTATCCAATAAAAAATTTATATAGACTAGACCATTGGATGGTTATCATGATGTCCCACCATTAGGGTGAAAACCAAAATGGATTAATGTGATACCTCAAAAGATATCCCATGCTGAGTGTTATACACATATATTGGAGGAGGTATCAATTAATTCCTTACTAAATACCACCCCTTTTAACCTTATATTCAACGAAACATTCATCTGGGATTATTGACACCATCTAATCATTTATATCTTTATTGGATGTTGTTCGTGATTAGTGAGAACTTGTAATGCCAGAACAGAATCCATTCCTTCAATGGTTGACTGCGATCCCACCCCAAGAAAATTTAGTGATACCTATATTTCCCATATTCAATAAATTAGGGGAACCGGAGTAGCATAAAAAATATTTTGTGTCCCTTTGTGATCCAATGACTGAAAACCATACACAACAAGAAGGTTTGAAACATTGATGCCTTTTGAAAACCTTACGAGGGTCGGCCTTCATATGGTACATCAATTTTCATGATCAGACAATTATGGGATGTAATATTCATTATTTGTAATTTCTCATTTTATTTAGCTCAATATTATAAAATAAAAAAGTCATCAACCTCTCAGACTTCAAATAATGAGATAATGATAGGTTCTTGAATTTCATTTCTATATGGGTGGAGTAGACCTTATGCCTAAACCTACATCTTCCACATGAAAAATTATTACTCTGGAATAGATAACCTATGTGAATATTTTATAAAGGCACTAATCTCAAAATTGAATAAGTGAATGTTTTGTGATCTCTCTATAGTTTCTAACCGAATGGAAGATTCTATATTCTGAACTGAGTACATAACATGAATGATATTATCACCCCCCCAGGAATATAACAGTAAATACATAGGATGAAATCACATCACTTATGTAAGATTATCTATTATATCTATCTCCATAACAAAAACCATAACATGTTTTACCAACTGATCATTAACAAAAACACCCACCTTTTAATGGAGAGTGGAGGGGACCAACGTAATATCAATTTAGGAGAAAATGAATAAATTTTATTCATTTAGGGATTAAATACTATGTAACTACTTTATAGAATTTATAGAATATGATTTACTCAATTTTCTAGAGCCTATTAGCCCGGACCAGGTCAGTCATGGTAATCATAAAAATCAGTACACCATTCACCAAATGTTGGGGAAAACCATTTAAAAATGATTTATTTTAAGAAATATTAAACACGAAATGATAGACTATATAACATCCCATATTTTTATCACATAAACATTCATTACATTTTACAAAACCACGGATCTTTAAGGTTTAGTGTCTTGGAAACTAGGAACTTAAAACAAGAAAACATAAAACATTTTCCTTAAACACTTGAAAGGATTCTCCTTATGTTCATTACTGCATCTCATAACCTGGGGACATACATCAAAAGAAAGGGTGAGCAGGAGGCCGAGTATGGGAAACAAGGGGAAACATTCACATGTGAACTTGAGATACATCAACAATGTCATGAAAAAGAACTTGATGGCATGAGAAAGAAATCATGAGGAATATCATAATAAAAATAACGTTTTTCATAATATGAATATGTGGCTACAACATTTAATATTGACAATAATTTCTGTTTCACCAAGGTCCATCCCCAAGGTGTCATTAAAAATTACCAAGGTTATTCACCAAGGCATTATTAAAAATAGTCATCTCTATAGATTAAATCTTTACCCAATACATTGGAGCGCTATCAGGGCACACCCTTGAAATGTCTTTATTATCATTTGAGACACATATATCATCATCAGTAATTTCATAAACAACCCATATAGCAAAAAAGTAATGGGTTTCATTTCATAATCATAACGTTTTAAAAACTGCTTTAAAGACATGATCTTTATATCACTTTAAACCCACGGAAAGGGAGAGCGGGTCTCATGTATGTAAATACCTGAATTTAAAATAGAACAAATTGGTATATATGTGAATACCCCTATATAATACAGATCTTTGAGTATAAACTTAATAAAATAAAAGAATGTTTGAAAAAGAGAGAGACATTTTGAGACAGAAATTCTGCAGCATAACGGCTATGTTTCGGGGTTTTAGAAAACATTGAAAAGAGAGGGGACATTGGTCAAACAATCATAAATGACCCATAGAACAGTATAGGGAAATAATTTTAAGGATATATAAACATGGTAATGAAATTTTAAAGATATACCATATGAAATGAAGAACATTAAAGGAAGGCAAAAATAAGATTTCTCTTATAAAAATTCGGCAGCCTAACGGCGTCACTTAAACTTCAACCAAAAATGAATTGACAAGATAAAAATAGGGTCTATCATCATATGAAAATAAGAGTTCAGTATGATAGATATAGTTATAATACCCCAACATAATTAAAAATTAACTTGAAAGAGTTGACATGAAAGAAGAACCTTGAACAAAAGAAGGGTGAAAGAATCCCTTAAAAATTCAGCAGCCTAACGGCATCACTCAAACTTCAACTAAAAATGAACTGAAAAGATCAAAATATTGTCTCTCACCATATGAACATAAGAGTTCAGTATGACAGATATAGATATCATACCCCACCATAATTAAAAAGTAACTTTAAATACTTGACATGAAATTAGAACTTTGATCAAAAGAAGGGTGAAAGAATCCCATAAAAATTCGGCAGCCTAACGACGCCACTTAAACATTCTTAAAACGAATTGATGAGAGTAAGAGGGGGTATCTCATCATATGAAAATGAAAAGGGATTTTATATGAATATATAAGAACATCCTCCAACATAATAACATGGAACATAAAAGGAATGACATAAAAGAGATTACTTGAAAAGAAAGAGAAAGGTAGGATCCCTTACCATAAAACGTAACTCTTAAAACTCAAAGGTTGGGACCTTGAGGGCTCGGGGGAACCTTGGGAGGACTCCTTGGGAGGTAATGAGGAGATAGCTTCGTTGGAGGAGTTTTGGGAGTCTAATGGATGAGAGGATGACTTGGTATTTATAGGGAAAGTGAGGGGACAAGGCATTAATGGCCAAGGGACACCTCATTGGTGGTTTTAGAAAAACCATGGGCTTGCCCATGGTATTTTCCCATGGTATTGGCCACATGAGTCCCCCCATACAATAATTCATCACCTTTTGTCTTCCAACACTTAAAATATCTCATTACATCATCATGAAATAGTTATGATGTCATTAAACATACCGAAACCCTAAAACTGTATTTTCACTATTCATCGAAAATTCAAATTTCTCAGAAAAATCCCAAAATATCACCTTAAACAAATATCGATGCTCTGATTTCAAATATGAACTCCATTTTATAGAAATAATTTTCTAAATGTTTTTAATTTTATATTTAAATAAATACACTATTCACCAAAAATTCATTTTTCTTAGAAAAGTCCCCAAAAATTACCTTAACATAATATCGATGCTCTGAGTTCAAAAATGAAATCCATTTTATAAAAATAATTTTCTAAATATTCTTAATTAAATTTTTAATTAAAAAACACTATTCACCCAAAAAAACTAATACTTGACTAATAATTTATGAAACAGTTATTTAACCATTTTATTGAATCACATTACTTAATCAAGGTGCCTAGATTATATTAATGCTTTATTTAAGTGAGATTACTAATCCATTTGGTCACATTACTAATCCTAAGCATAAAATAACTATTCATATTTTACTATTCATCAAAAATTAAGTTGATCTTATTAGACTCTAAATTTCATACTAAACATAATTGTAGAAGACCATTTTTTTAAATCATTACACATTTTTATTTATTTAAGGGTTACGTAAACATTCTTAAAATATCCATTTTCTAAAATTCACCAGAAATATGCATACTATACTTATCAAGACATTTGAAAATTCATAAACTTCATCGTAAGAAGAAATCAAAATTTTTATTTAAAACAAATGATTACACAAGGCAGTTATGGTCTCCTTACATAGCCCCTTATCACACCAGCATATGACCTAAGTGTAAGGTGTGCTAAGGTGAGAGAATCTGAGGGAGGCTCATCCAACATCGCACGTGTAGTAATTTATATCAGTTTTAACTTCTTGTGAAGGTGATTCCGTTCTAGTTTCACACAATGAAGTTCAGCTTGGGTTTGGTCCAGAGAAAAGCCCAGTGGGGCTACCTCCTTCCCAAATTTTGTTAGATGGGCTTCGATCGGTCTAAGACTACTGGGTGAGGCCATAAAATCTTCTTTCCATATTAATTAACCAAGATCACTTGTATTTAGAGACAAAATAAAATGAAACATTTAGTTTCTAGCAGTCATATTGACCGATGGGCATATAACAGTCAAAACCCAATAGTCTCATTTTAATTATACTCATGTTATCCAATGAAACAGTTTTTTTATTATAAAAAAATAAAATAACACACAAAATTAGAAGACAAGATTTATTCAAAATTTTAGGTCGTTACAATCTTCCCCCCTTAAGAAATTGCGTCCTCCTAATTTTTAAAACTGGGGTTTTGAAATTTCATTGAATATCCCACACTAGAAAAAGAGTCAGTAAAACTATTACTTTAAAAGAAAGAAAGATAAGTAAAAAAGTTCATCCGAGTTAACCCATACTAGGATCCCATGTAGGAAAACATGGACATGGAGGAAAAAACAAAGGGTCACGTTCTAAGGGAGAGTGATATAAAACATGATTAGGAGAAAGTTAACAACAAGAAAATCACAAACTTATGATGTGTTAAACGATATTTGATTTCCTAGTAGGAAACGTTAATAGAAAACGTTTTTTGTTTCATGTTCCTTTTCATTGTTTTGAGGAATTCATTTACTACATAGAATAAAAACATAAGGAAATATTCCTACCTTCATGTAGAGTTTAATCCTATAATAACTTTCTACCAAAACTAATCTTTTCTCCAAACGATGAGAATTCAAAAACACTTGGTCTCATCAAAAGCACTATAACAATCTTCTAGAGAATCACGTATTCTAAAAATGAAACACTATCTATCTTTAAACATTTATCCCAAAAACAAAAAGGGTAAGATAAAACAATTCTTCAAAAAGAAAGAATCCCATAGGAAGGGAAACTAATTTTAAATAATCAAAGTTCCACGGTACTACCCAAAGTTCATCATAGACCGTTCCATAAATAATTGTCCTTAGAATTCCTCAAAATAACCCAAACTAAGATTGAAACCCAAATACAAGGAGGACTTGATAACATAGACTTCCATGATAAACTTTATCGTTCATCTCCAAACAACATCAACCACTCCTAACATCTTATAACAAAAGTAACTAACTTAAACATATTTTCCCCAAGATAGGTCAATCATTTCCATAAGTAACCTATAATACCATAAGTTTAACTTAAATTCATTGATTCTTCAAAATGTAATTCAACCTTTACTCCTCAATGAAAATACCGTAGTAATATATTTACCTAGATCAAATAGGGTTCCCAAAATAGTGAACATCTTCAAAAATAATAATCATCTTTTAATACCCTAATCATCTCTATCATATTAATACGGAAATGGTCACATTACCTATCACATTGGTTGTTGGGACATGTTCTTCCATTTCTCGCCATTAACTAAGGAAACAAAGTACAATTAGGGACTTAAATACGTAGCCAATAATCATTAAAAGGAAACTTAATGCATAGAGGGATAAAATTGTAGAAGAAAAGTATACCCTAACTTGTGATCCCCTATGTCCCAATCTAGGTTATCTATGATAATATATTCTTATGTGAATATTTATTTTATTTTATCTTTGTTCCTTTAATAATGGTTCATACTAAGCTTATGAATTTACCAAATCATATCCCCCGGGAGTGTCGTAACCAAGAGTGCAGCAAGGCCCATTGTCGTGTACCAGTTCCCATTCAATTCTAGCCCAAAGAGGTGTTTTAGGGTTTTACCCCTATGTACATCTATCCCAGAGCCACCTCTACCTGCTCGTATCCAGACAAGGATGTATTTTCTTGGAAACCCCTTACTCAATACTCACCAAAATACCAGGAAGGTTTCCTATATTTAAACTTTTCTTTAGGGTTCTTCCTAATGTTTTCATATCATAACTTCCACAAATAACTAAACCATCCTTTGATACCAACTATAACATCTCGACTTTTTATCACATAAACTTTCATTACATTTTACAAAACTAAGGATCTTTAAGGTTTAGTGTCTTGGAAACCAGGAACTTAAAACATGAAAACAGAAAACATTCTTCTTAAACACTTGAAAGGATTCTCCTTATGTTCATCCTAGGTTCCTTAATGCATCTCATGACTTGGTTACATACATCAAAAGAAAGGGTGAGAAGAATGCCCAATAAGGGAAACAAGGGTAAACATTTACACGTGAACTTGAGACACAGCAACAATGCCATGAAAAAGAACTTTAAGGCATGAGAAAGAAATCATGAGGCATATCATAATAAAAACAACATTTGTCATAACTTGAAGATGTGGATACAACATTTAATATTGCCAATCATTTTTGTTTCACCAAGGTCCATCCCCAAGGTGTCATTAAAAATTACCAAGGTTATTCACCAAGGCGTCATAATAAATAGTCATCTCTAGAGATTAAGCCTTTACCCAAATGCATTGGAGCGCTATCAGGGCGCACCCTTAACATGTATTTATTATCATGTGAGCCACATATATCATCATCAATAATTTCATAAACAACCCATATAGAAAAAAATGAATGGGTTTCATTTCATAATCATAATGTTTTAAAAACTACTTTAAAGAGATGATCTTTACGTCACTTTAATCCCACGGAAAGGGAGAGCGGGTCTCATGTATGTAAATCCCAGAATTTAAAGTAGAACAACTTGGTATATATGTGAATACCCCTATAGAAGATATAACATTTAGTTTTCACTTAATAAAATAAAAGAACTTTAGAAAAAGTGGGAGACATTTTGAGACGGAAATTCTGCAGCATAACAGCTATGTTCCGGGGTTTTAGAAAAAATTGAAAAGGGAGGGGACATGGGTCAAACAATCATAAATGACCCATAAAACAGTATAGGGATATAATTTGAAGGATATATGAACATGGTAATGAAATTTTAAAGATATACGATATGAAATGAAGAACATGAAAGGAAGAATAAAATAATATTTCTCTTATAAAAATTCGGCAGCCTAACGACGTCACTTAAACTTCAACCAAAAATTAATTGACAAGATCAAAATAGGGTCTCTCATCATATGAAAATAAGAGTTCAGTATGATATATATATATATCATACCCCGACATAATTAAAAAGTAACTTGAAAGACTTGACATTAAAGTAGAACTTTGAACAAAAGAAGGGTGAAAGAATCCCTTAAAAATTCGACAGCCTAACGACGTCACTCAAACTTCAACCAAAAATGAACTGAAAAGATCAAAATAGGGTCTCTAATAATATTAAAATAATAGTTCAGTATTATAGATATAGAGATCATACCCCAACATAATTAAAATGGAACTTGAAAGACTTGACATGAAAGTAGAACTTTGAACAAAAGAAGGGTGAAACAATCCCTTAAAAATTTGGCAGGCTAACGACGCCACTTAAACATTCTTAAAACTATTTGATGAGAGAAAGAGGGGGTCTCTCATCATATGAACATGAAAAGGGTAGTAATATGAATATATAAGAACATCCTCCAACATAAGAACATGGAGCAGAAAATGAATGACATAAAAGAGATTACTTGAAAAGAAAGAGAAAGGTATGATCCCTTACTTTAAAACGCAACTCTTAAAACTCATAGGTTGGGACCGTAAGGGCTTGGGGGCACCTTTTGAGGACTCCTTGAGAGGTAATGAGGCCATAGCTTCGTTGGGGGAGAGTTGGGAGTCGAATGGATGATAAGATGGCTTGGTATTTATAGGGAAAGTGAGGGGACAAGGCATTAATGGCCAAGGGACACCTCGTTGGTGGTTTTGGAAAAACCATGGGCTTGCCCATGGTATTTGCCCATGGTATTGGCCACATGGGTCCCCCAATACAATAATTCATCACCTTTGGTTGGCCAACCTTTAAAATATCTGATTACATCATCATGACACAGTTACGATGTCATTAAACATACCGAATCCCTAAAACTGTATTTTCACTATTCATCGAAAATTCAACTTTCTTAGAAAACTCCCAAAATCTCAAATTAACCAAATGTCGATGCTCTGATTTCAAATATGAACTCCATTTCATAAAAATAATTTTCTAAATGTTTTTAATTTAATTTTTAAATAAATACACTATTCACCGAAAATTCATTTTTCTCAAAAAAGTCCCCAAAAATTACCTTAATATAATATTGATGCTCTGAGTTCAAAAATGAAATCCATTTTATAAAAAGAAATTTCTAAATATATTTAATTAAATTTTTATTTAAAAAACACTATTCACCTGAAAAAACTAATACTTGACTAATAATTAATGAAACTGTTATTTAACCATTTTATTGAATCACATTACTTAATCAAGGTGCCTAGATTATATTAATGCTTTATTTAAGTGAGATTACTAATCAATTTGGTCACATTACTAATCCTAAGAATAAAATCACTATTCATAATTTACTATTCATCAAAAATTAAGTTGATCTTATTAGACTCTAAATTTCCTACTGAACATAATTATAGAAGACCATTTTTTGAAAATCATTACACATTTTTAATTATTTCAGGTTTACATAAACATTTTATAAAATTCACCAATAATATGCATACTATATTTATCTGGACATTTGAAAATTCATAAACTTCATCATATGAAGAATTCAAAATTTTTATTTAAAACAAATGATTACACATGGCAGTTACGGTCTCCTTACATAGCCCCTTATCACACCAGCATAGGACCTAAGTGTAAGGTGTGCTATGGTGAGAGAATCTGAGGGAGGCCCGACCAACATCGCATGTGTAGTAATTTTTATCAGTTTGAACTTCTCGCGAAGGCGATTCCATTCTAGCTTCACACGATGAAGTTCATCTTGGGATTGGTCCAGAGCAAAGCCCAGTGGGTCTACCTCCTTCCCAAGTTTTGTTATATGGGCTTCGATTGGTCCAATACTATTGGGTGAGGCCATCAAATCATCTTACTATATCAATTAACCAAGATCACTTGTATTTAGAGACAAAAGAAAACGAAACGTTTAGTTTCCAGCAGTCATATTGACCAATGGTCATATAACAGTCAAAACCCAACAGTCTCATTTTAATTATACCCATGTTATCCAATGCAACAGTTTTTTGAGTATAAAAAAAATAAAATAACACACAAAATTAGAAAACAATATTTATTCAAAATGTTGGGACGTTACAGACTATGGTAATGTTATGTTGTGGAAAACACCATCCCAAATGGTGAATCTTTCGACATCTTCTCATGAAGAAGGATATAAATTGATATAAGTTTCTACCAAAGACCTGCAAATTTTTGATGATTGGATGATTCCAAATACAAAAAACCAAACTAATGCTATACTCTATAAATAATTGAAGCAACCAAGTATGTCGCGAACAACATTTATGGTGTAACTACCAACTCTTTAAGCAACACAATCCTCAAAAATCTAGTCTTTTAAAAATGAAATGGACAGAAGGGTGGGAAAGAATCACGTAAAGTTGAACCTATATCAGGGCCAATGTTTTCATTCACTCCCTTTTATTTTTTCCTTTAGTTTTGAAACAATTTTAATCTCTATGAAAAACTATACACAAAATGATGTAAACTAGAATAAAATATCAATCAATGAGAAATTATTCATTGATTCCATTAATCTTCTTTTTATAATCAATCCATTTTATGATCAATATTATGGATATAAACCAGAGACCCCACCACCCTATTGGGGAATTAGATTATGAATCTACATGAGATGAGGGTATAAGAGATTATGTGGTCATGAAAGAAACCATAGTTCTATCCAAAAAAAATACTCAGACTGTAGGTTCAATTGAAACTCACTATAGTGGCATTAAATGATTCCAACATGAGCCTTAATATACCTCTTCCTATTCCAAAATTCACCTTAAAATATTGATCCAATAATATCAAAATGAAGGTGATCAAGTTTTTAATAACCCTCACCAGTCATAAAGGTCTTCATATCCTAACCCAAAAAGGAACATATCACCTTTAAATTATGTTTTAAGGACCTATGTACCTACTTCATGTTCATCAGATCCAAAATTTCATGTTAATGAGAACCCTCACACCAGAAATTGCATATCATTATCCCATTTTTTTTAAATATTATAGAAATTATCCTCTATTCGGTTCAATTTATTTATCTTGGACAATATGAGTATAACCAAAATTAATCAATGAATAACTAATATAAGATATCATGAACCCTTAATAGTTTTATGTTGTGCTAGCCGCTACTGAGGTATACTAGGAAGATATCAATCCTAAAAATTGCCACATGATTATTAGCTTCACATGACATGATAAATAATTTTTTCATAAATGGACACATTATAACCTTTTACATGTCTAGTGGATGAAATGGTATCTATTCCTTATGGGATTTTATTAACAATGGTTTTGGAGTGATTCTTATTACAGTATGATCACATCATCATATTGGATATAGTGAGGGAAACCTAACACCTTCTAATCTGACACCAAATGGTTGTGAAAAAATCCAAAAAAAATATCATGGACTAAAACAAGATGATGGATCAAATTGGGTACATTTTATATGACTCGTTTTTTTATTTTTTTTGAATTATGCAATTGTCCATGTTTTTCAAGGATGTCCATGGTCTCATCAACACACCGTGACCCCCTCATCATACCATAAAATCCCAAAATATTTCATTAATGAACATATAATGGCTTTGAAAGATGATAATTCCTCTTTTGGATAATGTGATATGCATAATATCAATGAAGGATTCTTTCAAGGGGAGGGGAACTGGCCCATGGTTGATAATTTCTCTTGGGTCACAACCCTAAATGGTTTGGAAATGACCTAGATAATCTATCTAAATACCTCAGTTAATAACATTTTCTTCATATCCTCTATATTGAATGAATGTGTCCAAATTTAAGTGTATATTCAACAATATTCATGATATAAAACATGATAACTATCCCCCCCAAAACATGGAAAATGTCATTGGCTTCTAGAATGTGGTAAAATCTCAAATTAAAATCCCCTCATTCCATCCCCTAATAATAGATAAATATCAACCTCATCAGATGAGTCATAAGTTGATGTTTTAACAACAAGACTAGATGAAAATATTTCTTACTAATCCCTAACTAAATCCCCTCTAGAGTTTTATAGAAAATCCGCATCTCAAGATGGGTCAGAGGAATTCAGATCATCTTCCAGATTTAAAAACATTAACTCCTCTTCTAGAACTATATAACTTTCTATGTTACAGTATCTTGTTTTGGAAAAGGAGGAATAAGGGGAGGAAGATGAATACCAGGATGAGCATATAGATTCCAATAAATCATTTTAGTAGGTTGTTTTTACCACCATTGATGAACTCATAGAGGTAAATTTAGGTGCATAAGAGGACCTATTACCCACTAAGATCAGTGTGGACATGTATTACAAATAAAAGGAGTTATATGCCTATTTTATAAAGAATAATTGGAATTTATTTTCTTTTAATTACACATAAATTTCGAGCATCAATCCCAAGATGGACACCCACTACATGATATTTCCAATAAACTATCAGGTATATAAGCGGAAACCCATAAAGAAAATTCTGACTCAAACTAACAAAAATGAAGATTAATTTTATATTAACATAATGGATAATATAAATTATTATTCCAATATCCCAAATGGAAGGCCAATATAGTCCCTATCACGTAAAATAATTGTAAAATTATAGATTGCATCAATTTTTGATATCTGAACCGGCACAATCTGAAGAATTGTTTACCTATCCTGATCACTAAGTTGTCGATTGATGAAACATCCATGGATAAATAAATTTCATTCCAAGATGGTTATTCTGGGTATATTTAAATAGTAATATCCCAATAATATGAAGAAGTATCTTCCTTAAAATAACACTATATTGTATTTTTTATCAAGTAATTCCATTGAATTTGATGTATGTTAGAACTACATACCAACTTTTCAGGAATTGAATATTCAAACTCTGTATTAGGATGTTTTTTAAATTGTATGATAATGATATGGTAATTATGATTCAATATATTTCCAACCACTATAATAACCATGAATCCATCTTTGAAAAATTGTGACAACATGACATGAAAATTATCCCATTGAAATATTGTTTTATCACTACTTTATGAAAGTTTCACAACTTCATGATGTGCCATAATGGCATCAAAGCTCACCATGGAGAGAAAAAGAAAATTCATAACATTTTACCACCTAGTATCTTTAATCATCTAAGTGTAATTAAATGAAATTGGGCTTATATTATGTTATGTATATCCAACCATGTAGGAAAATGTTTTCCCTTCACCAACATAATGAAAAAGGTGGTCACATATCAAGGGGTTAATGATTTCCATGAAGCATTCAATAGTATAAGGAAATAAATTTTAACCCCACTGGTGTTGATGTAGACTATTGAAGAAAGACCACTCATTTTATTTCTAACATCCCTCAATGAGTCACTCAATTCCTTCATTATACAAAAAATGTCATTAGGTTGGATAACAACCATTATTACCTCAGTTGATGTATTGTTGATACCAATATGTTATATTTATATGTTGAGAATTGTAGTCTTCAACAAGTCAGTACAGTCTAGAAACTATGGAATTATCTAAAGCATCATGAATTTCACTTGGTCTCTTGTTGAATTCTACTAAAATACATTCTTATAAATCCTAAGTTAACTGGATGTCAGTAACTATGAGAGGTCCTCCTATAAAAAATTGACATTAAATTTATGCCCCAAAAGAGGTAAAAAGAAATTAGTTTTTATGAATCCTTATAGAACATCCATTGGTATAAATAATTTCATTTCATCTTAATGTAAATAATTAAGACATCTTCTCTATACTGAAGGGACCTTATATATGGGATCCTTATTTTGATAGAGTTTTGTGGAAACCGAACAAGGTATAGGATGGAAGAACCCAAGATCAATGATGTTTGGATGAATTTTGTTCAAATTTACCTAACAAAAATAGTCCTAACCTACTCCTTTCTACATTAAGAATGGTTCATAAAAAATGAAGTAGAATATCTTGCCATCATCGTGGGGAAGGAGATATAAAATCCAATAAAAGTAAATCAATTTAAGATAAATAGATATTTAATGTTGGTAATCATGCAGGTTGTGGGTGATTGTACTATTTGAAAACACAATTTATTAACCCTTATTAAATTTTTTTGAGGATTTAGGAATGAATAAACCTCAGAATTGAAAGTGTCTCACATCTCACAGAAAAAAATTCCAAATAGGATTCTTTATAAAATTTAGCTACAACATTAAAATATTCAAAATGGGACAAAAAAGTCTACAACATTGTGCATAAGAGAATTATGGAACCTTTTCTTAATGAAAATATGTTGGAGATTAATTTGTTATATTTCATCCCTATGTAAGAGGGTTATGTGAATGATTATATGAAACCCATTATAGAAAAACATTAAAATGGAGATCATCAATGAGACAGAGCTGGAAAAAAACAAATAAAATTGTGGGAAATTAATTTTTTCATTACGAAGGGAAATTTCATTAAAAGTTCCTCTATAAGCATGGCATTGATTGGGTCATTTTAAAGTGAATTTATGTGGAAGGGATAATTATTATCATGAAAAATGTTCACATTTGTGACTACAATTCCCACTAATTAGGTTTCAAGAATTCTCATCAAATCCAGAGTCGTTGGTACAACTAGACCACAATGACACCAGATTTCATGAAAATAAACAAAATGGGACATTCATTTTTGGTACATTCCAACTTCATTAGTTAATGCCCAATGTTTCTACACACTTTCAAATAATCCTGTGTTGTTTATATTTTTGGAATGGATGTCAAATGTCCATATCCTCCTACCAAATCCAACTATTTCAATTTTATTCCCACTATAACCAACTTTTTATCCATGTTGTCTGATATAGTACCCCTAAAAGATTAAATATAAAGGAATAATTTATTCTTCATGAGAGGAAATATCATTATTAGGATTGGAATCTATCACAATATATTAATGAATAATGGACAAATTTTTTTCACTAATGAGTTGGAAGGTCTATATCAGGATTATATGATCAAGTCCTATCAATAATATCACTATCATGTAGTTTCTACAAAATATATTGAGGAATTCAACAATACCATATAAAATATATTTCAGAAGAAGTTATAAATGAATAAAAATTCAACTTCAGATAATATATTGAATTTATTTTGGGACTGTCGGACTATAACCTTTACCACCACACTATAAACCCCACAATAATTTGTATAGGGGACTGAGGTGGTGCTTCCCTTCGAGGATCAGTTGCAATATCATTGAATTTACATATGATAGTATTTTTCCATAAATGAGAAGTCCCAAAATATGATTGATGATTTGGATATTCTATATAAGAAAATATTTAATACCTTTCATCATTTATATGTCCCCTTAAAATGGATTTATTGAACCATTAAAAAATTCATTTATAAATTTCTTATATAATAGATAGTGTCATTCATCATGACTTGAAAGATACCGAGAAATCAACCTAAAAATCTTGATCCAAAATGAGAGTGACCTTAGATTATACAAATATTCTACTCCAATTGATCATACACTTTGATTGTAATTGAAATAGAGCTTACCACACCACCCACCAATTATAGGTTCATTGTGAAATATTTCATGTAATCACACGTCACTCAAACTGACAACATGATGTTAAAAAATGTCGTAATATTCTAGATTTCATGACTATATATTTAGTTGTAAAAATAATTTCAATAATATGATAAACTGTATGGTAAATATACTTAGCACATTTCATTTAACTATATTCTTTTCTTATGTAATAATCATAGGAATCATCTTGTCATAAATGTGAGTAGTTTCAATTTCCTCATGAGAGAGGAATCGCGCCTTATTATTTTTATTCTAGCATTCCAGGCTTCATAACAATATAAGTGTTGATTCTCATCCTCATGGTATATGTAGAAATTTTTAGGTCCCTTATCCTAGGTCTATCTTTATCATCAAATCACCATTAAATATTTTCCCTTTGGTATTGGGACGGTGGACCATGTGTAATATCAGTTTAGTTTTTGTGCATAAATGGGTCCATATATACCTACATTCGAAGAGCTTCATCATATTTTATCCATGTTATCCTGTTTTGACATTTTCACACCATTATGATCAATAATATGCCACGAAAAAATTATAGGATTACCTAGGGGGTCCTTGGGGATACCTCATGCGACCGTGTATGAGATGAACACATGAAAATATCCTCTTCACATGATGAAAAATGGTATCCATGCCCCATATCATATATATGATATCCCTTATGATAGTCATGGTATCTTTGATTTCCTCATTATATAGGACTCTCACATTTTTTGCATCATAGTTCTACCAAGATGTCTAAAAAATCTATATGTGGCTTCATTCAGGATGACACAAGATAAGTACCCACACCAAGTCACTAAGTCTTATCCCACCAATAGTATAGAAAACTTAAATGCCTCCTTCCTTACATTTGATAGGGATCTATATAGCGAACTTCACACCCCATGTACAATTACAATCTTAATTCTTATTGAATTCTTAGACACATTCCCACCACATACGAGACACTTTAACCTATGAAATTTCAGATCTCCATAAACAATACTTAGAAATAGATAATATATTTTCATATTATAGATGAAACATTCTCTGGATTAGGTATTGATATTACAAATATTGGTGATTCTTATGGCTTTCACAAAATGGAATTTTCAACCGAAGGCACCATTGTCCTCAGGATATTCCAGTTCTAAATTTGCAAACCTCGACAATATCTTTCTACAAACTATTTTTCAATATTTATCCATGTCAATTACATTTTATTTTTTACTTCATAATTTTTCTCTATAAGAGAACCCCAAGATTATGGATTATGAATTCTATCTTCACATTTAAATTACGTCAAATCATCTTGTATTGGTAATGCTTTTAAAAAACATTTTTTGGATGAAACTGAACTACATGGTTTCCTAGAAATATATATTTCATGAATATCCATTTTTATGAGAGATTTATATTCTCAGATCCTACATCTTAGTCAATGAAAATTAATGAATTCACCCACTCTCTTATGTATGTGCTAGGACTACATAGGAGGGTCTATTGGAATTTCTAATCTAGCTTATGATACTATATATATATATATATATATATATATATTAAGAGATAACCTTCACTACAAAAAAATCAATCGAGGTGGTGAATCCATATAAATACAATATATTTCTTGATTATTGCATTTACAAGATAAAATGGGACACTTGGATCTTATATCACAGTCTCATATTGGATTTGAATGAAAATACTCATTTCCAACATTTGTCTCAGACCTATGATGGTATAAATTTCTCACTATTATTGTGTAATTTTGATATGAAATACCCCTACCATATTTTGGTACATCCCCTCTCCAAAAAAAAATCTATATATAGAAAAATATAAATCTCCATGAGCCTCATACATCCATTGATTATAGAAATTCATATTCCTAGGAAAACACAGTTATACCTTTCATTAATATGAAAAAGTGTACTTTTTATATGTATCCCAAAAAAGGGTGTGAAGTCAACCCAAGTCACAATTTTCCTTAAGAGAGACCAGTTTTATCTTTATATTCTCAAAAAATAATATTTGAAACCACCTATCAAACATGCACTCTGATCAGTCCTATTATACTAGCCCCACATCCTAATTCAGAATTGAAAATCAAAGGACCAAGGATTAAAATTATCATTTATATACACTATGGATTTCAAGGCATTAAACATCCAATGTAATTAGAGATAATACTCACTAGGTCGAAACACCGCATAGGGAATCCTATATAAATTTCTTATCACGCTTGATAACATTGCACCAACATAGACTTCAAAAAAGAATTTGGGTGGTAATAGAAATGGTGAAAATATTATAGGGTATTATACATTAACCTTGTAATATAAAAAAATATGTTCTTTTCTCCCATAAATCAGGAAAACGTATATCATTACCTAATCTTTTATCGATATATGATTACTGTAGTGTAATGGTGATAATATTTATTCTTAAATCATCAATGTGTAATGATATATAAATGAACATTTCATCTTGACTATCCGAGGTAATAATAAATATTAAAATCAAGTGATAAAAAAATTTAGTTTATATAAAACATTATTATTCAAAAAAAATCATGTTATGGTTGATAGAAATTACCAGCAATGATAAGTGATTGGTACAAAAGGGTGATCAAGTACTCGTTTATTTCGATGGATGGAAAAAATTGGGATCATCATTGATTTAGAGTATCTTCATTTGAGTATAATATTTCATTCATAAATCCCACTTAGTGTATTAATAATATTAAATCATCAAATGATGAAAACTCTCTATATCATGGAGCATCTTGAACAACATTGTAGTATCTGAATCAACACCATCTTGCAGTGAATCCACACTATCAGTCGTATATATTATACCTTCTCCACCATATCCACTAGTTGATTCACTTCATCAACTATACTCTTAGTGCAAGATAGTTCTTGTTTGATCTAATCCAATGCCTAAAAATACATTCCACTATTGTTCTTTTCTTTTGAACTTTACCTTGTCACCTTGAAGCCACTCCAACATGCTCAAAGACTTCAATGAGAATAATATCCATGGTTATAGCGTGTTGGGTCATGGTCTATGTGGTTGAGATATGAGACTTCTCTACACTATCCATCTCCCATGAATTAATAACCTTTTTACCAATTCATGTATGTAATGATAATAAAACCCTCCATACCCATTAACCAAAAAAAATGTGACATAATCTGGGTTGTTTTGTTGGATTGTTTACAAGGGGGTCTCAGAAATCATCTTCTAGAAGGATTTCTATGCAGATTTATAGGAAATGTGATGATTGTTAACATTCTCCCATTATACAATAGAATCATTCTAATGTGGTGGAACATATTAACGAACTACTATAACTAGATAGGGTGTCAAATCAATGCATCCATCATGGGATGCATCGACAATAGCCAGATCCATTGGAGCTTTAGAATGATGAGATTTCAGATCATCCCTTGGAATAACATAGGCTTTCATAAATTATTATGGTTCCATATAAATTAATCATTCAATAACTAAATATATTAATGTAAAAAATGTGGAAGGGTTCAGAACATAACTTCATTTATCAAAGTGTGGGCATCCCTAACAGAAATTGTGACAATAATTGGAAAAAGAGATGTTGTGTCCTCAATCACAAGGTATGATTCATGTTCTTCCATGGATGACCCGACTTCAATTGTATGTTTTGATAAATCAATGGCCTTTATAATTCTACTCCCTCATACTGAGATTTCACAAATAATGATTAGGGAGCTGGGAATGATAGATGGGTCAAAACCTTATTATGCTTTATTTTTTTCCTGTACCATGGCTTTTCTCTGCGAATGAGAATGATTATTATTCATGGTTGAAAAAATAGTCCCTAGATCTTACACTTATCATGTGGATGTTTTTGTTTTTTCTATAATGTTTATGAATATGTGAAATGGAATGTCCATGACATCCTCAACTAGTCTAGGTCCCCCATCCATCCCTGGTACAACCACTAATGTTAACTCATTTATCTTATAAAAGTAAGGGGATAAAATACATTGGTTTGTTGAATCTTGATGGCCCAAAAAAATAAACCATTTTTTTTGAAGTTAAAAAATCATCACATTGAAACACACAAAACATTTTTTTGGTAATTTTCAAAAACAATCACATTGCGGCTAAGTGAGAACCTAACAAGAAGAATAACAATAAAAACTATGTCCCCAAGGGAATCCACCATTGAAGACACCGGAGAGAGAACCAAACACGAAGAGAAGCAGGACCGCTAACACAATGGGATTAAACATTGAAAGAACCAGTCAAAAAAATGAAAAAAAAAACCCAAAAACAGGTTGTAGAACGAACATACCGATTGGCCGTGGGCCAAGGGGCATCGGGCTCAACCTGTACCGTTGCAACCCTGCACAATCGCGCGACAGCCTCACCGCACCATGGGACCATGCGTCCAGTCAACACTTCACCAGAGAAAATGCCGCCGTCACTCAAAAACCACCATTAAAGAGGAAAATGAACCTGAACAACAAGATCTACACAAAAAGAGGCAGAGAAAACACAGAAAAAAATAAACATCACCGGATCCACAACTGACGGCGAGTCTCTGTCTACGCCGCGCACCCAAAAGAGAAAGAGACACTGTCATCACTGAGCTTTCTTGGGGATGCCACCTACAAACTTGTAATGACTCGAGAGGAGACAAAGAACCTACCAAACCCCAACTAGAAGAAAAATGGGGAGCCATCAGAGAAGCAGGTGAGATTATTGCTGGTGCTGAAGCGGATACATGCAAATATGAAACATCGGAGGAGGTCGAACGCTGTTCTTCATCGACAGAGCACCAGGTCTGCAAAACCGAAGAGCATTAACACACCATGACACACACAACCCAACCTCCAACCACTCCAAGCCTATATGGAAAGAGTGGAGTAAAACAGAGGATGGAGAAGAGTAGTGGTAGGAAACCCTACCCTGCTGAGTGAGTCCCTCATTCGTCAATTCCCCTTACGGGCCCATGACCCTCACATCACATTGAAACACAAAAAATGATGGATATGTAAATAAATACAAAAACCACTTGTTACATTATATCTAATATGTATCGAAATCATTCATTAATCATGACATGACATTATGTATCATGAATGTGGAGTCATGAGGGGAAAATTCGATGGGTGTAGGGGCGGGAATTCTCCTTCTGGATCTACAAGAACTACCTACATGTAATCAACTTCCCCTAGGGAGCCTTTTATAGGGGATCCCTATAAATAAAAGATATTCCCACAACATCAGTATCCCCAGATATTATAAAACATGGACGGTATATATTCTTGAGTATCTATATCTTCATACAATAATAATGAATTGGGATTCATGTTCGAAAAATTAATAGGAATAAGGGTTGATATAAAAGATAATATTAGTTATATGTTTGTAATGTCTACAGAAACCATGTATATCACCATATATCACACTCAATTGGACAAGAAAACACTACTAGTAAATTAATTAATATAGATTCCCATTTTATTGAGGTATATGACAAATTCCTTATGGTTTTATTGGATAGAAAATATTTTTATATTTTTGATGAAGCTGAATTCTGAATGATCAACGTCACAATCCTAATGTGCTCTAAATATTTATGCAATAGATGTTATCACTCCCCAATCTTATCATTTTCACACAATATTTTGGTAATTATGTAATACATAGAATGACACGTGATGGAGGGTCCTACCTTTCAGATGTAGGGGGTTAAAACCACTAAACATGCTTCCTTGGAATGGTGTCTAGCCTGAGACCCCATGATGTATGGTACTTATAAGGCCCCAACAAAGAAGAATAAGAAATTAACTTTCTCCAAGTTATAGTAGGTGGGATAGAATCCGAAACCCAAGTAGAAGAGGGGATTATATGTAACATCCCAAGTAAGTAATGAATAATAGATATTTTTATCTATTTCTATTAATGATTAAGATAGTGTTTTATAGGCTTAAAATGAAAATTAATACAATCTTATGCATGGAATACACTAATATTCTTAAAAGATTTTTTTACCTCCTTATGATGGAAAACCTTTTTTAAATCTATCTTTTGACAATTTTAGAAACTATGTTTGTCAAAATAAACTTATTCTATATGATTGGGACTTCAAAATTTACATTGTGTGAATTTTTGGTATTTTTCTGACAATGTTCATTTTTTAATGAATAGTGAAAAATACTGCATTTTACATCAAATCTGCTTTTTAATCTAATTTATTTATATGATTAGATTATCTTTTGAATTGGTTTTGAAGTTAAATTAGAATATATTTTTACCATTTAATCCATTGGTGGTCATTGGAATCAATTTCACTTTGAAATTAGACTTAAACTGGTGTCAATCTTTTGATACTTATTGTTTCATAAAAACACGCTATTTGCTATGACAGCGGGAATTAATTATTAAATTAATTAATGTGACTTATATGTTTTGAATTTTGTAAAATAGACTTCATTTTTGAATTTGGAATATCAAATATATCTTAGGGTGAATTTTTGGTAATTTTCTGGAAAACATCAATTTTTGATGAATAGTGAAACCACTAAGTGGTACTTATAAAAACTGATTTTCCGTTTAAATAAAATTTTGCCATCATTGTGTTTTGAATTTCAAAAATCCGACATACATGGTTTTCATTAAGAAGTAAAATGTGGTTCAATGAGATTAAAATAATTTTTTGGTGAATAGTAACTTATTATGTTTTAATCGCGATTAGTGGTAATTAGGGTAGTTTAAGGTATAAATAATGCTTTAATAATATGAAATGACCTAGAAACATGTCCCAACCTTATCGGTTGTGTCATGGACGACCAAGAAAAGCCATGGGTCAACTTGGGGACCTCATGGAGACACTTTGGTTGGGAAATGACATAAATAACTTTTTATTTAATATAAAAGTAAAAATGACACAAACATAATATGTTTTACGAAAACAATTTTTACATGGGGTTATAAAGATCAGATTTTTGATTATAAATAGTCATTGGAAATCTAAATATATTTCCTACATCATAGTATTTTTTTTATAATTTTTAGACATTAAATAAATTAAATTATTTATGACATAATAATGATGCAGTGATGACATCATTATTTGACGATTTAAATAAAATGAAAAGATAATGTAACATCTATGAACTACACATGTCCAAAACCAATTGGATGAGTGGATTTAGAACCCTTATCACCTTATCCACGAATTATATCAATATTGGAACTTTTAAAACCGAAACACATTTTCAAATAAAGTAATATTTCTTACCTTTCCAAAAGTGCCCCTCCTCTCCTCTTATAAAAGGCCCCCACCTCTACCTCATTTCACACACTCCTCAAGCCTTTGGCTCGGCCAAACCCTGCCCATTTACTCTCTCCACATCCCTCTCCTCATCCTAGAGGATTCCCTTTGGGCATAATCCTTTCAAAGGAAGTCTTTAGGCTCGAATCAAAAGGAGTTACACTTTTAAAGGTAATTCATTCTCTCATGTTCATTTGTTTTATTTTGCTACTCCAACCCACTAAACTCTTATTATTTACTTATTTTGTAATAACAACAGTATTTTAAATATACTAGGATGTTGTTATAATATTTATTTGAGCTACACTCTCACACAACTACATCAAATTCTTAAAGAACATACGGTTTCCGTGGATGGCGAATTTCTGCCTCCCGAAACGATGATTGTTCAATACTCATTTAACACCTTCAAAGGTGGCCATTATGATGTCACTATTTTTATATATGATATATAATATGTTTATTTTTTCCTTAAGCTTATGTTTTTTTTTCATTTTGGGCATACCTTTATGGTTTCCATTATGGGTAAAAACGATATCATCATTTTAGGAAGTGCGGACTACCGCCCCCTGAAAGTGATTTGATTCGTTAATACCACATGTGGGATGTGTAAAGGATAAAGTTAATGATATTATATATGTTATTATACTGGAATTATAATATACTCTTATATCATTATGATTCCATTCCATAAAATACGAAATAGAAATGGAAGTAGCGTTCATGCGTACGTACGGCTTACCATCTCCATGAACGGTGCATTTCATTTCTTACCTCTAAATGTGATGTAATATTATAAATACATGTATATGATGAATATATATGATATATATGTTATCCAAATAATTAATATTATTCTGTATATAACGAACCTTTGACCAAATTAACAACATGTAAGTGTAAGAAGTCTATTTTTGACTTAAGAACCAAATACCGACAAAATAAACATTATTAACTTAATTGATTACATGATGATCATAACATGGTATAAAAGGAATAATGAACTTGAAAAAGGTTCATAATCAAGTAAAGATTAACTCAAGTTTATTATTCAGGAGATTAAAGAACGGTCGGGTCAAGTCGGATATGAGGTATGGGACCTCGTCTCAATCTACTTTCATTGAGGCATATTTTATTTTATACGGTGTATAAACCCCTTTGACTTTTACGTTTATTCAAAAGGAATCTTTTGTATACGAAGCGTTTACTAAACGACAAAGGGGAATGTTTTTGTCGTACGTATGCGGCGACAAGGACTTCTCCATCGTCGTGACTGTTATTTGAGTTTCGGCTTCCTCTACAAGCCATACCTTATTTTTAAAAGAAAAATAAATACCATGTTTTACTTTTCTTTTATTTTGGTATTGAAAATGGTTTTCACAATGTTTTTTGTGTTGTATTGATATCTTGTGATTGAAATGTGGAAATGTTATGTTTCCTTTACGCATGTTTTATGTGATATGATTATGTTATGGTTCTTGGGTATTATTATGAAGACGGGTGGTTCCGTGATAAACTAAGGGCGGGTGAGCCCGATATAGCTCTCCAATGCATTGGGTAACGCGAATGAGGGAAACGTTAAGGTTTCTCCGAAGCGATTTAGGGAATATACTGTGATGGGTATTCCAAACGTAACCAAGAGGGTTACTCCCTACGTAAGAATGTTATGAATGCCTCACGTTACCTTTATGTCTTATGATTTCAATGATTTATTAATGATTTGATGAGGTATGTTAATGTGCTAATGTTTTATGGGTAATGTATGATTTCACTCTTATGTATATATGTACCCATGTTTCCTTTCCATGTTTTTATAACCCATACTGAGCTTTTTATACTCATCCCATGTTTTTTTGAAATGTTTTCACAGGTCAAGGGAAAGGTACAATGATATGATGATAGTGTCAAGGAAGTGTCAAGAATGAATCCATGTTTTATTTTAAATATGTTTCCATTGATGGGAATGGAGAATACTATCTTTATGTAACAAATTTGTTTATATGTGGAATGTAATGCAAGTTTTATGATCTAATTCTCTAAAACTCTAAACCCGAAAAGATCCTCAATGTATAATCTTGTAATAACTCAAGATTAAGTAAGGTTTAAGGATGGGGCCTTATAGTTGGTATCAGAGGTCGGATTAGATAACTTTAGGAGTTAGAATTCTATTAAATGACTATCCAAATTTTTTTTTGAAATGATATAGAATTTGAAGATTACCATGTTGCTTCACCTAAGACATGTTTGTTCAGAATTGTTTTCCGCAGAGGAAACAGGGAAGTAGAGCTAGGAAGGCATATAGAAGGAAATAACCTTCCGAATCAGCATCCTGAGATGGTCGAAATCGGAACTGAACAGTTTGTTGCAGTAATGGCGCAGTTGACTCAGGCTATAAATGGTGGTGGTATCCATGCACGAGATCAGCCAGATCAACCGCAGAGGAACATGTCAGTGGTGGAACATTTCATGAGGCAACATCCACCATCATTCAGAGGATCATCTGACCCTGTGCTAGCTGAAGGGTGGATTAAATCACTGGAGAAGATTTTTGATGTCATGGGGTGTTCAGACAATCAAAAGGTTAGTCTTGCTATTTACCGTTTGGAGGGTGAAGCAGATCAGTGGTGGTCTATGGTTAAAAATATCAGGGACGCCGATGAGATTGATGCTCTTGACTGGGATGAATTCAAAGGTATGTTTCTTGAGAAGTATTTTCCTAAGGCTGTTCGACTTAGGATGGAAAAACAATTCTTGGAATTGAGGCAAGAGGAAGACTCAGTGGCTACCTATGAAGAAAGGTTCACTCGATTGGAAAGGTATGCTCCAAATTTTACCCGAGACCTTGATAGTAAAATCAATCATTTTTACTCAGGATTAAAGCCAAAATATCGAAAGGCATTATCTTCTCGTGAGTTTAAAAGTTATGAAAATCTTGTTCGATGTGCTGAGAAGTTGGAAATAGAGTTTTTCGAGGATCAAGTGTTCTATAACAACCAGTAGAAGAAGAGACCGAGGTGGAAGGAGAAAGGTAAGAATTCTTCAAAAAGGTCTGATGGTAAGAGAACTAAGTTTCCAGTTTGTGATAAATGTGGCAAAAGGCATGGTGGGGAATGTCTTCTGAATTCTTGAAAGTGCTACCGATGTGGTAAGATGGGACATAAGGCTCGTGATTGCACTGAAAAGGATCAAGGTGAAGGTAAGAACAAATTTGATTTACAGTTAGTGAAATGTTATAAGTGAAATGAGATGGGTCACTATGCAAACGAGTGTCCGACAAAGAGCTTGAGTGATGGGAAGTAGTTAGACTACAAGCAGAAAGGGGTGGTGAAATCCTTTGCAACTACTTCAGCAGATGTCGGGCCATCAAATGAAGTTGTATCAGCTACTTTGTTTGTTTTTTCAGATTATGCCAGTGTGCTGTTTGATTCGGGGTCTACAAATTCTTTCATCTCTGAAACCTTTTCTAGTAAAATGGGAATACCATCTCAAGAAATGACTCCTAAACTTTTGGTAAAAACACATGGGGGAAATGTTGAGGCAAAAATAATTTATAAGAATCTTCCTATCCTTATCTGTAGAAAGAACCTACTTGGAAACCATATTGTTCTACCTCTAGTAGAGTTTGATGTTATCCTGGGTATGGATTGGCTCTCTATTTACCATGCTATGATTGACTGTAGAGCTAAAGAAGTTTCTTTTCAGAAAGACTTTCAGTTTGTTTACAAGAATGAACCCTTACTTTTTATAACATATCAAGAGGCTAAGAAACTTGTAAAAGATGGAAATTAATGTTACCTTGCACACGTCGTTGAAAATAGAGGAACTGTTCAGATTAATGATGTGCCAATGGTAAATGAGTATCCTAATGTTTTTCCTGATGAGTTTCCTGGAATAATACAAGATCGGGAAGTTGAGTTTACTGTTGACTTAGTTCCTGATGCTAAGCCAATTTCAAAACCCCTTTATCGAATGGCTCAAGTTGAACTTTTAGAGTTGAAGGAGCAATTGCAAGATTTATTAGAGAAAGGTTTCATTAGACCTAGCACATCACCATGGGGTGCTCCTGTTTTATTTGTTAAAAAGAAAGATGGTTTTATGAGACTTTGAATTGATTATAGAGCCTTGAATAATATCACTGTTAAGAACAAATATCCTTTGCCTCATATCGATGATTTGTTTGATCAGCTCCAGGGAGCTCAGTTTTTTTAAAAGATTGACCTGAGATCGGGGTACCATCAGTTGAAGGTAAAGGAGGAAGATATTCCGAAGACCGCGTTCCGTACGAGATATGACCATTATGAATTTGTAGTAATGCCTTTTGGGCTAACCAATGCACCTACTGTATTCATGGACATAATGAATAGAATTTTCCATGAGTTCTTGGATAAGTTTGTGGTGGTTTTCATTGATGATATTTTGGTGTTTACTAAAAGTAAAGAGGAGCATGAAAGACATTTAAGGGTTATCTTGAAAACCTTAAAAGAAAAGAAATTGTATGGGAAATTCAGCAAGTGTGAGTTTTGGTTGCAAAAAATTTCCTTCCTTGGTCACATTGTTTCTAAAGATGGGATAACTGTTGATACTGCAAAAACAAAAGTTGTGGAAGACTGGCCAAGACCCACAAATGTAACGGAGATTCGTAGATTCATTGGTTTGGCAGGCTATTACCGAAGGTTTGTTAGAAATTTTTCACGGTTGTCTAGTCCAATGACTAAGCTAACTCGGAAGGGTGTTAAGTTTATCTGAACAAAAGAATGTGATGATTGTTTTCAGGAATTAAAAAGAAGATTTGTGAATGCTCTAGTTTTGGCACTACCTTCCAGGAATGGTGAGTTTGTTATCTATAATGATGCTTCATTGAAAGGACTTGGTTGCGTCCTAATGCAGAATGATCAGGTAATTGCTTATGCTTCACGGCAGTTGAAAACTCATGAGGTAAATTACCCTACACATGATTTGGAATTAGCTGGTGTTGTCTTTGTTTTAAAATTTTGGCGGCATCATTTATATGGAGTAAAGTGTGAAATATATACCGATCACAAAATTTTAAAGTATATATTCACTCAGAAAGAGATAAACATGAGACAAAGGAGATGGCTGGAATTAATCAATGATTATGATTGTACAATTCATTACCATCCTGGAAAAGCAAATAAAGTGGCTGATGCTTTGAGTCAAAAAAGTAATGCTTCATTAACAATGTTGCGTTTTGAACATGATCCTTTGGTTAAGGATTTGATGAACTTTGGAATAGAAGTTGTTGGTGCAGGAAGTTCTTCTATTTTGTTTCAGGTATCAGTGAGATCATCTCTATCAGATAGAATCAATCAAGCACAGAAGCAAGACAGTGAGTTGCAGAAAAAGGTAGAGCTGGTTCAGAAGGGTAAGTTGCCTGAATTAAACATTGATAATGATTGGTTTTTGAGATTTGGTAAGAGATTGTCTGTGCCTTGTGATTCACAGTTGAAGAGAGAGTTGTTATGTGAAGCTCATAGTTCTCCGTTTTCAGTTCATCCAGGAAGTACTAAGATGTATAGAGATCTGCGGGAGTATTACTGGTGGGATGGAATGAAAAGAGATATTGCTGATTTTACTGTGAAGTGTTTGACATGTCAACAGGTTAAAGCAGAGGGGCAGTTACCGAAAGGGATGCTTTAGCCTTTACCTGTGCCAGAGTGGAAATGGGAGAATATATCCATGGACTTTGTTGTGGGATTACCAAAAAAATCTCGAGGTAATAATGCAATATGGGTTAGTGTTGATCGCTTGACTAAATCTACTCATTTCCTTGCTATACGAGATACTTTTTCCCTAGATCAACTTTCCCGTTTGTATCTTAAAGAGATAGTCAGGTTACATGGAGTTCCTCTCTCCATTGTATCGGATCGTGATCCCATGTTTACTTCTAGATTTTGGAAAGGCCTTCAGAAGTTGTTGGGTACTGAATTAAATTTTAGTACAGCTTTTAATCCTCAATCAGATGGGCATTCAGAACGAAAAATTCAGAAATTGGAGGATATGCTACGAGCTTGTTCTATGGATTATCAGGGATGTTGGGACCAACATCTTTCTTTGGTTGAATTTTCATATAATAACAGTTTTCATTCCAGTATACAGATGGAACCATTTCAGGCATTATATGGGAAGCGGTGTCGAACTCCAGCTTTCTGGGATGAAGTGGGTGAAAGGAAGTTGATGGGACCGAAATTGGTAGAAGAGATTGTAGAAAAAGTTCAGCTGATTCAGAAACACATGAGAACAGCTCAGAGAATGCAGAAGAGTTATGCAGATAACCGGAGGAAGGATCTATCTTTCGAGGTAGGTGATCATGTTTTTCTCAAGGTTTCTCCCGGGAAAAGTGTGATGAGATTTGGTAATAAAGGAAAGTTGAGTCCAAGGTTCATTGGACCATACAAAATTCTGGAGAGAGTTGGATCCGTTGCATACCGAGTGGCTTTACCTCCGAGTTTATCTCAGGTACACAATGTTTTTCACGTTTCGATGTCGAGAAATTATATGCCAGATCCATCTCATGTTTTGAGTCCAGAAGTAGTTCAGATGGAAGAGAACCTATCATATGAGGAACAACCGGTCTAGATTCTTGACCACAGGGAGCAAGTGTTACGAAATAAGGTGATTAATCAGGTAAAGGTTTTGTGGAAAAACCACATGATTGAATAGGCAACATGGGAATCTGAAAATGCAATGAGGGATAAGTACCCCCATTTATTTGATAAGTAAATAAATTACGGGGACACAATTTTCTAAAGGGGGGAAGGATGCAACATCCCAAGTAAGTAATGAATAATAGATATTTTTATCTATGTCTATTAATGATTAAAATAGTGTTTTAGAGGCTTAAAATGAAAATAAATACAATCTTATGCATGGAATACACTAATATTCTTAAAGGATTGTTTTACTGCCTTATGATGGAAAACCTTTTTTAAATCTATCTTTTGACAATTTTATAAAATATGTTTGTCAAAATATACTTATTCTTTATGATTGGGACTTCAAAATTTACTTTGTGTCAATTTTTGGTATTTTTCTGACAATGTTCATTTTTAATGAATAGTGAAAAGTACTGCATTTTACATAAAAACTGCTTTTTAATCTAATTTATTGATATGATTAGATTATCTTTTGAATTGGTTTTGAAGTGAAATTAGAATATATTTTTACCATTTAATCCAATGGTGGTCATTGGAATCAATTTCACTTTGAAATTAGACTTAAACTGCTGTCAATCTTTTGATACTTATTGTTTCATAAAAACACGGTATTTTCTCTGACAGCGAGAATTAATTATTAAATTAATTAATGTGTCTTATATGTTTTGAATTTTGTAAAATAGACTTCATTTTTGAATTCTGAATATCAAATATATCTTAGGGTGTTTTTTTGGTAATTATCTGAAAAACATCAATTTTTGATGAATAGTGAAACCACTAAGTGGTACTTATAAAAACTGATTTTCCGTTTAAATGAAATTTTGCCATCATTGTGTTTTGAATTTAAAAAATCCAACATACATAGTTTTCATTAAGAAGTAAAATGTTGTTCAATGAGATTAAAATAATTTTTTGGTGAATAGTAACTTATTAAGTTTTAATCGCGATTAGTGGTAATTAGGGTAGTTTAAGGTATAAATAATGCTTTAATAATATGAAATGACCTAGACACATGTCCCAGCCATATTGGTTGTGTCATGGCCGACCAAGACAAGCCATGGGTCAACTTGGGGACCCCATGGAGACACTTCGGTTGGGAAATGACATAAATAACTTTTTATTTAATATAAAAGTAAAAATGACACAAACATAATATGTTTTACGAGAACAATTTTTACATGGGGGTATAGAGATCATATTTTTTATTATAAATAGTCATTGGAAAGATAAAAATCTTTCCTACATCATTGTATTTTTTTTATAATTTTTAGACATTAAATAAATTAAATTATTTATGACATAATAATGATGCAGCGATGACATCATTATTTGACGATTTAAATAAAATGGAAAGATAATGTAAAATCTATGAACTAAACAAGTCCAAAACCAATTGGATGAGTGTATTTAGAACCCTTATCACCTTATCCACGAATTATATCAATATGGGACCTTTTAAAACCGAAACAAATGTTCAAATAAAGTAATATTTCTTTACATTCCAAAAGTGCCCATCCTCTCCTCTTATAAAAGGCCCCCACCTCTACCTCATTTCACACACTCCTCAAGCCTTTGGCTCGGCCAAACCCTTCCCGTTTACTCTCTAAACATCCCTCTCCTCATCCTAGAGGATTCCCTTTGGGCAGAATCCTTTCAAAGGAAGTCTTTAGGCTCAAATCAAAAGGAGTTACACTTTTAAAGGTAATTCATTCTCTCATGTTCATTTGTTTTATTTTGCTTCTCCAACCCCCTAAACTCTATTTATTTAATTATTTTGTAACAACAACAGTATCTTAAATATACTAGGATGTTGTTATAATATTTATTTGAGCTACACTCTCACACAACTACATCAAATGGTTAAAGAACATACGGTTTCCGTGGATGGCGAAATTCTGCCTCCCGAAACGATGATTGTTCAATACTCATTTAATACCTTCAAAGGTGGCCATTATGATGTCAATATTTTTATATATGATATATAATATGTTTATGTTTTCCTTAAGCTTCTGTTTTTTTTCTTTTTGGGCATACCTTTATGGTTTCCATTATGGGTAAACACGATATCTTCATTTTAGGAAGTGCGGACTACCGCCCCCTGAAAGTGATTTGATTCGTTAATACCATATGTGGGATGTGTAAAGGATAAAGTTAATGATATTATATATGTTATTATACTGGAATTATAATATACTCTTATATCATTATGATTCCATTCCAGAAAATACGAAATAGAAATGGAAGTAGCATTCATGCGTACGTACCATTTACCGTCTCCATGAACGGTGCATTTCATTTCTTACCTCTAAATGTGATGTAATATTATAAATACATGTATATGATGAATATATATGATATACATGTTATCCAAATCATTAATATCATTCTGGATATAACGAACCATTGACCAAATTAACAACATGTAAGTGTAAGTAGTCTATTTTTGACTTAAGAACCAAATACAGACAAAATGAACATTATTAACTTAATTGATTACATGATGTTCATAACATGGTATAAAAGGAATAATTAACTTCAAAAAGGTTCATAAGAAAGTAGAGATTAACTCACGTTTATTATTCAGAAGATTAAATAATGTCCGGGTCCAGTCGGATACGAGGTATGGGACCTCGTCTCAATCTCTTTTCATTGAGGCATATTTTATTTTATACGGTGTATAAACCCCTTTGACTTTTACGTTTATTCAAAAGGAATATTTTTTATACGAAACATTTACTAAACGAAAAAAGGGAATGTTTTTGTCGTACGTATGCGGCGACAATGACTTCCCCGCCGTCGTGACCGTTATTTGAGTTTCGTCTTCCTCTACAATCCATACCTTCTTTTTAAAAGAAAAATAAATTCCATGTTTTACTTTTCTTTTATTTTGGTATTGAAAATGGTTTTCACAATGTTTTTTGTGTTGTATTGATATCTTGTGATTGAAATGTAGAAATGTTATGTTTCCTTTATGCATGTTTTTTGTGATACAATTATGTTATGGTTCTTGGGCATTATTATGAAGACGGGTGGTTCCGTGATAAACTAAGGGCGGGTGAGCCCGATATAGCTCTCCAATGCATTGCGTAACGCGAAGGAGTGAAACATTAAGGTTTCTCTGAAGAGATTTAGGGAATATACTGTGATGGGTATTCCAAACGTAACCAAGAGGGTTACTCCCTACGTAAGAAAGTTATGAATGCCTCATGTTACCTATATGTCTTATGATTTCAATGATTTACTAATGATTTGATGAGGTATGTTAATGTGCTTATGTTTTATGGGTAAAGTATGATTTCACTCTTATGTATATATGTACCCATGTTTCCTTTCCATGTTTTTATAACCCATACTGAGCTTTTTATGCTCATCCCAAGTTTTTTTGAAATGTTTTCATAGGTCAAGGGAAAGGTACAATGATATGATGATAGTGTCAAGGAAGTGTCAAGAATGAATCCATGTTTTATTTTAAATATGTTTCCATTGATGGGAATGAAGAATACTATCTTTATGTAACCAATTTGTTTATATGTGGAATGTAATGCAAGTTTTATGATCTAATTCTCTAAAAATCTAAACCCGAAAAGATCCTCAATGTGTAATCTTGTAATAACTCAAGATTAAGTAAGGTTTAAGGCTGTGGCCTTATATTATATTCTCATCAACATCACTGATATCATGCCTCATTATGTCAATTACATTACATTAAAATACATTTTTATTACATAGTTAATGGAAATAGGTGTCAATATTGGGAATATAGGTTTCCACCACATCAATATCGTTTGTTTATCAAAAAAAAAATTGTTTTTAATATATATGCATATGCACCTACAACAACCTCTTTCTGATAGATTAGACACCATATATTAGTTATAGGTTATAAATTCCACAATAAATCCCATTTTTTCGATGATTTTGGATGGGTGGACGTAGGGGAATGGGTTCTTGATTTTGAAGAGAAACATCAATATCCTTGGGATATAAACCCCATATTCTCAAATAAATTTATGGTGGGTTAGATAAAGATATTCTCCCACCTGATTCTATAACCTAGATTGTCCATTTTTTCACCATTCATACACTTAATTCTTGGGCACTGAGATTCACTAGTGGTTTATCAGGATAATGTCATATCTAGGATTCAATACAAGTGTTGGTTAGTGTAGGATGAATAACTTCAAAATTTAGTATCTCATTCATGATTAACATTTCATCTAAGGTGAACATTATCCATATTTTCTAAACACCAATTAAATTCTTCTCTTTATATGAACTATTGATGGAAGGGTAGACATTCTAATAACTTATGGAAATTGGTTCCCAACCCTATAAGGTGTATACCACTCACATAATTTCTTCCTATAAAATTTATAAACCAAGACGCCCTCTCTCAAATAGTTTTGGTACCCGTGATTGGGATTATATCAAAGTGAATAATTCAACAATGTATTTCCATCAGTGAATGAGGAGTAAGATTGAAATGGTCTTGGTGGTTTTGTTGATAAATTATGTCATTATCCTTTCATAAAAATTTTCTTACCACAGTTATATATTATAGATAATGAATATATAGAGTGTTCAAAATCCATTGGTTATTGATAATTCCATAACCCCCTATGTGGGATTCTTTCTAGCCCCACCTAACCTAAAAGAGGCTTAATATTTTGTATTGTGACTTAATCCAACTTAAGAGTCCTATAAGATGATATACCCTATCATGAACTAGAACCAAGATATTGACACACCATTTAGTGTCCAATTTAGAATCCATCATAATGATTATGAACCAAGATCAAGTGTCAGATTTGTACATCGACAACCAAAAAACTCTAAGAAACATGGAAAGAAAGGCAAGAAATCAAGAAAACTGGTAAATGTAAGTGACAACATTCCAAACCCACTAATTGAAATGTGAATCTAGATGCATTGACTAGTAAGAATAGTGTATATCTAATTGTCATGGTGTGGGTATGTCTTGAACATTCTTTTAAGGGGTTCATGTCTTTTTGGAATGTCAAAATATTTTATCCAATAATTGAATTGTACATCCTTATTCATGATAGGTTCATCCTTCAGAATATCTTTCATCTTCTCAATGAGATTCATTTAAATGGTTTTGTGGGTCAGCTATGTGTAATCCCAATATGATATGGGGAATTAAATTCATCATACATACATCCCATAATCGCATACCTTTGAGATCATTCAATAAATTGAGAGTCTAATGACCCCATCTCCAAGAAACAAATATAAGATAGTAGTATGAAGTCTCCATCAAATAAGTAGTTAGGGAATAAATGACTGCTTATAATGGGAATTTTTATGTGAAAAATATATTTCTACATGTCATGTCATGCCTTTCAACTTAGTTTTAAAATCCTCATAGTAATAGGGGACACAGAAAGGCCACACACAGTCTATAATGAATGATCCCCCAGGGTGGAGGTCCCATTTTTATAACCACCCTAAATGCTCCTTTATGGGTTCCTTCCATTTGATGCTCTAATATAATTGGATATCTAATTCAGATACTCTTGTGGTTTCCTCTATTGATGAATGATAATTACTTAAATTAAATCCTTCAATGTATAATTTCTGAATTAAACACGAATTTCATGATATTTTTTCTTAGGGAATGTTTTTTCTGGTGACTATCCATGCCCCAAGTTGATTTACAAGACTTGGTATTAGGATTAGGACATCTAATGGAAGCCCAAATCGGTATGGATGAATCATGTTTGAGACTGAATACCCTAAAATTCATGCATGCATAATTCCATCCAATGATTGATAGTAAGGGTTGATGTTGCATTTTGAATTATTATCAATAACATCAACCATTGAATTCCTCCTCCCATTATCAACCAAAAGTGGTTATGGGGGTCCATTATTATTATATTCAATAAAAAGACTTGAAAATATGGTGTTTATGTGTTTAGTAAAATGTTTTTATAGATATTTATATTGAAATCGTATAGCATGATACGTAGCCCATGAGGAATTAATATTGTCTGCAAAAAGATCAGACTCCGTCAATTATAAAATATTCTACATGGAATATTATAAACACTATGGGACTCAGTGGTCCATAATGACTCCCATGGGAGATATCCACTAAGTATGTAGTAAAAACATCCTTGAAAGGATAATGATATATTTATGGGAGAGAGCAATGGACAGTTTTCAAATCATCTATTCACATTGGGTTTTTTGAAAAGTAAAAATGATTCATGACTCCATTTCATAGATATGGGAACTATTACTGGTTCACATTAAAAAAAAATTGATTCAAATGGTTCCAACGTCATCATTGGAATCATCTAATCTTTATCGCAATCAGATCTTATTCAGATGGGGTCATTTTTTGGGTCCCGAAAACAATGTATGTAATTTGAGAGGGGCTTCATGAATTTTATAAGGGTACAATCGTCCTGGAAAAGAGTTGAATTTTTTTATAATTGCCACATTTCACAAATGAAGGCTCAGTTTGATATAGTAATTTTTCATGAATAATTTAACTCTATATGGAATCTCATGAACAAAAAATACAATTTTGGGATGTGACTCTATAATATGGATCCAACAAATAAAAAACTATTGTAGGAAGTGATATGATTTTTTGGCTCCTGCAAATCAAGTCATTTGTCGGGTCCTGACACTATTTACTAGCTCCAATAAAGTAAAATATTTTTGAGGTACAGTATGGTGTTTTTCAGATCCTAATAATGAATTTACATTTATTGGGTTGTGACATATTTTTTGGGATCCCACAAATAAATAATTTCCTTGGATGAATAAGGGAATCGAGATATACAAGTATGTGGTTTCACCTGTGCATCATTAAAAACACAAAGGGATATCCGAAAGGAATGGGATGAAAAATTTAGATCATAAGATCAATAAAATTTGATTTTTATGTCAACATATCATATAATTCTAGGCTTGAAAGGGAAATCACATGACTAGATGCACACAAAATATCCTTGTCACAATCCATTATGTGAAGAAGAAGCAGATGAACTCTTTAAAGGTTGTCACCCTACAAAAAAATGATATGTAGATGAATCCAATCCATGAATAAAAAAATTATATGTAGAAGGATCTAAACCATGCATATCAAAATGCCACATTTAAGAGACCCATGCCTGGATAGAAAATGATATTTTGATGGGACCCCATACCATGGGGAAAATCTCAATACAGAGGGAACCATATCCCACATTGAATATCTCTATGTGGAATGGGGTATATTGAGTACATCCTCTTCACACTAAAATTTATTTTCTCTAATGTAGATACCACCCCCACAGCCCCTCCATGAACTATAATAATGGACTTCTCTAACAACTATCATTTCTATGAATCACTAAGCCCCAAATATGCACCTTAAAAAACCATCGATCCCATATCTCTATTAATTCCCATATATATATATATATAATCTATGTTTTCATTATCATACATTCCCATGGTAATTGAGGCCCTAGCGGTAAACTAGTTAATAAGGGGTATCTTCAAAATGTTCTTATTTATACATTCCCAGGGTAATGAAAATTTTGACCGTGGATGTAGCATTAGGGTCTTCCCATTCAAAATAGTAAGGGGTGGATAAAATTTTCATTTCCTATTGAGGGTTAGTTGATTTTAATCCTAAAATATCTGTAATTGGGAAAAGTGCATCCCCCATAGTGTAATCCCTTAGCCTTCCTTGTCATTTCATCACCTGATATGTAGCTGTATGTAACTTTTCTAGTTAACAAAACTGTATCGGAGGAATAAATATTAAAATCCATATAAATATCTTTTTTTACTGGCTGTATCCACCAATGAATGAATGAGATTTATTAGTATTACAAAAATACTGATTCATATTCTTTCTCAAACTAAAAATGACTTTTGGGGTAATAGGGGTTATTGGCGATCATGAAATCTAAATGATCCCAATACATTACACTCCTCTTATTTGATATAAGACATAAAACTATGCTTCAATATCCAAATATAAATATTCAAAATGATGAAATATTGGGAATCTTATTTTGCATAAACAACAACATTACAAACAATATGGTAATTGATTCCAGACTAACTGGGATATATTGGGAGCCTCTTTGTGGGAGAAACACATCCCCAAAATTCTCTAAAATGATCATTATGAGACAACAGTTACAAGGTCATTTCCAACCCATATGTCTATATTACTTTCATGTCTCTTTCATCAACATCTTTATTGAACTATATTCCTAGTAAAATTACCCCAACCTAGGAGACCACATCACTTGTAGGACCCTTTAGGCATCTTTGGCATATTTTTGACACCATCCTTGACTATGAACCTTCACAATAGACATTCTTTCCCCATTACATTAAACATCATTGTTTTTCCTTGTCACATGTCCTTAAATGGTATTATGTCTCCCGTGATGTAGAATAGAACAATACAGATTATAATATCATTCACAAGGAAATGTTGGAAGCCCATTTAAGGGGCTCGTTCCCAACATTGAAAAAATTCTCATATTCCTGGATGAATTTAAATGTCATAGAAACATGTTTTTTATCTTAATGCAAGAATCATATTAATATTTGAAAAAATAATGTACAATATTTTTATGAATGGATACCACTGATAGAGAATATCATATACATATTGATATCTACATCGATGTAGACCCTCAAATTTAAACAAATGATTATAAGACATCAACTATTATAATAAATGATCATTAGCTCGAGGGAAACCCTTATTATATTTGTAAATTAATAAAGGGATCTTGAACATGTATAAATGGAAATATATAAGGGTGTCATGGAGTTGGAAATATCCCCCCCAAGAGTATGATGGGCCAGACCAACCATACACTCTACAAAGGCGAGTTCTTCAGCATTGTTGGCCATGTTTCTCAACAAGTGAAAGACTTCAAATCAATTGTCTAGGAGACATAAAGTATATGAGAGTAATTGGATTTTTTCAGTTCACTGAACAATCACTTTTGGGAACTGACCACTTGTAAAGGGTATGAAACTAACATCAAGGCAGGAATCATAGGACAAATAAAAATTATAGATAATTAAATTTCATCACATGTTATTATCGTGTTCCTTGAAGTAGATTAAATGGTTAAACTCTCTTCTTTAACTCTACTGGTAAACCTATTGTGATGTGTTTTCCTAGAGAATTTCCATGAGTTACCTCCATACAATGATGTTTAGTGTTGCACTAATCTTATTCGTGGAGTATGAGTGAAATAAATTTGATCATATCTCAAGGTATAAGATAAGTTAATGGATATCGAGTCACATCATGGTCGTCTAGATGATAATTTGTTTTTATGATATATGATGTCCCTATGGGGGTTGTATTGTTATTTTATAAAAAAGAAATTTCTATGTGTTTTATATTTGGATTACTATAGGATGTTGAACCATACCACCAAGAAAAATAATTTCTTGTCTTCAACTATTTATGTCAAGTTTGATTAAATAATAGTATGCAAATGGTATTAAATGACTGTTATATATTCTAATTAACCAAATATATAGATTAGGGGGGACAACATAATATAAACAAAATTTCCGAGTAATCATGATCTATTTGAGTATCTCTATATTCCCATTTTACTAATTATTCCTATGGCAATTTTCATGGATATCATGAACAAGGTATTTTACCCACACAAAGACACATTAATTGAAGTTTTGATTTATTTCATAATGATGTACATGAAGATATTATAGGGGTATAAATGATAACTAAATATCATACTGAGATTACTTTGAGAACTTTATCATTAATCCATGTCATTGATTTGTCAAATTTGGATATTTGTGTTATGAATTCTTGGTCATGTTTTTTATCAAAAGGTGATATATTTAGAAATTTAGAAATGTTATTATAATTTCCATGAACAAGGAACATGTTAGATATTCATAGATTTATTTTTTTCAATCAGTTTTAAGATTGGTTCATTTAGGGGTTTTCTCACATTTTGATACCTATTACTAATATTACATGTCAAAAACTCATTCCTCATAAACTATGTCTGATGGATACATTGTTAAATTATTATTATTATTATATATAATAATTTACATTCATATGAAGTTTATTGATTAGTATTCATCGAAAACTAGATACTTACTTGATCCTCACATTACAAATTGAAACATATTTTTCAACAAAGTAAAATTAAATATTCTACATACAATAACACATTAAATTATTCCTAATTCATATCTAGGGTAAAGGATGAAAAATAAGGATGAGATAAAATTTTCAGTAAATGTTACATATAATTGAGGATATCATGTAACCACTAGAAAAATTATATTTGGAATGGTAAATAACTAAAACACATGAAATTTAATCATTAACTTATCTATAATGATTAGCTATGAAATAATAAATATATAAATATTAAATACTACAAATTCATTCCATTTAATTAATATCTACAAAATAAACTGTAATCATTGATAATATCATTGAAATATTCTTGTGCAAAAAATTAATGATTTTATTAATGAATGAAATGATTAATATTGGACTTCATCATCTCATGAATCAATATATTTATATCCTAAATAACATTCCCCCCAACATTTAATCAATGGTTTAGAATGAAGAATAAATCAATTTAATGAAATTTCATTGATTAAGCTCATGAGACTATCGATTCATTAAGGGGTTATTTATAAATGAGCACCACCCATAATTTCATTTCAATACATTCATCATATAACAAATTATTCACTTTATTCATGAAAAATATTAATCATCAAAAACAATTGTATTGAATAATAAATATGAAATATAAATATGTACCTTGATGATAAAATTATATTTAATGTAAAAATCCAAATGTAGAAATCATTTAATGTTTATGAAATAATTATATCAATGATAAATAATATATATTTTCACATTAAACATGAAGAAAAATATTCAAGATAAATTGAATTTTTCAAGAGATGGTTAATAATGAAATTATTAATAGCTAAAGTTAATGTTAGTAATTCTCCTTTTCAACTTATTTATAAAATATTATAAGAAATTACAATGATAAAACAATAAAAACATCTCTCTAGTGGTGTATGAGAAAAATATACTATTTTTTTATTAATGAATATAAATAAAATAAAAATGTTGTAAATACATTTTTTATAAAATTTCACTTTTTCACTTTTGTAATCACGTTAAAAACTAAATATTTTTACAGTATTAGGAAAAATATTAACATGAAAAGAACATTATAGTCATTTAATGTGAGATTAAAACTATTATTAGACATGATGGAAGGAATATTCTATTCAATATGGGAAATTATTTCTCACTATTATTATTTAAGAAATAGGGGGAAATGGTACAAGGAATTTAATATTTAATCAATAAATATAGGATAATAAAAGTTTAATGGTTTATTGTTAAATGATCATAAAATGTACTCTATTTAATATATAGACATAAAAAATATCAATAATGTTGTTGATGTGAAATAATCCCTCAAAAAATATCACAACATTGAAGTGATTATAAATAAAATAATTCATCATGTTTTTAAAATTTCAATCCACAAACAAGAATTGAATATACAAAAAATTAAAAACTTATTACACACAAAATCATTTAATATATAAGTCACTGTAAAAGTTATATAACCCAATGAAATAAAATTCTGTCATGAATTTATTAATAACATGTTAACATTGATGTCAATTCCCCATGGATGATATAATTCATGTTTATATAAAAAATAACATGAATAATTATCGTTTCATGTTATTACATACAAAATGGGTATAATATCTATCATATAAAATAAGTTTTCCACATAACTATAAAATATGCCTCAATGGAGGAAAAATGAGGCAAAATTCTATTACCCCATGTTTCCCTTTAGAGGAATATTAATTAACATTAACTATAATTATTTTATACATGTTTTTAATTTATACCACAACCATATTTAGGATAATATTATCATATATTATCTTATTATAACATCTTATCACTTGTTCTTTATTAATATTTCATTATTATAATAGTTTTAGGTGTAAAACTCAATGTTTTATCATGATTTGCTTCTTATAAGATCATGTTCATGTGAATAAGAGAGAGATAAATAATTTATATAATGATATTAATATAATTAATTTCAAATTTATACTTTTTATACTTTTTATAACAACTCATTAATGCTTGACCGGGAAAATGAATTGCATAACCTCAAGGAGGTGGTTGGCCATACATACCCATAGACGATAATATCATTCCCTAAATCGATAAAAGTGTAAGGGATTAGTTTTCATATAAATTGTATATAATTAATATATTTTAATAATTATTATATATGACCATTACATTCATCATTCTGAAAATCAGTGTGATTACATGATGGCAAAACAATTTACATTTGTTTGGAAGGATGTAGTCCATTATACACATGAGTAATGGATTTAATTATACTTTGAAAGAGGTGGAGATTGAAAAATATTATTACACAGGATTTATAACATAGTAATATTTTTTTGATTCTGGAATAATAAAAAAATTAGTAATAATTAAAGGTGGGAATGAAGAAGAACAAAGATGAAACTTAGTGAAGACGATAACAATTTCATAGAAGATCATCCTTTAGATCTCTTATTAATGACCATGGGGTTAGTATTTTGAGAAGAGAATATACTCTTGAATTTTTATGAAAATATTGGGGATATGTTTAGTCAGGTTTTGTCAATCCGAATGGATTTAAAGATGTGATTAACTAATAGGAGGGAGTGTCCATTTATAATTGAGGAGGAGTTACATTTTTGTAAACAGACAAATATATTCAATAATGGGTAGTCACCTACACATAAAGTGAAAAAAAGTAGATAAATAATTTATTGGAGAGATTTTTTTCGATATAAAAATGCATTAAAAATACACATATTTTATACGTGTTATATAATTACCCCTTATGTTTACATACATTTACATTTTTTGTTTTCACCATAGTAAGTAGTTTCCCCAGGTAATTATTCATTTAAATGTAATGTAAAATGAAAAACATATTATATAATAAGTACCCAAAGATTCATAATATTAAATTATACTTATTGACTTAAAATTAAAATTCATATTGAATATTACTTTTAACATAAGCGAATGTGATGTTAAAAACCATATTTAACCTTAATTTCCGAAAGTAAATATTAATGAATTTGATAATAATTGTGACAAAAAAAATATAATTACCATATTGAATAATATTATTTATTCTGAAAATAAATATGTAATATCTATTTGGTATTAAATTCACATAGGTGGATGTATTTAATTTAAATGTAATCCTACAAAAAATTTAATAAAATGGAATTTGGAGAAGATGAATTTTCAAATATAAGCTAATCGTACATTAAATATATGTATAAAAATCATTAATTTATGGATTTAAATTTATATAGTTACTTATATAGTATTTAAATTTTATTTAATTATATCATCATTATGGGTTACTATATATAATCAAATTATAGAATCATTATGCACTTAAAATTATTTTCATTGAAAAATGAGTTTTTATAAAAAAAAATGTAAATAAAAAAATCTCTTATAATGATGATTGAAATGAAATTTAATATAGTAAATCATAGTAAAAAACACCTATGTCACGTTGAATTGAAATAAATTCGTAATGATATTTTAAAATTACATATTTTAATCAAAATTTATAATTGTATTTGATATTTTTTTTACACTATTCATTAAAAATCAATCATTATTTGAAAATTATCAAAATTTAAAAATAATATAATTTTCAAATGTTGAATTTAAAACAGATATTTATTTTTGAATAAAATTTCTATGAGTTTTTAAAATTTTTAGTAATATTGTCTCACAAAAGTAAATGAAGATCATTTTTAACAAAAAAACTAAAAGAAAATTATTTTAATATAGATTTATGTTATTATTTAATATTAATTTATACATAAATATATATTATAAAGATCAATATATATATTATAATTTTTTAATACAATTTATACACTACAATTCTTTTGTCAGAAAATGAAATATTTAAATAATGTATTTCATAGGTTGTTTAAGAAAAATGTTGTTTATAAAAAAGGTTATTGATAAATATTTTATTATTTTAAAATATTGAGTTTTTATATTCTTGTAAACATCAATAAAAAATGTCCTTTTAATTTCAATTGAAACTCAGAAAAAAATGGATTTATACTTTCTGATAGTTATATTGAAAATCTACCTCATAAAAATGTCAAATAAAACGTCCACATAAATCATGAAATGGGAAATACAATGATCATCTATAATACAAAATTACTATGTTTCCATCTAGGAGTAAATTTTTGGGAATTGAAATTATGTACATGAAATAATAGATTAAATAATTATAGAGTGTGATAAAGTTCATTGATCACTTAAAAGTGAATGATCATGAGTAATTATATGAGTTTCAAACCATAAATAACTAATTAGTTAAAATAACATAGATTAATTGGATATGAAGGTAATAGTATAAAATAATAAATTAAATATATTTTTCATAATTTTGAGGAATTCTATTACCATATTGAAACAAAATTAATTATACATACTTGATGTTATACATATTCATGAGAACAATTTAATCATTTTGTATAGTTTATATCAATTTCCACTTCACCGATTATTCCAAGGAAAAAATATTCTATATTACTTTTATAAATTATTCAAAAAATTAACTTTTGACGGCTCATAATATCTATATTAGTGTGATAATTCAATTTATTTATCAATAAATATTTACCAAAACCATAATAATTATCATGAGTTATAAAATATATTACATTAATCTCTATACCTTTAAAGTAACACCCACGGATCAACATAATATTTGTCCATAAAATGGATTATTTAAAAACATTTCTATATTAGTCATTATATCAAACAAGATAGTGGAAGGGGTAGCACTCATGACATATTTTTATTGCAGGTTTTTTTCGAGACTTTTCTGCAGGATTGTGCATCATCATGCCACTTTGTATTGGAATCATGGATGATAGATCATATTATTTCCACACATTATCACTATCCAAATGTGGGAGGCATCCATCGCCTCTAGAGATGTGTTTTCCCATTTATCAAAATGCTATTATGGGAAGTTGTTCTATCATTCTATGGAATCTTCCTTGAAATTAATCTATGAGTCAGGGTCTCCCATAATGATAATGATATTGTTCAAGAAACACATCCTATATTCATATACTTGTGGGAATCAGTTAATTATACTTATTCTATATAGAAATTCGAAATTCGTAAATCTAGGTAGTGATGTACGGTTAACAGAGTAGTATCATTCAGCATCGCTAGCATGTCTGGACACTGAAACACTGATACACATGTTTTTTCATAATAAGAGGGATTATTGAGGGGGTGAAACCTTGATGAATCCCATGATGTATGTAGGTAATCTTATACAATAGGCATTTCTGTTATGTTTTCATCATCGAGGTATGTAGGTAATCTTATACAATAGGCATTTCAGTTATGTTTTCATCATATTCAAATGTTTAACATGGAGTATGCTACCAGTTTATCATTTAGAAGAGGCATATGGGATATATTGGAATAATGAGGAAGTTGGATCATATAGGTACTTCCCAGGAAGGGAGAACTTGGATTGTTCACCAAATGGATGGATCCGAACACCTAATAGGACAGATCCTAAATGTTGTGTCCCAAAAGTGGAAGATTGCACACTATAAAGTATGATGTGGACACCACAAAGGGGGATCAGAGGATAGTGGTACCCGGAAAAGGGGACACCTAGGTTTACAATTAGATGGGTTTGAACCTCAAGGAGGTTTCTTATATACCTTGTTTAGAAGACAGGGATCACAACCCAAGTAGTTTGAGATAAAGAGTCATGTAATCAGGGTGTACACAATGGAAAGATAGCATGATGAATGCTAAGGCTTATGCATGGTTAGAGGCTCAGTTTCTTCATTGAGTAATGGGATGAATGGGTCTTACACATGGTTAGCTTCTCATATAGATGAAATGATTTCATTGGGATGTGTCAGCCTGTATAAAATTACAATTGATATGAATGATGTGTCGAAGAATGGAATGAATAGGGATGGAACCGAGAACTAGTGTGAAGGTGGAAATATTGGCCCGAAACCTCAGAGAGGTTTCCTACATATCCCAGTGTCATGAAATCAAAGTCCATATAGTTATGTAATGGGGCGATGACTCACATGAGGAGGTGGCTTGTGAGAACGGATGTGATGATGGGGACCTCAATGAAATAGAACCAACAAGCTATGTAACGAGCTTATTGAGACAAAAAGTTTCCAGGGAGAGATGAGGATGAGGATTGGTTGATGGAATTTCACCTTAGTGAGGATTCCTACAAAAATTGTTCAAAAAGGTAAAATATCAACATCAAAGTAGTTCCGGAACGGGGAATAGAATTCGGGTTTACATAATGAACAATAACCCAAACATGTTATGGGCATATTCATGTTTAGTATCCCGTCGCAAGTGGAATACTATTGGATGGATGATCATGGATTGGGTATGGGGATTACACATGGTTAGCTACCCTAGTGGATTAGAACACCCCAAAGAGGTGGATGGTGACGATACAACCCAACAAGGGATGGTTCTACATCAGGAGGGTACATCCCTAGGATGGAAAACCATGGTTTACCATTTATTGTTGTTGAACATCAAAGAGGATTTTTGTGTACTATAAAGGGATCAAAACCAACATAGTTTATGGAAAATATTGTTTAACATCTTGAAAAAAAAATTAACTGACGTGAAATGGCCGAAATGGAAGGACAATGAGGAATGAGTGGCTTGAACCATGGAGAGGATTCTTATGTACCCTTCTTAGAAGGAAGCAATCAATTAGTATGTAGTTTAGTTGAATAGGGGGGATATGTATTACTCATTTTTTGTGGCTAAAATAGTATTACATTATCGATTCTTATTCTAATCCCACATGATTCCTCCTCATTTTGAGAAACTAGTGGCATCCATAGACCCGATGACCGCATGGAATAAGGTGCATCCATGAGGAGTAGATAGAAACTTTTGGATGGATAACATCCGAAGGAGAAGAAGATTCAGAATCTCTAGGACGGTGGCCATATATATGTGGAGGATATGAAAATTGAATAGGGGAATCCTACCATGGCGTGTCGGGGTTTACGTAAATTTTTGCTGAGGAACACATGGATACAAAGCCCAAAGGGAAAGAGAGAGTAGGAGGGCACCAATGGATTTCCCCTATCTGATCCCCTCAGACCTTCCACACATGCAACAATTATAGTTTAACGTCATGTGTAGAGGAAATGGGTTTTCAATCCAGTTTAATGTTTTGTAGTTCGGATGATGTGAATTCACTCGTCACCTTAAGGAATTACAAAACGTGTATCAACCAGCACATTGGGAAGGTAAGTCACATGAAATTACAAGTATTAATAGGGTTGTGGAGTGATCTACTGAGGGATCCATGTTATCATAACTATTCATGGAATAAGTGGATTTTATAATACCTATGAGAAGAATAATTTTGAAGGGAGACACAGCCTCTAACACCACTCGAGGGACTAGGAAATCACAGTGTTCAACCCTGTTGGGATTTACTAAGGAAGTGTGCTAATGATAAAAGTATTGCATGGAAGAGAGGATTATAAATGATTCCTTAGGTAACTTATAACACATGTATAGCATTGGAATGTGTTATTTCATGATTTTAGACATGCAGTACATTAACGGAATGTGTGCAGGATTGGAGTATGTGCACCGAATGAGGGCTTAGGGAAACAATAGGAAATTCACAATGGAAATTCGTGCACACAAAAAGGGTGTTTTGTATTAAAATAACTTGGATTTAAACTATATGTGTCTGGATCAGGCCCTAGTGGGACCTCCCAATGGAGGACCTATGGGAGACCTATCCAGCAATATCCAGTACCTTAAGGCAATGAATTTCGCGTGATTATGGAAGGGGTGGCCTTATGCGCACAAGAGTGGCATATCATCTTCTTTATTTGTTCCCCAAAATTAGAGGATATTCTTTTTTATAGGAAATAAATTCAACAACTTCACTCAATGAATCCTTCATTGAAGTGTTATTTGATGCGGCATTGGGCACTGAAGATCTTGTGTGCAGTTCATTTCCTTGCACGCCAGCCAAATTTCATTAAAGCCCTTGACATGGCCATTTGACTGAAGGTAAAAAATAAAGAATCCGTTTGATACTACATTGGGAATTTATGTTCTTTTGTGTTGATTACAATAGGTAATATTGAAGTCAAATCTTGTATTCACCTCTATTGTGTGTCTTGGGATCATTTGATGATTCCAATTTTTCCATCAGTTTTCATAGATATTATGTTTCATGAACTTAAATGGAATTTCACACCAAAAAATACCACCCCCTTAGAATCTGAGCTAAATGGTTACCAGAATGCTGGGTTCTTAGGGAAACACCGAAGAAAATAACTGAGTTTTTTTTTTCATGAAAAATGTGTGATTTAGCATGAAACAAACATCTGCATCTGTGGAAGACCCGATCTATTCTTATAAATAAGTGGAGGTTCCCAAAGCTATATATTTTTTAATTTATCTATGATATGATATTTTTCTATTTTTTAGGAAGGATAATCTTTTCTTCATGAAAGATCATGAATTTTGTTTGTACCTTACATGCAATCACAGATTCATTCGCGCTATTTACAAATCATACACGCACATGACATAACCATTGTTTTTCTTGGATAAATTCTATCATGAGAAAAACCATATATATTCCATGACAAAATTCATTCTTTCACATAATCCTCTTTTTGAATTCTGAGACCTGATGGAAATGGCTATTGAATTGACTAATACTAAAATAAAAGCTATTTCTACTACCTAGAGAGCTGAGATGATGACTACCCCTCATATTCATTATGGGAGAAGAGTCAAATCTAATAATCATATGCTCTTTGGAATGTTAATGTTGGATAAAAAAGTCTATGTTCTGAGCGATAGCCTCCAACTATAGTACAATGGCCTTCTAAAAGGGGGTGTTGATGGTGTGTTTTGAGACTAATAACATGTGGTCATCTGGTAAATTTAATGATTACCACCAATGATTCATCATCACAAACAATGGTCACACTAATAGGTAAACTATAGACATAGTTTTTTACATCCTGAATCTGAAGACCATGACTATTGTGGGGAGTGATCATGTTCCTGATGAATCTCAATCTCACTATGTGATCAGTTTTAGGAGTATTATCATCGATGAGACCAAAGGATAAAAGTAATGGTAATTAGGTATGGGGGAAACATCATGAATGAATGGGAATGTGAATACAAGGTATGAAAAACATTTGAGGAGTTTGGGGAAGAACATTGACACATTTGGTGGTTCTTGTCTATGTGGATATCACAGGTCCATTTATACCTTCATAATGACCTGCAGATAGATCTTTTCAGCCAATGCTCCCCTGAAATGAATACTTTCATCCTTTACGAGGAGGAGGTTGTTATTAGACTCTAGGATATCATTTATATCAGAGGGATTTACATAGAAGGGTATTAGTATGACGAGTTTCATCCAGTAGGAAAAATTTGGGGAGGTTGGATGTGTGCCCCATTCTGTCGTGGAAACTATTGGATATGGAGAAAGAGAAGCTAGGAATCAAGCACTTCATGAAAGAAAAAATCCTATCTAAAATTGTTCATCATATTCCGATATTAGGAAAGGGTATTGAAAATGTTAGTTTAAGGGGTGGAGTCCCTGAACATGTCATAGAGGTGTATGTCCAGATCATACTGAATTTTATTGTAGGTAGGTGAGTACATATCATTGGGTTTCAACATAAATGAATGATGATACCTAACCATATTATATTCTGTGTTCATTGTTTCATTCAAGAGTGGGTGTCTGCTACTAGTCTGGGGCACGAGAATGGGGGTCCTCCCAGGGACACTTGTGGGGGTCGGGATTATGGAAACCAAGAAAAAGGACAATCTAGTAGTGTATGTGTTTTCTTGGATGTAAATAATTATGGGGAATATCTCAAGAGGGTGTGAACATAGGAGGATATGTGGACTATTCTTGATTCCTCAAGGCTAGGATGCATCTCACTGTGGTGCTAATGAATTTGTGAATCCCATCCTCCCTCTAAGAGACAGTTTGCGACCATCCCAAATAAATATTGTTGAAAATCAACCACTGTCACATAGATATAGAGGGATAAATATCAAGATCAAAAACCATGAAAACATAAACATTGAACCATTATATACCCTTGAAGGCCAGATGGTGGATACAGGGTGAGGCCCACTTGAGAAGAGGGAATATCTACAATGTATTAGGGGCGGTGTGCTAGTATCCCAGATCGATTGGATGATATTTTGAAAACCCTAAATGACATGATGTTTTTTCACTATGTTCAAATTTATGAAAAGTAATCTAAAAGAATTATATACCAGGGTTCAGGAGGAGAAGGATCTTTGCCTCCATTTCTAAATGAATCCCATATTCATGACTACTAGCTTTGGTGGTGTCATTACCTATCCACATAGATGTGAAGTTAGTTTAGTGAATAGAGTATACTGACCATTATGTAGTGGCATATATGGATGTGATTCTATGGAAAATTATTCTATAGATCAAGGGAGAAAGAATATATTTAAGATGATGGGAGTGTAATTGGGGTGCCACTTGGGAATCTAAAAAAGAGGATAGCAAAGAGGCTAAGACGACACAAGCTGCAATGTCAGCAATAGGAGCGTTGTAATGTGCAGTAGTGCCTCTGGATTTATAAGAGTGATGGTCCCATATTCAACCTTGTGGACAAACTAGGAAACTCTCAATAAAAAAATGATAACTCTCGTATAGATGAAGATTAGTTACAAATTCCTATCATTTTGGTTTTCTTATAGGACACTACAACAAACACTACATCTGGAATATTTGTGGCAGAAACTGGAGCACACATGACTTGAGATGCCAGATATTGGGCATATTCAAGTGGTTAAAATGGTGGAATTTAATCACAAACACATTTATTAAACATATATGGAAGTTTATGTGTGTCATTGGGGTTGTACGAAGAACCTCATCTCTTGGAGAACATGATTTTCATCTTGGAGAAAGATCCTGAGAAAATAGCACCTGATGATGAAGGTGCTGATAGAGAAGAGGATGATAAGGAGGAATAAGAAGAAAATGAAGTAGAAGAAGAAAAAGAGGTATAAGGGGATGCTAGAGTTGATGGACCTGGTGGTGAGGTAATTGATGGTGAGATGCCTTAGGGGACGATGGACTAGTAGGGAGACCCATGTAAGAGTGAAGAAACCATAGGTTTTGACATGGAACTTGTGGAAAAACTTGATTTGAGTTACTAATTTTATCTCTACTAGTCTTCATCATTTCATAATTGTATTCCACAAATAATAATTTTCCCTATTTAGGAACACACTGATGATGATAGTCAAGAAATTCCCCTTATGGGGGATGAAAATGTACCAATGTCGGTGGAAGGACATACCCATGAACTAGCATCTGAAACTGAGCAGGGGGGAGGACTGAGCATGGATGCAGCAGGTGGATGGACAACTTTGGCTGAAGTGGTATACATAGAGCCCATATGAGGGGATAAAGAGGATACCTCAGAGCCTCAGGATATTCCTTCAATCCAAAAGTAGTTGGTCCCAATCATCAAGTTAACAATTAATGAGGGATCTCCCATGTTGAATTATCCTCCACCACTCTAGAAATAAATACTGCAGTGCTTAGATCCTGTAATTCACAATCATTATTGACCTGTATCTATTATTAGAAAACTCCATTGAACAAGGAACCCATTACCTATGCTGTGATGAAAATTTTAGAATATTGATAAACTCTTCATTCTGGAAAATCATTAGATGACCCACCAGTGATTTGGTTTGTCCACAAAGAACCAACCATTCAAACTGCTGCAACCCTAGCACCTAGTAAGAAAGAATCTGAAATCATGGGTGATGTTACATCCATGTTTGAGCATTATGATGTAGGAGGAATGGTCTATATTGAAGATACTAGAAAATAGGGTCTCCTACACATCATAGATCATAACCCCTCTTAGAGGAAACCAGAGGAGATCCATGCCGCTAAAATTATTGATATTTTCTTGGATTAACAGAAATCATATCTGGAATCGATGGACAAAATAAAACATTGAAACTACTGATGAGAGTCTCATTATAGATCACAAGGAATGAAAATGTATCCAATTCTTCCTCGAACAACCAAAGGTAGGGTGAATAATTATGATGGGATCACTTCACATATGAATGCGCATTCTCTATGTCGAAGGGAGAATGGTTATAATTTTCAGATGATGATTCTCAATTATTTGGCTAAGAATATGTGGGTAATCCACAAAAATTATAGTGCTCTCATGTTCAGAAACAAATATGTGAATATATAGAATACCTATGAGGAAGATCCAAAGGTATGATGCCTTGAAGATCTTGTGAATGATTGGGTTGTTTTTGTTGCAAGCCCATCAAAGATCGAAGAATGATTGAAATCTGAGTTGGTAGAGGCCTAGTAGTAGGCAATGAAGGAGATCTTTCAAATGGATGAGCTCCAAGATGTGCTGGAATGAATGAATAATAGGGCTAATGAGCTTTAATCTATGGATTCTTGTGACTAAAGGGATCTTAGGGAGTGGGAAACAACTTTGGAGGCTATATGCTAGAAGGGTTAAGTACTGAAGCATTCCATTGAAAGGGATAATCCATAGCGGTCATGTTTTGGTCGAGCACATGAAACATATTTCACTCATTGTTTTATTATTCCTAAAAATTTTCCAAGATATACGGTTTCCCTACTTGTTTTAATTATTTCTTATTTATCCTAAATATGATGTAATTATATATCTATCCCTAAGCACATGAGGGCCATTCCCTGTGTGGGAAACATCAGAAGACTGCATAATCTTTCACTTCGTATATGAGTGGTCCAAAAAAATATTCGAATACTCAGGGTATGATGTTGTTACCTAACTACTTAGAGTAATCATGTAGAGAGAGTCTGTGAATTTATGATCTGGATACTAGTTCAACCAACTATTCTTTATCAATGTGCTATTGTGAATGAGAGGGGTAATGCAAGGGGTGTTAAAATTCCCTGAAAAAATTGAAATGAGAGGTGTGAGTCTCAGAACCCTTAATTTGAAAAAAATGATGAAGGAAAACCAATATAAGAGAACTGCTAAACCTATTTGAAATGTTTCTCCAATATCACTATCCTAACAATGGGATAAAAAATGAGGTCCTACCACTTACTGTATTTGAATGAACAGGACCTAAATAAAAATTTGATCTAATTCATTATGAAACGTTTTGTCAAGAATGTAGGTGAGCCAAAATGGAATGGGACCAAACCATCATGGGAATCCCCCAGTCATGAAAGGGGATGAAGATCCAAATAGAGGGCACACAAATCATAGAGATGGATTTATGTTCTTCTCAATGGGTTTTCTATACTCATGACATGACACCACATTGATCCATTCACATTGGAGGGGCGTATTAGTTGGAATCCAGATCAAACCATATTCTAAATGGAAACTCCCAAGTGAGGACCCAGAATATATCACATTTATACATCATGAAAACGAGTATGATAAGAACAATGTTTAGCATCATACGGCGAAAACGATGCGTTGAATATTTTAACACCATATGACCATGATGTTGCACATAGTTTATATTCATGATGCATGGACAATGACCGATAGTTCAAAGTCACATCACATGAACTACAAACTCTAATTTTAAGGCCACAATGTTTGGACCATAAGATTTGGAGAGGTGTGGAATATCACTATTGAGTGATATCCAATGTGGGTGAGGACAGAAGAAGTCTATACCAAATTTCACCTTTCTAGGAAAAAAAATCCCCAGACAAAGAAATGGGAAGACATGGAGCATAATTTTGTTGATGGACCTAGAGTCAATTTTCCTGCGTAGTGCTACGTATCCCACAAGGGTGAGAATCAAGCCATATGTTATTCTAGATAATGGAATAAAAGAGGGTCAATGCTAAAAATGGGTGATGTCTTCTCGAATGAAATTCTATATTGTTGGGAAATATATAATTTCACAACCTATATGTAAATGTAGTAATTTAATTTCATAAAATAGAAACATTGTAGATATTAGTTTATGGGGATCGAGATCGAACCATAAGGAAATTCGTTCAATGTAGAAATATGTAACACAATTCCATAATGTAATCCAACTTGAATGATGACCAAGGAGGTCCACACCTCATCAAAAATTACCCATAGGAAAAATACCTACAATTTAAATTAATAATTCCGAAACATAGACACCTTTTTTTCGATGTGAAATCATTATTTTAGGTCACAGGGTTCAGACCAGTGGGAAATTTTGTTCTTCCAGGTATTTACAAACCTTAAACAATTGCCAAATACAATGTGAACAATGCTTTTGTGGGAAACAAAGTTGGAGATTAGCTTTACAACACATTGAAGCACGTGGTTGGTAAAAATAGATGTTGAATCAAGGATAATTCCATGATACTAGTTCATCCTCTCAACATGTGAAGGTGCATAGAGGGATAAAACATATAGTTTAGAAGTTCCGTCTAATTCTGAGGATGGGGAAAGGGGGTGTGAATCATGAGACCAATACTTACGGTGTAATGTGGTTGTCGTAATGATGGAGGATAACATTTAACTGTATTTGAATTAGATCATCAATATCATTTTACCTAAAGGGGAAAAAACTTATGAGGGTTATCTGATGAGAATATTCGAATCACAGATCATGTCTCATGATATCCTTTGAAATTCTCCTGGGTGTTGGCCTAGAATAGTTAGCGAGCCATAAGGCCAAAAATCCATACTATTTGGGTGTCCTTTCAGATGTGCAAGATGATTGGAACCCAAATAAAGGGAGACATGAAGCATGGTGATTTGAAGAAAGTATATCCATGAAGAATCCTGCAGTCTAATTCCTAAACCATGGTGCATCAAACAATGTTGGTGAGACAAAAGAGAGGTCAGAGGGTCCGATTAATTGTGGATGACTTATAGAAAAGAGTTGAGGAAAAGGAAAAAATAGGTCGATGAACCAAGGGATATACCTACAGATAAAGTATTCTAGAATTCCTATGAATCCCTTGAGAATGTGAATCAATCCACACATAGTTATAAAATTCCATGTAGTTTAACATCATGAAGTAAGGACTTAAGGGGTAGAGGTTCGACAATAGTGGAATGAGTTTGGCATGGAATAATAACATTGTGTGAATGAGGATGAAAGAATTCCATATACAACAGCATTCACCATCCCAATCGAGAAACCAGGATAGGGGGCCAGGAAAAGAAATATATGAACTTGTGGCTAGACTTGGTGAGAACATTTCTAGGAATTACTACATATCATGTGATTATAGAGAATCAAGAAAATCAAAGTTCTGCAAATTCCATGTAGTTTAATGTCATGTCATAAGGAAAGAAAGAGTAAGGTATCGAAGGTGATGTGAATGGAATGGTGAAGAAAATCCGGTGTGAATAACGAAAATGGAGTAATACATCATACCATGCTCCCCCAAAAGGGGAACTATGCCAAGAGGCCAAAAGATAGAGAAATCAGAAAATAATTTTTTTGTCTTAACATCATTCCAGGTTATGGGGAACTTTACTTTTATGTTCATACAAGTGGAACATAAATTCCATGTGGTTTAATATCTTGTAGTTTGGAAAGAACAATATTACATAATGTGGGATGATAGAGATTTTGTATATGGTCATTGAGCCCGGACCGTGAGTTGGGCCTTAAAAGCCTAAATGGTTGAGGAACGTAGTGTTGGACCCAAGGGCAATGTTTCTATGAATTCCTAAATATCCCACAATGATGATAATCAATCAATACATTGTTTTTGAAATGTTTTATAGTTTAACATCAAGTTGTAAAAATTTTAGTATAAGGGAGAATGTTCTAGAGGTAGGGGAACATGGTGTGGCTATTTTAATCCTGACTTGAATGAAAAAAAGAAGTCCACAACATACCATATGAATCCCTCGTAGAGAACATAACCCATAAGGCGGAGGGGGGGTAGGAGATGGAATGATTATTTGAGCTGCACCTGAAAACAAAATTTTTGGATGCCTATATATCTTGGGGGTGAAGGAATCAAGCCACACTTAGTTCATGAAATTTTGTGATTTTTAACGTCATGTTTTATGGATGAGAAAATGTTAGAGGCATACTAAATGGGATGTGAATTACATTCCAGAATAACTCAATGTGAATAAGGATAAAATAATTAGATATTTCATCCCACACCCCATCCCTAGAGGGAAATCATTCTATGGGGCTGAAAAGAAGGGGTAAAAGAACTTTGGTTTTGGACATGAAGATGAAATTTATAGTCATTTTTAAATATCACATAAGGATTGGAATAAATCCGAATATTGTTCGTGAGTTTCCATGCCACTAAACTTCATTCGATAAGGACATTGGGTAAAAGGATAGATCCTTTAAGGCTATTGTTGATGTGGTGTTTGTAATACTTATGTGAACGAGGAATAAAGTGTTCCACATCATGATACATATTCCAAGGATACATAATATGAGAGGCCAGAAGTAATGAATAATCCTTGGTACCTTAGAATGAACCTAAAGACCAAATATCCTAGAAATCAACATATTCCATTAGAATGGGAATAAAGTAGTACATAGTTCTTGTGGTTCCATTAAGATTAACATCATGTGGTAAGGATGTATAGATCTTTATTTAAGGATGTATTTCTCAAAACCTGAGCTATGTTTTCTGCATGCAGTTTATCATTATGCAGGATGTGGGATAACTCATGTGAAGTAATTCTTGAGCTAATTTACATTGGTGGGAGGAGTAATATAGTCACCATACATGGTGACCTTGAAGTATATTATATTGGGGTAATCCATGTAAATGATACATGGTCTCTCCAATTTAGTCTCCAACTTTGGTAGCATCCTACCAGGTATCATAGTTTCTCTAAATATCAACACTTTTTCACCTTGAAGGAAGGAGAACCAACTATCTTTCTTGTCGAATGATCTAGATATCTTATTATTGTTTCTCTCTAGGTTATATTAAGTATAATGAATAATCTCACTGAGATATACATTTTCATCCCAATAGAATTTCAATTCTTTTTAGGAAGTTTTCTTGTCAAAGATGTTTATACGATGCGATGGTAACTAGATCTAGATCGGTAGGAATTCCTTAGTTCTGTACACCAGCGAATATGGGGTCACCTGGGTGGAATTACGAGTCATTTTCTGGTAAGCCCAGTGGGTATAAGGATGTGTTTCTGGCCTCTTTTCTTGTTATGACCAACTATCATTTGCAAAAAGTTATAGAGGATATTTTTAAACACCTCAATCTACCTGTTTTCATACACTTGATAGTGAGAAATATGGTTGGAGTAGATACTGTACTTGGTATAGAATTTATTCAACATAGATACTCGGAAGTTTGTTCTATTATTGATGAGAATGGTGTGGGGCACTAAATTTTTTTGGAAGATGTTGGGGCTAATTAAATCAAAGATAGAATGGGCCTAGTCATCCATCGGCGAAATTGGATTTTCCCACATGGAAACAAAATCTTGGGTGGTCAGGATAATCGTGCACTAGTTTTATATTGTTGGTTGATACAGTCCCATGACATCGACTACCCGGAATGCAATGGGCCAATAGTATTTGGTAGTATGTACAAGATATATTAACTAATTCAAAAAATAATCATGGATCTGTCATGCATGGAACCTCATGAAAAACTCAATACATTCATGGATTATAGTGGGCAAGAAGTATCCTGACCTTCAAATCTAATGAGTGACTTTATTCTTATGCCAGATGAGCTCCGGAAGAACAGGCATGAACATCCTCCATAACATAGTGCATCTCAGCTCCTCGAATAAAATTGAGTAAAATTCCATTAAAATCAATTTTTTGAATGATATTCTAATTGATTGGATCACTTAAGAGAGTGAAATGTCCTGAACAAGGATGGTTTCTCTCAGGTCTAGATCACATGTCAGGAGATTAATGTGTTAGAGATACTCGTTAAGGGATTTTTCCAATTAAGGGTTCCCTTCCATTGTGGCAGGGGGAACCATGGGTCCTAATTTGGATGCTCTAACGATGAGATTACTTACCTGTGGTTATCATCATCTTCCAGAATGATGGGAGTGATGATTCATTAAGGCTCCATAAGGATAATCAAATTGTCTTAGTCAATCTCTTTATGATAATCTACAAGGATAGAAAAGTCATTAGCTCAAACGTTTTGTGACTAAGGAACATGAGTGATTTACAATTGAGAAGGAAAATGGGCCATCTGTTGGAGAATGTTCTATAATAGGGAAATGAGATCTGTATTTCTAATGATGTAATCACTATTTGTTTTCATGATTAGTTTCTCAGAACCCCCCTTTGCATGATAGTGAGGGATTTAAATCTTGATGGCTAACTCGAGGCCCGGGATGAGGGCATGATACTCAGCCTCATTGTTTGTGTAGCCTTTTGACAACAAGAATTTAGGGCCCCACTATAGTTTCCAAAACCTGGTGCATTATTTTATTACATTGGAATGATCACAAGAATGCCAAATATTTTCGATCGTCCAGTTTGGTAGGTTTTTAAAAACTAGATACAGACATAAGTTTTACATTACATTAGGAAATGATAAAATATATAGTGTCTCCATTGAACACACACACATCCCTCAGAATATCCCTATAGGTCATTCATAATATACTTTCTCTTCCTGGGGAAAATTAAAATATATGAAATGGGTGAGATGAGATTACAAGTATTAATAAACATTAATAAAGATGCTATCATAAATAAGAGTAAACTTTTATGGAATGATATAAAACTGAAACAAAATCAACACCATAATATGACATGAATACATCAAATAATTCAATTTATACATTCACATGGATATTATACAAGTTGAATAATTACTTGTATTATCAACAACTAATAACATAATTAGTGAATTCATAATTCCATACATATCCCCAAGGCCTCATGCTAAGACGATACAGGTAAATCATTAGTCAAAACCAACATTTATTTTTCACATAAGAACTATCATTGCATCGAGGAGCTATAATGAACTGGTCCCCAGCCAGTAGGGATTTCATTAATAGTTCCCCGACCCAAAAAAATCATTTACTAGTCCCCAATAAATTTCATTCTACATACAATACATTTTTCATTTGAAAATGGTCAAACATAACATAAACAATCCCATTGAAACTAGTACACTAATTGTTATTACATTAACTATAATCCGTGAACGATATCAAAATAGAACATCCAAAATAAAAAATATCGTAAAACCATAAATACATTATGGAATATTATATCATAATAACTCAAACTCAATAAATATGAAAATACAACAAAGCATGCTGACATAGATGAAAAAAATATATGTAAACCATTAGAACTCTTTGAGAGAGGTATCTCTTTTTTGCATTGAAATCATTTAAAAATTATTATATTATAAAAGGTAAAATTTCTTTAGAAAATAAAATTCTATTCATTTAAGTTATGTTTCAATATTTTATGGTGGAACAATGGTGGAAGAAGCTGCTCACTCCATATAAGTTAAAAAAATATCGTTACATAATTTGTCGAAATGGTCCTAAGATACCATGTTTGGAAAATGATAGATTGATTCTCTTCAGCAAAAAATTATAAAAAGTTAAGAATGGGTATAAATTAAATTAAAAAATTATAGATATAATAATGAAATTAAAGATTTATCTTTAAAAAACATCGGCATGCCTCATAAATTTTTCCCAGTAAATACTTACACATAAACAGTCTCAGATAATAATGAGATTGTGAAATTAACCCATAACTTGTACATTAGATTAGTAGTTGGTCTGTTAACCTCTTGTATAATAATAAATTTATGTTATTAAAATATTATTGAACCTTATCCATATTTATGATATCATATATTATCATATTATATAATTTTGTTAATAATATTTCAGTATTACCATTGTTTTAGGTTTTAACTGCTTCATATTCCCATTTATATTTTGTCAAGAAAGTAATCTTTATTATGCTCATGATGTATTAAATTCTTATCCACAATGAAATTATGCTCAAAATTATTATTATTTTACTCACCATATAAATTTTTTTAATCATTTTTGAGTTGTTAACATGGAGAATGAATCTCAGAGTATCATGGTGATGGTATGTCATACATATGCACGAGCGACACTATCATTACATTAATGGTTAAATGATATAGAATTTTATGGCATATTAATTATAAAGAATCATAATAATGTAATATTTATTATTCATATATTTTATACTCATAATTATACCCATCCAAATAAATTATTATCTTATAAAAAATTACACCATGGTGTGGAGATGGTATGACATATGTACGCACACATGGTGATATTGTTATTCATATGATGGTTTAAATGATAAATATGGGTTTTAAATGATTATAATTTAATATTTTTATATGTTTTATGATAAATTTAATACTTTGGTATGGATAATACATAATAAATTCAATTTTAAGAAGAAAAGAACATTGACATAGGTGACAAAACAATTACCTCATTCCGAGTATCTCATTTTGATTTGTGCCAAAAGACTCCATAAGATGGATTTATTCCCAATGTATGGAATCTAGGATGTATTGAGGAAATATTTGAAGGGAAATTTTCAGGTTTTGGACAATCCCAATATCTTTGGAGGGGTTAATTAATGAGAAGGATAAGTTACATTTCATAAGAGGGGTGAGGGTCAGCTTTGGATGATCCTAAAATAATAATTTATGAAAAATTGATTTTCAGTTTTAAAATTCATCAAGGTAATTTATTTATAGAATATTATAATTTGGAAAGTAATCCCCTCAAAGAATGAATGTAAAACATGTTTATGTCATAATAGTAAGTTATATTTTGAATTTAACTGGTTGATAAACAATTTAACTCTTACCTAGTCTTCTTATATATTTGCATTATAGGGTTAATATAGACACTATAACATGCCAAAAGAACCCAAATTGGATCCTTTATGAAATATTTATCATTTTAAAAGTCATTTGGACGAAACATATATTCTTATGACTTGTATATCATTTAATACAATTGTATTTATTTTAAAATATCATTTTTGACAAATTTAATACAATTCAATATTTTTATTTTTTAAATATCAACCCAACATGATAAATTCGAACCAATACATTAAATATTTCATTATCATGTATAAGGTATCTATAATTTTTTTAATTTAATTAATTTAGTCAATTTATATTTTTATTAAATTTTAAAATATAATTTATGATATATTTATATTAAAAAATAATTTCACTCCACTATTGGAACAACATTAATAGAAATTATTTAACCTCATAAAATTATAAATAAATTTAAATCATGTAGGTAATTATAGTAGATTATACAGAGAATTTATAATCTATTTTTTCTCTTGGAAATCCATAAATTAAATTTTCTATACTTATTAGAGATGATAGCTTTACATTTTGTCACATTCGTTAATTTAAAAAATATTCTTCTCTTATTCAAGGATTATTATCCCTAAAATGATGACATTTCTAACCATTGATGATAGTGGTCATATTTATACATCAAATAATATTTTAATGGTGTTAGGATAATTTTGTAATACTTTTTTACCATTAATTACATGATTTACCCATATCCTCAGTAATAGGAAAATTCATACAATTAAAATTCATAATCCCCAAAAATAAAAGGAAGTTATTTTCATAATTTGGTCCCAATAATTCCAAATATGGAATCCATTTTTTAAAAATTAATACACCAAAATTATAGTAATTAATTTAACATAATTTCATGATGAAAAAATTCGAATTTTTTTATTTTACAAACCATCAAAAGATTCTCTTGTGTTTATATCTAGTTTTAGTGTGAAAATAACTCCAATTACCTAAATTATATTTAATGAAAAAATTATAATATAACAACACTTCAAAAGACAACAAAAATATAATCTTACAGTAATGATAAATTACTAGAAAAAAGTAGTTTTGAATTAAAATATAGTATTTTTTACTATACATTATAATACGAATGTTATCAGAAAAACACCAAAAAATCATAAATAAATTTTTATGTAAAAAATATATTGAAGAAGTTTATTTTTTCAGATTTAATATATATACGTGTAAAATATTTGATTTCAAAATGGTTCACCTTTAAAAGGTGTTAAAACAGTTTTTAAAAATAAATTTCCTTTTAATGTGTAAGGTTGGATTAATTCTTTTCTTATTCATATAAAATCAATTGGATGGATGTAATTTTTTTTATAAATTATATAATATATAAATTTCATCATTTTCTTAACAATATTCCTAACTACATTTTTAAAGTTTTTCTGATAGACCAAGGTGTGATCGAACTCGTTGTTGTGTAAATAGAAAGCTATTGAATTATTTAAAAAGATGTATACCATGAAAGAATGTGTTGATACATTCCTCCATACTTAAAAATAAATTCAACCTAGATGTTTTTTAATATTACTTCACTAAATTATTTGGGTGGTTCTTCATCTTGTGTTCTTTAGGATCCCACATTAACTCTTATATTTTATGGTTTCTCCAATAAAAATTTTTCAAACAAGTCTTTTGGTTTCTCAAAACGTGTTCTTTAGAATCAATAATTTTGATAGGAACTTTACAGAAAGTCATATCGGGTTTCCGTTCTATTAATTTGTATGTGAGTACATGTTTTTCTTATAGAATTTATTTCAGTAATAGTGATAATGGAACACATCATGAACATTTGAGAGACTTGGTGGAATTTCCAAATGATATGTTACAACTCCAATTCATTCTAGAACTTCAAACATTTGGATGTACTTTGACTTAATTTGATCTTATTATCAGATCATATAACACCATTCCATAGAAATACCATAAAGAAAACATTTTCTCCTACTTGAAATTCCCAATACATTCTTCGATTATGGGCATAGCTATTTTACATAAATGGGGATATTTTGAGGGGGGTTTGAATAGTCTATAACTTTTCCATAATTTCATCAAAATTTTCTCGGCCTATGAGTTTTCATTCACTTACATCATCCCAACATGTTGGTGTTCAAATTCCCTTCAATATAACACTTCATATGGATTAATCTGAATATTTTAATGGAATCTATTGTTATAGATAGATTCTACTATAGATAAATATTGGTCATGCATACCTTGAAAGTCAATTGGGAAAGATATAAACATTTTATATAAATTTTGAGTAATAATTTCTGATTTTCCATCAGTTTGAGGGTGGTAGGTAGTGCTCAAACGAATCTCATTATCTAAGGAACATTTTAATACTATCAGAGGACTAGTTTGGGTTGTTCCGAACACTGAGAGGGTAGGTGAATCTGTGTTGGGGACTTTTTAAATGAGTTCAAATTTTTTTATCCCTATAAAACATGACCTATTAGGATCTTGATTCTCATGTTCTCTTTTTCTTATCACATGAAACAATATGAAAGCAGTAAAAATAGCAGAGGATATTTTTACAAGGATCGTGAATTAATAAGAGCAGATACATCATAGTTGTGTATGGTAATGGCCAATGCATAGATTCTCCAATATAATGTAGTAACTGTTACAGTGGGTTGGCTAGGAAAACAATCATGTAGCCAGTGTGGCTCCCAATACATTGATGAGGGAATTAAATAATGACTTCCTAGTGTTTATACCTACACTCAGAGGGAGAAGGGAAAAAATTCTTTTCCAACTTGCAATGAGTAGGATATACCATTACACTAACTGGTTCTTTATACTTCTAGTGTAAAAAATCTCCTGCAAACTCTAGAATGTTCTTTATACTACCTTTGAAGATAGTATTATCTCTGTTAAAATAATTTTCAACACAAAAATATTATTCCACCTATTGAGAAATATTGTATTCTACAGTGATACATTGTTCTTCCACCACCTTCTTCTTTTCCTTGTTACATACTTATCATCATGAAAGAAACCAACATTTTCTTTTTCTGTAGCAAACTTGTAATCTGCACACTCTTCTTCTTCTGTATCTTCAATGAAAAACTAGCTGCACTGAAACCTTCTCTTCCTCACATGATCTCTTTCAATGCAAAACCAACAACACTAAACTCTTCTTATTCTTCTTCTTGCTGGAATCAAAATTTCTCGTTTTGATTTTTAATTCAATGTAGTCCAGATCAAATTAACATCATCACAGTTGATAATTAGCTGCTATGAACTTCTATAAAAACTCACAACTTGAGGGCCAATCCCTATTTTCATGTCACCCTATTGGCACGACACCCTACTTGCGTGCCACCAACTACTTGCGTGCCAAAATTGTGCACAACTGACCACATGCATGCCACTTTAGTCTTATAAACAACACACATGTTGCACAAAACTCCCTGCTTCTCTTCCTCTTATAACATGCACACAGCTTCTTATTGTCCGCCATTCTCCTTTTACGCCTTCCTACTTGCGCACTTTTAAATAACTCCTGAATTACTGGACACTTAATATTGCATTCCACTTTTAACTACTTATTCTTTCAGAGCCCATATTTTCTCTTAAGTGTTGAGACTTCAAAAATTGAGGAGGCTTGTCATCTGTTTATAGGAATTTTGGTGACTTACATAGGACATAAACATATGCACTGTTTCTACTTATGCGCCACTCCATCACTTGCATGCATCTCCATCACTTTCACGCCTCTCCATCACTTGCTCGCCACTTTCTTTCCATTCTCATATTTTTTATGATGATGATGAAATTTGACTTGCGTTCACCATACACATGCATACCACTTATAGTTGCATGCCACATTTTGACTTGCGCACTTATTTTGACATGGTCAACACATTCATTCCTTTGTCATATTTTTATGTGATGATCTTTGAAATATGACATGCGCGCAACATACACTTGTGCACCACTAATACATGTGCACCACTTTTTTACTTGAATGCCTCTTTTGAATTGCACACCAACTTCTTCCCTTTGTCATATATTGATGTGATGATCTTGAAATATGACGTGTGCACAACATACACTTGTGCACTGCTTATACATGCACTCCACACTTGCACACCACTCTTTGACATGTACGTCACTAAATTTCCTTTTCCAAAATTACTTCTTTACTCCCCCTATCCTTCCTAAGTATTTCATCAAATGTTCTCTAAACGTATGATATTTTTGAAATAAAAATAAAAAATGAATCATCATAGTTTTTTTTCATTCTAAAAGTTCCAAGATGTTGTACTACCTAATGTATTTTCTTCATCATCAACAATCTTCCTTCTTTCTTATTATAATCTTTGGAATATTAATTCCAAAGTACATATTGATAATCACTTCAAATCCTGAATTCCTTTTTAGTGTTTTGATTTCAATGAACGCCAATCATCTCTCTTCAAAGAAAAGTGGAGGCTCGTGGCTTTTTAAAGAACATTAAATGTTGTAGACAATTTATTACCTTTGATACATTTACATGGAACATTAATAATAGTGAAATGATAATATGATTTAAAGGTAATGTGTAATGCATTACCATCATGGAATTTCATTCCCTTCCACACTGCCTCTTATTTTTTAACCTTCATTATCTACTTCGTGCAAATCATACGATTATTTTCTTTATGGAAGCTCTTTCATGGTTATCATGAAATCATGAAACATTTCCTAGCCTTATTCAAAACCTTTTTTTCTTCAATCATCCTTAGATTAATGTTACTTCCCCATTATTCATTTTTTTAAACAATGTGTTGCCTTTGACCCATGTTCTTTGAACATAGGATTAGTTCAACCATCATCTGAATTTCATTCTCCATTAACTGTGGATATCTTCTTCATATCCTTCTTCATTTTGACAAGTATTGACATATAATGACAAAAAATACCATATTAAGGCACAAAGTGGTCCCAAAAATCTGCCCCTTTGTATTTTGTTGTAAATACCTTAAAGTCTCCTCAAATGAATGTGTCAATGTCAAAAGGAGAATATTCTCTCTCCCCTTTAATTCATTCTCGCCCTTACTTTTCAAACATTCATTCAACTTTCTCTTCCCCATATTGACAACAATAACAATGTTCATAGTAGAGGTTGTATTGATCCTTACATAAGTAGTGTGCCATCAATCATTTCACTCTATTTATACTTGAGAAATTTTAACAAGAGGATTTGATTTAGACAACAAAGTTGTCCATTATCCACTGATCATGACACCTCATGATATGAGATCTCATTCACTTGTATTCAAGGGTTTTCCACTTTCATTCTAGGTCAAAGATACCAAATGCAATAAGAAATAATCAACGTGAAATTCATGCAATCACTTCAACAAAATGATAAAAAAAATTCAAGTGCAACTAACAGGACCAGTGGAATTATGGAACATTCATTGTTCTAATGTCACTGATTGACTTATTTACTCCCCCATTGTTAAAATATATTTATTTTGATTAACCAAGGATGAGAGATTAAGAACTGAAAAACCTTTTTCAATGGAACACTTTTAATGAAATTTCGAAAGTAATTGACTTTGATACCTACAAGAAGTTGATACTAATTGAAATAATAACTATGGAAGCTACTTAATATCCCCCCTAAAGAGAACACCCCTCATCAACTTCAGCAATAGAGTTCCCTCATCATATTAATATCTGAATATCAATTGAAGAATCTTCTAGTGATGAAATATTCTTCATATTTTCTATGAAGAGTTGATAGAAATCACTACTTCACAGGTTCTCCCCATAAGATCTTTCTTCACCTTCAATTTCCTGTATTATAAGAAAAAATAGAAATACACAACGATTTAAGGGAATTAGGTGGATCCTCCATTATTCTTATATATGAGAAAAAAGGTTGGGATTATTTTTATAAACAAGATACTCCATTGGGTCCACTTCTCACACATTCACATATAATATTCAAATCTTATTGTGGTTGTGTGGATTTCAATACTTCTTCATTTTTTTTTCTGAATCTTCATTCATCTAGATATTTCCACGAATTATAATCTCCATGTGAAATTTTCATCTTTGGATAAATTCTTCTTGGGTTGGAATAAGTTCGAGGAAATTTTTAATAATGTGACCATCCTTGTTGAAACTCACACAAAGATCATCCTAAAAATGAGAGTTTCCTTTTTTTTGAAACCTCTTATTCACATTTTCTTCAACATGGTGAATCTTCTTATTACTTTTTGTACAAGACTTAACCTTTGCATCTTCCAACATTCATATTCTTTTCAAATATTTAGTCCATAAAACCAATATTTATTTAGAAAAAGTGGTAGCATGATTGTAATTTCCACATGTTATATTCATAATTTCATTCTTCTTGATTGTTCTTTTGGATGCACTACCTGTCAACTTCATGGACTGTGAATCCAAGGACTTCTCATTTTTCATCCTTGTATTATAGATTAAGGAATTTTCTTTTGAAACATAATTCTGATTTCATCCCATGATGGATTATTTATTCATCTCCAACTTTTGTTGTCTTCTGTTCTTATTATAATTGAATACATTCTGATATAAGTATGAACCATTTTTGTGACCACTCCCATTGAATACATAAAATATGTTGTCCAGTTTTCCAAATCTGTTTGCAGTATACAGATTCTTATGGATCTATTGATGTTTCTTAACATTTTTAATCTTTCTATCCGATGATATGGGATTTATCAATGTATTTATGTTTATGGGATTGTACTAGAAATCCAATGGTCAATGCCCAAATCTATTGTAGCATCGACATTATCCCTCAAATCTTGACTTCTTGATATCATATGTATTTGATTTTTGAGCCTTCTTCTTGATGTGATATGCTCTATATGGGGTACCATAATCCATATTATTCTTCATATCCACCGTATCCATGGTGTTAGGCATCTCATAACCTTTCCTCCTATATACATGTTTAGTGTTTTTCTTCCTACCAGTACTTTTTATAGAAATATAATTCGAAAAAATAGTTGAAGTTGGCATGGATGGTACCTTTGCTTTATCAGATTCTTATTATAGATAAATGAGGGAATCCATTATATTTTTATCAAATTTTGGGGTATTTTGATAGTAGAATCCACCATTGATCATTGAGTACAAGCCGCAACTGTTTCTATCTTTTGTGGAGACTCAATATGTGTCTTCATAAGATTGGTCAACTGAGCTTCCAACTCTAGACATCTCATATTAAGGATTACTTTTTGGTCTTCAATAGTTGTCAAATTATCTTCAAAAGCATTATTAATTATTTTAAAATCCATTTCATCCATATTTACTTTGTTTTCAAACAAAGAGTCACATTCCGTGATCATCTTGATATTTTCATCTACATTAAAGTTTTTTACTTTAGAGCTTCTTTAGCTCATCTTCATGTTCATGGATCTTCACTTCAAGAGCCTTATTGAGTCCCTATTTATCTTCAGATTATTGGTCCATTTTGAGGAATTTATTTCAAATTACCACTTTGTTTCATCATACACTCCAACTTGTATGGATAGCCCTATACATTCAAAAAAACTTTTTGCAATCCCTTCTCCAAAAAATAATTTTCTTTTTCTAGCTAGGTGGCATCATCCAGCATTCATTGAAATACTCCACAAACAATTTATGAAAAATTTTGTAGAAATCATGGAGAATAGCACTTAATATTTCAACTGATATTTCATGAGAGGTTATAGATTGATCATCCCCACTTGTGCTAGAATGTTCATCATGAGAATAGTTTTCAAATGTACTATCACATATCTCTTAATCACTAGAGGATATAAGGTTTTCCATATTATCGGTGAAAACATGATCCACCACCTCATTACCTTCCATGTCTGATATTTCCACATTGTCACCAAGGTACGGAGATATATATACTTCCTCTTCTTTAGATAAGAGGGAATTCTCTTCTTCTTTCTCATATCCTTCTTTTTCATATTCATCATGGTTTTGGTTGATATAGAATTCTACTCAAAGATAACTAACTCTTCAAAAATATTGCTCATCTTTTTTCACTCAGGAATGAATCTAAAGTCATCAAAACTGAATATCATCAATGTAGAGAATCCAACAGGGGTGAATAAGTCCTTATGATATTAATTTAGAGGACCTGTTTGGGATATGCCTCACAATGAGTGGGGGTGAATAAATATTTGGGACTTTTTAATGTAGTTCCAAAAATTTATCCCTATACCTATTGACATATTAATATCATGATTATATTATTCTATTTTCACTATAGCATGAAATAATATGAAATCTGTAAAAATAGAACATGATATTTTTACAAGGTTAACCACTCTAGAAGAGAAGCTATGTCCTTATCGTGTATGGAAATGACCATTGAAAGAATACTATACTATAATGTATTAACTATTATAGTTTATTGGATTGGAAAATAATCCTCTAGAAAGTGTGGCACCCTACACTTGGAGGAGGTAAAGGAAATAAACACTTCCCAGTGTTTCTCCCACACTAGAAGGGGGAAGGAAAACAATCCTCATCCAACTTGCAACGAGTATGATATTACCTTAAAATCACTGGTTCAATATTCTGATAGTGTAGATAGATAGTTTTAGCCTTTATCTAGTAATGTATACTACCTCTGAAGACATTCTTCTCTCTATTCAACGAGATTACCTCACCAATATAATCTTCCACCTGTTGAGTCCTTTTAGATGCTACTTTGCTACTTGTTTCTTTGAAAACCTTTTTCTTCTCCTTGTTACAAACATTTCAGCACACATTTAACCAACCAATACTTTTTTTGTAGCAAACCTATAAGCTGCACAATAATATTCTTAAGATTCTTGGAAGAAATCTAGAGGTACTAAAACCATCTATTATTCACACTTTCTCTTTTAGTGCAAAACAAACTGCATTGAAGTATTCTTATTTTATTCTGGCTTGAATCAAATGTTCCCATTGTGATTGTTAAATCAATGAAGTCCAGCTCAACATAGAATCATTACAGTTGACCAGAAGCTAGATATCAACTTCTAGCACAACTCACAACTTGATCGGTAATCCCTACTTGCATGCCACCCTGCATTTCACACCTACCTGCTTTCGCAGCACCAACTACTTACGTGACCAAATTGTGCACAACTCACAACATGTCTGCCACTTCAGGCATTCTCATGACACACTTGTTGAACAAAAATACTTGCATTCACAGCTCTTATAAAATGTGCTCCACATCTGCTTGCTCTCCACTCTACTTTCACACCACTCTGCCTGTGCGCATCCCTAATTGTGCACCTTATAAATAACAATAGACTTGAACACCACTTCAGCTTGGGTGCCACTTTCTACTACATGCACGATCGGAGCACAAATACTCTCTTAAGTGTTGAGCCATAAAAATGAGGAGTCTATTCATCTATTTATAAACATTTTGGTGACTAGAACGCCACATACACTTTTGTGCCATTTCTACTTGCACGCCACTCCATCACTTTTATGCTACTCCATCACTTGTGCACCTATCCATCACTTTCTAGCCATATTCATTACTTTTTCATATTTTGAAATAATGATGTTGAAATATGAATTTTGGGCACCATACACTTGTGTGCCACTTATACTTGCACACCACTTTTTTACTTGTCTGCCTCTTTTGACGTGCACGCCACATTCATTCCTTTGTCATATTATGATGTGATGATCATTGAAATGTGATTTTTGTGCAACATACACGTGCACACATCAAATACTTGCATCCCACTTTATGACTTGGGAACCTTGTTTGACTTGTGCACCAACTTATTCCCTTTTTCATATTATGATGTGATGACCTCGAAATATACTTTCGCACAACATACAATTGCATGTTGCTTATATTAGCGCGCCACACATTCACTACACTCTTTGAATTACAAGCCACATTAATTCATTTGAAAAAAAACTTTCCTATTCCCCCTATCCTTCATAAGGCTTTCATCATATGTTCTACAACCTTATGATATTTTTTAGATAAAAATCAGAAAAGCATCGTCATAATTTTGTCCATTTTCATAGTTCCAATCCCATGTACTACTTAATATCTTCTCTTCAACTTCAACAATCATCCTTATTTATTCTTATACTCTCAGGAATATGAATTCCAATGTACTTCTTCATCCTACATCAAATCCCCAATTCCTTTTTGGAGTGTTAATTCCAATGAACTCCAATCATCTCTCATCATCCAAATGTGGAGGCTTGAGTATTCTTCAAACATCGTCAATGTTGTAGACAACGTATCACCTTTGATACATTTATTTGAAACCCTAAAAATAGTAGAATGATCATTTCATTTCAAGGAAATATATAATGCGTGACCATCATAGAATGACATTCCCTTTGACATTCTATCTTCTTCTTCAACCATAATTCTCTAATTCATGAAAATCATATGATTGTTTTCTTCAAGTGAGTTCTTTCATGGTTCTCATGAAATTGTGAAGCATTTCATGGTCTTATTCAAATCCAAATTCTTCTTCAATAACCATCAGATGGATGATAATTCACCATTATTCATTGTTGTACACAATGTGATGCCTTTGACATAAGTTCTTTTGACATAGGATCAGTTAAACAATCGTCTGAATTTCATTATCCAACAACTATGGTGTTCTTCTTCATCTACTTTACAATTTTGATCTATATGGACAACTATTGACAACAAATTAAATTTTCACACACAATGTGGTCCCAAAATACTATTCAAGATTTATGAAGTATAATGGGGATCATGGTTATAATCACAAGATAGTGGTACACTTTGAATTATTAAAACATAGTTAATATAGTGTCTTTCTAAACATTTAAGTGAAAAATATTCTTTTATAGAAATAATATTTTTTGATTTGGGAAGACGATCAACAATAACCCATATCGAATCATTCCTTTTGGGAGTCTTTGGTAGACACATGGAAAATTCCAATTTAATATTATTTCATTTCCACATATGTATAATAAGTGGCTGCATTAGTCCGCTAGGATGTTTATAGGGAGCATTCAACAGTTGAAAAACACATCATGACACATATTTAAGAATAACCCTCTTCATGTTTTCCCACCAATTGTGTTCCTTAGAATCTCTATACATATTAGTTCTAACAGGGAGTATAAAAAAAATTGAAACTATGGGAATCATCTAATAGTTCCCTTTTTAGCTCAGTTTTTGTCAGAACATAAATCATCTTTCCAATTTTCATAATTTCATCTTTATATACGAAGTCAATCAATCTCCCATCATTCACAACATTAATTTTCTATTGAAACACCTCATCATACAATTGAGAAATTTTTAACCTTTTCAGTAAAGATGGTTTAGAATCCCTTTGATAATGTAGTGATGTTTCACCATCCCTGATAATTCTCATATCCATCTTTACCATATCCATGATTATAGGATCCCTTTTATCTCTCATCTTGTTCTGAACTCCATGGTCCTTTCTACCCACTAAATGTTCCACTGTATTTTCCTTACCTAGATTATAGTCTATTTTGAAATCATAATCCATGATCATCTCATGCCATCTCCTTTGTCGCATGTTGGGTTCTTTCTAGGGGAAAATATATTTCAAACACATGTGATTAGAATATATCACACATCTTTTACCATAGAGATAGTGTTTCCATATCTTCAGGGAAAATAATACTATATATGACTCTAGATCATGAGAATAATAGTTTTTTCATGAATTTTTAATTTCAATGATTCATATTTAAAAAATGATTGATTCTATAGAAGGTCCAAACCATGTCCTTATATTTATTCATCACTAAAAATCATAAACCCATCATTCCCAGATAATAATGTCAATATTGGATAATTGAATATTATTTTTTGAAATTCTTCAGAACATTCTTCACACTCTTTTTTCCATCCAAATTTAAACCTTTTTTGTTTGAGCTTGGTTAAAGGGTGTGTCTATCCAGAGAAAATGGGGATGAAACATCAATAATAACATGCTAAAAAAATAAAACCGCTTACCTAGGTCATACTCGTTGGTGTTGTCTGTTCATGGATTACCTTTGTAATTGTAGGATCAATATAGATTCCAACATTCGATATAATATGTCCATGAAAAGAAATTTTCTAAAGCCATAATTCACACTTTATAAACATCCCAAATTGATCATTTCAACAAAGATCCATCAGAACAAACTACATGTAGTTATTATGGTCTTCATATCTTTTAGATTATACCAAGATTTCATCAATAAAAATTATGTGAAAATCATCATGATATTACAATAACAATATATTCATTAGTTCCCTGAAAAATGGTTGAATTAGGTAGTTCAAGCAGCATTACTATGAACTCATAAGGTTCATAACTTGTTTGTAACGAAGTCTTCAAAATATATTATTTCCTTACAAAAAATTTTTTACATCAAGAATGAAGGTAAATCATTGAAAAATATTGATATCCATGAAGTTGATAAAAAATAATCAATTAAAGGAATATGATAATTTTTATTTATTGTAAAATGATTGATTTCTCTAGAGTCAATACACAGCCTCATTGATCCATCATTCTTCATAACAAAATGAAATGGGTCTCACTGTGGAGAAGCACTGGGGAGTATAAATTCCTTATTACTAAACTCATCTAGTTTATTTTCTTACCTCTAATAATTCTACTATATCCCTTATATTAGGAGTAATTTATATTTTTCTTTAATGAGGAATTAAATTAATAAAAAAACTCAACTTCACGCTAAGGAGGATGTCTAGGAAGATCCTCCAGAAATACATCAATGATTTCTTGTAAACATGGAACAAACCAATTTGAATATTTCATTCTTCACCCCTGGATGATGTTTTATATTTCTCCCAAGGAATTTCATTCTGAAGAACAACTAGGGTGGATCTAGATTAGAATCAGATGATGTTGTTTCTTCTATAAAGATAATGGATTCCATAGCATCTTCAAAAACTTTTACTTCTTTATTATTGCAATAAATTATCTAATTATATTTTTATATCCAATCCAGACCAATGATTACATTAAAGTATAAAATATGTTTCATGATAATTTTACTTTATAAATAATCTTTATATGCTATAATGGGATCCCCCTAATACATTTCTTTACAATGCGACTCCCCTTAGGGGTTTTGATCGAAAACTCCATTGTTAAAGTGAATTGGAAACATCAAAATTTTAATGAAATATGGTTCAATATAATGGAATGCGTGGATCCATAATTAAATAATGATTTTGATAAATTGGATGAGATGATTATAGTACCTTCAACCACATCATTATGAACTTCAACCTCAACTATTGTGATTTTATAAGCATGTCCTTTCTCCCTTGGCCTTTTCGAGGAACAATTTACTTCATTCTTAGGAAAACCATTTTCATAATGTTTGATATCTTTACAATTGTATAATTAAACATTGGTTTCTTCTTTATTCCTCTTGCAATCATGAGGCTAGTGACCTTTTCTTCAAGACTTTTATAAAATGATTGTTCCCTTTAGGAATGTAACAGTGTGTTTCTTCCCACAATTTCTATAGCATGGATGGTAATATTTTCACTAATTCCCTTTATATCCTTTAATATAGTCTTAAACAACCATCATATTACCTTTATTCAATTTCAATTTATAGTACTTAGATAATTCATTTTTTGTTGTGATATCACTTGATACTATATAATCATAAGATAATAATTATTGTGATACCATTTACCATTAGAGGAATGGTTTTAACCCATAAAATAATTGTTCAATATTACTTCATGTGTTAGACATTTGGTATACATCATTCTTGAGTAACCTTGTGAAGTTAGACTCATATTGTGCAACATTCTCATCCTCCTTTTGTTTCAATATTAGAAATTTCCTCTCCGTATCTGATTGAAGATTAGAAGGAAATTATTTTTCTATATATAGTTTTTTAATCTCCCTCTATTATATATTTGGTACCTCTTTATCTTCATTCATATTATGAATTCCTGACCACCATTGATATGCATCTCCTGATAGACGATACACTACCATGAAAACATTTTACCCTTCATTACTCTACAAATAAGGAAATATTTCCACTAAGGAACATATCCATTTCTAAAATTGATCCTCTATGTTGTGGATTTTGGTGCACTATATGAGTAAGATTATTATTCATAAGCTTTGTCAACTATCCCAATATGCTTATAAGATTTTCAACACCAATTTTATCATCAAATAAAATATAATTATCTTCAAAAGGATGGAAATAATTTCAAGGATTACATGCATAAATATGATTTCTATTTATTTTACTAGGTGTCATTTTTTAACAATAGAAAACACTAGATTATGTTATAAATCACAAAGCATAATTCCATAAAAATAAAATATTTAACATAAATTGAAAATTTTATGCCTAACTAATCCCTAGTCATAAAAATAGTTTCCCCAGGGGCATATTTACTCATAAATACTTCATAATGGTTTGAAAAAAAATTGTGTTTTATCCATATAATATCCCATGGTAGTGTAAATCCATGGGAAAACTAAGGCCCAATTTGTGTACTGGGTTACCCAATGTTCATCATGGAAATCCCTTATGATGATTTCACTCCAAGGTATGTCTGTATCAGAACCACATACACTTGAAGTCTCCATAAACTGGTTTATTTTCTAGGAATATCCACGTAATCTCTATTTTATGAAAATTCTATTATTTTCTTCTCTATTTATTCAAAATTTAATTAATTGGGTAATGTTCACTAATCAATGTTTTTATAAATATAGTATCCATGCTTTATAGTGAACGTCATCTGATACCAAAGATAACATCTCAACACCGGTTTTCTTGAGTTGGTGCATTATTTTATTACATTTTCCTTATAAAAATAAGTTCAAAAATAAAAGGACTGCTTTGTATAGTATAATTGGAAGAACTAGATACACACATAAGATTTACATTATATGAGGAAAGGAAAACTACATAGTTTATCTTTTAATCAAACACATATCCCTTATACTATCCATGTAAGCCAGTCAAAATATACATCAATTCATGTTTGGAAAAAATCAAACATAATTAAGGGATGATCATTGATTCAATGAAAGGATAATTATTATAGTGAAAGAAATCACAAATAAGAATAAAAATTTAAGGATAGATATAAAACTGAAACACAAGCCCTTAAAAATAAATCATCAGTATAATATACAATTAATGAATAATATTGTTCCATTTAAACATTCACATTGATTTTTTACTAGTCAAATAATCTCATGTAATATCAATAAAAATCTAATAATGATGGAACACACAATTCCAGACATATCATCAAGGCCTCATGCTAGGACCATATAGGTATGACATTAGTGAAACTCAAAATTAGATTGTCTCGCAAGATCTATCAATGCATCAATGGGGTTTCATTAAATGGTCACTTACCTATACGGTAGCCATTAACTAGTCCCTAACTCATAGGGATTTCATTAACCATTCCCAAACACTTTTCATTCTATGTACAAAGCATTTTTTATATTTAAAGGGTGAAACACGACATATTCTTTCATATTAAAACTAGCATATTAATTGTTAATACTTTTACCGTAATCCATGAATAGTATCAAATTATCATATCCGAAGTTAATAATATCATAAACCCTTAAATAAAAAATTTATTATTGTATCATAATAATCTACACTCAATCAAGCATAATATCCAAAAATAAAAGTGGACATTGATTAAAATAATCTATGAAAATCATTTAAACACATTGAAAGAAAAATATATTTTTTACATAGAAATCATTTAAAAAACATGATATTGTAAAAGAAAACATTAATTTTGAAAATAACCTTGTAAGCATGAATGGTAAGAATCAAAATTTTATTGTGACATAAGGGGAGAAAAATCCACATATTCTATATAATTTGAAAAATATTATGTTTTTATTTGTGCAAAACGTCACAAATTACCTTGTTCTGAAAATGACAGAAAGATTCCATTCATAACATTTCATAAGAGATCAAACATGGGTATAAATGACATTAAATAGTTTTACAGAAATAATAAAATTATTTTGAAATTAATTTTTATGAATCATGGACATGGATGAAAAATATGGGCCAGTAAATAATTACACCTAAACAATCTCATATAATTATGAGATTTCGAAATTTGCCCTTACCTTGTAATTTACATTAGTCGATGGTGTGTAAAACTCTTGTATAAGGGAAAAGTATGTTATTAAATTATACAAGGACTATATTAATATTTATGATAACTTATATGATCCTCTAATGTCAGTTTGTTAACAATATTAAAGTATTACCATTTGTTCAAGTGTTATCAACTTCATTTTCCTCTTCCTATTTTGTCTTTAATATAGCGTTTTTTTTGCATAGGATGTGTTATAGTTTTATCCAAAATGAGATTATGTTAAAAATTAATAGTTATACTCATAATATTATTTTATAATCATTTTTATATGATAACATAGAGAATTATTCTCACCACATCATGGATACAAGGGGGGAATACCTATGCACATGCGAAAGATTCATTCCCTTGATGGTTAAATGGTATATAATTGGATGGTATATTAAATATGAAATAATAATAATAATTAAATATTCATTATTTACATATTTTAAAGACCTAATTATATCCATCCATGTAATATACTATTGAATAACAGATTGCACCACAACGTGGAGACAGTAAGTTGTACATATGCACACATGGTGATATTATTATTTATAGGATGGATAAAATGAGTAATTTAGTTTTACCATGATTTATATTTCAACTTAATATATGTATGATACTGTATTTATTATTTTTTATGTAAAAAACATATAAAAGGGTCATAGAAGAAGAAAATGACATTGAAATAGGTGATAAAACAATTACCTCTTTTTTAAGTATCTCATTTTGATTTGTTCAAAATGGCTCATTTGGATGTATATATTTTAAAATTATGTCCTATAAGATGTAATGACAGATTTTTTGATAGTAAATGGGCATGATTTGAGTGAACCAAGTGGATTTGGAGGTGTGAATTAAATATAATGTTAAGTGTCCTTTTACAAGAGTGGTTAGGGGTAATTTTGGAAAATCGTAAAATATAAATTTATTATATGTTAATTTTAAATTTAAATTATCTACCAGGAGATTTATTTAAAGGTTAAAATGAGGTTGGGTATATTTCCTATTATCCATGCAATTTTTGACATGTTTAGGTCATAAAATAAACCATATATTTTGAATTTAACCCTTAATTAGAAGGCTATTTTTTTATACAAACATTTTTACCACCTTTTAATGTACAAGAATTTATTATTTATTATCTTACACCTATAAAATATGTTGGATGGATTTTTTAAAAATTTTATAGTTATATAATATAAAAATTTCATAATTGTATTAATATTATTCATAACCACTTTTTAAACGGCTTGTTTGGTGGATCATGGTGTGCTCGAACTCAGTGTTTTGTCCAGTGAGAGATATTGAATTATTTAAAAAGGTGCATATTGTAGAAGCATGGGGTGATAAAAGGAATGAATAATGAATGAAAATATATGTAGGTGTGATGAATATGATACCAATACCCACTCTATTAAGACTAGGATCATTGTGTCTCCTGTCATTAGGGTTTCACGAGGCACTATTGATGTACACCTAACAACATGAAACAACATGATCCACTGAGAGGATTGCCTCATTTGAGAGATTAGGATCTATAAATAGCTCTATGGGGGATGGATGGGTAGTGATAAATTCTCCTGGTTCCTAACCATTGATAGCTTTTTGAGATTTGAACTTGATATAAAACTGTTGAAGGATCACTACACACCAAGCTAGATAGACTATCAACATGCAGATATTTAGAATATGATTATTTGGGTCTACCCAAGACACATGCTATATCTCATGGTGATGAAGTTAATGTCACAATTTATGGACTGTGGATACGAGTGTGAGATAGCTCTTCATGATAGTGAAATATTTGGTATATTTATCTATGAGAATGCAACTGAGATGGTATAAACTATTTTCTATCCACTGACATTTCGTCTAGGGGAGATGGTAACAAAGGTAAAATTCCAAGGCTGTTAAATAAAGGACTAGAGGATTCTCGGGGATGGGTGAAATTTGAACCAGAGGATGTAGTATGTACTTCAAGATCTGCTCAAAAGCAGCATCCCAATCTTCATCCCACTGGTAGTTGGAACCTATCTTCATGAACAAAGAAAAGGAATAAAACTTTTGAGACATATTCATAATGAATTAGAATATATACGCTAAGTGGAATTTAAAACCTCAGATCACTCAATGGTTTCTTTAATAAGGCATCTATCAAATATCCTTAATCTTCTATTGATCTATCTCAATACCTCTATATTTGATGACAAAGCTGAGAAGAACTCCTTAGGTATCACTAAAGGAACACTTCATGTGGATCATAATTAGATGATGGGAGTGGAAGAATTTGAAAACCTTCTCATGATCTATATGATGGTCCTAACATTGGAAGGATATGACCACTAAATATTCACCATTTCATTCCACCAAGGTCCTGAGGATTGACTTGAATATGGGGTTCATGGAATGCTAATAAAATAAAGCATCATTCCTCAAACCAAAAAGAATCACGTGGAAACATGATGTACCTTTTGGTTTTTTGTTGGTGGTAGAATCTTTATCCTTAGGGTCCATTCATATTTGATTATATTCATATCTCTCATCCATTAAGGAGAGAGTTTGGAATCCAATAGTACAGTTGATCAATATCTCTTTCGCAATAAGGGTAAAGACATCATTTGAACACTGATGGTTGAGATATCAGAAGTTGTTGTAGACTCCATTCTACTAAATTTTATTTTGGATGGGAATTTTTTTGTCTAGCCATTTTGGGTATTGTTCATCATTAAAGACATTATCTTTAATGATCTTATCAACCTCATCCTTAATTGTTGCACTGTGACAAGTGTGAATATCTCTAGGAGTCTTTTTTCACCAGTTATGTTTTATCAAGAGACCAAGGCGTTAGATGGGTACCTGAGGATACAATCCATTCATATCTCTATAGTTATAGGTGAATACATCTCTATGTTGCTTCACAAAACCCACATACTAATGATTCTCATCTACAGACAAGGTTGCGCTGACCTGTGTTACTTTTAGATCTGTCTTAATGTCAAGGTTTATCTTTACCAACTAATAAATAGTGGTGGGGACACATTCCTCAAATTCAAAATGAGAGTCCTCTAAATCCATTTCATTTTCCACAACTATATGAATATTTTAAGGGGTAATTGTTCTATATTTGCTGATTCTAACGTAATTCTTGTTTGGGCCTAGGCGGTAGTGGAATCATTATTGGGGGACTTCTCCATTTGTTAAACCATGGAAACAGAAGTTATCGATACGATTCCATTATTCCTTATACCTAATGGAACATTCATGATAATATCAAAGTAGTAGTGGTGTGTCTGTTGGAGTTGGTTCAATCCAACCCATTGAAACAAGATAGTATAGTGAATTTTGGGTTCCATGAGGCAAACATCCTAATAAATTATAAGGGTAAGGGGTTCTGGGATCACCTAAGCCTGATTCATGTATTACTAGAATGTCATCTTCTTGAATTCCTTGCACCCAGGAATGCACTTTCCCCTTATCCCAAAGGTGTAAAAGAATTGTCCCATTTCTAGGGTTCTGGCCTCTAATATGTGAATTGGGTTAATGTAGGACACATCCAAGTCATTCCATGGGTCAGCCTCTACCATAGTTTTCTAAACCTAGTTCGCCTAATAATGCTAGTATTTACTCTTGTAGGATTAGGAATCTGTGTAGTGGGCTTTAGAAGAGGAAAGGGGAAACACATCACCGTGTAGCATACCCACTTAATCGTTATTGGAGTACACGAGGCATTGGAGATACGAGGATGGGTTTATTATGTGATGATGGGACATGGTCTACCCATCAATGCATTGAAGGTGGAGTTTTGAGTGACGACCATGAACCCCATGCTATAAGTTGGCCCACCGAATTTGGTTTTTAGGTGTATCCTTGCAAGATGTTATACTCTATTCTCTCATAACATTGAATCATTATCTCTGAATGAATCAGATCAAGTTTATAGTTCCCTAGTTAGTGAACCATTCGGTCTAGGACAAGATTTATCCTAGAACCTATGTCGATGAGATAATGGTGATATTCCAAGAATTTTAACTGAACAATTATGTATATTAGATCAATGTTCCCATGTATACGTGAAACATAATATTCTACAAAGAGTTAGATGATTGCATGTCACTTTTCATGTTCATCCTCCACAACATGGACGGCCACTGCAGTCGCTACCTCTCTTTAAAATTGGTGAGGGATTCTAAATGTTTTTTGAGGGCCTCATGCATGTCTATTGATAGGAAGAGATCTTTGAGGATAAGGATCATTGAAGTAATGTCTTACGGGTGGTTAGGAATATCATAATTCAATGTCAGATTCCTATTTCATCTAGTAGAATTTACTCTATGAATGCATGCATGGAGGATTATATAGTTCAAACCAGCTTCATGGAATGTCCCATTAATCCCTTGTTGAATTTCATAGGATGACTACCTCCTGACGGCCAGATTTTTGAGGTATATACATAAATAAATGCGGCTAATCAAATCACAGCTATGGAGGCCCCTCCTGGTAAAGTAGAACAGATGGTGTAGGGGTAGAATCTGATGATACATGATGAAAAGATGATATATATTGAGTCTTACACTGAACCTATTGTCTGTTCTTAGTGTCATTGATAGCTTCCTCAGAGGAGTTTGCTGACACACTTTTGTGATTCACAAATCCCCAATTTCATTGACATTTTCATCAGTTGGGGACATTAGGAGGATTAACATTGTGATCTTCATCCACATGTACCATGTAAGGGTCCACTAGTTCAATGATGTTCAACAATAAATACTCCTAATAATCACTTCAGTAATACTCTATTGCTAGGAAGATTTTGGGGGAATCCCTAACTCTGAGGTCCTAAATTCTCTATGAGTATGCGATAAATTTTGTACCATCAAAGGGATTATCTTACCCCTGTCTTGTTGGCTTCTAATATCTGATGATTGCGATGGATGGGGTTTTGATGTAGAGGTAGTAGCTATGGGTAGCACATCTACATTGGATGGAACAATTTTATTCAAATGGGCATGGAAAATACCACAGGAATGGGGAACTACCATGTGTGCTATCTTCGTATTTCTGAGACCCTTGGTCAGAGACCTACTTCCACTCACCATCCATGCCACTATCATGATTTGTAGAAAAACACTCCACATGTTACAAGGACTTAATTAATATAACTATATTATTATCGACCACATCCCAAAGGTATTCCAATAACACATATCATTGTTAGAGAGTGTTTCAGTGGAACTGGTGATAGGATAAATAACTATGGAGATCATTGAGATCTGCCTCTTCGAGCATCATTCATTCTAGAAACCACATGATTCCCTAGTTTAGGGATCTCCATAAATATACGAGGAACTGAGATTTCATGAATTAGTAGGTTTGGTTTCGTCGATATGGGAAAGGATCCATGGGATATTATCCCTAATGAGGGGTTGGATCCTAGAGATGAGGTGGAACCTGGTTGTATCGCATAGGTGAAGGTGGTGTATTAGGCAATGTTGTCTGCTGACTCTGAGGTGGGTGATGCTGATCTAGAGGTTGAGCCTATGGTGGTGGCTCTCATCAAGGATATGGAGGTGGTTTTTTGGGTAAAACTTCTAGCTGTCTGGGAGCCTCTATCTATTTAACATCAATGGTCTCAACCTTTCCGGCTCTTCTTGCAGGAGCTACGATACGTAATGGGAATTTCTTTTTGTATTTCAACTAGGATTTCTCTAGGCAATGAACCTTGTAATATAAATCCCCCGATCAGCCTAGGATTTTTTGAGTGATGAGATAAGGTACTATTTCTGTATTCACTGTTGTCATGCACATCGTTAATATCTACTAATGAGTTGGTGAAATATCACGTAAATAAGTGACGCGCTTCCACCTGGAAACAAAGTCTATGAGTTACTTATTCGACCTTTTCTTGTACATCAATATGTCATAAAAACTGGTTTTGTGGGTGGTTGAACAAAACATTTAAATAAAATACCTATGAAGAACATACCAACTGGTTATAGACTTAATCGGTTACTGGATGTACCTTAAAAAAGTGTGAAATTCTATAGTATTTACAAAGAACCATATATTAGTAGCCTTCTGATGTGCTGGAGTCACCAGCATAGGTGCACAACTCGAAATAAAGTGGGCCATATGCTGCTGCAGGTCACATTTCCCATTAAAAGGGGAGAGGGTAGGATTCCCAAAGCCCATGGGAGCTAGAATATCATCCACCCATGCCAGATGTACCATTACTTTAGGTGGGATAGTCACCTGTCATGTTTAAAGATCATTGAGTTTGGGAATGAGATCACCCATCAATCATCATGATGAGGATTCCTATCATGGTGGGGGTTTCTGACTACCAGTGCATCGACAAGATATTTCACATGAAATACTGGGTCAATTAGCCGCGGAGCGGCTGGTGGAATGAACCATGGGGCTTCTAGAGGAATAACATGTGGGGTGGCTGGAGTAACATGAGACTGGTCCTATAGAGGATTGTCTCACAACTCGAGTGGATTTGGTGATGCATATCAAGGAGGATATCCATTAAATCTAACCTCAACTTAGTCTAGATGGGAAGGGTTTTCCTGATCACTATGAGGAACCTCTCCAGGGGAAAGATATGCCTTCCCATACTACCTAGATCGAGTGTTCCTTAATCTGATCATTGTTCTACAAAACATTCAGCAAGGACCTCATCAACAATCCTTTTCTATATAGTGAGCTGCTGATGAAGAATAGTCTTTTCAAGATCCACTTCTATTATTTACACTGAAACAGACTTATCAAAGGGATTAATAGTTCTAGTATGTTATTTTCCCTTACTGGATTCTCTACCCTGAGTCAATTAATCCAAATGATCTCCTTGATCAAGTGTATTCCTTAACTGACGTGTTTAAATGCCTCTATGATCTGACATGTGTTTTTCTACCCAATTTATGGCTCATCTTCTCCATACCCTATAAAGAAACCCCCTTATAGGTATACCTCAAGAACGACCATGTTTAAAGTAACTATTTTGAGAGGAAGTAGCTTGATATTACTAGGTAATTAAGGTCTATGTAGGATATGATCGAATTATTGGGAAGAATACTTCCCCAACCATAGTTCTGGACACTTGAGGAATCCTCCTTAAAAAAATGTAGAGCATTGTGATGCTCTGGACACATTACTATTTTAGGTTTCTCCAACAACTAGGTGATATAGGGTGCTGAGTGAGAGGATGTGTTGACAACTCAACTAGGCGAAAATACTAGTTGATGCCACCAAAGTGGTCCGAAATTTTTGTGTATCCCAATCATCGATTAAAGAGATATATGGGCATTTTCCCTAATGTTTGGAAGATTAATCATACATCTTCCATGGTGAGGGAATTTAGAATATTTATCTATGAATATAGAAGTGGCCAGAACATCTTGGGAAAATGGTATGCTGTGATTATTTCCAAAAATATTCTCATCTCAGACTTGGCATCCAGCTCTTGGTTGACCTGTTCATTGACTGGGGGTGGTTGAGGGATCAATAATGACACTTTCATGGGATTTTGTGATAGTGGAATGGTCGGTGGAGAGTTTGGTGTGGGTGTGTACAAATAGAAGCATACTGGGTTGTGTCTCGAGGACTATACCAACCGTATCACTACATCCCTATAAATTGGGCTACTAAAAACTTTTACCTATATAACAGTGGTGGTCATTGGTTTTATATCATGCTATAGTACATCATCTTTCAGTCCTATAAAAATTCCCAACGATAACTTTTTGAGGTATAGAATGATGCTGGTTACGATAGGGAGGTTTTCACAGCAATACCTTGGAAAGAAGCCAAATATTTCCCCAAAAGTATGTATCTAAATAGGGATTTAGGGATTTGGTTCATATCAAATTATAGTAGGAAGAAGATAATACATTGAGTCCTACTCCATACCCTGATACAATGGATTAGGGTGAGGGATCTATCCTATATTCACACTATGCTTTAGATTCTAAGAATAGAGAAGGATTGACTATGATCTACAGCTTTTCAAGACACTTATTTTTTTCATTGACGATTCACCCTCCTCCACCAGCGTGGTCCATCAGGGTTGGGTAGATATTATAGAAATTGTATAACACAATGCGAGATGGTATTAGAGCTAGGAGGACCTCCCCTTGGATGATATGTGGTGTGTAGAGCACCCGAGAAAATTTCAATATTAACCCAAGAAAAAACCCCAAGGTTGAGAGTACTGGTGCTGGGAAATATTCCTCTTAAGTTAGATGTGGTAGTATTGGTATGATTTGGTCCTTCATATAGATCATACTGAATATGAGTAAAACCTCTGTGTTGATCATTAATGGAGTACGGAGGACATTCATACTGATGGGTGACATGGTAAGGAGGACCTTTGTGTTGGGTTTCTATAAGATGGAGTTGACCACCACCTAAACCGATGATGGATTCATGGGGAAGACCTCAATAATGGATGTGAGAATAGGAATGGCCTCTATAATATCTAATTATTCTATGGGGAGGCCCTCTGTACTTATCATCATCATCGCGGGTCAGCCCGTGACGATTGTTGTTGGGGAAAGCGACCCGGAGAGTCAACTCAGCCTTCCCGTGGGGTGGATGAGGCCTCAACACAAACATGGAATGGATGTTCCCATACATTGTTATATGTATGTTCTCCAACTATTTATTTTCAAGGGTTTTATAGATTTTGATGGTGGTGGTTCTATCCATTGAATCAGTAGAAGATGATACTCCCAGGCAGGAATCCTCCTGAGCTAGCACCTAGTGTTGGCACTAGGTTAGTCTACCCAGGCTCAACTGTGCAGGGGAAGATGGAACCTGCTTTATGTATTTTATGACCAGCTGAAAATTTTTATGTGGGTTGGTGGAAGCCATGCATTGTAGTTCCCCATATAATGTCAAATTAGGAATTACTCGTACATCAGTTACAACATCAGCATTAGGGAGTGAGTCATAAGAGTATTTCAAGGAGAAGATCCTGAAACGATTGTTGATAGGAGTGGGATGCAACAACTCATTGTGTAGCACTTGTTGGAGAAAGTGACAACAACACACATAATCCTCTATTTCTTGTTGGCATATATCCCTCATCAGGATGACCCCCTCAGATTTATATCATCGAATAATAATATCCATCGCCTGCTATTATACAATTTCAATAGGAGTGATGGGGCATGGGTGCCCTGTAGATGTGGTAGTGGATGATGTCTGGATAAGGTGGAGCCATGAGATATTGTCACATTGAAATTTACCCTTCCCATGGGTCTACGGTTGTGAGGTGATTGGTCTCCTACAGTTGTAGATTGGATCATGAAATGTAGGACGATTCTACCACCAATACCAATAGTAGTAAATCAATTCCTTGTTCCATAGTTAAATTCATTCCTCCATGGATGGATAGGTATATCCATTATGAAAACATCCTATACCGGGACTCCCAAGGATTAACTGACCCAAATCCTAATGAGTTTCACACAAGGGCCATTATTTTCAAGGCGGGACCTAGCACAAGATAGCTGGATCTGGTGACACTCTTATCTTCCAATGATTCAAGTTCTACTAATCCCCATATCATGGATAAGATATTCTCATCAGGTTCACAATTTCTTTTTCAAACTCTTTTCTCCGGGGTACGCCTTGTTGTGCCACATTGTTTGGGAACCATCGGCAAAGTGTCCCTGTTTCTGTGGATTATTCCTCATAATTCGTCACCTAGTACAAGTATCCATTAAATATTAATATGTTTTTGAAACTATTCCTAGTTACCTATATTTGTGGAAACTAGTTAGTTATGCTTCTTGTATTAAGAAATCCAAAAGAGGTCAAGTTGGGGAAGTGAACTTCAGTCATAAGATTAGTCACGTTTGGAATCATTGGCATGTCGAGATGATGAAACACTATGACACAAGGATTTTACCTTATAAGAGGTCTTCCCAAGTGCACTGAATGTCGAGGAATTCCATGTATAATAAGGGGAATCTTATTTCATAGGCCTTCCGCTGAGGTTTTCCTTAGAATACCACATTTAAAATGACATATTTCAGGATTTTAGAATCTAGCAGAAGAAGATATGACTGATCAGAACACTAATGAGAGTGAATCAGATAAGTAATTTTCTGGTAGGGAGATCTTGGAATGATCACTAGATAAATGGGTCAGAATACCCATGAAGGAAGACCCTAAATGTTGTTTCTGAAAAGGGGAATATTTCACATTGTGAAGGCTGATATGGGAAGCACAAAGGGAAGATCAGGGGATGATGGGTCCTAGAAAATGGGACACCATGGTTTTCCATTGGTGGGGACTAAAACTCATGGAAGCTTGCTACTTAACCTATTTAGAAGGAATTGTTCAAAACCCATGTAGTTAGAGAGGGTGATCCATGAAATTTACGTGTACACAATGGAAAAAAAACCATAAGCTTACTGGGGCGTATATTTGTTTAGAGACCTAGGTGTAGCAAAGTGAAATAAGGTGAATTTGGATAATAGATTTTTTTCTGTCCATACAGTTGGAATGATTTTACTAGGATTTCGAGGATTGGGTAAAATCAGCATGGAAATAGATGATGTTTTTGTGGGATGGAATGAATAGGGATAGAACAAAGTTCATGTGTGAAGGTGTCAGTATTGGGTTTGAACTACAAGGATGTTTCATACTTATTTTAGTGGTAGGGAATCTATGTATATGTTGTTCTGGAATGGGGTGATGAGTCACCTAAGGATGTGGATCCTTATAATGGACACAAAGATGGGGTCCTGATGGGAATGGAACCAATGGGTTAAGGCATGATCTTCTCCAGACAAAAAGGATTGAGGTAGATACTAGGATGAAGAGTGGGTGATGGCCTTTCACCTTGAGGAGTATTTCTATGAACCTTCTTCCAAAAGAGAAAAGATAAAAGTTTGCATCATTCTATAATGGGACATTGAATTCACGTTTACACAATATAAAACAACCAGAAGTCATGCTTAGGGATTATTCATGGTTATCTTGCCTTCTCAAGGGGGAAACTCTTGGTTAGAGGAGTATATATTAATTGTGGGTCTTTTGAATTGTTGGATAGCAAAGTGCATCAGAACACCTCAAGGAGGAGAATCAGGGATTTATGTCCCAAAACTGATGATGTAACATTAGTATGGTACATTCCTTTGAGGGAGAATGCATTTATATTTTTTTGGGGGGTTTACCTTGATGAGTCTTCCTCTGATTCCAAATGGTATCAGAACCCATGTAGTTTTGTGAACATACATTTTAACATCTTATGGGATGAAGATTTAACTAATTTAAAATGGACACAACAAATTTATTCTTATGAATGAGGGGATATAACCTAAAAGAAATGATTTTGTATCCATCATTGAAGGAAGATATCAAAGTCCATATAGTTTAGTTGCAAAGGGGGAAGGGGATTAAGTATTGTTATTTTCTCAACGAATATGTCAGGGTCGGTGATACTCTATGCCCATGTGAGTCATGCATTGTGTGAGAAACAAGAGTATGTAACATACTTGACTATCACATGAAAATTTTGCATCCGTGAGGAGATGAATCGAGCTTACACAAGGATAGAATCCCATGGAGGGGAGGATTGGGAAGCACGGGAAGGGTTTCTAAATATAATAGGAGGATGTGGAACTATATAGGGGGAACCCTATAAAGGTGTGTCGATGCTACATACTATTCACTTATCATATTAGTTTACTTATACTATTTTTGTATTCACCACTATAAATATATTTTTATGTTAGGTAATTAATCCATTAAGAATAAAATAAAATTTTAAATATTTGATAATTTGTAACCAATAATTCTTAACATGAGATCTTATTTTTCAAATTTGAATTCAATGTGTGTTTGAACATTATTTTAATTGAATCTCATTTGACATGTGAAACCCATTTTTAACCATTATGGTGGTAAATAACATTTTTTATATAAAAATATTTATTTAAGAAAGAACATGAACTCATTATATAATACTAATTATTCATATTTTAAATATTCAATTAATTTTTTTCAGTCCAATTCATATAATTGGTGCAATTTAATTTTTAAAAAACCATCCAAACTTGTTTTGAAATCGGTTATCAAAAATCCTTTTTAGAAAAATGTGATAATCATACTTTTACAATATGAATACTAATCATCACTATATGGATTTAAATTAATATATTTAAGTAGATAATATATAAATTTCACTTAAAAAGTTATTATTAATGTCTGGGTCAAATTAATTAATGCGTAGAAAAATTATTCACCTAAAAAAATTTTAAAAAAAATTGTGTATTAATACTAAAATTAATTATACAAGAATATAGTATAATGATGATTATAATGATTTTTATTATATTATATATAACTAATTAAAACATTTGAATCATCGAATTAAAATTCAATGAATAATTTTACATTAAAAATAATGAATTTATTATACATAAATAATTTTATTGGAAATATGGGATTACTTTTTTATTAACAGAAAATCAAAATGTTCACAAAATTCTAAAAAATTCCGGATAATATAATTTTTATATGATGATTAAAAAGTTGATAAAATTTTTTTTATAGTGATATTATAATATTTTAGGAAAATATTTATAATATCATTAATTATAAGGTAAAAAACCCATTTAGATTAAAATGTGTTTTTAGAAATTCAAGGATGTTTCATAAAATAAGCGTGGTTACTTAAAAATCAGTTTTAAATAGATTTATATTTATTAGGGCCTCAATATATATATATATATCATTATTTAGTTAATCCCTTTCATTCTATCCAATTCAATGGCTAGGTTATAATGTTCATATTAAAATAATATTTTTCAATTTCTATTTAATGTCAGTGTTCTTTGTAATATAAGCTACCAAAAATTGTGGTCATATTTTAAAATAAAGGGGTTTGGAATTATAAAAAAATATATAAAGATTGAATGGATATACCATTATGAGGATTCATTCATTCAGATAAAGAATTAGTTTATTCCATCTTTGATTGTTATTTATCCTAAGAATTGAGTGGCTGCTACTATGTATTGCAATGCATCTACAATTGTCAATGGTTATTTTCTTAGGTAAATAAGTTGGATTCATATTGGAATCAACAACAATGAATACACGACTAGAAGCAACTAACTCATTAATTCTATTTTTCAGTATTGTTAAATGATTTTAAATGATTTCAATACATTCTATATAAAGAGTTATTTTTTATATATGTGGTACATAAGATTATATGGAATAATTATTATAAACAAGACAATGCCCTTATTAATAAGAAATTTGAATAGAAATTAAAGTAGTTTTTATTATATATGGAGTATTCCCATGGGTAAAAAAATGTTGTTGCAGAATATCGTAGAATTAAGACATAGGATGTTAGGAAATATATGTTAAAAGAAGGTCAAAAGCTTATAACTTTTCTTACAGACTAATAGGCGGGATAAACTATTGTCTAAGGAGAAGTGTCATGAGCACCCTTAGTTAACACATCATCATTTATGGAATGAATGAAGGCTAGTTAGATGATTTATACTAACTAAATCATGAGGAATTAGATGATGGATAATTTGTTTCATTGTAGGACGGTATTTAAATAAACACATTATTGTTCAGGATCATGGATGAGTGATGGATACCTCTTACATGGGGGAAGAGGTAATTAGAGACTAACATTATAAATGTTATATAGTTTACTCAGTATTGACCAAAATATATCCAGATGTCATTAATAAATTCTGGTTTCCTGATATGAAAGGTTTTATCATAGGATTCTCTCTTGTTTTAATTTTTCTAAAGTGTAATGGTATAGAATCTGAGATGTGGAGGTGTTCTCTGGACAAAAACAATTCTAGTATAGATGTTGAATGAGGTGACCACTGATTTCATCATAGGTATTCCAATGAACTCAAGAGGTTGAGTCACCATGTATGATGTACTGATTTTTTTAACCATTGTGGATCAATTCATATCAATCCTATAGACTAACACACACAATATAAGAAAAAACAATGTTCATGAGATCTTATGGTCTTATAGTGTAATTTCAAATGTGTCATCTTGAAGAGGCACACATTTTACATCACTATTTGGGAATGAATTACAAAAGAGGTGAAAATTTTATTGAAGATGTATATGAATAATAATCATCACATTGATAGGAAATCATGGTGAATGATCAATACATTAGATGAATTAGATATTGAATATGTTATATTTTTTTGGGAACCTGGGATGAACAATTTTCCTAACTATGATATTCCTACAAATATATTACAATGTCTTCAGATCATATGGATATGTTTGAGGATCCCTATGGATGACCATTTCATTCACTACTATTTAGTAATGTGGTAGGTAAATCATTAGGTATTGGAACTAGTATGCCAGAAGAGACAAAAAAGAGGGTGAAATATAGTTTTAATTAGTTAGTTATAATCCAATTTATATAAATGTCATATATTGACTAGGGAAATTGACTGAAAGAGTATGTTGAGGGGGACTAGATCTTCATGTGGGCGTCCCCATTGTGAAAAAAATATCAAATTAAGGAATCATGGGTAGTGGGAACCATTAAATATTATTCCATTAAAGATTACTGAATGTATAATTATAGTCAACTTTTAGATAAATAGTTGTATGTGGTATCATGGTATTTTTAATGTGATCTGCATTTATCATTTATGGAGTCATAATCCATATTATACTCATGTGATGGTCTAAACTAGTTTTTATATGGAAATGGATGAAAATTTTCTGGAGAATCCCAAAATTATTGTGGAATTAATAATGACGGCTAATCAATTCAAAATATTTCAACTTTATTGGGTTTTATTATAGCATATAAATAATCATGAAGATATAGGTGCGAATGATATTTAAATTTTGGAGATGTGGCCTATGGTGTTTGCGAAAACATATTGGAATAAATTATTTGGATTTGATTTCATACTAGGGAGAGAAATAAGAAACCTAATTTTCATGTTATGCCTCATTTAATATTTTTTGTAAAATTATTATTTTCATTTTTGTGTTTTTATGCTCATTAGATGTGTTTGGGTGGCCCTAAACATAAAATGGCTAGACTTGTGAGCATGTTGTTTCTTGAGATAACTACAAAAATAGAATTAGCATACTAGAAGATTTATTTGTTGTATAAATCAACTAAGGATCCCACTTTCTAGATAGTTGGGTTCATGGGTACTAGCATTTCATCCCAAAACCCACTCTCCAATGATTGGAGACCAAATTTGGAGAATAGCTTCCATGTAAGAACCTCAACATTAATCAATGTAATTATTTGTATGTTTTTGATCTTATATAGGATAAAACACATATATATCATGAATATCCAGTAAAAACACCATTATCATTAATAAATAATGAAATAAATAATATACATAGAAATTATGAAACATTTATTGATTGAAAATTAACATTATTGTTCGAACAGTAACATGACAGTAAGGAATAATAACTTTCTAATAGAATAGTAAACTCACTCATGAATTTATAAATTAAATTTATGTAACACCCCATGCTTCTATGGTATGCTTCTCTTTGAATAATGTGATAGCGTGTGTTGTACGCAACATCGAGTTCTAACACACCACAACCAATCAAAATAGCCATTATGAATAGTAATACCTACTTTTTGAAATTATATATATTTTATATTTCAAAATGGTCTTCATTTTTGGTTTCAAAATATCAAAATTATCCTAAGATGAACTTTTTCTATTTTTCTGAGAACCTCCAATTTTTATGAATATTGAAAAATACTTAAAAACAACTTTTTTAATCAACATAATTTATATTGATAAATTATATTATTTAGTGGTTTTAAAGTATAATTAGAATATATTTTTACCATTTTATCCAATGGTGTTCATTATAATTAATTTCACTTTGAAATTGGACCTAAACAATTGTCAATCTTTTGGTATAAATTGTTTCTTAAAAACACGCTTTTTGTTTTAACAACGGGAATTAATTTTAAATTAATTTATGCCACTTCTGTGTTTTGAATTTGGAAAAATGAATTCCATATTTGGAATAAGGATGTTCAAATTGTGTAAATAGGTAACTTTTATTTTTAGACATTTTGAATAATTACTTTGGTAAATATTTTATTTACCATTGTTAAGGGTAAATCCGGTAAATAAGGGTTAGAAAATAATATTATAATAATAATAATTTACCCTAAAACCTGTACTAGCCTTATTGGTTGATACATGTTCGACCATAGTCATCTTTGGGTCGATTGTGAGACCCCATGGAGCCACTTGTAGGTGATAGGGACACTTAATTTTAATTAAGTTAAAATAAGTACAAAAATAACATAAGCATATATCTTTTAGAAAAACAATTTTTACATAGGGTTATATATGTTGGATATTCGACTATAAATATTAATTAGAAATATAAAACGATTTCCTACATAATTATATTTTAGTTATAATTTTTAGACTTGAGATAAATTATTTTATTTATGTCACAATGATGATGCAGTAATTACCATAATAGTGAAAAATTAAACTAATTGATATTATAAATACACAAATAAATATAATTTGAGACTTTTTATGAATTACACTAATTTTATAAGTTAATATGACATGTTAGGAATGATTTAATTAAATGTTTTAGAAGTAATAATTCTGTTATGAGTTTCACAAAAATCATCTTTTGAATAGTGTCAAAATTGACATAAAAGAGTTTTTAAAACAAATATTATATTATTAATTGATATTAAATTCTTAAAAATCTAAGGATCGGCCAAGAGACTTATATCATGATAGGTGTATCATTAATGGACCACTTGGGGGTCGGTTGGATGTATATAGTAATTTTATTAATTATATATTATAAAAATACAAAGTGACATGGTAAATGTCAAACTAATTAAGTAAGAGTAAAAACTAAATGATAAGGTTAATATAGTAACCAAAACCTGTCTAAATTATATTGGTTGAATGTTTTTAGACCTATACCCACCTTAAAATTTGAATAATAAACTTTGGAGCCATTAGAAACCGAATATGAATTTATTATAAATTAATATTTCTAGCTTTTCGAAAGGTGCCCCTCACCCCTCTTATAAAAGAGCACTCACCCTTCTCATTAATTCACACCTTCAAATCCTTTTGGTTCAGCCAAACCCTTCCCCAATACTCTCCCAACATACCTCACTACAACCTAGAGGCCTTATTTTTATCAGAAAGCCAATCTAAGGAGCCCTTTTGATCAAATCAAAAGGAAGAACCCGAAGAAGAGGTAATGTTTTCACCACCCTTTTTCAAGATCTTTTCTTCTTCCACTTCTTCTTCCTTTGTTGTTACCATTCTAAAAATAATAACTCCAGTATCATATGTATACTTTGATTTTATTATAAATATGGTAAAACCATATCCCCTATTCTATCCATCCTTTGAATAACATGTCACCATACGTGCGTACGTACGACTTACAGTCTCCACGTCGTGGTGTAATTATTATTCAATAAATTATTATTTGGATATGTATAATAATGATTTTTAACTCATGTAAATAATAAATATAAACTGATAATGATTCTTTATATATGATATACTATCCAATTATATATTATTTTCATATCAAAAGAATGATATTGTCGCTCGTGCGTACGTGCGGACTACCGTCTCCACGAACACAATGAGATTCATTCTCCATCGTGTCCATTCAAGTATAATTATAATTTTATTATTTAAAAATAATGTTTAAGGACTTCATATAATTATGGATATGATTAATATAAAACCTATCCATGAAGAACATGTCTTACGTAACAAAACATATAAAAGAAAATGAGTAAGTTAACACCAGAAACGACGATAATTCTAAGATATTATTAACAAATCAATGTTAAAAGATCATATATGATATCAGATTAATATATATGATTCATGTATAATTTAATAACAATTATTTCACCATTATACAGGAGGTTAACCTACCCTCAACCAACGAAAATTGAAAGGTAAGGGTTATTTCACAATCTCTTCATTATCCAAGGTTGTTTATACATAATAATCTACTGGGATATCTTTATCATCCACATCCATGTTTATTAAAAAAAGTATTTCAAAACATTTTTACTATTTATAAGAATATGGGTTAAAGTCATTTGTACCCTTTTTTGACTTTTTATAAGAGATTTATAAAGGAATATTTCCGTCGTTTTCTAAATAAGGTGCTTTTAACCTTTTCGACAGAATTAAGGTAAGAATGTTTTTTTAACTTATACGGTGGGTGTGGTTATTTTCCGCCGTTATAAAATAATCGAAGCTTCCCTTAAGAGATTATAAGAATATTTTCAAAGAAAATGTTTTATTTTATAAATATATTAATCTTAAATGATTTCAAAAATAGAAAGAGATATTTCTCTAAAAAGAGTTTTGATTTCATCTATGTCCACATCCTTTGATGGATTTTATGCTTATTTGTAGTTGATTTATTATGATAAAAAACTTCTATATTGTATTGATGTTTTTGTGATATTTTTGACTATGGATGTGCTATTTTTATACCATTCATAGTTTATGGTGAAAGTATTGACATTTCATATGCTAGTTTTAATACGAATGTTTATGTTATGTTTAAACCTTTTCATATGGGAATGCATTGGACTTAATATGTGACTGGTGGTGCCTGATATAGCTCCTCGATGCATCAGTAGGTCTCATGAGGCAAACTAGTGTCTTGGCACAAGGCCTTGACAAAATCTTATTTGTAGTCCTGGCACGAGGCCCTGGCTATGTGGTTATGATAGTCTGGCATTATGCATTCCATCATTATGAAAGTGGTTATTGATATTGCATGTGATTATTTGATTAGTAGAATATTCATGTGAATAATTAAATGGAAATATTTCATTTTATTTTTTACATACTGTGTTGAAGTTCAAGTTTAAATGGGTTTTGTTTTAGTTATACATTGCCTTAAAATATTATTCTTATTTATGAAGGTTTCTGCTATATGTTTATCATTACTGGGCATTTGAGCTCACCCCTTTTCTATGTTTTATTTTCCCCAGGATGTGATGAAGTAAATTATGAATGGCCTACAGGGATATTATGAGGGGATAATAGTGTGGATTATGGAGACAATATGTTTTTGTAGTAGTTTTTTTACTTCATGATGTAATGTAAAACTTTATGAATATATCTAGTGTTTCCAAGGCTACTGAACCAATCGGTCTTTTGAGATTTGATCTTTCTTGTGATCATTCCAGTGTTATGTAATAATGCACCGACTCTGGGTAACTAGGGTCGGGGCATTATAGTTGATATCATAGGAAGTTAAGTACAAACCTTGGAAGCTAGATTTAGATAAACTCTGATTAGAGCACATAGACCTAAGATGATCTTTGAGGATTAATATAGAAGAACATCCTAGAATTTTGGTATTGTAGATATTTTGTGAGTTTTCCAAGCAATAAATCCCTATCTGGATACGAGCAGGTAGAGGCGGCTCTGGCACAGATGTACCTAGGGGTAAAACCCAAAAACACCGCTTTGAGCTAGACTCGAACGGGAACTGGTGCATGACAACGGGCCTTGCTGCACTCTTGGTTACGACACTCCTGAGGGATATGCTTAGGATAACTATCATTTTCTTTACAAATCATTATGAAATGTTTATGAGTATATACTTCCTCAAAGAAAACATTTTTATGATTATGGATTATATCCATATACAGTTCAATTTATGTTAAGTGTTTTATAAGTATGAGATTATGTATTTTGATTCATAAACTGATCTAGTTTATGCCATTGTTTAGAAATGGTGCCTAGTGGAAGAAATGGAAACCGTATCAATGCACTCACTCCATGTAGGGATTTCCCTCCTGCTCAAGATAATTATAGTGGAGCTGGTGATGCAACTGGCGTCGATCAGCTAATCACCATACTGGGGAAACTCACTCAGGTTATGAATAATAACCTTACCCATATGGAGCACCCTGATCCGCAGCGTGGAGGATCAATGTTAGATCTATTCATGAGGTAAAAACCACCAACTTTCAATGGGAGTACACCCTTAGTAGCTGAGCAATAGATATTTTCCCTAGAGAAAATATTTCAAGCTTTGGGGAGTAGTGAAAGGGAAAAAGTTATCATGGCAGTTTACCGCCTCACTGGAGATGCTGATCAATGGTGGCCATTGATTCCAAATACGAAGGAATGTGATGAAGTATTAAATATGGAATTGAGGGAGTTCAAAGATCTGTTTTTAGAAAAATACTTTCCTCGCGACCGTCGAGCAGATATGGAAAGGCAATTTCTGAGTCTGAGACAAAAGGAGGATGAGAATGTCACAAAGTATGAGGCTAACTTTACAAGGTTAGCAAGGTATTCTGGAGATTATATACGTAACCCAAGAAGTAAGATGGATCGTTTCTTTGATGGGTTAAAACCATTTCTCCGCCGAGTATTAGTCTCACAATCCTTTTCATCGTACGAAGACATTGTCTCATGTGCTATCAAGACCGAAATGGAATTCTCTATGTCTTACGACCTTAAAGCAAAGAAAGAGAAGAAGAGACCTGCTGATCAATCTGGTAATGGAAATAAGGGGAAGAAGGGAAAGGTGGAATATCCATCCTATGGTAAATGTGGTAAGAAACACCCTGGTACTCTCTTGAAGGGAAAGGGAGTCTGTTACAAGTGTGGTGAAAAAGGCCACCAAGCTCGTGATTGCAAGGGGAAGAAGGAAGCTACCAATGTTCAGTGCTACAATTGCAGGGAGATGGGGAATTATGAAAATGAATGTCCTAAGCGTCCGGAGAACTTACCTTAGAAAAGGACAAGGGATCAAGGACAAGCTTATGCTATCACTACTGCTGAGGTAGAAGCTCCAAAAGACGTGGTGGCAGGTAATTTAATGGTTTCCTCAAGTTTAGCAAATGCATTATTTGATTCTGGATCATCGCATTGTTTCATATCTTCCCAGTTTGCTAAGAAAATTAGATATTTCCAATTTGATTTAACAAGGGAGTTGTTTGTTAAAACTCATAAGGGAATTATCATTGCAATAAAGTTTTGTGAATCAGTCTCCATTAGAGCACATAAATGTTCTTTATCTGATGATCTCATCGTCATACCTATGATTGAGTTTGATATAATCCTCTGTATGGACTGGCTTTCGGACTATGATGTGAATATTTATTGTAAGAATAAAGAGGTTATGATTCTTGATGATAATGATTCTGAACACCTTATCTTTAGAGCAGAATCGTCACCACCTAATTCTTATTTAGATCCCCCCCCAGTAGCTCAACTAAATTCAATTATTGGGGAGGAAGAGAATGAAATGACTATGGGCGAGGAAAGGAATGTTCAAATAGAGGATGTACATATTGTGAAAGAATTTGTAGATGTATTTCCGAATGATTTACCTGGACATCCTCCAGAATGAGAAGTTGAGTTTTCCATTGATTTAATTCCTGGATCAAGGCCTATATCAAAGACCCCTTATAGAATGGCCATTGTAGAATTATTTCTACTAAAGAAACAACTAGAGGAATTGAGTAATAAGGGATTTATTCTCCCTAGTGTTTCTCCATGGGGAGCCCCTGTTCTTTTTGTTAGAAAAAGACGGATCTATGAGGTTATGTATCGACTACAGGGAGATCAATGCTATAACAATAAAGAACAAGTATCCCTTACCTCGCATTGATGATTTATTTGACCAAATGCATGGAGCTCAATACTTTTCAAAAATTGACATTCGATCTAGATAGCATTAGTTGTGTGAGAAGAAGGAAGACATTCTGAAGACAACATTTTGAACCAGGTACGGGCATTACGATTTTACTGTAATGCCTTTTGGATTGACTAATGCACCCTTTGTATTCGTGGATCTGATGAATAGAGTTTTCAAGGAGTATCTCGATGAATTTGTGGTGGTATTTATTGATGATATCTTGGTATACTCCAAATTCTATGAAGATCATTAAAATCACTTGCGTATTATCCTGAAGTCTCTGAGAAGACATGAATTATATGGGATGTTTAGCAAGTGTGAATTCAGGCTTTAGGAGATTACTTTTCTTGGCCATATTGTCTCTAAAGATGGAATATCTGTTGATCCTTCTAAGACCAAGGCAATCCAAGAATGGCCAGCACCTACAAGTATAACTGAGGTACGTAGTTTTATTGGTTTAGCATGTTATTATCGACGTTTTGTCCAGAATTTTGCTCGATTGGCTAACCCATTAACGAAGCTCACACGTAAAGGGGTTAAATTTGCATGGACAAAAGAGTGTGAAGAATATTTCGAAGAACTGAAGAGAAGATTAGTCAATGCTCTTATATTGACTCTACCATCGGGGAATGATGGGTTCGTTATTTATAGTGATGCATCGAAGAAAGGACTTGGTTGTGTCCTTATGCAGAATGATAGAGTTATTTCCTATCCATCACGGCAATTGAAATTCATGAACAAAACTATCCTACTCATGATCTCGAGTTAGCAGCTGTGATCTTTTCTTTTAATATATGGAGGAACAACCTCTTTGGTGAAAAATGTGAGATTTATACTGATCACAAGAGTTTGAAATATATTTTCTCACAAAAAGAACTCAACATGAGGCAAAGGAGATGGCTTGAATTACTCAAGGATTATGATTGCATGATACACTACCACCCGAGGAAGGAAAACAGGGTGGCAGATGCTTTGAGCAGAAAAGACCATGGAGTTTTGAACAATATGAGAATTGAAAGGGATCCAATTTTCATGGATCTAGTGAAGATGGACATGGGAATAGCCAGGGAAAGCGAAACATCAATTCTTTTTCAAATGGTTGCCAAACCATCTTTACTAGAAAGGATTAAGAGTTCTCAGACCGATGAAGAAGAATTTCAAAATAAGATTAAAGCTGTGAATGATGGGAGATTGAGAGACATTGTGTATGAAGATAGAATTTTGAAATTTGGGAAGAGACTTTGCGTTCCCGATATACCTGATCTAAAAAGGGAATTGCTGGATGATGCTCATAGTTCCAATTTCTCTATACACCATAGGATCACCAAAATGTATAGAGATATGAAGAAACATTTTTGGTGGGACAATATGAAGAGGGAGATTACTGATTTTGTGTCAAGATGTATGGTTTGTCAACAAGTGAAAGCTGGAAGGCAACACCCTGGAGGAGTCATGCAACCTCTTCCCATACCGGAGTGGAAATGGGACAATATTACGATGGACTTTGTCATGGGACTACTAAAGACTCCTAGAAGGAACGATGCAATATGGGTTATTGTTTATCGTCTTAACAAGTCAGCACATTTTTATGATATAAGAGAAGATCTGCCACTGGAACGTCTAGAAAGATTATATATTAATGAATTTGTGAGACTTCATGGAGTACCCCTATCGATTGTTTCTGACCGTGATCCCCGTTTTACTTCAAGATTCTGGAAGAGTCTTCAGAAATCCATGGATACTAAACTTCATTTGAGCACTGCTTACCACCCTCAAATGGATGGACAATCAGAATGAACTATTCAAACCTTAGAAGACATGTTGAGATCCTGCTCACTTGACTTTCAGGGTATGTGGGATCAATATTTACCTATGGTAGAATTTTCCTATAACAATAGCTTCCATTCGAGTATTCATATGGAACCATATGAAGCGTTATATGGAAAGAGATGTCGTACACCAACCTGTTGGGATGACGTTGGTGAAAGAAAACGTGTAGGCCCAGAATTGGTGGAGGAAACGTTGGAAAAGGTGAAGGTGATCCAAAATCACATCAAAGCAGCTCAAAGTAGGCAGAAGAGCTATGCTGATAATCGAAGGAAGGATTTAGAATTTCAAGTCAGTGATCATGTTTTTCTAAAGGTATCACCATGGAAGGGAGTCATACCTTTTGGTAAGAAAGGTAAATTGAGTCCCAGGTACATCGGACCTTTCGAAATTCTAGAACGAATTGGGGCTATAGCTTACCGAGTGGCAATGCTGCCAAATCTCTCCGAAGTTCACGATGTGTTCCACGTATCTCTATTGAGGAAATACATGCCTGACCCAACACATGTAATCACGTATGAGGAATTGGAACTGGAACCCGATATGTCTTATTGCAAAGAACCTTTCAATATTATTGATATGAGAGAACATGTGCTGAGAAACCGGACGACACATCTGGTAAAAGTTTTGTGGAGAAACCATAAGATGGAAGAGGCAACGTGGGAACCCGAGGAAATCATGATGAAGAACCATCCGAGTCTTTTAATGCGGTAGTATTCTAGAAATTTCGAGGACTAAATTATTTGAAGGAGGGTAGAATGTAACACCCCAAGTTTCTATGGTACGCTTCTCTTTGAATAATGCGATAGCGTGTGTTCTACGCAACATCGAGTTCTAACACACCACAACCAATGAAAATACCCGTTATGAATAGTAATACATACTTTTTGAAATTATATATATTTTATATTTCAAAATGGACTTCATTTTTGGTTTCGGAATATCGAAATTTTCCTAAGATGAAATTTTGGTATTTTTTTGAGAACTTCTAATTTTTATGAATAGTGAAAAATACTTAAAAACAACTTTTTTAATCAAAATAATTTATAGTGATAAATTATATTATTTAGTGGTTTTAAAGTATAATTAGAATATATTTTTACCATTTTATCAAATGGTGTTATTTATAATTAATTTCACTTTGAAATTGGACCTAACAATTGTCAATCTTTTGGTATAAATTGTTTCTTAAAAACACGCTTTTTGTTTTAACAACGGGAATTAATTTTTAATTAATTTCTGCCACTTCTGTGTTTTGAATTTGGAAAAATGGATTCCATATTTGGAATCAGGATGTTCAAATTGTCTAAATAGTTAACATTTATTTTTAGACATTTTGAATAATTACTTCGGTAAATATTTTATTTACCATGGTTAAGGGTAAATCCGGTAAATGAGGGTTAAATAATAATATTATAATAATACTAAATTACCCTAAAATGTGTCCTTGCCTTATTTGTTGATACAGTTTCGACCATAGGCATCTTTGGGTTGATTTTGGGATCCCATGGAGCCACTTGTAGGTGATAGGGACACTTAATTTTAATTAAGTTAAAATAAGTACAAAAATGACATAAGCATATATATTTTAGAATTTTTTTTTATATAGGGTTATATATGTTGGATTTTCGACTATAAATATTCATTAGAAAGATAAAAAGATTTTCTACATAATGATAGTTTATTTATAATTTTTAGACTTTAAATAATTTAATTTATTTATGACACAATGATGATGCAGTAATTACAATAATAGTGAAAAATTAAAATAATTGATATTATAAATACACAAATAAATATAATTTGAGACTTTTTATGAATTAAACAAATTTTTTAAGTTAATATGACATTTTAGGAATGATTTAATAAATGTTTTTAGAAGTAATAATTCTGTTATGAGTTTCACAAAAATAAACTTTTGAATAGTTTCAAAATTGACATAAAAGAGTTTTTAAAACAAATATTATATTATTAATTGATATTAAATTCTTAAAAATCTAAGGTTCTTTAAAGAGACTTATATCATGATAGGAGTATCATTAATGGACCACTTGGGGGTCGGTTGGATGTATATAGTATGTTTATTAACTATATATTATAAAAATACAAAGTGACATGGTAAATGTCAAACTAATTAACTAAGAGTTAAAACTAAAAGATAAGGTTAATATAGTAACCCAAACCTGTCTAAATTCTATTGGTTGAATGATTTTAGACCTATCCCCACCTTAACCTTTTAATAATAAACTTTTGAGCCATTAGAAACCGAATATGAATTTATTATAAATTAATATTTCTAGATTTTCCAAAGGTGCCCGTCACCCCTCTTATAAAAGGGAACCCACCCTTCTCATTACTTCACACCTTCAAAGCCTTTTGGCTCGGCCCAAACCTGCCCCAATACTCTCCCAACTTCCCTCACTACAACCTAGAGGCCTTATTGTGATCCTAAAGCCATCCTATGGAGCTCTTTTGATCAAATCAAAAGGAAGAACCCGAAGAAGAGGTAATGTTTTCACCACCCTTTTTCAAGTTCTTTTCTTCTTCCACTTATTCTTCCTTTGTTGTTACCATTCTAAAATAATAACTCCAGTATCATATATATACTGTGATTTTATTATAAATATGGTACAACCATATTCACTATTCAATCCATCCTTTGAATGACATGTCACCGTACGTGCGTACGTACGGTTTACCGTCTCCACGTCGTGGTGTAATTATTATTCAATAAATTATTATTTAGATGGGTATAATAATGATGTGTAACTCATTTAAATAATAAATATACCATGATAATTATTCATTATATATGATATACTATCCAATTATATTTTATTTTCATATCAAAAGAATGATATTGTCGCTAGTGCGTACGTACGGACTACTGTTTCCACGAACGCGATGAGATTCATTCTCCATCGTATCCATTCAAGTATAATTATCATTTAATGATTTAAAAATAATTTTTATGGTCTTGATATCATTCTGGACATGATTAATATAAAACCTATCAACGACAAATATGTCTTACGTAACAAAACATATAAAATAAAATGAGTAAGTTAACACGTGAAACGACGATAATTCTAAGATATTATTAACATATCAATGTTAAAAGATCATATATGATATCATATTAATATATATGATTCTTGTATAATTTAATAAAAATTATTTCACCATTATACAGGAGTTTAACCTACCCTCAACCAAGGAAAAGTGCATGGTAAGGGTTATTTCACAATCTCTTAATTATCAGAGGTTGTTTATATGTAATAATCTACTGGGATCTCTTTATCATCCACATCCATGTTTATTAAAAAACTATTTCAAAACATTTTTACTATTTACAAGAATATCGGTTAATGTCATTTATACCCTTGTTTGAATTTTTATAAGAGGTTTATAAAGGAATCATTCCATCGTATTCCAAACAAGGTGCTTTTAACCTTTTCGACAGAATTAAGGTAGGAATGTTTTTTTAACTTATACGGCGTGTGCGGTTATTTTCCGCCGTTATAAAATCATCGAAGCTTCCCTTACAAGCTTATAAAAATATTTTCAAAGAAAATGTTTTATTTTATAAATATATGACTCTTAAATGATTTCAAAAATAGAAAGAGATATTTCTCTAAAAAGAGTTTTGATTTCATCTATGTCAACATCGTTTAATGGATTATATGCTTATTTGTAGTTGATTTATTATGATACAAAACTTCCATATTTTATTGAAGGTTTTGTGATATGTTTGACTGTGGATGTGCTATTTTTATACCATTCATAGTTTATGGTGAAAGTATTGACATTTCGTTTGCTTGTTTTAATACGAATGTTTATGTTATGTTTAAACCTTTTCATATGGGAATGCATTGGACTTAATATGTGACGGGTGGAGCCTGCTATAACTCCTCGATGCATCGGTAGGTCTCATGGGACAAACTAGTGTCTTGGCACAATGCCTTGACAAAATGTTATTTCTAGTCTTGGCACGAGGCATTGGCTATGTGGTTCTGATAGTCTGGCATTATGCATTCCATCATTATGAAAGTGATTATTGATATTGCATGTGATTAATCGATTTGTAGAATATTCATGTGAATAATTAAATGGAATTATTTCATTTTATTTTTTCCATACTATGTTGAAGGTCAAGTTTAAAAGGGTTTTGTTTTAGTTATACACTACCTTAAAAGTTTATTCTTATTTATGAAAGTTTCCGTTATATTGTTGTCCTTACTAGGAATTTGAGCTCACCCCTTTTATATGTTTTATTTTCCCCAGGATGTGGTGAAGTAAATTATGAATGGCCTGCAGGGATATTATGAGGGGATAATAGTGTGGATTATGGAGACAATATGTTTTTGTAGTAGTTTTTTACTTCATGATGTAATGTAAAACATTATGAATATATCTAGTGTTTCCAACGCTACTAAACCAATCAGTCTTTCGAGATTTGATCTTTCTTGTGATCATGCCAATGTTATGTAATAATGCACCGACTCTGGGTAACTGGGGTCGGGGTATTACAATTTAGGCCTCTTATAAATGAAAATATGATATAATTATAACATAGTATAATTATTTAAATATTTTAAAATGATAAATTAAAAATTGGTGTTTCTATAAAACATTTAAATTTACATATAATTTTATAATGAATAAAATGAATTAATTTTTTCATAAAATTTATTTATAATTTAATATTTTTTATATAATAATAAGATAATTTTATCAGATCGTCATTAATTTTCTTTTTTCATAATCGTTTATAATATTAAATTAGGTATTTTTCAAATGAATGGTGATTTTAGTTAAATATAAAATATCACATATATGGAATACTATTTTCACACACTAGAGTTAATTTTGGAATTATAAAAATCAAAAAATTGTATGGGTGACTTTTTTTTTGGATTTTTCTAAACATGTTTTACTTTTTTAATAGTGAAATATGTTCATTTATAGTATTTTCTAAATACCTTATTTATTGACTCAAAAATGTTGTATCATTGATGAAAGCCCACAAAAAAATATAATTCTTTATTTAATATATTTGATGATATTTTTCAATATATTGATATTCAATTGAAAAATTTATTCAATAATTAATAAAATAATCAGATAACACCCCTCTCCTCCCCTATTAAAACCGCCCCTCAGCACCACTTTGTCTCACACCTCCAATGATTTTAATATTCTCAAAAATATGGCCAATAATTTGTCAAAAATACTTATAAACTACATAGATGATTGTTTCTAAAAAAATACCAATCTCTACTTTTTTATAGAGGTCCTCAAGGAGAATATGTTCACGAGGTAAAATATTCATCTGTTTTCTTTTAATTTTTTCAATGTTCATTTATGTTCACATTCCCTCATCACCACCACCTATCCAAGTATCATGATATACCTTGTATCTTATATATAATTTAGTTTTGTTATGTTTTTGAAATTGTCAATCATAAAAACTCTTATCATATCACTTTTATTCAAAAAAATGAAAACATTTTCTATGAGGTGTTAATATATCTTTATTTAGGACAAAAGAGTACATTTACATTTACCACCTTTATGAATAGACAATAAACACTTATAACAGATGGAAAATATTTTAAAATGTATGTTATAACAATTTTCTGTACAATTATAATATATACATAATATAAAATAATAAAACAAAACTAGCTCTTGATGATCGAAAACCACCAAATTTATCTAAAAGATTATCATTAACGTTTTATCTAAGGAATCAACCACATATAGGAAAAAATAATATATAAGACCAATTTATTTTATGATAATTCAATAATAACATTGTATTTAAATTACAGAAGATTATTCTCATCATATATGAACTTCTTTCTTTTATACGAAAAAATGATCATGAAAACCAAGAAACGAACACTCTTGAAATGGAAGAATCGAACTCTATAACTTATCAGAAGAGAAATAGAAGAACTCAATAAAATTATAATGGATCAAATATAAGTAAAAATTATATTTATTTCTTTAATAATTCATCTAATTTTATTATCTATAATATAAATATGATGAAATAATTTTAATAAATGGTATCGGGTTTTCCAAGACTGAACTACTTTCCCTTAGGTAATTCTTCTTTTCTTCCAAATTTAAGTGTGAATTTTATTTTTATATTCCTCCACAGTAATTTCATTTTTTATTTCCTTATATATTTTTTATATAAATGTTTAAAATTATGTTTTTGTTAAAAAAAATGATTTCTCAAAACCACTTATCCTTCTAAATAAAAATCTTTGAGTTATCTTGATATTTTTTTTGTTCATTCAAGATTGATAATTCTTAAACCTATTATGATATTCTATGTTTGGAACATGAATTTTTTTCATGAATGTATTATTTATATAATTAATCCTGATAGTTTTCCATGTGTAATTTTATGTCTATGATTTATATGTGTTCTATATAGAATTTGGGATTGTGTTAATGTTATTATTTTAAGAGGGAGTTTGAGATAATATAGTGATCCATTACAATGGGTAATGTAATGAATCTCATGAGATATGCTGAAATATGAAAGAACATGATTCTAGATTTTTTAACAATGATGCTTTTATGATTATTCACATGTGTTATGAATGTAAATGATGTCATTGTTGTTCACAACAATTTGTGGTATTTGACCACAAAGATATAATACTTCGTTTTTAGGAATTTCCACATTCCATTCTTTTTTATACTGCATCCTATCGTGATTTTGATATAGGTACCATACATATGGTATGATGATTTTTATTATTCCTACCCATGTTATATTGAATCATCTTCCTATCTATCCTCTTACTGGAATTTTAGGTTAGCCATTTCTTTGATGAATATCTACTAATGACTAATTATATGGAGTACTTGTGGGATAGTAACATGCTAGAGAAGAAGGAATTATATAATTTTATAATTTTAATTATGTAAATTTTATGTTTGTTCTTAATTTTATTAGGACACTAATCCATTGGATCCTAGTTCTATAACATTATTATATTTATTATAATTAATATTATGTAATTTTGATGTATTAAAATGAAGATTCTCTATAGTTGTATAATAGAATCATTTAGTAAAGTTGTGAATTGGGATTACATAACAATACTAGGAAGCCTTATTAGTGAACTATGTGTATTTAAGCTACCTAGAATATTTGTTTTAGAATGTTTATAAACATGTGTATCCAACAAGAAATGTCTTTAGTGTAAATTTCATTAGGTAATAAATTATTCATGACATGTTGACATATGTTTTTTTTCAAAACATTTATTTTTTACAAAATTGTGGGAACCATGAGAAACTATGCTAAAAATATATACAATGGACAGGGGAGTCTTTTCCCAAATGACATCCCCTAATCCAATAGTGAAGGATTTAAACATTTCATGGAAATGCATACCCATATATAATAGTGTAGGAACAATAACCAGAATAATGTGTAATATAATCCTTTACTTAAGATGGAGAAACTAGATATTGAGTCTTTTATGAGGAAATAACCACTAATTGTGATTGGATCTTCTAATCCACTAATCCGGGAATAGTTAGTCAACTAAATGAAGAAGATATTCACTATACATAAATATTATAAGACATAATAGACGATGATAAATAGTGGGTGTTGATTAATAAAACCACTTCAAAGGAAGAAATTGTGGAGCTGTAGTTGTATGACATTATGAAAATATTTCACAACATGAATTCCAATCAAAGACAACATATGAATATATTGAGACAATTTATAGAGCTGATGAAAAAGGAAGGTAAATCAGTATAAACTTATAAATAAAATTTCACAAGGACTGAAATGCACACCTCATGATTTTTAGCAATAACGATATAAAAATATATTGATTAATTATTATTTTAATTCCATGACATCAAAAGGCTATAGAAATTTCAAATATTGAAGTAATGAATAAGGTGTTTTATGTGCTCTCAATGTGTATATGGAGTGTCAAGATTGTTTCTATGACTATGGGGACATCAAACGAAATATACAATATCAATATGGATGATCCAATGAAAAATGTTGAATGAAATCAAAAAAAATTACATGTAACTAATGTGGTAATATGAATACAGTAATTTTCCACAAAGGGATGGGGAACAACTTCATGTATGGTAGAGAAGGCCACCGAGATCCTGAATGTGAGAGAGCCATAGGGAATCTTACCAAAATGATGGATGAAATGAGGTCACCATAAATGGTTTAATTATCCAACTATAGGGATATAGGTAACTATAAAATCCAGTTCACTAACCCTATACTCTATGTGGGAAATCAGTGTTAGTAACCAACAAATTAAAAATATCAATGGAATGCTTATTCCACCACATATACTAATGTGGATCCCAATAATGATGAGTTGAAAGGTACAGTATATATTCATTCCTAAATAGAAATCATACTATTTGATTCTAGTTCTATGAAATCATTTATATCATGCATGTTTAGTAAAACTATTCAAAAACCACCTCAAAATATGGAAGATGAGTGATCTGAGAGAATAGAAAATGGGTAAATTATTACATCAAAAGTATATATCTCTTCCCTAGATAATGTTTGTTGAATTAACCTACCAAAAAATATTTTCATACAATTTTTTCTGGAGTTTGATACTATATTGGACATGGATTGGATATATTTATAAAAATAGAACATCAACTGCCAAGAAATAGATTTCCCTCTTCACATCCAATGGCATACTCCAATTCAGTATTGGTGGAAGGAGGTGGATGAATATTCCTTAGATTTATCATCATGATTGTGGATATTATTGCCTTATAAGAAATTATATCCATCTCAAATGATTTATACAAAGAGATAATATTTCTCAAATACATTTCCATTGTGAGGCACTACACTAATGTCTTCCCCCCAAATAATTTCATAGCCTTCAACCAAACTAATGATTTTAGTTCTCAACTGATCATATTTCTAGATTTATTATTATATAAAAGACACCATATATAATGGAAACCATTTAGTTGGGGGATCATAATCTATTGTTTAAAGAAAACATGGATAAGGATTTTATATGATTGAGTGCTTCACCTTGGTGTGCACCAGTCATCTTCTTAAAGAAGAAGGGTGTATCGATGATCCTCCTTATTGTGAGATCAAATAAATCATGATCAATATCAAGTATCATATTCTATATATAAATGACCTGTTTGATCAAATAAATTGTTTAAATTATTTATCTAAGGTTTTCCCTCGATCGGGATATCATAAATTAAAGGTGAATAGGAATAGTAATCCCAAGACTACCTTTCAAATGGGGTATAGACATTTTGAGTTCATAGTGATTCCCTTCAGACTAAATAATGATCTTATAATATTAATGGACATAAATAATATAATATTTAACCATTCCATCAAAAAATTATTGTAGTATTTATAGATTATATTATTATATACTCGAAGGAAATGGGGGAGATGAAGATCTTTTATATTCTCTGCTAAAGAAATAATAATTGGGGACACTTTATGTTGAGTATATAAAATGTGAACTATGGATTGAGGATATACCATTCATGGGGAAATATATCACCAATAAAAGAATATATGTGGAACCGTCCAAGATAAATCCCATTTAAGAGTGACCTAGTTCAACATTTGTAACGGAGATGTGTGGTATCATTTCTATAGTGAGGTATTACTGATGATTTATGAAGAATTAATCATGATTTTAAAATACAATAAACAAGAGGAATCAAAAGGGAGAAATGATTTTCTAGACTAGTGAATGTGAAGACTTCCTCAAGTGGTTAAAAAAGAAGATTATCAAGTCACTAATAATCAATCATCTAAAACTTGTGGAACACTTTGTGTTATAAAATGATGCTTCATTGAAGGGAATATTATATGTACTTATTCATGATGGTAATGTTATAGATAATGCCTCATGGAATTTAAAAATTAATGAGAAACAGTATCCAATGAATGATCTGGAGTTGGAAGCTATTGTCTTCAAATTAAAAATATGGCGTCATTACACCTATAAAGAAAGGTGTGAAATATGTAATGATAATAATAGCCGAAAATATATATTATATTAGAATGATATTAATATGAGTTATGAAATATTGTTATATATTATCAAGGATTAATATTTATTAACCAACTACCATCTGTTAAAGATGATACTGTATTAGATTCCCTTTGTAGAATAGATTCTACAAAATTATCAATGATGAGAATTATTATATACCCAATTTTTATATATTTTTATATTATTTATGAGGGAATAATTATAGATATAACAGTATACATTCATTACCAAATAATTTCTCAACAATACAACATGGATAAATTAAAGAATAATCAATAAAATGTGGTGTATATTCAAAAAAAAATGTGGATGCATTGAGATAGGGGAAATACTTAGTGTTAAAAATTAATGAGGAATAATTTTTAATATTTGTGTTACGAATTTGTGTACCATGAAATATATAGATAAATAATGATATTAGTAGTGACACATATAGTTCTTCATTATCTATTCACATACGAATAATAATGATGTATTGAGATATATGTGAAAACAATTTGTGGGATAATATAAAGAATAAGATAGTTGAATATTCATCAAAGATCCTAGTATGTTATAAATTGATTTTTGTAAGGAGAAAATCTAAGGGGATGATGAAACCATTATTCCTACCTACATGGAATGGAAAAAGATCACCATTCATAAGATATTCAAATCCATTTAGAGGAAAAATTCTATATGGGTTGTTTTGGATCATCTTACAAATATATCACACATTATTGAAATTTGGGTTGACTTATTAGATGATCACCATGCACATATATACATTATATAAGTGGTAAGGAGGAATGGAGTACCACTATTTTGCATCTGAACAATATCCATTATTAACCTCAATATACTGGATAAGTCTCCAATATTCTCTATACACTGAGATGAACATCAGTATGGCTTACCATCCTCAAACTAATTACCAATCTGAGTGGACTATTTGGACACTGGATGACATGTTAAGAGCATGATATATGAACTTACAAGTTGTATAGGACCAGTATCTAAATCTAATTAATTTATCTTATAAGAGCAATATCCACTCAATCATTCAAATGGATCTATATGAATCTCTTTAGGGGAAAAGATTCATTACACCAGTATGTTTGGATGATGTAAGTGAACATAAGCTTCAGGGACCTGAAACAGTAAAAGAGATGTTAGTAAAGGTAAAAATTCTTCAAAAGTACATAAAGGTATCCATAATTTTATAGGCATTTAGTGAAAACAATCATCGACGAGACATGGTGTTTATCTTTGGTGACATGGTACTCCTCCTCTAATCTCCATGGAAGTGGACCATAATATTTGAGAAGAAAGGAAATCATAGTTCATTGTACATAAGCACCTATAAAATTCTTGATCATGTCAGAGTTGGGACATGTTGACTAGAACTTCCACCAACTATGTCTCAAGTACATGATGTATTATAGTTGTCCCTATTGAGGTATTAAATACCAGATTCATCTGATGTACCAAATTTAGAGGTGGTACACTAGGAAATAGATCTCTATTATGATGGGAATTTGTTGGACCTCTTAGAACGTAGTGATAATGTTATGCCCAAGCAGGCTTCTCAACGTGTCAAAGTACTATGAAAAACCGTAAGTACACATATTCAACATAATAAAAGAATAATGAAATAAAGGATAACTACCCTCACATATTCTCATCTTATCATTTGAAATGAAATTTCTTTGGAGGAATTCCAAAAATATAAAGAATGTAACAACCCAAACATTTATCAATATTATTTTCCCCTCTTATAATAATGTTACATCATATAAAACACATTAATATCATAGAGATCCCAATTTAAACATCATTAACATAATTAAATATTTAAATATGTAATATTAATTGAAATTAAGGACCATATACTGATGGAATTGTAACTTGACCATTGGAATAGTAAAATGACCATTTGGAATAGAAGTCCGACCAATAAAATAGTATAGTCACATAATAAAGTATAGATAAAATTTAGGGATATTATAAATGAATTTATTATATAATTATATCATAGTATTTGTAAATAAATGTTTTAAAAAATGAAAAATTTGGTGTCGTTATTTTAATAATTTTTTTATTTTTAATATAAATGTTAATAAAATGATTTGAATGAAAATTTATTTTCATAAAAATTATTTATCTATTATCATTTTTCTTCTAATGATTATTTACAAATTTATCGAGACCATAATTATTTTTTCAAGGGTTATAAAATCAAATATAATATTAAAATCTTAATTGTTCGAATAAATGATGATTTTAAATAAAAATAAAAATTATAATAATAATAATAAAATTACATTATTAAAATTTAGCTCATTTTTTAATTCTAAACATTGAAAAATAAGTACATTTATATTTTTTCAAATTTTACAAAATAGTTTAATTTCTTGTTAATAGTGAAATATAGTAATTTATTGTATTTAACAAATAAATGAATTATTGTGTCATATATTATTTGTGGCTGATAAAATCACATAATCTCTTATTCTACATTATTATTCAATATATTTATATTTAATGTTAAAAATATTTATATTCATTATCCAAAATAATAAAATAATTAGAAATAAATATTCAAAACACCCCTCTCTCCCCTCTAAATATCACCCCCTAACAACTTATTATCCCCACAACATCAAATTTTAGAAGATTATCCAAATTCTATTTAATACTATTGTAAAAACCCGAGATTTTATGAGAATTATTATTTTTAATTTCCTTGATGTATTTTGTTGTATACAACTCCAAAGGGAGCTTGCACTACACGGATATCTGATTTGGCTTGCATTATTCGCCATCACAACCTTCCTCGATAGCCTGTGTTGTACGCAATACCGGTTTTCACTAAACAACGATATATTGTTATAATATTATTATAAACTATCCATTATGAATATTATTAACTAAATTTATAATTTTATAACATTATTATTCATCTTACACATTTTATAGAATAGGGTATGAGAACAAAATAAATTTTTTGGGTAAAACAAGTATTTCTCAAAAAATGCAGTTTTGCCGCCTTTTGATGGCGCACCCACATTAAATATAGTTTTTGACATGTTTATTAGTTCAATTTTACAAAATAAAATACTTCTTTGGAATTAGGATATAATAATTTACATTGGATAAAATTTTCAAATTATTCTGAAAACTTTAATATTTTAATGAATAGTAAAAACATGCTATATTTTAATTAAAACAACTTTTTTCATCGAAATAATTTATATTGTTAAATTATAATATTGAATGATTTTAAAGTATAAATAGAAAATATTTTTACCATTTAATATAATTTATATCATTACCATTAATTTTACAGTGAATTTATAGGTAAAAACAATTCAATCTTTGGCAATATTTTAACTTTTAAAACACGGTTTCTTAACAACGGGATAAATTTTAATTTAATAACTGAAACTTATGGGTTTTGAATTTTTTTTTAAATTGATTACATATTTGGATTCATTGGGTCCAAATTATGTTAATAGGTTACTTGTATTTTTTTGATATTATGAATAGTTACTATGGTAATTTTATTTAATTCAGTTAAAGATAAATCAGGTAATTAAGGGTAAACATAAGATTATAAAATTACCCTAACACATGAAAAAATTCTATTCGATGACTACAAGTCGACCCATATCACCTAAGGGTCGGATTAGATTCATTTTATGGACTTTTGAAAATGAATATAATTTAATTATTTTTAAAACTGAAGAAAGTGACAACATGTCACTCTCTTAAATTTTATGAGTATAATAATTTTAATTTAGTGATAAACTTTATTAAACATCAAAAATGTCTATTCTTTAGAAATATAATTCAATTATCTACATCATGTAAATTTATTTAGAATTTTTAGGGATTAAATAATTATCATTAAAGGTGACATAATAGTGATGTTGAAATTATTTTATTGATTGAAATATGAAATAAATGGTTTTAATAATATTGAAATACATATTATATGAACTATTTAATGTGCTACACTAATTTTCTAGATAAATATGACATGTTATGAATATATTAAATCTTTTATTTAGAACATATCTTCTGTGCGGATTTTATTTAAATTCATATAAATGAATAGTGTAAAAATTGACACTATTGTTATTTTATAAAAATAACATAATATAAAATAGTTTAAAAATCACAAAAATATTTAACAGTTATAAATTAAATTTAAATGGTCTAAAATATCATAAATAATCCAATTACGGACAATTCACAACATATAAGTAATAATTAATAACAATTTAAAATTTAGAATCTTATAACCACAAATAAAATTAAATAGATTAAATAAGGATAAATCAAGTTGATAATGTTTAAAATAATTTTCCAAAATATCTAAATTTTATTGGCTGATATTATTACATCCTTATCTCATGTATGTTCAGATTTGGGTCATTTTGGAAGTTTTTATGTGTGGTTTGAATTTATTATAAATTAATATTTTTGAGGTTTCCAAAACTTCCCCTCTCATCCCTTATAAAAAGGGAACCTCTTCCCTCTTATCATCACACCATTTTGAGCCTTGAAGCTCGGCCAAACCCTACCAATTCTTCTTCTCAACATCTCCATTCATATAATAGAGGTTCTGTTCTTCTCAAAAGACCAACTCTAGTGCCCTAAGAAGATGTTTAAAGGAGGAAAGTCGAGGAAGAGGTAATCTCTTCTACCGACTCTTTCAAGTTTCTTTCTTCTTCTACTTCCTCTTCTTTAGTTGTATCATTATAAAGTAATACCATCAGTATTACTAATATACTGAAATGTGATTATAAATATGAAACAACCCTATTCCACCTTCTATACATCCTACGGAAAATGAAATCACCGCACGTGCGTACGTACGGAATACCGTCTCCATGCCGTGGTGTAATCAGTTTTTCCACCACCACCATACTTGGATGGGTATAATGGTGTAAAGAATAAATATATATTATTATTATAACATCAAACTGATTCTAATAAATAATATCATCCACTCTAATTCAATTCAATAAATATGGGAACGATATCATCGCTCGAGCGTACGTACGGATTACAGTGTCCACGACGCGATGAGATTCATTTTCCATGTTAACAATTCAAGAATGATTATAAAGAATATGTAATAAGTAATAATTAAATATATGACATAATAATTTTACTTTATTTATGTATATATATGTATGTCAGCTACATAATTCTATTCAATTCAATAAGGAAACGAAAACAACATTCATGCATACGTACGACCTACTGTCTCCATGAACGGTGTATTTACTTCCATTTATCAATCTATTATATATATGTATATTCTGAATATATATTATATATATATATATATATCAGGTTTTATATTCTGTAATTAATTAATCATGATCAAAGTAATCATATTAATAATTACAAGCCAAAACACGGACGATAAATGAAACAATTTTACCCAAAACACTGCTTTAACATGGAATTGACAAATGAACGGATAATATAAAGTCATAAGTGAATAATATATGATATCATAAATATTATTATGGTTATTTTACAAGTTAATAATATGTTTAAACACACTATATAGGTGTCTCGGACACATACGGAAGAAATTGGACATAAGGTAAGGGATAATTATTCCAATCTCATTCTTATCTGAGATTGTTTATTCGTAAGTATTTACTGGGGTTATGTTTATTATCCATGTCCATATGTTCTCAAAATGTTTTCATAAAATGTTTAATTTTCTTTTGTGTATTTTTAATTTTATTTTTACCCTTTTTTTTCTTTTACCACATCGTATGGAAGGAATATTTCTTTTGTTTACCATAAGAGGTACTTTTTGAATTTTCTGGGAAAAGTACTAGAAGAATGTTTTTTAACTAATACGACATGAAAAGATTTTTACGGTTTCATAACTTCGTATTTTCATGAAGCTTACTCTACAATATTTAATGACTATTTTCAACAAAATCCTTTTCTTTTAATATTGTGTGGCATTTCATGAAAAAAATGATTTTGAAGAAGAAAGGATATTTTCCTCAAGAATTCATTTCAAGTGTTTTATCAAAATCATTTTCCATAGAAGATAGAATTATTACATAAGTGAATGTTTCAAGTATAAATTTGCTATTATTTACATGGTTTCACTTTTATTATGATGAAATGATATCCAATTTTTTTGTGTGGATTATGTTATGATGGGATGATGTTTATGAAACACATTTTATACTTTGGGTAATGATGAATGATTTTTGTTCATGATGTGGCACAAGTAAGAATGATTTCATTATGAGATGGGTGGTACCTATATCCCCCTCTAATAAATTGGGTAACGATTAATATCTCATGAGATATACATGGAGGGAACGACAAGTTAATCTGGTGTAGTGATACAGGACGGGAAGGAGGAGTGAACTCGGTTCAGTAAGGGACTTTGTCCACTAAGATTGTCTTAGAAGCAATGCCTTGGATACTATAGAAATCATATCATGATCTTAATGTTTTTTCACAATTAAAAGTTTTATTTCCAAGCTATTTTATCATTATTGATGTTCCATTATGATCTATTCCTTATGTACTTCCATGTTTTATGTCACTGCTCAAGATTTTGATGTTTTAACATTATGTTCATGTTTTTATGTTCAAATGTATATGGTTTGTTTTATTTTCTCCATTATTACCCTTACTGAGCATTTGAGCTCACCCTTCATATGTTTTCTTTTCCCCAGGGTATATAGAAAGTTTTTATCCAAGAAAAAAGGGGAAGATCTTTATGGGAGATGTTGAGGATCTTTCACCATTATTAGAAGATTATGTTTCAAGTTTCAAAAGACACTAAACTATTACAATCCTTGATTGTTTGTTTTTTTTATGTATCAAGTATTCCTAAAAAGTAATGTAATGTCCATGTATGTCAAGATTTGGGTCTCTACAGTTGATATCAGAGGAAAGGTTTAGTCAACCTTTGGATATTAGGATGCGAGAACTTTAGTGAGATCCCTAGAGATATTTCTATGATATGTCTAGGGATGTCCCTAAGGTTAAGTATAATTATAGGTTATAGTTCTAGAATTACGGTAAGGATCATATAATTAATCCTCAGATGTTATATATTGAAGTTACTCCACCTTTATTATGTTGTTTTCCCTAGCATTATTTTTTCCTCTCACACTTTTATTTTTGGGTTTTAGACGATGGCTGGAACCTAAAGGAACTGTGTTGATCAATGTAATGGACAATGTAATGATTGTCCTTCTGAACAAACAAATGTTATGGGATATGGAGTGAAAAATATTATTGTAATACTTACACAATCTATGAATCATTCTGGACTTCTGAATGAGCAGAGAAGGGAAAAATATTCTATTGAGTCCTTTATGAGGCAACATCAACCTTCTTCCAGTGGGTCTTCTGATCGACTTGTTGCTGAACAATGGATCAGTATCATTTTAATGATATTTTCCATACTTCATTGTTCAGAGCATGAAAAAGTCATTTTGGATGTTTACCATTTATAAGGTGATGTAGACCAATGGTGGACTCTAATTAAGAATACAAGTCCCCAAAATGAAATTGAATCAATGGAATGAGATGAGTTCATGAACATATTTTTCAGTAAGTACTTCCCTCGTATTCTTCGAACAAAGATGTAAAATGAGTTCCTTGATCTTATGCAGAAGGATGATGAATCTGTTGGTATATACGAAAGGAATTTTAAAAGAATTTCAAGGTATGCATCTGGCATTATCATCCAACCTGAAAGTAAAGTTGATCGATTCTTCAGTGGCTTAAAACCAATTCTTAGAAGGGCATTAGCTATAAGTGGCATCAGTAGCTATGAAGAAATTGTGTGTTGTGTTATCATGGTAGAACTGAAAGTTGGTGTAACATATCCATATCATGGTTTTGATAAGAAACTAAAGATGGAGTTCAAGGAAAAACCTCAGAACAATGGTGAAAATAAGGGTAATGTTTCTTTATGGTCAATGTGTGGAAAGAAGCATTGTGGAGACAGTCTTAAAGGTACTATAAAATGTTTTAAGTGTCGAAAAGAAGTTCATCAAGTAGATGAGTGCCGAATTAATGGGAAAAAGGTTTCTAATGACGTGAATAGAGAAAAGACTACAGAGAACGCTCCAACAACACTTCAATTCTTCAAGTGCAAGGAAATGGGGGCATTATGTTAATCAATTCCCTAATACAAGGGTTAATGATGACCGATGTGATCAACCTCTTAAGGAAAAGTACAAAGAGAAGTTACATGTGATCACTATTGGCAATGTTGAATATGAAAACTATGTAGTGGAATGATTGGGTGTTTATGTAACGGGATTCCAAAATAATGTTGTGGAATCTAATTTATAGTACTATGGAATATTGGAATATCTATGTATTGGTTTATTATGGTATTCAATAATTATATGGTACTGGTAACCATGAAAATTAATTCAAATATTTTTTAAAGAAGATGATATGCGCATAATGAAGGGATAAGGAGAAAATAATATTAATGAGCTCATCACTAATATAATGAAAAAGTGATATCATGGTTTGAGCATATAGAAATTTTGGGATTTTGGTATGTGGAAAGAGTTAACTTTTGACATCATTCATGTTTTCCCTATGGTTCAATGGTAATTCATGTTGAAAGAGAATTCAAGATTAAGTTATTCAAATGTTTGGAATGCAATCAACAAAATATATCTTATGATATATGGGGGATAAATGATGGTATTCACATGCTTGGTTGATAACCATTCTAGTAATCGTTCTCTTTATACTATGAGTTTGGAAAGAAGTATTTTGGTTAAATCGTAAGGTTAGACTGAATTATATTGGGAATCTGATAGTATTGTTTAAGGCTATAAGTTTTTTTTTGATATTATTATCGGAATGTCATAATAGTTTAGTTTTAGAAAAAGGGACAACCTACAGGACGTGCGACAACCCGTCGTGTCGGACAAGGCTATGGGAATTGAACCCACAACTGAAGTTAGAAATGCCATTATTGCCTACAACTGGCCTAAAATTAGTCACTGGTTAGTGTAAACTAGTTTTATTTTATTAAGCTGTATGATAGATGAACTATAAGTCCATTTTTGGAATCATTTACGATTAACCTCGCCAAAGATGGACTTATGTATATTTGATAACTTTTTCTAACCTTTTGTTTGAGACATATGGAATGACACATCATTCTATCACATGATCTTCTAACACTTCACTAATGAAAAATTCAACATCATTTCTTTAAGAGATGAAGTGTAAATTGTTCAAGTAATGAACAACGATGAGATTATATCGAAATAAAGTAATTATTTCTTCTAATTAAAATTCTTCAACTTTAGGGAAATGATCTTGAAAACAAAAAATGTTGTCCTAGTGGACTTATAACTGATGAATCAGATGGTACCTTAGATCATCACAAATTTATGGATTTGTGATTTTTGGATTTTTCATAGCCATGTTCTCTACCACTCTCCATCAGAACTTGATGGTTAGGTTTATCTTCCATATCAATATTTTCACCTATGTTCTCCTATGTGGAAACCCAATGATGAGTTAATTTCGGTAACCGATATGTTTCATAATTCACTTTTTAAAATTAATTTTTTTTATTCCTTTTTAAGATGTGGGTTTCTAGGAATGAAACTTTCAAGTAGTAAACCATTTATAACCCCGACGAATTTTGAGGGCGAAATTCATTTTAAGGGGGGTAGAATGTAACAACCCAAAATTTTATGAGAATTATTCTTTTTAATTTAATTGATGTCTTGTGTTGTATTCTACACCAAAGGGAGATTTTAATACATGCATCTCTGACTTTTCTTTCATTACACTCCATCACAACCTTCCTCGATAGCGTGTATTGTACGCAATACCCGGTTTCACTAAACAACGATATATTGTTATAATATTATTATGGACTAGCCGTTACGAATATTATTAACTAATTTTTGAATTTTATAAAATTATTATTCATCTTACACATTTTCTATAACATGGTATGAGAACAAAATAAATGTTTCGGGTAAAATAAGTATTTTTCAAAAAATGTAGTTTTTCCACCTTTTGATGGCGCACCCACTTTAAATATAGTTTTTGACATGTTTATAAGTTCAATTTGAAAAAATAAAATTCTTCTTTGGAATCAAGATATAAAAATTTACATTTCATAAAAGTTTCATATTATTCTGATAACTTTCATATTTTAATGAATAGTAAAAACACCCTACATTTTAATTGAAAACGACTTTTTTAATCAAAATAATTTATATGGGTTAATTATAATATTTAATGGTTTTAAAGTATAAATAGAAAATATTTTTACCATTTTATATAATTTATATCATTTCCATTAATTTTACATTGAATTCATAGGTAAAAACATTTCAATCTTTGGCAATATTTTAACTTTTAAAACTGGATTTCTTAACAACAAAATAAATTTTAATTTAATTACTGAAACTTCTGTGTTTTGAATTTTGAAAAATTGATTCCATATTTGGATTTAGTGGGTCCAAATTATGTTAATAGGCTACTTTTTTTTTGATATTGTGAATAGTAATTAAGGTAATTTTTATTTACTTCAGTTAAAGATAAATTCGGTAATTAAGGGTAAACCTAAGATTATAAAATTACCCTAACACATTCCAAAATTCTATTGGATGAATAAAAGTAGACCCATATCACCTAAGGGTCTTATTAGATTCATTTTATAGACTTTTTACCATTAATATAATTTAATTATTATTAAAACCAAAGAAAGTGACAACATGTCACTCTCTTAAATCTTATAAGTATAATAATTTTAATTTAGTGATAAACTTCATGAAACCTCGAAAATTAATAGTATCCAAAACATTAATAAAATTATCAACATCATGTAAATTTAATTTGAATTTTTAGGGATTAAATAATTATTATTAAAGGTCACACAGTAGTGATGTAGAAATTATTTTTTTGATTGAAATATCAAATAAATGGTTTTAAAAATATTAAAATACATATTATATGAACTATTTAATATTCAACACTAATTTTATAGATAAATATTTCATTTTATGAATCTATTAAATCTTTTATTTCAAACATATCATCTATGAGGATTTTATTTAAATTTATATAAATGAATAGTGTCAAAATTGACACTATTGTTATTTTACAAAAATAACATAATATAATTTTTTTAAAAATCACGAAAAAAATAAAAAATTATAAATTTAAATTTATATGGTATAAAATTTCATAAATAATACAATTATGGACAATTCACAACACATAAGAAATTTTTTATAACAATTTAAAATTTTGAATCGTATAACCACAAATAAAATTAAATAGATTAAATAAGGACAAATCAGGTTGATAATGTTTAAAATAAATTAACTACATGTATAAATTTTATTGGTTGATGGGATTACAACCCTATATCATCTAAGATCTAATTTGGGTCTTTTTGGATGTTTTTAAGTGGGTTTTGAGTTTATTATAAATTAATATTTTTGAGGTTTCCAAAAGTGTCCCTCTCCTCCCTTATAAAAAGGGCACCCCTTCCCTCTTCTCATCACACCATTTTGAGCCTTGAATATCAGCCAACCCCTACCAATTCCACTTCTCAACCTCTCCAGTTATATTATAGAGGTTTTTTTCTTCTGAAAAGACCAACATTAGTGCCCTAAGTATAAGTTTAAAGGAGGTCCATCGAGGAAGAGGTAATCTCTTCTACCGACTCATTGATCTTTATTTCTTCTTGTACTACCTCTTATTTAGTTATTTAATTAGAAAGTAATAATATCATTATTACTTATATACTGATATGTTATTATAAATATGAAACAACCCTATTCCACCTTCTATCAATCCTTTGGAAAATGAAATGACCAGGTGTGCGTACATACTGAATATTGTCTCCACGCCGTGGTGTAATCAGTTTTCCCACCACCACCTTACTTGGATGGATATAATGGTGTGAATAATAACTATATATGATTATTATAAAATCATAATGATTATAATATATAATATCACCCACTCTAAATCCATTCAATAAATATGGGAATGATATAATCGCTTTTGCGTACGTACGGATTACCGTCTCCACGACACGATGAGATTCATTTTCCATGTTAACAAATCAAGAATGATTATAAAGTACATATAATAAGTAATAATGAAATATGGGAAATAATAATTCTACTATATTTATGAATATATATATGTATTTCATCTACTTAATTCCATTCAATTTAATAAGGAAACGAAAACAACGTTCATGCGTACGTACGGCCTACAGTATCCATGAACAATGTATTTATTTCCATTTATTGATCTATTATATATATGTATATTCTAAAAATATATTATATATAAATGATGTTTTATATTCTGGAATTAATTAATCATGATATAAGTAATCATATTAATAATTACAAGTCAAAACACGGATGATAAATGAAACGATTTTACCCAAAACACTGCTTTAACATGGAATTGACAGATGAACATATAATATAAAGTTGTAAGTGAATCATATATGATATTATAAATATTATTATGGTTCTGTTACAAGTTAATAATATGTTCAAACCCACTATACAGGAGTCTCATACAAATACGGAAGAAATTGGACATAAGGTAAGGGATAAATATTTCAACCTCTTTCTTATCTGGGATTGTTTATTCGTAAGTATTTACTAGGGTTATGATTATTATCCATGTCCATATACTCTGAAAATGTTTTCATAAAATGTTTAATTTTCTTCTGTGTATTTTTAATGTCATTTTTGCCCTAATTTTGTTACTTTTACCTCATCGTATGGAAGGAATCTTTCAATTGTTTACCAAACGTGGTACTTTATGACTTTTCTGGAAAAAGTATGAGAGAAATATTTTTTTAATTTATACCGCATGAACAGATTTTTATGGATTCATATCAATTTATTTAATGAATCTTACTCTACAATATTTAATGACTATTTTCAACAAAATCCTTTTAAAATTGCATGGCATTTCGTGAGAAGAAAATGATTTTGAAGAAGAAAGGATATTTTCCTCAAGAATTCATTTCATGTGTTTTATCAAAATCATTTTCCATATAAGATGGAATTATTCCATATGTGAATGTTTCAAGTATAAATTCTCTATGATTTTCATGGTTTCACATTTCTTATGATGAAATGATATCCATTTTTTTGTACAGATTATGTTATGATGGGATGATGTTTATGAAACCCATTTTACACTTTGGGTAATGATGAATGATTTATGTTAATGTTGTGTCACAAGTAATAATGAGTTCATTATGAGATGGTTGGGACCTATATCTCTCTCCAATGCATTGGGTAAAGATTTATATCTCATGGGATAGACATGGCTAGAACGGCATTTTAATATGGTTCAGTGATAAAGGACTGGAACGAGGAGTGAACTTGATTCAGTAAGGGACTTTGTCCACTAAGATGTTCTTGACTGCAATGCATTGGCTACTATAGAAATCAAATCATTTTCTTAATGTTTTTCCACAATTACAAGTTTTATTTCAAAGCTATTTTATCATGATTGATGTTCCATTATGATTTATACCTTATGTACTGCCATGTTTTATGTCATTGCTCATGATTTTGATGTTTAAACATTATGTTCATGTTTTTATGTTCAAATGCATATGGTTTGTTTTATTTTCTCCATTCTTACCCTTAATGTTCATTTGAGCTCACCCTTTATATGTTTTCTTTTTCCCAGGGTATAAATAAAGGTTTTAGTTAAGAAAACAAAAGGGTAATATCTTTATGGGAGATGTTGAAGATCATTCACCATTATTAAAAGATTATGTTCCGAGTTTCCAAAGACACTAAATTATTACGATCCTTGAGTGTTGGTTTTTGTTATGTATTAAGTATTCCTCAAAAGTAATGTAATGTCCATGTACGTCAAACTTTGGGTCTCTACAACTATTCCAAATCCTCTTCTCCTTTTCAAGGATTATTTGGTCTCAAAATAATTTGATATGTAATTTCCATAATCATTTTCTCATGGAAAATAAGTTGAAGGGATAAATTCCTCTACTATTTTATTTTAATTTCATTTTAATTTGTTTTCTTTCCTTATTATCTCATCACCTCTCCTTATCAAATTTTCATGATTGTTATATTATATTATATATATATTATTATTATTATTTTAATGTAACAATCCTTCATCAAACCTATTCAACTCTCCAATTTACTCTAAAAATGTAAACATCATCCATGATGGGTTAATTTATCTCTTCAAGGATTGTAATATTTCATTTTCTTTTACCACTTATAAGGATGGTCATAAGAATTTTATAATGGTAGAAATAGATTTTGAAATTTATGTTATAACCTTTATTTCATGAACTATATGTTATTCAAAGTATGAAATAATAAAAGAAAAATAGTTTATGATTGTACGCTCAGTTTGACCATCTGTCTGAGGATGGAAGGCGGTTCTCATATGAAGCTGCATCCCAAAAGCCTCCTACAACCATTTACATAGCTGTTATGTAATGTTTGTGTCACTATCAGAGACAATTGATGAAGGTAATTTATGTAGCCGCACTATCTCTTGCACATAGAGGCAACCCATGCTCTCTACTAAACCCTGCTCTCTGATCAGTAGAAACTAGGATGACTTGGCGAGTCGGTCATCAATCACACAAATCGGGTCGTGTCCCCTGGATGTACATGGAAGAACCATCATGATGTCCATGGATATCACATCCCACATCCACTCTGGGACCTCTAAAGGCTGAACCAACCCTGTTGGTACCTGGTGCTCCGCCTTCACTTACTGACAAGTGAGGCACGAAGAGGCACACTCCGCTACTCCCATCTTCATACCTGGACACCAGTGCTGTTGTCAATGGTCCTAGTACATCATCGCCACTACTGGATGTACCGCTAGAGGGGAAATGTGGAACTCCCTCAACACTTCCTCCTGAAGTGCTACTGGTACCAAGGTACGTCCTATGAAGAGAATGACATGCTCCCCACCTTCAGAAAATCCATTAGGTGCATGCCCTGTGGATATCTGAGCACGTCGTGTCTCGCAGTCAGCGTCTCTCCGCTGCGCCTCTCTGACTCGCTGAAGAAGTGGGGGAGTGACTGTAAGAGACTGAAGGAATGCTTCTCCATCTATATCAACAAAAGATATTTGTAACACAGCCATCTGCTATGTCACCTCTCCTATCATCCATATACCAAACCTCCTACTAAGTGTATCTTCAACAATATTCTCCTTCCCAGGAGTATAGACTATCTCGAAGTCATTATCCTGGAAGAACTCAAGCCAATGCTGCTATCTGAGGTTCAGGTCCTTCTGAGAGAAGTTATACCTAAGAATCCTATGATCAGAGTACACGGTAAAATTCATGCCCATCAGATACTGTCACCACATCTTCAAGGTGAAGACCACTACTGCTAAGTCCAAGTCATTGGAAGCATAGATCTGCTCATGTTGTCTCAGATGACGAGAACTATAAGTGATCACTACTCTCTCCTGCATCATGACACACCCATGTCTGGTCCCTGATGCATCGTAGTAGACTATGTACCCTATGCCTTCATCTGGAAGCCTCAAGATGGGAGAACTAGTCATCCTCTGCTTTAGCTCCTAAAAAACTGATGGCATCTCTCCAACCACACGATGGTTTTCCATTTTTTCTTCAAGGCTGATAGTGGTGTTGCAACTCTAGATAAGTATGACACAAACTTCCAGTAGTAACCAGCCAAACCCAAGAAACATCATACCTCTGTCACACACCTGGGTGGATCCCAAGCAAGTACCAACTCAATCATTGCTGGATCCACTGCAACTCTAGCCTCTGAGATGACATTGTAGAGACCCGAAGCCTGACGTACATGGAAATTACATTACATTTGTGGAATACTTAGTACATAACAAAAACACACACACAAGGATCGTAATAGTTTAGTGTCTTTGGAAACTCGGAACGTAATCTTCTAATCGTGGTGAAAGATCTTCAATATCTCCCATAAAGATCTTCCCTTTTTTTTACCTAAAACCTTTCTTTATATCCTGGGGAAAATAAAACATAAAAGGGTGAGCTCAAATGCTCAGTAAGGGTAAAAAAAAGAAAAATCAATCACATCATATTCATAAGAACATAACTTTTGGAAATCTTAACCTGCAAAAGAGAGCATAATTTCATAACATGGGATAAATCATGGCAGTGAAATGTAATCACAATAATCATAACATAAAACATGAAACTTTGTGGCATTCACACATAATCATAGATAATCATTTCCTGTTAGTCAAGACTCATTGCCAAGACTATCTTAGTGGACAAAGTCCCTTTTTGAATCGAGTAACCCTCGTTTCAGTCCTGTTTCACTGAACCGGTATAACCTACCATTCCAGCCATGTCTATCTCATGAGATATAAAATCTTTACCCAATGCATTATAGGGAGATATAGGTCCCACCCATCTCATAATAACACCATTCTTATGTGTTCCACAAAATCATAAATCATACATCATTGCAAAACCCATGTAATAAAAATGGGATTCTTAAACAACATGACATCATAAAACCATTCATATAAGATAAATGAATTCATAAACATAATTCCAACACAACATAGTAAAATAAATGTAAAAATATTGATAAAAACAGAACCCTTTATTATCTTAGATGGAAAATAATTTTGATAAAACACTTGAATTGAATTCTTGAGGAAAATATCCTTTCTTCTTCAAAATCAATTTCTTTTCACAAAACATCATGCAATTTTAAAAGAAATATATTTTATTGAAAATATTCATGAAATATTTTAGAGGAAGGTTCATGAAAATAAGGCTTTATAAAACCGTAAAAATCCGTTCGTGCCGTATAAGTTAAAAAAACATTCTTCTCGTACTTTTGTCGGAAAAGTCAAAAAGTACCTCGTACGAAAAACGACAAAAGATTCCTTTCATATCTTTTACAAAAAACTCACCGAAGGGTAAAATTGGATATAAACTATTGTATAAGGATGGAAATAATATTACATATTGAGGGAACATGTATGTGGATAATAAAATACACCCCAGTAATTACCAAAGTAAAAACAATCTCGGATAAAAGTGAGATTGTGATATTTCCCTTACCTTAGGTCCGATTTTCTTCGTATGTGTCCGAACCTCCTGTATAATGATTTAAATAATGTCATTGACTTATTACAGAATCATATTCATTGTTATGATATCATATATGGTTCACTTATGACTTTATATTACCCGTTCTTTTGTAAATTCCATGTTAAAGAAGCGTTTTGGGTAAAATCGTTTCATTTATCGTAGGTGTTTTGACTTGTTGTTCTTGACATTATTATTACTTATATCATTATTTACATACTTCCAGAATATAAAATATGATTTATATATCATATATATTCATTATATATATATATATAATAGATAGATAAATGAAATGAAAAACACCGTTCATGGAGACGGTAGTCCGTACGTACGCATGAACGCTGTTTTCCTTTCCTTATTGTCTTGAATGGAAGTAAGTAGATGACATACATATATATATATATATATATATACATAAATCCAGTAGCTTTATAATGTCATATATTTCATTATTATTTCTTATATATACATTATAATCATTCTTAAATGGTTAACATGGAGAATGAATCTCATCGCGTCGTGGAGACGGTAGTCCGTACGTACGCACGAGCGATGATATCATTTCCATAAATATTGAATTGAATTGGAGTAGATTATACAATATATCAGAATAAATATGATGTTTTAATAACTATGTATAGTTATTCTTTACACCATTATACCCATCCATGTAAGGTGGTGGTGGAAAATAGATTACACCACGGCGTGGAGACGGTATTCCGTACGTACGCACGCGCGGTGATTTCTTTTTCCGTAGGATGGATAGATGGTGAAATAGGGTTGTTTCATACTTATAATAACATATCAGTATATGAGTGATACTGATGTTATTACTTCATAATGAAACAACCTAAGAATAAGAAGTGGAAGAAGAAATAAAGATGAAAGAATTGGTAACGGCAATTACCTCTTCTTTGAAGTGCCTCTTTGAGACCTCCTCTTAGGGCACTAAAATTGGACTTTGAGGAAGACCAGAACCTCTAGGATGTTTTTAGGGAAGTGTAGAAGAGATTTTGGCAGGGGTTGAACGAGCATGAGTTCTCAAATTGGTGTGAGGAGGAGGGAGAGGAGGTGTCCTTTTATAAGGGAGGAGAGGGGCATCTTAGGAATACCTCAAAATATTATTTTATTTTAAAGTCAAAATCGGTTTATAATGGTTCCAAAGGGTCTTATTTCGAAGATAAAGTTGGGATGGGTCGAAATCCTATCATACAATAGGATTTAGACAAGTTTAGGTTATTATTTTAACTTTATCAATTAGATTTAACTCTAAGTTAAATAATTTAACTTTTACCGTGTCTTTTTGTTTTCTTTCACTATATGGTTAATACACTTACTATAACATGCCAAACGAACCCCAAATTGTTTATTATTAAAATATATATCCTTATCTAAGTCATTTGGCCGAACCTTAGATTTTTAGGAATAAAATAACAATTAATAATATAATATTTGATTTAAAAACTATTTTGTGTCAATTTTGACACTATTTGATATATGATTTTTGTGAAAGTCATAAAAGAATTATATGTTCGAACCAAGTTGATTAAATCAACATTAATATATCATAGTAACCTAGAAAATTAGTGGAATTCATAAAAAGTCTTAAATTACATTTATTTTGGTGTTTATAACATTAATTATGTAAATATTTCATTAATAAGATAATTACTGCATCATCATTGTGTCATAAATAAATTAAATTATTTAATGTCTAAAAATTACAAATAAAATACCATAATGTAGGAAATCGTTTTAGCTTTCTAATGAATATTTATAGTCGAATTTATCTTATGTATAACCCCATATTAAAAATGATTTACTTATTAAACTTTGATTTTAACTATTTTAACACTTCTTTAAATAAATTAATAATAAATGTCCTAATCTAATCCAAGTGGGCCTAAATGGTCATATTTTATTTATAAGGCTGTTTTTGGTCGAATTACACTTATCCAATAGAATTAGGACATGTGTTAGGGTAATAATAATATCATATTTACCCTTAGTTACCCTATTTACTATTAACCGCGGTAAAAAAAAGTAAAAAGTTACTATTCACCAAAAAATTATTTTTATCTCGTTGAACCACATTTTACTTACTGATATCAACCGTTTCTGTCGGATTTTCGAAATTCCATTCATAGAAGCGGTAAAATTAGGTTTTATGCAAAATTCAGTTTTTTTAACCTACCACTTAGTGGTTTCACTATTCATCAAAAATTGAAAGTTTTCAGAAAAATACCAAAATTTCACCCCAAGCTATATTTCATATTCAGAATTCAAAAATGAAGTCTATTTTACCAAATTCATAACATAAAAGTTTCATTAATTAATTTTATAATTAAATCCCGCTGTTAAAACAAATAGCGTGTTTTTAAGAAACAATATCTATCAAAAGATTGACACTTGTTTATATCTAGTTTAAATGTGAAATTACATCCAATGACCAACATTGTATTAAATTGTAAAAATATATTCTAAATATACTTTAAAACCACTCAAATTAATGATTTATCACTATTAATTATTTCTATTAAAAAAGTTGTTTTTAATTAGGATTTAGTAATTTTCACTATTCATCAGAATATGAAAGTTATCCGAAAAGTACCAAAATTTCACCTTAGGCTAAATTCGATACTCCGAATCCAAAAATGAAATCCATTTTGAAAAATAAAATTTACAAAATTTTAAAAAGTGGTTATTACTATTCATAACGGCTAGTTTTAATAACATTTTAATAGCATATCACTGTTTAGTGAAACTCGTTATTGCGTACTACACACGCTATCGAGGAAGGTCGCGATTGCGTGTAATGCAAGGCAAGTCAAGGATGCATGTTGTGCAAGCTCCTTTTGGTGTAGCGTACAACACAAGACATTAGTGAAATCAAAAGAATATTTTTCATAAAATCTCGGGCTGTTACACTCTACCCCCCTTAAAATGAATTTCGCCCTCGAAATTCGTCGGGGTTATAAATGGTTTACTATTCGAAAGTTTCTTTAATAGAAACCCACATCGTAAAAAGGAATATGAAAACCATTCTTTAAAAACAAAAGTATGAAATGTAATGGTTACCCAAATAAACTAATCACTGGGTTTCCACATAGGTGAAAATATGGATATGGAAGAAAAATCTAACCATCATGTTCTGATGGAGAGTGGTAGAGAACATGGCTATGGAAAAGCCAGCAATCACAAAGCCATAAATTTGTGACGATCTAAGGTACCATCTGATTCATCAGATATATGATCACTAGGACAACATTTTTGGTTTTCAAGATCGTTTCCCTAAAGTTAAAGAATTTGAATTTGAATAAATACTTACTTTATTTTGGTACAATCTCACTGTTGTTCGTGCCTTTAACAATTTCCACTTCATCTCTTAAATAAATGAAGTTGAATTTGTTATTCGTGAAGTGTTAGCAGATTATGTGATAGAATGACGGGTCATTCCATCTGTCTCAAACAAAAGGTTACATAAGTCATTCTATAGTGAGATTAATCTTATATTGTTCCTAAAATGGACTTATACTTTATATATAATACTTCTTAATATAATAAAACTAGTTTCTACTAAACGGGGACTTCCTGTAGGCCAGTGGTAGGCGATAAAGGCCAGTCGCACTTCGGTTGTGGGTTCGATTCCTACAGCCTTATCCGACGCGATGGGTTGTCGCCCGTTCTGCAGGTTTTCCTTTTTCTAAAACTATATTACTATAACATCCCATCAATAATATCGAAAAAACTTCTATCCTTAAACAATACTAACTTATGTCCAACATAATCCATTCCAATCTTTAGTCTTATCCATAATACTGCTGTCCACTCTCATAACATAGTGAAAACGATTACCAGAGATTTAACACCATCGTCGATCCCCATATATCATAAGATATGTTTTGTTGGTCACATTCCAAACATTTAAAGGCCTTAATAATGTATTCTCTTGAATACCCATTGAACCATAGTGAAAACTTGAATGCAGTTAAAAGTTAACACTTTTCACATACTAAAATCCTCAAAATTCTATATACTCAAACCATGATATCACTTAGTCCTTGTATCAATCATGAGCTCATGCATACAATCAAACATCTCATTATCGTCTTATCCCTTCATTATGCACATATCATCTACTTTCCAAAAATACTGGTACCATTCATCACATACTTTCAAAACTTAAGGAAAGACAACAATGTAACAATCCTTAGATGTCTCTTTATCCCATAGTACCATGAGATTACTTATACAACATTACACTTGATAAACATGTAATCATTCCACTACATTCTTAAACCATTGACCGAGCTTCAACAATTCTTTCATCTCACATATCATTTGTAGTCTCATCATCATCATCAACATAAATACTTCCCATACGACCATACTGATTCTCTTCATGAGACTTTCCCTTAGGGCATTGGTTTGCATAATGCCCGTACATTCCACATTAAAAACATTTTACCATTGTTGATGTCGTAGCAATACCATTATCCTCATCCCTGGTGTTAACTGAACCTTTTCCTTTGCACTTACTGGCTTTGTGTCCTTCTTTTCCACACCCAAAGCATCTTCCAGTTCCTTTGAAACATTCTCCTTGATTCCTCTTCCCACATGATTTACATAGGGGAAATTGAACTTTCTTTCCTCTATGATCATCATGAAACTCCATCTTTCTCTTATTAGACGAGTCAGGAAACTTACCAAATTTTACTTTATTGATCATATTATGAGATTGCTGATTCGGCATAATAATGATGTTTGGACTTCCAAATCCCATTTCATTTGGTTTCTCATGAAGAATATCATTCCATTGTCCATCATATCCTCCATTATCGTGAATCACCTTGTTTCCAGGCATTTTCTAAAACCCAAAAAGAATAGTGTGAGAGGCAAAAATCATAATAAATGGGGAGTAACTTAAATATCTAACATCTTTGGTTTAATCTAATATCATTACCATGGTTCTAGGACTATATCCTATACGTATACTTATCCTTAGGGGCATCCCTAGACATACCTTAGAAATATCTCTAGGGATCTCACTAACATTTTCGCATCCTAGTTTCCAAAGGTTGACTAAACCTTTCCTCTGATACCAACTGTAGAGTCCCGAAGCCTGACGTACATGGAAATTACATTACATTTGCGGAATACTTAGTACATAACAAAAACACACACACAAGGATCGTAATAGTTTAGTGTCTTTGGAAACTCGGAACGTAATCTTCTAATCGTGGTGAATGATCTTCAATATCTCCCATAAAGATCTTCCCTTTTTTTTTACCTAAAACCTTTCTTTATATCCTGGGGAAAATAAAACTTAAAAGGGTGAGCTCAAATGCTTAGTAAGGGTAAACAAAAGAAAAATCAATCACATCATATTCATAAGAACATAACTTTTGGAAATCTTAACCTGCAAAAGAGAGCATAATTTCATAACATGGGATAAATCATGGCAGTGAAATATAATCACAATAATCATAACATAAAACATGAAACTTTGTGGCATTCACACATAATCATAGATAATCATTTCTTGTTAGTCAAGACTCATTTCCAAGACTATCTTAGTGGACAAAGTCCCTTTCTGAATCGAGTAACCCTCGTTTCAGTCCTGTTTCACTGAACCGGTATAACCTACCATTCCAGCCATGTCTATCTCATGAGATATAAAATCTTTACCCAATGCATTATAGGGAGATATAGGTCCCACCCATCTCATAATAACACCATTCTTATATGTGCCACAAAATCATAAATCATACATCATTGCAAAACCCATGTAATAAAAATGGGATTCTTAAACAACATGACATCATAAAACCATTCATATAAGATAAATGAATTCATAAACATAATTCCAACACAACATAGTCAAATAAATGTAAAAATATGGATAGAAACCGGACCCTTTATTATCTTAGATGGAAAATAATTTTGATAAAACACTTGAATTGAATTCTTGAGGAAAATATCCTTTCTTCTTCAAAATCAATTTCTTTTCACAAAACATCATGCAATTTTAAAAGAAAGATATTTTATTGAAAATAGTCATGAAATATTTTGGAGGAAGGTTCATGAAAATAAGGCTTTATAAAACCGTAAAAATCCGTTCGTGCCGTATAAGTTAAAAAAACATTCTTCTCGTACTTTTGTCGAAAAAGTCAAAAAGTACCTCGTACGAAAAACGACAAAAGATTCCTTTCATATCATTTACAAAAAACTCACCGAAGGGTAAAATTGGATATAAACTATTGTATAAGTATTGAAATAATATTACATATTGAGGGAACATGTATGTGGATGATAAAATACACCCCAGTAATTACCAAAGTAAAAACAATCTCGGATAAAAGTGAGATTGTGATATTTCCCTTACCTTAGGTCCGATTTGCTTCGTATGTGTCCGAACCTCCTGTATAATGATTTAAATAATGTCATTGACTTATTACAGAATCATATTCATTGTTATGATATCATATATGGTTCACTTATGACTTTATATTACCCGTTCTTTTGTAAATTCCATGTTAAAGAAGCGTTTTGGGTAAAATCGTTTCATTTATCGTAGGTGTTTTGACTTGTTGTTCTTGACATTATTATTACTTATATCATTATTTACTTACTTCCAGAATATAAAATATGATTTATATATCATATATATTCAGTATATATATATATATAATAGATAGATAAATGAAATGAAAAACACCATTCATGGAGACGGTAGTCCGTACGTACGCATGAACGCTGTTTTCCTTTCCTTATTGTCTTGAATGGAAGTAAGTAGCTGACATACATATATATATATATACATAAATCCAGTAGCTTTATAATGTCATATATTTCATTATTATTTATTATATATTCTTTATAATCATTCTTAAATGGTTAACATGGAGAATGAATCTCATCGCGTCGTGGAGACGGTAGTCCGTACGTACGCACGAGCGATGATATCATTTCCATAAATATTGAATTGAATTGGAGTGGATTATACAATATATCATAATCAATATGATGTTGTAATAACTATGTATAGTTATTCTTTACACCATTATACCCATCCATGTAAGGTGGTGGTGGAAAATAGATTACACCACGGCGTGGAGACGGTATTCCGTACGTACGCACGCGCGGTGATTTCTTTTTCCGTAGGATGGATAGATGGTGAAATAGGGTTGTTTCATACTTATAATAACATATCAGTATATGAGTGATACTGATGTTATTACTTCATAACGAAACAACCTAAGAAGAAGAAGTGGAAGAAGAAATAAAGATGAAGAATTGGTAACGGTAATTACCTCTTCTTTGAAGTGCCTCTTTGAGACCTCCTCTTAGGGCACTAAAATTGGACTTTGAGGAAGACCAGAACCTCTAGGATGTTTTTAGGGAAGTGGAGAAGAGATTTTGGCAGGGGTTGTCCGAGCTTGAGTTCTCAAATTGGTGTGAGGAGGAGGGAGAGGAGGTGTCCTTTTATAAGGGAGGAGAGGGGCATCTTAGGAATACCTCAAAATATTATTTTATTTTAAAGTCAAAATCGGTTTATAATGGTTCCAAAGGGTCTTATTTCGAATATAAAGTGGGGATGGGTCGAAATCCTATCATCCAATAGGATTTAGACAAGTTTAGGTTATTATTTTAACCTTATCAATTAGATTTAACTCTAAGTTAAATAATTTAACTTTTACCGTGTCTTTTTTTGTTCTTTCACTATATGGTTAATACACTTACTATAACATCTCAAACGAACCCCAAATTGTTTATTATTAAAATATATATCCTTATCTAAGTAATTTGGCCGAACCTTAGATTTTTAGGAATAAAATAACAATTAATAATATAATATTTGATTTAAAAACTATTTTGTGTCAATTTTGACACTATTTGATATATGATTTTTGTGAAAGTCATAACAGAATTATATGTTCGAACCAAGTTGATTAAATCAACATTAATATATCATAGTAACCTAGAAAATTAGTGGAATTCATAAAAAGTCTTAAATTACATTTATTTTGGTGTTTATAACATCAATTATGTCAATATTTCATTAATAAGATAATTACTGCATCATCATTGTGTCATAAATAAATTAAATTATTTAATGTCTAAAAATTACAAATAAAATACCATAATGTAGGAAATCTTTTTATCTTTCTAATGAATATTTATAGTCGAATTTATCTTATGTATAACCCCATATTAAAAATGATTTACTTATTAAACATTGATTTTAACTATTTTAACACTTCTTTAAATAAATTAATAATAAATGTCCTAATCTAATCCAAGTGGGCCTAAATGGTCATATTTTATTCATAAGGTTGTTTTTGGTCGAATTACACTTATCCAATAGAATTAGGACATGTGTTAGGGTAATAATAATATCATATTTACCCTTAGTTACCCTATTTACTATTAACCGCGGTAAAAAAAAAGTAAAAAGTTACTATTCACCAAAAAATTATTTTTATCTCGTTGAACCACATTTTACTTACTGATATCAACTGTGTCTGTCGGATTTTCGAAATTCCATTCACAGAAGCGGTAAAATTAAGTTTTATGCAAAATTCAGTTTTTTTAACCTACCACTTAGTGGTTTCACTATTCATCAAAAATTGAAAGTTTTCAGAAAAATACCAAAATTTCACCCCAAGCTATATTTCATATTCCGAATTCAAAAATGAAGTCTATTTTACCAAATTCATAACATAAAAGTTGCATTAATTAATTTTATAATTAAATCCCGCTGTTAAAACAAATAGCGTGTTTTTAAGAAACAATATCTATCAAAAGATTGACACTTGTTTATATCTAGTTTAAATGTGAAATTACATCCAATGACCAACATTGTATTAAATTGTAAAAATATATTCTAAATATACTTTAAAACCACTCAAATTAATGATTTATCACTATTAATTATTTCTATTAAAAAAGTTGTTTTTAATTATGATTTAGTAATTTTCACTATTCATCAGAATATGAAAGTTATCCGAAAAGTACCAAAATTTCACCTTAGGCTAAATTCGATACTCCGAATCCAAAAATGAAATCCATTTTGAAAAATAAAATTTACAAAATTTTAAAAAGTGGTTATTACTATTCATAACGGCTAGTTTTAATAACATTTTAATAGCATATCACTGTTTAGTGAAACTCGTTATTGCGTACTACACACGCTATCGAGGAAGGTCGCGATTGCGTGTAATGCAAGGCAAGTCAAGGATGCATGTTGTGCAAGCTCCTTTTGGTGTAGCGTACAACACAAGACATTAGTGAAATCAAAAGAATATTTTTCATAAAATCTCGGGCTGTTACATTCTACCCCCCTTAAAATGAATTTCGCCCTCGAAATTCGTCGGGGTTATAAATGGTTTACTATTCGAAAGTTTCTTTAATAAAAACCCACATCGTAAAAAGGAATATGAAAACCAATCTTTAAAAACAAAAGTATGAAATGTAACGGTTACCCAAATAAACTAATCACTGGGTTTCCACATAGGTGAAAATATGGATATGGAAGAAAAATCTAACCATCATGTTCTGATGGAGAGTGGTAGAGAACATGGCTATGGAAAAGCCAGCAATCACAAAGCCATAAATTTGTGACGATCTAAGGTACCATCTGATTCATCAGATATAAGATCACTAGGACAACATTTTTGGTTTTCAAGATCGTTTCCCTAAAGTTAAAGAATTTGAATTTGAATAAATACTTACTTTATTTTGGTACAATCTCACTGTTGTTCGTGCCTTTAACAATTTCCACTTCATCTCTTAAATAAATGAAGTTGAATTTGTTATTCGTGAAGTGTTAGCAGATTATGTGATAGAATGACGGGTCATTCCATCTGTCTCAAACAAAAGGTTACATAAGTCATTCTATAGTGAGATTAATCATATATTGTTCCTAAAATGGACTTATACTTTATATATAATACTTCTTAATATAATAAAACTAGTTTCTACTAAACGGGGACTTCCTGTAGGCCAGTGGTAGGCGATAAAGGCCAGTTGCACTTCGGTTGTGGGTTCGATTCCTACAGCCTTGTCCGACGTGATGGGCTGTCGCCCGTTCTACAGGTTTTCCTTTTTCTAAAACTATATTACTATAACATCCCATCAATAATATCGAAAAAACTTCTATCCTTAAACAATACTAACTTATGTCCAACATAATCCATTCCAATCTTTAGTCTTATCCATAATACTGCCGTCCACTCTCATAACATAGTGAAAACGATTACCAGAGATTTAACACCATCGTCGATCCCCATATATCATAAGATATGTTTTGTTGGTCACATTCATAACATTCAAAGGCCTTAATAATGTATTCTCTTGAATACCCATTGAACCATAGTGAAAACTTGAATGCAGTTAAAAGTTAACACTTTTCACATACTAAAATCCTCAAAATTCTATATACTGAAACCATGATATCACTTAGTCCTTGTATCAATCATGAGCTCATGCATACAATCAAACATCTCATTATCGTCTTATCCCTTCATTATGCACATATCATCTACTTTCCAAAAATACTGGTACCATTCATCACATACTTTCAAAACTTAAGGAAAGACAACAATGTAACAATCCTTAGATGTCTCTTTATCCCATAGTACCATGAGATTACTTATACAACATTACACTTGATAAACATGTAATCATTCCACTACATTCTTAAACCATTGACCGAGCTTCAACAATTCTTTCATCTCACATATCATTTGTAGTCTCATCATCATCATCAACATAAATACTTCCCATACGACCATACTGATTCTCTTCATGAGACTTTCCCTTAGGGCATTGGTTTGCATAATGCCCGTACATTCCACATTAAAAACATTTTACCATTGTTGATGTTGTAGCAATACCATTATCCTCATCCCTGGTGTTAACTGAACCTTTTCCTTTGCACTTACTGGCTTTGTGTCCTTCTTTTCCACACCCAAAGCATCTTCCAGTTCCTTTGAAACATTCTCCTTGATGCCTCTTCCCACATGATTTACATAGGGGAAATTGAACTTTCTTTCCTCTATGATCATCATGAAACTCCATATTTCTCTTATTAGACGAGTCAGGAAACTTACCAAATTTTACTTTATTGATCATATTATGAGATTGCTGATTCGGAATAATAATGATGTTTGGACTTCCAAATCCCATTTCATTTGGTTTCTCATGAAGAATATCATTCCATTGTCCATCATATCCTCCATTATCGTGAATCACCTTGTTTCCAGCCATTTTCTAAAACCCAAAAAGAATAGTGTGAGAGGAAAAAATCATAATAAATGGGGAGTAACTTAAATATCTAACATCTTTGGTTTAATCTAATATCATTACCATGGTTCTAGGACTATATCCTATACATATACTTATCCTTAGGGGCATCCCTAGACATACCTTAGAAATATCTCTAAGGATCTCACTAACATTTTCGCATCCTAGTTTCCAAAGGTTGACTAAACCTTTCCTCTGATACCAACTGTAGAGACCCGAAGCCTGACGTACATGGAAATTACATTACATTTGCGGAATACTTAGTACATAACAAAAACACACACACAAGGATCGTAATAGTTTAGTGTCTTTGGAAACTCGGAACGTAATCTTCTAATCGTGGTGAAAGATCTTCAATATCTCCCATAAAGATCTTCCCTTTTTTTAACCTAAAACCTTTCTTTATATCCTGGGGAAAATAAAACATAAAAGGGTGAGCTCAAATGCTCAGTAAGGGTAAACAAAAGAAAAATCAATCACATCATATTCATAAGAACATAACTTTTGGAAATCTTAACCTGCAAAAGAGAGCATAATTTCATAACATGGGATAAATCATGGTAGTGAAATGTAATCACAATAATCATAACATAAAACATGAAACTTTGTGGCATTCACACATAATCATAGATAATCATTTCTTTTTAGTCAAGACTCATTGCCAAGACTATCTTAGTGGACAAAGTCCCTTTCTGAATCGAGTAACCCTCGTTTCAGTCCTGTTTCACTGAACCGGTATAACCTACCATTCCAGCCATGTCTATCTCATGAGATATAAAATCTTTACCCAATGCATTATAGGGAGATATAGGTCCCACCCATCTCATAATAACACCATTCTTATGTGTGCCACAAAATCATAAATCATACATCATTGCAAAACCCATGTAATAAAAATGGGATTCTTAAACAACATGACATCATAAAACCATTCATATAAGATAAATGAAATCATAAACATAATTCCAACACAACATAGTCAAATAAATGTAAAAATATGGATAGAAACAGGACCCTTTATTATCTTAGATGGAAAATAATTTTGATAAAACACTTGAATTGAATTCTTGAGGAAAATATCCTTTCTTCTTCAAAATCAATTTCTTTTCACAAAACATCATGCAATTTTAAAAGAAAGATATTTTATTGAAAATAGTCATGAAATATTTTGGAGGAAGGTTCATGAAAATAAGGCTTTATAAAACCGTAAAAATCTGTTCGTGCCGTATAAGTTAAAAAAACATTCTTCTCGTACTTTTGTCGGAAAAGTCAAAAAGTACCTCGTACGAAAAACGACAAAAGATTCCTTTCATATCTTTTACAAAAAACTCACTGAAGGGTAAAATTGGATATAAACTATTGTATAAGGATGGAAATAATATTACATATTGAGGGAACATGTATGTGGATGATAAAATACACCCCAGTAATTACCAAAGTAAAAACAATCTCGGATAAAAGTGAGATTGTGATATTTCCCTTACCTTAGGTCTGATTTGCTTCGTAGGTGTCCGAACCTCCTGTATAATGATTTAAATAATGTCATTGACTTATTACAGAATCATATTCATTGTTATGATATCATATATGGTTCACTTATGACTTTATATTACCCGTTCTTTTGTAAATTCAATGTTAAAGAAGCGTTTTGGGTAAAATCGTTTCATTTATCGTAGGTGTTTTGACTTGTTGTTCTTGACATTATTATTACTTATATCATTATTTACTTACTTACAGAATATAAAATATGATTTATATATCATATATATTCAGTATATATATATATATAATAGATAGATAAATGAAATGAAAAACACCGTTCATGGAGACGGTAGTCCGTACGTACGCATGAACGCTGTTTTCCTTTCCTTATTGTCTTGAATGGAAGTAAGTAGATGACATACATATATATATATATATACATAAATCCAGTAGCTTTATAATGTCATATATTTCATTATTATTTCTTATATATACTTTATAATCATTCTTAAATGGTTAACATGGAGAATGAATCTCATCGCGTCGTGGAGACGGTAGTCCGTACGTACGCACGAGCGATGATATCATTTCCATAAATATTGAATTGAATTGGAGTGGATTATACAATATATCAGAATCAATATGATGTTGTAATAACTATGTATAGTTATTATTTACACCATTATACCCATCCATGTAAGGTGGTGGTGGAAAATAGATTACACCACGGCGTGGAGACGGTATTCCGTACGTACGCACGCGCGGTGATTTCTTTTTCCGTAGGATGGATAGATGGTGAAATATGGTTGTTTCATACTTATAATAACATATCAGTATATGAGTGATACTGATGTTATTACTTCATAATGAAACAACCTAAGAAGAATAAGTGGAAGAAGAAATAAAGATGAAAGTATTGGTAACAGTAATTACCTCTTCTTTGAAGTGCCTCTTTGAGACCTCCTCTTAGGGCACTAAAATTGGACTTTGAGGAAGACCAGAACCTCTAGGATGTTTTTAGGGAAGTGGAGAAGATATTTTGGCAGGGGTTGGCCGAGCTTGAGTTCTCAAATTGGTGTGAGGAGGAGGGAGAGGAGGTGTCCTTTTATAAGGGAGGAGAGGGGCATCTTAGGAATACCTCAAAATATTATTTTATTTTAAAGTCAAAATCGGTTTATAATGGTTCCAAAGGGTCTTATTTCGAAGATAAAGTGGGTATGGGTCGAAATCCTATCATCCAATAGGATTTAGACAAGTTTAGGTTATTATTTTAACCTTATCAATTAGATTTAACTCTAAGTTAAATAATTTAACTTTTACCGTGTCTTTTTGTTTTCTTTCACTATATGGTTAATACACTTACTATAACATGCCAAACGAACCCCAAATTGTTTATTATTAAAATATATATCCTTATCTAAGTCATTTGGCCGAACCTTAGATTTTTATGAATAAAATAACAATTAATAATATAATATTTGATTTAAAAACTATTTTGTGTCAATTTTGACACTATTTGATATATGATTTTTGTGAAAGTCATAACGGAATTATATGTTCTAAACAAGTTGATTAAATCAACATTAATATATAATAGTAACCTAGAAAATTAGTGGAATTCATAAAAAGTCTTAAATTACATTTATTTTGGTGTTTATAACATCAATTATGTCAATATTTCATTAATAAGATAATTACTGCATCATCATTGTGTCATAAATAAATTAAATTATTTAATGTCTAAAAATTTCAAATAAAATACCATAATGTAGGAAATCGTTTTAGCTTTCTAATGAATATTTATAGTCGAATTTATCTTATGTATAACCCCATATTAAAAATGATTTACTTATTAAAATTTGATTTTAACTATTTTAACACTTCATTAAATAAATTAATAATAAATGTCCTAATCTAATCCAAGTGGGCCTAAATGGTCATATTTTATTCATAAGGTTGTTTTTGGTCCAATTACACTTATCCAATAGAATTAGACATGTGTTAGGGTAATAATAATATCATATTTACCCTTAGTTACCCTATTTACTATTAACCGCGGTAAAAAAAAAGTAAAAAGTTACTATTCACCAAAAAATTATTTTTATCTCATTGAACCACATTTTACTTACTGATATCAACCGTGTCTGTCGGATTTTCGAAATTCCATTCACAGAAGCGGTAAAATTAAGTTTTATGCAAAATTCAGTTTTTTTAACCTACCACTTAGTGGTTTCACTATTCATCAAAAATTGAAAGTTTTCAGAAAAATACCAAAATTTCACCCCAAGCTATATTTCATATTCCGAATTCAAAAATGAAGTCTATTTTACCAAATTCATAACATAAAAGTTGCATTAATTAATTTTATAATTAAATCCCGCTGTTAAAACAAATAGCGTGTTTTTAAGAAACAATATCTATCAAAAGATTGACACTTGTTTATATCTAGTTTAAATGTGAAATTACATCCAATGACCAACATTGTATTAAATTGTAAAAATATATTCTAAATATACTTTAAAACCACTCAAATTAATGATTTATCACTATTAATTATTTCTATTAAAAAAGTTGTTTTTAATTATGATTTAGTAATTTTCACTATTCATCAGAATATGAAAGTTATCCGAAAAGTACCAAAATTTCACCTTAGGATAAATTCGATACTCCGAATCCAAAAATGAAATCCATTTTGAAAAATAAAATTTACAAAATTTTAAAAAGTGGTTATTACTATTCATAACGGCTAGTTTTAATAACATTTTAATAGCATATCACTGTTTAGTGAAACTCGTTATTGCGTACTACACACGCTATCGAGGAAGGTCGCGATTGCGTGTAATGCAAGGCAAGTCAAGGATGCATGTTGTGAAAGCTCCTTTTGGTGTAGCGTACAACACAAGACATTAGTGAAATCAAAAGAATATTTTTCATAAAATCTCGGGCTGTTACAGACATGTCCCAAAAAATGAACCTCTAGGATCCCGAACTAGAACTTAGAGAGACTAATATAAAACTAGTGTTGTCAGAGTGTGTCCAGTACTACCCAAAAATGGTAGGCATGGTTATCCCCAGTAGTCGAGTAGATATGAATGTCGTCGATGAAAACTTCGACAAAGAGATCGAGGTATGGTTGGAAGATCTGGTTCATGAGTATCATGAACAACACTAGAGTGTTGGTTATGCTGAAAGGCATAACCAAGAACTTGTAGTGGTCGAACTGACATCTCAAGGTCGTATTCTGCACATCCTCATCTCAAACTCTATGAAGGTGATAGCCTGATATTAGGTATATATTAGAGAACCACTGTGCTCCCTTCAACTGATCAAATAGGCCATCAATCCTCGAGAGTGGGTAATTGTTCTTCATGGTCACCTCGTTCAGGTGACAGTAGTCAACACAAATCCTCAAGCTCCCAACCACCTTCTTGGAGAATAGAATAAGGGTTCCACATATAGAAACACTGGGCTGGATGAATCCATTCCCCTTCAAGTCCTCCAGCTATACCAGCAACTCACGAAGCGCAGTGGGAGCCATCCGATATGCTCAAGTAGTTATCGGTGCAGTCTCGGGGTACAGGTCAATATATAAGTCCACCTCTCTGCAAGGAGGTAGTCCTAGAACATCGTCAAGGAAAACATCCTCGTACTGGTCCACCACTACAGGATAGCTCAGACACTCTACATCAACTGCTCTGAGGGTAAGGCAGGCCAACTGATGAGTGATCGGTTGCACCCTCCTCTGAGTAAGTTTGTCCTAGGCTGCAAAGGCTCCATTATTGCTGGTGAAGGTGAACCTTGTCCCATCCATGCATACACATTTCACTTTATAGCTAATACAGTCGATCTGAGCAAGGACTGTAGATAACCAGTCCATACACAAGATGACGTTGTAAGGCCTCGACACCGTTACGAGGAGATCCTCGTTGAAGCTATCACCTACAAGAGTAAGCTCACACTGCCGAAACTAGTGCTTAATCGTAGATTCTGATCCCATAGAAGTCTCTAACTATAAGGAGAAATCAAACGACTCCGTCGGAATATCCGAGCTCCAAACGAGGGCAGTGGAAATGAAAGAGTGAGTTGCACCTGTGTCTATAAGAACTGCAACTATGGTGGAGTAGAAAAATAACATACCTTCAATCATCTCCGGAGCGCCATGATCGTAAGCCTCAACTTACTAGAGCTGAGCTCTCCCCTTTCTACCAGCTCCCTGCGGTCGGGGTGGAACTCCAGGCTGTGCTGGTGGTAATACCATGAATCGTCTTCCACCGCTTGCTACATGACTAGCTCCTCTGCCACGACCGCCTGATCCCTACAGACCACCCCCGATTGAATCTTTTTCTCTTCATATGCAGTCCTTTGACAATTTATAGATCATCTGAACAACAGGTTGGACAGTCACGAGCCATGTGACTATGTCCGTTGCGTGAGTAACATTGTCTTCTCCTTACATGACTGACTCTACCTCCACTCCAAGTGCCCTACACAACTAATTCAGAGTCGTGCGGTCATCCACCTGTAGGCCTGGTCCTCTAGGAACTCTGTGAAATATGACTGCTTCTAGATGCAGAAGACTCGGCGGCATGTCGATTAGTGGTGGGTCTCACTGCTGGATACTGCTCAGCAAGGAAACTCTCCACTAAGAGGGCTCGCTCCAACACCCCTGCCTAAGTCGGGATGATGAGGGAGATCATCAAAGCCCTGATCTATCGCTTGAATCCTTGCTCGAAGGTATGGGACCTGACGAATGGGTCCCGTAACATATCAATGGAGTAGCGTAAGAGGTCTGTGAAACTCTCTGAGTACTGAGCTATAGTCATGCTACCCCGTTGTAGATGTAGTAGCTCTTGTATTTGCACCACTCATAGGGTGGATGGGAAAAACTCAGCCCGAAACAGGCTCTCGAAATCCTTTCAGAATAGCGTCATCACATCCTGCACCTGGAGAATCAGGCTCCACCATCTGCCTGCTGCGTCCAGAAGGAGACTCATGGGAAGGATCACAATGATGTGAGCTGGTGTCCCAACCAGTCTGAAGACTCTCACCATAGCCTACAGCCACTCCTCTTCCTCATGTGGGTCCGTCTATCCCCTGATCCTGGGTGGCCTCTATCACTAGAACTCGTGTAACACGATCAAGCGGCTTGCATCGTCTACTGCTGGGGCTGGTGGAATTGGTGGCCCAACGGGAAGCGGTACCGCTGGTACCTCCGCTGGTGTCTCTACTGAAAGAGGGCCCTGCACCAAGGCCTTGGCTCTCGGTTGGCTATCTGTGCGTATAGCTCTCGGGTCTCTAGCTGGTCATCCGCGCGGAGGCATTCTGAAAGAAACAGTTATGACATTTTCAAACGATTATACCTAGTGAGCTGACCTGGTGGAGCTGACTAAAATAAAACTTTTCATAACACACACGCAATCATTGTTTTTGTTCACTAAGTTGGGAATCAGATGTCATGGTCCTGGTGTATGGATACGTTGGATACTACACCGACACAGGACTCCTAGAATTGAAAACCACACTTGGTACCCTTAACACTGTTTCTTCATAGAAAAAAAGACCAAAGACCTATGTTTTGTGGTGGAACCGACTCCTCTGATACCAATTTTTCATGACCCATACCCCGGGGCTCGTGCTGTGACTACCCCAAGCCCGCCTTCCATAGGCCAGGGGCTGGCGACTAGCACCAATGGTGTAAATCCCTAAAACTGAGAATTCATTGGCTTTATAAATTTTAAACACACACAATAGAGTACGAGCTGGAAGTATAACACTTTGAAAAACTATATTCAATGCGTGAAAAAAATAAAAGGGGATGAAAATACAAGCCCAATAGGAAAGTACAAGTACAACTAAATAAAAGTACAACTGAAGAAAATTAAAGCAGCTTCTGGGTCATCCTCCGGGGATTCCAATTTGAAGGGCAGGTACATAAAACCTCCATAGCACTCCACGTCCATTTGTCTCCTCGGTGTACTGTCACACTTTGTGGTCCACCTCCGGGTACCATCCAGTCCTGCTACTCTGGTCCTCAGTCAGCTATATCCGTCGTCTGCAACTAGCACGACAAGGTGCAGGCATAACACGTACATGGGTGTGTACAAAAATACTTTGTAGGGACCCTGAGACCATCAGGGTCTCACAAAATCCAACAAGGATAAACCACAAATAATTGAATAACATATAACCACACATAGATATATTCCCATACATATATCTATGTTATCAAGTAATCCATCTCAATCGTGAGGTAAACACAAAAGTTACTAACTTAGCACAACCAAGATTTTTATTCACATTGTCGAAACCACGGCTACTGGGGAACTCCTCCTCTGTCGTGTACAGTGGGCCTGTCGCTAACTTCCAGGATCCTCCCACTAACCTTGGACTACTGAGGTACTCCTCCTGTCGAGTACCATGGGTCTGATGCACTCACATAGAGGCGCTCCCCACTAGGGGTTTGCCGCCAACTACCAGGTGATCTCCATAATAGACTTCAGAGGTACTCCTCTTGTCGAGTACCGTAGTTCTGCCGCCAACTACTAGTCTCTCCTCCTCCATGGGTCTACCACCAACTACCAGGTGCTCCCCACTGGGCTAGTCGAATCCCTACGAGTCAAATTGGTCACACAATCGTTAGGTCTCAGCTAGGTACTAGGTTACCATACTCAACTCCCTCGTCTCCGGGAGGGTCTGCTCCATGAGCTATAGGTCTATACTCCAACATTCACAAATTCCCACATAGAAGTATCTCAATGGTAAGCCTCTTCATAGGTGTCTCAATTCATCAAACGACAAGTTAATCAGACGCTCAGTCTTTGAGTTATAATCTTTTTAGTCCCAAGGGCCCGGTTGGATTCGTATACGATCCAACCTGACCATATCTCAACATTACCCCGAACTCTAGTGCGGTATACTCAAAGGGACCGTCATGCTCCATGAAAACCAGCGTCACTAATGGTTCGTCAAATGGTCGACTGTTTCCAATGATATGACCAAAGAAAGTAACGATCATTAATGGGCCTCAGCCGGGTCCGACCCGGTCAGACTAACTTGGGCCAACCCAGACTGGGTCGAACTAGTCTGGGTCTGACCTGTCCCGTTGGGCAAGTCATCCCACTCGGTTTGGCCCGGTCTGCTGAGCCTGGACCAATAGACAGCGGGAGCGGATTGGCCCAGAGGTCGCATCATAGGCGGATTGGTCCGAATGGCCAAGCCGGTTCAGGAAGCGACACCGCGAGGGACGCCGCAGGATGGTTCGAGAGGTCGGGATGCCTGCAACATCTTGGTTGGACGCACGGGAGGCCGCAGGTAGGATGACACGGTGTCAGGACGGCCGCGAGAGGGGTGCGGTAGGCCGCGAGCCGGCCAGCAGGACGCCGATCCGGCCGCAGGCAAGGTGATGGAAATGGAAGTGGAAGGGTGCGTGAGCCATAGGAACGTCGCATGGGGCATCGAGTAGGCCGAGCGGGGTGTCGGGCAGGCCGGTCTTTGAGACGGGCATGTCGCGTGGGGTGTCGGGCAGGCCCCGTGAGGCATCGGGCAGGCCACGGGTAGGCGGGTCAGCGGCCGAGTGGCGGCTAGGACATCCTGTTCAGCGCGGCCCGGGCCGGCGCAGGCGAGCTGGGTTTAGGTGGGGGCACCAGTGCACCACGGGGGCGGCGCGATTCATGGATGTCGCGGTTAGCGTGACGTTGGTCATTGCTGCATTCATTGCCTTGTTGTCTCTTCATCGCTTAATGTTCAACATAAACAAGATCGGCGGAGGGGTCGAGCTAGGTTGGTTTGGCCTGCACCCATCACGTTTTGGGTGGTATCAATTGTTTCATCATGTATGATGTACAAAACCCTCGTTCTTCATTTTGAGAGAAAGGAAGAACATGGGTAAAGATCGTAATTATATATAATTATAACCCTTCCTTTGATTTTTCATTCGTCATTTGTTGACGGACTCGCGAGAAGAAGATGGAGTGGTCGTTCGTCGCATCTACTGCACTTTTCCACTCCCAAATTCGCATGAAGTTTTTGGAAGTGGTTCCACGTCGGTAGGTCACGGAGAAGAAGTAAAAGAAGGATCATCATCGGCGTTCATCATTCTTCATTGCGAGAGTTCTTCATTGGAGGATGAGGTTCCATGTTAATAGAATTCTCTTCAATCACCAATATGAATTTTCTATGCAAAATAATTGATTACATAGTCTATTATTTTATTGGGACACATTCAAAAAGGGGAATTAAATTAAAAAGGCTCCTCCTCATTAATTCACGTGTATTGGAACGTATTAATTGGGGAGTTGGTGCCAATTCAAAATGGTGTAGGCTCCCACTTAATAGTGGAGGATTGAAAAAATTTAATGCTAGAGGAGGTCAAGAGGCTCTCCCTCATTAATTATGGAGAGTTGAGAGGTTATACTTTCCTCTAATAAATAGGGGTGTTAAGCCCCATGTGGTTCCCACCACATTAATTCTCTCATGGGAGGGTTAGTTCTCGTGGGTCCCACCACCATAATCTCTCATGAGAGGTTAAGGTGCGGTGGTTCCACCTCCAACCTCCATGAAGAGTTTTTAACCACCACACACCAAATGGCAGCTCAAATAAAATAAACTGTAACTACACTTTATTTTTTTTATGAAAGCCCAAAAATTAACTTCTATTCTCGACACACTGTCGTCGAAGTGAAAGTCTCCTTAGGAGAATATCGGCGATGTGAGTTCAACGGTGCCCTTAGATTTCAATTACATGCACCAGTTCAAAAGTTATAAAAACCCACTCGTACGTTTACTGAATGTACCCGAACGAAACATAAAAAAATGATTCTGGGCACACCGGGACTCAGAATCAAGCACCGTAAACTTTCGAGGACTTTTAAAAATATCATGTATTAAAGAAAATACATAGGATTTCTGGTTATTTAAATTATAGAACATATACTCCATGAAATATAATAATATTTCCTTCATGGATAAAAGAATACATTAGGAAATATTTTTTTCATGAATCTCCAAATAGACATCAAAATTATTGCTAAAAAATATTCATCAATGATACTAGTATTCATGAATAACAATGAATTATTATTTCCATTTTCATGAATAATTTCATACTATATCTAAATTTCCGATTAGGAAAAAATTTTATGAGTGGAATTAAACTCAATATAATTTCCAAACTGATTTTTTTTATATTCACATAAATTATAATAAATAGAATTCATTTCTAATTTCTGATATATAAATTTTTTTAAAATAAAAAGATTATAAAAAACCATCTAATGGAAACATTCACATAAAGAAAATATTAATAATTTAGAATCCATTTTTAAAAAATGATATATCATTTTGTTTTATCACAAAGAAGTATTTCCGTTAATTGACACCCTCGTGTAATTAAATAATCACTTAACTTACCAAAGATCCTAAATATAATAATTTTTTATTTTAATGAAAAACATAATAGAATTAGTTTAAAAATTAGTATTTCATATCAAATCCATCAAACCAATAGACCAGTTATTTTTTTGGAAAATGAATTTGACATTTCGCTCATATTGTAACACCTTGTTGTGTATATCATGAACCTTGTAACTTATCATGTGGGTTTCCATAAAAAAAATATAAAGGATCCACATAAATAAAATATAAAAATTACACTATATCGATATATATTAAAATAAAATATAAGAATTAAAATAATTTCAATGCCCTGTAAAAATAAAACTCAATTTTATACTCATGATTTAATTGAGACCTCTTATTTTTTATATATCAAGATTTATAAATGTAAAAAATTAATAAAATATGTGCTTTGGGATGATATAATAAATTATAAATAATCATTAATATTTAGTAAAAATTATATACACAAAAAATATCCTTAGGAGAATATATCATATAAATATACCTTAATGTTAATCCATAGAATTCACTAAGTTCTGAATTTTATAGTCATAAATTAATGAATAAATAATTATTACCATCATGATTCATTAATATATTTCCCTTCATAAAATAAATGAATTAATGTACTTTTAAAAAATATTTATATGGTCCATTTATATTTTGATAATCCACTTATTTATCTATTATGACCTTTGGTATTTTAGAAGTCTGCAAATATAACTTACGTTATTTAATCACATAACATGAATCTAATTCTATGATAGAAAGGATAAAATAATAGACTACAATATTATGCATTGAACTGAAGTAATGAATATGTAATTTTGATGAAACATTTTCATGTGTGTTCCATAACCTCTTGGAAAATATATTAATATATTATTATTATAAAAAAATTTATTAAATTAAAAAGTGTTTGAAGACTTGGATTAAAAACGTAATACATTTAATAATTTAATAAAATATATTGAATATTTTACATTGTATACCATGATTTAAAATTCTAACTAAAATATATGATAAATAGTATACAAGAATAATGATCCATATTGAAATGATCAAGAGAAATTTTCTTAGATATTATTATGATACATTAGGTTACTGTGTATTCAATATATCAAAATTTTTTAACATAATTAAAATCATATAATCCTTATACTCAAATTATTTCAACATGTAAAATTGAATCATTATATAAGTACACATTCACCCCACCCCATATAATTTATCTCTATATCAAAATATTCAACATGGGAATAAAAATAGTACCCAATTTCTAAAAAAATTAATTTCACTTATTACATATTAGAAAACAATAATATATCAAATAAATATTTTTCCCAAATTTTGTCTCAAATATTTACCATTTTAAATAATTAAATCTATATTCCAATAATTCCATCTAAATATTATTTAACAAGTTTTCTGTGATTAATTTATTATAAATAATTTTAATATTCATAATGTTTAAAACATTATTAAATGAGAAATCGTGATTATTTACCTCATTTTCATATTATAAAATATATTGATCATAAATATGCCCCATTAATATAGAATATTTGTTTTCGACAATTTTTTTAGAGCACACATTCGTCTATGATAAAATGTTATTTTTTTCCATGCATTCCCTCTTTCTGAAGGTGGGCAGCATCCGTCAGTTTTTCAGAGACATTTACATTTAATAGGATGATAGGTTGCCTGTTTTTCTTTTTACGGATTCCTACTTAGAATTAATTAACTGGTCTGGGTCACCCATAATTATTAAGATGTTTCACGTGAATCACATTCTTGGTTCCATATCATTGTGGACTCTGCTTAATTACATTACATATGTCATGAAATTCCAAGGGATCAAGTGAGGGGAACAAACTTCGATCAGGGGAGTAATCACGTTGGACATCCCTGACTTTTCTTGACATAGAAACACTGATGGGTCTAGGTTTCTTCCCTATATGACATGGCTTATATAGGGTGCGGAAGCCCATGAAATCCCATGTCATTTTTATGGAATTATATTCCATAGTCATATCCCTGAGGTTTTACTCATACTTCCATGATAAACACAATGTATGTCTTGAGTTTAACATATAATAGAGATGGACTGGATTGATCGGATCACTGATAGTCGTGGATCAGTTGGGTACATCCCCAAGAGGGTGCAGTAAAGGGGTTTACTAGATGAGTGGATCAAAACAACCAATGAAGATAGAGATGAGGATTCATGTGTCCCTATAAGTGGGAATTCATGGTTTACCTTCAGCTGGGATTGATCCTCAAGGAGGTTTCCTATGTACCTTGTCCTTAGATGTTGGGATCAAAATCCACATATTTAAAAGGGGTGATGTAACCCACCAACCCCAGAATCCTAGAGCCAGTGAATTATTTTAATAAATTTGCATGATTATAAGGAATCATTCCCCGAAGGACCGATCAGTTTAGCAGTCTTGGAAAATAGATTACATAAATAAACGATATATTACAATTTCAAACATAAAACACAACATGAAAATTCTATTGTGATCACCATTATTCACATAGATTAACCCTACATATTAATCATAATACACTTCATGGAATCATTGGAAAATAAAACATAATAAAGGGGTGAACTCAGATGCTCGGTAAGGGTAAATAATTCACCCGAAGCTATAATATATTAATGAAATATGTATAAAAAATAGAAGCCTTTTAAAACATAAAGTTAAACATAGTATGATAAAAATAAATCAGAACATTCCATATTAACATGCAATGGATATTCTACTAGTTTAATAATCACATGTAATAACTAATCTCATAATGAGTGACTATATAATGGTTGATATAAAAACTATTATGTCAAGGCCTTGTGCCAAGAACATTCACAAGTATTTTGTCATGGCCTTGATCCAAGACACTAGTTTGTCTCATGAGACCTTCAGCTGCATTGAGGGGCTATAGAGGGCCCCACCCATCACTTACTATTTTCAATTCATTCCTCATATAAAATGGGTGAAACATAGCATAAACCTTCATTTTAAAACTATCATACAAAATTACAATACTTTTACCATAAACTAAGAATGGTAAAAAAATAGCACATCCACAATAAAATATATCATAACTCATTCAATACAACATAGAATATTTTATTTATACTAAATCAACCTCAATAAATAAAAATATCTAAAAAGGGATTTTATCATAGTCGTAAAAAATCTGTAAAACACATTGAGTGAAATATCCATTTTTCATGAAATCATTAAGATGTTTCCCAATTTATAAAGGATTTCATTTAAGATATATTTTTGAATCTATGCTTTCCATTAGAAATTGAATCTTTTTATGGTAATTAACATTTTAAAACAATCATGTTCTAATAAATTAACCTTAAAATTATTTTGAAAACATGGACATTAATTATATTGGTTTAGAATAATCAATCTTCAAAACATCTAAAATGATGATCGTGTAAAATATTCCCGTCCATAAAACCATCACAGATACCTTTTGAAAACATTTTTATCAATCATGGACATGGATGGTAAATATTTCTCAGTAAATATTTACACACAAAAAATGTGGAATAATAATGAGATTGAGGAAGTAACCATTACCTTAGGTCTGATACACTCCGTACGAGAACGAAACTGATGTATAATGTTTTCTAACATATTATAAACTTAAATCAGAATCATAATAATATTTATGATATAATATATGATTATTTAATGACTTTATATTACCCGTTTATTAATTATTCCAAGTAAATGTAACATATTGAGTAATATCGCTTTGTTTAGGTGTCTTGATTTATTATTCTAGATCATTTCACATAGATCATGATTTGCATAAGTTATTTATAATATAATTTATATGTCATATATATTCATAATATATATATATATATATATATATTTAATGGAATTCACTTTTCACGGAGACGGTATGTTGTACGTACGCATGGACGTTGTTTATTTTTTCTTATCCTATTGAATGGATGTAAATGAAGGACCTATATGTAAAAACACACAAAAACACACATATATATCCTTTCAGTAGACTAATTGTATCAAATATTTATTAATTTTTAATAATATATATATTTTTATAATTATTCTTGGATGGTTAAATTGGAAATTGAATCTTATCACATCGTGGAGACGGTAAGCCGTACATATACATGAACACAAATATCATTCTATTGATGAAAAAATAGCAGTTAATTGGATTGTATATTATATATAAAGAATTATTACCATTTTATATTCTTTATTTACATTAATTATACTTATTATTATACCAATCCAAATAATGTAGTGTCAAATAACAAATTATACCACGACATGGAGATGGTTAGTCGTATATATGCACGCATGGTTACTTTGTCATTCATAGGATGGATAAAATAATGAATATGGTTGTTCCATATTTATAACAACATCTCATATTTTAGAAGGTACTAGATTTATTATTTTAGTTTTGTAATAACAATGAATTATGATGTAGAAGAAGAAATGAACTTTGAGAGAGGTGATAAATTAATTTTCATTTCTTCTTGTGTTTCCATGTATTTGAACGAATGGGACCCATTGGTTAACATTGTTTCTCAAAGTAAGGCCTCAAGGAAGAACATAGGGTATTGGGGAAGATATATGGGTAGTTTTTGACTGATACAAATGGATTTGGAGGTGTGATTTTAAAAAGGGGTTCCCTTTTTTAATAGAGGTGAGGGGCACTGTATGAAATGCTTGAAATATTAATTTTTTATAAAATTATTTTTAGATTTTAATAGCTCCAAATTGATTTATGATGAGGATAAAATAAATATTCATAGAAATCCTCTCAAAAAATTGGTTATAGACTTGTATAGTTATCAAAATTTCTATTATCATTTAGGATTAAACCTTAGTTAAAAATATTCACTCTTATCATGACTTCTTGTATTTTTATACTATAGGATTACATTATTTTATTTATATTTCTATGTGAACCACATATTGTTCATTAATGAAATTCTTATAATTATATAAGTTATTTGGATGATGATTTTTATTTTTAGGATTTTTAAATCATTTAGTAAAATCATATTTGATTTAAAAACTCATTTGTGTAAATTTTGACACTATTTAGTAATTTATTTTTGTCAAATTCATAGAAAATGGATTCCTTCAAACCAAAGGAATTAACCTATACCTAATATGTTAATTTCATAAATAAAATGTGTGCATGTTATAATAACATTTAAATAATATATATTATAATACTTATAATACAATTAATTTTATTCCTTCTCTAATAAGAAAAATACTATAGCAATGTTGCATCATAAATAAATTACATTATATAATGTCTAAATATTAAAATAAAATACTATGATGTAGGAAATATTTTTACATTTTTAATGAATATTTCTATTCAATGTGATCATTATTATATCCTAATATTAAAACTAATTTAGTAAAAGATATACGTTTATGTTATAATTATCATTATATTAAATTAATTCTTATAACATGTAATTATCACACCCATGTGGTCCCCTAATTTCAATGATTCGGCATAAGGATGATCATGGTCGAATATATCTCATAAAATAGGATGAGGAAATATATTAAGTTAGTTTTAAATTATTATAATATTATTTTTTACTCATTTTTACCTAATTTACCCTTTGACCATGGTAAATAAAATTAATTATGAAATTTACTATTCATAATGTCAAAATAATAAAATGTGATTATTTACCCAATTTGGACCTTCTGATTCCAAATATGTAATCAATTTTTCAAAATTCATAAAACATAGTTGGGAAACATTTATTTGAAATTATTTCTCGCTGTCGAATCCAGAAGGCCTTTTTTAATAAGTTGGAACTATCAAAATATTGACTTGCGTTCTTGAAATATTTAAGTTTAAAAATACTTATAATGACCTAAAATATATTAAATGATAAAAATATAGTCTAATTATACTTTTAGACCAATCATATTCATAATTTAACACAATAAATGTTTTTGAATAAAAAGATGATTTCAATTAAAATTTAGTATTTTTTCACTATTCCACCAAATGTGAAAGTTATCACAAAAGTAACAAAAATTTATCGAAGCTAAATATTTATGTTCCTATTATAAATAAGAATTTTATTTCATCCAATAGATTATATAAAAGTGTCAAATATTGGATTTAACAAGGGATCCCCATTAAAAGGCGGATAAACTACATTTTTTTAAAATGCATCTTTTATTTGACAAATTGAATTAGTACTTATATCATGTCCAATAAACAAAAAAGATAAATTTTAAAATTATATTGGATATATAATATTCAAAATGTAGTTAATAATATTAATACCATCTTTTTAAATGACTAGTTTGATAGGTCTTGGTGCGCTTAAACTCGTTGTTATGTACATCACACGCTATTGAATTATTAAAAAAAGAAGTGTACCATGGCAACCCGGGGTGTTGAATTATCCCGTAATTAAATAAATTGTGTCCTAATAATTTAACCTCATGATTGAAAACTAGGGGTTTGACATTTAAATATATCATTGTTGAAATACCACATCGTAAAATGGATTAATGAGGCCTCTATTTCAAAACAAAGTTAAATATAATGTTTACTAGAAATAACTCATACTAGGGTTCCATGTATGAAAACATTGATATAGAAGAGAAAAATACCATCATGTTATGATGGTGAGTTATATATAATACTAGGTGAAAGTTAACAACTAGAAAGCTACAAAACTATGATAATCTAAGTGACAATTTGATTCATCGTAAAAGAAAGTACAAGGAAAACGGTTTTTTATTCCATGATCCTTTCCCCAGTGTTGTAGAATTAATTTAATTTAATGAATAAGAAGACATGGTAGAATGCATAATTTACAAGTAGTGTTTCGTCCATTAACTAATTCCTACCACAACTCATATTTCCCTTAAAAGGATAAAACTAAAACATACTTTATTTATTTAAATCTTATAATGTTCCAAATATACACATATAACATTGAAATGAAGAAAAATATTATACAATATCCAAGGAAATCCTATAGGGTAGTGGTAGGTGATAAACACTTGTCATGATTTGGTTGTGGGTTTAATTCCTATAGCATTATTCGACGTGACTTTTTATCAACGAGCTGCATGTATTCCTGTTAAAAAATTATAATACTATAACATTCCAATAATAAGATTAAAAAAAAATTAAACATAAACTATACAATTAAATGTTCATCTTAATCCATCCCAACCATTATATTTGTCTAAAATACATCTATCAAATCTCAATCTAAAAAGGCACAAAATTTCGATAATAAATTGTAACATTAGATTCCCCAAACAACATAATGTTTCTCTTATTATTAAATTATTAATATGCGATTAACTTTATCATATTTAAAAATTAACAAAAACAAAAATTACATCATTACAATCCTTATATATATCACATTATTGATATAACCATAATATAATTCTTGAATCCAAAAACTTGAATACATTAATTATTCCACTTTGACTGTAGTAATAAAATATGCTTGACCTTGATCCATTTTCTTTTTCTATGATACTTTTCCTTGACGCTTTGGATAATTGTTTTCATAATTTCCCATATCTTTTCAATAATAACATTACATAGAACTTTCTTTCCATTACAATCATGAGCCTGGAGACATTTTTCTCCATATTGGTAAAAAAATCCTATTCCTTTTATGCAAGTACCGGGGGTTTTCTTCCAATAATTACCACATAAGGGAACATCCTTCTTTCCCTTTTTCCTTTTATCTCTCTCTTTATCCATCGTTATATTATTCTCTCGCTTTACTTTAATGTCATAAGAAAAATAGAATTACCTTTATGTCTTGATATCATAGGATTCTATATCATCGTACGATTAGAATGATTTTGAGCACAATTCTCATAAGTGAAAATGTTTTAACCCATCAAGGAATCAATCAATCTTACTTCTTGGGTTACGTATGTATTTAGTAGCATGCCTTTGTAACCTTGTAATGTTAGCTTCATACTTCTCAATGTTCTCATCCTCATTTTCCATTAGGCTTAGAAATTGTCTTTCCATATCATCTTGATGTTCAAAAGGAATGTATTTCTCTAGAAAAGTTCTTTAATCTCCCTCCATTCCATATTTCCCACTTCTTCATCCTCCTTGGTTTTTTGAATTAATCACCACCATTGATCCACAAATATTTAGAGATCATAAACTACCTTGACAACGTCTTCACATTTGTTAAATCCCAAAGAAAGAAATATTTTCTCTAAGGAACATATCCAATGATTAGCTATGAAATGATTTTTAGTCACATTAAATGTTTAGGGTCGTTTCCTTATGGAAAAATCTAACATTGATCATCTGCATTATGGATCTGGATGCTCCATAAGGGAAAGTTTATTATTAATAACCTGAGTCATCTATCCCAATATGGTTATAAGTTGTTCAGTAATGTTTTTCTCACCAGCTCCACTATCATTATACTGCATATGAGGGAAATCCCAATTGAATTATGTGTATTGATACGATTTCCATTTCTTCCACTAGTCACCATTTCTAAACACTGACATACACAATATTTTGTTATGAATCCAAATTCAGAACTCTAATCTTGTAATATACTTAACATAAATTCAAAAATATATGCACCTCTAATCCATAATCATAAATATAGTTCCTTTTAGTTCATATTTACTAATAAATCATTTATAATAGTTCATAAATAAAATATTGAATTCTCCATAGAATATCCCAGGGAGTGTGAAACCAAGTGGAAAGTAAGGCCCATTTTCATGAACAAGGATACCCCATGTATGCTCGGAACACCTTTTCGGTGTTGTCACCCCTCAATAAATCTGTTACAGAACCACTTTCCTAAGTAATACCTCGATAGGGATGTATTTTATTTGAATAAACACATATTCTCTATTTTATAATTCTAGGATTTCCTTCAATATTTATCCTTAAATTCAATCATAGGTTTATGGTCCCTAATAAATATTCTTTAATTTATTTCCATGGTTGTTCTTAATCTTCATATGAAACCAACTATATAGCCTTGTCCGCCAAAGACAAAAGTCAGTGCATTATTTTTTTACATTGGCATGATTACAAGGAGGCATGTACCCCAGGACTGATTAGTTTACTAGTATCTGAAAATAGATTACATACATGAACGATACATTGCACATTATAACATAAAAAACATCATAAATAATCCTTTTAGATCACCATTATTCTCCTATATTACTCCTTTACATCAATCATAATACACTTCATGGAATCCTAGGAAAATGAAACATAAGATAGGGGTGATATCAGATGTCCTCTAAGGGTAAATAATTCAGCGGAATCAATAAAATTTTATGGTGAGATGTATAATAAAAAAATCACCTTTTTATAACATAACCATGAACATTATATGAGAAAAAATTATTAAAAAATTACCATATAAACAAGGATATAGATATTCTACTAGTCTAATAATCAAATGTAATAAATAATATCACAATGAACAAATTCATAATTCCGGGCATAAAATTTTTTATGACAAGTCCTTGTTCCAAACCCATTCACAAATATTCTGTCAAGGCATCGTTCCAAGACACAATTTTTTCTTATGATACCTACCGATGCGTAATGGGGCTGTAGAGCGCCCCTCCAATCACTTAATATGTCCAATGCATTCCTCATATAAAAAGGGTGAAACTTAACATAAACATTTTTATTAAAACTATCCTACAAAATTCTAATACTTTAACCATAAACCATTAATGGTATAAAAACCGCACATCCATAGTAAAACATATCATAACTCATTGAATAAAATATGGAATATTTTATTTTTATAATAAATAAACATAAATCATGAAAAATACCTAACAAGGGATGTTGACACAGTTGAAAACAACCTGTAAAACTATTTTAGATAAATATTCCCTTTTCATGATATCATTTAAAAGTATCAAAAATTATTAAAGATGTCATTTAAAAGATATTTTTGAATCAATGTTTCCCATTACACATTGAATCTTTTGGAAGGAATTAATATTTTAAAACAATCAGGTCCTTATAAATAAATCCTTAAAATAATTATGAAAACATGGACAATAATTAAATATATTGAGATTAAAAAATCATTAAAACATTTAAACTGATGTACGAGTAAAACATTACCTTCCATAAAACCATAAGAGATTACTTTTTGAATCTTTTTTATGAAACATGGATATGGATGATAAATATGTGCCAATAAATACTTACACATAAACAATCTCGAATCACAATGAGATTGAGGAATTAACACATAACACAAGTATGATACTCTTCATACGAGTACAAAACTCCTGTATAATGTTTTTGAACATATAATTATCTTTTATAAGAATAATAATAATATTTATTATATTATATATGATTCTTGAATGACTTTATATTACCCAGTTATTATCATGACTTGTCTCCCAAGGCTCGTGTCGTGACTACCCAAAGCCTGCCTTCCATAGGACAGGGGCTGGTGATAGCACCTAAAGGCATATTCCCTAAAACAGGAAGGCGTTTCCTTTATAAACTATAAACTCGCACAAACCATGCACATAGCCAGATACAAGAACAATGTAAACTATATAGTTAACAGGGTGTATAGAGAAATTAAAGGGGCCAGAATACAAGCCCAACAGTAAAGTACAAGTAAAACTGAGTACAACCCCTGTGAACACCCACAAAGGATCCTACCTAATGGTTAGGTACATATCTTGAATGATTGTCTCTAGGGATCACCAAAACAAAGGTCCACCTCTGAGCAGTCCCCAGTCCAGGTACCCTCGTCCTCAGTCAGCGCTGTCTGTCGCCTGCACCAGACACAATAAGGTGTGGGTGTAGCCCGTGCAAGGGTGAGTATAAAAATACTCATTAGGGACCCCGAGACCCCCGATGGTCTCTCAAATCCACAAAGGATAAACCAAAAAACATTGAAACACAAATCCACCCTACTTAGGTATATACCTATACATATACTTATGTTATCAAGATATACCCACATCACACAGGAGGGAAGAATACCACAGAGGTAATACAATGAATATAAAGTACAACACAGTTACACCATGAAGATATAATATTGAGCTAAAACCATGTATAAAAATATGAGAAACAATATTAGAATGCTAAATCATACAGGATCGTTATGAAAGCTGATAGCCAGCCACATGATTCTCTAGGAATAATAACAAGTAACATCACTAGTCTCATCATCGAACACCACCACTACTGGAGAACTCCTCCACTATGGAGTACAGTGGGCCTGCCATGTCATATAGAGGCTCTTTCCACTAACCATGGACTACTAAGGTACTCCTCCTATCAAGTACTGTGGGACTTTCATGTCACACTGAGGCTCTCCCCACCATGGGTTTGTTGCGTCACACTGAGGTGCTCCACCTCTTTGCATACGGAGGTACTCATCCTGTCAAGTACTGTGGGTCTGTCACATCACACAAGGGCACTCCCCACTGAGGGTCATCCACATCACAGATAGGCGCTCTCCACTGGGATTTTCGAGTCACTCCTAGTTGAAATGGTCAAAAGTCATCAAGTCTCAGCCAATATGAGGGTTCCGTATGTAGCTCGCTTGGTAAAGACGCTCTCTATGACATCTGTCATATTTCAACCACCCTGATGACCCATGAAGATTTATCCCAAATCCCCTTCATGTAATAAGGGACCCAATTCAATATACGACATGTTAATCAGATGCCCAGTCTATAAGTTATTAGTGTTTCCACTCCGATTGACCAGTTTGATTTGTGGTTCGATCCAACCCAGCCATAATCCAACATTATCTAAAACTCATGTGGAATATACCAATAGGACTTTCTTGATACAAGGATTCTAGTTCCATAGATGGTTCGTCAAATGGACGCCCAGAGCACACGTTATGGCCACAAAGGGGTAACTGGGTTCAGATGGGCCCGGGTTTGGTCTGGGCCATTTGGCCTGGGCTACGGTGGGCAAGTATCGCAGTGTCGTGGCCCGGTCCAGCCCATCGGGCATGGCCCGACCCGCGCCGTGCATGGCCTGGTGTCACCACTCGGTGGCACGGTCCAGTGGCACTGGCTGAAGATGCTGGCAGCAATGGGGGAGAAAACCCCCTTCCTTTCAGAACTACAAAGTGGTAGCGCCTCTAGGTGCTCCCAAGTAACCGCGGGACCTGAGCGGGTCCCACCAAACAACAATGGTCGACCAGTGTTCTGGAAATTCCTCCTCCAAGAAGTGCGGTCACATGCTGCTTCTCCACCACAGTCGGCATGGCAAGCCACTCTTCGGCCTCTACCGTGGCCATGAAACTGCGGCCTCCTGCTCCACTGGCGGCACGGACGCGTGTCACCGATCCGCCATGTGGCCGGATGGATGCCAGCTACCACCCTACCCTACCAAGGCCAATGTGCCATGTCCCAATAATCATTCGTTGATGCGAACGTGCTCCGACCTTCCTTCCTTGCGGTCGTCCGGGTGACGGTCGCCGCCTTCTTCAGTGAGACATTTCATCTTCATTCCAAGCACGAAAAATAAAATGATCACATATTCACCATCCATGGGTCAAGAAATCTGTATCCATATATCACACACAAAAAATATTTTGTTTCAAACATCATTATATATTTGGTGCTAAAGAATGCATAAAGAACACACAGAGAATCACAAGATGAGAAGCAGGGAGTATGCGCGGGATGATGGCCATGTTAGTTTTTACAATCGTCGTTTTGAAACCAGAATATGATAAAATGATAAATAAATTCAATCATACTAAAAACAAACTGCTACCTCTATTTTTAGATGGAGGATGTGCGAGGTAGAAGATAAATTCATTGAAGATTGACATCGATGTTCATCAACAACGCAAGATCCTCCAAGTTTGGTTCCTCATTATTCAATTCTGAAAGTCGTTCTTCATGGGAGGATCTCCTTTAATGGAGAAATACCTTTCCAACTCTCCAAATCTCTCACATCCTTTTCAAATCCCCTTTTCTCATAAGAGATGAGGTGAAAATTTATATAATCTTAAGAAATTACATAATTAATGATTGTATAATAATTAAATTAAGTTGGAACATATAATTCGGAGAAATCCAAGAGTTTAAAGTTGATTTGATAATTTTTAATCAATGAATGCTATTAATTAAGGTAGAATGTGGTTACACATTTTATGTAATAGGGCATTTAACACCCAGCATTAAATGCCCGACCACCCTCGTGTGGTCCCCACCTTCATGTTTAAAATGGGAGGTTTAAATTTCAAAAATATTATAAAGCATGTTTATTTTATTTTCTCCTACAAAAAGTCCAAAAACTAATTTCAACCCTAAACCTACTTTGGCTGAGGTGAGGGTCTTCTTAAGAGAATATCAGCACTGAAAATTCAATGGTGTCCTTCGATTTTAATTCCACACACCAGTTCAGAAGTTACAAAAACCTACTCACATGTTTACTGATCGTACATGAAAAAAGTTCAGAAATTCATTCTGGGGACACTAGGCCTCAGAATTACATGCTGTCAATTTTCGTGGACCCATACTATTCCAATATAATTAGAAAAAATTAAATGAATTAATCTGGGTATTTACATTTTCCCCACCTCAGGGATTTTCATCCCTGAAATACATAACAAAAACTAGAGAAACAACTGGGGATACTGAGCACAAATCTGAGCCTCCTGCTCCCATGTGCTCTACTAGAAGAACTCGTCCTGCCAAAGAACACACACTTGAGGTATCGACCACCCACGAAGTACCCGCTCCTGTTGATCCTCAATCACCACTTGAACCTCCAAAAACATCACCCCATCATCGAAGTTCTGCTCACCCTAGTCAATGTTGTGCAGAGGATCACATGCGTATCTCTTCATCTAGGATATGTGGAAAAAGTTTTGCACCCTGTTCAACTTAGGTGGAAGATCTAAGCGGTAATACACCTCGCCAACACTACTAAGGACCTAAAATGGTCTGATGAACCTAGAAGATAACTTTCCACCCTGGCCAAACCTCCACAAACCTCGTCAATGTGAGACACATAGAAAGACATGGTCACTATCCTCAATATCCAGAGGTCTCCGTCTCCTATCAGTATAATACTTTTTCCTACTCTGTGCAGTCTTCATTCGCTCCTGGCTAATCTACACCTTATCCATGGTTTCTCATACCATCTCTGGTCCCATGAGTGCTGACTCCCCTAGGTCAGTCCAGCATAGTGGTGATCTGTAATGTCGCTCATACAACGCCTCAAATGGTTCCATACCGATAGTGAAGTGGTTGTTGTTGTTATATACAAACTCCACCAAAGTTAAGTGATCCTCCCAGCAATGGCCGAAATCAAGGACACAAGCATGTATGATGTCATCAAGTGTTTTAATAGTCAGTTCTATTTTACCATCATTATAATGATGGAAGGTGGTGCTCAACTGAAGTTGTGCCTCAAACGCCCCCTACAACCCTTTCCATAGTCAGGAAGTAAAATGTGCATCACGATTGAAGACAATTGTAGATGGAACTCCATGAAGTCGTACAATGTCTTGTACATAGAGGTGTCCCATGATCTCTACTGATCCCTACTCTATGATAGGTAGGAAGTGGTCCTACTTGGTGAGTCTGTCAATGATCACCCAAATAGAATCATGAATCATGGATGTGCATAGAATTGATTTCACGAAGTCCATGGAAAATCCATCCCACTTCCACTTCGTCACCTCTAGTGGCTGGAGTAAGCCTGTTGGAACCTGATGCTCTGCCTTCACTTGCTGACAAGTGGGGCATCGTGAGACAATCTCGGCTATAGATTTCTTCATTCCGGGCCACTAGTGCTGACGCCGAAGGTCCTGGTACATTTTCGCCTCTATTGGATGTACAACTAGAGGTTATCTATGGAACTCCCTGAACACATCCTCCCATAGCGCCATCAATATCATGGTATTCCTTTTGAAGAGGATGACGTCCTCCACACCTTCACAAAATCCTTCAGGTGCCTACCCTATGGATTTTTGAGTACATCGAGCCTCGCAGTCAGCATCCCCAAGCCGCGCCTCACTAACTTGTTGATGTAGTGGGGGAGTGACTGTCAGAGACTAAAGATAAGCTACTCCATCTCGATCCACATAGGATATCCTTAAAGTGGCTAGCTATTATGTCACCTCACCCAACAACTGTATACTAGATATCATGCTAATTGAATATGATACTATGTTCCCCTTCCTAGGAGTATAGACTATCTCAAAGTCATAATACTGGAGTAATTCAAGCCAATACCATTCTCTCAGGTTCGGGTTCTTCTAAGAGAAGATATACCAGAGGCTCTTGTGATCAGATTAGACTATAAGAAGTTCTCTAATCATGTAATGTCGCGAGATATTCAAGGCAAAGACCTCTGCTGCTAGCTTCTTGTCATGGCTAGTGTAGTTCTGCTCATGTTGTCTCAGCTGTCTAGAACGATACGTGATCCCTGCTCGCTCTTGCATCAGGACACACCCAAGTCCAGTCCTAGATGCATTATAGTAGGTGAAGTACCAAATTCCCTCCTCTTGTAGCCTAAAGATGTGGGCACTCATCAGTCTATTCCACGCCTCCTATATTCTCTGCTGACACTTCTTCGTCCACAGGAAAGGCTCCCCCTTTTTCATCAAAGCTGACAAGCGTGCCAATACCTTGTAGAAGTTGGGTACAAATCTCTGGTAGTACCTAGACAAATCAGACATCCATCTCCCTTCAGGAGGTAATCCTAGAAACATTGTTGGGAAAAAATACCTCAAGGTATCATTGATGAATTTTTGAGGTGATTGTGTTTGTTGACAATGTGGACATCTGTGTTGTGATTGTTGACAAAGAAAACCATGATGTACAAATTTGTTGACAAGGGGGATTTCATGGTTGCATGTCGAGTTCATGGGATGTGGTTAAATGATCCATGTTTGATTCACGAATGTCGAAAAAGGAATGGATAGTCTGGAGGCGGTAGAAAAAGAGCATATACAAGGTGGCACCGTTTTCCACTGTTTTCCAAATTTTTAGGCTTGAAAATTGACAAATGGAGAAAAGTGGTTTTGGCCAAGGGACTTGTGTGCCATTGTCTTGATGGAGAGGAAACTTGTGTGCCATATGTTTTTATATATCAGAACATCAACATATGGAAATGGGAAAAGGGGTTCCCACATTATAGGGTTGGTTGTGCAAGGGACTTGATTTGTATAGACTTGCATGCTGAGACTTGCGTGCTGAGAGGAGACTTGCGCACCATCACACAGGGTGTCCAAATTCCTATAAATATAGGTCAACCCCTCCTCATTTGTTATGAGTTCAACACTTATAAAAAAATTAGAGCTCCCATCGCGCAGGTGTGGTGGTCGCGCAAGTGGTGTGTGGCCGCGCAAGTAGAACTTGCGTTCTACGTTATAGTTGAACGTCGAAGGTGGTTTGAGATGTAATGACCTGGTTCCGGAAGCCACCCAGAGGCTCCCCGTACCTGGTTGGTTACATGGCCTCAAGCAAATTTCCCCAAATTCCAGAGGCTTTCTACTAGCAGTGAGGGCCTTGGGTGTGATAGTGGGGAAACTATGCCCTCATTGGAATAATACACAGCGAAAAAAGAAAAAATAACAACAATCACAGAAGCAGTAGAAATACATACATGAGTAAACGATAAACAGCAGACGACTAAAAAATAAACAACTGTAGCAAGAATATATGTAAATGATGCATTACACATATATGTCTAGGAAAATAGCCAAACAAGTCACAATGCTGAATACAGTACTAAGACAAAGTACAAAAGGAAAATAGGTGAGCGACTCCTCATCATCGCAAGCCTCTGCTTTCCCCCTTGCTCTCTAGCTCCAAGAAATCAAGTACTGGAAGTCGAAGAGCGCCTGCCCTTATCTATACATGCAACAACAAGGTCTACTTGGTCCCAAAAGCATGACCCAAAGAGTGTGTGAGATAAAATCCCAGTAGGCAATCACCCAAATATTTGTTCCTAACAGTCAATGAATACAAGGCAAGTAAAAGTGCAGGGAGTAGTAAACAGAAATATACACAATATCTACAATCCACAGTTCTAACATATAAAGTACACAAGTAAACAACCAAAAACAAGTTAAAAATATTTAAACCTCTAGGTAGCTCTCACAGACTAACCCCAATGGTTCAACCTACAAGTACTAGAATCCCTCTAGGAGGCACACACAGTCTCACCCCTCTGTTTCATCTAAGAGTAGACGTTCTGAGAAAGCACTCACCTTCAATTCCCCCTATAGTCTCGTATTGTACTAAAGGATCTCTGGGGAAGCACTCAACATCTCATTCCCCCTGTGGCCCGCATCGAGGAACTATAGACTCTCTGAGGAAGCACTCATCGCCAATTCCCCCTGTGGTCTCGCATTGTATTAAAAGACACTCTTGAGAAGCCCTTACGTCCTTTGACCCTATGGTCTACTACACTATGTTCTCATAGTCCTGTGTGAAATAAACATGCTCATCGCGCATGTATCATCCAAGTAAACCACAAAACTACTTGGCTATCATTGTATGGCTCAATCACATAATAAATCAACAGTTCCAGTATCCTACAACTAGGCATGGGAAATGGAAAATTCCAAACAAGCAGAACAAGCATGGAATACATACAGAGTACAACAAAAACTAATCTATTCACAAAGGTAAACCTCTACTATAGCAATCTAGTAATCAGGAAATCAATCAAGGGAAAAACAAGAAAAACTCACAATTCCTGTTCAAGGGAATTTACGTAATTGCACAAAATATTCAATGAATTTCTACAGAAAGGCACAAACCACATACCTGGATGCTAGGAGATAGATATAAGTGAACCACGATGACAGATTATCCTTAGAATGACAAAGATCTGAGAAAACATAAAAAACACTCAACCCACGATAACTTGAGAAGGATGATGAATTGGAAAACAAGGATGAAGAAAAAAGGAGAACTCATCGATGCAATTCCAATGCAATCAACGGAGCTTGAATCGGAGAATGGAAGGAGAGGAAAGGGCTCGTCGAAGATTTGCAGATCCTCGGTGCTCTCGGATGAATAGAACCTAAAAGAAGACCTTTTTGTGCATTAGGCATGACCCCAGTCCATTTAATGAAAAAAAGAATGTACATGGTGTGTACTTTTAGAGTACACGGTGTGTACTAGGTGTTTCCGTACTCCGCCAAATTTGGCCTCCACATCACCCCTACACACCGTGTGTGTGGCCCGGACACGGCCGGAACACAGCTTCGAGCAGGAAGAGAGTACAAGGTGTGTACTCAGAAAGTACACGACGTGTACTTCAAAAATTTCCAGAAATATTATATTTCTAAAAAACTCCAAAAAATGGAAGGAAAAAACTGAAACAAAGATCCGAGTTCTTAAAAACTCCCCCCTTAAAGAAATTCATCCCCGAATTTCTCTAGAGAGACGTAGAATGAGAAACCCCGAACAGCTCTGACCACTGTGATCGAACCTCAGCCTCCCACTCTCAAGTATCGTCCTATACTCGCTCGTGCTTCCATAGAACCCGTACCAGAGGAACAGACCGGCCTCGAAGAACCTTCATATTGTGATCTACAATCCGGATAGTATGCTCCTAAAATGATGCATCCGGTTCGAGCTTAACTTCCTCGGGCTGAAAGATATGAGACGGGTCCAAAAAGTAACGTCGGAGCTGAGAAACGTGGAAGATGTCGTGCATGGCCCGGTACCTCTGAGGTAACTGCAGCCTATAGGCAACCAACCCAACTCTCCCCAACACCTCAAACGGCCCGACGTACCGCGGTGAAAGATTACCCTGTCTCTGAATCCTTTTGTGTCCCAACCTCGGTGCGACACGTAGGAAAACAAGATCCCAGGCCTCGATCTCTAGAGGTCATCTCCACTGATCAGCATAAGACTTCTTCCAAGACTGTGTTGTATCCATCCTCTTCCGAATCAGCTATATCTGCTCTGATTTCTCCTGAACAAGACGAATTCCCAACAAAGATACCTCTCCTACCTCCATCCAGCATAAGGGTGATCTAAATGGCCTACCATACAAAGCCTCGTAAGGTGCCATATGAATAGTCACCTTAAAACTGTTGTTGTAGGTGATCTCCACCAGAGGAATATGCTTCTCCCAAGAACTGACAAAGTCCATAATGAAAGTTATGCGCATATCCTATAGCACCTAGTTCGTTTGCTCAGACTGGCCATCTATCTGGGGATGGTATGTCGTACTCAGAAGTACCTGGGTACCCAAAGGCTTCTGAAGTCCCTACCAAAACCAAGAAGTAAAGCGCACATCACTGTCTGAAACAATGGAGTGTGTAACTCCATCCGGATATACAATCTCCCAGATGTAAATTCATCCTAGATCATTGACACTGAATGTCTCCTTGATCCACATGAAGTGAGAAACCATCGTAAGTCTGTAGATGACAACCCAAACAACATATTTACCTCGGGGCGCCCTTACAAACCCTGTTATGAAGTCCATAACGACATTATTCCACTTCCACTATGGAATGGGTAACTGCTGTAAAAGGCTTGATGGTCGTTGTTGCTCCCCCTTAACATGCTGACAAGTAGAACATCTCATGACGCAACCAACAACATTTTTTTTCATACCTGGACACCAGTACTGGCAGTGCAGATCATGTTAAATCTTGGTGATGCCAGGATGAGCTGCCCAAACAGAGGATTGAAAATCCCAAATCAGCTCCTCGCGTACGTCTTCTGGCACCCATACACGTCCTTGGAAACACAAGATCTCATCCTCGCCCACTTTCCATCCAGGAAGAGGGTCCTCTCCTGACACGCTCTCCCACAGGACTAAGCCTTCTGAGTCTGATAGCTTCCTCATCCGTACCTGATCAAGAAGCATATAAGTAATAACTACAGAAGATAGGTAAGCCTTTCCCTGGTTGTCGTGCACCTCCAGATGCATCTCAGAGAATAGATCCATCATCTCCCACACACTTCTGGCCTCCTAAACTGCCTGAATCTGAGTTCTTTTGCTCAACGCATCTGCCACTGCATTGCCCTTTCCCGGCGTATAGGCGAGATTGAAGTCGAAAGACTGAAGATACTTGAACCACCTGTGTTGTCTTAGATTCAGATCCCGGTGAGTGAAGATATACTTGAGACTCTTGTGGTTGGTGAAAACCACAAAGTGCTCTCCCAGAAGGTAATTTCTCCAGCAGCGTAAGGCATGAACAACAACTACCAACTCCAGATCATGCGTCGGGTAGTTCCTCTCATGTGGCCTCAACTGCCGAAACTCGTACGCAACGACTCCATCTCCCTGCATAAGCACAACGCCCAGCCCGATACCTAAAGCATCACAATAAACAGTGTATCTCTTTTCTGGCTCTGGAAAGACTAGTATTAGTGCTGACATAAACCTTCCCTTCAACTACTGAAAGGATGACTCACAAGAATCTGACCATGAGAAATTTCCCCCCTTCTTGGTTAGACCTGTCAAAGGTGCCGCTAGGCATGAGAATTTTTAAATTAAGCATCTGTAGTATCCATCCAGCACTAGGAACCTCCGTACCTCAAAAATGTTCTTCGGTTGCTCCCAGGAAACTACATCTCTCACTATCTATTGGTCCACAGATACTTCTGCCTCTGAGATGACATGACCCAAGAAGTGAATCTGATCCATCTAAAAGTGGCACTTCGAGAGTTCAGCATAAAGTCAAGGCTCTCTCAGTGTACTCAGAACGATCTCAATATGGGTAGCATGGTCATGTCGAGTGTGAGAGTACACCAAGATATTGTCCATGAAGACTACGATGAAGGAGTCCAAGTAAGGATGGAACACTCGGTTCATCAATGTCATGAAGACTTAGGGGCGTTCGTGAGACCGAACAGTATGACTGTATTCTCGTATAGACCCTACATGCTCTTGAAGTCTATCAGAGGTCTATCCGATGGTATAACGCACAACTGATGATAACTGGACCACAAGTCAATCTTTGAGAACACCAGGGCTCCTTGAAGCTGATCAAAGAGGTCATCGATCCTTTGCAAGGGATACCGGTTCTTGATTGTCAACTGGTTCAGCTTCCAATAATCCACACAAAGACGAAGGGTACCATCTGCCATTTTTCGCAAACATGATAGGCGAAAACCAAGGAGAAGTACTGGGTCGGATGAAACCCTTTTCCTAAAACTCCTCCAACTGCTTCTTGAGCTCCTGAACTCAAGTGTAGCCATCCTATAGGGAGGAATGGACACTGGTGCTGCTCGTAGAATGAGCTCAATCAAGATTTCTACCTCATGATATTAATGAAAACATAAAATTCCTATGGAAAGACATCCCTAAAATGATCCACCACTAGAGGAAAGTCCAACTGTGATGTCCCCTGGTCATCCAGATAATGACTAGCAATCTGGGCTGTCACCCTTCCTAGCCCATGATGCTCGAGTCCAACTCGACTCGCCTGAACATCCCATTCACCTCTATGAAGAAAATATTCACCCTCTGGTGAGATAAAACTCACCCTGCGGCAATAATAGTCGATGACTTCCTGGAAGGGAACCAACCAGTCTATCTTGAAAATGAAATCATAGCCTTTCATCTCTAGGACGTAGAGATCCCATAATAAAAAATTCCCTGCAACCTCGAGTGGGCACTCTCTACATTGACGTACACTAGATGTCCTTGTCCCCAATGGTGTGTCTAGTGTCAATGAGTCGGCAGAAGAAAAGATGTAGAGCCCAAGTCTCTCCACGACAACAACAGAGATAAAGCAAAGCATAACACCAGTATCGAAAAGAGCTGAAGATAAAAATGGGGACACTAAAATCATACCACGAACTGTAGAAGGGCTGGGATCCTGCTCCTGATAGGCCTGCTCTACGGCGAAGGACTGGCCTACACCGCAGCCCTGCGCCCCTGGCTGACCACCCCGAGCTAATCCACCTTGTAGGTGCTGAGGGACTGGTGGGTGACTGCCATGGCCTCGACCTCCACCTCGGCCTGAATGGTCGAATGAACTCCAGTTTCCTGATTGGTGAGAAACTGGTGGTGCTGCTCCTGAACGAGGAGTCATTGAAGAACCCCGGTCACCAGATACTGGTGAGAAAACCTGGAAGAAATGCTGATGTTGACATATCTTGCCGCACGATAGGCACTCCATGGGGTCACTCTAACACTGTAGCCTCATGTGCCCTGACCAGACACATTGGTAACATATCACCTGGCTACCTGATGATGCATCTCGCTTCCTCGGATCACCGCACATAGACTCCCTACGACGCTTGATGCTGTCATCTGGAGGATAACTAGCTCTGGAAGAAGAACCGCCCTGGCTCGCAGCTCCGAAGTCTCTCAGATTTTGCTCTGCAATTAGTGTTGGGTTGACGATGAAAGTGATGGAATTCAACTGGATGAGATTCACCCGTGAGAGGATCTCCCGCCTGAGACCATCCTCAAAATTCCTTTCCAAGAACACCCCACTCCCATCCCGGAGTGGTGTGAAATGCTGCAGCATGGTGAAACAGGAGGAATACTCTATGAAAGAATGAGTACCCTACTCTAAGCTCATGAACTCGTAGGCTCGGTCAACCCTTAGGGTATACGGTTAGAAGTAGTCATAGAACGCGCGCTGGACCTCCTCCCAAGCCATAACCTGCTGATGACCTGCCTGTGAGATCACGTCCCACCACCTCTTGGAAGAGTCTCAGAGCATGTAGGTAGCGAGCTTGACCTGCATCTCCGGTGGAATCTACAGATGCTCAGAGATGGTCAACATGGATTCCATCTATGAATCTGCAGCCTGAGGTCCTCCTTCCCCTGAGAAATTAGGAGGATGATGCTACTGGAAAACCCATGTTAAATCTTCCATTGTCGTGGCAGGAGGCGGTGCTGCCTGAAAGGTCTGCATCATCCTCATAAAACATTCCATGAACCACGCATCAACGCCAACAACTGGTATGACAGTCGGTGCCAAGGCTGGCCCGACTGGATGATCGGTAGGAAATCCATGATCAGCCATATCAGGCGTCTGATCACTGCCCGATGATTGACGTACAACCGGAGGACATCTCGGAGGCATAGCTCTGAAAGTTCATAGAACACCTTAGATCATATTTAACAAAGATAGAGAACACAAGAGTTCAAAACATGAACAAGGGAAGGAAAACACACAAGTTTACAAAACACGACTACACAGCATGTATAAAAACTACACGGCATGTCTTCTTAAGCCACTGACATGGGAGTGTATCCCTACCCTATAGTTCATGTAATACCTCAAACTACACAGTGTGTTGACCGCACACGCGGTGTGTACTTGAAAACTATTCCCCTACCCGAGTCTCTTTACACGGCTAATCCACACGATCCAACTTAACCTGGGACTACAAGGCGTGTTCTGAACAAACACGGCGTGTACTAGACAAGACTTCGACGGACCATGTTGTTAAATACATGACCGTCTACATGGATGGACCTTAAACGGCGTGTTCCGAACAAACACAGCGTGTATAGGTGAAGGTGACACCGTCCCGTGTTGTTCGTAACACGACCGGGTACCTGAACAAGAATACACAGCGTGTTCTGAAAACAACATGACGTGTTCTACTCGAGCTTCCCCGACCCGTGTTGTTAGTGACATAGCCGGGTTCACGGCTCCAAACTACAAGGCGTTGTACCTACCGTACATGGTTTGTTGCTGAAGTTATTTGTATAACAACATGTCCCTTCTCACACGATCAGTGACATGGTATAAAAACTACACTGAGTGTGGTCAAAAGATACACGCCATGTATTCTGGATTTTTCTGGGCAGTAGCTCAGAACAGCACATAGCCCAGAAAATACATAAAACAAGGCACATAGGTGCCAAATTTCGATTCGTGAGGGCCCATACTCCCCATGAATCAAAACATGGAATTTATTTAAGCAAGGTAGAATACAAACAATCCTCTAACAAGGCAGTAGAGATTCTATCAAGAATCTATCACAACAGCCTACATAATCTACACTAAGTCTATCACAATAGCATGAAATCGCTAATGCACCCTAGATGGCATGTCAAGAATTCATGGCATGTGATTTATACAAGTTCGTATATGATGAATTAAATGGAATACCCTCATCTCATTGGGTTGTGATAGAAATAGAACCACAATAGTCAAGATAATAAAAAACACAAAGCATGTGAATCACTCTAGGTGAAATCATATCAACTATAAAATCAAAAAACCAGAAATCTGCAATTAACGAGGTAGTATGGTTTTTCCCTATACACGGGTAAGCTAATCTAGAGCACAACTTAATACCAAGTACCAAATCCTTCCTATCCTTGGCTAAAGGCTCCAAATAGTAAATAAAGAGAAAAGAACTGCCTCTGATACCACTTTGTAACGACCCGGTTCTGGAAGCCACCCATAGGCGCCCCATACTTGGTTAGTTATGTGGCCTCAAGAACATTTCACCAAGTGCCAGAGACTGTCGACTAGCAATGAGGGCCATGGGTGTAATAGTGGAGAAACAATTCCCTCATTGGCAGAGTACACACTAGAAAAAAAACAAATATCAACAGTCTCAGAGGTAGTAGAAATACATACACGAGTAAAAAATAAATAGTGGAAGACTAACAAATAAACAACTAGATCAGGAATATATGTAAATGATGCATGGTGCATATATGTCTAGGAAAACAGCCAAACATGTCAAAATGTGGAATACAGTACTAAGAAAAAGTACAAAATAAAAATAGGTGAGCGACTCCTCAGCATTGCAACCCTCGGCTTGGTCCCTTGCTCTCTAGCTCCAAGCAATCAAGTACCAGAAGTCAAAGGGTGCTTGACCTTATCTATACATGCAACAACAATTTTTTATTGGGCCCAAAATCAAGGACCAAACATTGTGTCAGATAAAATAACAGTAGGAAATAACCCAAATATTTGTGCCTAACAGTCAATGAATACAAGGCAAGTAAAAGTGATTGGAGCAGAAAACAGGAAAACAAACAGCAGCTACAATCCACAGTTCTAGCATATAAAGTACACAAGCAAACAACCAACAACAAGTAGAAAATAGGTAACCCTTTGGGAAGCTCCCACAGCCTAACCCCTATGGTTCAACCTACAAGTATTATCAACCCTCTAGGAGGCACACACAGTCTCACCCCTCTGTTTCAGCTAAGAGTATACTTTCTGAGGAAGAAATCACCGTCAATTCCCTAATAGTCTTCTATCGTACATAAGGATCTCTGGGGAAGCACTCAACATCTCATTCCTCCTGTGTCCTGTGTCGAGGCACTACAGACTCTCTGAGGAAGCAATCATCATCAATTCCCCCTATGGTCTCACATCATATTAAAAGACACTCTGGAGAAGCCCTTACGTCCATTCTCCATATGGTGTACTAAACTAGGTTCTCACAGTCCTGTGTGAAATAAACATGCTCAGTGCACATTTATTTTCCATGTAAACCTCAAAACTACTTGGATATCATTCTAAGTCTCAACATCATAATAAAGAAACAGTTCCACTATCCTACAACTAGGCATGGCAACTGGAAAACTCCAAATAAGAAAAAAAGCATGTCATACATCCAGAGTACAACACAAACTACTCTATTCACAAAGGTAAACCTCTACTATTGCAATCAATCAATAAGACAATCAATCAAGGTCAAAACAGGAAAACGCACAATTCCCATTCAATAGAATTGGCGTAATTGCACATTGTATTCAAAGAATTTCTACAGAAAGGCGCAAACCACCTACCTGATTGTTGGGAGATCGATATAAGTGAACATCGACACCTGATTCTCCTTAGAATGATGAAGATCTGAGAAAATGTCAAAAAATCTCAACCCACGATAACTTGAGAAGGAGGATGAATTGGAAAACAAGTCTTAAACAGAAAGTATAACTCACTGCTGCGTTTCCAACGCAATCAACGACACTCAAATCGAAGAACGGACAGAGAGGCAGTGGATCATCGAAGCTTCGCGGATCATCGGTGCTCTCGGACAAACAGAACCTAGAAGAAGACCTTTATGTGAATCAGGCATGACCCCAGACCATTTAATGAAAACAAGAAAGTACACGACGTGCACTTTTAGAGTACACGACATGTACTAGGTTTTTTTGTACTCTGCCAAAATCAGCCTCCACGTCACCCATACACACCGTGTGTGTGGCCCGGACATGGCTAGAACACGACTTCGAGCAGGAAGAGAGTACATGGTGTGTACTAAAAAAGTACATGTTGTGTACTTCAAAAATTTCCAAAAACATTATTTTTCTCAAAAACTCTTGAAAAAGGAAGGACATTCCTAAAATGAAGATCTGGGTTTATACATAGGAGAAAAAGGAATTGAGTCACCCATGTTTTAAGTTGAAGAAGGAGGTTTCACGCAAGTGGTTCCAGTGGAATTGCATGCCAGGTTTTGAAGAAGCGTGACAGTTGGTGGTTGTGAGGCAATATTGGTTTGGGCGTAAAAGGGTGTGAGTCGTGCAAGTTTGGATTTGCGGAATCTTGTGTCGCGCATGTGGTTGAGGTGGACTAGCGCGCTAGTTAAAACATTCACGCTGATACTTGCACGCCAGCTTAGAGAAGGGAGGAAGTTAAGGTTGATTCATGTTAGTGATTCAAGGCTGCGTGAAAGCTGGAAGATTTCCTGATACCTTTGATGGAAAGTGAGATTAATCTATGGGTGAAAGATGGAATTCAAAAGATCATCCACATACAACATAGGATGTATTCATTAGTGATAATGAAGAGACCTATAGGTCAATAAACTGTGAGTGGATCCATTATAGAGTAGTGAGGAATGGAAGAGGAAGAAGGTGATCCTCTCCACTAGCAGTGATCCAGAGAGAGAGAGACAAGGAGTGAACCTTGGGAAAGCAGTGAGCTAACCCTAAACCTTGTAAAGGTAGTGATCATAGGAATAGAAGTGATCTACCCTGAACATTGTAAATAAGAGTTTGGATTTAGTAGATTTAGTACATAAACACATCGCCGGTGTATACTTCTTTGACGTAGCCTAGTGAGGGTGAGCCAAATAAAAATCATTGTGTCATGTGCATGCTTTAGTTTCTATTTATAATTTATTATAGGAAAAAGATAGAAGAGAGTCATTCTTAACAGAGATAAAAGATCAATTGGGGTAGTTGTTTTAATCTTCCAAACCCTGATTCACCCCCCACTCTCAGGGTATCTAACCTAGTGGACCTGGCAAATATTTTTTAAAATATGACCCCATACTATGCGACTCCTATTTGGAATTGAAAACTAAAAACACATTCTAACATGAGGTTAAGTCTGGATGACTCGAGAGTGATCGACTGCACCATCCTATGAGTGAGTTTATCATGTGCTGTCTGGGTTTTCTTTTTCTTTATTTCCGACTATGGAAAATCCCATCCCAAAATTGTAGGTAAAGCACAACCCTTTATCATAATAAAGTCAATCTGAGTATGAACTGTGGACGTCTAGTCCATACCAAAACTAACGTCGTAAGGCCTCGACGATTCCACCAAGAGGCTCCAACCAAAACTCTCACCTCAAGGGTAAGATAACATTGTCGGTGTAAATTTTATTACCAAGTCTCCTCCCAATGGTATCTCTAGATGTGAGGGTGAAGTCAATGGATTAACCAAATACTATAGGTCATGGTCAAGATTTTTGGAAGGAAGGAATTATTGGTACCTATGTCTAGTAGTAGACTCTGACCATTCATTGAATCATTCCTAGAGCCCTTAGGTTGCACTCCTTGACCATATGTCGCTACTCCCTTCCCATGTCCTCCAGCTCCATGATCCTGGTGGGGACTACAAGGGGGGGGGGTGGTTGTAACATGTCAAAATGTACACCACCTCATACTACTATCCTAGCTCTACTACTATGTCTGTATCCCTTTAGATTCATCTTTCTGTAACACTTCTTCATCCTGTTACATTTTTATATGCCCAAGTCTCTGAGACTGGCGCCAGTTTCCTATTTTCCCACTACTAACAATAACTGGTTGTATCCACTCAACCAATGAAAATTCAACTGAAAAGCTTCTATCTATCACCCTAACATATGTAGGAATGAAAATAGCAATAGTGATGTCCTGGACATACTTAAACACACCTCGCTCGGATGTTCGAGACCCGAAGCACTGATCGTACCACAAATCGCTATTTTATTCCACCCTTACACCGCTATTTTAAACTCATTATGTAATGAATATTCCAAATATAATAATAAATTTTACTGTAAGTTTGAATCATTTAATTAATTTTAATCAACATTATAATGTTTAATACAACTTATTTTTATTATTTCAATGTTGGTGGAAGAGATTTTGAGGGCCCTTAATGAAGTGGAAGAAAAATGGGCCAAAATTGCATTGATCCATGGAAATCTATCCGCTGTTTTGCATAGTACACGAAATCTATGAATCCCAATGCACTGAACATTTTTGGACCTCTCTATAATTTAATAGGATACATTTTATATTAAAAAACCCAATCCTGATTCGGCTTCTATGGGGCCCATCCAAACTGATCTGTCCAAGCCACTGAATATGGACCAAGTCAAATGCGGTGTTCTATATTTTATAAATATCTTGAGCTATAGTTGTCCAAATCGTTCCAACCATTCAGTGGAGATAGTAAAATGGTAGGGATACAACGTTTCTATTTTCTCAAAAGCGAGATAAGGCTTTCAGAAGGCCGAAACGCGTGGTACAAGTGGATTGATGAGACATGTGTGCCTAAAACCACCTTCCAATTTTCCTATAAAATGACACCTTGGGCTCCCCATTTGCATGTTCGAACCAGAGGTGAATTTCTTCCATTTTGGAGTACTAAATAATTCCTCTCCTTATAAAAGATGTTCTAGAGTTCCATATCCTCGTAGGTGGATCAATGATGAAGAAGGAGTTCCACTCAAGATTCCTCCTCCTCCCAATGTCAAGTTAAGCTGTGGGTGATCATTGCGAGGGAGCTACCCACGTGAAGAAGGAGTTCCGGCGCATAATTATCTACTGTTTTGGTGTCTATTGAGGATTATAATTGTTCTTTTATATGTATGCTATCTTTTTTTATGCATCTAATTGAAACACCTATTATTTCATAATCAATCGATGTGCAATTTAAAGTGCGCGTCTTGTGTTGTTCCTATTGGACAACATAAGAACCCTTTTATTTCCCAAACAATTGAGATTTCAATTTTCCTTTACAAACCATAAATCATACTAAGGGGCTGTAACTTTACTAAATGATTGTTATGTCATGGTTTAGTTCTAATCGCATCATTTTAAGAGGCTTGTGGGTACCCAAGATCTTGGTTAACCCTCAAGAAAAGAATTACACTAAAACCTAATAATAAATTAATAATGAGGAACTCTTCTTGTACTTTAGTAACTTAGACATGATCACATAACTATCTTATATTTTACAAAATCAACTTGTTTTTCAACTCTTAAACTATTTAAATTATATCATTTTGTTTTAGAAATTGTTTTCAAAGCCACCCCAAATTTAAGTACTTTTTATTAAAAACACATGCTCTAAACCTATCAATGCTCCATGAGAGACGAACTAGGGTATACTCTATACAATAAATCAACTTTAAAATACTAATCAATTTGATGTGTTACGACAGCACGGTCAAATGTTGGCGTCGTTGTCAGGGACCGCTTTGGTTTTTTGTGTGTATGTTTTATAAAAGTTTTGTAATTTTTCTGAATATTTGTTTGTTTTATCTTCTACATTTGCATTTATTTTATAGTTATGATTTATTTATTGTGTAGGTTATGTGGATGGAAAATTCTACTCTGGGAGACCTACAAACATTCGAACCCAAACTGGAGAGGATCCTACATCAACGAAACTGATACAAACAAGACAACAATTTGAAGGAGGAGACATCACATCATAAAATTATTCTTGATCATTCTTCTTCTTATGGAACCAAAGTTAAAACTGAACATTACTTGTATAACATGGCTGAAAATAATAGAACACTGAAAGAACTAACCTCTCTTGATGTTGATATCCGACCCACTTACATTCAATTGCAAGGCGAGGCACCCAATTTTGAACTAAAATCTGGTTTAATTCATTTATTACCAAGATTTCATGGATTGCCAAGAGAAGATCCACATAATCATTTAAAATAATTTTTTACTGTGTGTTAAACATTAAAACTTGATAATGTGGATGAAGAACAAGTTAAACTTAGGGAATTTCCTTTTTCATTAAAAAAGACGGCTAAAGATTGGTTGTATTATGTTAATTCACATATTAGAGGATGGGAGGACATGAAAAAACTTTTTCTTGAAAAATACTTCCCAGCCACTCGAACTGCAACAATAAGGAAAGAAATATGTGGGATACGAAATTCTCAAGGAGAAACCCTTCATGAATATTGGGAAAGATTTAAAAGATTATGTTCAGGTTGTCCACACAACCAAATAAGCGATCAATTTTTAATACAATATTTTTATGAAGGTTTAATTCCAATAGATCGTAACATGATTGATGCTGCTACAGGTGGTGCACTAGTTAATAAAACCCCAATCCCTACAAGGACCCTAATTGAGACCATGGCACAGAACACTCAACAATCCAGTTCAAGGTCCAGTGTACCCATTCAAGGTGTCCATGAGGTGCAAAGTATTGAATTTGAGAAGAAGGTGGACACAAAGTTTGAAGTGGTAAGTAAACTTCTATGAAAACTTGCTCTTTCCCAAGGGAAATTCCAATATCCTCCTCCCATATATTGTGGTATATGCTCTTCTGATACCCACTATTCTGACCAATTCCCCCTATTGAGAGAAACTTATGAGAGTTGTGAGTCAATATTTCCTAGATTCCCCTATAACCAACCCTTTAGGAAAGAACCTTACTATCCATCCAACCATGGGTGGAAAGACAACCAAGCCTTTAGGAAAGGGGGGTGTTCAAACCAACCTCAACAACAATGGAACCAAAAAGGTCAGAGTAGTCTTCCACCACCACCCAGAAATCCTCAACCACACCAAAGGCCTTTCCAACAACCCCCTCCAAAACCCAAGCCTAGCCTAGAAGATATTATGAAACAGATGGCTACTAATAATCTCCAGTTCCAACAAACCATCCAAGCAGCCATAAAAGACCTCAAAATACAATTAGGCCAACTAGCTAACTCAGTGGGTGACATCCAAAGTCATTGGTCTCATAAACTACCATATCAACCACTTTTCAACCCTATGGATAAAGGAAATGTTAGTGCCATCACCCTTAGGAGTTGAACTAAACTTAAAATCCAAATGAACCCTCCATTAGATTTATCCTCTCCTAGGGAAACCACCATCCCAACCACTGAAAAAGGTTCAAATGAGGTCGAACCGTGTCTTGAGAGAAGCCCTACCAAAGGAAAGAGTGTGTCTATTGATGAGTTACCAAGCCCAAGCATTCCTCTTCCATTTCCCCAAAGATCCATCCAACCATGGATACAAAAGGAAACTGAACATGATAAATAATTATTGGAGACTTTCAAAAAAGTGTAGGTTAACATTCCATTGATTGAATCCATGAAGAAAATTCCACGTTATGCTAAGTTTCTAAAGGAGATGTGCACACATCGAAAAAGACTTCGTGGTGATGAGAAGGTAAGTTTGGGGAGGAACGTCTCAGTATTATTACAACCATCGCTTCCCACCAAGTTCAATGATCCTGAAACATTCTCAATTCCATGTACCATAGCGGAGTATTCCTTTTCTAATGCTATTCTTGATTTGGGTACCTCTATTAATGTGATGCCTCACACTATTTAATCTTCTTTGCAGGTCGGCGAACCAAAGCCCACAAGAATAGTTGTTCAGCAAGAAAATTGGAGTACGACACAGCCTTCTGGTGAGTTAGATGAAGTTATTTTGAGGGTTCAAAATTTAATATTTCCTGCTGATTTTTATGTGCTAAAAATGGAATATGATAGGATGAATGGACACGCCCCAATTATATTGGGGAGACCATTCTTGAAAACCCCCAAATCCATAATTAATGTCCACAATGGTACATTATCTATGGAATTTGGTGGTGACATAGTCCATTTCAACATCCTTGATGCCATGAAGCACTCCTCAGAAGAACATTCCTCTCTCTCAGTAAATTCAATTGATGTACTCCCTTCCCCTAAAATCACTTCATTTGTTTCCCCTTATCCCCTTTATGAATTTTCCTCTTTGATTGAAATTCTTGGTAATGAATCATGTTCTGATTGTTGTAGTGCTCTAGAAAAGTGTCATGCATATTTATTAATTGATAATTTCTTGAACACGGAGGATCGCGTGACCATCGATGATACTGCTACACTTGTAAAAGATAATTCCTCATCCGAGGATGATACCATTGAGCAGTTAGATGATATTAGTGACCTCTCACTTTCACACACACTCCCATCAATCCAAAATCCACCAGAATTGGAACTAAATAAACTTCCTCAAGATTTAAAATACTCATATCTTCATAATGGAAACAAGTTTCCTGTCATCATTTCTAGTTCACTGCCTCCTGAGAATGAATTGCGACTGCTTGAACTTTTGAAGGAGTATAAACAAGCATTGGGATGTACACTTGCAGAAATTCCTAGCATTATCCCATTATTTGTACACATCATATTTTATTAACTGGTGAGGAAAAACCAGTGAGGCAGGCACAACATCAACTCAACCCAAACCTCTTAGAAGTAGTTAAAAAGGAAGTAACAGAATTATTGGCGGCTGGAATCATTTACCCCATCTCTGACAGCCAATGGGCCAATCCTGTTCACGTAGTTCATAAAAAAACTGGCATTACGGTAATTAAAAATGAAAACAATGAATTGGTTCGAACTCATGTGAAGAATAGTTGGCGTGTCTGTATAGATTATCGCCGACTAATCCAACACACTAGGAAGAACCATTTCACATTTCCATTCATTGACCAAATGATAGAGAGGCTAGTGGAGAAGTCCCATTACTATTTTCTTGATAGGTATTCTGGATACTTTCAGATCCATATTTCCCCCGAGGATCAGGAAAAGAAAACCTTCACTTTCCCCTTTGGCACATTTTCCTACAGAAGGATTCCATTTGGCCTGTGTAATGCTCTGGGTACTTTCTAGCGATGTATGGTTAGTATTTTTTCAGATTACCTGGAGAATTGCATGGAAGTTTTCATGGATGATTTTACTATTTATGAATCATTTTTTGATGAATGTTTAAGTAGTATTGGTTCTTTCCGACGTCGCCGTATTGAAAAGAATCCTGTATTAAATTATGAGAAATGCCATTTCATGGTGCGACAAGGTATAGTTTTGGGACATGTCATTTTTGGGGCGGGTATCCAAGTAGATAAATTGAAAGTGGATGTCATTTATTCCCTACCATTCCCTAAAAATTTACTTGATGTGCGGTCTTTCCAAGGTCATTCTGTATTTTACCGATGTTTCATTCGTGACTTTAGTAAAATTACCATCCCCCTCTCCAACTTACTCCAAAAAGAAAGAGAATTTGTTTTTGATAAGGAATGTGAAGAAGCTTTTAATAAGTTAAAATGGAGTCTCACATCACCCTCAGTAATCCAACCACCTCAGTGGGATTTACCATTTGAGCTCATGTGTGACGCCTCTAACTTTGCAGTTGGGGATGTCTTGTCACAAAGGGTCAACCGAGCTCCACATGTCATAGCCTATGCCTCACATACACTGGACCCTTCCTAAGTAAACTACACCAAAACTGAAAAAGAATTACTTTCCATAGTATTTTCCTTAGATAAATTCAGGTCATACCTTTTAGGGTCCAAAGTCATTGTGTTCTAAGACCCTGAGGCCATCCGGTATCTCCTAAAGAAACCGGAAGCCAAACCACATCTCATTCGTTGGATGATCATCCTTCAGGAATTCAATCTAGAAATTAATGATAAAAAAGGAGCAAAGAATTTGGTGGTAGACCATATCAGTAGTATCCTCCCATCCTCAGACAATGTCTCATCCCCCTGTATTCCGATTAATGACGCATTCCATTATGAGCAAGTATACAAAGTGCAAGATGCTATTCCCTGGTATGCTAAAATTATAAATTATTTGGCAGCATCTTGCATTCCTACTGATTTAAAAAAAAACCAAGTCAGTCTTCTAAAAGATGAATCTCGTTGGTACATTTGGTATGAACCCAACCTTTGGTTCACATGTAGCGATCAAGTCCTTAAGCGTTGTGTTCCTGATAGTGAGTTTCAATCTGTCCATAGATTCTGCCATACTCTTGGTTGTGGAAGCCACTTTGGTCCCCAAAGGACTTCTTGCAAAATTCATGATTCTGGTCCCTTTTGGCCAACACTTTTTCAGGATTCCAGTGAATTTTGTAAATCTTCTTCTCTTTGTCAAAGAATGGGGAATGTCTCTAAAATGAATGAAATGCCACAACAACCCTCTCTCTTTCAAGACATCTTCGATGTTTGTGGTGTTGACATTATGGGTCCATTTCCCAATTCTTTTGCCAACCTATACATTCTTTTGGCCATTGATGACCTAGAAAAATGGTTAGAGGAACGGTCCAAAAGGACAGATGATTCCAAAACAGTTGTAGAATTTTTGAGAACTCAGATCTTTTGTAGGTTTGGATTACCTAGGTTCATCATCAGGGACCAAGGTTCTCATTTCTGTAACCGAACAATTCAATCAATTTTGTGTCAGTATGGGGTCAGTCATCGAGTATCTACTACGTATCACCCACAGAATAATGGTCAAGCCGAGGTGTCAAATAGAGAGGTAAAACAAATTCTTGAAAAAACGGTCCAACCCAACAGGAAAGATTGGAGTCTTAGACTCGATGATTCATTATGGGATTACCGTACTGATTTTAAAACTACCATTAGAATGTCACCTTATAGGATTGTTTTTGGAAAGAGTTGTCACCTCCCTGTTGAGATTGAGTACCGGGCCTACTGGGCTATTAAAAAATTCAATTCTAACCTTTCAGGTGCAGGTTCTCAAAGGAAGTTACAGATACTTGAGCTAGAAGAAATGCGTAGATATTTTTATGAGAACTCTAGGATTTATAAGGAGTAGACCAAGGCCTTCCACGACTGCCTTATCCTTCATCGAGTGTTTCAAATTGGGCATAAGGTCCTCCTCTCTAATTCAAGGATGAAATTTCATCACGGTAAGCTTATTTCCCACTGGTTTGGACAATAACTTGTTACTAATTTCTCCCCATTTGGTGTTGTTCAGGTTCAAAATGAAGAAACCAAGAAAACCCTCACTGTCAATGGGCAGCGGCTGAAGCACTTTCATGAAGCCGTTATAGAGTCCCCTATGGAGGAACTCCATGTTCAAAAAGCATCTTATGAATGCCATCCAATAGGTTTTATCCTTCAATCCCACATTCTCTTTTACTACAGTGAGGACTCTACATACACTAGTTGTGGGGGGTGGATACATTCCTGGTTTAGTTAGGAATGTTCATCGTTTTCTCGTTTTGTTTTCTCTTTTTGGCCTTCTTTATGTTATTTTCATTTTTCCCCATCAACAATTTCGAAGTTCCATGATTTGGAGACCATAAAGGGGGGAAAGTAAAAATACCATAACGAAGGCTAAAAAGAATATTTTGATGAATTTTCCATCAAGGATTGGATTTTTTAGTGAATTTGTTTTATGTCAATGATATAAATGGTCGTATCTATGTGAATCCTTTGAGATGATTGATGCTCCTTATGTGAGTAGTTTTTGGGAAAACTGTGTCACTAATATCTCCAAAAAAATTTCCACCAAACCACAAAGTGTGAATATTTCATACTCAATATAAGGTAAATATATATTGTGTTAATATTTTTCATCTTTAAATGATATTTCCATACATTCGTTCCTTATCTGATCTATTTCATTATTGTACCAGATTGACCTATGCATGTGTGCCTAATGTCTAACTGTTGTACTCCCTAAAAAAATTTGTTTGTGTCTTGGGAAGGTCAAAAACCACTCCTCCTCAACCTTTTACCTTGTTATAACTATCGAAATTAGTGTCGTGAGGAGATCAAACAAGGGTTGAGAGATTAGTGTGATATATGTTCCAAATGCAACTTCAAAAAAATATAATAAATGAGGGGAGTGATGAAATGTGCAACATATGGAGATATCTAGGTTGGGAGCTTATGATTTGACTTCTAGGAATGCATAAATTACTGGGTCTTGAAATATGATTATAAAGGATGTAGGAAAGGTTTGGTGAAAAATCATTTAAAGATGAATAATGTTAAAATTACCTATATTTATTTGACATGAATTGGAAAGAATAGCATGGAATGGTTTTCACACACAGACATGGAGAGTTAGTGTAATGGTTGACTTTTTTACTTCCTTTCTCATGTTGGTGTCATAAATCTCTTTGAATTTTATTGCGATATGATTTATGAGACATCTTTTTCCATTTTCACTAGGAAGAACTCCCTGGTGTGGTTTGTGCATTGATCAAATTACTTTGGTGAATTAAATTTTCCTCAAATGTCAAATATTCATGATGTTTGAAATATATTTATATGCATCATTTTATTCAGATATGTGTCTTTTCCCAGGAGTGCAATTGTTTAGGTGTGGGGGTGTGATCGTACCACGATTCACTGTTTTATTCCACCCTTACACCGCTGTTTTAAACTAGTTTTTAATGAATATTCCAAATATAATAATAAATTTCACTTTATTTTTGAATAATTTAATTAATTATAATAAAAATTATAATGGGAAATGTTACTTGTTTTTATTATTTCAATGTAGGTGGAGGTGATTTGGAGGTCCCTTGATGAAGTGGAAGAAAAATGGGGAAAAATTGCATGGATCTAGGAACATATGTCTATTATTATTCATCGTAAACGAAATCCGGGAATCCAAATGGACTGAAATTTTGTGGGCTTCTCCATAATTTAATAGGATACATTTCATATTAAGGAACCCAATCCTGATTCTTCTTTTATGGGGCCCATCTGAACTGATCTATCCAAGCAATTGAATATGGACCAAGTCGAATGCGGTGTTCTGTATTTTTTCAATATCTTGAGCTGTAGTTGTCCAAATGGTGCCAAAAATTCAGTGGAGACATTAAAGAGGTAGGGATACAACTTTTCTATTTTCCCCAATGCGAGATAAGGCTGTCAGAAGGCCGCAACGCGTGGTATAAGTGGATTGATGAAATCTGTGTGCCTAAAAACACCTTCCAATTTTTCTATAAAATGACACCTTGGGTTCCCCATTTTCAAGTTTGAACCAAAGGTGAAGTTTGGCCATTTTGGAGTACCAAAGGAGTCCTCTCCTCAATAAATAATTTATGGAGGTCCATATCTTCATCGGGGGATCAAGGATGAAGAAGGAGTTCCACTCGAGCTTCCTCCTCCTCCCAATGTCGAGCTAAGCGGCGGGTGATCATTGCGAGGGAGCTACCCAGGTGAAGGGGGAGTTCCAGCACATAATTCTCTACTAGTTTGGTGTATATTGAGGATTGGAATTGTTATTTTATATGTATCTTAAATTGTTTGGATGCATCTAATTGAAACACCATTTATTTCATAATCAATCGATGTGCAATTTAAAGTGTGCGTCTTGTGTTGTTCTGATTGGACAACATAAGAACCCTTTTCTTTCCCAAAAATTTGAGATTTAAATGTTCCTTTACAAACCTTAAAGAATTCTAAGGGTCTGGAACTTGACTACACGATTTTTATGTCAAGGTGTAGTTCTAATCACATCATTTTAAGAGGCTTGTGGGTACCCAAGATCTTAGTTTACCCTCAAGAAAAGGATTACACTAAAACCTAATAATAAATTTAAAATGAGGACCTCTTCATGTGATCTAGTAACATAGCAATGATCTCATACCTATCTTATATTTTTAAAAATCCACTTGTTTTTCAACTCTTAAACTATTTAAATTTTGTCATTTTGTTTTAGAAATTTGTTTTCAAAGCCACCCCCAATTTAAGTACTTTTTATTAAAAAAACATGATCTAAACCTATCAATGCTCCTTGAGATATGACCTAGGGTCTACCCTAGACTATAAATAAACCTTAAAATCATAATCAATTTTATGTGTCACGATGACATGGTCAAATGTTGGCGCCGTTGCCGGGGAGAGCTTTGGTTTTTTGTGCGTGTTTTTTATAAAAGTTTTGTAATTTTTGTAAATATTTGTTTGTTTTATCTTCTACCATTGAATTTATTTTTGTGTTCTAATTTATTTATTGTGTAGGTTCTGTGTATGAAGCATTCTACTCCTGGTGACTTACAAACTTTAGAACCCAAACTGGAGAGGATCCTATATCAATGAAACTAAGACACACAAGACAACACTTTGAGGAGGAGACATCTTATTTTAAAACCATTCTTGTTCATTCTTCTTCTTCTGAAACCAAATATAAAACTGAACATAACTTGTATAAAATGAATGAAAATAATAGAAGACTAAAAGAACTAACCTCGCCTGATGTTGACATCTGACCCATTTACATTCAATTACAAGGCGAGGCACCTAATTTTGAACTAAAATCTAGTTTAATTCATTTTTGTAGCAAGATTTCATGGACTGCCTGTAGAAGATCCACATAAGAATTTAAAAGAAATTCATACTATGTGTTCAACATTAAAACCTTCTAATGTGGAGGAAGAACAAGTAAAACTTAGGGAATTTCCATTATAATTAGAAGACAAGACTAAAGATTGGTTGTAATATGTTAATTCACCTATTAGAGGTTGGGCAGACATGAAATGACATTTTCTTCAAAAATACTTCCCAGCCTCTCGAACTGCAATAATAAGGAACGAAATATGTGGGATAATACAATCTCATGGAGAAACCCTTCATCAATATTGGGAAAAATTTAAAATATTATGTTCAAGTTGTCCACACCACCAAATAAGCGATAAACTTTTAATAAAATATTTTTATAGTTGTTTAATTCTAATACATCATAACATGATTGATGCTGCTACAGGTGGTGCACTAGTAGATAAAACCCCAATCGCTGCAAGGACCCTAATTGAGAACATGGCACAGAACACTCAACAATTCAGTTCAATGTCCAGTGTACCCATTTGAGGTGTCCATGAGGTGTAAAGTACAGAATTCAATAAGAAGGTGGACACAAAGTTTGAAGAGGTAAGTACCCTTCTATGATAACTAGCTCTTTCCCAAGGGAAATTAAAATCTCCTCCACCCATACATTGTGGTATATGCTCTTATGATACCCACTATTCTGACCAATTCCCCCAATTGAGAGAAACTTCTGAGAGTAGTGAGGCAATATTTCCTGGACGCCCCTATAACCAACCCTTTAGGCAAGAACCTTACTATCCATCCAACCCTGGGTGGAAAGACAACCAACACTATAGGAAAGGGGGTATTCAAACCAACCTCAATAACAATGTAACCAACAAGGTCAGAGTAGTCATCCACCACCACCCAAAAATCCTCAACCACACCAAAGGCCTTTCCAACAACCCCCAAAAAACCCGAGCCTAGCCTAGAAGATATGATGAAAAAATGGATTCTAATAATCTCCAGTTCCATCAAACCACCCAAGAATCCATACAAGACCTCAAAATACAATTAGGCCAACTAGCTAACCTAGTGGGAGAAATCCAAAGCCATGGGTCTTGTAAACAACCATCTCAACCACTTGTCAACCCTAGGGACAAGGGAAATGGTAGTTCCATCACCCATAGGAGTGTAACTCAACTTAAAAGCCAAATGAACCCTCCATTAGATTTATCATCTCCTAAGGAAACCACTATCCCAACCACTGAAAAAGGTTCAAATGAGGTGGAATCTTGTCTTGAGAGAAGTCCTACCAAAATAAAGAGTGTGTGTATTGATGAGTTACCAAGCCCAACCATTCCTATTCCATTTCCCCAAAGAGCCACCCAACCAAGGAAACAAAATGGAAACTGAACAAGATAAAGAAATCTTGGAGACATTAAAAAAATTGCAGGTTAACATTCCATTGATTATTGTCGTGAAGAAAATTCCACATTATGCTATGTTTCTAAAGGAGATGTGTACACATCAAAGGAGACTTATTGGTGATGAGAAGGTATGTTTGGAGAGGAACGACTCCGCATTGTTACAACCATTGCTTCCCACCAAAAGCAATGATCCTGGAACATTCTCAATTCCATGTACCATAGGGGAGTATTCTTTCTCTAATGTTATGCTTGATTTGGGTGCCTCTATTAATGTGATTCCTCACTCTATTTACTCTTATTTGCAGGTCGGTGAACTAGAGCACATAGAAATAGTTGTTCAACTAGAAAATCGGAGTACGACACACCCTTCTGGTGTGTGAGAGGATGTTCTTGTGAGGGTTCAAAATATTATATTTCATGCTGATTTTTATATGCTAAAAATGGAAGATGATCTGATGAATGGACACGCCCCCATTATATTGGGGAGACCATTATTGAAAACCGAAAAATCCATAATTAATGTCCATAATGGTACTTATCTATGGAATTTGGTGGTGACATAGTCCATTTCAACATCCTTGATGCCATGAAGAACCCTCAAGAGAATATTCCTCTCTCTCGGTAAATTCAATTGATGTACTACCTTCCCCTAAAATCACTTCATTTGTTTCCCCTGACCCCCTTTCATAATTTTCCTCTTTGATTGAAATTCATGGCAATGAATCATGTGTTGATTGTTGTAGTGCTCTAGAAAAGTGTCATGCATGTTTATTAATTGATAATTTATTGAAGACATAGGATCACATGACCATCGATGACATTGCTACACTTGTAAAAGATAATTCCTCATCTGAGGATGATACCATTGAGAAGTTAGATGAGATTAGTGACCTATCAGTTTCACACACACTCCCATCAATCCAAAATCCACCTGAATTGAAACTAAAGTAACTGCCTCAAGATTTAAAATATTCATATCTTGAAAATGGAAACGAGTTGACCGTCATCATTTCTTGTTCACTCCCTCCTGAGCATGAATGGAAAATGCTTGAACTTTTGAGGAAGTATAAAAAAGCATTGGGACAGACACTTGCAGACATTCTTGGTATTATCCCATCAATTTGTACACATCATATTGTATTAAATGATGAGGCTAAACCAGTGATTCAAGAACAACGTCAACTGTACCCAAACCTCTTATAAGTAGTTAAAAAGTAATTAACAAAATTATTGGCTACTAAAATCATTTACCCCACCTCTGACAGTCAATGGATCAGTCCCGTTCATGTAGTTCCTATAAAAACTAGCGTAATGGTAATTAAAAATAAAAACAATGAATTGGTTCCAACTCGTGTGAAGATTAGTTGGCGTGTCTGTATAGATTTTCTCCAACTAAACCAACATGCTAGGATGGACCATTTACCCTTGCCCTTCATTGACCAAATTCTAGAGAGGCCAGCGGGGAAGTCCCATTACTGTTTTCTTGATGGGTATTCTGGATGCTTTCAGATCCATATTGCCCCCAAGGATTAGGAAAAGATATCCTTAACTTTCACCTTTTTCACATTTGCCTATAGAAGGATGCCATTTGGCCTATTCAATGCTCTGGGTACTTTCCAGCGATGTATGGTTAGTATTTTTTCAGATTACTTAGAGAATTGCATGGATGTTTTCATGGATGATTTTATTGTTTATGGATTGTTTTTTGATGAATGTTTATGTAGTCTTGGTTCGGTCCGACGTCGCTGAATTGATAAGAATATTTTATTAAATTATGAGAAATCCCATATCATGGTACAACAAGGTATAGTTTTGGGACATTTCATTTATGGGGCTGGTATCCAAGTAGATAAATCGAAAGTGGATGTCATTTCATCCCTTCCATTCCCTAAAAAAGTATGCGATGTGTAGTCGTTCCTAGGTCATGCTGGATTTTACCGACATTTCATTCACGAATTTAGTAAAATTGCACTCCCTTCTCCCACTTACTCCAAAAAGAGAATGAATTTGTTTTTGATAAGGAATGTGAAGAAGCTTTCAATAAGTTAAAATGGAGTCTCACATCACCCCCGGTAATCCAACCACCTTGGTGGGATTTACCATTTGAGATCATGTGTGACGCCTCTAACTATGCATTTGGGGCAGTCTTGTCACAAAGGGTCAACCGAGCTCCACATGTCATAGCCTATGCCTCATGTACACTAGAACCTACCCAAGTAAAATACACCGCAACTAAAATAGAATTCCTTGCCACATTGTTTTCCTTGGATAAATTCAAGTAATAAATTTTAGGGTCCAAAGTCATTGTGTTTTCAGACCATGCAGCCCTCCAGTATCTTTTAAATAAACCAGAACCCGAACCACATCTCATTCGTTGGATTCTACTCCTTCAAGAATTCAATCTATAAATTAGAGACTAAAAAGGAGTAGAGATTGTGGTGGCAGACCATATCAGTAGGATCCTCCCATCCCCAGACATTGTCGAATCCCCTGTATTCCCATTAATGACACGTTTCCTGATGAGAAATTGTACAAAGTGAAAGATGATTTTCCCTGGTATGCTAAAATTGTAAATTCTTAGGTATCATCTTGCATTCCTACTGATTTAAAAAAAACCAAACCATTCATCTAAAACATGAATCTCGTTTGTACATTTGGGATGAACCCTACCTTTGGCGCACATGTAGCGATCAGTTCCTTAAGCGTTGAATTCCCGATAGCGAGTTTCAGTATATCCTTAGATTCTTCCATACTCTTTCTTGTGGATGCCACTTTGGTCCCTAACAGACTCCTCACAATGTTCTTGATTCTGGTCTCTTTTGTCTAACACTTTTTCGGGATGCCCATGAATTTTGTAAATATTTTCTTCGTTGTCAAAGAATGGGGAATGTCTCTAAAATGAATGAAATGACACAACAACCCTTTCTCTTTCATGACATCTTCTATGTTTGGGGTATTGACATTATGGGTCCATTTCCCAATTATTTTGGAAACTTGTAAATTCTTTTGGCCGTTGATTACGTATCAAAATGGGTAGAGGCACGGGCCACAAGGACAGATGATTCCAAAACAGCTGTAGAGTTTTTGAGAACTCAGATCTTATGTAGGTTTGGAGTACCTAGGTTCATCATCAGTGACCAGGGATATCATTTCTGCAACCAAACAATGCAATCAATTTTGCATCGGTATGGCGTCAGTGATCGAGTATCTACTGTGTATCACCCACAAACTAATGGTCAATCCAATGTGTCAAATATAGAGGTAAAACAAATTCTTGAAAAAATAGTCCAACCTAACAGGAAAGATTGGAGTCTTAGACTTGATGATTCATTATGGTCTTACCATATTTATTTTAAAAGTCCCATTGGAATGTCACCTTATAGGCTTGTTTTTGGAAAGAGTTGTCACATCCCTGTTAAGATTGAGCACCGGGCTTACTAGGCCAATAAAAAATGAAATTCTAACCTTTCTAGAGAAGGTTCTCAAAGAAGTTACAGATTCTGGAGCTAGAAGAAATGCGTATAGATTCTTATGAGAACTATAGGATTTATAAGGAGCATACCAAGGCTTCCCATGACTGCCTTATCCTTCATAAAGTGTTTGAAATTGGGTAGAAGGTCCTCCTCTACAATGCAAGGCTGAAATTGCATCCCGGTAAGCTTCGTTCCCGCTGGTTTGGACCATACGTTGTTACTAATGTCTCTCTATTTGGTGTTGTTCAGGTTCAAAATGATGAAACAAATAAAACCATCTCTGTCAATGGGTAGCAGCTAATACACTTTCATGAAGCCATTCTGGAGTCCCCTATGGAGGAACTCCAAGTTCTAGAAGCAAACTATGAAGGACATCCACCAGGTTTTTCCTTCCTTCCCACATTCTCTTTTACTAAAGTGAGGAAACTACATACTCTAGGTGTGGGGGGTGGATACATTCCTTGGATAGTTAGGAATTTTCATCGTTTTCTCCTTTTGTTTTCTCTTTTGGCCTTCTTTATGGTATTTTCTTTTTTCCTCATCAATAGTTTTGAAGTTCTATGATTTGGAGACCACAAAGGTGGGAAAGTAAAAAATACCATAATGAAGGCTAAAAAGAATATTTTTATGAATTTACCATCAATGAGTTATTTTTTTAGTGAATTTTTATTATGTCAATGATATAAATGGTCGTATCTATGTGAATCCTTTGAGATGATTGATGCTCCTTGTGTGAGTAGTTTTTGGGAAAACTGTGTCACTAATATCTCCACAATTTTTTGTACCAAAAAAAAGTGGGAATATTTCTTACTTAATATAAGGTAAATATATGTTGTGTTAATATTTTTTAGCTTCAAATGATATTTCCATACATTCGTTCCTTATCCGATCTGTTTCATTACTGTACCAGATTGACCTATGCGTGTGTTCCTAATGTCCGACTATTGTACGCCCTAATAAAAATAAAAACAAAAAATTTGTTGTGTCTTGGTCTGGTCAAAAACCACTCCTCCTCAACCTTTTATCTTGTTATAACTATTTAAATTAGTGTCGTGAGGAGATCAAACAAGGGTTGAGAGATGAGTGTCAGATTTGTTCCAGATGAAACTTCAAAAAAATATAATAAATTAGGGGAGTGATGAAATGTTAAACATATGGGGATATTTTGGATGGGAGCTTATGGTTTGACTTCTGGGAATGCTTAAATGAGTGAGTCTTGATATATTATTCGAAAGGATGTAGGATAGGTTCGGTGAAAAATCATTTAAAGCTGAATAATGTTAATATAACCTATATTTATTTGATAGAAAGTGGAAAGAATAGCATGGAATGGTTTTCACACAAACACATGGAGAGTAAGTGTAATGGATGACTTTTGAATTCATTTCACATGTTGGTTTCATAAATATCCTTTAATTTTATTATGATATGACTTATGAGACATCTTTTTCCATTTTCACTGGGAAGAACTCCTTGGTGTGGTTTGTACATTGATCACATTACATTGGTGAATTATAATTTCCTCAAATGTTAAATCTTCATGATGTTTGAAATATATATATATGAATCATTTTATTCAGATATGTTACTTTTCCCAGGAGTGCAAATGTTTATGTGTGGGGGTGTGATCATACCACGATTCACTGTTTTATTCCTCCCTTACACCGCTGTTTTAAACTAGTTTTGTAATGAATACTCCAAATATAATAATAAATTTCACATTATGTTTGAATAATTTAATTAATTTTAAACAACATTATAATGGGAAATGTTACTTATTTTTATTATTTAAATGTAGGTGGAGGTGATTTGGAGGGCCCTTGATGAAGTGGAAGAAAAATGGGCAAAAATTCCATGGATCCATGGACATCTGTCCACTGTTTTGCATAGTTCACGATATCCGTGCATCCAAATGGGATGAAATTTTATGAAACTATTCAAAATTTAAAAGGCTACATTGCCTATTAAAAAAATCAATCCTGATTCGGCTTCTATGGGGCCTATCCGAACTAATCTGTCCAAGCCAAAAAATATGGACCAAGTCAAATGCGGTGTTCTATATTTTATCAATATCATGAGATGTAGTTGTCCAAATGGTGCCAAACATTCGGTGGAGATATTCAAGAGGTATATCTACAAATTTTCTATTTTCTCTAATGTGTGATAAGGATTTAGGAAGGCCAAAATGCATGGTACAAGTGGATTGATGAAATCTATGTGCTTAAAACCACCTTCCAATTTTCCTAAAAAATGGCACCTTGGCCTCCCCATTTTCCCATTCGAACTAGAGGTTATGTTCTACCATTTCGGAGTACCAAAGGAGTCCTATCCTAATCAAATAACTTCTAGAGGTCCATATCCTCATAGGGGGATCATGGATGAAGAAGGAGTACCACTCGAGCATCCTCCTCCCAATGTCGAGCTCAGCGGCGGGTGATCATTGTGAGGGAGCTACACACATGGAGATGGAGTTCTGGGACATAATTCTCTACTGGTTTGGTGTATATTGAGGATTGGAATTGTTATTTTATATGTATATTAACTTGTTTTTATGCATCTAATTGAAACACCTTTTATTTCATAATCGATCAGTGTGAAATTTAAAGTGTGCGTCTTGTGTTGTTACAATGGGACAATATAAAAACCCTTTTCTTATCCAAACAATGGAGATTTAAATGTTTATTTACAATACTTGATACATGATAAGGGGATGGAACTTGACAACATGATTGTTGTGTCAAGGTTCAGTTCTAATCGCATCATTTTAAGTGGCTTGTGGGTACCAAAGATCTTGGTTAACCCTCATGCAAAGGATTACTCTAAAACCTAACAATAAATTAAGAATGAGGAACTCTTCATGTAATGTAGTAACTTAGAAATGATCACATAACTATCTTATATTTTACAAAAATCCGTTTATTTTCAAATCTTAAACTATTTAAATTAAGTCATTTTGTTTTAGAAATTGTTTTCAAAGACACCCCCAATTTAAGTACTTTTTATAAAAAACACATGCTCTAAACCTATCAATGCTCCTTGAGAGACGAACTAGGGTCTACCCTAGACTATAAATAAACCTTAAAATCATAATCAATTTGACGTGTCATGACAACACAGTCAATCACATATCATATAGTATTCATCGGTTACCAGGAATGACCCGTACGCCTCGATTAATACTCATCTACCGATATGTCATCCTTCTGAAGATATATAAGCTCTAGATAACTCTCAGTCAACTCCTCAATCCATTACTCAGCTGTCTATGAGTTAGGCTCACCTTAAAACCTAATGGTTATCTGATGCTGAAACTCATGTAAGGAACAAAGCCTAAATGTGTCCTCTAACAGTACCGCTGGTTGTAACTACTACCCAACAGGTAGTGATATAGATGACACACTTCCCATAGGTACTCTCTCGGGAAATGGTACACATACCTAAGCCTCATCATTATGCATACCATTGTCATGGTCACTCATTGGAGGAGACTAGAAGCTATGATACCCATCTTCTCTACCGGTGTCTCAACAAGGTAGAAAACTCTAGCCACTGCCTCCAGCTAGCCCTCTACTACCTGGGAATTTGACTCACCTTGAACCCTCAGTGGCCTCTATCACTGGAACATGTGCAATGATCTTAGTTTTTGTGCATCATCTACTGGAGAGGCGGGTGTAAATACTCATCCAATGGGTAGTGGTGTTGCTGGTACACCACTCGAAGGTGCTAACGCCATAAGAGCGCCCTGCACCAAGGCCTCGTCACTTGGTGGACCATCATTGTGTACTCTCTCAGGATTCCTAGGGGGATTTCTACGTGATGGAATCATGATAAAGAATACGTGTGCCAAAATCATTAAGTTATACCTAGTGAGATGACTCTAAAAAATCCAAATAAAATATTTCGAAAAACACACGCAATCAGTGTTTTCATGCACTGAGTTGGAAATCCAAATTATGGGTCCTGTTTCATGGATACGTCTTCTACCACACAAACACTTGACTCCCTAAACTGAAATCCACACTCATAACACATAATAGTATTTCTTCAGAAAAGGATTATTGTACTAGTTCTTCGATACAACTGAACTCCTCTAATACCAATTTGTCACGACCTGTCCCTTGGGGCCCATACCACGAATAACCCAAGCCCACCTTCCAAAGGCCGGGGGATGGTGACAAGCTCCGAATGGCGTATTCCCTAAAAAAGTAAGGTTTTGAATTAATAAACTGTAAGTGCCCACAAACCCAGAACACAAACAGATACAAGAACAATGTAAACCATATACGAAACAAGGCACGTATAGAAAGTAACGCGTCCAGAATACAATACCAACTGGAATGTACTTGAAAAACTAGAAATTAAAGATACAATAGAGTAAAACTCTTATTAACCGCCACCATGGATCTTACCTGAAGGGTAGGTACAACTTTTGAATGATCGGCTCTATGGATCACCTCATCAATGGTCCACCTCTGAGCTGTCTCCATTCTAGGTACCCTCAACCTCAGTCTGTGTAGTCTATCGTCTACAACATACACAATAAGGTACGGGCATATCCCATGCAAAGGTGAGCATAACAATACTCAGTAGGGACTCTGAGACCCTCGATGGTCTCTCAAATCTACAAAGGATAAACCAAAAGACATAGAAACAATACTCAACCCTACTTAGGTATATGCCCATACAAATACCTTTGTTATCAGAATATACCCACCCCACACAGGTGAGAAGAATACTACACAGGATATACCACAAAGATAAAGTACCATACAGTTACCCCATGAAGATATAATACTGAAAACAAACAAGGTATAAAACTTTGTGAAACATTATTAGGATGGTGACCCACACAAGATCTCTATGAATGTTGATAGCCAACTTCATGATTCAATCAGGATAATAACAGGTAACATCTCATGTCATAACGTTGAACACCTCAGATGCTGTATAAATCCTCCTCTATGGAGTATAGTGGGCTTGATGCGTCACATCGAGGTGCTTCCCACTAAGAATGGACTTCTAATGTACTCCACCTATCGTTTACTGTGGGTTTTCCGCATCAAACATAGGAGCTCCCCACCCTAGGTGTGCCATGTCACCGAGAGGCCCTCCCCACCATTGGTAGGCCGCGTCACACAGATGGGCCCCTCCTCATGGCCTGCTGAGGTACACCTCCTATCGTGTACCATGGGTTAGTCATGTCACACAAAGGTGCTCCCTACCATGGGTCAGTCGCATCACACAGAGGCTCTCCCAACTAGGTATGTTGAGTCACTCCGAGTCGAACTGGTCAGTTGTAGTCAAGTCCCAACTAGTCGTAGGGTTCTGTATGTAGAGAGCTTGGGAGAACCACTCTCCAAGAGAGTATTCATAAATAAACAAGACCTAAATACCATGAATAAGTATCCCAAAGGTCCACCACATTATAAGGGACCCAACGCAATAGATAGCGCATCAATCGGACACCCGGTATGTAAGTTATTAGCGTTTTTGCTCCAAGGGCCCGTTTGGATTTGGGGTTCAATCCAACCAAGAATTATTACAACATTATCCAAAACTCATTTGGATTATAACAATAGGACCTTCTATATCAAAGGATTCTGTTGCCTCAAGTGGTTCGTCAAACAGACACCCGGATCATAGGTTATGGCCACAAAGGCATAACTGGGTCCATCTGGGCCAGGGTCAGGTCTGACCGGGTCAGACCAACCCAGACCGACCCGTCCCAATTCCAGTCCAGCTCGGTTGGCATGGGCTGCAGTTGGCCCGACTTGCTAGCTCGTGGTCCATCCCAGCCTATGAATGCGATGGCCCAGTGCGGCTTGCTGGCGCGGCCTGCTGGTGCGGACAGGTGGCGCGGCCTTATGGTGTGGCTCGGTGGCGCGGTCCGCCCTAGAAGGCACTAAAGGGGTAGTAGAACCCCTTCCATTTGGAACTATAAAGGGGCATCTCCTTAAGGAACTACCAGGTCACCGTAGTACCCTATAGGGTCCCACCAAACCAAAACGGCTAGCTGGTGTTCTGACCTGTCCTCATCCTAGTGGCGTGGTCCTGCACCGTTGCTCCACTAGGGCCGGAATGGTGAGCTTCTCTTCGGCCTCCGCTGTAGCCAACCGGTCACGACCTCTTGCTCCACCGGTGGTACAGACGCGAGCTGCTACTCCACCACACGGCCAGACGAATGTCAGTTGCCACCATTCCCTACCACGGCTGATGGGCTGGGGCCTCATCATCATCAAGCGGTGCAGACTCGTGCCACCATTCCTTCCCCACGACCGGTCGGGTGCAAGCTGCCACCTTCTTCCGTGAGCCATTACGGAATCCTTCCAAGCCTGAAAAATTAAACGATCATATATTCATGATTCTACGGTTGAGGGATCCACGTCCATATGTAGTTCTCAACAAAATATTTTGTTTACAGGGTCATTAAATTTTTAGCGTTGAAGTACGCACAAAGAATTCATGGAGAATCAGATGATAAGAGGCATGATATATACACGAGATGATGACCATGTTAGTTTGGCCATCATCATTATGAAACCAAATTATGAAGAATCGATAAATAAATTCAATCATATCAAAAACAAACCCCTAGCTCAATTTTTTGAAGGAGGTGGAACGTGGAAGAAGACGATGTTGTTAAAGATTGACTTCGGCATTCGTCACCCCTACAAGATGCTCGAAGGTTGGTTCTTCTTTCCTCAATTACAAAATTCGTTCTTCATTGGAGGATCTCCTTTGTTGGAGAATGATCTTTCCATCTCTCAAAATTAATCCAATCATTTTCCAATCCCCTTTTCCTGTGGGAGGTAAGGTGCCAAATTATATAAGCTTAAGCAGTAATTTAATTAAGTTCATAACTTTAATTAAATTAATTTGGCAAATTTAATTTGGAGAAAGCCAAGAGTTTAAAGTTGATTTTTTTAATTCTGAATTAATGTATCCTATTAATTATGGTGGAATGTGGTTACACATTTTGTGTAACTGGGCATTTAATTCCTAGAATTAAATTCGTTACCACCGTCATGTGGTCCCCACATTCACGTTTCAAATGAGAGGTTTAAATTTCAAAAATAAAATAAAGAATGTTTATTTTATTTTCTCCCACAAAAAGTATAAAAACTTATTTCCACACTCGACCTACTATGGTTGAGGTGATGGTATCATTAATAAAATATTGGTGCTACGAATTCAATGGTGCCCTAGAATTTCAATTCCAGCACCGGTTCAAATGTTACAAAATCCCGCTCGGACGTTTACTAAACGTACCTGAAAAAAAGATCAAAAAATCATTCCTGGAACACCGGGAATCAAAATCATGCACCCTAAATTTTCACAGACTCATAACATTCCCATATAATAAAAAAATTTAAAAGGAAAATTCTTGGTCTTTATAGTTATTATCAATTTCATGTTAATGCAAAATTTTGGGTAATATCGATTTCTTTACGAGTTATGACTTATTATTCTTGATCATATTACATAGATAATGATCTAAATACTTACAGAATTTATAATATGATTTATATGTCATATATATTCATAATATAATTATATGTAATTGATTGATATATAAAATGGAATACATCATTCATGGAGATGGTAGTGCGTTCGTATGCATGAACATTGTTTCTGTTTTCTTAAAATATTGAATGGAATTAAGTGAATGACATATATGTACATATATATATATATTATAGTATTACGATTATTTTATTTATTTAATAATTATGAATAATATATATTTTTATAATTATTCGTGGATGGTTTAAGTGGAGAATGGATCTCATCGTGTAGTAGAGAGGGTATGTTGTATGAACGCACGAGCGGCGATATAATTCTATTGATCATGAAACATTTTTTAATTAAATTGCTTATTATATATAAAGGAAAATTAACATTATATATTCATTATTTAAATTAATTATACAAATTATTATACCAATCCAAAAAATGTAGATTTGAATAACAATCTACACCACGATGTGGAGATGGTAAGTCGTACGTATGCAGGCATGGTCACTTTTTCTTTCATAGGATGGATAGAACAATAAATATGGTTGTACCATATTTATAAGAACATATCATCTTTTATAAGTTACTAGAGTTATTAATTTATTATGGTATCAATAATGAAAGAGGATGTATAAGAGGAAAGGAACATTGAATGAGATGATATAATAATTACCTCTTCTTTGGGTGATTCCTTTTGATTTGAACAAAAGGTCACCTATGATTTTCTTTATTCTCAGGGTAAGGAATATAGATTGAACTGGGTTTAGTTTGGAGGATATTTGAGCAGGTTATTTCTGAGTCAAATGTAATTGGTGGTTTCAATTGAAAACAATGATTGATGCCATTTTATAAGTTAGGTGAGGGGAACTTTAGTGAATACATGTAATATTAATTTATTATAAAATTATTTTCAGAATCTAATAGCCCCAATTTTATTTTTTTGAGGTTAATATGAGTATGGGTGTAAATCATCTCAACTAATATGTTTTAAAAAAAATTAGGTCATAATATTACCATTATCCTTTGGGATTAACCCTTAGTTAAACTGTTTAACTCTTAACATGTTTTCTTGTAATATTATATTGTTGGTTTAATTTATTTAATATAAAATGAAAAGGGGATCTCAAATAGATATTAAATTACTTTTTATTCATTATCTATGTTATTTGGCCAAATCATATATTTTTAGGATTTTATATCATTTAATAAAATAGTTTTTTTATAACACATTTATCTAAATTTTGACTCTATTTAGTAATTGATATTTTTTAATGTCATGAAATCTAGATTCCATCCCCCCAAAGGTATTAAATCATAAATTATATGTCAATGTAATCTTGAAAATGTTCTAATGGAATCAAAACATTAAAATTATATATTTTTTAATATTTATAATATCATTTATTTGATTCCTTCAATAATACAGAAAATACTAAATAATTATTGTGTTATAAGTAAATTTAATTATTTAATAACTAAAAAATAAATATAAAATACCTGGATGTTGGAAAATAATTTATATTAGTATTTAATATTTATATTCAAAGAAATCTGTCATATATCCTTATATTAAAATTGATTTAGTAAAATAAACATCTTTATGTTATAATTATCTTTACTTTAAATTAATTCTTATAACATGTTATTATCACACCCAAGTGGTCCCCAAATACCAATATTTCATCCTAAGGATTCTAATTGTCGAATATATCAAATCCAATTGGATTTGGACATGTGTTAGGGTAGTTTTATATTTTTACAATATTATTTGTTTCTCTTATTTACTAGATTTACCATTGAACCATGGTAAGTAAAAATAATTATGGAAGTTACTATTCATAATGTCAAAGAAAAAAAATGTACCTATTAACATAATTTAGAATTTTTGATACCAAATATGGAATCAAAATTTCCAAATTAAAATCATAGAGTTGGTATGAATTAATTTAAAATTATTCCAATTATCAAAATCAAATAGTGGGTTTTTAATTAGTAAAAACTATAAAAAAGACTGACATGTATTTATGGTCAATTTAACTGTAGAAATACTTATAATGAAATAAATTATACTGAATGATAAAAATATAATATAATTATACTATAAGTCCACTGAGATTAAAAATTTAACACTATAAAATATTTTGATTATAAAAGTTGTCTTCAATTAAAATTTAGTAATTTTCACTCTTCCTCGAAATATGAATGTTATTAGAAAAGTAATAAATATTTATCGAAGATAATTTATTATGACTCCCTTATACAGAAGAAATTATTTTCATTAGATTAAAATTGTCAAATATTATATTTAAAATGTGTTCGCCATTAAATGACAGAGAAACAAAATTTTTTAAAAATAATTTTATCTAAAAAATCGAATTTTTCCTTATATTATGTCTAAGAAACTAAAATGATGAATGTAAAAATTATATGGTATATATAAAATTTAAAATGTTGTTAATAATATTCATATATTTGTAAATGTCTAGTTTGATAGGTTGTGGTACCCTTGAACTCGGTGTTACGCACATCACATGCCATTGAATTATTAAGAATAAGTGTATCATGGAATCATGGGGTTTTACAGATGATGAATCGAGGTGTAGATAGTGGAAAATGTCTTTGAGGTGTGCTGGGGCTTATGCATGGATAGTGGCCCATCACAAGATGGATACTCTTGGTTGGATGGATATAGATTTTGTGGGTCTTATGCATGGGTATCAACTCAATTAGAAGGCATTATTTCACTAGGATGTGGTAGTCTTGGTAGGAATAAGGATAGATGATGGAGTGTTGAGTGAAGTGTATGAGGAATGAGGTAAAATAGTCGTGAATGTGATGGTATCCTTGGGATTAAACTGCGGATAGGCTTTCTATGTATCCATGTGGTAGGCGATCAAAGTCCACATAGTTTAGGATGTGGCATAGACTCGGGGTGTATACAGAGGACAACAACCTAGAGACATGCTAGGGGTTACATGTGGTTAGCGGTCTGAGATTTGGTCTGACGCCATTGGGATAGACCAAGGATTTGGGACTCAATAAGGGGGACAACACAGTTTACTAATGTTTGGGGTTGAACCCCATAGATGCATCATATATATCCTGTCTAAGAGATAGGGATCAAAACCCATGTAGTTCAAATAGGTTTACCATTTTTTGGGGTTGAAGCACAGGGATGATTCCTATATACCCTTACTATGAGATAGGGATAAAATCCCAAATAATTAAAGGCGAGGAATATGATCGGGTAGTACGTGGCGGACAACGACTGTAAGATCATGTTGGGGATTATGTATGGTTATTATCCCAAGATTAATCTAACGCCTGAGGGGGACCAGAGAGTTAGATCCCAAATATTGGGATAACATTTTCTTAACGTAGATTGGTATTGAACCTCTGGAAGGTTTCCTAAAAAACATTCCTAGGAGATAGGGATCAAAACTAGTGTACTTAGAATACATAAATTTTTTTGTCATGCATGAAGAAAAATGGGAATATAGTTTAACGTCATAGAGGATGAGGGTGAACTGATGTGAACTGGTCTGGACTGATGGGTGTTGGGCTTGAACCTCATGAAGTCTTCATACATACCTCTCATGGAGATGGGAAGGATCAAATTCCACGTAGTTCGGAATGGGGGCTTGTGTTTTACATGCTATAGTAGCCCATGAAAGATGACATGGTTGATGCTTACACTAAGAACACTTGTTTCATGCTCAGTGTAAGATGCACGAAGCAGTAAAGACCTGACTACCACATCATGAATTTTGCGTACGTGATGAATGAATAGGGTATTATGCATGGTTACTAGCCTAGGGGGTGTATATTGGGTTTTATGCCACTATGGAGGCCCGAGGGTGATAAAGGCCAAAGGAATAGGGATGGGGTAACAATGGTCCATGTTCCCATATCTCTTTTGGCCTTTGAACACAGAGTAAGAGAGGAGGAGCAAGGATTCGACCTCCCACATGAATTCCAAGGGGATTACGCCAAGGTGGTTTCCCTTCCATGTGGATAGATGTTGTTCCATGAAAGGAGGTTCTCATTCCATGTGAGGAAGATCTCACTCATATTGAGACTTATGGGTGTGGAAAATTTACAATGTAGGGCACCCCATGTATATTACATGGGGTGAGGATATAGATTAACCTCATGTGTTGAGAATGATGATTCTTGGAAGTTTAACGTCCGATAGAATTGACAATGAGGATGAACTCCTCACCCCTAGGACTTACATTACTATAGTGATTCAACCCATGGTGAAGGGAAGGAACTTGAAATGTTGTGTGGAGATGGGGTTGTAGAGTGTTTTATTGAGGGGATCGTGTTAGTGTAGCTATGTGGAGAAGTTTTACCCATTAGAATTCCTATTCAGGGAAACATGAGTCTAAGGAGTGTAATATGAAACACCACCCATGGGACCTTGAAATCCCGTGGTACAAACCTAGAGGGTCATACAAGATAAGGTACTATGAAGCAAAAGGGTTCACAGGAAAGGACCTTGTGAAGCTCTGGTGCTCCATAGGGTGGAGGGACTCTACGATAGGGTATTCTTCATGAAGTGGAGCGAGATAGAAAAGAAATAATGGAAACATGCATATAAATGATGCTTTGTGTGGTGAATAGGATTTTGAAGTGTAGGACTTTTCATAGCATGGGTGCCTTACAATGTGTGGTGCTATGAAGAAATGTACTTCACGAAGCACAGTGATCCTACCTTAGCATGGGTTTTACATGTGCATGGATGGTACTTCATGAACCTTGAATGTTCTGCAAAGACCTAGGTTCCCGTAGAGAGATCATTCTATTACAATGTCCCGTGGGCTCCATGAATGGAATCCCCGCATGAATAGGTGTTGTATTAGAGATAATGGAATGGTATTTTTCAATGTTCAAGTACCGTGAAGATCTCATTTAATTCAAGGATTCATAGAGTAGAGTGTGTGTCGCGATTTCAGAACTGAGAAAGAGAAAGGTCGAGGTATCTGTCTTTTGGGTCCAAGGGAATCCTAGTATTTATAGCTGAGAGGCAGTGAAAAAGTCAGATTGTTCATTGCAATTCCATGTGGTGATTTGATATTGGAAGATTAATGCATCCAGTTTTTCATAACCACAGAGTCGACTGTTTTCCCCTCCTTGTCACAGATGTCTCATTAATTCGCTATGTGACCCTTCCATTGGCATCCATCAATTTCCAAGGGAACGCAGAGGTGATCTGATTCCATCCATAGTGAAAATATTACCATCAATTGCGTCGTAACATCTGATCAATTTGACTCTTTACTCTACAGAGATCGCAGATGATTCCATGGCTTTGCACTAGCCATAGAGCTGAGGTGCTCTGTGTTAGACACTATAATAAATGGATTCATGAATGAGCTTCATGATGAAGCCCTTTTCTTATTGGTGTTCTCTTTGTGTATTTTTCCTCTTCACACATTTTGGCACCAACAAATGACCCTCCTCAGACTTAGAGATGATGAGAAATCGAGGGTTAAAGTATGAGGGTTGATCTCTAAATGTTTTTGGCTATTCTTAATGAAATATCGTAAAGTGGAGTGGAAATACGCAGGTTGAGAATGCCATGAATCTCATCGTGGCTAGTTGTTACACAAAGCACGAAGGCCATTTACTATAAATAGGGGAGGAAAAACCATTTTTTTTGTAATTTATCTATTCATTTATGTGTTTGAACTCTCAATTCATGTTGCTCAGCATGCTCTGTGACTACTCTTTGTGAATCAAACCCTGTTTTTTGTATGACACAGAACGAGTCTTCTGACTTTGTGATTGTAAGACTTATGCCTGTGAGATATGTGGTTGGACTCTGTGACCTTCCTATGTGATCGAGCTCTGCAATCAATCCCTGCTATCAAGCTCCATAATCTCAATCTAAAAAATTTAAAATATAAAGATGGAATGGATCACCATGAAGCCGTTAGGGGGGGGGGGTCCATGTGGATGCTTCTTGGAGGGATGATATGAAAGATAACATGGGAATCAGGGAATGCATGTAAATTAATTCAAACAACAAATATCTGGTGGATTTATTGTTGGATAGCCGGACAAGATACCCTCTATGGAAAAGACTTCCCCCATTTCACTTTGGTCTATGGGATGAAGTTCTCATTCTCGAAGAATGTAGGCAACAGCTGGCCTATTTGTTCAAGAGTATGTTGTGGCGGTGCAAGCGGTTTAGTTTAGCTGATGGTCAAACATGGGAAAATCATACACTCATATATTAAGTCTTCTTTTACAGTCATTTAAAAAACATTAATCAAAAGGCTTCGTAGCCAGAGGTATCTCCCCCGCAAGAACACAACATTTTGAAGGACACCTTGGTGTACCCAAAGAATGGGGGACCAATGAGTGGGATCTATGCCAGAGTGAAAATTTCAAAGATGAATGGGCATGGGATTACTTGGTATGTGCCTCCGATAAAGTGTTTAGGGAATATAAAAGGTGAGTGAGCCTGTATATGGTGACATGGGCCTCCCAATTCCACATTTACCATCTGAAGCAACTGATGTCATAGTTTCTAAGGAGGTGATTGTCGAGGAAAAAAACATTCCATCTTCACCCCAGGTAAGACAGTATTAGCCTTTGGGACGTGCCCAAAATCTCGAGGATTCAGATATTGGTTTAATTTATGTTGAGTAACCCCTCATTGAGAATACATGGGAGGACCTAGATCAGATGATTCCCTTGGAAAAGTTATTAATTTACCTAGTTCTAGGAGGGGAAAAGAAGTCGATAAGGGGTGTCCAATTTAATCACTTGTTCAGTTAGTTCCTGAATTCCATTTTAGAAGGGATTTTTCCAATGCGGCATCCCACAATTCTGAAGGGGATCTAGCACAGAAAATAGAACTCATATTGGCAACTCTTGGATGATATCTAAAAATATAAAGTGGGTCTAGGTTTCATAGAGGATTACATTCATGAAGATGTCGAGCAATGAGAACTGGCATTGTGAACTCCGTGATGGGATGAAAGTATTCTACACAAATATGAGATTATTTGCAAGAAGGTTGATTTTCACTTGATATTTTGAGTGTAATATCCTCCTGAACATGTTTTTGGAGTATCATGAAAAAACTGTGGGAGTCATGATTGACTCATGACGATATGTGGATGTAAATATTAGGCTACACCTTTTTACAAGATGAAAAAAAGGATCAAGGGAAAAGGATGAAAGTTTCTAAATTCACAAAGGCCAAGAGCATCTCAAATAGATTATTCAAAGATATCTTGAGAATCATGAAATTAATTCCCTATTCATGACCAAGGCATAGGTATCATTGAAAAATGAGTTTCACAATAATGTGGTATTCCACAATGACCATTTGAGATTTGTGAAGGCAGTTTGTTCCATGAAGGCAATGTACTTCATGAATACAATGATCTTTGTGACGGAGCATCCCATATGTATGTATTGACCATCCGTTTTATGTGAAAAATAATTTCATTTACACCGATTAAGTTCATCTATGAATTAAGATTCTCATATTATTCAAGGACGAAGACATTAATTTCAATATATTGAACTGGCCTTAACATCCGTATGTTATGTGAGACATCACCCAATGTAATGATCTAGGGTATTCGAAGAAAGTCTTAGAAGGGATTAAGTGTGTTATAATTCAAATCCAGTAAAATTGGTATTCTTATAACATATTAAATATGTATAAACTCATATATTCCACAACTAGTGTAGATAAGTTGATTTATGTACAACCAAAACACTCTTGGCGCATCCTCCATGGACTAGCCCTTACTGGTGAACCATGTTAAATTTATGTGTTGTTTTTCTCTATTTGATTTTTTATTACATCATGTTTCTATAAGATACATTTAATAAGTACCTACCAATGTGGGAACAAGATCATTCCCTTTAAAATAATAATTTGAAACCCTGATTCATCCCTCCCCTATCAAGGGGTAATGAGGTATTGCATTTATATTAAATAATTTTAAGGTTATTTGATAATTTTACATTGGTTTGGAAATAATAAATTATTAATGAATAAATATACTATTTTTATGGAATAAAATTTCTTGTTATGTTAAATATGGTATATTGTATATTAGTATATAAATAAAAATGGTTGTTAAAAATTGATTCATTAACAAGGTGATCATTTAAGATATATTTACGGTCATAAAAAAGAATAACATTTTTGTTAGTATCTAAATTTAAGTCATTGTAATATAGTGTGATAATAATTACATTATATGAATTTATTTAAATATAATTTTCTGATTAATGATATATTGGGAGATTATTCATTTGGTTGATGTATATGTATTAGTTAGGGTTAACATGATGTTTAACATGAAAGATTATATTGTAAGAATGAAATTAAATTTTTTTCGATGTTTGTTAAAATATTTGATGGATTTTATATTTTGGATATTTTCTATAACAAACACGGCAGGCCTAAAGCCCAACCAACCTCATTAATGCTCTCAGTTGGATCATAGGTCTGTCGTCGCTGGTTCTAGTTGTGAGGGAGGTGAATTAAAATTCCCGCCAGTCATGGAACAGTTCATGTCACGTGCTATCTGGGCCAGTCGGAGGTGGGGGCCTGTTATCTGCCTGAGGGTCGGGGTATGCTATCTACCAGAGGGCAGGGCTCGGGAGTTACCAATTTTGGTTGGGCTTTAGGCCTGCCTGGTTTTTTTCATTTTCATACAATATGTCAACCGTTTTAGTTTTTATTAACATTTAAAAATAAGATAAATATTCTATTATCCTTTTTGAATTTGTGAGATGTCAATATCGGTGAATCACAATTGAAAAAATCTTCATGAATACTCATTATATTGAGAAAATGTGACATTTTGGTTTAAAATTATTAATATATGAAATTATACATTTCATGTTAGTATATTTATTTATCAATTAATTCTCGATTCGGAAGAAATTACTCAATATTATTGGGGCTTATGAATAAAAAATTATCATTTTACAAGGATTTTTTATGAATCAATGGTATTTCCCACTCTACATTAATCTATGGTTTTTGGTTCATTAACGTTCTCATGATCATTCAATATTTTTCGGTAAATGTTCTTTTTCAAAATACATTATTATGAAATTTAAAATTCATCTCTTTATATCCATTCACATATGACTAATGATATCATTTTTAGAAACCGAGTTAAGTTTTATTTTCAATAACCTTCGTATTTTCCTTTAAATATATTAAGTGGATGTTTTATTTACCCTTTAAGGATATTTTTTTCAAGAAATGTATTTTCAAATATCAATATCTTTATTATTCATATGAAATTATTATTACTAATGATAAATTTATTCTAGTTTTAAGGAGAAGGAAACACCATGAGAATTTAAATGTGCACTATGTTTTATAGTGTATACAATACACCACCCCAATCATAAATGTACCCCAAATTATTATTAATTAAATACTAAATTTCCAATTCTAATAGTAAATTGACATTAAAAATTAGATTAACAAAAATAAGAATAATATATAAAGTTCATTCTCTATAAAATTTTATTTATTATTTCTTATGAAAGAATAATAAAATTTTATAATGTTATTTATTTTTTTCAAAATTTGTTATCTTAAATGAAAGGTTTTTTTTGAGTGAATGTTATAATTATCTTATGAAATATTTTTAAATTTTATTTAAAACAAATTATATTTTATTTTATTTGATAATATCAAAATTAGTATAGTTTGAATACTAAAACCTTCTATAAAAATGGATATTCTTATGAATAATAAGGCATTTTTATTTTTATAGAAAAGAATAAGTTTTTGAATATTGTAAAAAAGATTCATTTTGTTCAGTATGTTTTCTATGTAACTTCAGTAATATTTTATTTGAATATTCTAACTGATTATATTAACATAAATAATATGGTTGAATTTTTTATGTTAACAATTATATATGAAAAAAGGAATTTTTCAAAAAAATTATATTTCATTTGTTAGTTATCTTATTCTTATATTAATTTCATCAACTTATGGAAATTTAATCTTGAAATTTCTATTCAAAATTTTCAGTTATGATCTCGGAATTTTGTAAATACCCTCTTTTATTTTTGATCATTATGAATTATAACCATAGTAATTAATTTTCAATATAATAAGGGTGAATAGTGTAATCATGTTTATAAATAATATTAAAAGGAATTAAATTACCATATCACATTACATTAAACCATTTGATTGGTGGATGTTTTCCATTTACATACATGATTCTAAAAATCAAATATTATTTAATATTTCGATAACTATTATCATTATTGTATTTAATTAAATGAAAAAATTTAAAATGTCAATTTATTTAAATTAATATATTGTTTTTTATATGGAGAAAAATCCTATTTTCTATTATAAAATAATATTTTAAAGATAATTGATTATTTATTCATATTGACACCCGCCATATGATCATCGTAAAATTTGTGGTTTATAAAACTCCCAAATTAAATTTTTTATTTTCTTATACAAGGGAAGGAAGAAGCATGAATATAGCTTATAAAAAAAGTCTATTGAATGGTGTGCCTTTAAAAAAGAATTGTAATTTCATGATACAAGAAGTGTTATTAGATGGGGTTATGCACATTGAATGATTTATGAACTTATTATGAAAATCCACATTAAAACACTTATTGATAATGTGAAGTTTCATTGAAGTGTGTTCCTCAGTATTTGAAGGCATCAGATAAGTCATTATCATCACCAAACACTCTAGTTGAAGAACTCCTAATAATTATAAAGTCTTTCAAATGATAAAATATGGAAATTATACAATTGATATGTTAAATATATTTTTCATGTTAGGGGTTATGTAATTTTTGTGATACTTTTTTGATCACACGATGAACCTCCATCTTGCTCATTGGATCTCATAATATTCATGGGATAGGTGACCTTAACATGTGAAGGCTCATTGACATTTCAATAATATCTCATGGTGGCCCTTTGAAATGTATATGGTTATTGAGAAATTTATGGGACATGTATCTTCAATAAAAAAAAATCACATTGACATGAAACTAGTTTATGAAAGATGATAATGATGGAGTGATCATGTATTAGCTATTTATCACAAAAAGGATTATTTCATTAATGACATGTTACACGATCATGCATATTTCATGATATATTATCAAATCATTTGGATCTCTCCAATGACTCATGTCACAATATTCCTCATTATAATTGTGTAAATAGAAACATATACAAGGTAGTGGTGAAAATAAAATCCCCCTTTACACGTGATGAAATAAAAAAAATATGGAAAATAATGGTTTGGATGACTTCATTATCATATGATACTTTCACATGATACATTCTGGTGAGTAATATAATCGATTAGGATCTAGATTTATTCACAAGTCATTATCAGAACATTGATTAAAAAATTTATAATTTATATTTTATTCTAATTACTAAAAGGACCAACAACGTTTTTGGTTTGATCACATGATTCTTCAATAATAAAACAACTAAAAATGTAGAAGTGTTTTCCAGGAGAATGACTGAAATTACTGATACATTATGTGATGGAATATATATTTATCTTCATGTGCACGGGTCATGTGATTTATGTGACCAAATTATTGACCCTAAATCAACACATGGACATGTCCACTAGATGACTCAAAGATCATCAGGACTGTTATATAGGTTCATGTGAAGTCCCCTAGAAATGTCATTAAATTTTATTTGAACACTATATGGAATGAAAACGTAGAAAATACTAACATCCCAAAATGTTTCAGGAAGATTCATGAGAAACCAATCACTATGTGAGGCTAAATCATATGATGACCGTCAGACATGGCTGCCTAACTGTATTACAACCTGAAGTCAAGTCAACCATGTTTGGTAGAAAACTTATAAAATTTAATGAAATCCTCACACATTTCTATCAGTCATCCTTGTACATGTTAATAAATTATCATACTTTTCAGAAAGATATCATTTGGAATGTCAAAATATAAATAAACTTGTCAGATTGATATATTTTTTCATGATAGGCTTATCTAGAAGGCATACCTGGATATGAAACCTTGAGCTATGTGAATCCTCATCCATGTGACATTATCATTGTATTCAAGAAATATATATGAAATCATCATGATGGACAATTATTTGGAATTAGTGATACCTTAATCATTACATTAGACAATAATGAAATTCTAGAATGTTCAATGGACCTCTCATAATCCCAAAATTTATCAAAACATGATTAGATCTAGATATTTGACATGGGACACCAGCATTGTGCATGTACCATGAAATTCCATTCACTCTAACCCATAAAAACCAGCTCATTATAATCTACCATATTCCCTTATCCAATAGTAAATTTGGGGAACTGGAAACTATCAGAACATTTATTCCAGTTATTTTCAGGATTTGATGGATCTTATTCTATGTTTCGAGATCCATATAAAACATCTGTAAAATGTTTCTTCTGTATGTATTTCCCAGTCTATATACATTGATTTTGGTTACTTATTATCCCTTATTTATTACACTGATCCTGAATCATGTGATCCTAGGGAATTGAAAATATTTTTCCATTGGAATAATAATTCCACAGTAAGTTCAACTTCATTATGTTAACCTTTCTCATATAAAACGAACTCTGTAGATTTTTATTTTATTCTTCATAAGAAATATTGGATGGAGTCCTATAGAATAAGACCCATACAAAACTCTAAAATTTTATTTCATGAAATTTTTATGTGATATTTAAAACTATATAGGTTGATCATAAATGAACAATGAAGTTTTTGAAATGTTTTCACACGATAAATAGGATGATTCTTAGAGGATCAATCCAAATTCAAAAGTAGGTATTAAATTCCTGGAAATTATTAATCACTAATATTCATAGTCATATAGATACATAGATCCAGAAATCCATAATTATTTAAGAGAATAGGTAATAGTATAGATAAACTCTATTAAATTTTTATGGGGTCATTAATTGAACACCCTAGTTCATGTTTAGATATTTAACACCTGATTTTTTTATTATAGTAAAAAATGACATACTAGGATTTATGAATGTTTTTTGAATATATTTTAAATTTATAAGAGTCTCAGGGTTATAAATAATTACAAAAAAATGTGGTGACGAGTAAAAACTACCATTCACTTAATTAATGTGTGTTGTTATATTTCTTTTGTCAAGAAACCCCATTGATTTCATGCCTTTGGAAAGTAGTCCCATTTTATTAAGGGTGTGAGTGGAAATTGGAGATTCAATGAGGGATTAATTTGATAAAACTAAATATCCCATACCATTCCATTCCAATATTTATAAAAATTGTGAACATAATGTGAATTATTCATTAATTAAATGTGATCTATTTTTAGAAGAAATGATGAACCTCTATGAATCCCACAGAAGAAAAATGTCGAAAATGAAAATAATATTGAAAATATGTTATCCTGTAATACCTATTTGAGCTTGTTTAATAATTAATATGATTCTATAATTGGATACCTTGATCCTTATTAACATCAAGACTATGGATATAATTCTCAAATATATCACCTTTATCCAAAATCATGGAATCATCATGAATCCATTCCAGAACCATAGTTTCAATAAAATCCTCTACAGAATAAAAAATATTTTCACCAAATAGAAAACAAAACCAAATATAATAGAACCCATGGAATGGAATAAAATCCACAAGGTATGATCCTTGAACTCATGGCCATACACAGGTTCCATAAATTATTAAATTATATAATCTTACCATGCATTGAGAATCCACGATGAATCATACTTTTCTTATTACCACTACTACCCACATAAGGAGATCACCCATAGAGTCAAAAACAATTAATTTCCTCAAGATGGTACAATAATGATTTAACTATAGCTCTATTAGTTTTCGAGATCATCAATGTAGATCTCCAGTCAACTGCCTCAACAAGTGCCATTCTGGTAATGTCCAGGCGAAACCTATAGAGGGAACTACCTGATAGGTCACAGCATGGAAAGTCATATTTGGGAACCATGTATATATTATTGGGTGTCCCATGTTGAAGATCAATGGCTTAAAATATCATATACTTACCTCCACCGAAGATGTCTAAAAACATTTTTCGGTCGTATTTTGAAAGAATGATCATATCCCTACTCTACAGAAACAATTCCGTCCACATGTTCTTATAGTAGGCATGGGGTAGGGTCATATGAAATCCACCCACAAATGAATATCATTTTTATATTCTACTAGAACATTTAGGACATGATTGGTCATATAACCTGACATCAATAAAATTCTTCAACTAGTATATTTTAGAGACCAAAAACATATTGTCCAATATTCATCATCTTGTGATATTAATGTCCCACAACGTTCGGGAGAATATAGAAGAGATAAATTATTATATTATGGTAGAATTATAGATATATCAAAATGAAAATTATCATTTTACATTATCCAAACAAATATAAAACCAATAGAAATAAAAACATTTTTCTCATTGAGTGCATTATATTTATAATTACATATTCGAGGAAGATTATTGAAATAATATATTATGGTGTGTTTCACCAGACCAAGATCATATAACTATAATTACTAGACCAAATCACCCTAGTAACTGAATCAACTTAGGAGTGGTTCACATTCCTTTTGAACAATTTTAAAGGAATATCCAAAAATCCAATTAGGAATGGGCCCATATTCCCACTCCCATTGATGCCCATCAATATGATTTAGAAATTACTTCAATGTATTCTCTATCTCTACCATTTATGACACACAACATATTATAGTACATAGAGGATATAGGTTGACATTCGTTCTTCTTCCAATGAATTATATCACCAAAATTCATTTTTAGCTATATCTGAGAAGTCGTATATATCTTCTACCATTCTGCAAGTCTCTTAGCACATTATTTTAGGGAAACAATATTTTAACTAGAACTATGCCGCCTCTTCGAAATGAATAGAATAGAATATTATGGAAACTGCCAAAAAGAATTATCATATACCAATTAATGATGCATAAACTCACAATCTAATTCTAACATCTTCCTCGTAACAGTCTCATATCCCCAAAGAGACATATTTTCATCCAATAAATTCTATAAAACATTATGTGGATCGATAATATTCCTCCTCATTTTGAAAAGGCATGTCAGTTTATTTCATCAATGATGTTTGATGAGGCTTAAATTCATACACAACACAATTCCAGTGACCATGAGGATATACGATGTGTATCTAAAACCCTTCAAGGATCTTTTGATTCTTTTTTGGAATAATAATTGTTAACAACTAGGATAGTGAACTTAAATTTAGTGTACAAATATATTTCATGGGATTTACCCCTAACATTCACCATATATAACTTCTTAACAGTGATACAACTTCCATGAAATGAAATACTCCAATTGTTATGAAACCTTCCGTAATGAGAGGTACTTAAATCTCTAGGGTTTACAATATAATGTTCCTACTAAACTGAAATTAAAAAATCTACTCATTACAAAATTTACCATGATATGAAACCTATATGGTTTGACTATGTGGAGATACAATACTCTAATAAATAGGGGTACTACAAGAAAATATAGTGTGAGTTAGCCGAAAAAACACCCTCATTGATATGGCCCACGGTTTGTCTTAATTATGATGTCTAATATGATTTCAGGTATATTGTGTGCTATTAATACACTAAAACATCATAGAAACCATTCACTGGTTAATGGTGTGGCATCACCTTAATAGGTATATGAGGTTGTCTTCTGGCCACAAACATGATATGTTGTCAGATAGACCTAGATGTGTTCTCTATATCTATAGAATTGAGGTTAGGAAGAAACATTGAAAACCTACATTGTGATTTACTCGAAAGAATGGAATATATCAAACAAATAATTACTAAATCATGTCATATGGTCATATCATATGATGATTATTTTTTTGGAGAATTTCACATCACATGATCACTAATAGAAAAAACATTCTCAGATTTTGTATCTAAAAATGTATTTTCACAGGACAAATCACAAGATTTAAAATTTTACTTTCTAGTTGGACAATATAATGATTATCCTCTACGTTGGTAATGTAATGATACCACCAAGGGGTATTGAGTGATACAGAAATGATCTTCGTCGATGAATCTCTAAAAAATTATAACAAACCTCAATTATTGAAAATGTTGTCATGAATCACCCAACAGCCCAGTATAGTGATTTATTTTTATAAAAAACATCAATTTAACATGGTCTATAAGTGAGTGAAATTGATTCAAATTATGAAAATTGTTATGGGATCCATCATTGTAGTTGTCCAAGATAGAACCCAACTAAAATGGATGGTGTATGTTTTATGACCACCTCTACCCCCATTATTATAAAATCCCATGAGGGTACCATAAATTCAGTGGAGACAACTAAAATACCCAGTCATGTAGGAATATAATTATTTTAACCTAATAACAATACAAGGAGTCATAAAATATTCAATAATTGAATCATAGAGTTCTAAATATGTCTTTAAATCCACACCAGTCTACAGGCTAATGTGTTTTTCAACAACAATATAATGTATATGTTTGGGCTAAACATGAATTAGATACCATGAGGTGGTGAATTGGGGTATTGGTTTCTATTCAATATTATTTCCATCCCACTCAATCACGATCTATTAATTATAAGGTAAAATATATTTTTTCATAACTGATTATGTTGATCTTATTATATCCTTCTTTACATGATGATGATGAAATGAATATAATGTTTGAGATAATGAACTATGAAACATTGATTTTTATAGTTTATCATTCACTGGGGTACATCTATGCTACCTAAAGTGATAATTTACCAATATACCCAATCCATTATGAATCACATAGAAAATGATGTTCAGGATAGATCACAAATATGACAAGCAACACTTCGTTCACAATGTTTATGGATAGATCACTACATCCCATGTTCCACTCCCTCAATCTTTCTTTATATGGATCAATGTAGGTTGAAATAATCACCTTATTCCTCATCATTTACCCACTATTTCGGAAGGGCTTCAAAAACAGTTTATAGACATGTTTTCCATTCATTAGTAATAATTAATGGATCCCAAATTATAGGACGATGCTATGTTGAATGCTCACCTTCATCCAATTTTTGAATACTATAATTCCAAAGATTTATTTGGAAATACCTATTAAAAAATTTCATAGTGCACACTACCATCACAAATCTCACCCCATTCATGAAGCTCAGATAGCCTCCATATAGCTCAAATAGAAATCATGATGTACCTTCCATTCACAAATATCAAACAACGTTTTCAATATTACCTCCATTCAAAAATATCACATAGCCTTCGTAAAGCTAAACACTTTTGAAAAGGACCAAAAAATTTGTCTACAAAAATTTCCCTCACAATCATAAAAATATTTTGTATTGTTTCATAATCCTAGAGAACTCTAACACTATTGGTTGGATTTCATATACTTCAAAGACATGCTCTTATTGAATAAAAATTCACTAGAAAAAAATACATGAAAAATATTAAAAAATTCGAAGCCTCTAAATAATCATTAATTATATCTCTAAATTCATAAGGTTGGTTGAGGCTTATTTATAAACATTGTGTCCCATACCATACGCTTATGTCCTTTTCATCACCTTTTGGTGATGCACTCCAATTATTTTCTTATACTTTACAACATCAGTAATCTCTATGAATATTTTTCCATTTGTGATGATTATCATAGTTGTGTAGAATAACTCTCACACCTTTTAGAATTATCTATTATCTAATTATCATATTGAGGTAGATTACCATCAACCCTTCCCACATTTTTTATGCTCCACACATTGTTTAATTAAAGCCTTCATGACACCAAATTCATTTTAAAAAATTCCACCCATTGCAAAAATCTAGTCATCCTGAAACTCAAGCCTTAGACATATTTTTAAAATGAATTTATATTAATTTGAATATCCTAATGATTGATCTAGACTCCAATATCTAGGCCTGAAATTGTTTTCAAACACAGGAAAACAAATCCACCATGTATACACATTTTTGTACTCATTCTAGGGAATCCATTATTATGTCATGGATCATTATTTACACATCATTTCTACAATATCTCTAGAACATGACAAAAGAACATGAAAAAAATACTTTATAAACAATCATAATAAAAAAAATGTTGCATTGTTACCTTGAGAGATTTATACCAAACATTATCCCCCTTTGGGTTAGTATATTTTTTTATAAATTTTGATACCGAGTTAAATATTTTATTATATTAATCTTCCATTACCTTTTTGTGGTTTATGTATAAATTTTTACATTTTTAACCTAACACACTATAATCCCACATGATCCATGTTTACAATGAGAAAAAATATTTGTATGTGAAGATCATAAATGAATCATGTAATTATAAAACCACTGAACTGATTTTATCATGGATTATATATTTTTGGGTATATATCCTTTTAATGATTATACTTTGATCCTTCATATTTACAACACCATCATATTCACTACTACCCATATAAGGTTCTCCCCTAACTTGATTAATACATTTTATCCCCCATTTATAGCCACAACCTCTCCCATTTGAAAACAATCTGGAATTCCACTAATTTTGGTTTTTTATATGTTTAAGAACAAAAATTAGCAAAATTGGGAATGAAATATCATACCTATGGGAGAGGGGGTCAAACATCCATGTTTCATTTGTTTAGGGCATCAACCAAAATCCACGATCCATTTTATTCTTCTCAAATTACTCTTCGGGTAAGGCCTTTGTAAAAATATATGAAACCTATAGTTTAATTGGAATATACTCCAACATCGCAAGTCCTTAATCATGCTTCTACATGATAAAATGACATTTTATTTCAGTTGGATATTTAAATGAGTGATTTACTAGTGTTTTAATAATTTTTAGATAACATGACTTATCATACTGGATTCTAATAAGATATTTCACTTTAATAATTATATCAAAAACTTATTTTGTTATCGACAATAATTGTGTGAAATATACACTCACTTAAATATATTCTTCTTCATTAGTTCTAAATGAAACAAAATATTGTTACATTCTTAGCCCAAAAATACAAAATCTTTAATGATAAAATTCACCGATTTCTATTTATTTTCTAGGATCTACTAAACTGGTAAAATCTGTATCTGTATATCCCAAAAAAATTATATGTTTCTTCATTATTCATAAAAAAACAACCATTCCCTTGATATACTGAATTATTCGTAGCGCATCAAAAAATTGGTGTCCTATGGGATTGTATTGATATCATGCTTCTTGTAATTTGGGAATGAATCATAGCCATTGTCAAATTCTTATACAAGAGGCTACAAATTATTTTCTTATATTCTGTGGAATTAACTATATTTCCTTAATAATCCATTGAAATTTTCATTTTGTTAGACACTATAGTCATCATATCATTGGAATTATCCATTAATAATATTCTGAAAATCTCCATGGAATTTTAGATTAATAAATAAATATGACAACCTTTTCTTATGTCACTATTATTACTATAAATTACTATTTCACCAAATATTTTTTTATCGATGTACAAAAACACTATCTCCATTTAGTTAAATTCATTGTTTATTTAATGATTTTAATCAACTCCACCACACTAAAAATCTAAATTCCTCAAAACTAATATAGTTTTGAATAATATGATCTTAGTTTTTTCTTCAACCCGTACAATGTTGTCTTCTTCCCAAAAACTATCTTCTAATGTTAATGAATGAGAAAAAGTTATAGTTATTCAATATAAAAATATTCCTCCAAAAACCAATTTGGAAACAATTAATTGATATACATATATAAACATTGATCCTACATTACAGAATATTATTAGAAAATTTCAGATGTCGAATTTTTCTTCAATTTGAGGTGAAAACTTGTGGGAAACACTATTAATATTCTCTCAAAACTTGTTTGTATCCTTCAAACAGTCAGCTGGTATAATATTGTTCGAAATAATAGATACTCTTGAAATAAATTAATTTTGTGGATTCTCCCCCAGTTGGTCTTCTTCATGATAGACCACCTAAATAGCCATCATTTATATATCACGGTAATGATTCATTTAATTCTGATATAGAATTTTGACCCTATGATTTGAAACTCTTATAATTGTTATGACTACTATTCAGTCATACATATATTATTCATCTCCTACCTAATTTCATTACATATGAATAGAGGTTTGTGAATCATATTCAGCTCAACAAAATTGTCTTGTTTCAACTTTCTTTAATAATATACATTATCTTTGAATTTACCTATTAGATATGATCCATAAAAAACATTGTTAAGCCTATTAATTCTTAACATGATATAGGAAATAAGATATAAGGTTAACAAAACCCTCAAAATCCATTTCACTCAATTACATCCATATATCTCATGAATCCATAGACCATTACTCTTTTCAATTAATTAGTCTACATTTAATCTTTAACTATGATAACTACTTTGAATATATTGAAATTATACAGAACATCAAATCAAAACATTATATATTCTAATGTATTTCAACGTAGATTATATCTCCTATAAAACATGAACACCATGAACACCATTTAATTAAATTTAAACACATAGTTATCGGATTATTCTTTAATCCTTGATATAAGAATTTTAATTGATCACGATGCACCATCACTTTGATAATTTATTATAAAGAACTATACTCTATTATGCATGTTTCAATTTCCGAGCCAAGATTAATTTTTTATCCAAATAACTAAACATACCATACCCACACATTATTCATTCATATGATATATAGATTATTTTGTCTTGGTCTTATTCATAATTTGTGTTTTAAACCCACTTGTACAAGTTTCCATCTCTAATGATCCACCGAAACATGATATTCATGTGTCTTTATATGAGTTGAAATCTCTCTATTTATATTTTGATTTTTAATATTCCTATTTTAGTGGGATAATTCTCCTACCTTCACTTATCTCCATACGAGTTAACCCACTATTTTTGTAATACATTCTTTATACATTATTATTTTAATAGTTATTTGAGTCAGCACACTCTTTCGTGGTGATGGTGGGACCTTTAATAAATGTTCATTAATATTACACAAAAATGGAGTAGATCCTCCATTTTTATACTATATGTGTTCACATTGTTTCTGATATATTTTTTGTCAGTGTAATAGAGGAAGTACTCAATACACCTTCTGTTGACCTCCTTTTGTTTCTTCCAAGACATTAAACCATCTTTTAGAGTTATAAATTGATATTTTAGTATTTTATTTCTCATTATCAACAAATGTAGTTTGGGATCCCCTTTTTAGTTTATTTTCCTTTACATAATTATTCTTGTTAAAATATTATTCCAAATTCCCATGATTAAAACATATAAATCAGCTCCCATTAAAAACATACCTCATTTCATCATTTCTCAGTTGATATGTTGATGCATCCATAGTTACTCTATTTATATCATTGAGAAATCATGATTCTTAACAAATAAGCATGGTTTGTACCTTTGATCTTTAAATAATAACATCTAATGGATAATTTCATCTGAGAGACATTCCTTTCAGTATATTATAGAAACATCATATTCCCAGATTTAGAAATATTTCTATTTTCAAAATTTGAAATATTTTCCAATTCTTTAGATTAAAAACATGAAATATTACCATGAATCCCATAGAAATGATAGAAGTTGAAATTAATTTTTTCATTTGTATTTTATGGTCAATATCCATCAACTAATGTATTTTCCTTATTTCTCAAAATATTCATTTAGCACCTAAATTATTTTTATTGTTTATCAGATGTTCATGCAATTAATGTAATGTAGGAATGAAATAACTTGGACACATAGAAATTTACATGGTTCACCCTCAATGGGATATAGTAAAAAAATACAATGTAAATATATCGATGTACCAAATCCAATGTGGATCATAAAATTTTTTTGAATGTGGAAAGATCAATTCTTTTTCCTGGATCACCACCTATACAATATTTAGGGAGAGATAACTACTCCTTATGGGTCACATCCACCATCTTCTATCAGTGGCTCAATGCTGGTGGAAATGATCAGATTCTTAATATTTTTTTCTTATTACTCCAAAAGGAATTCAAAAATATTTTTTTAGACATTTATATCCACTTATTAGTAATAATTAATTCACCTAAAATATTATCCTAATGATCAATTATGTACTAGTTTCATTTACATGATTAATAACACATTACATATATTTTTCTAGAAAATACCTTTAAAAAAATATTTATTCTTAATTATTTCATGATGATCACATTATTTTTTATTCTCAAATAGCATTCATGGAGCTCAAATAGCCTTGATGAAGAAATTTCCCTTTTCATGGCTCAAATAGCCTTGACGGTGCTCCTTTATTTCACGAAGCTCACTTAGACTTGGAGAAGTTCCACACATTTGTGAAGAACAAAACATTTAGTAAACTTATATAAACATGATGAATGTAAAAAAAATTTATCATCTTTCACAGCCTTAAAAAACCATAACACATTCCATAGGCTTTTATTTAATTCATGAACATCACTTATTCATGAATTTTTTCATAAGAAAATCCTTCATGAATCACGAGTAAAAATTCAGAGCCTTCAAAATTTAATTAAGTCACGATCTAATTTCTTGAAGGGTGTATAGGTCTATTAATTTGTGTTGTTTTCCATTAAATTTGATATCATTCCTATAATCATTTTCCTTAAATAAATATATTTTTTTGTGAAGCACACAATTTTGAGAAGCTCCCTGAAAATTTCCCCAGCAAATAACATTATCATTATTGCAGAGAATCATCATCAACCATTAGTTCTCTAATTATTCCCTAGTTCTTATAGTAATGTAGAATAAAATAATCCCCTCTCAATTTCCCTATGATCCATAGTTGTTCAAAACAAAACCTTTAGGACACTAAATTCCTTTTAAATATCCCTACCTTTATGAATATCTAAGCCATTCATTCATTTGAGTAGAATATTTTCTAAAATACCATGTAAAAAAATAACTTCGAAACAACACAACATACCATTGAAACCTTATTTTTCGACAAAAAAAATCACAAAAAATAATACAATGTTACCAGAATGTAGTGTTTCCCAATAGTATATAATATTATTCATATTTATACGGTAAATAATAGTGGTTGTAACACCATATTTCCACCCACCAAGAGATATAACACTTTTAATCTGGGATCAACAGGTGTTGATGATATTAAATTCTCTCATGATCATTATTAAAAGTCCATGAAATGATGAATATACTGAAAATATTGTCTAACCCCAAAATATTCATCAACCAATATGGCCTAAAAAGAAAAAGGGCTACAAAGAGGATCCATAGTAAACTCCCCATGTTGAATTGAGTGTCCCAAAAATTCCATACTATTTTTTCAGTAAAGAAAACAATAATGTCTTTGTAATCCTCATTGATTTTCCTAACCAACAATATAGAATACTACATGGATAATGGTAGAAAGAAAGAGGTAACAACACATAAAAGGTACATTGGGAGGTTTGAGATATTTGATTCCTAAATTGAGTCTGCACATATAAGGAATTAGGGGAGTCACTATAACATGGTTCCTATGAATGATGAGTGGACACAAACTCATAGGAATTCCATCAACCATTATGGGTATGGAGTGGAAATTTCACACGCACCACCTATATGGGATGAATCCTTCATCATAGAGAAATTCCTTGCAAATAAGAGAATGTGAGTAAATAACAAAAATATATTAATGAAGTATTATTCTAGCTCAATGTCAACTCTTGGTATCTCCTTTATTGAAAAATATGTATCCCACATATCAATCATCCATTGAGAGATAATCACGTTATAAAGGAGAAACATGATCCTTTACAAGGATCTCAATCTATGAAACTAGTCTATGTAAATGATGAAGTTGATTTTATAATGAAATTACTCCTACACAGAGATATCATCATCCTTATCTTGGTAATAATCTAAACATTGAAAGTTTTATAAATTATTATGATATAGAATTAGTATTTCTATTTTGAGTATCACCCATTCCCCATGAACAATAGGTGGTAAAAATATATTTATTAACAGAATTCCTCAATATAACGTCTCCTAAGCTCATACGTAGGAATAATTGGAGGGTTAGTGTGTCCCCATTGATCCCAAATAAATGATATATCTAGAATAGGATGATGAAAAATTTCTCCAACCAATTTTGGAAAAACAATATACTCGTCCTTTAATGTAATATGATACTCAAAACAAAACCTCACACATTTTTAATTCTAATGTGTTCCAATGTTGGGACCATGAGACCAATACAGGTAAATAAAACTATGACCATTTCAATATATTTTAGATGATCTATCCTAGTTTCTGAACAAATTCATTCCTATGGGATCTTCCACAAACATGGAATAAATTCTTCCTAAATTTAATTAACAATTTATTTTCTTTCTATGGAAAATGAAAATATTTTACCTCATCAATTTCGAGATATATGAAAATGATAGGTTCTCTAACCCTATCACTTGATAGAGAAGTCTTAGAGACTCACTTTGTATTTCACCCTTTTAAAAGAATTTTATGGACATATTTAATTACAACCATCATGAAGATATTTAAACAGCTTTGATCTTGATGAAATACCTAGTTGGGTTTTAATTTCTTTCAAAAAAAGATGTATTTGATGATGAATGTTGAAGAACTAGTCATAAATTTTATCCCATATTCATGAAAAACATAATATTTACTAGAAAATTAATAGATACTACTGTCACCTATAAACTAGTATCCATGAAATTTTGATAACTCTGGTCATCCTCATTTTTTTCTAATGCCTCTGATTTCATAGAAGTTGAAGAAAAACCACCCTTGACGAATGGTAATGAGATACATTAGCTACCCATTATTTAGGGAATGGATGAAAACATTACATTACTTAAAAAAACCATCATGTTATATGTAATTTCTCTATATCCATGGAAGTCAACCTCTTAAATCAATTGGTGTCCAAGAAACCTAATAATATCGACCACAACGTCCAACTAGACCAATAACCCTTCAATATGAGGCTAGGGAGAATAATCCAATTTTTCTTTGAATTCATTTAAATAATCTAAGTCATTGTTTCTTTTATATTGGAGATACTAGGAAATTAATCAGTGAAAATAAACTATTTGATTGACATAGAACCATAAGAATATGATTACTATAATGGTGATTTATCCAAGCATGACTCAAATAACATAAATGGGACGCCAACAATGACCATGGTTCTAGATCACCCCATCCTTAGATGAACAAATTTTAAACCATTAATCATTTACTAACCTAGGAAGAATACATAGAATCATCCACCTGTATAGAAATATAATTTCCAATTAACGGAAAAGGAAAAAGGGAGATACTAACTACCAAAAATAATTCCTCTCATGAAGAATTCATTCCATCAGCATCTAGAGAATGGGTACCCCAACCAAATGGAAACACCATTGGATAAAAAATTCATTTTTATTTCTATTAATATTATTCAATTAGTAGTCCCCTAATCTAATGATCAATATTATAATGAATACATTTTCCTAAAAAATGACCAGGGATCCAAAAGAGGAGGGTATATAGAAAGATGGTATTAGGGAATCTGTGGTCATATACAAAATTTTTATTCAAGTAATATCCATACTGAATCCAATTACGGGATTTCGAACCATGGGCGAGTGCTTATATATGAATAGAAGAGTAATTTGGTTTCCATAGAGCACTGATGTAGTATTTAAAACATAATTTTCTTAAATTTCTAATTGGTGGGTGTAAAACTATCTGATCAAACCAACTGGAGGGGTATTATAGCATGAAATATTCCTTTTACAATTAATACTCCTTCATAATTTTTCTATAATATAGACTCATATACATATGAAACACCATATCATATGCTGTATTCTTATTAAAAACCCAATAATGGGATGCAATAACATATACAACTTTTTTATTTAATTCAAAATTATTTGAACAGTAATTGATCATAATTATAATTCCTCTCTTCTATCCACCATTTTATAGAATATAGATTTGACATTATTATTGTAATTTGTGATAGAATATACCATAATAAATTTTTATCATGTGGAATCTATATTGGTGCAATGTTATACCACAATCTCGTTCATATATCAAGGTTAGAAAGAATCTATCCTTTGATATATCTTAATCCTCTACAATTCCAGCAAGATGGGTAAAATAAATATCCAGAGGATCTAATTAACAATTGTTTTGTTATTAACCACATCCTCATCCAGATCCTACTATGTGTGGGATATTTTAAGGAGGAGTTTTATATAATGAATATGAAAATTTAAGGTTATGAAAAATTAGTGAATAGGCTGCTTGGAATGATCATTCTCAAATATTGGTCAGGGGACCTCATGTTTGATGTTGAGTATACTATTATCCAGAAAAACAAAATACACAATGTCTTACTAAGAATATGATGGATTAAAACCAACATGATAGATCCATAAATATTTCACCTATTCTTATAAAACACATTTTACATAATTATAGGAATATTATTGGTTATTCTATCCATATTTTAATATTGTGATTCCCTATTTGATGGGAATGTTTCTATAAGTTGGAACAAAAAATAACCAATTATGAAGGGTGATATATTGTTTTCCAGTTAAATGTCTTGGAAAAAACCCCTATGGTTCCCAACGGTATTCATATTAGTGATTATGTGAAACTTGTAAACTAGATATGGGATGTAGACATAATCATAGTGAACATATATGAATCAAAAATTTTATTGTCCCATTTTTATGTGATAAAAATATTTGAAGCTAAAGTGGGTTCACCAAATGAAAACATCACTAATTCAATGTTAGGGGAGAAAATTTATCTTTAAATATTAGAAATAATAAATAACTCTCCCATAAACTATCCTATAACTCTATATACCTATGATTCTATAGAAAAAATAGTAGTATAATGGAAATCGTGCATCCTCGATCAACAACATCTCTGGAAAATTATTATGCTGATGCATATCCTTTTGGTCGCTCAATCCTTTTCTAGGATGGAGATTCATCGAAATTATCCATCATGCTAAAATATGTTATCATAGGAAAAGTGATGGAAGAAGAATATGATGACCTCAGAAACAATCCTCTTATATATGAGGAAGATATCTCTACCACCATCAATTAATACATATATGTGAATATTGGAAGAGGAAAATACCCATGAACAATATGTATAATTGTTTCATGCCTCTAAAAGTAAATTATATGTATATTGAATTCATTGAGAAGTATATATATGTGTTCACATGGAAATATATAGTAATGCCTGATAAGAACCCTGATGGGGCTAACAACTAACTTGGCGTGTACAACGAACATTGATGTATTATGATGGCAGAAAAAATATTTCATCCTTCACATACTATAATGTTATAATCCATAGTTGTATAATTGAAAAAATATTGCTTTTCATAAGAGGGGTAGTACCAGAAAATGCCATGAAGATATTTTCTAGGTCAGGATGAATAATTGGTATATTTGATTCTGCATTAGCTTCAGGGAATTTAATCGAAACTACTTGAACAATGATTCCCCAGAACTGATCACAAATATTTTGATTGATACAACTATTAGTTAGTAGTATTTTTTTTAATATGTGGATATTCATGTCACAATCAGATAAAGAATGACCCTAGAGATGATAAAGCAACTTCCTTGAATACTCATCAAGGAACATTTTTATATCATTTCATTCTATTTATATAAAGATTTATTTCACTACATATCAATAAGGGATGTATCATCTAGTTAGAACCTTCTGAGGTCAAATCATAGATTCCAATATTAATGTCCGCATGGATAAATACCAACAGTATTGTTATAATCTCACTGATCACCAAAGAATTTTCAAAAAATTGCAGCAGTTATAATATAAAATGAACCATCTAAATTGTTACTTATGATTATTGTATGGTATGTTCATCATTATAGTTCTATACCACTATGACAGCTATGTAAATCCAAAAAAGGACACCACAACACTAGGATTCTCACATCCATGAAATATTAATGAACTGAGATGGAACCATGGGTACATTACTTATTTAAGGAATCTTATAGAAATCCTAGATAGTAAATCTCTCACCTTCAATATGATAATTAAAAGTGTAGTCAAATACTAGTGGTATCTAGACTTCAAAAATCATTCAAGAATCTTATGTACTACATTCTATATCCCCCATCTTGATTCTTCTAGTAAATGGGAAGCCATTATCTTATATTTGGATATTATGGAATGTGTTCCTGATATCAATATTTCATAGATAAATGATATTTGGAATGCAAAATACACTATTATCCTGCAATAACAATGATAAATATTGAGACTTTATTTAATGATATTATGAAGAACATCCTCTATCTCAGATTCTTTGGATAAATGTTGATTTATTACTTGATGTATAAATAATTACACTTAATCTATCATATTGACCCACTCAAGTTATTATTCTCCTACATATGTTAACTAGTATATTTATTCAAAGAGATATTATTCAAAAATGGTATGATATTTTGTTATTATCACAAAACACACTTGGATTTACATCAGTTGCTAATTTCATTATGCCACATTCTCTCTAAGAAGACATGCCATTGGACATTAAACTACCATAAAAGAGACTTTCTATTTCTATAACACTATGTGAATGTAGATCAATGTTTTTAAAATTTTCCTCTCAAGGTATTATTGGTTATAAGTTCTAAAAATTGAGGTATAACTTTTCGGGATATGTAATTTATTTGTTTCCCTAAACATAAAAATTTTCCTTTCCTAATATCATTATATAGGGGTTTTGTCATATTCTTAGTGATACGCTTGAGGCTACATGTAGCTTATCAGAATGAAAATGTTGGTAAAAAGATAATCATTAACAATATAAACTACGACTATTTAGTAACTAATGATTATGTCCCCCTCTCATCATCTATGTTAGATGATTAATTGATGAATTTCCTTTTGAGTGAACAATACATCACATCCATCGATCAATGAATTATCATGTCATTGCACTGGATAAAGTGGAATCACTCTTGTATTATCTTTATCTGGATGAGGATTTATTCCATATCTCACACCAAAGGGTTGTCTCACTGCTCATAATATGTGGCCTGGATAAAATTAGGATGACCTATATTTCCCTAGAGTATAATGATATAGAATTTACTAATAGATGGGTAGATCCCAAGGAAGATTACCCGAGAAATGGGATCCTCTCATTGTATCATGCTAAAATGAAGCAAATATGACTATAGACATTGAAATCACCCTTCAGGATGAGAATAATGATAAATATATCATTTATTAATGAGGATTTGATTGATTTATCTTCAAATGAATTATAGAAGGATAGATTCACCTCATTGTGAATTACGTTCATGTTGGATCCTATGATGTTCACAATTTTAAAGATAGACCCTCCCTATAAATTAAGATTCTTGGTTATTATTGGTAGAAAATGTTTCATTAATATTTTTAATTTAATAATATATTTCATGCATGTCAGATTCACGAAAAATTAATGCCTTAGCCTTTGAAATTTCGAAACATTGAAAAATATTTCCAACCATTTTCTATATGGGGAATCGACATTATAGGACAATATCCATAGATATAGCTAAATATTTTATGTAGATCCTTTCCCCTACTGACATTTTTTCTTAATGGTTTTAGGATATACACATCATGTAAGATTATATGTGGAATATCATTAATATTTTAATGTCCAATATCAGGATATAATTTTTATTCTGTCACTTGATATTGAGGGAAAATTATATTTGATGTTGTTTTATTGGGAGTATAAAATTGAGTCGAGGTATTCATCTTATTATCTCTCAAAAGAAAATGGATTTATGGGGGCCTGCCATAAAACACTATAAATTTTTTTCCATAAAATTGCAAACAATGAAAATATTTCTTTAGTGGGTAAACTCATGCATGACTTATTTTCTTATCATACCACAAGTCTCACATATAATTATGAATAACCATATTCATTGATTTATAGAACAAATGATGTTTTACCCATCATGGAAAAAATCACCTCACCTAAAATATTTATCTATGAGTAACACTCTAATAATGAATAGTAAATTATATTGATATATTATTTAGAAATAAATGATGATAAAAACATCATACAATAGACAATCATGATGTTGATCAAAAAAATATTGCGGGATCCTTTATCAATAAAGTTCTTATCTTCTAACTCTACCAGGATTAATTATTATTGGTACTCATAACAATGAAAATACTAAAGGAGAAACCTACAAAATTAAAACCATGTTGTAAGGGTGTTCTATCACACATAAGGTCTATTTCAATGGGGCTTTATCATTGTCCATGATGGATGGAGAACAGATTACCCCCCCCACTAATATGATCTTTGTTTAAGAATTAATTTTCATAACTACTATAATCAAACTGATTTTATATAGTTAGACATTAAATATCATATAATTCCACATGTTTTTCTCACAATGATAAACTATAAGGATTAAATCATTAATACATGATGTTTAACTAAACATAAAAACCCTATAATTATGAATTTAAACATCACAACATTTAGTGTCCTTTCCACATACTATTTATCTACATGGGTGACGTCCTTATAACATCATGGTAAACATCCTATAACATAGTACTGCTCACAGAACCTTAAATTGTATAGTATCTCATGTCTTACTCATTAGAACTTAAACTATGCGACTTGTTCCTAACTTCTGAAACCTAACCCCCCATGTTTTCTCAATATTAATCTATGTAAAAACATATTTTTATTTTTTGAGTTCAACATATCTCTCTAGGTCTTCTCTAATAACCTTAAATGAGAGAGAAGTTTTTTCATTTCATTATAGCACCATAACACATTTTTTTATTTTATTTAATTCCTCTTCAATTAAAAACATCTCATCATTAATGATTCATTTGTGATTATGGGATATGTATGAAGAATAAATAACTATTTTCCCTCATTATAATATTGGATTATGACTCGCATAATTGATCACATATGATAAGTAAATGTGACATGACTCTTGTTACTAAATGATTCTTAGTGACACATTCATCCTATATCCCAGGACTAGGAACAAGATATAATAATGTTCCCCTCCCTAAAAATGGGAAATACTTCTAATGGATGTCCTTATAATATACGTGTATATTGATTCCTATTCCAAATGGATAGGTAGTAATAGTTGCGTCTCAAATGATGTGTCCAAAAATAATATTAATTTAAAAATCACTTTTTTTGAGTCCAACCTATAAAAGTAGTTTTCAATATAATAACCTTATGTTTTTTGATTGATGTTACCACATGAAACCTAATGAAACGAATATCTCAAATATATTTTCAAACAATGATACATAAATAAATACCCCATCGATTGAATATTTTCTAGACATGCATAGGGGATTATCTAATAAGAAATATCTCAGACTTTATTTCTATTTACACAGACTATATAGATATTCTTGAATCTAAAATCATGGGATGATGAACCATATAATTAAAATATGGAGAAAAATACTAAAATTCAGACTCATTTCATATATTCCATAACCATATGTAAATGTTTCCTTAAATTAACTACATGTGGATGAGATTCATATCATATTTGGAAACATAGTGATGCATCCATCCTATATTATAGACTAATAAATGAGTTTCTTCCTCTCTAGAACATGCCTATGCAGAAGAGGCATATCCATATAGAGTCCCCATTACACATTTAACCGTGAACATACCCACATGTTCTTTATCATTCACTCTCGTATGGAAAATTTGGCGTCTTAATAATATCTTGTTTCTCAAGCCAATAATGACTCATGTGAGCATAAAGAACCTAAAAACCACTATAAACAATGAAATTGATAAGAATTATATAAACAATATGGAATCCCATACTAATCAAATGATGCAAATCTAGGTAAGCAAGCCTTATTTGTGAGACATTGAACTAATTGATTATATCCATGTCTCATGATGTTAAACTATTTGATAAGAGGTCTTCTTGAAGTATATGTAATCCTCGTAAAGATTTTGTACAAAATAAGTGCATGTATTATCCTATTATCTAGAAAACGTGTTAAATAAAATATTTCGTATCCATTAAGTTACCCGAACTCTCCTTTATTCTAATGTTATTCATGAATCAAAATAATATCATCGATGTATGAGTTAGTAAAAACAAGTTCATTTATTTGTAATACTACTCATTGATCCTCATAGATCATTACCCACATGCTATTTGTTCTTATATATAGATAAATGGTTTCTATTACTATTTTGAACCATTATTCCCAGATAAGATTCATTTTAGATGAAAATAGTATCTCTCAGCTTTCACCAAGTTGATGTTTTGTTCCATTGGAATATTCCCTCATAAAATACAAGGTATATTGACTTGTCTATGTGGGATATGAGCCTTAAACATTACTAATTACTCCTCATACTCACTGGAATTCATCTTCCATTAGCTAAGATATTATTAGGTCATGATTTATAATCCCGATGACTCAACTATTTAATTGGGTTTTGACATTCATGATGTTAATCACTTATTCGTCATACCCATTTTCAAATATTTATTATGAAACCAAAATACTATACCATTTCATTTCATAGTATATATACCCTATAAATAACTATCATCATTGATATTCATAATCCATTTAGACCCCTCTTTTTCAAAAATATATATTTTATACCTGAATTTTATGTATAAATTTACAGTTACCTTGGGAAACTGTTCAATAAGAATATCATGAACCTTGATCTTCTACCCTCTTGGTTATCCCTTGAAAACTATTGATAATATGGATTCAAAATCATCAAATTATACCCTATGATTCACATATGAATATCAATATTCCTAATAGAATTTGAATTTTTTATTAAATGGTCTCAAAAAAAAAATTTATGATTTACTTCTGGATAACATAATTCCCAATAGCTTATTCCTTTTTGATGTTTCAGTTTTGGAAGAAACTCACCCTTAAATCCCTGAGATATTTCTACAATGGTGTGACTGTAATCCTTCCAATTTTCAATCATTTACCATAGATATATACATTTACGGACATGATTTATTTTATTTATTTTCCAATTTTTATTAGGGATCATGAATATGTTTTTGTTTTATGCTTTATGGTCTAAGTCAAGGAGTCAAAAGTTTAAAAAGAATATATTCTACACATCCTAACTGTAAGATGTTAAACTACACATAACATGTCATCTTTTATCTATGAAGAAAAATTGTTCAATGGAATCATACTATTCATGATATAGATCTACATAGAGAATAAGATTCCCCCATCCACATGTAATAATTAGACCGACATAAGTTTTTAAATAGAAGATCTTTTTATATATATGTTTCTATTTCCAAAAGATACATAGTAATTCACAGATTTAAAATCACACACCCAACTATAATATAATGTGAAACATTCCCAGCCCTACATATATGTCAGATAAACATAAGGACTTTTCTATACCTGAACTATGCATGGTTTGATTCATGATATCACCATATACATAAAAACACATGGATTTCCTATTTAACTATTATCAATGGTTTCTAAACAATCCATTCAATATTCTTTAATGGGATACAAATTTATATGTGGATTTATACACATAAAAATACGAATTTTCAAAACAAATCTACAATATACTCTCACATTGTTTAATAGAATACTATGTTGTTTCTTGATTCGGTCACCAAGCATGACTCAAATTATTTTAGGTTACCAAGAAAATTTCTCAAAACTAGTTTCACTCGTGCGAATTATATTCAAAAATAGGGAACCATGTCCTTGTTTCATGATTTTTAATTTTATGATCACATCCTAGTTTTATGATGTAAAACTACACTACTGTATCCAAATCAATTTTGTATAAACTTAATAATACGAGGTATTTATTTTAAAATTGTCATCATCATGTTGAATATGTACTCAATAAGTTCTTATATCGTCCTGTCACCTAAAAATGTTCTTGATACATGTGTTCATATCTATTATGGTTCTCTTACCTATATATAATCCTATGTTCATCCTAAAAACCCATCATATCTTCAATATTTTAATTTATTAAAACAAATTTATAAAGCTTATATTATTCTTTTATAAATACATGGACCATAACTCCCATTCTATTGGTTACCCATATAGAATACTCAAAAAAGGGATTGAATTATAAAAAAGAAGCCCACTAAAATTTATTTTTAAATAATGAACACTTATTTTTTTTCCTATTGGTAGTTTTTTTCCTCTAGGAGATCCCCAACCCCAATAATTTTATGTGATATAGTACTAATACAATTTGAATTGGGATTCCAAAATTAATATATTTTGTCCTATTCCAACCCGTCTCCATATCACATTGACATAGATATTCCTAGGATATGATTTACATTTTCTATAACAAATCAATTCAAGCGGATTCAGATACACTTGATGTTACTCTTTTGTGAATAAAATCCATTATTAAACAATGACTATGACATAACATTCTTGATTCAATTCATTTTCTGGTATGAATATCGCCTACTAACCAAATTGTTGGAGACACCCAAACTTCATGGAATCTCTATTTTTTCAATGATGTTAGTTCTTGAATAATAAATCATCGCCAATCATGGTCATACAATGTTAAAGTACATGACACATGGTTTATCTTGAAAGACCAAAAACTTCATAAAATATTATTAAAATACAGAAATAGGAATTAGGGATAAATATTTCATCTTATTTATGATAAAATATGGAAAATCATGTCCCTTATGTTTGATATCAGTCTATATAGATAACACTTTAGCAGAATATGATTCCAAATATCACTAAGGGATGATAAAAAAATAACATATCTCTTTTTTCTGAGCTAATTATATGAAGGGATACTTATAAAACATATGTGTGTCTAAATTACTATTTTTATAGGAATCATATTTACTAAAATGTATCACAAACTATGACTAATACCAACATTGAAAAACTAATAGTGCCCATTCCTTATGTTTGAGTCCGATTTATATAGGAATATTTATATTTTAAAAGTAATATATTCATTAATTATTGACCTATCTGGTTACGTAGTGGCACCTAGGTATATTTTCTTGATCCTATATGTATGTTTTGAAAAATCAGAACATTTCATAGTGTTTTATCTATTTTGAGGTATGTATATCTTATTATCCCAGAAAATGTAATGATACCCCCATCTGGGAATACACATTCCATATGATAGTCCATTTTCATCCTTGGTCTCACTAATAATTATTGATCATGGACCTAGGTGAGTGTCTGTGATTTTTCATTCATGGGAAGCATACATTGATCCAATTAATTCATGTAATAATATTGCAAGGGGACTCTTAATTTCTCCAGAATATATATTTCATGATTCAAATCCATATGATATATGTAATGGTTCTTTTAAAAAAATTTATGGACACTATCCAAGAGTCCCACAATGATAAAAAAAATAAAAATCATACCTATGTGTTTTAACAATTGATTTTATGCCCCATAACAATTATTTTTATAGGATATGGTAGAAATTAATTCTATTATCCTACATACAGGTTGGAACTATGTAGTGGAAGCCTAAAAAATATTATGTACATATTAAAATCACCCATTTCAAATGAAGAATTAAATATATGAGTGGAGGCATGTGATAATTATGTGTTCATTTATTCATGATATCATAGTATCCATATTGATCGATATATATTAAAATTCTATCCCATTAATAATATATAACAAAATAATATTTTCTTTTTTCTTGAATAGTCTATGTCTTCACATGGGATATATTTTAAAGAACTGAATACAATAGGATTCCCTACCTAACAAAATAAATAATATAAACTATATAATCCATGATATTGAAATTATAATTTCACAATTAACTACATATAAAAATTTGGAGTATTTATAATGACTCATTTTTATTATTCCACAACAATTATCAGGTTCTCACTATATGATGATAAACAATAAGGAACATATCCTAGTCATATAATTTTAAACTCAACTACAATTACATCATATTTTTAGGTTTTTAAACTACACATATGGAATATACCCACATCATGATGATAAACTATTTAGAACATATTCCAATGTCACTCCTCGACAAATGACTACAAGATCATAATATTGGTCAGGAAATGATGGGGGTTCTTCAATTATGTTTTAGTCACTAAAATCCATAAACGAACTTATTTCATTTAGTGAAATTTTTCCCCAAATCAGAAACCCCAGGAAAATTAGAGAAGATCCCTATATTGGACCATATATTAGTTAGATCTTCATAATGGCATAAGACCAATCAGCCAGAAGAATTATAGACCAGGAAAGACAATAAATTAGATACATTTTGTATATGAAATCAAATACAGTGGAACGTGTCACCAAAATGTGATTTTTGATATCTTCTACATGATTGTCTCATGTCATTACAAGATACCTCAGAACCATGTTTCATGATTTTCTAGTTTCCTTTGTTATTATTAAAACATATTGGGCTGCTATTATTATTGAGAATCATAATTATGTTGTTATGTATCACCACATTCATAGTAGGACCAATAGGAATCACTATTATATGTTTGTGAAAGGGTTACATAAAGTATTAGGTTGAAAATATCTAAACTAATTTTTGGGAAAAAATCAAGTATTCACCCACTAATGTCATTATCACTAGATTTTTAAAAAAAGATATAATGTCAATAAAAATAGAAAAAATCTTATGGTTCCCTCTTATAAAACATGTAAAATCAAATAAAAGATATCCATATCTCTTCATATAGAAAAAAGGCTAATGGATAATTTCTTACCAACACCATTATAACCTGATTAGTTGGTAGATATATAACGTTTTGTTTGTTTTTCCCCTTGTTTAATATTTCATGTTCCACAATCCACCATCATTAATTTGATTTTTAGTTAACACCCACTAATTTATTGAGTTGATACTCCTCCCTAAGAAAAACATATCCATGAGAAATTCCTCTAAATTGTTCCATATACTATATTGGTAACGTGTAATGACAACTCAGATGGGACACTACATGGATTCACAATTGAATAATGAAATTATATAGTTCTTGCGATGAGTGAATGATTTGGACCTATAGGAAAGGTACCCCATTAAACCCATTATCTATTACACAATCTATGTGGAAATGCGGATTACATAGTTATTAATCGTTGAAATATACCCACTAGCATCTAATTATTGTTTAGTCAGATTTTTCTAGATCATGAATTGAAATTTCCATGAATCATTATTCACATCGATTTGACATCCTCAATGTTACTTCACTTTCTTATTATACACATTATAATGGAATGAAATGATACTCTATTTATGAACCATTTAAAGGACACCATCATGTGACCTTAGGCCATGTAAAATTGGGCTCACACTTCTTGTCTAAAACAAAACTACACTCTATGTTCTAGAACCCTAATTGTGTAACCTTTTCTTTAGACACTAAATCATTTTATAATTGATGGAGTCATTACAAAAATTTATGACTGTTGGAAATAATTGGGGATACCCTACTTTACAATTAATGTAATCCTCAAAATATAATATATAAGGTATGTTGAACTATTAACTGGAGTATCTCCTTTTAATAATAAAGGGCCTCCAATACTCACGCGACCCAAAAACATCACAGTGGATCTTGACACCTCAGTGTGTTCTATGATCATCCTTTTTCATTTCTGATGCATCTTATTACTCATAACTTAAACTCTAGGTTTATGATTTACATAACCATAATCCATTTATCTATCCGAATTTTATAACCCTAAAATAATGTCACTTTTTATTAGTAATATTTTATGTATGGATATACATTGTTAGAATACTTTTGTAATATCCATTCCTCTTAACATCTATTAGAATATATTGTTCCTGAAGCCTTTATGAAAATTCATTATTTGTAATTTTTACAAAGAATTTATAGTGCTATAAAACCACATGATTATTTATTCATAATATTTTTAATAAAAGATAATTTTTTATAATCCTTCATGAAAATTTATACTTCATATTTTAATGAATAATGCATAGTTTCATAATATTTAATTAATATTCATTCACTATATTCTCAACTTGGATGTTGGGTTTCTTACACCATCAATAATATATGTCATCCATGAATTTATCTTAAAATTAAATAGCTGGTATGAGCTTGAAGACCCCAGAGAAAAATGATTTCTGGGGTTAGATAGGAAAACATAAACAATATAATTGAATGATTCTATCTTGAGGATAATAAACTATGTCAGTGGAAGGTTGTTTCTAGATAAACCAAATCTATAATAATATTAGGTCAATTGAATTTAACATAAACTAAAATACCACAAAATTCTATCGTATAATAACTTTAACATATAATTTAATGAGAAGTACACATCCTTATGTTGAAGACCAAAAATAGACAGTGGGGGGAAACGTTGAGTATCTACTTGCAGGGGAAAATTATTGAATTTGGGAAACAATGAGAACTAATGAAAAAGAAATGGAAAAAACTTTTTGAGATATAATCCCATTAAATTTAACCTATGAAATATGAATGTTCATCCCACTAATATATTCCATCCTAATAATAAATTAATGTTATGGATAATAAAAAATAATATGAATCATTTGTGGCTAATTACCTGGACCAAGATAAAATCATGTTATGCTCTCAAGGCTTGTTCCTTAGAAAAAAGATATATCACAGTCCATATAAGATCTATTAAAAAAAATTCTTTGTTAAACTATGTGATTCTCAAATGACTGGATCGTATTTACCAGGGAGGATTCTTATATCATTAATCATTAATGGAAAATTACCATGATTTGTCTATTATGATTAAAAAACCAAAGATCATGTTTCGGTTCAATAGGTATTATATAAAGAAAAAATTTAAATATAAAAATATTGTCGACACCATGATTAATAACATTCATGTGATTGAATAAAGAGATAAATATTGGTAACATATATAATTCAAATTATTTTTTAATTGATAATGTATGAACTACATGAGGAGTCTCAAAAAAATAGAATCTATCTAAAGAATCCCGATGTACATAGAATAATATCATTATAAAACATACTATCTTGAGTTATTGAGATTTAAAATTTATTGATAATAGGATTCAATTGAATGATAATTCAATGAACATATTATGTAATACTATATTTATTGTGGGCACTGATCTTTGACTGATGTGGAGAACTTATGATCCTTTTTCTGGTTTCATCTAATAGAGTGGATGGTTTTAGGAAAACAAACATCATATGAGATATGAAAATTTCAAATTACACTATCATAATAACAATGTTTCCCAACTAAATATACAATTTTAAAGTTATACTATTCATTTTAATTATTTCCTCATAGGGATCCTTCATTGATTGTTGTTTTAATGTACTGGTGTTAAAGGCACATATCTACCTCTCAAGATTTGATAGTTTTTTGATTAAAATAAGATTTATAGTGATATTTCATATAACATATGATATTTAAATACACCATCTCACATGAATTATAAATGATATTGTATGTTACACCCATGACCATGAATAACCTCTAAGGGAGAATTGATAATTATGGTGCAAAAATGGTCCCAAAAAATACATTCTTTAATTCCACTCTCATTAATAGTTTTTAGCATGAATTAGTAGGAGGATAAAATATGATGATATATTCAAGTATTAGATCCATTAATGGAAGGCTTAACCTACCGATTAAGAAGAGAACATATGGTTTTGGACTGCTCTCCTCTTCCTGAAAACATGTTTTAACACTCCAATGGTTGGCCTGTCATCCCCTAATGTTATTGATGTGAGGGTTTTCTTGAAAAAAACACTACCTATTCACTGGATAACACTTTATTTTTTGTTACAGAATTTATTCAAGGGGTTCCTTAAGTCTTGAAGTATTTATATTTTGGCTATACGAAAATGGGTTCTGTGAGGAATATTGTGTATCTACCATTAAAAAGTGGTCCTATTATCAAATCATATAAGTATTATTCCTTGAATTATTGATCATACTGTACAGAGAGATACGTGGAAGAATTGGATCCTAGAATGGAAATGCTGGAACTAGTATCATTTCACAAAATATCATCCATAATTTATGGATTATCCAACGATGTCATTACTCTCATAGACATAATAAAAAGGATAAGTGATATTTACTAAATTAAGATAAACTGAAATGAAAATATATAAATGGAATATATATCAAATATGATTAGTTCATATTAATGGGATAGTTGGACCCCAAACAAAAAGGTTCATTTATATTACACCTATTTGGATGGACCACTATCATTTTTAATGATGATTCTTGTTGGTGTGAGGTATGGAATGAAATTGAAACCATTATGTTTGATAATCATTTTAATGGCCACATGATTTTCAAATGGTGTTGCATAAACCATATAGGCATTGAGTAGTATTGGTAGGAAATAGTAATTAGGAACCTAAGTTGTATTATGCTACCCATAACTCCAAAATTTATTTCATATTCATACAATTAAAATATTTAATGGACCACTGATTATGTGTGGGGTGTTACACTATTATATATTGATGAAAATATGATAAATATGGTCAATGTTTAGGGTGTATAGGTTTGGAGGCTTCCTTTATACCAGTGAAGTTTCCATCACTGACTTGTTAGGCTAAATGCCAAGACACTCTTCGTCATTAAGGAATACACATTTTAAAAAACATTGACCAAAATCCTAATTACCAAAATCATTTATATGACTCTAGACTCACCTTATATCCCCATGAAGTAAACTATCATGTTGTTGGGATGGAATGATAAGATACTATAGTGTCTTGAAATTTTCAATACAGACATCGATGAGGACATATGAATTTTGGTTGAACCATGATCCGTCCCAGGAATATGATGATCTAATCCATGAAATAAATGATCGAGAATAGATTCATCCCCTTCATAATCCTCTAAATAAATATTGGGAGAATATATCATTCTAGGGATGGGTTATATTCATGTTTATCCCAATAATATATTGCTGGGAAGAATTAATTCTATATTTCCCTAAGAAGAAGTATTCCACAATGCATATAAATTTTCTATAGGCTGATTCCAAACAATAGCTGGTTTATAGGAAAAATTTTTGTTGGAAAAAAACGACTCATTATCTAACTTAGGTATTATGTTTTATAGAAAATGATGAAATAATACATATATATTATATTGTAGTGATATATGAGATGTAGTTATTAAAAATACTATGAAGATCTTTCTAACCCACAATGGTCATTCCCACACGTGCAGAAAATTGCTATCAGGGCATATAACCAATAAGATCTCCATGAAACAATTGTATTTTTAAATGAAGAGATGAATATATTTGAGTAACTATAAGATATGCATTACTAAGAAAGGTCATAGTCATTCAGGATTAGTGTAGAGTGATTCAATGTGTAAGATAACCCCTAGAACGATGCATTGATCTACAGGTTGTGCTCAGAGATAGTGTCCTGGATAAAATCATGGTAATATAAAAACCATCAACCCATATGATTTCAATGATGATAGCGAAGTAAAACCTATTATAGAAGGCCTATGTTATAGAAATGAATTCTATGCGACAGGGGAATGTTCTAGAGAATTTTTGAAATAATCCCACTAGAATCTCATTGTTATAAAAGATCAAATATATAGAATTTATGTTGTGATTCCCATTAATCATATACATAAAGTAATATACATAATATAATGTCTATAGGCTTGGAGAAAGCAGTTTTAAATCAAAAAATAATTAAATTTTTTTATAATATGTATGAATTCATAGAAATGGTAGACGAAATGGGATATGTATTTTACCTGGATAACATCACATTGAGTGTGTTATATTTTCCATGATTTGATGATATTTTGAAAATAAATAAGTCATCTGACCATGAGAAGTTCACATGACTCTTGTTTGGAATTATGTGAATATGTGATGGATAGGTACATGATGCAAAGAATGAATATATGCAATGATTTATGTTGGAACGTGACGAAAAGTACCATGGATCAGTTGGATCTATTTTAATGAGTTTTCATAAAAACATTGTTTCATGATGAGAATACAGAATCCTTCTCACATAATCAGATCACATAAATGGTTCTTTAAATGATCTTAAGAGAATGAATAATGAAAACTGATAACATAGAAGAGAATATCCGAGATATTTAGAGGTTTGAGTCAAATCTATGATGGCCATACATCTTCCAATTTGTTTATTGGGTGCATCAATGAATATATAAGGTCTATAAAGACCCCAAAATATGTCCATAATATCAACCAATGCTAGACCAGGGGACTCACGTGGGTATTTACTTCCTCAAACTACACCCTCCGTCCATCCTTAGGGCCTCTCTCTGGAGGGGGGAATTTATTAATGACCTCCAAATCATAATTATCGTAAATAGTATTATTGAAACAAGAAAATAAAAATTAAATTTTATTCCACAAAGGAATGAATAAATAATCATGATAAAAAATCATGAACCTGACACAAATGAATCACCTGACCTTAAAAAAGACTCGTGATCACATGTACAATAAATCACCACACAATGGAGTTGTGTGCTCTGGATGATCAATTCATTGATCATGTGATTCCCCATTCGAGAAGAAATCAAGATCACTTAGCATGCCTAATATGATTCTTCCTTATTATTTGAATTCTTTATGTATTAATTTCAATTAATGTGACATTTGTATCGAAACGTTCCTGAAATCTATTGAGGCTTTCATGAGACAAAATCTGGAAATGTGTTGTTTCGTTTGTGATGGATGTTACAATATCAACCACATGATAGGATTATGTTCTTATCTTCATTAATTCAATAATAATTTTAATCTTATTTAATATTCTATTTAGATTTGATGAAGGTCATGTAACATGTCTCACATTCATGAATAGGCTCTCAGATATATCTATCTAAAATTACAAAGTCACTTTGACAAGAAAAAAATGGATGATTTCATTAATTATATATTAAATGATCATATATGTGACTTTATATATTAAAAAATAATGTGATTCACTCCACTGAATAAAAAAAACATTATGATATTATAACACTATATACATTAAAATAGATACATTTTGGGAGGACTATAAAATCCCCCCAAGAAACATAAATAGAACACACATATTCACGTGAAGAAATTATGTATTGGAAGACTTCATGATCTCCAGTGTCTTCTACATGAATTTTTATAAGTAATTTAATGAATTAGGCATTGATATGATATACTTCTTGTGATCATGTCATTGATAATGTTATGTATCTCTTGCCTATTAAGAAATTCACTTGATTGAAATTTAGCACTTCAACCTGATCAGGAGATACCTCAATATGAAAAAACATTAAAAAAATATTAGTTTATGTTATGAAGGATTGAAAAGGAGGAAGCATCATGTGATGACTGATACATTTATATTAATACAAAAGGGTCATTGGTTTAATAAGATCTATTCATTAACCATGTAACACAAAATATAGATTTTAGATCAATCACACTAGGTTCCTCAGGTATGTCATCCTAGTTCATGAGATGTCCAACATACATGTCACTCTAGTTCATGTGATGATGCTCAATAATATCAACATTATTCATGTGAGGAAGATCATAGTTTTTTTTAATGTTAATGAAAACACTTGGATATGTATGTAATATTTGTACGACTACTTTCCTATATTTCTGAATAATCATGTGATATATCTTTGACATGTAAGTCTTGTTATGATGAAAACCAATGAAATTAAAATACATCCTTAAAAATGCCAAGAAGGAAACCAATTCTAGGTAAACACATTCATTTAATTGTAAAACATATATCCTAGTTCATTTCATGAAATTAAGAGACATGTTACAATGATAGACTCATACATGTCCATTTTCCATGTTGGGAATACAAGGATATATTTCCTAAAGCCTTGTGAAGCATCAACTATGAGTCATGAAGTGAATTCCACCATCATATTAGAATTTATCATAATACACAAGTGATGTGAACCTATACAACCACATTTATTTGATGACACCCCCATACCATCCAACCACTTTCAATGGACTTATAATGTTCCCTATTCATAATATTTCATAGGATAAGGTCTATATTTGAATCATGGACCTTGGATATAGGGTAATTACATTGACATTTCATTTACACTATACCATAAGACCCACTATCTATTTTTCTTCCATTATTTCACATCCATAAGTGTATTATGAGCATATGTAAACTATGAGGACTCAAATTACTCATATAATCAGGACACACGGGATGCCTTCCTAATGCCCAAACTCCACATCAAACATACCAAAAATGCTTCGTCAAAGTGAAATTATCATATTTTTTTGTATTATTTCATATTATATTTTATTTCTAACACCATTCCTAATGATTATGGGGATTTATATTTTCAACGATAATTGAACTATCAAAATAAAAATAAACAACAAGTGAAAAAAAGTATATTACATCCACATAAATATAAAGTGATGTTTGGATATTGATTACTATATTCATATAATATGCTGGACTCCGTCTGAAGGCCCGATAAACATATAAAATGTTTAAATTATCATGTATATGTCATTTATTCACAACTTTAAACTGCACAACATGATCTGACACAAGCTATGGGGTGTTTGATTCCACTTTTCATGTATGAAATTGAAAACCTATAAGAGATTCAATCCCAATTCATAAATACATACGGCCTTCTTGCATGCAATGTTATATAATAACTTTTATTTTTTGGATAACTAGCCTCATATCTAGATTAGAGAATTATTCTTGATTAAATAATAAATTTATAAGAGAGTAAAAGAGTAATAAATAGTTCCCTATAAATTTTTGCGATGTTACTAGGCTCCCTTATTCATGATAAATATGAGTTATTAAGCATTATTGATCTTCAAACCCAAATAACCACAACCCATTGTAATCTATTTCATTTTTTTGTTAATGATGTGGCATACATTATGATTTTTCATGATAGAATAATTTTCAACTATTAGATATTACATAAAACACCATTTTTTTAAAATGGTAATGATAATTTATTTTTAAATTTAATTTTTGAAATAAATACCTGAAATGATTATTCAATACTAGAATATTATTTATTCAATTAACTAAAGAAATATATATTATTTATAAAATATTATTTGATATAAAATTTTAACGATTTATTATTTTCATGAATTGTAAATATATATATATATATATCCTTTAATGGATATTGTAAATCAACATATCAGAATCATATTTATTTGTGAATGTATTATATTCAAATTCCATTTCAATCAAGTTATTTTAAAAGTTAAATAAAATGAATATTTCAAAAAATTACATTATTGATGTTTTACAATAAATAAACTGTTATTAAATGATTTAAAATTCCTAAAAATCCAATATTCAACTAATTGGTGGGTATATAGTTTAAAATATCATCAATGGTATATTAATCAGAAAAATATATTTTTATAGTAACTATAATGATACTTTAATATTAAAAAAAATTTCTATTACGGTAGATGTAAAAGGAGTTGACATAGGGTTAAAAATAATATAATAGATAAAGAACCAGATAAACATGCCAAATATTTATTTTCATATAGGTTTTTTACTAATCATTATCATATCTTCAAATTATAATTTTTTTTATCCATTTTATAATAAAAGTTAAGTAACTAAAATTTCTATCTCTTTCCAATTACCTAAATTTCCCAAAATTAATTATAAATGGATACTACCAAAACACTTTTCTCATACTCAACGAACAATTTTTATTGGAAAATCACGTAAAAAATATCTTTCTAACACACATTACCACATTCTATGTGTTTTTGTTGGAAAAACATTTACCATATTGGTATTTATGTGGAATGTAAAGGATGTTTTCATAATCATATAAGCTCACCCTTAATTTTTTTCCTCCTTGAGAGGTGTATGTAATTGTAGTAGGAATGAAATAAAAGGAAATACCATTGATAAAAATGATATTATCAATGAAAATACTTTTTATAGTTTCTGTATGAAATAGTAATTTTTGATTTAAATATGAATCTACTTTACATGACTAGTAAAAGATTTTTTATTTTAGGATGTGGTCAACATTTTCCTATAAAAACATAATATTGTTACCAATGTATATTTGGAAACTGTATTAGTGGTATATAAATTTACATTATATAATAAATTGGGTTTTAGATTATTTAAAAATTGATATGGATATATTTCTCCCCCTCTAATGATTTCTCCTCCCCATGAACTGTCCATTGAGGTCTTATCTAAACAACTCATCCTGTTGAGCATGAACATAAAATTTTTACTTCCATAGTTCATCCTAGATTCATCCATACTAAAATAGATTTCATTCAAGTGGATCTATATTATCCCATAGATCATTCTCTCTCAAATTAACTAACTACCATGAGGGATACATTAAATTTTTGATGGGTTCCATCTGAACATCACCATAGTTGATAATATATGTAGGATCAGGCATGTAAATCCATCATTGAGACACGTGAATGATTTCATTCATACCATTGTAGAGACAAGGAAATTCCATATGGTAATCTACTACTCCAATATACATTGTGATCTCAAATGGTTTAAAATATAATAGACCTTTCTTTGTGTTCACTTGAAGATGTTGGTCTCTTAAAAATGTGACAATCTCTTAAAAATGTTTCCACCTATTGAAATCTACAATGTGATCATTTTTAGTTGAAATAATATTTATTCATACACTAAGTAGTTATAAATGGATTTGGAATTTTCTATGTTATCCTAGAGGTTTCATATACTATAAAGGGACCCACATATATAGCCTGATCATCCTTGTACTTATGAGGGATGAAATAAGTTGCATTCCATAAAGATCCTCATAAGGTTCCTTCTGAGTTGAATGCTAGTAAATTATTTATAGTATATCTCAACCAAGTATTGTATATAATTCAAATATATTCCCAAACCCCAAAATTCAATATTAGTATTTCCTATAATATATGAATTTCTTCCCAAAAATTATACCTATTAAAGGATAGCATGTTGTGGTCAAACTAATGTGAGTCCCTAATAAATTATAAAAACACTACCACAAACAAGATAAAAACATGAATATATATTAGAAATAGTACTTCAAGATAAATCCATGAAATCATAAAATATTAGGGAAAATATATTTCCCATGTCATATAGTTATTAAGACTTATTGATCTATGTGGAATTGTAATCCTTCATGATATGATCCAAAATTACCGTAATAGTATCATTATTCAACTAAGACCTTTATAATCATGAAACAAAGTCCATAATTGCATCCTCCAACATCTATATGGGCCAATGAAGTGTCTAGAGAGAACCACATGGATAATGGTGGAAGACAATTATACTCAAGATATTGAGGTATTAGTAAATAGAACTTGTAGTGTCATCCTTAATATTTACACACTAGATGAACCTCATAAGATTACGGTACACCTTTTCCTTCATAAATTCACTCCACCATTTTAAGGATGGAAAAAATTTATAATCTCTTCCCTTATGGATTTAGGGACTATAAACATACCATGTTGTAAGAACACATAAACATTATTGAATGAAAATATATTCATTGGGGCACACAAAAATGTTGTTCATGCATTACTGAACAGAAGACATCACATTCCTGACATTCATCTTCCCGTTCAGCTAAAAAAAATGTGATCACAAATGTAAACAATTTCATCAATCACTAGTCATCAGATGGATCCAGCCTCTGATTGGATTAATAGTGATGGAATATATAGATAAAAAGAAGTGTGAAAATTAAAAATTTAATATTTTTTGTATTAGACTCCTGGTAAAAAAAATTAAATCCACAATACTCCATTCCTGGATTTCACAAAATATTTTATACAAGTATATTTTTTCATGTAATATAAAATTAGATGAAATAGTAAATCGTATTTTGTTTTTTTTTAAATTTAAATTTTATTTTCATACTATAGAAATGTCATGGTTCGAACATCCAAATATAGTAATAATATAAATCATCCAATCATGAACCAAATATCATTGATTTTAAATAGATTATTCTTCAATGCTAAAATAGATGATCAAAAAGATTTATGATCCCATATATATTACACGAATAATATATACTGGATTTAGAAATAAGGATTAGTACAACCTTTTTGATTATCCAAATTATATCAATAAAATATTTATTGGATAAAAGAGGATAGGATATATACTCTGTCTAAATTCACCTGTATGGTTGATCTTACAATTATTGAATTTAAAATACACTATTTTTCTTAGGTTATAGTTTACAAAATTGATATTTTTTCCTGTGAAAGTAAAAACATTAATATTGTGGTATTTTAATAGTTATGTAATAATTAAAATTTTCTTTATTTTCATAAAATTTTTCAAAATAAATTATAACAATATCAAAGTTCGTTGGATGAAATTAGAACCGTTAACTCGACAAATAAGCTCTCTAAATAATTTATCAACCATTGAAAATTCTATATTGCTTTTAAAAAATATTTTTTAATATTAATTTGAAGAATAATTTACCTTGTGAATTTCTTGAGAGATAACCATAATCCCCAATATTCTAAATATGAATTATATAATTGAATTATTTTTTACTTTCTAGATTTGACACTCAAATGTTATTAGGCCCCCTCACATGGGAATTATTCTGTCCTAAGCACAAATTCACCCATATAAGTGGAACATATGGGTATGAATATTTAATGACCATCTAGTTCCTTTCCTTGTTTATATTGAGACCAAATCATAGAAAAATTGATGATTCATTCAACCCATAATGGATCCATTGTATATTATAAATGTTATAGTTGTGACTACCTCTTATGGACACGTTCTATGTAATATAACCTCTTAGTAACATGGTGTATAAAATATTATTCAATATAGTTTCCTTGTTATTTAAATGATTTTTATATAATATGAAAATATTATATAGACATAACTTATTTTTTTTATTTACATGGATGTAATTAATGTTATTTCATCCTGGCCAACCTAGGCCCTTGAGATATCTCTTCATAGACTAATACATGATAAATTATATCATGATCAATCAACCAGTTACATAACAAAAACAAAATGCACCAAACACTATCTAGCATTATACAAGATCAATGTTATGGTTTTTCATAAATCAAATTACATGTTAAGTAGGTAAAAATTGATAATTATATCAAGTTAGTAGAGAAAACACCATTTATGTAGAAATAAAAAAGGACATTTAAAATGTATATTTATCTTATTGAAAGGTTAGTCCTTATGATTTTAACATATTGAGAACACCAAAAATTAATTTCTTAAGAAGAAGCCTCAATGTTTATGTTTCCCATCACTTAATAATCATATCTAATATGCGACTATAAGTATGATTTATATATATTATATTATTTGTATTTGTGGTTACTATAATAATATCATGATGTTCTCATTATATCTGGTTAAAACTATAAAATATTTATATTACATTTACACAATGTACGTTATAGTGTAAAAAATAGATATATACATATCATGACTATTATGTAATGATATAGAACATGCATACATCATAAAGTATTGTTTCTATGTTTATCCAAATATGTAAAAGTATTGGGTCCAGGGAACCCACTCATAGTAATCCCACTTTCATGAGATCTAATTATTAATAAATCTATACCCACTACCACATAGATGAGTCTCATGATTCTGTTGAGGTATAGAATCTGTCCAGGGGTCTACAGCATTATTCTCTATGGTGTCTCTACAAACCAAAAATTCACTAATTTGAATAAAATCACATTAGAGATGATACATCTAAACCATATTATTGTTATTCTAGTTTGACATGATATCCTAGGAAAGAACCACTGAAATAATATTATCATTTTAAATTGTAACATGGTCTAAATATCAAGGCTAATCATTAATTTCATAAAAAAAAAATATATCCAATCTCCTAGCATAGCCACATAATAATCCTTTTTACACTTGGATTTTATATTGAATATTCTGTTGCAGACAGGATTGATCTTACCGCACTCCCTATACTACCATTGAGGAATGAAATTTTTCACGATTACAGTTTTCGATCAAATTGACCTATCTGTAAGATAGCATCAGCATATCCCTTCAAAAGTTAAAAATAATCCACTCCATACACTAGAATTAAATCATGTATTCTTTCGAAGTACATTAATATAGCCATAAAAACATTCCAATGTATCTCTCTTAGCTTTTAATGAAATATCCCCACTAATATTAATGAAAATTAATAAAAAATCCTATTACATATCATTTATTACATTAAAAATAAAATTGTAAAAAAATACATGATTTTACTAATTATTTTATTCTATTACTTCATCTCTAGACAAATATTCTATGATATAAATGTTACATGTAAAACTAGTTAAAATCATCTATTTTTTTTCCTTATCATTAATTTTAATCAAATTATCATTATATGTAATTTTACCTCTCCTAATATTCATAAAAAACTATTCTCGATAGATCCAATTCTCCAAAATAAGGTCTTTTTATACTACATTAATTGTGGAGATGAATTTACATAACTATTTCATCAATAATAATAAGACTTTAAATTCAGTTCCAATTAACAATTTTTAGCATCTTATTTTACAAGGAAAACAATGTCACTAGAAATAACCATCTTCTAGGTACATGGATAACTATAATTCATAATGGAAACAAATTTACTTATTCTCCATTCAAAATGATCATTAATCATACATGAACAATTAAATATAATTATAAAAATTATGGAGTTTATTATTTATATTTGAAATAAAATACCTTTAGGTTCTGTCATGTCAAAATCTTCAACAAACATCCCATATAATGAATTACATTTAAAAACTATTTTCAAAAATTCATAAATGAATAAGGGTTCTATTTCTAGTAACATTAAGATGTATTTTAGTATTATGATATAAAAGATGGATTCTTCATTTTTGATACCATGATATTGCATAAAACACAACACTATTATCAACGACTTATAGGTTCTCACATGAGTATAAATGTCCAGGTACTTCCTGAATACATGATTACAAAAAATAAAATTCACAAAATCCAGTAAAATAGAAAAATATATACATTATTTTTGAATATGTAATACAATTCATAATTAAATAATTCATTCCATTTTATACCACCATTACCAAATAATATTTCCATGTAATGTAAAGGTTCATTATTCAATATGATTAATTTGTCACATAACATTGTGTTAAATATATAAGTATCTCTCTATATTCACTAATAAATCTATATAGAATGTGTATCTATAGAAAATATTTTTCACCCACATTACATTTTATAGATTTTTTTGCACCAAATCCCATGTGTATAGAGAATTAACTTCATGATGGTAAATATTTCTCCCTGTATATCTATTTCAAACTGAAACCCTCTTTATAAATGAATATTATATTTATTTAAAAATTCCATCTAATGGGATATATTTCAAATATCTATTGGTATCCTTAGGATTTTCTGTAAACATTTCCATCATTCCCAAATATTATAATATATCCCTAGGTATAACTATATCAAAATCCTTGAATCCCTATACATGTATATTTTATAGGATGGGATACATTCCCTACCACAACTCTAATGGAATCACATATTATACTTTAGTTAGTACTCAGTTTAGTGAGTATGTGCTTTTTATAGTGCATAACACACACAAAATAGTGGTAGATTTTCATGACTCATCATCGATCTGGTTATGTACAGCAATGTCTGATTCCCCCATTCTGTAAAAATACTCAATTGGAATATATAAAGAGGACCGATGTTGGAAACTATCTAACACTCCATTAAATGATCTATGAAAGAATGGTTACGATAATATCAATAATAACCATTTGATGTTTCTTAATATCCAGGCAATGATTATTTTATAATTTTTTAATATATTCAATAAACATGATAATTAAAAATGAATGATACCTTATTATGTATATGTATCTATTTATGATATTGGAATCATCAAAATTAATGATTAACAAAATACCACGCCATTATTATTTTAAAAAATTGATAGTCACCATAATGAAGAAAATCCTATTTTTCTTTGGCACTTTCTCCGTTCCTAATAATAATTGCATTTCTCATTTTACATTTTGAACAAGAATGAAATACATAATTGTGTTTCTACACAATATTGATTAATATAATTCATGATATAGTTTTCATAGAAGTTTATTATACACATGACCCAACAATATGTCCCATATGTGTGTAGGACTTATGTCATATGCACTGTCATTTATTACTTCAGTAAATTTGTTTCATGAGTATATATAATTCATTGTCATGATGTTCCACACAATAAGATATTATATCTATATACATAGGGAAAAAATTAATACCATACAGTTTATATAATCCAATATTGTGAAAACCATGCACTATGATTATGTTTCGAGTTATTGCTGGTCACTAGTAAATATAATTAATTACAATAAGAATTCCATTAGGGAATATAGGATAATAATCACCCATAGGTAATAATTCTTATATCACCTATATTATTTATTATATATCGACCTCCAATTTTGAAAAAATATTTCATCTACATGGATAGTATATGCAATTAAATCCGTGTAATACACATAAAGAATCCAATATGAACATTTATATATTTTCAAAATTTATTAAAAAATAAATATTCCAGAAATACAAGAGTAAACTTGATTTTTCTCATTAAAGGTGAAATTATTCTTATAGTGTAATTTGTTCCCACATGAAATGAAATTGCCTCATCCTACATTATCTTTCTTTGTATCTCCAAAATCTGGATAGGATGGTGCATTAAAGACTTTTACATGGACATTACCTTTGACAAGTTTGGATATAATTCCTTCTTCTTCTTCACCATAAGAACCATCTAGTTGGTATTATTCATATCCATTCCATGTTGTTAATATATTTATAATAAATAATTTTGATGATTTTTTATTACATTAATATTTTAATTAAAATTAAAATCAAGTTTTTAAGTTGTGAAGATCTATGTATGAGATTGGTTCTTGGTTCATGGGTCATTTTGAACCCAAGGGACTTAAATATATAACATTACAAGAATAAATAAAGTACATGAGTTCATGACTTATTCTATTCCCATATCATCCATCTTTAAGTTTCACTTGATATATAGTATCTTTAATTCCATACAGTCTCCTATTGTAAATCGTGAATATTTTGAATCATTTAAATTGAATCATTTCCGTATTCATTTTCATCTTCTCAAAATAAATAAGATACTACATGATGAACTGACTATCCATTACATAATATATATGATTCAAGTAATTATATGTATCCACTTTTCCTACTACATGATGGGATCTAGAGGATGTAGGTAATTAGATACATAATTTTTCTTCTCTTTCTATAGTGCTATACGTAAGTTCCTTTAAAACTCAAAGATTATATGGTTGGTGGTGATATATATTTTGAGGAAACATTATATTTAAAAAATAGAATTCTTGGGGGTTTCAATTTTTCTTCCAATAATTTTACAATAGTTTTACTTTATATTGATTTCTTATTTTAATTTAAAATTTATTATTTTAAATGTCACCCTCTATATGAGTATTTCTAGTACCCCTTAGTATTATCATTATGGATTCTCGGTCACTTCAGTATTCAATTTTAAGGGATTCTAAATCCTCTCATCATATCTTGTTCTACGAAAAAAACCTCTATATGGATATTATAGGCTAAGCTTTAGACTAGCCATTATCATTTACATTTCTCTACATGATATGTTAATCAGAGCCCCACCTCTATAAAAATTTTCATTTCATTGATCATTGACTTCACTATAATATATCAATGATCAAGATATGATAGTTTAGTTGATTTCAATATAAGTCTATTAATCCCCCACACACATATATTCACTCCTTAGTTGTAAGAGGAACATTTAATTAGGGATGAATATAACCCTGAACAATATACTGTATCCAAATTCAAGATATGGATGTAATTTATTGTGATAATGTTTAATTTGAGGTATTTGATAATTAAATATTAGTGAATGAAATATATTTAAATTTAACATTATTTATTTATATGATATAACTTATTTAAATTGAATATTTAAATATAAATAATTCACTACAATAGTTCTCATTATCCTTCATGATTGATGATTATTATACTATGTGATCCCATCTAATAAATAAATATACACAAAATAATAAACTACTAACTATTAAATATATATTAAAATTCATGTGATCATGGATTTTTATATATTGGTTGATCAATTTAGAGAATAATGAATTATTCTACACCATAGGGTAATTCCATGATGTGATACATGACTCAAACTATTTCACCAAGATATTTCATGCGTATCAAATATTTGGTTTACAACGTCTCTCCGAACGAAATGTGTCACCATAATAAACATTGATAATTAAAATGTTTACTCACATGTATGTAAGTGGTACATGGGTGTGAAAAATTATATTTTATCTCTTAAATTTAGTGAGGTATTACATTAAAAATATAAATAGGGAGGGATGATGTTATGATCATAAAAATAAAATAACTATAAAATTTTGAAATAATAGACAAAATTGATAAATAAATTAATTCATTAATATAAACATGAAAATGTCGTTATAATCTCATTATTAGTCAACATGATACAATATTTCTTCATAAAAAATAAATTTTATAATATTTAGCTCGATGGTATTTTTAAGGATTTAATATACAATAAAAATAATTTTATTTATCTATAAAAATTTCTTAAGGACCTAAAATAATTTAATTAAATTCAATATAAATAAATTTATTAATTTATCTATGATTAATGATTTATTGGTTCCATATTAACATAATAAATATCCCCAAATATTAATTTGGACTAGTGATGCCCTTGATGGGATGGGAATGACAGAGCCTGAATGATAAGGTGAGATGGGGTGAGGATAAGTCTTTCAATTCGGGCTTCAAAAAAGATTTACTGAAAACAAATATATATATATATATATATATATATATATAAACACACACACACACACATATATATATCTATGTATATATATGTATATATATAAATATTTATATATATTATATAATAAATTATAATATACTTAAAATAAATAATATAAAAAATATTATAAAATTATTAGATATCATGTTAATAATATGGGTGGAATACTGTCAATGACTACCGAAATGAAATGGAAAAGAGGTTCTTCCACATTATATAGTAGTTACATGGTTAAAAATTCAGATTATTTGTAAATTAAAATAATTTTTCTATATAAGATATGAAAAATAAAATTTAGAATGTAATTAGAAATTCTTATTCAGACCCCATTAAATCCAATCAATCATAATATATACACATATATATATGTATTGAATAATATATAGATATGTATATAAAAGCTGTAAAATTTCAGTCTAATATCATTTAATATTCATTTTTTCATATTATGGTTATACGAACTCAGATCGACTGTTCATTATTTTTATTGGTAAAATATCTAATAATAGTTTCCCAATAATAGATAATTTTATTTAAATTTTTAATTTTTTTATATATGTAGTTTCACATTATCCAGATACTAATTAAGGCAACACTGGGAATATAATAAGCATCGAAATATGTAATTTAAAATATTTTTTATCATATTAATTTTAAAAAAAGATCCATAAATCCTTTTACCTTTATTTATTAAATGATCATATGTAATAAAGTATAATCATAAAATATAAATCTAGTGAAATAATAAATTATTCAATTTTCATTATAAATTGATTATTTTATTTTATCACTTTTTTTATTTTGGGACTCAAGGATTTCAATCTAGGAATCAATAAACACATATAAAATTGTAGTATATATCCACATACATCATTGACTAGTTCATGGTGAAAGGTAATTAAATTAATAAAATTATAACATCACTATTATCTCTTGAAGAACACGTACATGATCAATAAGGCTGAATTTATCCCACTGGCTTCTTTATTCGAATTCAAGTCATAAAATATTAGGAGGATATATTAGGAGACTAAAACTCTCAAAATTAATCCCATGTTTTTAAATTATAATTATCGGGACTAAAATTTACTTTTATATAGAATTTATACTCTCTAAAATAGCATTATGGTCTCTTGAATATAATTTCATTCTTTTTAGACCCTTGTTTAATCATGTGACATATTTAATATTGTTTTTAATTTCATGAATCCTTTTTCACTCATAACTCTATAACATGTTATGCGATAATATAAAAACTATTAAGCTAGCTTAAAAGTTCAAAAAATAATTTAGTTATCTTTTATTTTTTTCATTTTAAATTTATATTTTAAAATATACGTGTCATTGGTCATACTAGATGTGGGTACCATATGAAATCAATTAAGAATTCATATATCAAAATATAAAAAATATTATTTCACTATATTTATAATTGATCATTCCCAGCAAGATATTCACCATCCACCATACAAGGTTCCCATTTCATATAAAACTCTTACTCATAAGAAAAAAGGGACTTCTAGGTACATGTATTGTGTGATCCTCTTTAATCTTTTCTTGACTGAAGTGAGTCCTACTTAATAGAAATTATTAGAGTATATAACACCCACATATAACCTATGTATTTATGTATTTTAAATGATATGACTACCTCCTACAAATACATTTTAGGTAACATTAGGCATTTTCCACTTTATTTATAATAAAGAAGGATAAACTCATACATCATCAACAATTAAATTCATTATATATTTTATTACCAATCGATAATAAATTACCTTCTTGTAATATGGATATGAATTTGATGATGCTACCACAATCATTGTCAACCTAGTACAATGGGAAATATATTCCTAAAAAATAAGTGAAAAACTCTATCCTGACAATTCAAAAAATTACATACGAATAATGACTCCCATTTGCTCATTCAAGCTCAATAAGTCCTAAATATCAGTATTTTTTCTCAAAAAAAAATTGACCAAATTGTACACAATGATCATTATCTAATTTCAAGATACTAACACACTTATTCATAGATTTGAACAACCAACAACACAGGAATCATTTGTTTTTTCAATTGGATGGTCAAACCCTATGATCCAATCCACATGAGATCGTAATTTGAAAATATCATGAGAATAATTAAAAATTATAATGTTCACCTAACCCTTAATAGTAATTCACAATATATGTACTATGAGTATTATATCTCTAGATTGCGGGACATATTTTTTTCATAGAATATCAGGGTTCCTATTTTGATAGGGAATAACTAGAATTGTTTCATATGACTCATAATCTAAGAATATTTACCTATAAATAGCATATATATAAATCTCATCAATATTATGAATGGAATATACACATGTATAACTGAAAAGGTTTCTCACCATCACCATGGGCTACCTACATATTTCATATATGATAATATAAAATCATGTTACCATTACCAGATGTATAGTCTATCTCATAATCTGACATGTGATGTTACTCTACGTCGTGCATCTACCTCAAATACAATCCCCACTATATTAAGACATAATAGGGTTTCTTATAGTCCATGAAAATAAAAATCTCTTTACATTGATATAGTGTCTCGAATAATTCAATATTTTCATTGATTCTACTAGATCTGAGTCATGATTATGATATTTATACTCATTTGGTTTTATCTTATGTGACCCATAAGTGATGAACAACTCAATATACATTAATACGGCTCCCAAAATAGATTCTGAAGGATCAAAAAGTACTGTATAACAAATCCCATGATCAAGAAGAGTTAACAATAAACTCACATTAAACATCATCTTTCACAAAATAATATCTTCGAAACAATTTTAATGTCATTGATACTACACTCCAGAATAAATCATTATATTCATAGCTACTGATAATATAGAAAACATCATGATAAAACATGTATAATACCCTCGATATACAATAATACTACTTCTCTCAAACATTTAAGGTGGATGTTATTATGAAACTACTACCTCCAAATTCATTATTTCTTCATATTACTTGTCATATCATCGATGTTACATTTGAGTTTTTACATATTTTATCTAGAAACGAAACATTATTATATTCACATAAATCATAGGGGATAAATATTTACTAAGGAATATCTAGAGATTTTTGGTATGTTTCTCTGTTGTTGGTGAAAAAATTAGGACATTTTTAACCAACACCATGACGAGAGAGTCATGGTATGAATTGAATATTTTTTCCTGTGATAACAAAACACTAATGAGACATTAATAACTCGAAAAAACATCAATAGGTACTCAGATAAAATATATATTCTATGAAATGTAATATTCAAAATATTCTCCTCTCAGGCCCACAATAATTAATATCATGACATGAGTTAAATTTTAGATAAGAAATAGTTTATAAAAAAATTATTAATGAAATGTTGGTCATCCAAAAAGGATTAATATTCATAACCATTAAATTATTCAATGTCACATAATATTTGAAGAGTCAAAGACTACAGTCTGACCTATTGGTGAACAAATCTTCCACACCACAAGGTCAGGAACATTTCCTAATAAAAACCATATTTTATAATTCCTTGAGTTTTATATTAATATCTTTTAAATTGGTTTCTAAAATTGTATAAGGTGATATAAAAAAGGTATGCAAACCAAACACATGATGTATTTTGATGTCAAATTCTATATTAGTATGAATAACTATAATGTAACATTGGATATTTTCATAATGGAGATTAATAATTGGTGAAAATGAAAATATGTGAATTATCCAATGATACAAATTTCTTTTTATCACCCATACAAAATCATAGTAAAACCCTTGGATGCATAACACGTCAAACACACGCCACTATACACATGAGGATGGCAAATAGTACCAAGGGTCCATGTGGAATTAATGGGGAGATAATAAATTTAGTATCAATAAATGAAATAATAAATAATAAAAAGGAGTAATTATGATGAACATTGAAAGGGTGATATAATATATGGATTAAATTGTATCACATGTCACATAAGAGACTAAACTGAAGTACCACCACTGTGGCATGTTAACTAAAGTAATCAAATCAGGGGGAAAATTAATTCAACATCAATACTCTAGAGTATATATTTACACACCTACATCTTTAATCCTCTATCTCCTTAACTCTCTTTCATAGGGGCTTTATTTATCATAAGATTCACAATCATTAAATCTATACATCAATAATGATCCTTGTGATGTTTTTGAGTAATAAAACCCATAGGACGTTATAAATTCATCCTTAACATAAGATCAAATAAATATACATTTGTAAATTTCATGATATAAATTAAAAGAACTAATACTGAGACATCAACTTAATTTTACGAGTCATCATGCTCAATAAAATATCAAATTAACCCTTACTCCACATACGTAAATATTTTTGGGATGTTGAATTCAATGTAATACAACAAATATTATAATTCATGACTCTTGTTTCATCATCTGTCGAAAACCTACACATTTCAATACATATCATCCTTTTGGAAATTCTATATTCTCCATAAAATAGTTTCCATTAATTAGAACACAACACAACCCACTATATTGGTGGTATTTGTCTTTTTATTCTAGTAAGTCCCAGAAGACATGTTTGACATAATTTGATAACACATCACTATAGTATTGAATAATTCCAAGTCATTATAGAGTTTATGGGTTATAATTTACCTTCCATAGTCTAATAAAAAATTAGAAATCAATTATATGGTCTATCCCATTCCATCAAATCAGTTATAGTAAATAGACATTGATTTTTATTCACGCTCCCACTCAAGGGGAGGGACTAACTAAAATAGAGGAAATTATTAATTTCATTAAATGAATAAATATTATATAAGATTTTAAAATTACATAAGAATAAGATATCATATAAATTGAAAAATATTATCAACAATAATTTTAAATAGGGTACATAGAAATCAATGTTACACACATTAAGAAGAGTTTCAAGGGACGATCATTCACCATTATGAAAATTCATTTTACAAAGAGGGGATTGGGAATAAAAAATTCATGAAAACATAATTTTCTAGGATATATTGTGTAATAAATATCATACGTAATATGTATCTAAATCAAATTCTTTTTTTATCCAAGGACTCCCACCAAAATCACATATAAAAAGTAATTAGTGGAATATTCTCTCCCATGATTACTATAACTAATTCAAAATTATTTCAAATAAATAAAGTAGTAGATATTCTAAATGTAATAACAAATATATTTCCTCGATATTATCACATTAATATATTTATACTATAAAATTATCAAAAAACATCATCCTGATAAAAAATTATATATTTTCATGAAATAATATTTTTATCCCATTGTAATAATCTTTAAAAGACATAAGATAATTATTCATTATAATTCCTTGATAATTGTTGGTTTATATCTGTTAAAAATTAATTATCAATTATATAGAATGTTTTTAATGATATAAATCATAAAATAATATTAAATAATGATAAGGTGATTTAATATTCCTAAATAGAAATATCCTTATACCATAAAAAATAAATAGAAGAGTATAGAAGTCGGGTTATGTGATGAATAAAAAATACACAAATAACATTATTTAATCAATGAAAACTTCAATAATTTTCATAAGTCATTAAAGACTACTTAAATATAAGATAAAATAAAAACAGGGTCGAGTTACACTCAGAAATTATTTAAAAGTCGTAAAGAATATTATCTCAATGTATTGAAAACTAGAATTTATTATCAACATTTTATATTCCATTGAATTGATTATTTAATATATGTGGTTAGAAATATATATAATTGGTGTCATTAACTTTACTAGTCATATTAATTAAATTTAATTGATTATAATGTTTTATAGTCTTAAAAACATGTTATTGATTTAAACCATGAATAAGAAAATGTTAAAAAAAAATTAAATACCCTTATTCTGAATAGGGGTTTTCATACTTTTGACATGGAATTACCATTCAACATCACATAGATGTTGTGTAAGGGTACTGAGATACATATCCATAACTATAGAAAAGGAATACTTTACCCTATACAACCCAATCCAATCGTAATGCATTGTTATAAAATGTACATTTACAGATACACATCCTTTAATTATAGGGGAATATCCTATTGTATCATATAGAAATAGTTATTCACCGTTATTATACTCATATAAAATATGATTCCATTACACAAACTTTGGAAAAACTGAGTTACACTTATGAACATAGAAAAACATGCATGTTTATAGAAATATTGAATTTACACATTATATTCCATGTTAACTATATAAAATTTAAAACAAAAATAATTTTATTAAATTTCCCCAAAAATTATTAATTATATAAAATGCATTTTGAATGTAACATAAAAATTGAAAATGATAAAAAAGTGGTACATTATGTGCGTATGAATAACATGTCATGTGACCTCTGAGTTATACAAATTTAAATAACATGAATTTTGTTATAAATATATATGGTTTATTGGAATTATAAAATTATATAATTATGAGAATGTTACACAACCTATAGTCTGGTTATCAATAAAATAGTCTAGAATAGTTCACTTTGGATGTTTATATAATTTATTTTTCATGTTAGTAAAAAATTTATTAAATAGATTTCTTAGAATATTATATAGTGTAGTGAACTTGTTTGAAAAAAATGTTCCTTATTTATATACATAGTGTATCTATTTTCAATCCATGATAAATCCAATTACTATAATTAAAGGATAATTTTATGTTCATAAAATATAATTAATTTATTTTCTATTAAATTTATGCAACAAAATAAGGAGAAAATAATATCATGAACATCAAGATTAACGGATTTTGAATTTGAGAATTAAAACTAAAGTAAAATAAAAAATAAACCAATAATGATTTTATTATTATGATTAATTATGTGGAATCTCTAATACTATATGATGAATAAAAAAAATAAAAAAAAACATATTTTTAAGAACATATACTGAATATTTATCATAATAAATCAATACAATAAATTATTAATTATGAAGAACATCATGAAGATTGATTTTATCTAGATTATTGGGCGACATAAACAAAAAGACCATGAAATTCAGATCAATACATATATTGTTTCATTAATCTCAAAAAAATTATCATTTATTCACATTGGAATTATATTATCATTTAAAAAAATATACATCACTTATTTTCGTACAATTATTGGGGAAAGAGTATTCAAAGGGAAATTCCTCATATCCACTTTATACATGTACAACATGAATGTTGAAATAAAATAATATAAATCACAGGGTGCTAGTGTCGAAGATTCTATCGATTTTAACATTCATTGATGATCCCAAAAATAATTTTTCATGGGATAAAGGATTCCACTTTTACTGTCTATAGTCCAGAGTGTTGGAAAAGGTGAATAACTCTTTATTATTGAGAGATTTCAAGGAGAAGATCTCTCTATGACTTGTGAAAATTTTATTAAGATGTATAATATGAGCATATATAATTAGGGTTTTGAATGTTATAATTATCATTAAACTGGTATATAGTTAAAGAAGAATTATTTAACCAAATTCATTATAATTATCTTAATCCAAAAAAACTAAATGTTGAAATAATAAAAAAATTATAATTATTTACTTGACATGAACAATGCTGGTTGATAAATATATATCGTATCTTGAATAAATAAATTATTGCTGATTCGATTAATGTCTTACATATTATTTAATTTTGTCCAATTTATCATAGTCTATTAATAATCCCAATTATTTATAGATCCATTACCATTGACTATTTTTAATGTAAACTAATAAATATACATTACTCACAAATAAATATTTAATTATAATATTTCATGAAATAATATTCTAGTGTATATTAAATTTTAAATATAAATTTATTATTTTAAATTACTAGTGAATTGATATCTGTGATAAAAAAAAGAATAATTATTAAATAATTTATGTAGATAACTATTTTCAATATTATAAATTCCAAAAAATAACTATGGTTTTTGAATCGCTATATTTTTGAACCACTTAGACACATTTTTGGTGGCATTAGATGTAACGCCGCGACCCCAATTACCCATTATTGGTGAATTATTGCATAACATTGGCATGATTATAAAGAATCATGTATTGAAGGACTGATCAGTTTAGCAGTATTGGAAAATAGATTACATACCTGAATTTCAAAATTAAATCTTGAAAAGAAAAACAACATTAATTTATTCCATTATAAACATCCAATCCTCTTAGATTATTCCTACATGTCACTCATAACTAAATTCTACATATCCTGGGAAAAGAAAACATAAGAAAGTGGTGAGCTCAGATGCTCAGAAAGAGTAAATAATTTAGTGGAATATATAAAATTTTAAGGCAAGATGTGTAATAAAACAACAACCTTTTAAATAAAAACATGAACATAATATGGAACAAATAAATCACGCATTACCATAAAATCATGAATATGTATATTCTACTAGTCAAATATTCACAAGTACTAAATAATTTTACAATAAGGGAATGTATAGTACCAGACTTTAATTTCTGTGTCACGTCCTCATGCTAGGACCTATGGGCAAACTGTAACTGGACCCAAACCTGGAGAGCCTCTATAACCGGACTCCATCCCGGAGAGCCTATGTAACCGGACTCCAACCCAGAGAGCCACTGTAACCGGACTCCAACCCGGAGGGTCTGCTACAACCATACCCCAACCAAGAGGGCTTACTTTTACCGGTCCCCAACCCGGAACATATTAGTCCAATACATTCATCATAATAAAATGTAGAAATATAATATAAACATTCATATTAAAACTAGTATATGAAATGTCAATACATTTTCCATAAACCATGAATGGTATAAAAATAACACATCCACAGTAAAAAATACCCCCAAACATTCAGTACAATATGGAATATTTGTATCATAATATATCAACTTCAAACATGTTTAAAATCTATAAAGGATTTTGACATAGGTGAAAATGATCATTAACATTCATTGAGAGAAATACCGTTTTTCAAGAAATCGTTCAAAATTATCACAATTTATAATGTTAGTCATTTAAAATGTATTTTTGAATCAAAGTTTCCCATTAAAATTTGAAACTTTTTAAAATTATTATCATTTCAAAACATTAATGTCCATAACAAAGAATCCTTAAAATCATTTTTAAAACATGGGAATTAATTAAAATGTTTTAGAAATATAAATCATTAAAACATTTAAAATGATGATCTAGTTAAGTATAACATCCCATAAAACCTTAAATGATATCTTTAGAAATAATTTTTATAAAAAATGGGTATCTATATTATGTATTTCCCTGAAAATACTTACATGAACAATCTCATATAAAATGAGATTAAGGAAATAACCATTACCTCATTGTAATCAATCAAGTTGTATGAACAATAGTCAATAACCAAAAAATAAATCACATAATAACATGAATATCAATAGAATAATGATAATATATATCAAATGGTAGTACAAAATTAACCAAATTCAGTAAATAAGTGTTGAAAAATGAAAATATCACGGAATTAAAAGTGTGATAAGAAACACCTTACCTCATGTCTGACTTGACTCGCTCATATATTCCTTGTTCTTCCTGAATAGTAAACATAAGTTAATTTATAGTTTATTAAAAATATTTTTAAGTCTATTATTCCTTTTATATCACTTATTACCTTGCTATAGCAATTAGTTAATTATTTGAGATCATATTGGACATTTTGTCAATGTTCGGAAATTGTGTCAAAGATGAACTTGTTATAATCATAAATTGTCCATGTGGTCAAAATTCCATTATCTACAGAATGATATTAATCATTTAGATTTCATTTATATAATATATTTCTAGTATATTTATAAATTTATAACAGTACATAACATTTGTAATAAAAAATGAAATGCACTATTCATAGAGACGGTAAGCCGTACGTACGCATGAACGCTACTTTCATTACTATTTTGTAAGTTAATGGAATTAAAACATAATGATACATATGTATATCATAATAAAATTATAATTTAATACATAATATCATTAACTCTATAATTTATATTTCCTATAAAAGTCATTAATGAGTCATATTACTTTGAGGGGGCGGTAGTCCGCACTTCCTCAAATGAAATTATCATGTACTACCCTAAATGGAAACCATAAAGGTATGATATAAATGGAAATAAAGAAGCAAAAAATTAAACATAAATATTATATATATCATATATAAATATAGTTCCATATTAATTCCCATCATGAGGGGCAGTAGGAGGTAATGAAACAATCATCATTTCGTGAGGCGTTAGTTTTCCAACCACAGAAACAGTATGTTCGTCACCCATTAGATGGAGGTGTTTGTAAGTGTTGTTAGGAATTTTATCATAACAACATCCTAGTATATTGAGGATACTGGTTTTTTCATAAAATAAAGTAATAAAAAGAGATTAGTGGGGTTGGAGAAGTAAAATAAAACAAAATAAAAGAAAATAAGTTAAGAGAAAGCATTACCTTTAATTGTGGTATTTTCTTTTGGTTTGAACCAAAAGGGCTTCTAGAAGTGACGTATACCTATGATAAGGCTTATAGGTGTAATATATGGTCCTTGAGAAATTATTTGGGTAGGTTTTGGACGATCTAAGGGGCTTGAAAGGTGTGTGGAATGGGTTATAAGTCACGTACTTTTATAAGTGGGATGAGGGTCTCTTTAGGAAAGTTTGAAAATATTATTTTATTATATAGTGATATTCAGTTTCTAATGGTCCAAAACTAAATAAATTATAATATAAGAAGACTCATAGTCAAAATAAAATCATGAAATATGAATTTATTTGGTTTTGGATATAGTTTTAATATTAATAATATTATTTATTTTAATCATTTATTAATGAGGTAAATACTGCATCATTATTGTGTCATAAATAATTTAATTTATTTGATGTCTAAAAATTATAAAAAAAATTAATAATGTAGGAAATATTTTTTTCTTTCCAATGAATATTTATAGTTGAAAATATGAAATATATAACCCCCTGTAAAAATGTTTTACTAAAAGATATTTGTTTATGTCATTTTTGCCTTTACATTATGTTAATTAAAATAAAGTGTCATTATCATTCTTAAGTGGCTCCATGGGGTCCCAAAATTGACCCATGGAAGCCCTTGGTCAGCCATGACTCCCCAATAAGGTTAGGACCAGTGTTAAGGTAATTATGTATTATTATAATATTCTTTTTTACATTGAATTAACCTATTTACCTCTAACTGCGGTAAATAAAAGTCAAAATTTACTATTCACAAAAAATTATTTTCATTTTATTGAACCACATTATAATTACAGAGGTTAATATTGTCTCTCAGACTTTTGAAATTCAACTCACAAAAATGGTAAAAATAAGTTTTATGTAAATTTGAAAATTTTACCAGGAGATGGGTAAAAGACGATAAAAAGTTCAATAAAATTTTTATATATCTAAACTTATTATAAAATGACATAAATGAATTATATTGAACTTATATAGGTATTATGTATCTTTTTTTACCTAAACAAAATTTAAATAAATACATAATTATTCAAAAAGACAGTTAGTTTTAACCAATAACTCGGTGATTTTCACTATTAATAAAAATTGAATGTTTTAAAAAAATTCCAATATTTCACCCTAAGATAATTTTGATATTCCTAATTAAATAACTAACTATATTTTTCCAAATTAAAAACATAGAAGTTTCATTTATTATTTTAATATTAATTCCCGTTTTCAAAACCAAAAATCATTTTTTATGATATAATAACTAGCAAAAGATTGATAATTATTTATGTTCAATTTCATAGTGAAATTATTTCCAATGAATAACATTGGATTAAATGGTAAAAATATAATCTATTTATACTTCCAAACCATTAAAATGTATAAATTAACACTACAAATTATTTTGATTAAAAATATATTTTTAAGTAAAAATATTGTATTTTTCTCTATTCACCCAAATATGAATGATATCATAAAAACACAAAAAATTTAATGAAACTAAATTCTTATGTCTCGATTATGAAGAATTTTATGTTGTCATATTTAAATATATAAAATTATCAAATATTTGATATAAAAATGTTTCCCCATTAAAAGGTGGTTAAATTGTATTTTTTTTTAAAATTACTTTTTTATCTTAAAAAAAATGAATTTTCTCATTATTACTATGAATATAATAATATGGATTCTATAATTATAAGGATTATTTAATTTTCATTATTTATTTATTAATATTCATAACTTCTTTCGAATGGCTAGTTTGGAAAGTTGTGGTGCGCTTGAACTTAGTGTTGCATGTAATGTAGTCTATTGAATTACATTGAAGAAATATCGTATTAAGAAATATTAAGGACTTCTATTCTTCCATACTTCAATAAATTTAATCTTTTAAATTTTTAATTTTTCTTCGAAAATAAAAGGATGAAAATAGAAAATATGTTTGTGGAAATACCCACATCAGAAATTGGGTTAATAAAATTTAGTCTCAATAAGAGGAAAATGGGAATGAATATGTCACCACCAAATTTTGATCTTGATTAGGATAAAATTTTTGGCAATTAGAGACACATAATTAGAGGAAAAATGTAAATTTTTATAGGGAGTGATTGAGGTCATCGGTCATAAACAATTGTAGAATTGGGGGCCTCAAAGACATCAATCTTTGATGATTTAAAATATCATCAGTTCAACATAACATAAAATATTAGGATAACACATTTTTAGTTTATAAATACCATACCTAAAGTTTAAGAATTAATTTCTTCATATAAGAAGAGAATAAAAAATATATACTTGAAAATTAGAGTTCCATCCTTTAACTAATTTCTACCACAAACTCCTATTTCACTCTAAAATATAAAATAGCTTAAAATATTCTATTTTTACTATTCGTATAGGGTTCGAAATAAATAAATTTATAATTCATCTATCATACTTCTGAAAAAAACTACACTATTCAATTTAGGACATCACATGGGCTAGTGTTAGGTGGTATACCCTTTTCGCCATTCGGTAGCGGGTTCAAGTCTCACGGCCTTACCGGACGCAACAGGTTGCCACCTAACCTCCGGGTTATCCTTTTTATGGAAATCCAAAATTAATCTCAAACTAGACTTATCCAACATACTTCTATCTAGAATCATAGTCCAAAATTTATAAGTAAGGTAAACACAATGAAGATCCTTTTTTCCACGTAATAGCATGTGAACAACATCATCATGTATTCTTTTAAAACACTGCAACATCCTGAATTACAATAAAACCTTACTGATTACATTCATGCTCCCTTATTCCTTATAGAAAAATTAATATACACTTTCTATCCAAATATGTTGTATGCTCCAACAATGATGGAATATACAAATCATTAATCAATTTCAGTATAGTCAAGAATATGTAATATAAGATTTCCAAATCAATCATGTATTATTCCAAATCATTACCTTAGTATCAGAACAATATTATAGTTTATCATTCTCTCAACCATATATTTTCCAAAAATTTATCATGCTATTGAGTTACATTTCTTGGTTCCACACAATATTATGTCCTTAATAAAATAGTACTGTAGTATAATAATTATATATTATATAATTCTTATAACATTTACATCATTAATACAATACTCAAATGGAATAATACGTTAATAACAATGTGATAAATCTAGTCATTCCACTTCATCCTCGACACTATCATAACATTATTATTATCCTATAGTATCATTTGGGGTATACTCTGATGATTTGGAAATTGATTTGCATAGTGTCCCAACTCCTTGAAGATGATGCATTGTACATTAGAAACTTTTTTTACCCTTGTAATCCTGTACTTGGTGTCCTTTTTCCCACACTTATAACAATCTCCCATTCACATCAAGCATTTACTAAGGTGATTATTTCCACAGTTATCACATATGGGAAAATCCATCTTTTCACTCTTCCCTTTATCCATTTTTATCTCTTCCATCCTTTTCTTCTTTCTCTTTCCATCAAATCCATAAGACACAGAGAATTCATTACTTATATTATTAACACATAATTATATTTCATCATATGTTGAGAATACATGGAAGACTATTTGTCTTCTAAATGTTGGCTTAATACCATGAAAGATATGATCCTTCTTAATCTTTGGATTATACGTTTTTATGGAGTTCACATTTCTTCTATTCGACACAATTTCTATAGAATGACATACACTAGGTTAGTTTATGAATTGCAATAAATAATTCCAATCCTGTAAAATACCAAACATAAATTGAACAGTTTATTGATATAATCCACAATCATAAACATATTTTCTTTGAGGATGTATATACTCATAAATCCATAATAATGATTTTTAAAGAAAATGATAATTATCCTAAGCATATCCCACGTGAGTGTCGTAACCAAGAGTGAAGCAGTGCCCGTTGTCATGCACCAGTTCCCGTTAAAGTCTTGATGAAAGTGGACTTTTTAGGTTTCACCCCTAAGTACATCTATGACAGAGCTGCCTCTACCTTCTCGTATCTTTACATGGATGTATTTTCATGGAAAACTCCAAAAATATCTACATTACCAAAATTATAGGAAGTACTTCTATACTAATCCTCAATGTCTATCTTAGGGAAATGCGCTCTATTCAGAGTTTATCTAAATCTAGTCTCAAAGGTTATTGTTAAACATCCTATGATACCAAATATACCTCCCGACCCCAGTTACCCAGACTCGGTGCATTATTAAAAAAATTGGCATGATTACAAGGAATCAAGTCCTGAAGGACCGTTCAGTTTAGTAGTCTTGGAAAATATGTTACATACATGAATTTCAACATTAAAACCTGATAAAAACAACAGTAATTTAATCCATTAGAAACGTCCATGCCTCCTAGATTATTCCTTCAAGTCACTCATAACTAACTTCATCATATCCTTGTAAAATAAAACATATGAAATGGGTGATCTCAGATTCTTAGTAAGGGTAAATAATTTAGTGGAAGCTATAAACTTCTAAGGCATGATGTGTAATAAAAGAACAACTTTTTAAATATATACATGAACATAATATGGAAAAAATAAATCAAACCTTACCATATAAATATGAACATGGATATTCTACTAGTCAAATAATCTAATGTAATATATAATTTCATAATGAGGGAATGTATAGTACCAAACATTAATTTATGTGTCAAGGCTTTGTGCTAGGAACTATGGGCTAATTGTAACTGGACCCAAACCCAGAGAGCCTCTGTAACCGGACTCCATCATGGAGAGCCTATGTAACTGAACTCTAACCCGGAGAGCCTTTGTAACCAGAATCCAACCCGGAGGGTCTTTTGTAACTGGACCCTAACCCAGAGGGCATACTTTTACCATCCCCTAACTTAGAACATACCAGTCCAACACATTCATCACAAGAAAAGGTTGAAATATAAAACAAACATTCATATAAAAAATATCATAAAAAATGTCAATACTTTATCCATAAACCATTAATGGTATAAAAATAACACATCCACAGTCAAACATATCACAAAACATTCAATACAATAAGGAATATTTGTTTCATAATAAATCACCTTCAAATAAGTTTAAAATACATTAAAGGCTGTTTACATAGATGAAATTGATCAGTAAAATGCTTTGAGAGAAATACCCCCTTTCCATGAAATTATTTAAAATTCTCACAATTTATGAAGGTAGTCATTTAAAATATATTTTTGAATCAATGTGTCCCATACCACTTTGAAACATTTTAAAAGAACTACCATTTCAAAACATTCATGTCCATATAAATAAATCCTCAAAATCATTTCTAAAAAATGGACATTAATTAAAAGGGTTTCTAAAGATAAATCATTAAAACATTTAAAAGATGATATAGTTAAATAGACAATACCATTAGGCCATAAAATCTTAGTTTTGAAATCATTTTTATAAAATATGTTTATCAATGATTAGTATGTCCCATAAAATACTTACACATGATCAATCACGGATAATAATGAGATTGAGGAAAAAACCCTTACCTCGTTGTAATCAATCGAGTCGTTTGAAAAAAGTCAATAACCACCAAATGAATCACAAAATATCAGGAATATAAATAGAATAATTATAATATATATCAAATTTCTGTGCAAAATACACCACATGCAACAAATAAATGGTGAACAATTGAAATCTCCCAGAATTAAAAGTGAGATAAGAACCCCCTTACCACATGTCCGATTTGACTCACTCGAAGGTTCCTTTTTATTTCTAAATAATAAAAACAAGCTAATTTCTAGTTGATTATGAATATTTTAAAGGTTATTATTCATTTTATATCACTTATTACCTTGATATAACAATTATTTAATTATTTTATTTCATATCATACATTTTGTCGATGTTAGGAACTTGAGTAAAAAATTAACTTGTTATAATTATAAATTTTCCATGTGGTCAAAATTCCATTATCTAGAGAATGATATTAATAATTTAGATTTCATATATATAATATATTTCCAGAATATATATTTATTTATAATAGTACATAACATTTGTAGATAAGAAATGAAATGTACAGTTCATGGAGACGGTAAGCCGTACGTATACATAAAAACTACTTTCTTTTCTATTATTTATATTAATGGAATTAAAACATAATGATAAATATGTATATTATAATTCCAGTATAATATAATATTAAATATCATTAACTCCATAATTTATAAATCCTATAAAATTCATTAACGAGTCATATCACTTTGAGGGGGCAGTAGTCTGCACTTCCTCAAATGAAATTATCGTGTTTTACCCATAATAGAAACCATAAAGTTATTATATAAATGGAAAATTCAGAAGAAAAAAAGAAAACATAAACATAACATATATATCATATATAAATACAGTTCCATATTAATGGCCACCATGAGAGGTGGTAGAAGATAATCGAACAATCATCGGTTCGTGAGGCGTCAGTTTGCCAACCACTAAAATAGTATGTTCTTCACCCATTAGATAGAGGTATGTGTAAGTGTAGTTCAAATATTTATCATAAAAAAATACTTGTATACTAAAGATAATGGTGTTTTCAAAAATAAATGTAATAAAAAGAGTTTAGGGGGGTTGGATATGTAACATAAAAGAAAATAAAAGAAAATAATTTAAGAGAAACGGTTACCTTTAATTTTGGTAACTTATTTTGGTTTGAACCAAAATAACATTTTAAAGTTACTTCTGCCTAAGGTAAGGCTTGTAGGTGTAATATAGGGATATTGAGAGCTTATTTGGGCAGGTGTTGGGCAATCCAAGGGGCTTTATGGGAGTGTGTAATGGGATAGAAGTGGTGTCTTTTTAAAAGGGGGGGAGGGGCTCTTTAGGAAAGTGTGAAAATATTATTTTATTATATAGTTATATTCGATTTTAGTGGTCCAAAACTAATTAAAGTCATATTTAATATAACTCATTGTCGAAATAAAATCATCCAATAATAATTGGATAGGTTTTGGATATAGTTTTAATATTAATAATCTTATTTATTTAAATCATTTATTAATGAGGTAAATACTACATTATTATTATGTCATAAATACTTTAATTTATTTGATATTTTTAAAAAAAGAATATAATAATGTAGGAAATATTCTTATATTTCCAATTAATATTTATATTCAAAAAGATGACTTATATTACCCCTGAAAAATTGATTTACTAAAAGATATGTGTTTATGTCATTTTTTCGATTACTTTAAGTTAATTAAAATAAAGTTTAATTATCATTCATAAGTGGCTCCATTTGGTCCCAAAACCGACCCATGTATTCCCTTGGTCAGCCATGAATCATAAAATAAGTTTAGGAGTGTTAAAATAATTTTGTAATATTATAATATTCAATTTTTAACATAAATTACCATATTTACCTTTAACCGCAGTAAATAAAAGTCAAAAGTTACTATTCACCCAAAATTATTTTATCTTATTGAACCACATTTTATATACTAAGGATAACCATGTCTCATTGATTTTTTAAATCCAACTCACAGAAATGGTAAAATTATGTATTATGCAAATTTGCAAACTCTCCTAGGAGTTGGGTAAAAGACGTTAAAAAGTTCAATAAATTTTTTATATATCTAAAGTTATTATAAAATGAATTCAATGAATTATATTGAAAATATATAGTTATTATGTATCTATTTTGACCTAATATAAATGTAAATAAAATATATAATTATTTAAATAAAAATTCGGTTTTAACCAATAACTCAGTGTTTTTCACTATTCATAAAAAATTGAATGTTTTCAGAAGAATACAAAAATTTCACCCAAAGATAATTTTGACATTATGAATTCAAAAATTATGTCTATTTTACAAAATTAAAAATATTGATGTTTTATTTATTAATTTACCATTAATTCGCATTGTCAAAACCAAAAAACATGTTTTTATGAAATAATAACTAACAAAATATTGATACTTGTTTATGTTCAATTACAAATTTAAATTATTCTCAATGAATAAAATAGGATTAAATAGTAAAAATATAATTTATTTATACTTCCAAACCATTAAAATATATAATTTAACACTAAAAATTATTTTGATTAAAAAAGATGTTTTCAATTAAAATATAGTATTTTCACTATTCACTCAAATATGAATGTTATAAAAATGAACAAAAATTTAGTGAAACCAAATTCAAATGTCCGGATTATAACGAAAAAGTTTATTTTGTCAAGTTGAATATATAAAAGTTTAAAATATTGGTTTTAAAAAGGGGTTTCCATTAAAAGGTGGTAAAATTGAATTTTTTTTAAAAAAATTCTTCTTTTATCTGAAAAAAATGAATTTTTTAAATTATGTCTAATAAAATCATAATATAGATTATAAAGTTTTATATATTATATAATTATCAAAATTTAGTTAATACTATTCATAACCTCTTTTGAACGGCTATTTTGATAAGTCGTGGTGCGCTTGAACTCAATGTTGCGTGTTGTAACGCCCCGACCCCAGCTACCCAGAGTCGGTGCATTACTTCGTAACATTGGAATGATCACAAAAGATCAAGTCTCGAATGACCGATTAGTTTAGTAGCCTTGGAAACACTAGATACATTCATAAATGTTACATTACAACATAAGGTCGAAAAACTACAATAAAAAAGTCTTCATAGTCCACACTCATATCCTCTTCTGACTATCCCTGCATGTCATTCCTAAAATACTTCTTCACATCCTGGAAAATATTAATTCATTGAAAGAGGTGAGCTCAGATGCTCAGTAAGGATAACAATATTGCGGAAGCTTTCATAAATAAAAATCAACATTTAAGGCAGTGTATAACTAAAACAAAAGCCTTTTAAACTTGAACATCAACATAATATGGCAAATGTAAAATGAGATAATTCCATTTACTTCTTCACATGGATATTCTACTGGTCGAATAATCACATGAAATATCATTAACCACTTTCATAATGAGGGAATGTATAATGCCAGACATTCTGAAACATTTTGTCAAGGTCTCGGCCAAGACGTCTAAAATGATTAAGGCCTCGGCCAAAACCATAAATCAAATTGGGAAAGGGCCTCGGCCAATTCCACGTCTAGTTGTCTCATGAGACCTACCGATGCATCAAGGAGCTATAGAGGGCTCCACCCGTCACTTATTAAGTCCAATACATTCCTCATATGAATAGGTTTAAACATATCATAAACCATAACATAATCGTATCACATAAAACAAGCATAAAGGAAACATAACATTTCCACATTTAAATCACAAGATATCAATACAACACATTGATATAATAAAAATGCTTTCAAAACCATTTTCAATACCAAAATAAAAGAAAGTTAAAACTTTGTATTTATTTTTCATTAAAAAAATGATGGCTTGTATAGGAAGCCGAAACTCAAATAAAGGTCACGGCGGCGGAGAAGTCGTTGTCGCCGTATAAGTACGGAAAGAAAAACTTTTCCTTTTGTCGTTTAGCAAAACGCTTCATATAAAAAAGATTCCTTTTGAATAAACGTAAAAGTCAAAGGGGTTTATACACCGTATAAAATAAAGTTGTGTATAAAACCAAATATGCCTCAATGAAAGGATATTGAGACGAAGTCCTTAAAAAGATTATTTTTAAAATAAAATAGATCTATTATGTGTATTCACTATAGGTACACATAAAGAAAGTAAAAATACAGAATAATACATAATAATATCATGACATAATTTGAAAGTAGGAGATTAACCCAAAGAATGGAAATTGGGTTAAGAAATTCCCTTACCTCGTGTCTGACTTGACTCAACCATTCTTTAACCTCCTGAATAATAAACTAGAGTTAATATATACCTTATTAAGAACCATTTTCAATTTCATTATCCTTTTTATATCACTTATTACAATGATATGAACATTATGTAATTATTTAAGTTAATAACGGTCGTTTTTTCGATCTTTGGTACTTGAGTCAACAATAAACTTCTTATAATTACAAGTTGTTTATGTGGTAGAATATACATTATCTCCAGAATTATTTTCATGATTTAGATGTCATATATATCATATATATCCAGTATATACATTCATTTATAATATTACGTAACATTTAGAGGTAAGAAATGAAATGCATTGTTCATGGAGACAGTAAGCCGTACGTACACATGAACACTACTTTCATTTCTATTTCGTATTTAATGGAATTAAATAATAATTATATAAATGTATAATATAATTCCATTATAATATAGTGTATAATACCATTTACTCCATCCTTTATACATTCCACATATGGCATTAACGATTCAAATCACTTTGAGTGGGCGGTAGTCCGCACTTCCTAAAATGAAATTATCGCGTTTACACATAATGGAAATCATAAAGTATGACATAAATGAGAAATACAGAAGCATAAGTAAAATATAAACATATTATATATCATATATAAATATAGTGACATCTCAATGGCCACCTTTGATGGTGTTATATGAGTGTTGAACAATCATCGTTTCGTGAGGCAGAAAGTCGCCATCCACATAAACCGTATGTTCTTTAAACCATTAGATGTAGGTGTGTGTAAGTGTAGCTCGAATAATTCTTATAACAACATCCTAGTATATTGAGGATACTGGTGTTGTTACAAAAGAAATGAATAAAAAGAGTTTAGGGGGTTGGAGAAGAAAAATAAAACAAAACAACATTAGAGAAGACATTACCTCAAAATCGGGTAACTCTTTTTACATTGAGACAAAGGCTTCCTTGGGAAGAGTTCTGCACAAAGTGAGGCTTCTAGGAGTAATAGGGGGAAGTTGGGAGAGTATTTGGGCATAGTTTGGCCGAGCCAAATGGCTTGAAAGTGTGAATGAGGTGGTAGAGGTGGGGGCCTTTTATAAGTGGAGAGGAGGGGCACTCTTGGAAAGTAAGGAACTTTTACATTATTATACAATGATTTTCGGGTTATAAAGGTCCCACACTTATATAATTCGAGGATAAGGTGATAAGGGTTCGAAATATACCCATCCAATAGTCTTTGGATAAGTCAAAGCCCTGGATTGTACATTGTCTTTTCACTTTATTAAAATCGTTAAATAATGAGGTCATCGTTGCATCATAATGATGTCATAAATAATTTAATCTATTTAATGTCTAAATTTTAAAAAAAAACACTATGATGTAGGAAATCGTTTTAGCTTTCCAATTACTATTTATAGTAAAAAATATGTCTTGTATAACCCAATGTAAAAATTGTTTTAGTAAAACATTTCATGTTTGTGTCATTTTTTACTTTAACATTAAATAAATGTTATTTATGTCATTTTCCAACTAAAGTGGCTCCATAGGGTCCCCAAGTTGACCCATGGATTGTCTTGGTCGGACATGGCACATCCAATGAGGGTAGGACATGTGTCAAGCTCAGCTCAAATTATTAAAATATTATTTTTACCTTAAAGTACACTAATTACCTCTAATCGCGATTAAGAACCTAAAAGTTACAATTCACCAAAAATTATTTTAATCTCATTGAACCAAATTTTACTTCTTAATTACAACCATGTATGTAGGATTTTTGAAAATCAAAACACAGAGGTGGTAATATTTCATTTAAACGAAAAATCAGTTATTTAACTACCACTTAGTGGTTTCACTATTCATCATAAATTGAAGTTTTTTAGAACAATCCCAAACTTTTCCCCTAAGCTATAATTGATATTCAGAATTCAAAAATGATGTCTATTTTAAAAAATTCCAAACATATAAGTTTCATTAATTAATTTTATAATTAATTCCCGTAGTCACGACAGATAGCGTGTTTTTAAGAAACAATTTATATCAAAAGATTGGCAATTGTTTATGTCCAATTTCAATGTTAAATTAATTCTAATGACCACCATTGGATAAAATGGTAAAAATATATTCTAATTATACATTAAAACCACTAAATAGTATAATTTATCACTATAAATTATTTTGATTAAAAATTTGTTTTTAAGTATTTTTCACTATTCATCAAAATTAGAAGTTCTCAGAAAAATACCCAAAATTCAACATCGGCTAATTTCGATATTCCGAATCCAAAAATGAAGTCCATTTTGAAATATAAAATTTCTATAATTTTAAAAAGTGGTTATTACTATTCATAACGGCTACATTGATTAGTTGCGGTGTTTTAGAACTCGAAGTTGCGTACAATGCAAGTTATTGCATTATTGAATGAAAAGTGTATCATGGAAGCTCGGGGTGTTACATTCTCCCCTCCTTCAATAAATTGCGTCCTCGCAATTTGATATTTTTCTTTGAAAATAAAAGGTTGAAAATAGAAAATACCTTTGTGGAAAACCCACATCGGAAATAAGGATAATAAAATTTAGCCTTAATAAGAGGGAAATGGAAATAAGAAAGTCACCACCAAATTATGATCTCGATAAGGAGAACATTAGTGGAAATTAGAGACGTATAATTGGGGGAAAACGTAAATATTTGTAGGGAGTGATTGTGGTCATCAATCACAATCAACTGTCAAATTGAGGGCCTCAAAGCCTTCAATCTATGTTGATTTAAAATATCATCAGTTCAACAAGACATAAGGTATTAGGATAAAAAATTTTTTTGTTTTAATATCCCTTTACTAAAGTTTAAGAATTAATTTATTCATTGAATAAGAGATAGGAATATATATTTATGCTTGACAATTAGAGTTTCAACCTTCAACTCATCTTTCACTCAAAAAGATAATAGAACTCAAAAATATTATACTTATCCTAATTGTATAAGCTTCCAAATGTTAACACATACCATTTAGATTAGTAAAATTATATTGTAATAACCACAGACTTCCTGTAGGCTAGTGGTAGGAAATAAAGGCTTGTCGTACTATGGTTGTGGGTTCGATTCCTGCAGCTTTTTCTGACGTGATGGGTTATGCCCCACCCTGCAGGTTGTCCTTTTCCTATAACTATAGTATTATAATATTCCAAAAATAATCTTCAGAAATGTTTTTACCTTAAACAATTCTATCCAAAGATCAGCTTAATCCACTCCAACCTTTATACCTCTGTCCAGACTTTCTCTAAACGGTCTCTTAATTCCAAAATCAATTTATCAGATTCCCTAAACAAATTAAAGTTTCTCTTTTTGTCACATACTAAAAATATTGTTACCTTCATCGTATTAAAACCTTACTGAAATCAACAAGTACTATAGTACAATCCTTATATATATATATCACATTATTCTAATAACCAGAATATAATCCATGAGTCCAAAAGCACCAATACATTAATTATTCTGCTTCAACTGTAGTAACAGCATAATATTTTCCTTGATCCCTTGACCTTTTCTGAGGTAAGTTTCCCTGACGCTTAGTACATTCATTTTCATAATGCCCCAATTCCCTACAATTGTAGCATTCAACATTGATAGCCTCTTTCTTTCCCTTGCAATCACGCGCCTGGTGACCTTTTTCTCCACATTTATAACAAACTCCCATTCCTTTTAGGCATGTACCAGGGTAATTCTTCCCACAATTATTACATAATGGAAAATCTTTCTTTCCCATTTTCCCTTTATCCGTCTCTTGTTCCACCGTTCTCTTCTTTTCTTGCTTTGCTTTAATGTCATGAGACTTAGAGAATTCCTTTTCCGTCTTGATAGAACATGAGACAATATCTTCATATGAAGAGAAGGTTTGTGACACTAAAGCTCGACGGAGAAATGGTTTTAACCCATCAATGAAATGGCCAATATTACTTCTTGGGTTACGTATATAATCTACAGCATGCCTCGCTAACCTTGTAAAGTTGGCCTCATACTTTGCGACATTCTCATCCACCTTTTGTCTTAGACTCAAAAATTTTCTTTCCATATCTGCTCGATGGTCACGAGGATAGTATTTTTCTAGGAAAAGCTCTTTGAACTCCCTCCATTCCATATTCAATACGTTATCATATTCCTTTGTGTTTTGAATCAGCGACCACCACTGATCGGCATCTCTAGTGAGGCGGTAAACTGCCATGATAACCTTCTCCCTTTTGCTACTCCCCAAGGCATGGAATATTTTCTCTAACGAGTCTATCCATTGATCAACTACTGATGGATTTGTACCCCCATTAAATGTTGGTGGTTGTTTCCTCATGAAGAGGTCTAACATTGATCCTCCACGTTGCGGATCAGGGTGCTCCATACGAGTAAGGTTATTATTCATAACCTAAGTGAGTTGTCCCAGTATGGTAATAAGTTGATCATCACCAGTTGTATCTCCAGCTCCACAATAATTATCTTGAGCAGGAGGGAAATCCCTGTACGGAGTGTGTGCATTGATACAGTTTCCATTCCTTCCACTAGGCGGCATTTCTAAACAATGGCATAAACTATATTAGTTTATGAATCAAAATACATAATTCCATACTTGTAAGATACTTAACATAAATTGAACTATTAATGGATATAATCCATAAAAATGTTTTCTTTGAGGAAGTATATACTCATAACCCTTCATAGTGGTTTATAAAGAAAATGAGAATTATCCAAAGCATATCCCCCGGGAGTGTCGTAACCAAGAGTGCATCAAGGACCGTTGTCGTGCACCAGTTTTCGTTCGATTCTAGCTCAAAGCGGTGTTTTCGGGTTTTACCCCTAGGTAAATCTGTGCCAGAGCTGCCTCTACCTACTCATATCCAGACAGGGATGTATTGCTCGGAAAACTCACAACATCTCTACAATACCAAAATTCTAGGAAGTTCTTCTATATTAATCCTCAAAGTCTATCTTCGGGCTATGTGCTCTAATCAGAGTTTATCTAAATCTAGCTTCCAAGGTTAGTACTAAACTTCCTCTGATACCAACTTTAACGCCCCGACCCCAGCTACCCAGAGTCGGTGCACTACTTTTTAACATTGGCATGATCACAAAGGATCAAGTCTCGAAAGACCGATTAGTTTAGTAGCCTTGGAAACACTAGATACATTCATAAATGTTACATTACAACATAAGGTGAAAAACTACAATAACAAAGTCTTCATAGTCCACACTCATATCCTCTTCTGACTATCCCTGCATGTCATTCCTAAAATACTTCTTCACATCCTGGAAAATATTAAATCATTGAATGGGGTGAGCTCAGATGCTCAGTAAGGATAACAATATTGCGGAATCTTTCATAAATAAACATAAACATTTAAGTAAATGTATAACTAAAACAAAAGCCTTTTAAACTTGAACATCAACATAATATGGAAAAAGTAAAATGAGATAATGCCATTTACTTCTTCACATGGATATTCTACTGGTCGAATAATCACATGAAATATCATTAACCACTTTCATAATGAGGGAATGTATAATGCCAGAAATTCTGAAACATTTTGTCAAGGCCTCGGCCAAGACATCTAAAATGATTAAGGCCTCAGCCAAAACCATAAATCAAATTGGGAAAGGGCCTCGGCCAATTACACATCTAGTTGTCTCATGAGACCTACCGATGCATCGAGGAGCTATAGCGGGCTCCACCTGTCACTTATTAAGTCCAATACATTCCTCATATAAATAGGTTTAAACATATCATAAACCATAACATAATCGTATCACATAAAACATGCATAAAGGAAACATAACATTTCCAAATTTCAATCACAAGATATCAATACAACACATTGATATAATAAAAACGCTTTCAAAACCAATTTCAATTCCAAAATAAAAGAAAGTTAAAACTTTGTATTTATTTTTCATTAAAAAAATGATGGCTTGTATTGGAAGCCGAAACTCAAATAAAGGTCACGGCGGCGGAGAAGTCGTTGTCTCCGCATAAGTACGGAAAGAAAAAAATTCCCTTTTGTCGTTTAGCAAAACGCTTCGTATAAAAAAGATTCCTTTTGAATAAATGTAAAAGTCAAAGGGGTTTATACACCGTATAAAATAAAGTTGTGTATAAAACCAAATATGCCTCAATGAAAGGAGATTGAGACGAAGTCCTTAAAAAGATTATTTTTAAAATAAAGTAGATCTATTATGTGTATTCACTATAGGTACACATACAGAAAGTAAAAATACAGAATAAGACATAATAATATCATGACATAATTTGAATGTAGGAGATTAACCCAAAGAATGGAAATTGGGTTAAGAAATTACCTTACCTCGTGTCTGACTTGACTCAACCGTTCTTTAACCACCTGAATAATAAACTAGAGTTAATATATACCTTATTAAGAACCATTTTAAATTTCATTATCCTTTTTATATCACTTATTACAATGATATGAACATTATGTAATTATATAAGTTAATAACGGTCGTTTTTTCGATCTTTGGTACTTGAGTCAACAATAAACTTCTTATAATTACAAGTTGTTTATGTGGTAGAATATCCATTATCTCCAGAATTATTTTCATGATTTAGATGTCATATATATCATATATATCCATTATATACATTCATTTATAATATTACGTAACATTTAGAGGTAAGAAATGAAATGCACCGTTCATGGAGACGGTAAGCCGTACGTACGCATGAACGCTACTTTCATTTCTATTTCGTATTTAATGGAATGAAATCATAATGATATAAATTTATAATATAATTACATTATAATATATTGTATAATACCATTTACTCCATCCTTTATACATCCCACATATGGAATTAACGATTCAAATCACTTTGAGGGGGCGGTAGTCCGCATTTCCTAAAATGAAATTATCGCGTTTACCCATAATGGAAATAATAAAGTATACTATAAATGAGAAATACAGAATCATAAGTAAAACATAAACATATTATATATCATATATAAATATAGTGACATCTTAATGGCCACCTTTGAAGGTGTTATATGGTTGTTGAACAATCATCGTTTCGTGAAGCAGAAAGTTGCCATCCACAGAAACTGTATGTTCTTTAACCATTAGATGTAGGTGTGTGTAAGTGTAGCTCGAATAATTCTTATAACAACATCCTAGTATATTGAGGATACTGTTTTTGTTACAAAAGAAATTAATAAAAAGAGTTTAGGGGGTTGGAGAAGAAAAATAAAACAAAACAACATTAGAGAAGACATTACCTCAAAATCGGGTAACTCTTTTTACTTTGAGCCAAAGGCTTCCTTGGGAAGAGTTATGCCCAAAGTGAGGCTTCTAGGAGTAAGAGGGGGAAGTTGGGAGAGTATTTGGGCAGAGGTTGGCCGAGCCAAATGGATTGATAGTGTTAATGAGGTGGTAGAGGTGGGGGCCTTTTATAAGTGGAGAGGAGGGGCACTCTTGGAATTGAAGGAAATTTTACATTATTATACAATGCTTTTCGGATTCTAAAGGTCCCACACTTATATAATTCGAGTATAAGGTGATAAGGGTTCTAAATCTACCCATCCAATAGTCTTTGGACAAGTTTATGCCTTGGATTGTACATTATCTTTTCACTTTATTAAAATCGTTAAATAATGAGGTCATCGCTGCATCATAATGATGTCATAAATAATTTAATTTATTTAATGTCTAAAATTTTTAAAAAAAATAATATGATGTAGGAAAGCTTTTTAGATTTCCAATTACTATTTATAGTCAAAAAAATGACTTGTATAACCCAATTTAAAAATTGTTTTAGTAAAAAATTTCATGTTTGTGTCATTTTTTACTTTAACATTAAATAAAAGGTATTTATGTCATTTTCCAACTAAAGTGGCTCCATGGGGTCCCCAAGTTGACCCATGGATTTTCTTAGTCGGCCATGGCATATCAAATGAGGTTAGGACATGTGTCAAGCTCATCTCATATTATTAAAACATTATTTTTACCTTAAACTACACTAATTACCTCTAATCGCGATTAAGAACTTAAAAGTTAATATTCATCAAAAATTATTTTAATCTCGTTGAACCACATTTTACTTCTTAATTAAAACCAGGTATGTCTTATTTTTGAAAATCAAAACACAGAAGTGGTAATATTTCATTTAAACGAAAAATAAGTTATTTAACTACCACTTAGTGGTTTCACTATTCATCAAAAATTGAAGTTTTTCAGAACAATGCCAAAATTTCTCCCTAAGCTATAATTGATATTCCGAATTCAAAAATGATGTCTATTTTACAAAATTCCAAACATATAAGTTGAATTAATTAATTTTATAATTAATTCCCGATGTCACGACAGATAGCATGTTTTTAAGAAACAATTTATATCAAAAGATTGGCAATTGTTTATGTCCAATTTCAATGATAAATTAATTCTAATGACCACCATTGGATAAAATGGTAAAAATATATTCTAATTATACTTTAAAACCACTAAATAGTATAATTTATCATTATAAATTATTTTGATTAAAAAAGTTGTTTTTAAGTATTTTTCACTATTCATAAAAATTAGAAGTTCTCAGAAAAATACCCAAAATTCAACATAGGCTAATTTCGATATTCCGAATCCAAAAATGAAGTCCATTTTGAAATATAAAATTTCTATAATTTTAAAAAGTGGTTATTACTATTCATAACGGCTACTTTGATTAGTTGTAGTGTTTTATAACTCGAAGTTGCGTACAATGCAAGCTATTGCATTATTGAATGAAAAGCGTATCATGGAAGCTCGGGGTGTTACACGTGTAGTGAAATTTATTGAATTACTTTGAAGAAATAACAGACTATGAAATTTTTGGGTGTTATATTAGACAATGCCACAAAAGGTATAATGTTCATGTCTAGTAAAAAAATAGAACCAATAGATATTAAATCATATTTCCAAGTAAAATATAAACTTATTAGAAACTACATTTTATAATGCAATCAACTTAACATGGAATCACTAATCAAGAATGATTGAAACTATTGTTGTTATTCATTATGTGTCATGTATCTATTAAATACTTTAAAAAATAAACATTTAAAAATATTCATGACCATGAACATAATAAAAAAAATTCAATCTCCTTATCCAGTCTAAAATATTAAAATATTTTAAAACTTATTAGAGAAATATCTTCTTAAATATTATTTCATAATTTTTTATTAGTGCTGAAATACCAAGGGGCATAATTTTTTAAATAAAAATATGTCTATTGGGATTTTAAAATACATAAAAAACCAAAAAATGATATTCATTCATAAAATAATAGTGTTTTAAAATGACTATTACACACATTTTTAGATAAAAACATCCATTGACACTTATTAATTTTGATTTACAAAAGAAAACTCCTATTATCATATCATATTTTATAAAGTAACCAAGGGAAAAAATGAGAATAATCATAAATTTCAAATAGTCTCCTACCTCTGAGAGCATTTATCATCTATGAGGTGTTATATAATATCATCCAACCATAAGAGATATATATGAGAATAATGTTAAATCACATCAATTATCTCATAATTTTGTGAAATTCATATAAACATTATGAATAATAGTTAAAATTAAGATATTATCACATAGATATCACACAAAATATAAGCCTTCATGTGATTTTATCATAATTAATATCCAAAAACAAAAATATTCTAGCAATCATACGTTCATAAGAGTAGAAATATTTTATTCCACATATCCCTAGTACTTTTATTATATTATCGGTTCCTTATAAGATCTCTTGATAACATATAACAAAAGATTATTTGTTATCCCCCTAACACATGAGTATGACAGTGTACCCATTCAGATATATTATCTCTTTCTTTACTGCATTGAGATTGTTTAAAAGCATGATAATTTATATGTTCACCTAAGTGGCAATTTAGCATTGGTAATGGAGGGTTATGATCTTGAAATAAATATTGGATTCCTTAATATATAATATAAACCATACAAATACAATGGTAATCTCAAACCATCATCCCTATTTATTAATACCTTCAGCTTCTTCCAGAACTCTTGTTTTTAATGATAATCTATTTACATATTTTCAATACTCGATCAAGATAAATTATTTTCAAGATAGAAATATTCTTTACTTATCCAATGTATTAATAGTCCATATAATTAAATTTCCATTCAGTAGAGTGGACACATGGAAACAAGTTTCCTCTTCAATCACCATATGATAATTACTATATTGTCTCTTGTAAATGAATCTCACCTAGAGAATATTTATAATCTAATATATTTTAATATCATAAATGATATCAATAATACCATAACATTCAATAATATTATGAAATTAAACATGTCAAATATAAAAAAAATGAATAATATTTTAATCAAATATCATCTAAAATAATAGAGAAATAAATTAACATCAAATAAAACATTAAGAACAATGATAGTTTATCTTGTTATTCACTTTATGATAAATTTATCCAATGAAAATAGTTAATAGACTCTTCATCTTAACTTCATTTACATGAAATATCTTTATTGATAAGAGAGATAATTATGAAAATGTAGAAATGATTATTATATAAAAGCAGTAAAAAAATAAATTTGATGGAGAGAAACATGATCATATTTCTATGATATGTTATATTATTATGAAATTTTCCTTTTAAAAATTAATTAAGAACACATTTATTTAAAAATATGTTTTATAAAATGAAACCATAAATAAATAACATTCTTCCTAGATCAATATTGAAAAATATCTGGTATTTTTGTTAGATAATAGTTTTTCTAATCACCAACCTCAAATAGGCTATTAACCCAACAAATGGGTACCTAAAAAATTGATTAACCAAAATATTATTTCCGCATAGTACTAACTCAAAGGATACTATTTTCTATATTTAATTATGAATCATAATACTATCTCAATATTTATACATTTATTTATAATGTTTTCATCAATATAGGACCATGACTTATGTATAACATATTATATGGTTATCGGATTTTGTAAATCATCTAAAATCATCATCTTATTGAAGGAATATGTACAAATTATAACGCAACACAATGACGACCCCAGTAAAATCACATAAAAATAATTACTTATCTTGGGGTATATAAAATGAAATTAAAAACATGAATATCATATATAATATAAAAAGGAGGAATTTCACTCCATATATCTCAAAAGTTAGCTCATATCATATCAAACACAAATTGAAGGATGGCCTTCGATAATGTGTAAAGATATAGATTTAGAATTTTAGTAATTGATATAAGACAACTTCCAAAATTAGAATAATTATATTATATTAACATTCATAATAGTATCATTATTGATATTGTTAATAAATATGATCAATTATTTGACAAAATATATATTACTATTAAAAAACTCATGAAATTTCATTAATCAAAATTATATAAATTAAATATAAATATAATTACTTACTCAAATTTCACTTTCCAAATGGACTCCCCTTTAAAATATCAATTACATAAGAAATATTTATCCCTAAATATTTGAAAATGCTTCTATAATAACATGTTTTATGTAAGATTAGTTTCAAATTAAATTTTACCAATTCATCTCATTTACTAATTTATATTTTCAAGGAAATGATTGGGAATACTATTACACATTAACCATTTCTTAAAATCAAATGTATTATTTCTACTATTTAACAAGTAATGTAACAAAAAGTTATATATCCATGAAGTAACTCAGTAAAAAAATAGACTATAAAAATATTTTTAACAATTATTTATCAGAATTGAATCCATATTTCCATTTCAGTGAAAAAAATTGGGATTTGTATATTAAATTCAGCAATACTATAAATAAACATAATTTGTATCAAGAAATCTAAATTTTATAATTACAATACCAAAAATACTATAATAAATTCATGACACATAATATATTATTTTAAAAATATAATTTTTTAATAGATAATCTTCTTATCTTGTCAATTCCCATTTAGGATGTTTATAATATCTTATACATTTATTAATCATCATTTGTATTAAAATTTTCTTTTTTTGAGAAACAATATCACCAATGGAAAATAAAAAACTAATTTTTGGGAATCTGATTCGTGAAAATGACCTTTTGAACATTGATGATATTACATGACGAGGTAATGAATGTGGCGCATGAGGAAGAAAATAAAAAGAATGATTAATTTGGAAAAATTATTTTTTATGAAAATTATATTGATATTTGATATAGATTTATATAAAATATGTAAAAAATCTTGATAGATAAATGCCACAAATATATGGAATTCAGAGGGGAAAGAATTAATGAGAGGATGAAATTATAATTTCAGATGTTTTAAAATTAAATAATTAATGATATTAATAATGAAACAACATTGAAAAAATTAATTAAAAATCTAATAATAAATCTAAAATAAAATAATTATTTGACTCTTGAATAATTGATCAATGCTAAAAAATAATACACTCTCCCTTTATTTCAGATATGGATCCAAATTTTGAATACACAGCCATTGTATCATTTTGCTTAGTTTTAATCTTGTCTTGTGTATATTAAAATACATTCATATACATATCATTTCTTAGTATATTCAATAATAATCGTACACTTTTCATCACACTTATAAATTAACTGAATACTTGTGTATATGTTCGGTATGCGAATATGAAAAATCATGATCTTCATTAAGGTTATTATAATATTTTATAATGTTAGTTATATCATCAATCATGGGAAATTGTTTTTTCAATTATCCTTCAATTATCCTTAGTCATAACGATTAAAATTTTGTGTTAGTGGATTGGATTTTCTTCAACATCCTTGTTTGGAAATGAAACAATCTTCTATTTTTTTATATTTAAAAAAAATTAGATTAAATAATTTTTTTACATCATGTAGAACTCCAATCATCCATGTCATTAGCCAAATTACAATTTGAATAACAAAAATATTCCTCTTCAAGGTTACCCATTGTGTATCCATGCATGGAACTTATTATTCCTTTTAGATATTATATAATCTTCTTCACATCCTAAAAATTCATTTTTGTAGTATTCTCCTGGAATATATCAATAATTATAATATCATATGAAAAATTACCTAGTATGGAGTAGGTAATATATGAAACTAATGACTCCCTAGTATTTAGTGATATCCACTATTACACATCTACAATCAGTATTTTTTTTCATCTAGGATTTCAGGGATATTATTTTGTTTTTCACTCAACCATGAGGAATTATATTACATCACATTTTGAATATATAGTTCAGTTGGGTGTGATACTACCTTCTACCTACTCTACTTCAATGAAAATATAATAATACAAAAACAAACTCACTCATCCCTAGTTCAAAAATCATTTCTTATTCGAACACATTGATCACATCAGTTATTCTATCAATTAAATCATTGTAATAATAAAATATCCAATATAATAGATGCTTGTACATTAAATTTCATGTACCAAGCTTTCTTCCAGGAATACATTGTAAAATTGAGGTATTTGAGACTCTAATCCGCTATGTTATTCCACACTTGTTGATCCAAATGAATACAACTTCATGATTTCCTCAATATATATACATGAAAATTCATGTTTTTTATAATAAATCCTCCAAAGATAGTCAAATTAAAATTTTAATCTATTTATATATTAAAAAATGTAGAAATAACATCCATATTATTTAAAATCATGAATTTATTAAAAGGAAAAAATATATTTAAACCCACTATGTATTGTTCTCTAAATGTAGAAATAGATAATAAAAATACAATCCTTTTACTTGAATATGTCCTTTTAAAATAAAATATTTCCTTCGATTGATGTTTCATCATATATTGCCATGTTTATATTATACAACTATTTTAATCTAATGGTCTAGTGTCATAATGGAATGTCAGTGATAATAAAAATATTTATTTTCTCAATCAATTCAAGATATGATATCATGGAATATTCAACTTATTCAACTCCAAACATAATAAGGTATGATGAAGGATCTTATCCATACAATAAGTGAATTAAATATTGGGGTAATACTCTGTGATTCACATCATATATTATTGAAATAAATCATAATTAAACATGGACATTATTTTATGTTTTCATGCTTATTATGGTCGATTTTTTAGAAATATTGTTCTTACTATTATTCTTAGAAGATTCAACTCGATGGTACACCTTCAAAAAAATAGATAATAATACCTCAAAATTGTTTGGATATTTTTTAAGGACCATTATTGTATCCATTATAATCGTGGAAGAAACAACCATATCAACTCATATTATTGGATATATTTACTCTAATGTATAATTTATGTCATTCAATATGATACTTTTTATAAATCTATAAAAAAATTCCTCTTTTATGCCAATTCCACTCAATATATTCCATAAAAATTAAATCCCTACTTAAATTTATTTTTCCACCGAAATGGTAAAAAACAATACCATTATATTTTATGCCCACATTACCATTAAGATATATAATGTATTGGTTATAATCATTATGTTTTATTAAGAACAAAATTTCCACCTTAACAAGGGTCATTCACCAAAACAGCTTAAGGTGAGAACATTGTGGTTTCCTCCTAGTCTACCCTTAAAATAAAATATATACACCTAATTCATTTATTCATGGTGGTTAAATAGATATGCTGCATTCCTTAATGCATTACCAAATAATCTGATAAGGATTTGAATATTATTGATCAGCAACCTAGTGGTGGGAATAAATTTATGGTTTCTCTATTACACCACAACAATCTAATGTTAAGTGTATATGGCAGTAAGATTCTTCTACATCACCGATTCATTGAACATTATATTTATTTCATTTAATAACCTTTAACCACTAGGATCTATCATAAAAACCATGAATATGGGTTGATTAATGTTATAATAAATGTTTTCTAATTTTTAGAAAATAGAAGAAACTTGATTCTTCATCATATGGTATAGACCCACATATAATTAATAAAATCAAAATGAATAATTATAGAATAAAAATCATTGTTGAGGGTGGTTTGGATGATATGAACCTTGAGGTTATTATATTTTATGTCTAGTCTTTACTTATCCCCAAACTCAAATTGAACATGTAATTATGTTCTCTAATTCCATAAATTCGTTAAACCTTCACATAACTTGATATGGTGAGTGATAGTGGGATGTGTGATGGCCATCTTATTTTCTATTTCAATCTTAAACACAAAGTAGTTGATGTGGCCAAGCGCCATATTCTCAATCAATAGTGGATCCTTGGGGTGTTACATAATACTAACTTGAATGGATTTCTGCAATTTAATTTAATATAGATTGTTCATTGACTTCCATTCTATCAAAAAAATTAATAAAACTATTTTTGAACACATTCATGTGTTTTCATTCCATTATCACATTGTTTCTCTCTTCATATATATTATCATGTTGCAAAATATTTTTATAAGTTCCTAGAATGATGTATTCCTTATTAGGGATATATGGATCTCCATGGTTTCTTATGAATAGAAAATATTCTATTCCCATGATCTACCTGGTGTTTCCATCTCTGAATATAACATTTCATATAATATATTAATGTAAATCCGTGAACATTATTTAATGCCACATTATTTGATTGCATTCCACTTTTTTCTGGATAACATGTTGTTGGGGTTATTCATAACTATTAAACCTAATAATCTTGCATTTAAAATTCCATGGATTGAATCCTAGAAATACCATTAGACGGTTTATTCCAGTGATGGGGATTATATAATGATACAGGTATTGTGTGACACAATCATGGAATAGGCATGGTGATGCAGGATGAATTATGCAAGAATGAAGCTGAACATGTCCTTCAGGCCATCATAATAGAAAACTTGGACTTGGTTCTATGGACTATGCAATCGTTTTCATCTACTAAGTTTAAAATATATCTTTTTATTCATCGAAAAAAGTGTTTTAAACCCCAAATTTTTCTCAATAAATTTTGTCTCATTATAATATACTGTTATACTTATGTCTTTACCCTATGTTATGAAACTCTAGAATTGCACTATCTTGTTTGAGGAAAAACATTTCCCACCTATACATTCTTTTAAATTTTTATATCAAAGACGTGTTGAGCATCACAGATGGTTAAACATATATTAAATTAGTCAATAACTCTTATTCATCCAACTCAAAGCTCTTATAGTCATATGTGTATTTTTAAATCCTATCAAAACTAAAAAAATTAATGTGTCTCTTATATTTATTATGGGTTTCAGTGTGATATACTCTATACATTGGTGAAGTAGTGTTGTAACCAAATCCAACACTATTGTAGTAATTAAATCTCCCTTAAACCCTTTCTCAGCCATCAATATATAAGGTGTGAGATTATCCTTTAATTGATGACCCACCACCATCAAAATTAAGTCTCATTTTCTACACATCCTGACTGTGAAAATTAAAATTATTATAAATATTAATGTTTTTTCTAGAGCTTGTATACCCTACATAATATTTTATTCATCTAACTTCATCATCAAAATTAATTTTTTTGTTATAATATTCCAATATAATAGTAAAGGTAATATTTTTATGTAATTTAATGGATTAATGTTACAACAATTTGTGCATTGATAAGAGTGGTTATGAGACTATATAACCTATGTTACATGGTTCTTATCTTACTAGTGAACTTATCTAGGGTCCCCAACCTTCATTTTCATTATTTCGATGATTTTTTGAAGGGTTTACAATCACAAATTGATGGAATGATCTAATCTATAAAACTATATCGTGATACTATCTGACACATTATTTTTCATTTTCATTGAAGAATCATGTCAACAAATATATTTTGGTTACATCGGGAGTAGAAACACCCATTACATATGGTATAATAGTATCTTCTAATATTTTATAAACATCACAATTCTCCACCTTTTCCCCTATCTACATCTCCTGAGTGATGTAATTGAATGGTTTCTTTATTAGTTTATAGAACAACATAACACTATTCTAATTCAACACATGATGGGAGGTACTTTTGAAATTATTTTATTATTTTATTTTTTTTTTCAAAAAAGTGTTATATGATACAGGATGTAAGAAATTTACATTTCAAGGGCCGATGATCTTAGAGGTAGAATTAAAGACAATGATGCTCACATAAATAGAAACAACTAGAAGAATATTTGGAAAAAAATTAATGTATAGTATATTATTTGATAATTTGTATTAGTTTTCATAAAATTAATAAATGATTTATAAGATTAAATGCTACAAATTTTGGGCATTTTAATAACATTTATTTTTTGTGTGGTAGACCCCAAATTTTTGTGGATTAAAAAATATATATTGTAAGATGATATAATTAATACAATAATATATAATAAATAGAAACTAAAATTATTATAAAATTCATATATATATATATATATATTTCATAATTAATTATTCAAAAAAATTCTACAAAATTTAAAAGTTCTAGTTTATTATTTTTATAATGGAAACAATTATTCTATTCTAGATTTATAGAGATTTATATGTGTTTGAAATGCTTGAGAATGGATTTTCATGAATCTGTAAAATACTAATACATGAAAAAAATTGTTTTTTCTAAGAAATAAATATAAAAAAAATGAAACATTATTTGATGTATTCAAACATAATGGGGAATTTTAATAGGACCAACCATAATTCCAACTTCTATATTTTAAAGGGAGGATGTATAGTATTGTTAAATGTGGTAAAGAAACCTCATGCGCAAGGGTGATGCAAAGGAAAGAACATGTCAGTTGTCAAAGTGAGTTTTGGCAAAAAATATATGTGTTACAATATTATTTTTACCTCTATGGTGCACACCATCAAATATAATATAGGCCCCCACCTGAAATCCACTCATACATGGGGAATAGAGTCATGGGGACACCATTCATTAAATAATGTGTATACCCTATATATTACAATGCCATACTATACCTTTTTTGTGGAATTGTAGGGTTTAAAAAATAATATTCCATTATAGAACAAACTATACTAGAACCAGTATGATCATCATTGAAGAGATCTAAAGCATTGTTTTATTCAAAGGAATACAATTCAATGGTCTTCAATGTTGTGTCATGGGTTTACTACATGATATCATACCCATATTGATTATGTAATATTGTAAATAACATATTTTTAAAAATTGTGAAACAAAAGCATTAATATTGTGATGGTGTGGGGGTCACTTTATATTTTTTGAAGAATATAACAGGAGAAAATAAAAATTTTAATATAGAATTTATTTTTGTAAATAATTAATTTAGAATAAGATATTAGTAAGAATGGAAATATTAGAAAAAACATTACTTAGAAAAATGTGATTTTAAACCTTTATAAATTAATATTATATTCACATATATTTCAAAATTTATCATTTCAATAATTTATTTATCAGAATAATAAAATTCCTTGATTTCACTATATTTATTCCCACATGAAATTACAACTCAAGAACTGCATTATTTTATTATCATTATATTTTCTGTGAATCATCTCGTATATAGTATAGAGGATTTGACAATGATTTGGTGAAACCACCATGGAGATTGGAACAACCCAAACATTGATTCCACAATTTATTTATAATTGAAATTTATATGTGTTTCATGAAAACATTGTTGACAGAGATGATGTTATTTTACCTCGAATGAAGGAAATATATGGACAAAATAGGATTATGTTTTCATTTTATTCCATTAAGATAGATTCTATTTTGGTTATTACTATTGATTTTTAGATATTAAATATTTATTTAAAATAATATAATAAATATGTCCCGTATATCATTGAATAAAATTATATATAACTATACTTTCTGATCATGGAACAAATGATATGGGTTGTTTAATGAATTTGTCTCTATAAATTATTATTTTCTAATTTTTTTCACTATGGTGTAGTTTTTTTATTAAGACACAAATAGGTTGATAACCCAAGTAGTAGGTGGGGGATTTGAAACACATTGTACGATATATATTGTGAGTCATATGGAATTTTTTAGATATAATTTAATAATTATATATAGGAGTGTGTAATAAAATCCATGAGTAATTACTATTTAGATGTATGAGAAATAGGGGGATGGGGAGAGAACCTAATGACCAATAGTTGTGAATATTTTTATTTGGATTCTACTAAATGAATACATATAAAAAATTCTATGGTGAGTCGGTTTTCAGTATTTGTCAAATCTATATTCATTGGAATGGAATTCCCATACTTATTTTTGATGCAGTGGAATGATACTTGGATTCATGATAATTAATGAGATCAATAAACATAACTTCCTACCAATTTCTTGATTTATATAGAATATGTATCGAGGGTAGAATTTATGGGAATGACTATTCAAATAATTAACCCTACAAAATATAGATTCATTATTGGGTGAATTGATTAGGTTGGTAAATGATCATGGTCTCGAAACTACACAATCGTCTGGAAGTATTATGATAGTTCATCACAACATAAATTTATTGATTTTGAAAAGGATTTATTAGGGAGCTCTTTATTTGAAAAATATACATGAATTACATACATTGTGAGGGGTTTAGGTAATTAATTTTCTTCATACGTATTGTTTTATTCCACTGAATATTAAAGGTAAAGGTTACTTAGGATTTACTGGATAAAAGTTTTATGGAGAATATTCTATTATAACTCAAATATAGGGGACTCATGGGGTGGTATGATAGGTTTCTTCACTTTTCTCATGTGATATTACTTCACCTTTGTTATGATAAAGTCGATGTGATGTGTTTTTAACATGTTGGACCTATAGTGTTATAAATTACGAAACACCTTTATTGATATGAGAATTAGTAGATATGATGAGTTGGTTGTTATCTTAGTAACCATATAATTTGTTGATGTGGGGTGTGAGAATATGTGATGAAAATGATGTTAAGGTAGGGCATGGCTCAAGGTGAGAAGTAGGTATAATATATAGAGTGTTGAATTTATTATCGAGGAACAATATGGGGTTTTCAAAAAGGGTTAGTAAAACAGTATAAACAATTTTTTGAAATAAACCTATTTATTATAAATAATATTGTAGATTAATGTGGATGGAATTATTATGGGTTATGTATATGTGATTTAAATGGGTTTTTATGATTGGTACTTAGTTTGATTATATTTAACATGTCTCTTGGTTTTGTGATGTGATGGAGAAGGCACATGTCATGTTGGAATAAAATTTTATATATTTATGTTCCTAAAAGGAAAATCCTATGCTGGGGTATGAAAATGATTTATTAATATATCGACCTACTACGAGAGTCATTCAAGCTGTAAGAAACTAGAAATTGGATAATAGTTTTAAAAATTAAAATCCTATTAATTAATGGTAATGTAATTGTCTATATTCCTAAAAATACTAGATATAACATTGGGTTTGATTTTTATTTACTTTTTTCATTAATTTTTTGATGCAAATGAATTCATATGGACAAAGCATTTACATATTTTTGGTGTGATCATGCACATTTTATAGAAAAAACAACAATGAGTTTTAGTACTATTGATATTCAAAAAATGGTAATTTTACCATAATTCATGTGTGTACTTCAGTGGGCATATTTAGGTGATTAAATAATTACATTCAAATTTTAAGGGATTATAATCATGTTATTTTTTAATATTTATGTTCACGAAACTAATTGGATTATAGAAAAGTGTTCCAGAGGAGTACATACAAGTTTTTTGGTGTTTAATTGAATGTGGAAGGATATATTAAAAAATTAGAACATTTTTTGGCGTGTTGTGTGAACTTTCAAAATTATAATGATATTTTAATGGACAATACAATGAATTCTTCCTAGACAATTGCGAATATTCTGATTTAGTTGGTAACTAATGATGAATATCTCTACCAAAATGTTACCATTTTTTGATAATGATGAATATTATGATGAAATTTGTAATTATTATTAAATTTTATAATAGAATCATATTCTGAATAGAAATTCTAATAGTAGAGAACACTATTATTCTAAATTGTCCATTTTTAATAGAGTTGTACGACAGATTGAACTATCGATCGAATGATTACATGGATGAACCTTTATGTCTTGGGTAAAATGATATTTTATAGGTGTCATCATATCATTTAAGTTATTAAATTCATCCTATATTGATAAAATAAACGAAATAATTTGTAATTGATCCTTCACATTGTGCTAAACGTGTATGTAGGGAATGAAATATTTTTCCAAAATAAATATCCTAAAAAGTTATATAATCCTATTGGGAATCCATCAAGAATTCATGAGGATGAGAAGTATTATTATATTAGGATGTAATATAATATGTTCATGTGTGTTTTGATTGTTCGTAGGAATTTTTGTTTTTGGACCAAGAGGGGTAAAATTTTAAACTATTGTTCAATATTTTATTTTAATGTATGGAAAAAATTAAAATATATATTTTGGACATTATGTAAAAATTAAAGGATTTCGATAGGGTTTAGTGAGAAATAAATGAAGGAGGGGGTGGCTGAGATATAAAGTGGTTATGGAATACATCCCGGGTGAGCTTTTGGCCAACCACTACAAAACTAGTGTCCTAGAAAACTTACTATTGGTAGTAGTTGTCATGTACCAAAGTATTATTATAAGTTCCTAGAATGATGTTTACCTTATTAGGGATATATGGATCTACATGGTTTCTTATGAACATAAAATATTCGATTCCCATGATCTACCTGGTGTATCCATCTCTGAATATAAAGTTTCATATAATATATTCATTTAAATCATTGAACATTACATTATGCTCCATTATATGATTACATTATATTTTTTCAGGATAACATGTTGTTGTGGTTATACATAACTATTAAACCTAGTAATCTTGCATTTAAAATTCAATGGTTTGAATCCTAAATATCCCATTAGATGGTCTATTCTAGTGATGGTGATTCTATAATGATACAGGTATTGTGTTACACAATCACGGAATAGGCTTGGTGATGCAGGATGAATTATGAAAGCATGAATCTGAACATGGCCCTCAGGCCATGATAATGGAAAATTTGGACTTGCTTCTATGGGATATGTAATCATTTTCATCTACGTAGTTGAAAATATGTCTTTTTATTCATAGAAAAAGTGTTTTAGACCCACAATGTTTCTCAAAAAATTTGTCTCATTATAATATATTGTTATGCTAATGTCTTTCCTCTATGTTATTAAACTCTAGAATTGCACAATCTTGTTTGAGGAAAAACATTCCCCACTTATCCTTTCTATTAACTTTTTTTATCAAAGACATGTTGAGAATCACGGATGGTTAAACATATATTAAATTAGTCAATAACACTTATTAATCCAACTTAAAGCTCTTATAATCATATGTGTATTTTTAAATCCTATCAAAACTAAAAAAATATTGTGTCTCTTATATTTATTACGGGTTTTGGTGTGATATACTCTATACAGTGGAGAAGTAGTGTTGTAACCAAATCAAACACTATTGTAGTCCCTAACTCTCCCTTAAACCCTTTCTCAGCCATTAACATATACGGTGTGAGATTATCCTATAAATAATGACCCACCACCATCGAAATTTAGTCTCATTTTCTACACATCTTAACTGAGAAAATTAAAATTATTATAAATACTAATGTTTTTTCTAGAGCTTGTATACCCTGCAAAATATTTCATTCATCTAACTTCATCATCAAAATTATATTTTTGTAATAATATTACATTATAATAATTAAGGTAATATTTTTATGTAATTTAATGGATTAATGTTACAACAATTATTTCATTGTTAAGATTGGTTCTGGCACTATGTAACCTATGTTACATGCTTCTTATCTTACTAGTGAACTTATCTCAGGTCCCCCACCTTCATGTTCATTATTTCTATGTTTTTATGAATGGTTTACAATCATAAATTGATGGAATAATACAATATGTATAACTATATCGTGATACTATCTGACACATGATTCTTCATTTTCTTTTAATAATAATGTCAAAAAATATATTTTGGTTACATCGGGAGTAGAAACACCTATTACATATGGTATAATAGTATATTCAAATATTTTATAAACCTCAGGAGTTTCCCCATTTTCCTCTATCTACATCGTCTGAGTGGTGTAATTGAATGGTTTCATTATTAGTTTATAGAACAACATGACACTATAATAATTCAACACATGATGGGAGGTACTTTTGAAATTATTTTACTATTTTTTTTTCAAAAAAGTGTTATATGATACAGAATGTAAGAAATTTACATTTCAAGGGCCGATGATCTTAGAGGTAGAATTAAAGATAATAATGATCACATAAATAGAAACAACTAGAAGAATATTTGGATAAAAATTTAATGTATTGAATATTCGTTGATAATTTGTATTAGTTTTTATAAAATTAATAAATGATTTATAAGATTAAATGCTACAAATTTTCAGCATTTTAATAATATTTATTTTATTTGTGGTAGACCACTAATTTTTGTGTATTAAAAAATATTTATTCTATGATGATATAATTAATCCAATTATATATAATAAATAAAACCTAAAACAATTAGAAAATTGATATATATATATTTATATATACTTAATCATTAATTATTCAACAAAATTCCATTTAATTTAAAAGTCATAGTTTATTATTTTTATAATGGAAAACATTATATTATTTTAGATTTATAAAGCATTAGATGTGTTTGAAATGGTTGGGAATGGATTTTCATGAATATGCGAAATACTAAGAAATGAAAAAAATGGGTTTTCTACGAAATAAATATAAAAAAAAATTAATGAAACATTATTTGAAGTATTCAAACATAATGGAAAATTTTAATAGGACCAACCATATTTCCAGCTTCTATATTTTAAAGGGAGGACGTCCGGTATTTTTAGATATTGTAAAAAAACCTCATGGACAAGGCTGAAACCAAGGGAAGAACATGTCAGTTGTTAAAGTGACTTATGGATAAAAAGATGTGTGTTACAATATTATTTTTACCGCTATGGTGCCAAAAAAACAAGTATAATGTAGGCCCCCACCTGAAATCCACTCAGACATGGGGAATAGAGTCACGGGGACACCATTCATTAAAAAATGTGTGTACCCTATATATTACAATGTCATCCTATACTTTTTTGTTGAATTGTAGGGTTTACAACATAATATTTTATTATAGACCAAACTATACTAGAACCATCATGATCATCATTGAAGAGATCTCAAGCATTGATTTATTCAAAGGAATACAATTCAATGGTCTTCAATGTTGTGTCATGGGTTTACTACATGATATCCTACCCATATTGATTATGTAATATTGGAAATAAAATATTTTTTAAAATTGTGAATCAAACTCATTAATATTTTGATGGTGTGGGGGTCACTCTATATTTTTTGAAGAATATAACAGGAGAAAATAAAAATTTCAATATAGAAGTTATTTTTGTAAATAATTAATTTAGAATAAGATATTAGTAAGAATGTAAATATTAGAAACAAAAAATTCTTAGCCATATTTGATTTTATACCTTTATAAATTAATATTATATTCACATCTATTTCACAATTTTATATTTCAATAATTTATTTAATAGAATAATAAAATTCATTGAGTTCACTATATTTCTTCCCTCTTGAAATTACAACTCATGAACTGCATTATTTTATTATCATTATATTTTCTATGAATCATCTCCTATATAGTACAGAGGATTTGACAATGATTTGGTGAAACCACCATGGAGATTGGAACAACCCAAACATTAATTCCAAAATTTATTTATAATTGAAATATATAGGTGTTTCATGAAAAAATGGTTGACGGATATGATGTTATTTTACCTCTAATGAAGGACATATAGGGGCAAAATAGGTTTATGTTGTCATTTTAATCCATTAAGATAGATTCCATTTTGGTTATTATTGTTGATTTTTAGATATTAAATTTTTATATAAAATAATATAATAAATATGTCCTGTATATCATTGAATAAAATTCTATATAACTACACTTTCTGATCATGGAACAAATGATAAGGGTTGTTTAATGAATTTGTCTCTATAAATTATTAATTTTTAATTTTTTCACCATGGTGTAGTTTTTTTATAAAGACACAAATAGGTTGATAACCTAAGTAGTACGTGGGGGGTTTGAAATGCATTGTACGATATATATTGTGAGTCATATGGATTTTTTAGATATAATTTATCAATTATATATAGGAGTGTGTAATAAAATCCATGAGTAATTACTATTTTGATGTATGAGAAATAGGGGGTTGGGGGGAGAACCTAATGACCCATAGTTGTGAATATTTTTATTTGGATTCTACTAAAATAATACATATAAAAAATTCTATGGGGAGTCGGTTCTCAGTATTTACCAAATCTATATTCATTAGAAGGGAATTCCCATACTTTTTTGTGACGTAGTGGAATGATACTTGGATTCATGATAATTTATGAGATCAATAAACATAACATCCTACCAATTTATTTATTGATATAGAATAGATATCAAGGATAGAATTTATGGGAATGACTATTCAGATAATTAACCCTATAAAATATAGATTCATTATGGGGTGAATTGATTAGGTTGGAAGATGATCATGGCCTCGAAACTACACAATCATCTGGAAGTATTATGATAGTTCATCACAATGTAAATTTGTTGATTTTGAAAAAGATTTTTTAGGGTGATCTATATTTGAAAAAATATACATGAATTACATACATTGTGAGTGGTTTAGGGAATTAATTTTCTACATATGTATTATTTTATTCCACTGAATATTAAAAGTAAAGGTTACATTGGATTTAGGGGATAAACGTTTCATGGAGAATATTCTATTAGATTTCAAATATATGGGACTCATGGGGTGGTATGATAGGTTTCATCAATTTTCACATGTGATATTACTTCACCTTTGTTACGATGAAGTCGATGTGAGGTGTTTTTAACATGTTGGACCTATAGAGTTATAATTTACGAAAGACCTTTATTGATATGAGAATTAGTAGATATGATGAGTTGGTTGTTATCTTAGTAACCATATAATTTGTTGATGAGGGATGTCAGCATATGTGAGGAAAATGATGTCAAGGTAGGGCATGGCTCAAGGTGAGAAGTAGGTATATTATAGAGACTATTGAATTTATTATTGAGGAACAATACAGGGTTTTCAAAAGGGTTAGTAAAACACTATAAACGATTTTGTGAAATAAACCTATTTATTATAAATATTATTGTAGATTAATGTGTATGGAATTATTATGGGCTAAGTATTTGTGATTTAAATGGGTTTTTATGATTGGTACTTAGTTTGATTAGGTTTAACTCATCTCTTGGTTTTGTGATGTGATAGACAAGGCACAGGTCATGTTGGAATAAAATTTTATATAGTTATGTTCTTAAAAGGAAAATCCTATGGTGGGGTATGAAATTGATTTATTAATATATCGACCTACTACGAGAGTCATTCAATCTGTAAGAAACTAGAAATTTTATAATAGTTTTAAAAATTAAAATCCTATTAATTAATGGTAATGTTATTGTCTATATTCCTAAAAAATACTAGATATAACATTGGGTTTTATTTTTTATAGACTTTTTTCATAAATTTTTGGATCCAAATGAATCCATATGGTCAGAGCATTAACATATTGGTTGTGTGCACATGAATTTTTTTTAGAAAAAACAACAAGGAGTTTTAGTTCTATAGATATTTAAACCATGGTAATTTTACCATAATTCATGTGTGTACTTCAGTGGGAATGTTTAGATGATTAAATAATTACATTCATATTTTAAAGCATTATAATCCTGTTATTTTTTAATATTTCAGTTCCTGAAACAAATTGGATTATAGAATAGTGTTCTAGAGGAGTATATACTAGGTTTTTGATGTTTAATTGAATGTGGAAGGACATATTAAAATATTAAAACATTTTTGGGCGTGGTGAGTGAATTTTCAAAATTATAATGATATTTTAATCGACAAGAAAATGAATTCTTCCTAGACGATTGAGAATTTTCTGATTTAGTTGGTAAATAATGATGAATATCTCTACCAAAATGTCTTCATTTTTGGATAATGATGAATAGTATGATGAAAATTGTAATGATGATTAATGTTTATAATAGAATCATATTCTGAAAATAAATTCTAATTGTAGAGAACACCATTATTCTAAATAGTCCATTTTTAATAGAGTTGTATGACAGAATGAACTATCAATCGAATGATTACATGGATAAAGACACCATTATATCATGGGTAAAATGATATTTTATAGGTGTCACCATGTCATTTAAGTTATTAAATTCATCCTATATTGACAACATAAAAGAAATAATTTGTAATTTATCCTTCACGTTGTGCTAAACTTGTGTGTAGGGAATGAAATATTTTTTCTAAAACAGATATCCTAAAATGTTATGTAATACTATTGGGAATCCATCAAGAATTCATGAGTATGAGAAGTATTATGGTATTAGATTGTAATATAATATGTTCGTCTGTGTTTTGATTGTTCATAGGAATTTTTTTTTTGGACCAAGAGGGGAAAAATATTAAACTGTTGTTCGATATTTAATTTTAAAGGATGGGACCAATTAAAATATATATTTTGGAAATTATCTAAAAATTAAAGGATTTCCATAGGGTTTAGAGAGAAATAAATGAAGGAGGGGGTGGATGAGATATAAAGGGATTATGGAATTCATCCTTGGTGAGCTTTTGGCCATCCACTACCAAACTAGTGTCCTAGAAAACATACTAGAGGTACTAGTTATCCATTATAATTTCATATGGTGGAAATAAACCTTTTCCCATAAAACCATAAATTAGAGAAGATCATCATTCCTTATCATTTTAGTTAAAATACATAACAACCACCCCCTTCCCATCAAACCCCTAGGTATATAGAGTGTTTTATTAGTATATTATAGAACTTGTTTGGTTGTCTCCTCAGTTTGGTCCACTTGGCTAGATACCATGAGAGGGGGGGTGATTCAAGGTTTGAAAATTTAAAACAACTTCCCCTTTTATCTTTATTTGTTGTTAGGAAATAATATCTTTTCTCTATCCATCCCATTTTATAGTATGAATGAATCTTAAGGCATGCACAAGATGCAACAATTTTATGTGGTTCACCCTCACTAGGCTACGTCGGAGGAGAATACGTCGAAAATGTGCCGTTGTACCAAATAAAATATAATAGTTTTATTGTTCACATATTTGAAGTGGACTCGTTGTACTTCCTTGTTTACCACCATTCACAATTTGAGAACGCATTGTGATCTCTAGTGATGTGACCTCACTGATTCTTCAGTATATCAAATCATATTTGATATACCTGTAGGTCTCTTCACTATCATTAACAAATGCTGCCTCCACTGTTTTTAGATTCTCTATTGAAGTAAAAATATCATCCACCGATGAATACCCCTTTTCCACTGATCTCTAGGAAACACACATTTTTAATACCTTCACAATGAACCCTACTTCACGATGCTCACAATTTCATAAAGCTCAAACAAGAATTCAAGAAGTCCCCACATTTTTGTGAAGAAAAAACCATCTCAAGGATCACTACCTTGTAGAGAAAACTACTTCGTGGAGCTCAGAACTTCACATATCTAAAGCCTTCACAAAGCATAATCCATTATAGAGCCCAAGTCGTCACAGAGGGAATTCTTTAACAGATATAAATTAGCCACCGTGAAGCTCCATCTTTCTCGAAGGACACTGCCTTTGCAAACATCCTTTGTGAGTTGAGAGCAAAAATTAATCTTTGAAAACAATATCCTTATCTCTATGGGGTCAAGGTATGTTAATAAGAAATTATACCAACCCTCAAACCTTCCACACAAATTCAGAAAAATGTCATAAAAAATTTCCAAGCTCCAAAAATTCTGTCAAAATTCCCTCTATATTGTGAAGAACCACGACAATTTTTTGATAGTGGATCTTATCATAATCCTGGAGTGTTCCATCAATTCCATCACATCTTCGTCAAAAATCTCCACTAACAATTCCCTTCACCATAGAAGTTCTCTTCAATTCTTATGTTTGCGAAGATTTTCGTAATCACGAATAAGACTGTCAACTTTCTTCATGTCTTTGTGAAATCCACATCAAGAGGACTCTCTTCATGAAACACATGCCATTTCCATGGTATCTTCCAAAATGTCCAATCCATTGTCATGGTTCTTTGTCCACATTGACTGTCAACAACATCTAAATAATTTTGAAAAATAACCGTGGAAACATTCTTTATCAATATAAATAATCAAACAAAAAATGATACAATGTTACCTTGAGGGATTTTTCCCCAACATCTTCATTTGATAGTTTTTGGATACATTTATAATTTTTTTAATTATTTTTTATTCATTTAGGTTGGGGATTATTAAAAATTATTCCAATTCATGGTATAATCATCCCATTATGATTTCGATTTCATTAAACATAATATTAGGTCATATATTAATATATTTTAGCTATGATTTATTGACGATTTTAGGATGGTATGACACTTTTTAGAATATTTGTTGATTTTATAATTAACAAAATATTATGACAATTATGAAATCAATTATGGTTTCTTTGGATTCTTCCTGATATGATTTAGGGATCTGTTTTGGGCCTTTAATGGGATGATCATATAGGTTGTGGTATAATGATTCTTCGTAGAATATTCTTCATGAAGATTAGAATTGATAATTAAATTTATTAAATAATTATAAATTCAATAAATATTTTGTATGTGTTTTTAAGTGTGATTTAGGTCCCCATGTGTGTCTATATTGTCTCTGTGAGATGGTTTGAATTTTTTACACCCATAGAGAACATATAAAGATATAAATGGATTGAGAAATTTGATGGAAAGGCTTCAGAATAAGGAATATTGTACTTGGTAATCACACAATTTTTTAAGAATGTTTGTTTTTAGGCATGGAATAATAGTCCCACCACAAAGGAATTGACATATAAATAGAAACTAATATTGAATGGAATAATTTAAATTAGAAATTATAATTTAAATTAAATACTATAAAAGAAAATGAAATAATTTCATAAGTATTATTTTTTTACACTACATTGATTTCTTAGATCATTGATGGATGAGGTCATGACTGCACATGATGTTCCAATGACATGTTAGTCCCAACCGATGAGTATTTTTCACAAAAATTATTTACTTCTGATATTGTATCCTTGAGATTGGATCCCCTATAATTTTTTGATTGAGGTTATTTGACATGGAGGGTTTTCCCTTGTTGACCATAACTGTCCATTATATAGTTTCCCATCAAAAAAATCTGGAGGAATTTCATGTGATGTATCCTATAACTAATAGGTCATATAATAAACACCAAAACCCTTATAATATATTATAATAAATGGTTAGGATCATGTTGTCCTCTGGGAATTGAGTGATGTCCCAAGGGACTTGATTTGGATATGACACCAAATTCTGGGTACCTTAATTTTTATGGGGTGTAGTAGAAAAATAATAGGTTCCCTAATTAATAACCAAAATTATTAATTTTCATCTTGTGACTATTATATAACATAAGTGGTGTAAACATAGAACCCAAGTCAAGGATGTAGAGATAATAAATCATGAATGAGTATGTTGGTGGGGACCTCTTAAGCTTCATCCATTGTTTTTGTATAATTATATTTAATTATTAATAAATAAAAATTATATAGGGTTTGAATATTTTTTTGGAAGAACTATATATTGTTCAGATCCTAAACATTATACTATTTTCAGATAGAGTTGATCTCCTCATTTTTTGTGGTGTTTATATAGTGGGGTTATATGGACAGCCATGTGGTTGACGATTTATATCAATTAAAGCATGAACAAACCTTAAATATTACAGGAATTGTAAATTATTACTATATTCAAACATGGTGAGGGTATAAGAATCAGGTTTTGTGGCCTTCAATCTACCAAAAAAGTGGTTTCTATTTACATAGGACAGCCTGTCACTTATAACATGGTAATATTATCCATTTGTTCATTGTTAATGTATATCATGGTGGATTAGAAATAAGTGTTTTACTAGTCAGCATGGTAACCATGAAATTCAAAAACACATTCTATCATTGGTTGATGTTGTTATGGGTTATTAAGGATGTTTCCCAATGTTATATTTTGTTATTTTCGAAGCTCCCATAGTGTGTTGGGAGACCATGGTTTTCAAAGTTACTACAATTTTATGAAATTAATTTTGGAATTGGTTAAAGAATGTATTGTGACCCTGAGTTTCATGTTTTAGTTTATAATTGATGTGGTGCATTTATTTACATAATTATTTTAGTATTTATCAATTAAGATTAGTAGAACATGTCATCTGGTTGTGTCACTATATTTTACATTATTTAATGGATCATATTGGTGGTGTGCTACTAAATTATATCCTCATTACCTACAAAAATTTCTTGGGAAATTTATTATTAAAAAAACTATCTATTAACATTAGTATAGGATATTTCGAGGCCCCAAACAAGATCGCTGAGTAGGATAACTATTATTCTAGAGAGTATGATGATATGAGGTTTGGTGTTAGCATTAGGGCCTCATTTTTTATTCCCCCCCTTTTCATATTATATACATTTCATCTCCCAAAGGGACATGCATATGATTTTAAAACAACGTGTGCTCTAATTTAGTAGATGTTGAAGATATTTATTTATTTATGGAGGTATTGATATGCTAATATAGTGGGTATTGTCAGCTCATAGAACTACCATATACCCACAATATATGTCAAAAAATTCATACATATGACGGGGAATTATTAAGGTCACATAGAACCACTATTATGTTTACTAATTATAGTGATCTAGTCATAGATGTTACATTACAAGATACTAGCATATGTTTTATAAATATTTTTCCATGAATTCACATGAAACACATGATCAATTAATAAATAGAGAAACTGACTTGGGTGATATAAATGGCCTCACTAAATATCAAGAAGTTAACATTTCCAATTATCAATATTCGAAATTCAAATGGGGACAGAGTAATATTATTATATTTTAAAATAAATATATCTTTTATATTATAGATAATAATTCATATTTTTATTCCTCCCATTTCACCTTCAAAATAGAGATATGGTTAGATAAATGAGAATATTAAAATCAATAATTTTAAGAAAAATAAAAAACATATTTTGATCTTTATATTTCCTAATTTTTTTTATGATGACGAATTTCAACATTATTTACATTAATGTCTAGTGAAAACACTGAAACCATTTATATTATAGTTCACTATATGTTTCATTAATGTAAAATAAAATAATATTAAACTACTTTAACTGTATTAATATATAAAATGATAAATGTATTGATATATTCCTAAAATATTAGAGAACATATGGTGACACAGTAAAAAATGAACAAAATAACACATTATCTAACAATTAGATATTTTAATAGAAAATTTCAAATAAAACTATTATCCAGATGTTTCATGGAAATGTAGTTATGTAAATGAAAAAGAATATTGATTTTTGTTAAACTATGACAAAGAAATAATTTATTCTAAGTGATCTCACTGGAAAAAAACTTAAATGTATGTAATGAGATACAACATTGAGGTTTTTTATGTATGTTGTTTTTGATATTCATTATTAAATTAAATCTTTTCGTGAACATTGATATCAAAGAGTATTGATTCTATGAAAGCTATATGGTTTTATTGGTATTAGTAGGGTCTTATAAATATATGGGGATAGATCCATTTTCGAAGTATTATTGTTGATGAAGGTCATGTCCATTGAGTTGGATGTGTCTGATAAGTCTTATTTTGGTAGAAATGGTATCTAAAGACAAATTATGTTTACTATGTTTAAAAATAACGTCATTTCATGCATGGAAGAGTGAAATGTTGGATCATTTTTTTATATATGCTTACCAAACTGGATAAAATTAAATTATTCCCATAGATTGAAAACAATTTTTAAAATAATTTCATGTAGTTATATTTGAGTTGTTACTCAAAACTAAAAAAAATTATTTTACATTACATTATATTTTTAATTTTTCTTGTTTTTATAATATTTATACCAGATATTTTAGTACATATATATTTATATTTCACTATATTTTTATTATAAATTATTTCAAATGCTATGAAAAATATTACACCATGATATGATGTTATATATACTAGGGCCCCCAGGTGGACTTCTTAAGATACAATTTTTGGATGAGAATATTGTCTTCTGTAAATAAATTATAAATATTTGATACACATTCCCTCATGTAATCATATAGAACTATAGAGATATATAAACCTTGAAATAATGAATAGATATAATATTTTTTATGTCTCTAGAAGCTCTATTATAAGTAAATATTAATCAATAGTAAAAAATATTTGACAAATACATTACCTGAATGTTTAGAGAAGATAACCTTCAAGACCAAATTTAGTTAGGACGATTTTTTCTATTAAATGTCCAATAAATAATGGATTTATACCACCATAAGAAAAATTCTATAGATTATCATCTCTATTAATTCTCTAGAATTTTAATATTTAATTTTCAATTTACTCATGGACAATATAGGTAAATTACTACCAAATAATTCACCTTTCATTCACCATGATGATTAAAAACTGAATCCTCAGAAGAAATATATTATTATAGTTATCTATTAGAAAGGAATCAATAAAATTGGCCAGTTGGATTTTCAATTCCCAATACACTAATAATACTAAATCAATGTTGAAAATGAATCCAAAAAAATTAATGATATAGATGTTGTATTTTTCCTATAGAATTAATGGAATTTGGAATAATAACTTATCATCAAAAAAGAATCACTGAAAATATTTGGGTACATTCATTTTCAGGTTTACAATTTCTATTTCTAAAAAACAATATTACGTAAATAATATTTATCACATATTGTTTTATTAATACTGTAAATATATATATTATTAATTATTACTTGATGTGGGGTAGATCATACTGACCATAATAACATGTAGAGTTGTTTTATGTATTTTTGTTACTACTATATTTTGTTTTATAATATATTGTTTTTATTTTAAAGAAATGTTTTATTATGCCATGTCTGACTATGAAAAATAATATTACGTGTTATTCAAACATTGATTGTTTAATATTCATGTTCCTAAATAATGGATTTTACTTTTGAAAAGATAATATATGGGAATTCACATTTAATTAATAAAATTTGTATACTATAATATATAATTAATATATTGTAATTTTTAATTATTCCATATCACATGAATAAAATTCCATATAGTTTTATTATAATTGAAATTGTCATATAAGTTAAAAACATTATACATAATTATATTCAGATGTATATTTATATTAGTTTCAGCTGAGGACGTTTTATATAGACCATTCCACACTAAAGGTAAATAAATGAATGAAGAACAATTCAATGGAAATGGTGAGAATGATATACTTCTATACGAATTAGTTCTAAAAAATGTATATTAGCCTTTTCATGTAATATCTTTAGGTGGATACTCATACATTAATACATTTATAGATTATTTTAGTATGTGTAAATACATTTACAATATGTTTTATATGTTTGATTCTATAGATATATTTAGAGAATGTATGAATTAATTATAGAATATATGTGGTATGAATATAAATAAATACCCCTCATATATAGGTAGGGATCATTTTAACTTACCGTTCATTTATTTTCTAATAATATATAAGACAATATCTTGAATCAACCATTTATGTAAATAATAAGAAAATATTTTTGGAGATTGGATAAATTTCATTTTTTGAGCCATTTTGATATTGATGACATTTTATTAAAATAATATTATATATTAATAGGAATATGAATATAAATTATAATCATACACTCTATTTTGTAGAAAATAATGTATGAGGGAGAATCAAAAATGAGTTTTTGTGTGGGTTGAATGTTTTTTCACTTATATATGTGCGGTGTTTTGAATAAAAATTTTATGACAATTCTTGAGGCAATATTTTATTTCGAGGTTCAAAATTTATATTTTTAGGTTATCCAATAGAAATAATTAAAAATTCTATACATAATTCCAAAAATACAAAATTAATTATCGATATTTATATCGTGTTACAAGAAAGGTAGAATATATCCAAAGATGATAACATGGAAAAAGGTCATTAATGATGCTAATTATCTGGTTATAAATTATTTAAGAGTTTATAAAATTCAAAAAATTAAATTATATGATGTTATTAGAGAAATAGATTCGTCAAATTGGGGTACATGAGTTGTTAATGAACATGAATGGAATGGTTTTTTCAACATTAAATGTGACACATTAATAGTTTAAAATAACAAATCTCTAATATACAATGAATTATTAAATAACTCAATAGTCTCAAATAAAATAATTTCCAAACTCATAAATGTATTAAATAAAAATTAATCATTTCAAGGATTCCATATATGGATTGAATTATAAATTGATCATCGGTTTTAAATTTCATATTCATGAAAAATGTATGCATAAATTTTAATTGTTGTATATTTAAAGAATAATTAAGTTATATTGGGTTTAAGAAATATAATTTCATATATAATGATGATACCTTTTTATAAATAAATATGATGGAATCCTATAGAATTATACATACCATAGTGTATATCATTGATGATGAAACTTTTCAAATAGTTGTTAAGAACACTTCCTTAATGTATATATTTTTTATGTTTTTTATTTCAAAAAAAATAAAAGGTCTTATATCACTAAAAGAAGTTAAGGCATATTAATTCAACATATATCATCATACAGTTATAGGAATCAATGAGGATCATAGAATAGTTTTTTTGAGAAATTTATTATATAGAATTATTTTATTAATATTAAATGTTTTCCATGTTTCTATAATAGGTATAGTTGTTCTGTTATTATGTTTAAGTGATATATTATGATGATATGTTACTCATGAGAAATGAGTTACTAAAACAATTTTCTATGGAAAAAGATTCATGGGGATAGATCTAAAAGGATTATATCACTATGTTAGGATACATATGTTAACAATGATATTTAAATGATTATATTTTTATCATTACAATATATGGAAGATATCTCGACACATCATATATACATCACCAATAAAATTATTCCAAATTGTTAATAAGAGATATTCTAGGATATTAATTCCTTATTAATTAGTGATTTAATATATAATGCATAACATGATATGAACGAGGTTAATATTAAATCTACCTTGTGAGAATAGGGATGATGTCAAGAAGACCTAGAATATTAAAATTAATTTTTTATAATGACTATCCTAAATTACCATAGAGATTAAAAAGATTTGATTATTATGCCTAAAGGAAATGAGGAACATGATTTTTCAGATAAAAAGTATCTTGTTTCCATGTAGATCTAAATGAATTCATATTATAATAAGGATATGTTTTTTTCAATATGTAAAAGTTATTTATTAGTAATTATATATGTAGTGACTGATAACATATTCATTTAAATGATTGTGTATTACTAGTTATTATTAATCTATATATGTATTCTAGACATTTAGTATCTTCAAAAATGTTTTTCAAATACAAATACATATATAAATAAATTATATTATGTTAATATTATATTCTAATTTCTTTCTCAATTAATTGATGAAAATATAAAATAAATGTGTCTTACAATGTAGTATTTTATGGAATGTGTTGAAATACCTTATAAAAAATTATCTGAAGTAAAAAATGTGTCAAATAGTTTGAATAAATGAATAAATCAACAAATGTGTAAATATAATTTTTGTTTTTGAGGGTAATTGTTTTATTATATAGATCTAGTAAAGAGGGATTATATTGTAATTGTTTCCCAAAAAACTGAAATATGACATTCAATTATATTAATAACTAATTTAACTTATGACGTAAAGGTTGTTATATAGTGTAAATATAAAGTTAAAATATCTATGTAACATTTGTCACATTAATCAAAGAAATAACCTCATTTATATAAGATAAACATAGGGATGTTATACCATTATCTGTGAATAAATATGTTTTATTATCATGGGGACATCTTTAAAATGGGACATAGTTGATATTCATATTTCATTTTTTTGGGAGAACATTATGAATTAAAATTGATCCCTTTATATTAAAAAATATATTCATCCGTAAAGAGATATTAATATTATATAAATTCCTATGGGAATTACACATGTTTTTTGTCTCTAGATATTCCTACATGGGAATGTATGTATTGTTCCTTATAATTGATATTATTAATAATGAGAATAATGAATCAAATACATTGATTTAGGGATGAAATCTACAATGACAAATAGTCACAGTAAGGTGGAATACATTGGATATGTCCTAAGTCATTCAACATTAATTAAATATATTAACGGAGGATTTACACAAATATATTGAATAAATATGTTAATATTTTAACATTTTAGAACCAATATGTTGTTATTTTATTAAAAGTTTCAAAATTTTCCATATTTTTTGGGTTATTTTAGTGAGTAATAGTTTTAAAGGCTTCATAATAGAGTGGTAGGAATGAGGAAAATATTTTCATAAAATTATTTCTATTGATGCATATAATCACTTGGTATGAGGGATTTTTTATCTAATATAGTATATGTGGTTCGAAAATTGTACTCTTATGCATAATAAATCCTAAGAGCATTGTGTGTTCTTGGTGGTTTCTTTGGGGTAGGCCATATGTTAATTCATGTTTTGAGGAGTTAATTATACTATAAAATAAAATAAACTATTTATATTGAATGTTTTGACAGCATGGGTTTGTTTAAAATTTCCCAAAAGGATCCCAAAAATATGTTGTCATCCTACTAACTTCATAGTGTTTAATTTTTTCATTTTCGTTTTTCCTTTTTAAAACAAATTACACATAATTTCTCAAATTGAATTAGCCTTAATACCTCTAATATATTCTATTCACCTCTTATAGGATTCATTATTGCTTCCTCGGTGCTTTCCATAGGGATTTAGTGATGTTCATTCCAGTTTAGATTTAGTTCATCCTACCATTTTAATTAATTATCCTTTTATTGAATATTTTAATTCATTAAGAACCCCTAAAGAACAAAATTGATGAATTTATGATTTTCTGTTAGAGTAATGATACGTAGTTATTTGATAATGGAATATAGAGGTGTTTTCTATGAATGGTTTTCCATATACCAATGAAGGTGAGGAGTTATGATTTTATTTATTTATTATTTAATTTTATAGTTTCATTATATGATAATTATAATAAATTATTGACTATTTTAATAAGATATTATTTGTTATGATGTTATTCAAATATATGTTACACTTGTGGGGTTTTAAAGCAATGTTAAATGATTTATTTGCTTTGAATAAAGTATGTTATGTATTTAATTCTATTTTGGATGATCCAAATGAACATTATCAATTAAAAATTACTTATTTACGTGTTTGAGTGTCCTTTATAATTATTTAATAAAATTTGTTAGTTTTTCCATTTTTATTTTTTTATCATAATTGATTTTATTGTTGGAATTTTAGCTGGTTTTAACAGAATTTTGAATTTTCAAGATAAATTTTAAAATACTATTTTGCCATTTTTTCTACAATTCTTGGTAAAAGAACATGGAATTTTATGATGTTATTAAAAATAAATTATGGTAGATTACTAAAATGGGGTTTTATTAATGCCTAGATTCCTTTATATTAATTCCCATTTTACCATATTTTTTACTTAAATTATAATTTTAACCTTTTGGGATGTCAATTGACTATTTTTATCATATTCTTTAATAAATGAATAGTTTTTACTGCTTATGGTTATTTTAATAGAGATATTTGAGATCAATTTCATATGTTTTTATTAATAATTTTACTCCATTTCTAGACAACATGTTTCCTACCTCTACAAGATTATTTTAATTAGAACCCTATTTATCTATAAGGATGTTATTGACTGGTGTTACATGAAAATAGTTTATTTTATAGCTTGATTCCATCTTCAATTGGGTTCCACCAAGGTTTTGATTCCTGTAGTTACATAAATATGAACACGGATGATTTATTTTTTAAAATTTATATAGGGTCACAATGATCTATTTTTCAGACACAATGGGCCACTGGTACTTCTTTCTATGGGCTATATAATGGTTTTCTGTATACATATTAACAAATATGTTATTTCATTCACAGTAAAAAAGATGTTTTGTCACCAAATTTTTTGAAATTCATTTTGTCTCAATATAGTATGTTATTATACTTATTTTATACCTCTATGTTAGGAAACAATAGAATTACACTATCTTTATTATAAAAAAATAACCTACTTATTCTGTCTATTCAAAGACTCAATCAAAGAAATTGTTCAAATAAAGGATGGTTAAACATATATTAATTTAGTGTCTAACTCATATTCATCCAACTGAATTCTCTTATAGTAATATGTGTATTTTTAAATCCTATCAAAACTAATGAAATTATTTTGTCTCTTATATTAATTTTGGGTTTCATTACTGTATAATCTATACTAATGAAATGTAGTTTTGTAACCACATCCACCACTATTGTATTCCTTACCTCTCCCTAAAAACCTTTCTCATACACCACTATAAGATCCTTAACCTTCTTTTTAGGCATGTTTTTTCTTTTTAGGACATTTTTTGGAAAAAGAGGAAATTCTTGAAATTTTCCAAGTACATGTCCTGTAATTTATAAGTACACGTAGTGTAAAAGTTTTTAGCAGTAGGTTGTGTGTTGTTCATGTAGTATCCACATACACGGTCGTGTGGGAGTTACTTGGAGGCTTCTTAACGTGGATTAAAGGAAAGTCGAGTACACACCATGTACTTTAAAAGTACACGCTACGTACATTATTTTTTTCATTAAAGGCTATGGGGTCATGTGTGAAGAACATAACTCACTTCTTTTAGGTTATGTTTGTCCAAGAGTGCCGAAAAACTGTAGATCTTCAATGAGCCACTAAGCCTCCATCACTCCTCTGATTCAAACACCATTTATTGTGTTTCAATCGCATCAGTGAGTTCTCTTGTCTGCTTGAGAATTGTTTTCCAATTCCTCTTTATTTCCAAGATATCGTGGGTTGAACATTTTGGACGTTTTGATAGATCTATGATGTTCCAAGGCGATTCAAGCATTGTGGTTCAATTATATTGTTCTTATAAACCCGATATAGGTGGTTTTGGGCTTTCAGTTGAAATTATTGGAGTTTTATGATCACATTCCACCAATACCCTTGAAAGGGGTATTACACGTTTACCATTTTGACCCTATTGTTTCTCTGATATGCTGGTATGCTTGATTAAATGATTATTGATTGATAATATGGTGAATTGTTATGATTTGGATGTATTTCCCATGCATGTTTTGCATGTTTGGACCTTTGGGTCTCGTTTTCCTGTTAGGATGATGTTTACGTTCCCATGCCTAATGTTGTAGGATGGTGTGACTGTTATACTATTATCCTATTGTGTTGTAGAATACTAGTCAAGTAGTTCTTGGGGTTTAATTTGTCCATTATGTGTTGCTACACTTTCTTGAATTACACTGGGCTGAGAGAACCTTGTTTATAGACCATAGGGATAATGGACAATGAGGGATTCTCTAGAGTGTCTTTATAATTTACGATGCGAGACCACAGGGGGAATTGAGGATGAGTGCTTCCATAGAGTGTATGTAGTACCTCAAAGCAGGCCATAGGGGGAATTAGATGTTGAGTGCTTCCCTAGAGCGCCTTTAGTACCAATACGATACTATAGGGGGAATTGGTGGCGAGTTCTTCCTCATAGAGTCTATTCATAAGTTGAACAACAGGGGTTAGACTGAGTGCACTGCCCAGAGGATTTCTTCTCTTGTTATGTAGGACCAGAGGGGATAACCTATGAGTACATCCCAGAGGGTTACCTTGAGTTTAGCTGCTTGCTTGAGTTTCTAGGTATGAACATATGGGATAGGTTGTGGGAACATCCCAGAGGGTTACCTATTGTGTTATCTTCTTGGTTAACTATTTCATGTTGTGTGGTAGTTTGAATGATTTAAACATTGGATTTTTTATTTCTTATTGCTTTCATGTTTACATTTTCTGTACTTTTACCTGCCATATACTCACTGACTATTAGGCATAGTCATTCAGGTGGTTTCCTTCTGGGATTTAGTCTCACACCTTATTTGGGTCATGCTTTTGGGCCCAAATAGATTATATTTTTGCATGTGTAGATAAGGGAAAGTGCCTTTCTACTTCAGGTACATGACTTGATGTGAAGTAGGAGAGCATGGGGCCACGCTATGTCTTGCAATGCTGAGGATTTTGTCTCCTTTCATTTTCACTTTGGTTTAGCACAGTCGTATTCTAGCATTGTGACTTACTTGAATGTTTTTTCTAGACATATGTCCATGCATCATTACATATATATTTGTGCTTCAGTTGTTTAGTATTCCAGTTTTTTTTGTTTAATATTATAGGATATTTACTGCTTCCTCTATTGTATAGGTTGTTTACCTCCACTGTGTACTCTGCCAATGAGATCATAGTTTCCCCCCAATCACACCCAAGGCCCTTGCTGCTAGTCAACAGCCTCTGGCATTCGAGGAAATGTGCATGAGGCCATGTGACCAACCGGGTACGGGGCACCTATGGGTGGATACCAGATCTAAGATGTTACAAAGTGGTATTAGAGGATTACTTTTATATTGACTTACTGTTTGTAGCCTATAGCCAGAGATATGAAGGAATTTTCACTTGGTGTTAAGTTGTTCCTGGGAGTAGCTAACACGTGTACAGGGAAAATCCAATCTACCACATTTAATTGCAATTTTTCATGTTTTGAAATGGTTAAAGTTGGATTGATTTCACCTTGAGTTACTCACATGATTGTGTTGTTACTATTTATGTTATTGAGGTTCTATTTCTGTTGCAACCTGATGATATGAGGGTATGCCATCTCATGCATCAAATACCCAATTTCTAGAAATCAAAGGTCATGCATTTTTTCCATGCCATCTAGCATGCATTATTGATTTCATGTTGTTATGATAGATGGTATGTAATGTATGCATTCTGTTGTGATATTTACCTTGATAGAAATACCTACTGTTTGATAGGATATTGTTGTGTAGAGATTTTCTTGAATGAATGCCAAACATTGGTACATGAGGTGTTATGGGATTTAATGGACATGAATTTGGTGGATCAACACCTTGTTTGCTATGTAATGATGAGTATATGATTTCAAACATTGATTTTCGGGGAGTATGGGCCCTCACAGATTGAAATTTGGAACTTTCTATACTCATTTCAGTGTCTTATGGGTCCCGGAGTAGTTTCTGAGGGTTACTGTCCGGGAAAACCCAGAATACACGCCTTGTAAAATTACGTACATGTCGTGTGTTCTTATGTTTGGGAAGAAACATTTTTCCTTAAGTAGACGTTTTGTACCATATGTACACACCGTGTATTCTCTAAACCATGTCATAGGCCCTGTGGACAGAGACACGAGATGAGGAATGTCTAGATTGAACAAACCGTGTATCATCCATACACTCCGTATAGAGTCGACCCTGTGCCCACCCATGTCACCAACAAAATAGGTTGACAGAGTCGTGTCTAATACATGATGTGTTCCATCCATGCATTCCATGTAGTCTGACCAAGGTACCCGGCCATGTCACGAACAACACGGGTTGGTTTCATCCTTTCTTGTGCATGTCGCGTCTTCAATGAACACGCTGTGTGACCTCGGTACCCGGCCGTGTCACGAACAACATGGTATGGTGTTATAATTTATCATACACACCGTTTCCATCTGGAACACATCGTCTAGTGTGAGCTTTGTGTCAGGTCGTGTCGCTAACAACATGGACCATGTGAAGGTTGTGTAGTACTGCCGGGTAGGAATTTCACACGCCATGTAGTCTTGCCTTAGGAGAGAGCCGTGTAGAAGGACTTGGGTAGGGAAAGGGGACTCATGTACATTTCTTGTGTGGGGACAACATGCTGGGTGTATGGGGTGTTACACAACCATTATATGAACTGGAGTTCTTCCAGTCGTTCAAGATGAGGTGGAGGTTGTGGACGTGGCAGCCAGTCGCCTAATTCTTAGTGAAAACAGGGTGGATCAGCTCAGAGTGGTCAGGCAGGGTCATAGGGCCATGGTACAGGCCATACATTTGTAGTGGAGTAGACCCAGCAGGTGTAGGATCCCGATCCTTCTACCGTTCGAGTTATGATCTTAGTAGCCTCAGTTTTAGACTCTTCCCTTTTTGATATAGGGGATTCCCATATATTTATCATTTTTGCTATGGTGGAGAGCCCTGGTCTCTGCATCTTTTATTGTGTTGATATCTTGACGCTAGACACTCCATTGGGGAATAGAAAGAATATTGTACGTCAGTGCAATGAGTTCCCTCTAGAGGTTTGTTGGTGTCACTTCTTATGGGAAAACTATTTTATAGAGACTAAAGGTTATGATATCATTCACATAATGGAATGGCTAGTTCCCTTCTAGGTATTCATCGACTGTTATCACCTTAGGTTGAGTTTCATATCATCATAGGGTGGGTCCTTTCTTCATAGGGTGAGTGGGATGTCCAGGCGAGCAGAATAGGTCCAGAGCATCATGGGTTGGGAGGATTTACATCCCAGATGGCTAGTCATTATCTGGATGACCAGGGGACTTCACAGTTGGAATTTCATCCAATGGTGGATCATTTCATATATGTCTTTATAGAGGAATTTTCAGTTTTTACTTTAGAGCGTGAGGTAGACTTCTTGATTGAGCTTGTTCTAGGATCTAAACTATTGTCAATTCCTCTTTATAGGATGCCTACACCTGAGTTGCAGGAGTTCAAGAAGCAGTTGGAGGAGTTGTAGGAAAACGGTTTCATCTGACCCAGTACTTCTCTTTGGGGTTCGCCTATTCGATTTGTGAAGAAGGAAGACAGTACCCTCATCCTTTATGTGGAATATCAGAAGTTGAACTAGTAGATAGTCAATAACAGATATCCCTTGCCTAGGATTTATGATCTCTTGGATTAGATTCGAGGAGCCTGGGTGTTCTCGAAGATTGACCTAAGGTCCGGTTATCATCAGTTGCATGTTAGGCTATCAGATATACCTCTTATAGCCCTCAAGAGCAGGTATGGTCTATACGAGTACTTGGTTATGCCATTCGGTCTCACGAATGATCCAACACTAATCATGGCACTGATGAACCGAGTGTTCCATCTATACTTGGATTACTTCACGGTGGTTTTTTTGGATGATATCTTGGTGTACTCTCACATTAAACACGAACATGCTACCCCTCTTGAGATCATTTTTATTACACTGAGGGAGCATTAGTTATATTATATGCTCTCAAAGTGCCACTTTTGGATAGATCAGATTAACTTCATGGGTCATGTTATCTCATAGGAAGTAGTATCTGTAGACCCAGAGAAAGTGAGATCTCTAGTTTCATGGGAGAAGTCGAAGAATGTATTTGTGGTGCAGAGCTTTCTGGGGCTAGCTGGATACTGCAGACATTTCATACATGACTTTTCATGCTTGGCAGTACCACTGAAAGGTCTGAAGAAGAAGGGGGTGATGTTCATATGGCTAGATTCTTGTGAGTCAGCCTTTCAAAAGCTGAAAGGGAGGTTGGCTTCAGCCCCGATACAAGTCTAGCCAGAGCCAGGGAAGAGATGTACTATTTACTATGATGAGTCAGGTATCATGATGGGAGCTGTGCTTCTACAAGGAGATGGATTTGTTGCATACTGGTCCTTGAAATTGAGGCCACATAAGAGGAATGACCTGATGCACGATATGGAGTTGGCAGCTATTGTTCAATCCCTACATTGTTGGAGACATTATATTCTGGGCGATCACATTGATTTTTTCACCGACCAAAAAATTCTCAAGTACATCTTCACTTAGTATGATCTGAATTTGAGGTAGCGTAGGTGGGATGAGTACCTACAGTCCTCTAACTTTGATAATTCCTATATGCCTGGGAATGGCAACACCGTGGCAGATGCCTTGAGCAGGAGAACTTAGATACATGCAGTTCGAGAGGCCAAAATTGAGTGGCAGCTTATGGCCTCATTCTCTGAGATGCATTTGGAGGTGCATGACAGATAGGGGAATACTTCTCTTTCTTATGTACCTATTACCTATACTCTTCTAGATCAAGTACAAATAAGATAGCTATCAGATTATGAAGGCCTAATACTACATAAATTCCTATTATAAGAGGAAACTATTCCTAGATGGACTATAGGCAAGGTTGAAATTTTGTATTTATAGGGACACGTATGGGTGCCAGAAGACATATGCGAGGAGCTGATGCAGGATTTTCAATCCTTAGTTTAGGCAGTTCATCCTGGCGTCACCAAGATGTATCGCGATCTACATTGTCAGTATTGGTGTCTAGGCATGAAGAGGGATGTTGCTGGTTTCATCATGAGGTGTTCCACTTGTAAGCTAGTGAAGGTGGAGCATCAACGACCCGCATGGCTTTTACAGTATTTATCCATTTCTAAGTGGAATTTGAATAACATCTCGATGGAATTGGTGACCGATTTGTCCAGGTCTCCTAGAGGAAATGATGGCATTTTGGTTATCGTTGAAAGACTCACAATGGTTTCTCACTTCTTGCTGATTAAGGAGACCATCAGTGTTGATGAGCTTGGTTGGTTTTACATTCGTGAGATTCTGTTTCTACATGGAGTTCCACACTCCATTTTTTCAAAGAGGGATGCATGTTTTACTTATCAGTTCAATAAGGGGCTTCTGAAGGCTTTTGGTACAGAGGTACTTTTGAGTACAACCTACCATCCCTAGATAGATGGCTAGTCCGAGCATATGATTCAAGTGCTTGAGTACTTGCTCTGATCATGCATTCTAGTTTTTGGAGGTTATTGGAAGAAACATATACCTCTTATGGAGTTTTCCTACAATAATAGTTTTCAAGAAACTATTGATCTGGCACCTTATGATTCTTTGTACGGTAGGTCATGCTGATCACCTTTATGTTGGCTAGAGGCAGGAGAGGCAGTTTTGCTTGGACCACGTCTTTTTCAGGAGACCACAGTGTAGATAGAGATGATTTAGAAGAGTATGGCTATTGCACAGTCTCAATAGAAGTCTCATGCGGATCAGTGAAGATGACCTGTAGAGTTTGAGGTCGGGGTTCGGGTTTTCTAGTGTGTCGCATCAAAGTTGGGACACAATAAAATTCAAGTCAGGGTAAGCTTTCACAAAGGTATGTCAGGCTGCTTGAGGTGTTGGAGATAGTTAGGTCGGTTGCCTATCCATTGAAGTTACCTCAGATGTATTGAGCTATGCACGATGTCTTCGACGTTTCTCACCTCCGACATTACATTTCATACCTATCTCATTTGTTTGAACCCGAGGAGGATGAGCTTGAGGTGGATGTGTCATTTGAAGAGAATCTTATTCGGATTATGGATCGCAGTAATAAGGTTCTCCATGGCTGGTATGTTCCTCTGGTACGAGTGTTATGGCAGCACAGGTGAGTGTAGGATGAGACATGGGAGATGGTGGCAAATATACGAGCGCAGTGGCTGGAACTATTCGGGGTTTCTTCTTCTACATCGCGCTAGAGATTTTCGGGGATGAATTTCATTAAGGGGGGTAGTTTGTAAGAACCAGGACCTTATTTTCAGGTATGTTTTAATTTTTTTTCTCTTTTTTGGGAAAAAGTTGAAATTTTGGAAATTTCTAAGTACACTCCATGTATTTTATAAGTACTCGTTGTATACTTCTATACCGCAGTAGGACGTGTGATGGTCGTGTTGTAGCCTCATAAATGGTCGTGTGGGGGTGACTTGAAGGATGCTTATATAGGAGTACAAAAAATCCGATTACATGCCATGTACTTTAAAATCACATGCTGTGTAATTCCTTTTTTCATTAAAGGCAATGGGGTCACGTCTGACGAACATAACTCAATTATTTTAGGTTCTATTCATCTGAGAGTTCCAAACAGCCACAGATCATCAATGATCCCCTGAGCCTCCTTCTGTCCTCTGATATGAACCCCGTTGAATGCGTTGGAATCACATTAGTGAGTTATCTCTTCTTCTTGAGCCTTGTTTTCCAATTCCTCTTCTTTTTCAAGTTATCGTGGGTTGAACGTTTTGGACATTCTCTTAGATCTATGACATTCCAAGAAGATTCATTCTTCTTGGTTCAAGTATATTGATCTCCTAGACATGAGTTTGGTGGTTTGTTCCATTCAGTTGAAAGTCTTTGAGTATTATGTGTACATTCCACCAATACCCTCGAACGGGGTATTTCATGTTTACCGTGTTGATAGTTTTGTTTCTCTACTATCTTAGTATACCTGAGTAGATTATTATTGATTGAGAATAGTGTGAATTGTTGTGATTTGGATGTATTTCCCATGCATGTTTTTCCTATTTTGACCATTGGATCTTTTTTGCCTGTTAGGTTGCTATTTACATTCCCATTCCTAGTGTTGTAAGATGGTGCGACTGTTATACTATTATCCTGTTGGGTTTCAGAATGCTAGACAAGTATATCTTGAGGTTTACATTAGCCGTTTTGCACTGCTAAACTTTCTTGAATTACAAATGGATGAGAGAAACTGGTGTATAGACCATAGAGAGAATGGAAGGAGAGGGCTTCTCCAGAGTGTCTTTATAATTTACGATGCAAGACCGCATGGGGAATTGACGACGAGTGCTTCCCCAGAGTGTCTGTAGTTCCTCAATGTGGGCCACAGGTGGAATGAGATGTAGAGTACTTCCCCAGAACACTTTTAGTACCGACACGAGACTATAGGGGGAATTGACTGTGAGTTCTTCCTCAGAGAGTCTATGTTTAAGCTAAACCAGAGGGGTTAGACTGAGTGTACTACCCAGAGGGTTTCTTGTCTAGTTAGGTAGGACCAGAGGGGATTGTCTATGAGTACATCCCAAAGGATTACCTTGTGTTTAGCTACTTTCATGAGTTTCTAGGTAGGACCAGAGGGGATAGGCCATGTGTATTTCCCAAAGGGTTACCTGTTGTGTTATCTTCTTGATTAGATATTACATGTTGTGTGGTAATTTGAATGCTTCAAATAGTGGAATGTTTATTTCTTATTCCTATCCTATTTACTTATTTTTATACTTTTACCTTCCATATACTCACTAAATGATAAGCACGGATCTTCGGGTGGTTGCCTACATGGATTTAGTCTCACACCCTATTTGGGTCATTCTTTTAGGCCCAAACAGATTATATTGTTGCAGGTATAGATAAGGGCAATAACCCTTCTACTTTTGGTTCTGAATTGCTATGAAGTAGGAGAGCATGGGACCAAGCTATGGATTGTGATGTTGAGGATTTTATCTTCTTTATTTTTCATTTTGGTTTAGCACATTTGTATTCCATCATTGTGACTTGTTTGTATGTTTTTCCAAGACATATGTATCATGCATCATTACATATATATTTGTTCTCCAGTTGTTTAATATTCTAGTTTTTTTCTGTTTACTGTTGTTGGATATTTACTTCCTCTGGTATTCTTTGTGTTTGTTACCTCCACTATGTACTCTTCAAATGAGACAGAGTTTCTCCCCTATCACACCCAAGGACCCCTCGCTAGTCAGCACCCTCTGGCGTTCGAGGAATCGTGATTGAATTTCTGTGACCAACCAGGTGTGGGGTGCCTCTGGGTGGATTCCGGAATAGGGATGTTACAACCACTATCATGGGGTTGTGATTATACTCTAAATGATGACTCACCATCATCAGAATTCATTCTCATTTTCGACTCATCATGAGTGAGAAAATATAGAGCATTATAAATGTGAATGTTGGTGTAGAGAGAGTCTAGCCCATATATGTTTTCTACCTTGTAATTTCCTTATCAAAAGTAATTTTAATATTATTATAATATTCCATTGTAATAGTGAAGGTAATATTTGTATGTATTTTAGTGGAGTAATTTCACATCAATTTCTCTTCATTCATAAGAGTGGGATGGGTTCTGTGTAACTAATATTACATTTTGATTATCTTACTAGTGAACTTATCTTTGTAATCTCACACCTTAATTTTCATTATTTCAATGTTTTCCATTAGGGTTTACAGTCATAAATTCATGGAATGATCCCCTATTAAAACTATATCATGATACAATCCCACACATGATTTTAAGATTTATCGGATATAGCTTTAAAAAATATTTTTTTAAAACTTAGAGTAGAAACACCCATAACATATGGTATAATAACATATTTTTATATTTCATACACATCATTTTTCTCCATTTTTTCCTCTATCTGGATAACCTTTGCAGTGTAATTGAATGGTTTCAATGTCAGGTATTATAAAAACATACCACTATTATACATCAAAAATGGATCAGAGGTATGTTTGAAATAAATGTATCATTTATATTCATAAAAAAATATTCATATGATACATGATTTTAGAAATGTACATTTCAAGCGCTGATGATATTGGGGGCATTTTTAATAAAAATGATGCATGTGGAAATAGAAATAATTAAAATAAGATGTGGAAAAATGGTTCAATGTTTAACACATTCGATAATACTAGATATCAATTTATATACAATAAATAAATCATATATTATATTAAATTCCTCAAATTTCATGTTGTTTAATAAAATTTCTTTTATCTTTGGAAAACCACTAATTTCTGTGGAGTAAAAAATTTATTTTATGATGATATAATTAATCTAAAAATAAATAATAAATAAAACCTAAAAAAATTCTAAAAATGATATGTTTATATATATGTCATCATTAATTATTAAAAAAAATCAACATATTGTAATTGGTCTAGTTTTTTATTTTTATAATGGATAAAATTAACAAAAAATTAGTTTTACAGAGCTATAAAGGTGTTTGTAATAATTGGGAAAGGATTATATTGATTTTGGGAAATACTAAAACATGAAAAAATATGAATTGTTGTAGAAATAAATATCAAAATATTGAGGTAAAATTATTTGAGTTATTAAAAAACAATAAGGAATCTGACCAGAACCAACCACGATGTCGTCTAGTATATTTTGAAGAGACAAAGTCCAGTACCATTTGATTTTAATTACCTAAATTCCTTGACTATGGAGATTTCAATAGAATCACATGACAATTCATAGAGAGATTTATGGCTGCAAAGATGTGTGGTCCATAATGATTTCTTCAATTATGGAGCCACACCATCAAATAAAAAGTATGGTCCCACCTAAAATAAACTCAAACATGGGTAAAAGATTAATGGGGAAACTATTCAGTAAACAAATCATGTTTGTACCCTAGATATTACAATTTCATACTATATTTTTTGTTTTGGAATTCATGGGTTGATTTACTTCTATTATATTATAGACAAAACTGTAATGGAACTAGTATGATCAACCATAAAGTGATCTCAAGAAATGTTTTCATCTAGGAATAAAATTCAATAGATTTCAATGTCTTGTCATGGGTTTATTACATTATATGAAACACTTAATGATGATTTCATATTGAAAAAAATTATTTTTTAAAATTGTGAATTGGAAACATTAATATTGTGATGGTTTGGGGGTCAATCCTTTATTCAGGAAAAATATTAATGGAAAAAACAATGAATTTTATATATAATTTAATTATGTAAATAATGAATTCAGAATAAGATAATAATAGAATTGTAAATATTTAACCAAAAAATCATTCCCCATATGTGATTTTACACTTTTATTTATTAATATTTCTCTCACATCAATTTCACCATTTATCATTTCTGTAATTTATTTAGGAGTCAAATAAAATTCCATCAGTTAACTCTATTTCTCCATCCTGAAATTACCCCAAGTGAACTACATTATTTTGTTATTATTATATTTTTTATGAATTATCCCTTATATGGTACTATGGTTTTGACATCGATTTGGTGAAACCGCCATTCATATTGGTACAACCCAAATATTGATTCCAAAATTTCATTCTAATGGAAATTATGTGGATTTCATGAAAAAACGATTAATGTAGATGATGTTATAGAACATATAGTGATGAAAATATAGAGACTTAGTAGGTTTATGTAGTCATTTTTTTTTATTTTTTGTTAGATTACTTATGCGTTATTACTTTTTAGTTTTAGATATTCAATTTTATAGCCAAAACAATATAATGGATTTCCCCCATATATCATCTAATAACATTCTATACAACTATAATTTATGGTCAGGACCCAACTGATATGGGTTTTTAATGAATTTTTCTCATTAAATTCTATATGGTGTAATTTTATTCTCATTGGAGTAGTTATTTAAATCAGACACAAATAGGGTGTTATCCCTCTGAATGGCTGGTGGATTTGGAACTTGTTGTCAGATATATATTGTGAGAAATATGGATTTGTGTTTTAGATGTATTTTAATAATTATATATTGGAGTTAGTAATACATTCCATGAGTAATGTAAATTATACAGTATCAAAAATAGAGGATCAAGTAAAGAAGCTAGTGACCTCTAGATGTGACTTTATTAATTTGGATCTTACTAAATTGATACATATGAAAAAGGTTACGGGGAGGCGGTTTTTAGTATTTATAGAATCTATCTCCAGCAATGGAAATTTACATAATTATTTTTGACATAGGGTAATTATACATGGATTCAGGATAACATTTGAGATAAATAAATTTAATTTCCTAATATTTTATTGAGGGATATGGAATAGGTATCGAGGATAGCTTTGATGTGAATTAGTATTCAGATACCTAACCGAACAAACTAGAGATAATGTTTTGTGTGAATTGATTATGTAGATATATGATCATGGTCTTGATGAAAAATCATCGTATGGATGTCATTTGATAAATCAGGAAAAAATTAAATTTATTGATTAGGAAACTGATTTAATGTGGTTCTCCTTGTTGGGATAAAATTGAAATTCAATACAGTCATTGTGAGAGGGTTTGCGATGTCATCATGTACAATAGCATTATTAAATGACTTTAATGATGAAATATCATGGTTTAATTAGATTTAGGGTTACACACCTCATGGATAATTTTCTATTAGATTTCAAATATATGGGACTCAGGTTGTGGTATGATAGGTTTTGTTAATGGTCACATGTGATATTGCTACAACTAGGATTCAATGTAGTAGATGTAATGTGTTTATTACATGTGGGACCTATGGTGTTATGAATTATATACGTAATTTTTTTATATGAAATTTTTTATATGTGATGAGGTGGTTCTTATCCTATTAACTATATAATTATTTGATAATGGCTATGTGCATATGTGTGAAAATTATGTCAATGAAGCACATGGATTAATGAGATAAGAAGGTATATGATGGAGTATATTGAATTTATTATCATGGAATAATATAGGGTAACCCAATTGGTGAGTAATACACTATAAAACCTTGTGTTAAATAAACCTAATTATTATAAATATATTTGTAGATGAAATTTGGTGGAATTAGTTTTATCTAGTACTTGGTGATTTAAATTGGGTTTCTTGATTGGTACTCAGTGTGATTAGGATTAAAATGTCTAATTTTTTTGTGAAGGACGACACCTGGGTCATGTTCAAATAGAATTTTATATAATTATGTTCTAATAAGGAAAGTGATATGGTGGGGTAATGAATATGATTTATTTATATATCGACCTTCTGTGAAACTAATTCTAGGTGTAGGAAACTATTGATTATATAATAAATTTATAAATTGAGATCCTATTAATAAATGGTAATTCCTTTATCTATATTCATAACAGAATTATAGATATAAAATTGGGTGTGATTATTTATAATGTTATGTTATTAATTTTGGGATCTGAATGAATTGATCTAATATGAGCATGAACATATTGGTGGAGGGTTTGTACACATGTAGAAGGAAACACAAATCACGATTTTTAGTCCTATTGATATTTCAACAAAAATAATTTCACCAGAATTCATGTGTGCACTTCAATAGAAATGTTTAGGTGTATAAATAATCACATGCAATCTTTAAGGCCTTATTGTCATGTTTTTTTGGTTATTTTTCAGTTCCTGAAACTAATCTGATTTAGACAGGTGGTCTAGATGAGTACATACTAGTCTTTTAGTGTTGAAAAGAATTTTGTAGGTTTAAGGACAATACTAGTTAATTTTTTGGGAGTGATGGATGAATTCTAATAATTATAATGACATTATCATAGATAAGACAATGATTTACTCTTAGATGATTTTGAATCTTATAAATTAGTTGGGAATTAATAATGAATATCTTTGTCAGAATATCACTAGTTTTTTTGGATAATCATGTATAGTAAAATGTAAATTGTAATGATCATTAGATTTTATAACAAAAACGTATTCTCATAGGAAAATATAATAGTGGAAAACACCATAATACTAAATGGTCCATTTTTAGTTTAGTTGTGAGGCGGAATGAAATATCAGTTGAACGATTACATAGATGATGACACCATTATGTATTGTGGGAAATTATCTTCGGTATGAGTCTTCACATTGTTTAAATTATGAAATTGATCCTACCTAGATTAAAAAAAGTCACAATTTTGAATTTACCAATCATAGTGTGTTAAACATAAGAGTATGGATTGAAATATTTTTCCTAAATTGGATATAATGAAATGTTATGAAATCTGGTAGGAAATCCATCAAGGATTATTTAGGATGAATAAACTATAGTGTTAAGTTGTATGATAATATTTTCACATGGGTTTTTAATGTTCGTAGTAATTTTTGTTTTTGGACACATGAGGGGTAAAATTTTAAACTGGCTTTTGACATTTAATTTTGAAGGATGGGACAAATTAAAATAGGTATTATGTACATTTAAATAAGCTTAAATAATTTACCTAGGGTTTAGGGAGAACTATAAAAATGATGTGGTGGTTGGGATATATGTTGGTTGGCGACGAAATCCCCTGATGAGATGTTTCTCATCCACTACTTAACAAGTGTCCTAAATGACATACTAGAGACACTGAAAAACCATTGTAATTTAATTTTGGGGAAAATGAACATTTCCCCTAAAAACATTAATAGTAGAAGAGATCAATTCATTATCATTTTGGAAAAAACACAAACACCCTCCTTCCCATGAAACACCCATGGATATAGAGTCTTTTATTTGTATATTATAGAATTCGATTTGGTGTCTCTTCTCTTCATTGTTTTTTGATACTATTATACTTTACAAATTATTTTTTAGTCATTTAGGTTGGGGATTATAGACAAATATACCAATGAATGGTGTAACCATCTCATTATGATTTTTATATTCGGTAATGTAGCATTAGAACATCGATTAATATTTTTGTCCTATGATTGATCAGTGATTTGAGGATTGTATGAAACTTTTTAGAATGTAAATGGATTTCCTTTTTAAAATTTATTTATAACAATTATAGAATCAATTAATATTTTTGTATATTCTTCTTGGGATGATTCAAGGATCCAATGTGGGCTTCAATGGTTTTATTGTATGGGATCTGGAACAGTGATTCTTCCTGGTGAAATTTTAAATAATATTAAAAATGATAATTAAATGGATTAACTAATTTTAAATTTATTAATTATTTTCTGTGGATTTTTAAGCATGATTTAGGTCATAAATAGTGTCTCTATTGGCCATGTGAGATGGTTTGATTTTGGTTCACCCCTTTATATCATATAAAGATATAAATGGATTGAACAATTTGAGGAAAAGGCATCAGAATAAGGAATATTAAACTATGTAATAATCATTTTTAATGATTTTTTTTTGTTTTTATGCATTGAAGTATGGTCCCATCATAATGGTATTTACCTAAAAATAGAATCCAATATTCACTTGATTAATTTAAATAATAAATTTTTATATAAAATAAATTCCATAAAATGAAAGAAAAAATTTCAGAAGCTTATTTTTTACACTAAATTGATTTCCTCGATCGTCAATGGATGAGGTCTTGATTTCACATTATTTTCCATTGAGACGTTAATCCCAAACAAGTGTTATTGTTTACAAAAATGAAGTTTTTATAATGTTGTATCCTCGAGATTGGATCCCCAAAAATTTCATGATTTGGGTGATTTCAGATAGAGGGTTTTCCCTAATTGGCCACAATAGTCCTTCCAATAGGTTCCCATTAGATATTCATTTGGATGAGGTTCATGCATTCTTTCTTATAACTAATATTTAATATAATGAACCCTATATACACTTATGTTCCATTTGGAAAAAATATCTATAATTATAATTTTGAGGATCATTGTATCTTCTAGGCATCGGGTGATAAACCAAGGGACTAGATTTGGATAGGACATAAAATGTTGGGTACCATGATATTGATGAGACATAGTATACAAATAATAGGTAACCTGATTACTAACCAACCCCAGTGATTGGAATATTATGACTATTGTAGTACATAACATGTGTGACCTTAGAATCCATGTCTGGTTTGTTGACCTAATAAAGATATAGTGAGGTCATTTGTTGGGACCTCCTAAACCTCATCCATTATTTTGCTATAATGATATTTATTTATGATCGAATAAATGTTATAGAGGGGTTTTTATTATTATTTTTGAAGAAAAATCATGATTTTGGATCCTGGACATTATATTTTTACCTGATATAGGTGACCTACACATTTTTGGTGGAGTTCATATAGTGGGTAACATGGCCTACTATTTGGTGAGGGCTTCTTATTCAATTGAGGCTATACCAATCCTTCTATATTCATGGAATATGAAAATATCATTATAATATAACATGGAGGGGGAATCATATCCTGGTCATGTAGACTTATATCAACCAGAAAGTGATTTATATCTATATAGGATGACCTTTCATGCATATCATTGTAATATTATCCCTGAGGTCATCGATAATGAATATCATTGTGGATTTGACTAAGAATTTTTATTGGTTAACATGATAACAATGTAAATCTCCAGTACATTCTATCATTGTTCGATGCTATAATTGTTGATCATTGATTTTTCAAATAATACACTATGATATTTTTAATGCTCTTGTAGCGGGTTACATGATAATGGTTTGAAAAGTCACTAAAATGTGATAAAATTCATTTTGTAATTGTTTAAAGAATATATTGTGACCCTTGGTGTCATGTTATAGATTAAAATTGATTTGGGGAATTTATTTATTTATTTGTTTTAGTATTTCTCTATTAATTTTCTTATATCATGTCATGTGACTATGTCACCATTTTTGAAATTATTTAATCCACCAAGTTAGTGATGTGCTACTAAATTATATCATCACACCCTATTTAAATGGAAATTAAAATTAAATATTGAATAACAATATATTGACATTGATATTGTAATTAATGAGGCCTAAGACCAGACCACTAAGTTGGGTAGCTGGAATTCTGGAGTGTATGAGGATGTGATAATATGTGTTGGGATTAGGGCCTAATTTTTTGTCCTCCCATTGTATATTCTACACATTTTATCCACTAATGGGACATGTATATTATTTTAAAACAATATGTACTCTAATTTATTAGATGTTGATGATATTTATTTATTTATGTCAATATTAATACTCTGATATTGTAGGTATAGTCACCTCATTTTACTACCCTAAAACTGTACTATATATCTGAAAATTCAAACATATGAGGGGGAATTAGTAAGTCCACCTAGAACAACTATTATTTTTCATAAATATAGTGATCTGGTCGTAGATGTTAGAGTAAAAGTCACTAGAATATGTTTCATATATATTTTTCCTTGAGATCACATAATAAATTTGGTCAATTAATATATAGTGAAACTACCTATGGTGATATTGATGGCCTCATTAAATATCACGAAGTATACATTTTTAATTATCAATAGTTGAATTTCAAATTAATATATAATATTGTTATTATATATTAGAATGAGTATTTAATTTATATTATAGATAAAAATTCCTATTATCATTCATTACAATTAAAATTAAAAATGGTAATACGGTTGGTTTAATGAAAAAATAAAATTCAATCATTTTAAAAACTATAATAATCATATTTAGTCAATGAGTTTGAATGAATTTTTATTTAATGTTCATGAATTTAAACTTTTGTTACCTTAATGTCTAATGAAATAATCAAACCCATATATATTTCGGTTCACTAAACGATTAATTAATGTATATTAAAAAAATATTTAATTATTTTAATGGTAATGAGTAGATAAAATGAAAAAAATAGAGAAATACCCTTCAAATTGTAGAGATCATTTTGTGACATGATTACAAATGAACCAGAATAACTCATAATATAACTGTTGAATTATTTTATATAAAATTTCTAAAAATTTAACCATATGTCTCATACAACTGTAGTCTTGTAAATGATATTGTATATTTATTCATATTAAAGTATGACAAAAAATAATTTATTCTATATGATCTCACTCGAAATAAACATAAATATATGTTATGAGATACCATCATTGAGGGTTGTTATGTATTTTAGTTGGAATTTCCTATTATATTAAAACATTTAATTCACATTTATATCAATGAATGTTTGTTCTATTGAAGTAGGATGGTGTGATTTTTTTGAGTAGGAAATTCTGAATATACGAGGATAGATCTCTTTTTAGGGATTATTAATGATGAAGCTCAAGTCCAATTAGGTGGATGTGTTTGATAAGTTTTATTTTGGTATCAATGGTTTCATAAAACAATTTATGTACACTGGATTTACAACTAAGGACATTACATGCTTGGAATAGGGAAAAGTTGGATCATTTTTATTGTTTCTCTAACAAAATTAGTTAAAACAGAATGATTAAAGTAGATTAAAAAAAGTAAAATAATTTCATGTAGTTACATTTGAGTTGTTACTCATAAATATAAAATTAGATTTGACATTACATTATATTTTTTATTTAGGTTTTGTTTTTCCAATTTTTATACCAATTGTTTTACAACAGATATATTTATATTTCATATATGTTTATTATAAATTATTTAGAAAACTACGCATAATATTACTCCATGATAATAAGTTATATATACTAGGGAACTCTTTGGGACATCTGACAATGAAATTGTGGATGTGAATATTGTATTGAGTAAATACATTGAATTTAAATTTGATCCCTAGTCTCTCATTTAATTAAATATGACCACTGAGCTACAAAAAATCATGAATGAATGATTAGACATTATGAGCTTTTCATTATATATGAGATCTATTATATGAAAATATTAATGAATGGTATAAATTTTTATTAAATACATTACATGAATGTTTGAAGAATATTTACCATTGAGACCACATTTATTAATGGTGTTTTTTACAATAAATTTCTAACAAATCAGGGATTCAGAATTCACCAAGAGAAATGATAAAGAATTAACATATCTAATAATTCTCTAGGATTAGAATAATTAATGTTCAATTTCCACATGAATAACATAAATAAGTTAGTGCCAAATAATTTACATTTGATTAATGAAGATGATTAAAAAATGATGCATGTGAAGAAATATGTTATTATTTTTATCTATTTGAATAGAATTGAAAAAAGGACTTTTGGATTTTCAATTCCAAATACACTAAAGATATTAAGTTAATGAAGTTAATGATTCAAATGAATATTAAGGAGCTATATGCTCTATTTTCCCTATGCGATTAATGGAATTTGTAAAAATAACTTACCACTAGAAATAAATTATGGAAAATATTTATGTACATTCTTTGTCAGTTTTACTCATTCTATTTCTAAAAAATGGTATTAGATAAAGAATAATTTTTATAGATTCTTTTTCTGAGATATTAAATTAATAGATTATAAATGGAAACTTGATGTGAGGAGGTTCTTATGGATTCTAATTGTAAGAGAGTTATTTTTATATATTTCAGTTATACTATATTATGTTTTATTGAATAATGTATTTAGTTTAATGAAATTTTATTGTATTCCAAGTTTAACTAAGAAAAATATTATTATGTGTTATTCAAACATTGATTTTTTTATATTCGTGTTTGTAAATAATGGATTTTAAATTTTTAAAGATAACATATTGTAGTTCAAATTTAATTACTGATATTTGTAAACTATATTATAAAAATAGTTTCATGAATTTTTTTATAATTCCATATTACCTGAATCATATTCCAATTAGTTTTATCATAATCGACATTGTCATATAAATTAATAAAATTACCAATAATTATTGGAAGAACTGCTTTTATATTATTTTGAGCTGAGGATTCTTGGTATATATCATTCATCACTAAAATTTAAAAAAATAAATGATGAAAAATTCAATGTAAAGTGTGAGAATTATATATATATTCATGATTTAGTTCAATATAATGCATGACAGGGTTATCAAGTACTAACGTGAGGTGGATACTCTTACATTAATACATTTATAGATTATTTTAGTATATATGAATTCACTTATTCAATGTTTTATATGTTTGATTATATAGAAAACATTAAAGATTTTGTGAATGGATTATAGAATCTATATGGTATGAAGATAAATGAACAGCACTCATATATAGGTGGGAATCAAAATAACAAACAATTCATTGATTATCTTATTATGTATATGATATTATTTTTAATCACCCCTCTATATATATCATTGGGAAATATTTTTCAACATTGGATAAATTTCCCATATTGAGGAATTGTGAGATTGATGATGTTTCCTTAAATTAATATAATATCCTACATGTAATATTAATATAAATTTTAATCATGCACACTGTATATTAAAGATAGTAATGTATCAAGCATAATAAAAAACAAGTTATCGTGTGGGATAATTTTTTTCTAACAAAAATAGGAATATGGATGATTTATTTTGCAGAAATAATAGGACACATGTTCTTTCATCCGTGGGCTTTGTATTGGGTTTCCATATAAATAGTAAAAAATAATTATTTGATTTCATTGTAAAAAGTTGTTTCACACCATAATTTTTTTAAATAAATTTTGAATCAATAAAATATTTTGTTATACTTATGTCATTCCTATATGTTAGTAAAGTCTAGGATTATAGTATTTATTGAGAAATAACACCCCACATATCCTATCTTTTAAAATCCACTATCAATGAGGTGGTTTGAATAAATTATGGTTAACTTATATTAAATTAGTGAATAACCCTTGTTCGTCCAACTGAATGTTGTTATAGTCATATGTGTATTTGTAAATCCTATCAAAACTAACAAAAAAAGTTTTTCTTATATTTATTATTGGTTTCGGTTCCATCTACTATATACTAAAAAAATTAATTTTTTTAACCACATCCACCACTATTGTAGTCCTTACCTCCCTCTAAAACCCTTTCTCAGCCATCAATATCTTGTGTGTAGGATTATCCTCTAAGTTATGACTCACCATCAATGAAATTATATCTCATTTTCTACTCAAAATGAGTGAGAAAATATAGATTATTACAACTGTTAATGTTTTTCTAGAGCTATGATACCCCACATAATCATTCATTCAGATAATATCCTCATCAAAATGAAATTTTGAATTATTATAATAATCAATTATACTAGTGAAGGTAATATTTTCATGTAAATTATTTGGGTAATATTTCATCAATTGATGCATTGATAAGAGTTTTTCTGGGACATTGTAACCAATGTTACATTGCTCTTGTATTATTAATGAACATATAAAGGGACTCCCCCACCTTCATGATGATTATTTTAAAGATGTAATAAAGGGTTAATAATCATGAATTAATGGAATGATCCAATCTGGAAGACTATATCTGGATACTGTCCCACATGTGATTTTTTATTTTCCTTGAGGAGACATGTAGAAAATATATTTTGGTATCATTGTGAGTTGAAAAACAAATTACACAAGGTGTAATAATATAATATAAAATTTATTAAACCTCATAGATTTTCTAATTTTCCACTTTCTAGATCACACTAGTGTTGTAATTGAATGGTTTCAGTATTATGTAATAGAACGAAAACAAGTAGTCTACATCAACATAGGATGGGAGGTAATTTTGAAATTATTGTATCATTTAAATTAGTGAAAAAATATTCCTATTATATAGGACATTAGAATTTTTCATTTTGAGGACCAATGGTATTAGAAGTAGAGTTAATGAAAATAATTCCCTAGGAAATAGAAACAATTATAAGAAGATGTTGAAAAATTTTCTTTTTTGACACATTCATTGATAATTGATTTAAATTTTAATAAAATAAATAAATCATTTATAATATTAAAAGCCACAAATTTTGGTCATTTTAATTAAAATTATTTTATTTTTGGAAGACAACATATTTCTGTAGATAAAAAAATAATTATTCTATGACGATCTAATCAATCCAGCAAGAAATAATAAATATTACAATAAATAATTCTAAAATTTATATGTATATATTTTATTCATCATTAATTATTCAAAAAATATTCCACATAATGTAAATGATCTAGTTATTTTTTTGTATAACGAAAAAAATTAAAATATTTTAGTTTAATGGAGCAGTATATACATTTTTCATATTTGGTGAAGGATTTTCTAGAATCGGGAAATTAGTAAAACTAAAAAAATATGAATTTTTAATGAAATAAATATTGAAATATTGAGAGAAAAGTATATGATGTATTCACCCAAAATGAGGAATCTGGCCAGGATAATCAAAAATTTCAGAAAGTATATTTTAAAGATAGGAAGCCCCATAAATTTTGATGTTCGAAAATAATATTCATAGACTAGGGGGGTTAAAATTGAAGTAAATTCGAGTTCTTAAAGTGATTCATTTCAGAAAATATGTTTGGTACATTATTATTTATAGTACTATGTTTCCATACCATCAAAAATAATGTAGGCCCCACTAGAAATCAACTCATACATGGGGAAACGAGTCATGGGTACACTATTAAGTCAATAAATCATGCATCCACACTAGATTATACAATTCCATCAGCTTGGTTTTTACTTGAATTTTAGGGTTTCTACCTACTGTTTAATTGAAGACCAATATTTAATCCAGTATGATCATCATTGTAGGGATCTCAAGAATTTTTTTCATCAATGTATACAATTTAATGGTTTTCAATGTTGTGTCGTGGGTTTACTAAATGTTATCCAACACATAATGATGATGGAAAATTGAAGAAAAAAATTGTGAAAAAAATTGATATTGTGATAGTGTGGGGTCACTCCCAGATATTTGAAGAATATTATTGTAGAAAAAAATTAAATATAGAAGTTAATCTTGTAAACAATGAGTTCTAAATAATATAATAAAAATTGTGGAAATATTCAACCAAAATAACATTCCCCGATTTTCATTTCATACTGTTATGAATTAATATTATTTTCAAATTAATTTCACTATTTATCATTTCAGTAATTCATATAAGATATTAATTAAATTCCTTGATTTTACTATATTACATCCCTCTTAAAATTACCACTAGTGAACTTCATTATTTTATTATCATTACATTTTCTATTAAGCTTACCTTATAAGGTACTAAGGATTTGACATTTATTTGGTGAAATCAAACTGAATATTTGTACAACCCATACACTGATAAAAAATTTACTTTAATATAAATTTATGTGGAATTTATGAAAAAATGATTGAAGGAGATAATATTATTTTACCTCTAGTGAATGATAGATAGAGACATAGTAGGCTTATGTAGTCATTTTATTCATTTCAGATTGATTACTTATGGTTTATTTCTATTTAGATTTAAATATGATATTTAAAAAATATAATAGATTTCTCTAAAAAATCATGGAATAACATTCTATATAATTAAACTTTCTGATCATGGAACAAATCATATGGGTTGTTTATTGAATTTTTCTCTTTGAAAACTATTTCTTTAAAAAATTCCCCATGATGTAGCATTTTTAAAAAAAGACACTAATAGAGAGAGAACCCTAGGAGTGGGAGGTGGATATGGAACTTGTTTTTGGATATATATTATGAGAAACAGGGGTTTTTGTTTGAGTTGTAATTTAATATTTTCAGATATGAGTGTGTAATAAATTCCATGAGTAATGGCCATTATGAAATATTAGAAATTGGGGATCAATGAGAGAACCTAGTGACCCTTACATGTGACTTTTTTTATTTGGATCTGACTTAATTGATATATATGAAAAAGGTTATGTAGAGTTGGATCATAGAATTTTTCTGATTTATCTCAAGGGAATGGAATTAACATACTTTTTTTGTGACATTGGGGATGTATAAATGGATTCAATATAATGTATGATATTAATAAATATAATTTCTTACCATGTTCATGAGGGATATGAAAAAGGTATTGTGGACCACTTTAATGGGATTGACTATTTAGGTACCTCACCCTATAAAATATAGATACATGTTGGTTTTAACTGATTGTGTGGATAGATGATCATGGTATTTAAACTTCATCATCATATCGAAGTCATTTGATAAGTCATCACAAAAATGATGTTATTGATTTTGAAAATTATTTTATGGTGTGCTCCTAAAATGGAAAAGTTGACATGGAATACATACACTGTGAGAGTTTTATAGAAGTAATTGTGTACATAATTTTTATTTCATTCCTTTAAAGATTTATCATCAATGAAACTTTGGATTTATTGGCTAATGTTTTCATAGAGAAGATTTTGTTAGTTATCAAATATATGGGTCTCATGGGGTTGTATGATAGGAATTTTTAATGGTCACATGTTATTGGTTTCAATGAATATGATGTGATGTGCTTTTTATATGTGGGACCTATGGTGTTATGAATTTTAAATGGTCATTATTTATATGGTAATTAGTATATTTGATGGGGTGGTTGGTGTGCTCGTAAATATATAATTCACTGATGAGGGTTGTTTGAAAACGTGATTAAAATGATTTCATGGTACGAGATGGATCACAGTGATAATTAAGTAAATAACAGAGTCTATTGAATTTATTATCAAGGAAAAATATGGGGATATTTAATGAGTGAGTAAGAATCTATGATTCATTTGGTGTATTAACCATAAAAACATTAATATATGAAAGTGGATGGAATTATTACGAGCTAAGAACATGTGATTTAAATGGGTTTTCATGATTGATACCTATTTTGATTTTGTTTAACAAGTATAATAGTTTTCTCTTCTTAGGGAAGAGGTATGGGTCATGTTAAAATAAAATTCTATGTTGTTATGTAAAAAATGAGAAACTCATATTGTGGGGGTATGAATATAATGTATTGTGATATGAACCTTTTATTAAAATCATTCTAAGTGAAGAAATTAGACATTAGATAATAGTTTTTGATGTAAAAATCGCATTACTTAATGGTAATGATTTTATATGCATTACAAAAGAATTCTAGATATTACATTGGGTATGATGGTTTTATAGAGTTGTATCATTAATTTTGGGGTCTAGATGAAAGGATCTAATCCTAAAATGAACATATTATTGGTGTGTTAGTGAACATGTTGTAGGAATCACAATCACAAGTTTCAGCCCAATTGATATTTCAACAGTGGTACTTTCACCAAAATTCATGTTTGTTCTTCTGTGGGCATGTTAAGGTGATTAAATAATTAATTTAGAATTTTAAGGCATTATAATCTTTTTTCTTAGTTTTTTTCATTTACAGAAACTAATTTGATTTTATAGAGGTGATATAGAATATTACATACTAGTATTTATGTGTTTAGTAGAATGTGGGGGGATAAAGTCTAATATTATCTCTTTTTTTGGGTGCGATGGGTGAATTTTAAAATAGATAATGATTTTTTCGTGGATAAAAATTTAATTCTTACAAGATAATTGTGACTCTTATTATTTTTTTGGGTATTAATAGTGAATATATCTACTGGAATAATATCAATTTTTAGGATAACCATGTATAGTATGATGAAAATTGCAATGATCATTAATTTTTTTAACAGAATCATATTCTGATAGTAAATTCTATTAGTGGACAACACCATAATTCAGAGTATGTTATATTTAGTTGAGTGGTACAGTGGAATGAAATATATGTCAAATTATTACTTTGATGGGGAAACTATTATGTACTATGTAAATTTTTATCGGGTATGTTTCGTCACATCATTTAATTTATAAAATTGATCATATCTTTAGAATAGAGAGACCTATATTTGAATTTACCCTTCATGGTGGGTTAATCGTATGAGTAGGTAATGAATTATTTTCCCTGAATTGGATCTCAATAAATGTTATGAAATTTTTTAGGTAATATATCGGGGATTCTTGATGATGACCAATAAAATAGTGTCAGGTTATAAGATACTGTGTTAGTGTGGGTTTTGACATTTAATTTTGATGAATTGGACCAATTAAAATAGATATTTTTTTCCATGAATAATTCTTAAAGGATTTCCCTAGGTTTTAGGGAGAAATAGAACAAGGATGGGTTGGATGGGATATAAGGTGGTAGGAGACTACATCCACTAGTGAGCTTTTGGGCATCTATTACCTAACAAGTGTCATAGAAAAAATACTAGAGCCACAGGATGTACACTATAATTTAATTTGTGGAAAGGACCATTTTCCACTATAACCCTTAATGGTGGAATATCCTCATTCCTTTTCATTTTGTTAAAATATAAACCTCCCACCACCTTCCCTTCAAACCCCCATGTATATAGACTATTTTATTATTATATTGTTGAATTTGTTTGGGTTTTACGTTTTTGATAGTTTTTTAAACTATTATCCTTCGTTAATTATGTTATATTAATTTAGGTTGGGGATTATATACAATTCTACCAATGAATGGAGTAATAATCACATTATGAATTTTATTTAAGGAAATGTAGCATTAAAACTTCCATTAATATTTTTTTATTATGATTCATCGATGATTTTTTGATTGTACGACACTTTTAAAAATAGTAATTGATTTCCTATTTAAAATAAAATTTTAAAAATAGTGGAATCAATTAGGGTTTCTATAGATTAATACAAGGACGATTTTAGGATTCTTTTTGGGCCTCTCAACGATTGATTGTATAGGTTCTTCTATAATGATTCTTCAAGGTGTACTTTTCAAGAATGTGAAAATTTAAAATAAATTTATTATTTAATTATAAATTCATTAAATCTATATTATGGATTTTAACCATGATTTAGGTCCTCAATTGTGTCTATAATGGCCATGTGAGGTTTTTGTGTTTGGTTCACACATGGAGAGATTATAAAGAGATAAATGGATTGAGAAAGTAGATAAATGTGGTTAAGAATAATGAATACTGTACTTGGTACTCATCTTATTAAGTAAAAATGGATAGTATTTAGGCTTGGATGTATGGTCCAACCCCAATGGTATTGAACTACAAACGAAAATAATATTTATCTTATTAATTTAAATTAAAACTTATAATTTAAATTAAATACTATAATAGTAAAAGAAAAAGGTTTTGACAAATATTTTGCCTTTTTACATGACATCAAATTCCACAATCGTCGATGGAAGAGGTCATGTGTTCTCATAGTGTTCCATTGACTTGTTAATCCCAAATAAAGGGTATTTTTCACTAAAATGAAGTAGTTCTGATGTTGTATCCCTGAGATTCAATCCCCTAAAATTTCACGATTAAGATGATTTGACTAGAGGGTTTTCCCAAGTTTTCCATAGTGGACCTTCATGCAGGTTCCCTTCAAATAGCCATTTGGAGGAATATCTTGAATTACTTTTTATCACTAATTGGTCATTTAATGAACCCTAGATAACTTTATGTTCCCTTAGGATCTATGATGTATAATTACTATTCTAAGGATTACGGTGTCCTCTAGGAATCATGTGATGGCCCAAGAGACTAGATTTGTATAGGACATCAAATGTTGGATACATTGATTTTGATGGGGTGTAGACGAAAAATAACAGGTACCCGAATTTCTAACCAACCCGAGTAATGTGAATCTTGTGACTATTATAGATGATAACATGTGTTACCTTTGAACCAAAGTCAGGGTTGTAGACCTAATAAAGCTATAGCGGGGTTGTTGGTTGGGTCCTCCTAAACCACATCTATTGTTTTGATATGATGATATTTATTTTGAATTCAATAAAAATGATATTGGGGTTTGGAAAATTATATATGAAGAACTATGAATAATTTTAGATCCTAGAAATTATATTATTACCAGATAGAGATGAGATCTTTATTTTTTGGTAGTGTTCATATAGTGGGTTACATGGAATAACATGGGGTGAGGGATTTATATCTATTAAGGCATGACCAATCTTTCTATATTATCAGGATTGGAAAATATCATTATATTCTAACATAGTGGGGGTATCACAGCCTAGTATTGTGGACTTTTATTAACCTAAAAGTGACTTCTATCTACATAGGATGGCTTCTCATTTATAACATGGTAAGATTATCCATGGGATCTTCAATAAAGTATATCATGGTGGATAAAACATATGAATTTTTTCTTATCAGCGCAGTAATCATGGAATTTCACATTTATTATATTACTGGTCAAATCAATTATGGTTGATTAGTGAAGTTTTCCAATTATATACTATGATATTGTCCATGCTCTTATAGTTTTTTGGGTGACCACGGTTTTCACAGTCACTACAACAGGATCAAATCCATTTTGGAATTGGGTAAACCATGTATTGTGAACCTAGGTGTCTTGTAATAGTTTTTAATTAATGGGGTAAATTTATTTATTTGAGTATTTATATATTATGTTAAGTTGATCATGCCATGTGGTTATGTCATTATATTTTAAATTATATATTGGATCATTTTGAATTTTTTTAATAAATTATATCTCCACACTGTACATCAATGGAAAGAACATTAATTATTGAAAAACTATCTATTGACATAGGTATTGGAAATGTCATGGCCCTATACCAGATTGTTGTGTAAGACCAGGGGAATTTTGGCATGTATGGTGATGTTAGGATTGTTATTTTCATTTGGGTCTCATATTTTATTTCCTCCAATTGTATATTCGTTACATTTCATCTCTTAATTGGAAATTCATATGATTTTAAATCAATGTGTGCTATAATTTATTATATGATGGTGATATTTTTATATTTATGGATATATTGATAACATGATATAGTGGGTATAGTAACCTAATAGTGATTCCCTAGACTCCCGCTATATGTTGAAAAATACATACATATGAGGAGTAATTATTAAGGTCACATAGAACCACTATTATGTTTACTTAAAAAACAAAACATGGTTATATATTTATTATTCACAAAAAAATATAACAAAACATGACCAATTTCAATTCCAAAAAAACAAGGACCCAGGAAGGCATAGAGTAATGGAGCCATATCTGATCCCCTCTAATTTGGTGAACCCAATCTAGACCTAGATGGTTATCATTTGAGATGAATATGATGATGGAACCATGGTCAGAAACTGTCACAGAGGCGAAATGATTAGGTACATTATTCCCCTCTCACAACGTGTGAACCACCTAGACACTGTTGTTTCTAAGGATGGATTGCATCTTTTGATGATATATGAAATTGAATATGGAGTGAAGGTCTTACTTTTTCAGGGATCATGGATAATCATGGAGTCTGTTTGCCCCAGAAAGATCGATATCCCCTTCTAAATGCATAACTCTAGACCTCATAACATCTCAATGGCCTCCACTTGAATATATCTCCCCACCCCCTAGTATGAAGCTATAATAGTAATAACACTTCCCATGTAGTAATGATCCACACCTCCACCACATATGATACCTGCAACACAATACCCAAAAAAATTCATCTTAAATCCCATGATAGGTGGTTTCCAAAAAACCCAATGGCCCCTCGACCTAATATTCATATACTATAGTGAATAATCATTCCATTGGTGAGCCCTTATAAAGGGTGCATCACACCATTTCATAAACCCATAGTCCATATCAAGATGAAGATAACGATATCGAGAAACCACTGATCTACTAGAGGAAATGATTCAATAAAATCCATCTTTGTTGTGGGCCTACCAAAGACACGAACAACCAGCACTAAAGATCATCAATGTAGACATATGTTCCATCTTCACACCAGTCACCCCACAAAATCAGATGTCTAGAAATGAATACCCTAAAAATATAGATATATAACCAGTGAAACTGAATAAATACATCCCCATATCCATGAAATATTATACTTCAATGAAGGGGTGATCAATGGTCTCCCCTCTATGAGCCTTGCAGTAGTGGAACCAAGAGGCTAGGATGACCCCAATTTCCTCATGATTTCCACCATAGGGACAACATGATTCCTAACCCTCTAGGTAAGAAAATCACACTTAGATAGAATCCACTCACACCCGACCACACTGTTCCAATCTTCACGTTGCTCTTGGGGGGTAAATATGGATGTAATCCATTGGGGAATAAGACCATGTAAAAGAGGCAGTGAATACACGCTAGTCTCTCGCTGCTAGTCGGAATCCTCTGTTATATGGGGAGTTGCACTTCAGGCCTTGTGACCCACTGGGTTGGTGAAATTATTAGTGTAATCTAGGACATTATGATTCATTATTCCTATATATTATACAAAATATATTACCCAATTATTCATCAATTATTTAGGTTTATGTTGATATTACATTGAAATGTTATCACATTGTATTCATAATTAATATTTTGTTCTAACAATTAAGAATATACAATTATTGAAATTCATAGTGGGATTTTACAAAATGTTTTCGTATTAATAAGTTAATATAAATGTTGTTATTTAAAAAAAAGAATGTTTTTCTGAATGTTATATTTTATTTTGGAAGTAATTATTCATTTATTTAATTTCAGGTAATGTTAATCATTAGTCAATAGGAATCATTTTCTAGTAGAAAATTAGATGGGTTTTCTAAAACCCATTGATGATGTTCATCTTATTGAAATTTTATGATTGAAAAATTGAATGTTTCATCAAACAATACATGCCTCATTTCTTCAGTATTTGGTTTAATTTATATTAAAAACACACCATACTAGTTGGGGAATGGACCAAAAATATACTTGTATCTTATTTTATATAAATTATATTAAGATTACATATAGTATAATAAATTGATAAACTTTATTCCCCTGCATTTATGTAACACTGTTCAAACATCCTTTTGATCAAAATATCATAAGTGGGATTGTAAAATAACCAATCATGAGAACTTAATTTATAGTGTAGCTATTAGTACTTATAGATTCCAACCATTATTTTTTTACTACATAATAATAATATATATATATATTTTTTTTCTTGAATTATTCCATTAAATTTTCAACTATACACGTCTATTTTAGATTTTATGGTGATAATAAATTATTAAATAAAAATATCATACTATTGTAATGTTCTAAAATAATTACATAATCACCACCTCGATCGCTATGTATTGTGAATACATGATATATTTTCATGTTTGGAACAAGAGTGTTTATGATATTTAAAATAAATTTTTATTATAATTTATGATCTATATAATAATTTAATCTCTTATTTTTATTATTATTATTAATCAGAAATATAAATATTGTGCTCTCCATTATAACATATAGTTTATTTATGTGAAAAAAAGTTCAATGTGTAATACCCATAACGAAAAATATTTTGTGACTTCACCTACTGACATAATGATTTACATATGTCTCTATTGAAACAAAGAAGGGTAAAAATAATTTTACAATTAAATTTTGGTTCATACATATCCATGATGAAATCAATCCTATAAATCATCACCAAATATATTATGTTATATTTTTATAACATTCATTGAAAATCCATGAGGAATCTCCGACCACATCGAGATAGTTGAATATCCTAATTCAGTTTTCTCTTATTCTCAACATTAATACAATATCATTCACATTGTTAGATAATAGTGAGGTCCCTCTAATTATTTATCAAATCATTTATCATTAAAAAATATCACTTCTTATCATACACTGAAAATTTTACAAATTCGAATGATGTTATTATAATGTCATAGTTCAAATTTAATAAAAAAATTAATGTATTGTAGTTAAAAAAACATCACCCATATTGTAAATCAAACTGTGAACATTTTCTATATATGTGACATAGACACCCTTTACTTTTTATATTCTATTAGTGATGGATGTTTCTCCTATATATTCCAAGAAAAAAATGTAGTCCATGTATAATATATTCTAGCTCATGATTGTCACTGTGATTTCATGATAAAATAAAGACTACATGTTTGTATCCAATCAATATTTGGATCCTTAAGGTTTTCAAATAATTATTTAGGTCCCCACATCTATCAAAAAAAAATTTTATTTTGTGTCTATAAGACATTTATAAATATATATTTCATAATTTTAACGTTATTGGTCATTTTTTAGATATCATTTTTATTAATCATCATCTCAAAAAAATAACTCATAGATAAATGTTGCAAACATGGACAAAATTTGTAATTTTGATAAAAATATATTCTGTTAGTATTTTAACTGATCTAGGCATTTCTGGATATAATTTAACAATATATGATTTTTATAATGTATTCCTTGCATTGTCAAAATTATTCAATAATCTCACTAAACAATCAATTTCTCATTTCAAAATAACATTATCTATCCAATCATATTATTATATTAATGAGAGTATTGTTTATTCGACTATGTATTTCTATTAGAATAATGACATATACGTTCAACCAACTGATAAATAGGTATACTCTTCCACTTCATAACTTCTTGAATGTTATCATTATTTTTATTAAACATATAATAATGTTTAGAAATATAATAATAATGTCTATAAATTCTTTATCCCTCATTAGAAACATATTCAATGGAATTATTAATAATGATCAGTTTATTATTATTATTCTCTAGGAAATCCATATACGTAATCTTTCACGACCCCCTCCGCACAAAGTAAACCCCTACTGGGCTTGTAATATGATAAGAGAGATAATAACCCCTGAGTCCCACCTCTAGTAGGACCTGGGTTGGTGGCTTGCACCAAGGGAATAGTTATCACACCAATGGGAGGCATTACCCTCTAAGAGAACACATTCAGAAGAGAGATATAATATAGACATGAACCACCTCCAAATCAGAACTGAAATTTAAATGAAAACCCAACTGAACATTTGTAATGTCATGGAAAAGTACTACAACTGGAAGGGGAAAACTACAAGTACCCAAAATAATGTAAAACATCAGAAACCAAAAGCCCAAACATCTCATACAACCCTAAGCTAGTAGTAACCAGCCTAATCTCCAACCTGCTTCAAGTGACTTGAAAAACAGTTTTTATATACATAGGGTGAGTATAATAGTATACTCAGTTGGACCCTCCTTGATGCCGCTTGTGGAAAAGTAAAGAAAGCATGCTAAAGCACAATGAAAAATAAGTGAAACTAACTCATCACCTAAACAGGTATACTAATTTCCCAGCCTCACCATGGCCACTCTCACCAAGTAACACATACAAGAATATATCATATAATAAATAATATCATAGGTACCCCACTAATACTTCCCCACTCGTATTCGTATTTTCCCCAACATCATATGTCCTAATCATATCCTTCCAAAATGGATTGCCCTCATACAGCTAGATGAAGCACCACAATATGCACCTCGTGAAACAAAACCACCATGTCCACACACCAAAGGAACCAGATAGTTTTCGGGAGCCACCACAACTCACATAACATGTATCACATGTCAGGTATTATACCTCGAGCCATTACAACCCATACACCAAGTAAGTATCCTCAAGCCATCATAGCCTATACACGTTACACCTATAGTAGGTCATATAAAACTATATCCATAATATATGTGTTCGAATAACCACAAGCCATTATGACCCTCTACCCCCATATATGGGGAAAACTAACCAATGTGCATGCCACCACAAGTAACTACCAAGAGAAGAGAGTGGGGCCAAATGGGGTAGTCTTCCATCCATCCTCCCACCGGAATGTTGGGGAAAACACCCCCCCTAGGGCTCAGAATACACAGGGTGTTAGTTGGCCTTACTGACATGGTGGAGTAGCATATAGATACACAAAATGTACATGATATACTATATCTCACAACTAGTCTATGGGCATAATATTTTCTTAGAAACAACTATAGCTAAAATCTCTCAGAACATGGGATACTACTTCTAAGACTAGGTATCCTATTAGTACAAATCCATTTAAAGATATTTATTAGATTATATAATTACCTTTTTATCAGTTCCACTTTAGGTTAATTAATTATTTAGACATTAATTAACCATGAACAACTCCACATTAAATTTCTTTAGCATCACATCCAAATTCCATTGTTCCTTAAAAACTACAACCTTATAATTATGTTCCAGCAACTCCAACCCCATGGGTTGAAACCATTTATTCAATTATTAATTTTATAATTACATTACCACATTCCCAGGTATTATAGAAAAACATTGTATTCTACTAATCACAAGGGGCTCAACACAGTGAGTAGATGTACTACCCATCGAGTCTTTTCCGCATATAGTAAGAGAATGTACCCATACCCCTTAAAAAGTGAAACATGGAAAGCACGTGGCATACCCTGAAGGTCTTCACCTCTTTTAGAAGAAGGGTATGTAACAAATGCTTCCTTGAGTAGTGGGGAAATGTAATGCAGATAAACAATAAATCAAAATCAGAAAGAATCCCAATATCACATTAATCCCATTCCATCATCCCTCATTTCCTCCCTGACACCCACATGAATAAACCGATGCATCTCGCCACTGTAGGCGTCATCTACTGCCACAACAAAAAGCCTCAATGCCCCCACATATCAGAACAGCCATCTAGGATCACATCACAGCACAAGCAGTAGGAAAAAAACATCACATCCTCTGATCTCTTAGCCCTTTAACAATCAAGAGGGTAACTCAAAACCCATTATGGAATTACCAAACAATCAGTTCTTTAATCCATCTTTAATTAATAGATTTATTATTCATAGGTTCCATATTCGGGAAACCTAATCAGTAAGCTATTACAAATAATTAAAAATGCTTACTGTTCCAATTTGATTAACATAAAATTGCATCAAGAACCATATTTTTTTACATTATTCTTTTTCTTTATCCAAACAATTATCAATTTATCCCAATTTATGTTCTTTACCGATTTCCAACAAGATAAAATAGCTAATCAAAAAAAGCATAGATATCACACTATCTAGCAAAACAAGGGGCAATAACATAAGATCGATATCAATTTATCTATCCAGTTCAAATATTTTTTAGCTCAATTCCATTTTCATCCAGTGGGATAAAACATGCTAAAGATATAGTTTCATGTAAAATTATATAGAATCAATGAATCCCCTACCGCAAATAGTTCTTGATGTTCTTTATCCACACAATGGGTCACGATCCTCTTCTTGTGACAACTGCATCCACCCAAGGATTCCACAGTATTACTGCACCAACCCGAACCCATGAAAACACTATTAGAAGTATGGATATTTCATTATATAATATGAAAAGGATAAATAGGAGAAGATGAACCCCAATAAAATGATGATAACACATACATTATATCGAGGATTGATCGATACTGCTTGCCTGCATCGAAATAGAGTGGAAAAAATCCGGGAAGGAAAGTTTGACTACACTAATACTATGAGAAGGAATGGTATGTTTGATCATCTCATACCCATGAACATGTTGAAAGAAATAGGAGGGAAGATATCCCTTCCCTTAAGAATATTTAACGGTGCGACAGTTTAAGATACACTTAATTTCCCAAAAAAAGGGGGTCGCATTAAACCATATTGTTTGACCAAGTAAAAACATCCCGAGCCATAGGAATAATTAATATAGGAGTTATGGCCCTTGAATCAACCTTAGAGTTCATAAAAAGAGTCTTTAACTTCATTTTATTTCAAAGGAAAATGCTAAAGGGGAGAAACTATAGGAAGCTGGAAACATTATTCATGAACCTCACCATTAGAACATTGTTCATGAACCTCACCGTTATAACCCCACCGATAGAACATTGTTCATGATCCTCACCGATAGATCACTGTTCATGAACCTCACCATTAGAATATTGTTCATGAACCTCACCGTTAGAACACTGTTCATGAGCATCACCATTAGAACCTCACAGGTAGAACACTATTCAAGAACCTCACCGATATAACATTATTCATGAACCTCACCGATAGAACAATGTTCATGAACCTCTCCATTATAACCTCACCGATAGAACACTATTCATGAACCTCACAGATAGAACACAGTTCATGAACCTCACCATTAGAACACTGTTCACGAACCTCACTGATAGAACACTGTTCATAAACCTCACCCATAGAACATTATTCATGAACCCCATCGTTAGAAAATTGTTCATGAACCTCAACGTTAGAACAATTTTCATGAACCTCACCGATAGAACACTATTCATGAACCTCACTGATAGATCGTCGTTCATGAACCTCACCATTAGAACTCAGCGATAGAACACTGTTTATGAACCTCACCTATAGAACATTGTTCATGAACCTCCCTGATAGAACAATGTTTGTGAACCTCACCATTAGAACATTGTTCACCGAATTGGAAATTTGGCAAGGGAAAGAGAGGTTACCGTTAGAGGTAACCAATAGCACTGTTCAATGATGGAACTATTCATAGAATTGAAAATTTGGCAAAGTGTTGGGGATATGTCACATTGACCTCCTAGATCAGCTCAAACATAGCATTTTCACAATGTAATGGTCTGGAGGGGTCCGGGCCATTACATAATCATTTATTCGATTAATGTAAAACAGTCATCACATTCTAATAAATTTAAACAATAATCAATTCTTAAGGAAATTAAATTATTTTCATACTAAGATAATTCAACATGGGTTTAAAAAGAAAACATGATCATAAAATAAATATTATTATAAGAAATATTTGGGTAGAAACAAAAAAAACATCTTTTTATTATCTTATTAATCACTACTGATGTTGGATAATGGATCCCAATTGATAGTATAAATGTTACTATTATCATAAAAGGCATTTTATTATTTACATTTCATTAATTTTATACCCTTGTAATTTTTCATCAACTATATACATTTTTTAATATATCAAGGGTTATATTACTAAAAAATTCATTCCTAATGTGTCTTTTTTATTGAAAATATTTTCTACTGTTAGGATTATCATATTCGAAGCACATATTTCTAATAATAATTGTCTTCATACATAACGGACGAGTGAGTTATATTTCATTATCATTCAAATCACTACTATATGATTACTATTTATAATTTTTGATATTTGTACACGTAGATAGTTTAACTCTAATTATTTATGAAAAATAACTAAAAAAATATATAAATCCAATCATTATCTTCTTCTCCCCATCATCTATTTTAAAATAATTATCAAAATGTATTCATATTCCAATGTAATAATCAAGAATAACATATATCCGACACATTGTGTCATTTTTAATATTCTCATAGATTCCCATTGCCCAGAAATTGTTTTATATAATTTCATAATTTTTTTCATTTATTACATGATTCTCATGTATATAATAAAATATATAACAAAATATATTAAATTGTTCTAAAATCATTTCGATTGATTCATATAGTAGTAATTTAATGACTTAGTAATTCCATAACAGTATATATATTTGGGTCTAATGATTTGGAATATTCAATGTGAAAAATCTCATACTTCTTTTTTATTCTATTTATTTTCTCACGGGATATAATATTAATTTGGATATTTCACATCAATAAAATAATTAATTTATTTAAAAATTTATATTTCTTTTGATTCTATAAATTATCATCATAAGAATAATAAGTTAAATCTTTATAATTTGGTATTTTTGGTCATCATTAGAATTTGATCTACACTCATGTTATTGAATTTTTTATTCATTATATCGTGAGAATATTAATTATATATACCATAAATTATTTTTGGTAGTCATGCGTTTAAATAATTTATAGTTATCATTGGAATACCATTAGTATAAAAATGATGAAGTTATTCCCTCTTCTATATATTTTTATAACACATTTGATATTTGTTCTGGTAAGTTAGAGGTATAAAAAGTTGATATCCTATCAGTCCGATATAATTATGATCAAATATCAATGCATTTTATTTGAAACAATGTGTTATTACTAATCATTGTGCTATATAAAAACATAATAGAGGTTAAATTGGTTTCTAAAACTAGACTATCAATATTTTTTTGGCTCAAGGGGTTGATTTATTATGTGAATATTTATTATGATTAAATTTGAGAAAAATAGACTCTATTAAGTGTATAAAATTATGTCATGGTAATTTATACAATATTAAAAAAATATAAAATAAGAAAAATAGAAAACAAATTGAAATTCCATGAGAAAACATTCCTAGGGCATTAAATGAAAAATGAAATACCATTAGTGTATTTTCTTGTACATATCCTTTAAAATCATAAATTCAATCTTATAAAAGAGTTCAATTTTTGAAAAGTTCATTTTATATTTACAGTTTTATAGAATTAGGTCCTAAATCAAACATAATATATCTATACATTATATTATGGAAAAATGATTCTAGTTACAATTTTCCCTATCATGTGAATCATTAAAAATATTTTGCATTTTTTGTAAGAGAAATCATTACGATTTTAAAAGATAATTATTTTGTATTCATACCCATTAATTAAACAACCATATAGAATTAAAAAACATGTGAAATAAATTATAGTAAATAATTTACATAATAAAAGAAGACATTAACCCATTTTAAAACTATGAACTCATAAAAATGGTTTCCAGTTAGCATATTAATCCTTGAACTCGAATAGTCATTTACATACAATTGAAATAAGCAATACTACAAATTGATTTTCAAAAAAACCATTTTCATTATAATCAAATAGAGAAAACATAATTATTAGTGTTTTAGGGGAAACATAAGAGGCCATTAAAAAATTTTCCATAAAAACATATCCCTTAAAAAAATGGGAAAAATATTTAAATTATAAAATATGATATTATTCGTTTAGTTAAAGGAAATTATTACCATGAAAAATAATTATAAAATAATAGAAATTTAAATTAGTTTCCTTTGGAAATCATCTTCTTATAACCTTTACCAGTACACAATCAAGTGGAATAATGAATACAATCATCTTCAATAATAAATTTCCCGATAAAATGACCATTACCCAAATCATTACGAATTCGTACCAGGATCACCCTATAAAAAAATTTTACATGCATTATAACATATATAAAATAGATTAAATAATAAGGTTTCAAAATAAAACTCATAAAATTTACATTTCAAAAAATAATTAATACATTTTCAGATTTTGATATATCCGTTTCCATTAAAACCAATTTTTCGAAATTAAAATACACATAATAGTTGGAAATATGCATTTAATTTTAAGAAAAAATATAATATTATTGAAGTGTCCATATACAAAATATCTTTTTTTGTGGTTGTAAAATTCATTAAATTTTTATATGTTAAAATATAATGTTTCATTTTCATTTGGTATTCAATGTCAAAAACTTTTATATAAAATAAATAAAATAATTCATTTAAAAATCTATTGAATGAAATTTATATGGGGAAATGATTTCCACTATATTTAACTATGTTAATATTAATTAATATATAAATAATTTTTAAGAATATGGAGTTAAAATAAAATGGATTAGAATATAAAACTGCACAAAATTTAAAATTATGTATTAAATGTATAGTGACCCTCACATCATGTATGACTCGCCAAATAATTTATTTCAACTCCCTAATATTAAACATATGTTAGTTATTTAATTTAATTGATAAATTTTCATGTATATTATCCCTTTTGTTTTATTTATTGTGAATTTCTATTTAATGTCGTTGTTAGTTATATTTAATTCGAGCATTTTGTTTATATTAGAATCATATATCCAAAATGAAATCAGTAGGTTGACTCTGGAAAATTATGTTATTATTCAATATTCAGAAGAATAATCATCTTGTAATATTTATTAATTTATACATCAATTATTGTTGTTAATTAAAAAATAATACATTTTTATTAAAAAAGAACTATATTTCAATCACAGAAATCATAGGTCCTTTTTATATGTGAGTACCATTTCAATTAATTAAAAAAATATTGAAATATTTTATATATTAATATATCATTCAAAAAAAATTATATTATCAATATATAATACATTGAGTAAACACACTTATATATATCCTCCTTGTGATGTGGTTATATAAAATAATATCATCTCTTTATAGATTCGATAATTCAAACATACGCACACATGATATTATCATTATCCAATACATAAAAGGAAAATAAAAATAAGTGTTATTATCTTTCAATAATGGTAATTTTTTCAACTATAGAATATATATACATTAAATACATCTTTATATATAATAGTGATATTTTTTGTTAGAAAAAAATTTACATCTATTCGTGAGATGGTAGTCTATCATAAACATGAAGAATTACTTCATTTCATAGTTGATAAATGAGGACATGAATATAATTTATACCATTAAAATTAAAAATGTCTATAAAATTAATATATTTCATTAATTAATCTTGTATAATTTGAATTTAGATATATTGAAGAAGAAATAAATCTAAAACATTTGGTAGACAGATCTATATCTTCTTCATAAAACATATTTTTATTTATACATTAAACCACATATATATTGTATTCATCCTAAAATGAGACATTTAGAATTTTGGTGTTGGTTTTTTAAGTAGATATTTGTTGTTATGGGTGGAGATAAAGAGATGTTGATGTGTGTGGCTGATTAAATAGCAGGAGTTTTTTCATAAAAAAAAGAGTCGAGTTATATTGGAATTAAATGAAGCAATAAATTATTATAACATAATTTTCAATGAAAAATGAATCCAAATAGATATATTTAGAATTATAGGATCAGTTTGATTTTATATAATATAATACAAGAAAATATTAATATTTTAAGGTGATGTTTTCACCATTATGTCTTTTTTAAACCGCATCAACCATTTTTCAAATTTATGAGATATAAATATTTTCTACTGGTAATAAAGTAACTAAAAAAAGTGGTCGATAAATGAAAAATGGTTCATATGTTTAACCATATGTCATTAATTTCTCAAATGATTTTTTTTATTAAATCTATTAATATAAAAAATTTTATTATACATTCATGTTATTGTAAATTTTTAAATACATGAGATATTATTAAAAAATATGTCTATAACTGAAGAAATGTTTATCATAAATTAAAGGGATATAGAATTTATAGATAATATGGTATTTATATTATTTCTCAATTTTTTTAATTTTATTAATATTATTTTGAACTATATCTTTTAGATAAACCCTAGTTTTAATTGTTTTTTAACCATAAGTATTATTACCAAAGTTTCAATATTTAAATTTTATAAATTTAAAAATATGTTAATAATTATATCATAAACGTATAATGGATGAAATATTACACCATCCATAACACTATATATCATATTTCATGATAATTATTATTTTTAGATCAGTTGATATGTTATATTTTACATAAAATACTATAAATTACAATTTATAAACTATAAATATAATTTGACGTTTGAACAAAAAAATTGACTTTTTTAATATAATCCATTTGTCCATAAAATAATATATTATTATAAAAAATAACCTAACATTAAAACATCAATTTATAATTTAAAATTAATTATCTATATAAATTTATGAAATCTATTTATAATAATCAAAATAATAGAGTAACAATTATGAATTTATCCAATACATAAAAGATTATAAACATTAAAATTAAATTGATATAAAAATAATTTTTTCTAAAGCTTTGTTTAATAATGATAAATTAGAATCATATAATTATATTAATACTCTTGTATGACTTAATATTAAGCCTTATAATAACAGTTTTTCCCTATTTAACAAATTTACCTTTACCATGTTATTAAAAATAAACTATAGTTACTATTCATATTGACAAAATATTATATTGATTATATTAAATATTTTAATTATTATGATTCCAAATATATAAACTATTTTTTTAAATTATTTTTTCAAAATTGGTGGGATTTAATTTAAAATCAAACCATTAAAACATGTTTGAAAGTAGTTAATTAGAAAATTACCATTATTTAGAATACTATTTCGTATGAAAAGATAATTTATATAATAATTTCAAAAAACTATAATTGTATTTTTTTAATCAAAATTAAAAAATTAAAATTTTAAACTAAAATAAATAAGTTTTTAAATTTTTTAATTATTCAAACCAATTACATTATTCAATAAAAATCAATAGTTTTCACTATTCATTGAGAAATACATTTTTCAGAAAAGTAGAATAAAGTATTTTTAAGATAAATTAATCTTAATAATAATAAAAGTTAGATAATTTTTATAATATATAATTACAATCATTTACAAAAATTTATTATAAAATTTAAAAAATAAATAAAAAAATAATGATTTAATCTTATTTTAAAAAAAGATAGTTAACTGAAAAACTGATAGACTGCTTCATAATAATTAATCAATTTTTTTAATAATACTGAAATTTAATTTTTTAATTTTTTATATTATTATTCATATCATCAAATGGATCTTTTTTGATATACATATGGAATTTAGATAATAATATTTCGATGTTTTTTTATGTTCGATGTTTCATTTCTTATAATCAATAGAATGTAGTGTTCAATTAAAATCATAGTGTTTTATATTTTCCCCACCATTGATAAAATTAATCCTTTTATTTTTATGTGTTTATTGGTAATAATTGGTTTGAAATTTGAAAATACATTTTTTGAAATGCTACATTGAAAAAACTATTAATAAAACATTAAATTGAAATGTGTGAAATAGGAAAAGGGTGTTTATATTGAAGAAAACATACATGGCCTTTAAATAAAGGATCGTTAGTTGGATGTTAAAATTTGGACATGGATGAGAATTTAGTATCCCAATAATATTGGGCAGTGATATATTACATTCATCAAAAAATGGAATTATCATGTAAAAGATAATGACCACAAAACCATAAGAGAAAGAGGTGTAAAAAATCCTATAAATTCATCTTAAAGGAAGATAAAAGATAAAATCATTATTTCTAGATCAGTATCCTATATTTGAAAAAATACTTCACAATATAAAAAATAAGATAATGAATTATACTTAACATACAAGTACAATATCGTATTTTATTGAATATAGAAAAAAGTCACTTCATCTTCTTCTAAGGATTAATATTAATGTATAATTTTTCACTTGTAACATATTGAATTAATCTTTTAAAAATCTCATAATCCGAAAAATTATAAAATGATATTCCACATATATTTATAAATTATACATAATCAAAATAGTGATCACAATGTAAGATAATTCCAAAAATGATGAAATCTTTATATGAAGATATAATTCGTTAATCATTACAATTAAACAATAATACGTAAAGAAATAACTAAATCATTCATTATATTAATAGAAATACATTATATTAAAAATTCATAAATAATATTAAATAATAATAATTATAATGAGTCGGTCACATTTTGTTCCTTAAATAATATTACATTTATCTTGAAAAAAACATAGATCAATCATAAAGAATGATTTAAAAAATGAGTTTTCCTGAATGGTATAATCTCCCTGATCTTCCCATCAATTACATATATTTGATAAAGACACATTTAAACTATATATACTTCAAAAATATAAAATAACCATTATTGGTCAAATTAAATCCCAACTTATAAAAAATCAATTTAACTTAATCATTAACAGATATAAAAATAGTAAAATTAATATTCAATAACATTAATAACCTATAAAAAATCACCTTTTAATCACACAATTATCTATACGATAAATCCAAATGATCCCAAATTTTAAAAACCCATAATTTAATCAATATCAATAATCATATATTCCTTAAATTTTATCATAACCATTAAACAAATGTGCACAAAATATAATTCATTCTTATTCAAAGGATATTTTTACATATTATTATTATGTGTTTAATATATATATAAAATCTCTCAATACTAAATAAATTTCTCCAAGTACTCCCTTCACATAAAATTTCAATAGTTTTTGATGGTTTCAATCCAATGTTCACTAAGAATTCTACCACTACTTCACGTCTCTTGAATCTCTATATATAGACCCCTTAATAATTAATTTCACTTTATAATCCCTTAACCATGATTTTCCAAATTATTGCATAATATTTCCTTATTACGATAAAAAATTTGAATCTGGTCCAAATATTATTCTATATCATAAGTAAATATGGAATATAATCCACACCATTGATATTTCATTCACATTTTTCTCATCATCAAATGTAATTTTAAAATCCAACCCTCTATCCCAAAATAACTAATGGTTGGACATGTTCACCACATGTCATCATGTATTCCACCCCATATTCCAAAGGTTATTTACTAGAACATGGGATCCAATATTGTATAGTGGGAGATATTACCACCTATATCATCATGAAAAATAATATATAAATAACCAAACATCATCCATGGGAATAAATAATTTGATTATACAAATATGATTAAATACACAGTATCATTACATGAAATATTATAATCCCTTAATATCCAGGCAGAAAAAAAACATCCCACTTCAGTGGTTATTGGGACATTAGTGAAAAATAGAAATAAATTATAATGAAGTGAAATTATTAATCATGGATCCAAACATTATAAAGTATTTATATACAATCGGACATATCATAGTCGAGTATGATATCTTTGTATGTCGACCAACATATTCTAAAAAACAATTTAGAATCTACTCGGGTAATATGTATTAATGGTGGGATAAGTAGAGAGTGCTTATTTCAAATAAAGACACCAATAATGGTGTCTAAACTATTCCAATTTATTAAAAATTACATGAATTAATAAATTAAATTTTGTTTTATATTTAATAAAACAATATTTCATCGGAAATAAACTCATTGCCCAAAGAGTTTCAATTGAAAAATGGGGCTAGGAAAACTAAAAATTTATTATGTATATCTCTAATAATTTCATGGAACCATAACAACCAATTTCATAACATATCCTAGGAATAAAACACCAAGAAATACTATAGAATAATGAGTTCCCTAGTAAGTTCATTGAATTACTAGGAATAATCACTTAATATAATCCTTTCATCATTTTTGTGTGTAAGACCTTAATATATATATATATGACCACGATAGAGTTCAACACCTTTAAAATATTAATTTTAAAAAAATCCAGTGTAACAAATGTATTGAATATTTTCTATATAACTATGTGCAATACAATTCATTAAGAATTTTAACATAATCATAGAAACTAATATTTTATTTTCATTTCCTCATAACCAGGCATAATCCCTTTTATAATCATTTCAAAAAAACATTAACAAGCCCAATATAAAATAATTTTTGAAAAACTAATTACAATACCATTATAAAATAATTCTACCACAACGAAATCTCATTATATAAGTATTTTAAAAAAATTGATCACATACCTTTTATATAATCAATTTAACATAATTGAGTGAATGAAATTTATATAATCATTTCAGTATGAGTGATAAAAATTCATTTGTATAATCATTTTAGAATAATTAGTCAAAGGAACATTATTTTACCATTTTATAAACACATCGAACAATCCTTTTATATAATCATTTCATTGTAATTTTATGTAGGCCCTTTATATTATCATTTTAGAATATAATGTGCAAGACCATTATATAATAATTTCATCATGTTGAAAAACTTATAACAAAAAAAAAATCCATGATATTTATTTACAATACAAAAAATAAGAAAAAATGTTTTCATAGCCTTAGTAGTCATTTTATTAGTTATATAAATAGAACATAATTAACATAAAAAAGGAAAATTTTTGTTGAACACAAATACCAATAATCTTATTAAATGATTCTATATCCATTTAATGTAAACATTTAAAAATAATTTCAATCTCACATATATTCCATTCCATATACTATTAGGCATTTATTCCAATCCCAAATTCATTCCATGCTACTAATTTTAATCCATGTTATCTATTCTCAATCTAATCAACAAAATAGCCATGAAAGGGTGATTCATGACAATCCATTTTCAAAATTAACATATCAAAATAAATAACACGGTTAAATAATACATAAAATATCCATTTATTAAAGGGAATCATGTTTTATTCTCCTCAATTTCCACCCTAGTGTCAAGGGTTTCCACACTACATGGGTGGCCAAAAATCCAAGTGTCAATGCTAGTACACTTAACAGTGTCCTGAGAAGGAATATGAATAATGTTCCATCACGGTTTTGGTCAACAATATCATTTGGATTCATTCAATGTGTTCCGTCATGATAACATAAATTTCTTATACTATAAAAAATGATTTATACTAAAGGTGGATCTTCTAGACCCCCAACCACAAATGAATATAACACCAGGAAATAAGGGTCTATTGAATGTTTTTTTATTTACCATGTCTATCTGTTCTTTCCAAATTCAATTCTTTACTGTAACATTCCAATGTATTTAAATTAATAAATTAGGAAAAAAAATAATTTATAAAATTATCATAAGGATCCTTTAATTCATATCTAACAAAAAACATCTTGAATGACATATCATATGGTCCCCAAAATTTTATTATGGACCAACCATGTATTGTTGGTCTTCAATATGTATTAAACTCCATTAATCAAAAAATATCTATCAAGTGGAAAAAATAAACAATTTAAAATAATTTATTGTAAACATTTAAATGTTCAACCATCAATGTACCATTATGGAATAACCCTTCATTGTACTATATTTTTTATCATGGGATTTCCCCATTCCATTCTAATCTATGACCATTTTATCCTTTGAAAAATCCTTTAATATTTGTTAGATATTTCATCCAATTACCCAATGGGATTAAATCCATAGACTATTCAAATTTTAATGTTCTAGTATTATTAGATACATTTATGGATCAAAATTGTTATATAACATAAATATGATGCTATCTCAACTGACAATAGTTCAATTGGTGAGGTATTATGGATAAATGTTCTACAAAAATCCTGAATCTCTACTTTCATCTCTGTATATTTGAGATATTTGAATGGGTCAACTAAACATTTTTTTGATTTATTTCCATCACTTTTAATCTAATTTTATACATCCCAATAGAGGTTAATGATTAAAATATATGTCTCGTATCATGAAATATTTTGGAAAATGGTTTATTGGTTATAGAACACATATGTTAGTCTGTTTCATTGTGAGTCACATCGTGAAATCTCATGTAGTGACTCCAAAACCCACATTCCACCTCCTTACTCTTCCTATTTTCACCTCATGAAAAATATTTCAATCATGAATCATATTCACGATATAAATAGAGGGATACAAAGTATGTATACTCCACATATAGTGTTCTATTAATCTTTATATACATAAAACGAAACATAAAACACGTCTAAAAACAACCTATTTTAATTCTAAATCCCCCAAAAAATAACTTTGATCAATTGATATCAAAATGAAATATCTACAAATGTCGAAATTCAAATCAAAACACATAATTATTCCCATTATTATGATCTCACCACTATAAAAATACCCATCATAGAAAATCATTATTAGGAATTCATCCAAAAAACCCCGATATAAATGTATTCCCAAACCATGCTCAAATAACAATGCTCTACACCGGAGTGTTGAAACAGCATCCCCATCACCACTCTATGTGCAAGGAATGTCATTAAAAAAAACCATATCCATCACTCGTCGATATCATAGAATCCCCAAGATGTTGTTTCCATCAACCATATATTTTTAGAAAAAAATTCAATCATCATTAATGTCTTCAATATGTTTAAGGTGCTCCACACCATATAAAAATATTTTTCATAACTAATTTCAAAAAAAAATATTTCCCCACGGTTATGATCCATTATCAAAACAATTTCTCAATGTTCTCATGGACCACATGACATGGTTCCCATCTCACTACACCCAATAGTGGATAAAACTACAACTAGAACGTGTACCACATCTTGTCTCTAATTCAAAGCCTAGATGAATTAGTATCCACAACCCTTATATATGGACCGAAAACAATGAACATTTTGTGGAAAGTCTCAGTAAAATGTAGGAATACTCCCAATATTCCTGAAATTATTAATGAGAACTATCATACCAACATACCTCTCTTTATACAGTATATCACAAAAAACAAAAAAAATCATCAATTTTGTTTCTTATGTTCAACCATTAAATCAAATCAAAATTTATTTCATCAAATGATTGACCATCTGAAACATGTCATGAAATAGGGGTAAACCCCTTGAAGCATGTGATGAAAATAGTTCACCCCAGGAACCATTCCTTTATTAATGGGTCACCCCATGAAACATATTATGATTAATGTCTCTTTTAATGAATCACCTTTCGATGATATTGGAATATCTGGAGAACAACCCCAACACACAAACTCCATTCATTTTCATATCAAAATATCCCTTATATTATTTTCATAGAATAATATTATGTAAACATACATTTAAACATCTTTTAAATTCCACCTCAAAAGTCCAATTTCTGATTCAAGCAAACCAATGACACAACTCAACCAATTTTCATCCTCAAATAACCTATGGTGAACTACCTTCCATATGATATTTCCTACACCGCTCCATGAGAGTTACCCAAAAAATTAAATTTATCAAAAATGATTCAAATTTAGGTACCTATTCAAATAGAAAATTCCCAATTAGCATAATAAAAATGAATTCATGATATTGGGAAAGATTGTCTCTAGATTGGTAGTATACTAATATTTCATCATTGGTTTCTCCTAGAAATCTGTCAATTTATGATGTATCTTATTAATATATATACATGAAAAACTCATCAAGTAGTCTTAGACCTCCCTACCATAAAAAATACCAACACATGACCTCCTCAATTTAAGAGGGACTATATAATTATTCTATTCATATTCAATCCATAATATAATTTTATGAATTAAATAACTTTCTTTCTTTATTCAGATTATTTTTGGCAATATTTTTAGATAACTATTACAAAATTCATACATAAAAACCCCATATATCATAATTTTTCACATGTACACAATATCCATTTTTTCCTTAATATAATGTTTTAAAATGAAACATGTTATTCTTGTTGAAAATTTTTCATGACTTCAAACATTATTTTTTCATTTTACATAAACATCTTTAACCTCTATGAAAATAATTTTAAAATTTTGGATTGAGAAAAAAATTCTCATTAATGAAATAAAATAAATTATTTTAAAATTTATTCCATGAATAATTGTAAAACATTAGATTTTTAACATTTTTATTTTTTGTCAAAATAATAATTTTCTTACATGTAAAATCATCTTCCGTACTACAATATATTATGAAAATATATCATCTAAAATTAAATTTTTAAAAATAACTCATAAGGGTTCTTATTGAAAAACTCAAAACCCATTTAAACTCCTTCATAGAGATATAATTTTTCTCAATTAAGAATCAGTATACAAATTCCACTTAAAAAATAAATCGTGTTGTTTACTTCTTTGAATTCCAATAATTTCATTAAAAACCCCATATAAAACATCGATAAATAATAGATATTACTATATTCCTAATTTTAACACCACTCATACAAATAGATTAATTTTCACAGTTACACATTGTGTAGCTCTAATAGTTAAACATGGAGTAAGTATAACAATTAAACTTTAAATAACCATCACTTTTATACATGGAATTAACCTCTTGCTAAACTTGTAATAAAAAATATACCCGAATACACAGAAGGGATATCATGAACTCACAAACCCATAGTTTAACATGGATTCACCCATTCTCATAATGAATTTTAAATTACTATAATATAATTATTAATAAATCAATTCTTCCCTTATAAAAATATCATTGATCAATAAGAAAAAATTTTATGATATTGATATATCTCTACAGTTCAATACAAAATTTTCAAAAATAATATACATAGAAAACATTTTAGGAGGATGGTCCATGGATGAAAAAATGAAACATATAAAGGATTAAAAACATTAAATAATAGTTATAGTAGTTGTAAAATCTATTTATTCATTGTATGTTAAAAGAGAACATTTCTTTTTTCATCTATCAGGAATTTGAAATCAACTATCTAAAATACATAAAAGTATTCCATTTAAAATGCTATCAAATAAACCGAAAGATCACATAAATTTTATATATAATTCACTAATTTTAATATAAATAAATATATTTTTTCTAAAAAAATTAAGCACATGAAGTGAAAGGATTTAAATAATAAATCATTAAAACATATTAAAACATGGTTTTAATTTAATGTTGTCACTTATATTAAGTAAAAATCTTCTTTTTAATTAATAATCTTAATGAATAAAAAACATGTGTTAATTATTTACATGCATAAGAATATTTTTATCTTTATTATTCCTTTTACCTTATTTCAATGAATTTCTTATTCAATTAAGTCCACATCAGATGTTTTGAAGTTTCTCAACTCAAATCCTTAAATTGACGACGGTTAGATCAATATGGTCAAAGATTTAATTATTTCATTAGGTAATGAATAGTTATCATGAAATAATTACCATTTTTATAAATAAAATATGCTATTAAAATTATCCATTATATACGTTTATTAAAAATGTGTTGGGTTTCAATCACTGAGATGGTAGGTCATACATATGCCAGAGTAAAATTTCTATTTCTCAACGATGATTATAGATAGAAGTAATATGTTATTATTAAATTACATAATGATAATTAATTCATTAATACCATATTATTTATTTCCATAAACTAATATATAACATCTGTGTTATATGATGATAAAAAATGTATCACATCACTTCGTGAAGATATTAATCAATATATATCAATGAACGATGTTAACATTATTCAATTGGATTTAAATATAAGAAATTAAATGATATATTATATTTTAATATTGAAAAATATGTTATTGATTTCATATATGATTATATATATACGAAATCCATAATTACAACCAGATATGATAGACATTGATGAAAAATTAATTACATTAGTTCATGAGGTTGTAGTTCTTCATACACACAAACGAAATATTGGTATTCCATTTAATGGAAGTAGAGATGGATATAGGTTATTAAATTTACATAATAACATCATAATATATGGGAGATAATTTTATTATTTTATAATTGTATGACAATATATTTTTTGGTTAGAAGAATAAATTATACTAAAATGCTTGGTAAGAAATTACACCTCTTCATCAGAACATTTCCATTCCATTAAAACATTATCAATCTAAGAGTGGAATTCATCCTTAAATGACCTATATAATGTTGCGATAGATACAATTTAGGAATTTTTGTAGGTCTTAGATAATTTAAAAAGGATATTTAAGTTTGATCAAAATAGGGTATGGGGTTCCCTTTTATAAGATAGAGGAGGGGAACTCTTGGAATTTCATTGAATTTTAAATTAATATAAAATTGTTTTCATGTCAAAATTAAACCAAATTGATATGATTTTAATTTAAGATGATTTTCATTTTAAATACTCTCATCCAATATATATTGGACATATTTATATTATATTTATTCCATTCCCAATTTTTTTTATAAGTTTCACATCATTTAGACAATACTGTAGAATTAAATATTTTAATTTTTTAAGGAATAAAGAATTAGAATAAATTTAAAATATGAAAAAAATCAAACATGGATTATATTTTTAATGATGTCATCATTATATATAAGGATAGAGGGTTTAATGAAGTTTTAAATAATTTAATAAAATATTATATATTATAAAATTTCATTAATATTTATTTTAAATCAATTAAATTTCCTTTTATTTAATATCATTAATAACATAGTGAGATGGGATCATAAGGGCATCTAACATGGGAGCCCCCGTTTAGGGTTTCTTATGCCAGTCATCTCCCTTCTTCCCTTGTCCTCATTTTCTTCCCCTCAGAAACATTTTTTATCAGAGTTCTAGTATATTTCCCCACATTCATTTTACGTTCAGTGGATTGAATCTCGAATGTGCTAGGTGGTCATCGTTGGGTGCTCGTGCTGATGGGTTTGCAGGTGTCGAAATGTGGTAGTATTGTCACCTTTCTCCCAGATCAAAAAAAGGTCATATAAGGTATCTTCCAGAGGGGTCGAGCCCAATGGTGATCCCTTTCTAGTATCTCCCACACACTTGTGGATAGTTCGATTGTTTTCATGTTTGGTTCGGCTGAGCCTTCAAACTCGTCATGGGTCATTCCGAGGTCGGAGTTGGCGTCCTCATGAAATCTCAGTGCCGATGACGACCGAATGTCAGTTCATTGGTCTATTTCTGCATGTTATTCGTATTTAGTTGCAGGTTTTGGTGAAGAGGGATTGGACTCAGTGGTTCCATTGCTAACAGTGTGGTTTTTTTGTTCTGGATGGTCTGTTTGCCAACAAGCATCTTCCATTCGGTGGAGATCTGGTGATGAATGGTGTTTCTCGGTGTGAATCTGGTTGTATCGATTCATTGGCCTCTGTCATGGTGGTGTTTGAGTCATGGTGGACCTCAATGTGGTGGTTTTCTTGGCAGTGACTGTATGTTTGGCGATTGTGGGATGAAGAAGGTGGGTGACTGATGTGTCTATCACAAGGAAATTTTGAGTGATCTGTGACGTAAAGGATGGCCTGAGGCAGTGCAGGATGACAAAACAGTCGATATGGCAAACGGTTACACTGTGTGTTTTGTGGGTGGGTCGGTCTTACATAGGCTTCCATGACCAGTCCATTTATAGTTTTTGATTGTTTTTTTTTGGGCGGGTCTAGTCGAGGACTAGGTTCCTTGATTGGCCTTCTTTAGGATCTTTGTTGGTTCTACCTTACCCATAAAGTGATCTTAATTTATAAAATCAAAAAAATGTTATGGTGGTTGTAATAAAATTATTAAGACTAATTAATTCAAATATAATCAATTGATTAATACCCCATATAGTATATTTATTAAGAAATTAATATACCTCATTATTTCTATCAGTTTATATTTCCATTAATTTTTTTAATATCAATTATTTAATTTATCTAATACAAGATTAATTAATATGTCACTATTGTTTAGGATTTTAAAATAATTATTTCTTTACTAAAAATTAAAAATAAGTTATAAAGATAAAATAAATAATTTAACCATAAAATTGAAATTTATAGTAGAAAACATATTCCACATATCAGAATTTTCTAAATATTATTGTTATTAATAGAAAGAGTGTAGATGTTTTGAATTTACATTCGCGAAAATTTTATAAAGGGAAAATCCATAAGTTTTTTTAAAATAATACATATTCATATGAAATAGACTAAAATAGTGGAAACACACTGATAAAATTAGATAAATTATGTGTTATGGATTTCTCTTGTCATTATCTAATTATTTCAAAACCGTAATTAGAAAAGATACTCTTATCAAAGTGGTTTTATTTTAAAAAAGGGTACAAATCAATTTGTATATAATTCAATGTGGCCAATTTAAAAACATTCAAAAATAATTATTATAAATATACAATCTATTATAAAATACTCAAAACATATATGTGATTTATTTAAATTTAAATATATACTAGAAAATAATGAAGAAATTTTTATAATTTAGAAACATCCCATTATAAAGTATAAAATGTTTCTATAATAAATTAAACTATATTCTTTAATTAAATTACTACAATTTGATATTTTATTAATAAGAATTAACCTATAAAATTTCAAAACTAATAAAAAATATAATTTTAAATTTTATGTATTTCTAATCGAAATATGATTTTCAATAAATATAGCATTTTCCACTATTCACTAGAAAAACAAATATTTCCAAAAAAAATTAAAATTTCACCCCATGTAAATTATGATATGATTGTTTCAAAAAATATTTTCATTTTATCAAATATAGTATCAAAAATCATTTTATATTTATTATAATATTTTTTTAAAAAATGATAATATTAGTAAAATATTATTTTTGAAGTATAATATTATTTTAAAAATTATTCTTATTTAATATTGGTAAATTAATACATTTATATTGTTTAGGGACATTATATTTATTTTTTTAATTATTTAATCATATATAGAACCTCCAATTTAATAACATGACTATAATAGTCATATTTAAATAATATTACAACAATATACTTTAAACCATGATGTTGTGTGTCAGATATGCTATCAAATATTGTATTCTATTTAAAATATTATGGTATTAAATTATTCCAACATTTAATAAATAGGATATTTGTAGTCTAATCCTTTATCATAAAATCATGGGATCAAAATTTGAAATGTTATTTTAAGAAAACTACATCATAAAATATGTTATTGAACCTTCCTATCAAAAAGAGGGAATTATAAATATGAATTTCATATGAAATAACATGAAAATAGGCATCCAAACATGCGAACATTAGTAAAAAGTAAAAATATTGACATAGAATGTAAAAATAACATCAATGGTTAGAATGTGATTAGTATAGAATATGTTTTGGATAAAGTTCACCAAAAAATTCAAAAATATGTGATGGTGAAGACACCATTGATTCGTCAAAAATAATTTTGATAGGATAATAATTTTTTCAAGATCCATTATTTGATTTTAGTAATTCCATTACTGTCTTGATAGAGAAGGACCATGCTGGCATTGATAGCACTTCTAAATAACTAATTACAGTCCCTAGAAAAACTCGTATTTCTTCTTCGTAGGGTTTTGAACATTAGAAAATGAGATTTTTATATTTGGACTGAGAACAAAGAAAATAAAATGAATAAGAAAACAATCCTAACAATCACGATTTGATGTATTTTTATTATAATAGGAAGATGAGAAATATGATTCACGAAAAGAAGAACATACTAGGATTTGTAATAAGATGAAGACATGGAACAAGATAGACTTGTTTAAATTTTTTTTCATTACCCATGCCCAGAAAAATACCTGTAACTATGAAATTTAATTGTAATAAGATAATTCAAAATGTGTCACAATTAATGATTTATTTTATAATTTTTTTCAACCGTTGAATTAAATATTTATTCAAATATTTAATAGTCTTCAATGAATCATTTTTTTAAATTAATTACTTAGATTATCTCTTTTTTAAAATTTCATTTCTTAAAATATATATTCAATCAAAATTATTTCTATGAATCTATATGTAAATTATATTTAATAATTTCTCAAATAAATGTAAAGAAAATTTTCAATAAATAAGTTGAAAATGTTTCAATCGATGATAAATTTTAAGCATGGGAATGTTTATTTTTTACCAGTCAATATATTCCCCATAAACGAAATATCTAGAAATCATAATCAGATATTCAATTTCTGAATGAAACATTACAATAATAAATAAACATGAAGTAAAAAAGGAATGAAGATTCTCTACCAATTAATCTTATCCATTATCAACCACCTCATTATCTCTATCTAACATCTTCTCTATCTATCCAAAATGTGTGACTGAGAAAAATGATGGAGTCCCCCTTTTATTCTACAAAACCCTCCTTAATTTTTCATTCCAAACTTCTCCTTAATTTTATCTACTCACATTTTTGTTGTCAAATGTAGTGTACACGTGTCATTATACTAATTGATTGACTATATTATGAAACTACATTAACTACTCTGAAACTTTCAAACAAGAAACTCTGGTAGGTACTCATAAAATGATTATTCCAAATATAAATTAAAATTAAAAAATTTCAGTCTCAATACAGCATCCCTTGAATTCAGCAATGGAACAAAATATATGTAGCATAAAACATTCTAAAAAAATTGACAACATCCATGAAATAAAAACAACCCATTTTTATTCATTTACCATGAACCATCAAAACAAAATAAATGAAGCTTTAAAAAAATGGATTATATACCCATGAATCTCAACTCTACACAAGAACCCAAATACATAACACGAAACTAGGTCAACTCATCTGCATTGTCACAACCACAATCCATCCTCAAACATCATGATATTAAATTTAAAATACCCCCAAAAAACTAATCTAAAAAATTGTATGGATTTAGTGACATACAATAATCTATGCCTCGGTATTGTCTTAAAATAAATCTTGAAATATACACATCGTCTCCAACAATCCAACACACCATGCTTGGGCTGATGATGAATTCTTTATGACTATGTTGTAAACTTATATCTGCCTTTGTCTCTAAAAATCGAAATATGAAAACCTGTTTACAACCCTGATCTGAACATGGATTTGATTATTCCTTCTTCATCATGATTCTTAATAAAACATGATGGATTTATCTCCCATATTCTCCCAAAAGAAGATTCAGATACTTAGAACAGAGGACCCACGATGTCAAATCTGGTCATCTCAAAATTAGCATATTTTTAAAATAGATCTCTATCATAGTGGATAAATTGTATTCAATATGATCATTTGTTGTAACAGTTATTCATATTTAGTGGAAAACCCATTGGATTTAACATCTCATCAGTATGAGATCATAGATCTGAAACTCATCGGTGATAATAAGATCAGGTCGATTTATCCTAATCATTAATGATCATGAAAACCTAAATAAATAAAATTGGTTCTCATTTTCAAAGATTGGAATCCGTTTTTATTTTTAGGGCCCTAATCATTTCCTTTCCCAAAAATTGTATCATTGATGTCTTCATCCATAGATGTTCCCCTGTAATGATCCTCAGGTAAATCATGAATATTTCAAAATAGGGACCTCGGTTTATGTCTGTTCTATACCTCTGTGTCTCATAAAATAAATTATATTACACGAACTAAATTTAACATTAGAAGTATTTTAGAATTATTTTATGTCAGTATGATAATTCATTTACCTTAGGTAATATTATCATTTTCAAAGTCCATTTCGGAAAACATATATTACAAAAATTATCTCAATGAATATATATATAGAAAATAATTTATATATAATACTGCACCTAAAATATTTTGCATAGTGGTAAAAATTATCTTCATTGGACCACCTAAAATACAAATAAATTTAAAAAAAAAAGAACAACATAATATTGAACATGAAAATTTAAAACAAAAATACATACATTAAATAATAAAAAAAAATTATTTTAAAAAACATATATTTAATGAAATTACTAACAAAATAATCAAATAACAAAGAACACATTAATTATAACATTTATAATAGATTAAAAATAAACTTATAATTTTATTATAAATTAATATTATCACCATCATTGTCACAAAACAAAAAACTAATCATTAAAAGCAATGATTTTTTTCCAAATCCATTGGTAAATATTTGAATTGATACAACATTAAATTCCCCCTCAAATAATCACTGATTTTCCTCAAAAACAAATCATTTTTAAATTTATTGGATTGTCAAAAAAATATTCTGAATGAAAAAAATAGAACTTGATAAAAGCTTATTCTTTCAAAAATATATTACTTAGTATACTGTATCAAGTTTAAAATTTAATTCCATCATTAAAATAAAAAAACAACTGTAAAATCAGTTTCATGTTAAAAAAATAATTGAAATTATTATTTTTTAGATTAATTAATCCAAATCCAAACTAACATCATTATAGAAGTCAAAACATTTATTTACCTCTTGGAGATTCAACGTTAATTATTAAATGTAATTACATATTGACAGTAATTTTGAATGAGTAGGATTATTTATTTCTAGTAAGTTAAATAACTCATCCAATTTCTTAAGACGTAATTAATTGATGAATGAAGATTATTGGATTAATTTGGAATTTTATTTTCATTTGATAATCAATTTTAATTGATATATTATATGTTTAATTCCAATCTATATATTTTAAGACAATCACAGTTGAAAAAATTCTTTCAAAAATTTACCAAAAACATTATTTTACTGAAGAAAAGATATCCATGAGTTGAATAATATTTTGTGACCCATTATGTCCGTATGTAATAGAAACTATATTCTTCAATTTGGCATCATAATCCTCAAAATTAATAAAACTTGTATTCCACATAAAAGTTAACAAATAAAAGCACGTGATACTCACAATTTTAAACTATTTTAAGGAATCTCATGGCCTTTGCAATAAAGCACATTTTACATTTTTAAAGAAGATCGTCTCTACAACACTTTAAAATAAACTTTTTCCCCAAATCGAATTCAATGGTGCAATAAACCAATTAAGAATTTTAATTTAAAAAATATTTTCAATTTCGTGGTATTATGAAATGTTTTAAGGGTGATAGGATATTCAAAAACCATGTTTTCCGCAAACTCATATACTAATATAATAGTAAAAAATATATACATTCTTAAAACTATTTCAATAGGCACACAAATTTTCAACAAATAACATGAACATATCATGGTTAACAATTTTTTCCAGAAATAATTTCATTTTCCAACAATTCATATTTTCTATGAAAAAAATGTAGAATACAATTTTCTATGTAGAATAATAATTTCAATTGAAAAAAATAGGTAATTGTTCCCAAACATAATTCCATGTAATGAAAATAAAGGAAAACCAATAGTTGAAATATAGTAGATAATCTAAAACTCGCAAAGTAAACAAATATTTAATAATTTTTTCTCATTAGAAATCTACTCCATATCTAATATATGATTGATGTGACCCGTTTAAAAGTTTTTAGTACCAATGTAATTCAAAATATCAATATATGATATCAAAAAATAGATTCCAAGGATGTATTTAAAAATATTGTTATTTTTTGGAAGTGAATCAAGAGGTTTTTCCTTGTAGTTCCATTAAGAATTGAAGAATATATAAAGCATCATCCAAAGAAAAATAATTTTTCATGACAATCAAATGACCTACTAGAAACAATTTTTATAAACTTGTGAAAATAGATGAATTTTCAATGAATAAAAGAATATTTGAGAACTGGGCAGACATCAAGTAGATAATTTTTATAAATAGATTAAAAATAAATAAATAGGGACAATGGGCTGACTCACATTAACAAATGAGTTAAATATCCTTAGATAGACTCTGTAGATATTAAACATTCCCGAACAGATATGAAAACCAATCCCTTTAAATACTCTTCAATGTAATTTTGAACTCTTTAAGGATTTACCAATGATAGTCGATTCTCATCTCCAACTAATTTCATAGATCCACTGACAAGGACTTTTGATATATTAAATATTCATGATCGTTTAGTTGAGTTTCCATGGAAATAGATTAAATCTAGAATTTAAATGTAATACCCTTAAAAAAACCATACATTTCCTATTTTGAATTATGGAGTCATGAAATTCCTTTGATATCTCATTATAAAATCATGAATTGATATACGAATCTCTTCAAAATTCTTCCAAGAAACATAAATCCCACACCGCCTCTCTTGAGTATATTATCAGTAATTATTGGGGATTTAAATACCATAAATGATTTATTAGGTAGCACTATAAGAAATTGAAATTCCTTATCCAAGATAATTATTTACAAAGACATCCCTATAAGTGTTTTATATGTACTCTTGAATTCCAATAACGACTCAACCATATTTAAATACTAGTCCTCTCATGAACTATACACAGTTTCTCTAGAATCTATTTTATTATCTACATAAAAATTCAACCTGCCCTATTTATTGTGGGTGATCATTGGTTCCCATTTTTCGATGAAATCCTTAATTTTCTATTAATTATTTGAATTTAATGTTCTAAAAATGCACACCATTATCCATGACGAATTCTCTTGTGACACCAAATTTGTAAATTCATTTTTCTTGATAAAACTCAAAATACTACATGTGAGAAATATTTTAATAGATATGGCCTCAAACAACATAGATATATTGTCTATATTAACAATCATGTACTCGTTTTCATATGATATTGGAAATGGTCCCAAAAAATCAATCCCAAAAACGTAAAAACATCAACATATAAAATTCCTTTTTCTAGAAACTAATGTTTCCAACCATTATACAATATACATTGTAATTTATAACAAATTATTATTAAACTACATGAATCGATAAAAAATGTTGTCTATAAAAACCCTCATTGGATAACCATTTGATATCTCCTCTCTAACCAATGATTTCCACCACATGAAGAAGAATGAAAATTTTCTAAAATACAAATAATTTCATCATGAGGAACACACCTCTTGAAAATTCCACCAGCACAACATTAATATAGAATGTGATCAACCTAGATATAATACATACTATCAGAAATAAATTTTATTCTAAAACTATGTTTTTGTTCATTTGGAATGACAAAAACCGCTAATAATATTGTATAATTTTCAAACCATATTGATTATTTAACTAATTGCACAAAAAATAATTTAACAGGAAAAGAAGTATTGATTTCAATTGGCTTTCTAGTCTGAATTTTGGATGTAGTCAATCTAGAAAAGTTCTCTGCAACAATATTTTCAATACCATTATTATCATTAATATCTAAATAAAATTCCATAAAAAATCCACATTAGAATTATTGGTTTTGAAAACATTTTATACTAGAGTAATTTCATTTTATAATGATATGTGAATATTATGAGTCTAAATATTTTGAGGTTTTTCCTAAACATGTGTATAAAAAAATTACATAAGTTAACCATTTATCTGTTGTTGAATAATGTTTCTTGGAATTATTATGTAATATACGACTATATTAAATAACATGTAACTACTTCTCATTTATTTGAATAAAATTCCCCTACTTCCGTGTCACATTCTTCAAACATATCCTCATATAAAAGGTTTCAGAAAAGGGTAGTAATAATTGGTAAATATAAATGATTTTAATTTATAATATTAAATGATTCATGAATGTTATAATAAAATATATATATCCTTCACAGAAATCAACATGTTTTTTGGAAGTTTTAGAATGGTATTTTATAAATATCCAATAAAAATAATAATTTCCAAGAAAACAACTATCAGCTTTTACCTTTGTAGGAGTTGGATGTTTTGAATCACATCAATCAAAACATTTTCCAATTATTTACCCTATTCAAAACATTATGGGCTAAGACAATTCCTTCTATAAACTTGAATTAAATTTTTCCCCATTTTAATACTAGGTTGTTCTCCTCATATCATTGTAAAACTCATTTCAAAAAAACCTATCAATAATTTGATATAAAAATTGCATTGTAAAATAATCTATTCCTATAGAAGAGTTATGATTTTGATAATCTATATATGCCATCCACATGGTTGATTTCCTAATTTGAATTTCTTTATATGTTCATGAGTAATGACTGTGTAACCCTTATTTTAGCAGAAAATTTTATCAGACGCACCTACGGAAAATTTGACGTAATATACACTATTCAAACATCGAGAAACTTAATTATCTCCCCTATAAATACCTCTTTCATGATTATAGTTAATCATATTTTACATTAAATTCTAGGATTATAATAAAGTTTCATAGGAATTTATGCACAAAAATATTTAATAATTTCCTTTATATCTGCAATGGAAAATCTAATATTAAATTTAAACTACCTCAGAATAGATAGAAAACTATATTCTTAAATAACATCAAACTTGATAGACATTATGACTTGGAAGATAAAATATTTCCCAAATTGAAAATTTTGATTTTGGAAGGAAGTAGCTTCAGATACAATGTGGGAGCTGCTTGACTTGAAGGGTCGAACTAGGGAAATGGAGGTCTTGGATCCTGAATTTTCTTCATTGAAAATGAATAAGAGCTATAAAAAACATCCACCTTATTCCTGTCCATAATTGAAAATTCAACAGAATCAATTTCTAATTTTTCAACTAAAATTTTTTCTCCCACAAATTTATGAAACATTTCTAGGAATTCACCTAAATAAGTATCTCTTAGCTCTATCTATTCAATTGAGAAAACACCCATAAATTTTTTAGTTTGGTGGGGTTTTTATTTATCTCATCTGCAATTCATAAAAACTATACTTCTTCATCATATAAAGATTCATAAAATTTATGAAAATAATTAACTAAATAATTTATAGATTGTGGTGAAGCTTCTTCTATTTGGAAAACATTTAATTATTGGCAATTATATCCATGATTGAAAATCAATTTTTCATTAGTAATATTTATAAATGCTTCTCTAGCGGAAAGTAAAGGCCTATAAATAATGATAATTAATTCTTCATCACACACAATATCATGTACATTAAAATCTCTAGGTAAATATAGTTCCCCAACCAAAAAAATTAAATCGTCAACACTTTCTATTGGGTGGGTGATGAAGTAGTCTTCCGACTCCAAAACAATAGTACTAAGGAAGAGATATCTTAATATCAACTACATAAATAGTGAGTAGGGAATATGAATTATACCCAAGCAGAGGTGACAAAGAATATAGACCCATCCATTATTTCAAAAGTATAAAAAATAACAAAACTAATGGGATTTAGATCTTTGGATGTATCTTATTTTGAACTAAAACACTAAACTCCTCAATAAATTTATAAGTGGAAAGTTCCTCACGTTATTTCTTGTTTGAAATAATTTTTTAAACATTATAATATACGAAGGAACCTAGAATGACACTTGAATAAATGGATTTTATATATATATATGTATACACATATAAATATAGATGAATGTTTTTTTAAAAATGTTTCTATTTGAGAAGATTATGTAAAAGATGATTCTTATTAGTTCTATCAGTGAAAGGAATGTGTGGAACAAAATTCTTCAAAACTATAAAAATCCATTCACTTTATTTTTCATACATTTTTTACATTAATTTAATTTTTTTTCATTTTTATCATATTCTGTGACTTGTCTAATATCATGTTCTATCTAATTTTCAATGGGGATTTTCCTATTTCCAATTTTGTTGATATTACATTTTGACTTATCACTTTCTTTCTTATTTTAAGTTCCAATGACTTTAGGGTCCATAGGTACTTCTTAGTGAATTAAATTCCACTCATAATAGTGACATCCATGATATTTTCCCTATTATTGACTTTAGTTGTACTTGGTAATTTCTATTACTCCCTCTATGTTAATCCTCTATCATGTAGGCCCATTTTAGTTTATATATATTTCATTCTTGCATCAGATAAAATTTCATTGGAATCGTTTTTTTATCAAAAGAGTCTTAATATTTTCATCCTCAAAATACATTCTTCTTATAATTTAATCATTTTTAGAGAAAATATGTCCCTCAAAATTCCATTTAGGGAATGAAGGTACCACCCTTGGTTTATTTTTGTATTGTTTTATAGGTTTCTATTGGAAATTATTGGGTAAAACAGGTCTGAAACCCCTAATACTTATATGAATAGATGGGATTATAACTATAATCATAGTTGTAATTTTTTAGAATCATAACCATTCATTGTTTTTAACAATGTATTGAAACATAAAAATATTTCTTCTCATGTTTTTGGGAATTAATATTGAATATATGATAGCAAATTTTGGAATTTCCATACACACCACAATGTGGGAATTTCACCATATGTGTATTTATTCCATTTTACTAAAATATAAATAATCATTATGATCAACCTTTTTAACATGACTATTCTATTTAAAAACAGTTTTTCTTCTCTAGTGTCAAATATTTTGAGACTTTTATACAAATGTATTTAATTTTTTCATTAATACTTTATTAGTGTTATTGATAAAATCTTCTCCAGATGCTTGATCAGCTAATGATTAGTGATACGGGGTGTGGATATTGTAAATTTTTTCTATAAAAATCTATTGAGTACACTGATGAATCTACACTATATAATAAGACCAGTAAATCTATCACATACCTCATGGAATAGGCCACCCATGACTTGTAAGATTCCCATGATCTTATTCCAAATTTCACTTGACATTATTCATTGATAAAATTCCATTCCAAAATCATTAAACAGTTGATCCCATGTATCAAATATATTTTCATCATTCAATTGAAACAATGATATAGAATTTACATTAAAAATGTTAATGTTCTGGGATTTATCTATAAATCAATCATAACTATTAAATGAATTTTCTTCACCTCAAATTATATGTATTTAATTATTTCTAAAGATTATAAATTAGGAATACTATTGTAATATGGGAACATGGAAGGATGAGACTATTTGATCCTCCTAATATTGATCCATATGATTGTTCCTAACGAATGATGTATTAATAGAATAATTTGGAACCATAAACTCCCTAAGGATCAATATATCTTCTTAGTCATTTCCATGTGGTTACAGATTCAGATTCTAGTCTTTAAAATTATTCGACTTCTCTATAATTTCATCCAATATTTAATTTTTTATCATTTTAATTGATGAAAAGTTAACATTTATCGAAGGTAGGAAAGATTTTAATTTATTAGTCCTCAATATTATTTGAATTAACACCAAGATTCAAGATAAATAATCAATAAAATACAAGTAAATTATTATAATTTTTAGATCTATTTAACATTTAATAAAAAAGTATTGATTACTTAAATGTTACATTGATTTTTTTCTACATGGTTTGGAATTTCATTCCTTCACTAAAAACAACCCCAAAATTTGACCATGTTTTCATTTAGAATGCATCAAATTAACAATTCATAATCCCTATTAAAATTATTATATCTTGTGTGTATGGTGTCAAACCATAGATATTGATACTTTAAAATGCAGACAAATTACCTATAAAATAAAATTAATAAGAAAAAAATCATAGAAATCATGCTTTAAAGAAATATCTTCCTAATAGAAATTGGAGAATCAATTTTCAAGAAAAAAACATTGTAGGGTTTTCAACTGGATTATGACTGGAGGCATGATTAACTAATTCAAATAATTATTCCTTACACATACACAGAAAAATTGATAGGCTGTTGAAATCAATTCGAAACAAGATATGTTCAAATGTTGTCCAATGAATAAATTTATTCTTTAGTGTTTTCAATTGATGAATATATTATTTATAAAAATTATTAAAAGTTTTAAATGAATTATTTTTTAAATTTCTTTATTCCACTTCTTATAGGAAATTTATTTTCTAAAATTTTTCATTTAAGCAATATTATTTTTATCAAACAATTATTACATTACTTTTATTAATTTTGTAAAAAAATGTAATTGAAATGTCCCATGATAAATGTTTATAAATTAGTGAACAATGAAGAATAATTTAAGCACTAGATGGTATATGGTTAACCAGTAATTCGAATTCCTTAGAAATATCTATCTGTAATACATAATTGAATAAGAAATTTCAGAATGAACCATTATAATAAAAAAGAAACAATAAATAAAAAAGGAAAAATATTCCATATCGATAAAATAATCACTTTCTTCGACTAACTGGTTCTTGCTTCTATCTTCTGCTCCCACTCTCCAAAATTTTTGTTTGAGACAAATGACAGAGTCCCCCTTCTGTTCATAAAAAAACATAATTTATTTTTATATTCCAAGAACTACCTTAATTCACTCTAATCAATTATTTTATTTTTAAAATTTAGTGTACCCCTATTATTTTAACAATTAAATGACACTAAAAAAGACAGTGAATTAACTACTCTGATACATTATGGAGAGTAGATTTGACAGGGACTGAGAAAACTTTTCTTAAAATATAATATAGAAAACCTTAAATTACCTTCTCAATTGTACATATCTTGTCTATTTTAATATACCAAAATATAATTATCATCAAACATAACTACAAAATCACTTGCATCCAAGAATATGAAAACTCCCCATTATCTGTCATGAATCAAGGAACTTCAAAACATAAATAATAAATCTAATAACGACAAACTCAATACTAGTGAATCTCAACTCTATGCAATAACTAAAATTTGTTTCTCAAAATTTTGATCATATCTTTTTAATTGGATAAATCATGATCCATAATTGAAAAAGCTATTCATCATTTATGATTTCCCAAAAAAAATAACATATCTAAAATGACCTATAGATTTATTGATATAAAATAGTCGATGGCTTGGTATTATCTTCAAATGACTCTCAACTGATGGTTATCTTCTCCAAAATTCTAATGCACCATGATATTGTTTGCATTTTCTTCTTCATAATTAATTTATATCCTTAAATTTTCCTTTAGTATCATACTACTATACAAAAAATAAATTGTTTATAACCTCAATCCAAAATCATCTTTGGTTAATCATTCTTCTTCATGAACCTTGGATGTAATGGTTTGATTCTATTCACTTATATTCTCAATTGTAGCTTAACACATAGAACTGAGGTCACTTGATCCCTAATCCTATCATCTCATAATAATATATTTAATGAAAATTGGTCATGATATCAATGGTCAAATCATCATCAATAAGATAATATGTGGTCACAGTAATTTGAAATTGGTGGAAACCACATTGGTTTCAACAATACATTTTTAATGGATCTTAGATCAATAACTCATCAGTGATAATGAGCTTGAGTCAATTTATTTTTATCTTCAATGGTTGTATAAACCTACTATAATCTAATTTAGACTCATCTTCGAAGCAGAGAATCAATTTTTCTTTGGAATAATTTAATCATTTCCATTCCCATACATCGGATATTCGGCATCTTTATCGCTCATTGGTTTCCCCATAGTGAGCCTCACATTCAACTCAAATTTGTAGGTGAAGAGTCCTCGGTCTGAGTCTGTTCTATACCCCTATGTGAGGTAATATAAATTATATCATGCGACCTCAATTTATTTTGATCTAATCCAAAATTTATTTTGGTCTATTTTTTTGATTTCTCTTATATGAGTAATATAATTCCATATCATTGGAGAGTTAGATATTTTTGAAATTATAGTTGGAAAAAATAAATTATGTAGACTATCTCAATTAATATATGCATCAAATAATTTCTATATTATACTAAACAAAAAATTTCTTAAGTAGACTGGTAAAATGTATCTTTAGTGGACAACCTGCAATGAACATAAAATTAAAATGTGAAAAATTTAACAGTGTGATTTAAAATTTCAAAAATAACATACATACAGTCAATAAAACATTAAATTATAAAATATAATATTTAAATAAAAATAACAATTTTTTTCAAACTATATAAACAAAAAACATGATACTCACTAATTCTAACATTTATAACCAATTAAACAACAATGTACTATTTGAGAGTAAATAAATATTATCACTATAATTTTAACAAAAATACATAATTAAACACTAAAATAAAAGATTATTTCTCAAAATAGAGTTTTAAAAACATTTTAATTAATTATACATTATAGAAAATATAGAAATTTACATACATAATATTTATAAGTTGATCCTTTAATACATTTTCACATTAACCTCATCTTTTATTCCATAAATGTGTATTAATTAGTAGTTTTTTATAAATGAGGACATAAAATCAACATCTAATGGAATAACTAATCCAGAAAAGTTAAAAATATTTTCATTGTATGTTTATAGATTCAAAAAAAAATTAAGAAAATATAATAAAATACCAAATATGAACAAACCTTCAATCATAGATATACAATATTAATATCTATAACATGAATAATAGAACAAAAAAGACTATTTCAATATTTTGATAATTTATTATAAATAATTTTCATCCAAATATTATATAATAATATTGAATCAAAATAATTTAAATAATTTGATAATATTTTCTTCTAAAATAAATCATACATTTATTATTATGATGATTTTTGTCTATTTGTCTTTCTACTTCTTACGATATTAATTTACGAATGTTCTATACTCCATTTCATGATATAATATTCTCCCCATAGACAAAGCCATGTACCTAACTTCTAGTCATCCACCTCTAGTATACAAAGAGGCATTGTTGAGGTCATGAGGCCAACCATCTCGGAAAAATACATAGTGGCATTCGGGGTGGGATGCTACAATGGGTTTCAAAGAGATAATTTTCCATTTCTCTTACTATATTATTTTTATATAGGGGCTAGGAGGTTTTAAAAACTTGGAAATGTTAATTTTTCTTGGATTATCTAAACAACATATATGGGGACACAATTTACATGGGACGAAATATTGTTTTTTTGTTGGTTTTTGTTACCGTTGTAGTGATTTCATCAATGGATGACACACAAGATTTTTGTCATTATTATTATTTATATTATTATTATGGATAGATATTTTCCATTGATTGGAAGGAAAAGGAGTTATAATTTCATACATCTTACTATAAACATAAGGATTGACATGTCATGCATTAAACCACGAAAATTCTACATTACTATGTCTGTTGCATGCACTACCTATCATTATTCTGAGTGAATTTATAATTATATATGGAATTTTATATTTTTTCTTATATTAATATCATAATTGGATTATATATAGTTCTTATATCAATGAAAGTCGTTTTTTCCACAAAAATGGATAATGAAACCTTAATTAAAAAATTATACCATGTTTGATCCATGAACCTTATGTATTATGAATTAAACATTAGATTATTATATTATTGAATGAAAATTATAATTCATAAATCATGTACTTATATAAATTGGTAATGGAATTTAATAAAATAAATAATTAAAAATTACCTCTAACATTATGATAAAAGATGAAAAGGTCAGTTCATAGTTACCTGATGTACGTATTTCAATTTACAAAGTGTCTTGACCTTTATAAATTGTGAACGGCGACACATATAATTAGACTAGAATATTTATATTTATATAAAAAATATGAATTTAAAAAAATTAGAAATTTAAATGAAATACTTATGGCTAAATGGGGACTCCAATTGTAATGTATAGAGAATTTTACACTATAACATGAAATTGACACTCCATATGTCAGAATCTCTATAGTGTAATATACCTTGACTCTAACCCAACCATACACGTAGACTAGTAAGAAGTGTCTCATGTGATCCGTTGTGATATTACATAACACCTAGACCTATATCTTGGAAATTAGATAACGGTGTTTCTATTTTATTGGAAGTATGTGTACTTATCCCTTCTTTCTATCATTGATACCTATCTGATGATGAATATTATTTGAGGCATGTGTTTCAAAATTATAATTTTATGACCTTATGAACTCCTCATGTCTAATGAAAATGGGGTTTTGATATCCATGCTTATGAGGAAGTTGGCCCTTCTCCACCATTATTATTTCATATAGTGTCACCCTAGGAACATCTTATTGATCCTCCATTGGATTCTAATGCACTTGTTTTTGATAAATCCTTCAGTTTCATGAAATTACGATAGGAGTCTCCATGACCTTCCCCTACTATGGGATAGTGGATGTTTGAATTCATATAGAATAATACCCCTCCATTTTGGGGTATGTAGATCCTCATTATACTAAATAATTTCCAAATTACATGTCATTGACCATCAGAAATATGGAGACACCTCTACAGATGAGGTTGAATCATTCCAAAAATATGCTTCACGACTATGAAAAGTGATGGTTGGATGTCATTATTAAGCTAGATTGTAATCTAGTTATGTTCAAGGTGGACATCCAGACATCATTCTATGACTACTTTATTCCCCATACTCTAATTGTAGAATGTAATATTGAGTTTATACACCTAAATCAGGGTGTTATGTTCATGACAGATTATTTATTTTTGTTTGAAAATGATTCTACATTTTTCACTAATACTGACTAGTGACAAGAATATTACTTCAAGACCATTTTAAGATGGAATTGAGTATGCCATCAAGACATCTGTAAATTTATTTCTATAGAAAATAATTTTATTTAATGTTAAAAAATCCTTCATCAAAAACCTGAATGTGATGGAAGCTACCAATGTGAGCCATGGTGGTTCTTCATTCTTATAGGAATTCCATTTTTAATTTCATATAAAACATCATTTTGATGTTTCTTATGGGGTTAACAAAATTAGATTACATGTATCAATAGTTATGTGGTATATCTATAATGTCGTAGGGTTGGCCATAAGAATATCATGGCCACGAAGAACCTAAACGAATGTTAATATTTTGGAAGGATGTTTAAACATCATAATTTATTCAAAAGATGCTCCATTTACCTTGTGATAATGTATTTATACTGACATTGAATTTAGGAATAGGATCAGTTGATCCATGTTAGGATATGATCTATACTACAACTATCTAATCAGACAAAGGAGGTGAGTGAGGATGAGGTATTTAAACATCATAGACTATGTTCCAGAAGAGAGATCTATCCCAAGTTGGTAATTTTTCATCTCAGGGATACAGATAAATGAATTTATAGGTACTGTATTATATACCTAAGGAGAAGAGTCCAGGACCGTCTATAATTTGAGGTAAATTATATTATCCTCTAGCTTAGTTTTATCCATGTTTGATATAGCTTCTTGGAATTCATTTATATCTGTTGACTTTATGGAATTTATAGTCCATGTAATGGTGAACCTATACGGGATGGTTAATCTAAAAGGTTGTCATGTGTTTTATTAGTGGTTATACACATGTTCAAGATCTTACCCTTGAGATATGTGGATATGCATGCTTGTGGAATTTACTATTCCTTGATATGGATGACATGTAAGTCATACTAAATATGGGAAGGTTAGTTCCATACAATGGTCGTGTTGATTGTTATCACTAGAAGGTGTACTATACATTATCTTAGGGAAGTTATTTTGTTCATTATGGTGAATGTGATTTGTAGCTATGTTGAGATAATCTCAATCACTATTATTTGGGAAATATAATGGTCCTCAAGACTGTTTCCATTATGAGTGATTTTGGAATGCAGTGCATGGAGTTCCCTCCTATTGTAGATAGATACAATGCTATCATTCATTATGACTTATCTATGTTTCCATATTTGATATAGGTGGGTTTCGCAGTCAATATATTTCCAAGAGTATATACATTATTCTTTACTCCTTATAAGATGGAACCTATAGTTCTACAAGAACATAAGAAGTAGTTGTAAGAGTTAGATTAAAATGGTTTTATATGAACCAGTTCATCTCCATGAGGTTAAATTCTAATTTTCTCTAAGAAGGTGGATGGAACCCTTAAGGTATGAGTGGATTTATGATTTCTGAACTATATTGTGATTAAGAAATGGAATCAATTTCTTAATATAGAAGATAACTAATACCAGTTACAAAGAGCGACAGTTCTCCCCAAGATCCATTTCTGGTTAGCCTACCATCAGGTATGTGTCATGCCATTATGCATACCACATATAGTGTTCTGTAGTAGATATGGCATGTAAATATATCTAATTATTTTTATTGTCCATACAAATTATCTTGTTATATTCATGGATATAGTGAATCATAATTTCCTAAAATATCTATATTCTTTTTTGGAATAATTTTTTAAAACACGTTTTAGTACTATCACCCTAGACATGACTATGCCAAACAACTTGATATAATGCCTAAAAATCTAAATAGTCCAATATCTATATGTTGATCATAATAAATTTTACATTTTGATTAATAAGGTTCACTTCGTGGGTCACATAATTTTATAGGAATTTGAATTTGGGACTACGACAAGGTGAGCATTGAGTTTTTCTAGGAGCATCCCAATAATTTCATTGATATGTATAGTTTCCTGTGGATATTTGGATATTACTAGCAGTCCGAATATCTCACACATAGAAGATCCATTTACAGGAATCACTAAAACATAATAGTGTTATTATTTAATAAATATTATCGCATAGCCATTAAAGAGTTTCAAAGGAGACAGAATTCAATTTCGAAAATTTTACAGAGCATGGAAAAATCTATATAGTCTATTGGGATTCTTTAGGAATCATGAATTGAACATTTATAATTTAGGGATATTGGTTTCTGGTGTCGATTTCCTCCAAGTAAATACAACATGTTTATAATTACCATATACATGGCCTTGATCATATATTTTTTGTTCATGTTTTATATTATTGGTTACATTATCTACTTTGACAGTGATTCTTTGTTGTAAATATCAAAGATGTACCAAATGAATTTCCAAGAAGAGTGACTTGAATCTCAAGATGTGAAGATGGGTTGAATACTTTCAATCCATCAATTTCAATATTTCTAATATAGTAATGGAGGTAAAATTTGTAATTGACACCCAAATATGGATGACTCAGACCTATTCCATCTGAGTGGACAACAGTGAGTGGATGTACATGGTTCTTTTTTCTGAGATGCACCTTGAGGAACATTATTGTAATAGAAAACTAATTTTATAAACATGATATGTGACATCCAGCCTTCTAGAATGGGTTCTGGTGAGGTATATTTAATATGCCTAAGGCATATACCTAAAGATAAATTTCTTACTTAAGGACCCACTTCCCGGTTGGGTTGTCAATGAGAATGGCCACTTTTATTTCCACGACCAAATAAAATATCATGTATACATATGACAAGAGTTTATATAAAATTGTTCTTCCTCTATTTAGTATGTTCACAATGGTGTTACCAATATGTACCAAGACATATGTCATAAATATTGTTGAATGAGTATAACTAGGGATATTTTATACTTTATCACTTAGTTATCTACATATTAGTAAGTGATTTATAATCCCCAATGGACAATTGTGATTTTACAAAATCTGTTTATTCTAGACAAGAAATGGGATGACATAATTATAGATATCATTATGGGTTTTATGAGATCCCCTCGATGATGTGATGTATTATGGGCGATCCTCAATAATTTATCAATGGATGAACATATCATACATATCTAGGAGACCTTCTCACGACCAGGAGAGGAATTATAATCATGATATTTTCTACCATTTTGGTTTCCCCCATTCTATTCCACATTTAAATCTTGCTTATAGAAGGGATTTCAAAAAGCAATGGGATCAAGGGTTCCACTATGAAATATATATCACCATCAGACCAATGTGAAGTCATAGGGGATGATACTGATATTGGAGGACATGATCGGGTAATGGATACCTGATTTTGAATTTTCTTGGTAAATGAACATTTATCCTATAGAGTTTTCCTATTATGATAGAATTCAGGAAACGTTTCAGATATCTCCCAATGAGGCCAGTTTTGATTTGTCATGTGATCAATCCCCAATCTAGTTCGATGCATGTAAGGAAGCACTGTTGTGTAATTATCCTATTTATAAGACCTCACACCTAGTATTACAGATTTAAGATGTATATAATTAGCTCAATCAATGTAGATCTATTATACTAATTCTATCAGTGACCTATATTGTTTGAGGGGGGAAATCTATAATTTTTCTATGTTTCACAAACCCTGGTTCATAGATGAATTCAAAGAGAGGGATATTTATCCCCTCATTGCATCATACTCATTGATATCATGGATATAGTCAGAATTATAGCCTATCGATTTGATTTCACTCAGATGTGCCATTCCAGGAATTACATATTCCATGTATGGAATTTTAGAATTATCATTCTTAATGGCCTCATTCTTTTTGATCTAGTGAATATTGAGAGTGGGTGAGATTCACCCTTTTAGAATCATATGATATTTTTAATTGATCAGATCATAAATGATATTATAGAATGGTTAGTTCCTCATGTCCAGGTTCTATGGAATCACTATTGTGCACATGACATGACATGATTTATAGAGTCTAAGGTAAATGTTTAGTAGCTTGAAATTTTCTAAGATGATGCTTTATATCCATAGAAAGTAAAATTTTTGTAACATTATTTATAGATTATCGGATGTAGTGTCCCAATATTTTAGAGACGTAATTTTTCTTTTTCTTTTAGTTTAACCTAGAATCCATGTCAAAGGGAGAGTTGGTTTGTATCATGAAAATCATAGGTGGGATGTAGATTGGTTATTAGACCAATAAAAGAAGTGTATTAAATAAAAGTATTGAATTAGATATGTGTCACATAATATGTTGGATGTGCCCATTTCATGTCATTTATTGGATTTTTCTGGGTAGGGATAAATCAAACATTATATGGCATGTAAAGTGTATATTCCCTAAAAATTTTTCAAATAATTTTTTTTTAAAGGTAGAAGGATAATTTTTTTTATATAATACCTCATTTTATCTTGTTGGTTCAACATGAGAGATCCCTACTAACACCTCGACTATATTTCATCTAATCACCATCTTTGATCTCTGTTTTTTTCATCGTCGAGTGTGTTTAATCAGAAAAATTATACTATTTATTCATATTCAATCCATTCATCATTTCTATTCCCATATTTTGACCTTTTTAAATAAGATATCATATAACATGTTTTTATCGTTTTGTCATTATTCTATGTGTATCTCATTCTAGCCAGATTCAAGGGATGAAACAGGATGAGGAGAGTGATATAGGACTAAGGTTGGTGTTCTAGATCATTACCCTGTAATCTCATTTCATTTGTTTAATGTTTTATTTACTCCACATGCAAGAAACATATGGTGATGAATCCATAAAGTTTATTAAATTAAATTAATTTTTATTCCAATACCTAATATGTTCTTAGATATGGTGAATCAAAAAATTTGGCCGATTACATTAAAATTAAAAACCCTTAAGGGTCTACCATACCATAAAGGATTAAAATAATCATGTTTAGAATTGAAATTAAACAACTAATTTAGGTGGATTTTTCCCATAATAAATACTTTTGGAATGTGAAATGATCAATTGAAAATAATTGTACATGTGTAATTACATTTTTCATTATTTCATATCAAGAGTTATTTAAGTTAAATAAATTTTCCTTCTTTATTAAATTATTATGTTTATTGTTGATTATTGAATAGTATCATCACATAATAGATAAACCATTCCTCTATTATAATATGCGAGTGATACATGGGTCCTGAATTAAGGAAACCTATTACTAGTTGTGATACATGGATTCATTATAGAATTTCTTTGATGAGCTCATTGGGTGGATTACATACCATGATATGATCTATAACGTTACCAAAGGGGAGTCACCTTAGATGGTATCAGTCACTACATTATTATACCATTCCATATGATATACTTTGTCCCCAATGTGAGATACCTATGACAATATTAGAGGATAATACTTCCAACATGTCAAGAGTAATTCTTGGGATTTCATTATGTATTTCCTTGGATGAATTCTACAGTGATATGTATTTTTAGAGAACTTTTAGTGACACTTGGTATTTCTTCTTCAGACCATCATAGTTAGGTTCATGATACCATTTATAGATTCTAAGGATTCCTTTTTATTAAATTTTATTAGTGCATAACAGAAATCCCAAGTATGTATCCCTCAATCCATGAAATATGATTTGGTATTTCCCACTCATGATCGTTTTTTTTTTCATGATCCGTTTTTACGCACGTATTATATATCATTAAAGTAGAGATATATTTCAGAGAAATCCTACATAGACAGAAGTAGGTGTTGTCAGTTGGGTATCCATGATAAACTTGGATTGATTTGTCTATTCATCTATTACCTTAATTTTATTTTTTACAGCACACTACTCAATTTATAAGGATATAATAGATATTTGTAGACAATTTTGGTGGTGTCCCACTTTGTATATATCCCACCCTTCCCTAGATGCCCTTAGTACCTAATTTGACATCATTACTGAATGTATGGATTAAGGGAGTCATTTATCTTTTGATGCTTTACTTTCAATGCTAGGATATATTTTATGTGTCATGGAGCAGGACTATGCTTGTGATGCCAGTAATGACAATTTTTTTTCTTCTTTTATTTTTCAATTTATATATTCAGGTTTCCTATATATCCCATGTGATTAATTTTCTAAAGAAATATGACATGATAATTATCCTTTTAATGTCTATTTGTGATTTAGATTCCACCTATTTATTTTTCAGTATGTCATATTCTTCCTCTACTTCTTTTTAATTTTAATTTATACTATATCACATATTTAATTACTTTTAGGATACACTCGGATTCATGATGGATTATAGTTCACATGAAAACAACCTAGGGAATCACTACTTGATGGAATCCTTAATCATATAGGGAGGAAAAATTGATATCATCTAGCCAACTATATCGGGGAACCACATAGATTCTTTTGGTGTGGGGTATTACAAATTCTATTGTTTAACCATTTTAGTAGAACTCATTTACATTACCATTATATAATAATATATCATAATTGATCCTAATTCTTTATATAATCATTTTAGTTTTACAGAGAAAATAACAATTATATAATCATTTCAGTATAATAGGGCACGATAACCTTATAAAATTTTTTTATTATAATTGGGAACAATCCCTTTATATTATCATTTCAACATTACTAGGGGCAATACATTAGATTGAGGATTTTAGTGCAGCCATGTGCAAGCCCTATATATAATCATGTTATTATAACTATCTGTAAGACTATTATTTAACTATTTGATACTATTGAAAAAGTCATAACATGAAACAATTCCATCAAATGCATTTATAATACCAAATACCAACAAAAAAACATTTTTACCTGGGCTTATTGGTTTGGTCATCAATAAGAAAAATTACATTACATTAACATAGTACATGTAAAATATTTTTCAAAACAAAATACCATATATCAAATTATAGGAATTTTTTCCCATTTCACATGATCATTTTAAAAATCATTGTTACACATAAAATCAATTTCCTATTTTATTAATCATTTATAAAAATTTCAAATTGATTCCATGGAACAACTTTTAATACTTGTTTTATATTCAAAATCCAATCATCACAATTAAATGTTAAGATGATTCATGTAAAACCATGTTTTGAATTCCGATACCAAACAAATTTACATGCTTAAACAAAAATATATCAATTATTAAATTATCCAATTATATAATCAGTTTAAGGATTAATCCTATTTTGTTCGCAAGTAGTGTTTAGGGTTTCCACACCTCTAGGGTGGACTCAACTCCATGTATCGATTCTAGTTGACCCAATAGGGTCCAACAGTGGATTATGCATAAGGATCTATCAATGAAGTGGTAACCAATATACTATATAAATATATAATAGTCCAAATGTGATTTTATATAAAAACAACCACAAATGATGATAACACCTAGGAAATGATGGTCCAGTAAATCATTTTGCATTTCCCATGTGTATTCGGTCATACATAATTCCATGAGTAAATATGCCATGAAAATTCAGTTCAATTAATTAATTATACATAAAATATAATTTATTAAAGTATATCACTAATTCATTCATTCTCGATGATGGTCAAACATTCTGAATGACTTATTAAAAACATCACCTAATTAGAATACAGACCAGCTACCCATGGGTTGTTTGCAACATTCTTCTGACTCAATTATGTGAAATATATCTATCAAAAGACATCCTAACAACATCCAATATAATTTAATAAATTAGGAACATTTAAAATTGAAACCAAATGATTTATCTTTAATAGATCACACTTCAACTGCATGTGTTCATCTATATGGGATATCCCTTTTCCATGCTAATCCAATATCAATTCATCTTTAATGACTAATTTAAGGTATCATTGATTCAAAATATAATTTCTAAATAATATTCATGATATGAATAATTAAATAAGGTTATTTAGATGATTATTGTAAAAATCATATTATAATAAGGTCTATAGAACAATGAGATTATTCTATCTCAATTAATAACACATCAATTATTGAATGAATGATAAAGAGTGTATTTTTTAATCAATTGTGTTTTTTATCATATTTGGAATGACATATTTTATGGGGATGAATAAAATATTATATTATTTATTTTACCTACTTTAAAACCATTAAAAAACTGCTAAATAGTTTTTTATAATGTTAAAACATATTTCACTTCAGGAAATATTTGGGAATGTTTTTATTATATTGGAAGAAATATTTTACTTCATGTAACATTGTGCCACCCCATGAAATCCTTATTGGTGAATCTAATATCTGTATTTCACATACTAAATAATCTTAGTCACATCTCATTAAATTCTTCTTATTTTATGAATCATATTCAAATTGTGAATATTCTTCCCCTATTTGTGTTTGTTTCCCCTACGTTGTTCGAGATAACTCTAAATTCTTCCACCACAACATAAAACATTTAAAAAAAAAAAAAAATTTAATGTCAAAACAACTAGAACATAATTATGATCATATGATATAAAAATGAACTATCTAGAATTATTGTAATTTAAATCCTAATCTATATGAATGGTGGTTCTTACGATATCCACACAATAAAAATTATCTTCATAAAGAATCCTCATTAGACATCCATCCAATAACCCCAAACTATATGGGTTTGAATCCTATTCTCAACACTCTATTATCTACAATGGAATTCAAAATTATACTTAAAACCATTATCAATAATGAATGTTATTAAAAAATACCCAACACACAATTGTTTCCAAAAATGATACTCATTAATAGTGTTTTCAACACCTATCTATATTTGGTACAAATTTATTTAATCATACATGTTTTTAATAGATTTATATTGATCCCCACCGTTCAAATAAATTTTATATAAATACTTCCAAATAATTGTGTTCTACACCATTAGGATCACTTATCAATTAATTTTCTGAATAGTCTATTGACACACTTGACATGGTTTCCATCCCACCACACACATGATTGATTAAAATGACCACTAGATCTTGTGCCACACCTCTCCTCTCATCCTTATTAAGATATAATAATTTGAAAAACCTAAATATATTTCCTATATAAAAAAATTAATCAAAATGTCTTAGAAATATTTATTAATACTACCCTTATATAATAAATGATTCACCAAAACTATGATACTATGATACCTTTGATTTCCTGTAATTTCACCCAAACAACACCATTATCAATTTTGTCACATCTTTCACCCACATATTCATACAATGAAATATTTCATTGAATGCTTGAACACATAAACAATTTCACCAAACAAGGGTAAATTCCATGGTTAATGAAATGAAACTAATTATCCCCTTAAACTATTCAATAAAAAATGGGTCACCCTATGAAACATGTCTCTTGTACTTGCTCAACCAATGAACTAATTTCTAATAAAACTATAATATCTCAAGAATGAGACCAATGCATCGACTCCTTTCAATGTACTACACTAATTTCTTATATTGTATTTCATTGAATGATATTTATCAAACTTATAATTCATTAGCTTCTAAATTTCACAACAATCATCCTATGGTTGGTTCAACCATGCCAATGACACCTCTCACCCGAGGCTCATCCTCCAACACCCTATGGTGGGCACCCTACAATAAGAAATTACTTAAACAAATCCACAACTATAACCCAATATGAGCCATTTATATAACCCGGTTGACATTTAGGTATCTATGTTTATAGATAAATACCTACTAGTGTACCCAGAATGAGGTCAAGATATTGGGAATGATTTAATCCTTATTGTGAGAACCCAAATATGTCATCAATGGTATCAACCACAACCCCATTAATTTCTAATGTCACTTATTTGTGGAGTGGAATTTGAAACACATCTAACAGTCTTGGGCATCACTACCTATAGTAATCTTACCAAAAAGTAGCCTAGTAAATTTAATATGGTCTCAGTAAGGACGAAATCATTATTCAATTCATAATATTATATTTATATAGTAAATAAATTTACCAAAATCCTATGTATTTGTACAGGTTATAAGTATAGAGAATTATTCTATATTTATTTCATAAAAAATCCATATATTACAATGTGAAGACATTGGCAGAATATCCATTTCCCCATATTATAATTTTTAAAAAAGAAACGTGTCTTCTTTTCAAAACAAATAATCATGAATTACAAAATGCCTTCTTTTTTGACGCATCATTTATCCATATAAAATTCATTAATTTTTTTTTTGAGAATAAAATAATTAGTATGACAAATAGAAAATATAAATTCATTGTTATTCCATGAATTCCTATGGAAAATTATCTATTCAACATAAACATTGGATTAAAAATAACGACTTTGTAGAACAATATCATAAATATACTCTGAATTATTTTCAAAATAATTTATGAGATATTATAATTGTTATATAAAACTCCTAAACAATCCACTGAAATCATAAAACTATTGGAAACGTAATCAAAACGAATTAATTGTTTCCCTTAGGATGTAGCATATACATTCCCTTTTAAAAAGATAACTTTTTTTCTTAACTTTTTGAAAATCAATGTTTTATATATAAACCCATTGAAATCATATATAAATCATATAGATTATAAAATTTTACATTTATATTTCAGTCTTATATATGGTATAGTTTTCTGGATCACAAATAGAGTTACCATCACATTTAAACTTATAGTAATAATCACAACTACATATCAAATAACCATTAATATTATACATAGAATTTCCCTCATAATAAACTTTCATTCATAAAGCATACCCAATTCATTATAGGGAAATCACAAATCCATCCATGCATAGGTTATAATGGATATACCAATTATCATAAAAAATTCCAAATAACAATAACATAATTAATAATACATGATTCCTTAAATCAAAAAAATACAATTTCATCTATAAAATGTTTTTTTGAATATTGATATTTCACTTTCCATTATAGACATATTTTCGTGGAAGTGTAAATCCACGTGTACGGATGAATGATATTATTATTCATCAGGTGATGGAAATGAATGTGTGTTTATGATATATCATCATTTAAAAATGATAAATATGTAATTAATTATCAAATATATATATATAATTATAATTTTTTTAAATCCATCATTAGAACCAGTTGTGAGATACATTGATGACAATTAATTACATTGATTCCACAGGTTGTAGTCCTTCATACACACAAATAAATTCGTTGTTTACCATTTAATATAAGTAGAGATTGATATAGGATACAAAAATAATATAATAACATATTAGTAGATGGAATATTATTATTTGGATTATTTATTCATTGATTACAAAGAATTAATTGAGATAGATAAAGAAATATAACAAAAATAGTTGGTCAAATTGTATACCACAACTTCTGAGAACTTTTATTGTATTGCAAATTAATCCATATAAGGGTAGAATTCATACTCAAAAAGAAATATATAATGAGTAGATGGAAACCACATAGGGTTTATCATAGGTATTTGCAAGTCAGTAATATTTTGATGTGTGAAGAAAGATCAGATGATGTTTAATTTTATATAGGAGGGGTGGGGAACACTTTTCATTTATTAAAATATTAAATTGAAAGAATTAGAATTAACAATATAAAATTTAATCCAAATTCATATGATTTAATATAAAATTAGGATGACATAGACTACAATCATCCAAAAAATATTGTATAAGTTTATATGATCTTTGTTTTATTAACATTTTTAAAAAAACCCTTTTAACCCTTTTTGAAAATTATGACATAATTAATTATATTACTTTTTTAGTTGTTGTGAAATATAATGTTAAAGTAAAATTAAACAATAAATTGAACATGGATGATATATTGTACAATGTTTTTATCACATGAGATAATATAATATTTTATGTCGTTTTAAGTCATAAAATAAAATACTATTTCTTATAGAAAACCATAAATGTTAATTTATAAAAAGAATTCATTTACCTATTTGATAATTACATCAACAAGACAAATTAATTAAAAAATAATAACCTCATGAATCTGTAAATATGAAATATTTATTAATCAAATGACATATATAATATTTCATTCAATTTATGTTACCATTAATATTATTAATATCAACTCTTTTGTTTCACTAAATATTTACTATTTACTACGTCAGCGTTGTGTAAGATTTTAAAGTAATTATTTCATCAATAATAAATAAAAATAAGTTATAAATATAAAATAAACCAATCATAATTATGTTGATTTTTAATAACTGAAAATATAATAAAATTAACACTATCATAAAAAATTATTGTTATCAAATGAAAGAGTATGAAATTTTTGGCATTATAGTCACTCAAATCTTATAAATTTCACAATCAATTTGATATATCAAAAAGATTATTTACATTCAATAAAATGAAAAAAATTATAGAACGAAGTTCGTAAGAGTTTATAAAATTAGGTGTCATTTCACATCCTTATATCATTTGTTCTAATCCATAATAACCTAGTTTACTCTTACTAATGTATAAATTTTTGTCAATGTGTTCAATTCATAATGTAAAAAATAAAATTATCTAACATACCTACTTTCGAACCAAATATTATAAATATGGAATCAATTTTTGAAGATTGAAATAAAAAAGTCCAAGTTTTAATGTAAAATTAGTCAAGAAAAACACGATAAGAAATATTTTTTCATAAAGAAGACCCTTATAAATTATTAAACATTTGTACACTAAATTAAAAAATATAATTAATTTAAATGACTATATTTGTATTTCTTTAATAATATATAACTACTTAAACGTAATAAATAATAAAAAACCGAATTTACATTACATGATGTTTGAATGAAAAAAATGTTTTTAATAAATTAATTATTTTATAATTATTCATTGAAAAATCATCATTTTCAAATAGTTCTCAAAATATCACCTTAAGATAATTTTTCTATTATAATTTCTAAAAAATAAATTCATTTAATCAAATAAACCTTGGAAATTTTCTTGATATTAATAAATATTTCCTAAAAAAATAGATATAGAAGATGAGATATCTTTGATGCATAAAATTACTATAATGAAAATTGTGTTTTAATTAAATAAAAATTAATAAATTCTGTTATAAATAGTAGGAAATTTATATTTCTTTAATACAAAATTTAATCCCATACAATGAATCAAATTTAATAGCTATGTTATGACTATAACATTTAAATAATAATGTACACCAATTCGGTGAGTCTTGATGATGTGAGTGGTATATGTTATCAAACATAGTCATCTATTTAAAATTTCAATGATAATAAATTCTTCCCCCATTTAAAAATACATCCTTTCAATTTGAAACTATATTCAATAATGATGGCACAAATATTTGACAATTTCATTTTGGAAACCAGAATTTTATAAATAACAAATAAACCATTATCTAAATAAAATGAAATGAAAATATAAAGGTTATCTAAAATCCGCAAAACATGGTTTTTGAATAGGTGAACATTAGTCGAATGGGAAAACATTGTCTTGTAATGGAAAAGTAACATTTTTTTAGTAATTGAGAGTGATAAAAAATATGGTAAGGGGTAAGTAAACAACAAAAAAAATCATAAATATGTAATCATAAAAGAGACGATCAATTCATAAAAAATTAGTGTAATTGAAAAACATTATTTTTAAAGATCATTTCATCAATTCAAGGAATTACATTACTATATAAATGTTTAGAATATGGAAATATAGTTACATAATATGTAGAAAATCATCCTTTAATCAATTTAGATCTGGATCTCATATTTTTCTTTAAATATTGAATATTGATGATTATTTTTTCACATAAAAGCTCAAAAATCAATATCAAACAGATCACATAATCCACAAAATGGTAAAATTATTTTCATAGTATTATTATCGATTAACCATAACCTAAATGGTTTGAAAATTTTATCATATTCCCTAAAATGAATAAACAATCTACCAGACACATAAAATAATGTGTTTTAAAGCCAAAATAATGGCACACAAACATATATATATATCATTAAATAAAATAATATTCTTGAATTCATTAAAATATTATACAATGATATTTTATAGAAATTATTAGAATTATTTGATCATATTTTTTCCATAAAAAATTAAAATTTATCACTAAATAATAAATTAAAACATAAAATCTCATACCAATAATGTATAATATCAAATCATATAATATCCATGGTATTTTAATAATTTCAATAAATAACCTGAATCACCATAATTATACATTGATATAATATATTCATTAAAAATCATAATTCATACAATATTCCTCAACTAAAGTCCTAGATAATCTAAAAAATCATTGTTATTTATAATATATTGGGTCCTAAAATAGTGACCATATTTTGAAAATACATAAAACTCTTAAAAACCAAACCACTTATCAATCCCATCGATATATATATATATATATGATAAAATCATATTTTATAAAATTTTAATCAATAATTAAATTTTTTTATCATAGATCATATGAACCCTAATGGTTATCTATAAAATCAATATTATATACATCAAATGTTATTGTATTCTTCCCGAAATAAAATTTTCACATGTAAATATTATGGGTTACATATACCAAAAACACCTACAAAAAGTACAATAAATGTATCTCGTACAATTTGTATCACATAAAACATTAAAAAGGGTGTGTCTATGAATTTGAACATATGATCAACATTTAATATACCATTAAATCCTAACTCATTAATCCCGAAATTTTAACACCATATCCATTCAATGTTCTTCAAAACATATTCATCATAATTTACCATTTATTTCTTTAATACTACCATCTTATAAAAAAATTATGATTCAAGTCCAATGATTCAACAAAACCAATATTACAAAATATAATCAAGTCTATTCATATGTCAATTCATGTTTCCATATCTTCATTAATAAAGTCATTAACAAATCCTTGAAATTAATTTAGATAGTATTGATGATCACAATCATGATAATTCATCATTGGACATTCATTTTCATTATTGCTATATTCCACCCATATAAAACATTAAATTTATACCTTGTGAAGAAATTGATTCCATGTCATGGAGTCATTATAATAGATCATTTTTCCTTGGCATAATAATCTATTATTCTATCAATTATAAAATTGAAAACAATATTCCATTCTTAAAAGACATCTTCTATGTGATTCTTCCAACATTTTGTAAATATAGGTTCTTGATTAATGTTTTCTTTATGACCATTATCACCTTGACATCAATAGATATGTATATTCCTCTTTTGTGATGTAATGAAAAATCACCTAGGTTCAATATTTTAATAAATATTCAAGATATATTTTTTAAGAATAATAATAATATTTTCCACTACACAAAATATTTCACTCTATTGATCATAAAAAACCCCACATTTTCATTTAAATTAATTTTTACATAAGTCCCTATTGTACGTATATGTTATCTAAAGACAAAAATGATAATTAGATTATATTAGTAAAATCAAAATAACCCATATTATGAGGGGGATAAATAATAAGATATCCTTTAGAATTTTATTCTAACCTATTATTATTTATTGAAAATAATTATTTTTATCTGTATGCTACTAAACATTTTGGTTATAGAGGGATATTACATTTTTCTTCAATTACATAATATCCTATCATATTATTTATATCATTCCAATGATACCAACTATAAGGACTTGGTACTAATTCAACCCATAATTTAAATTTTTAATTAGAAAATGACATTCTTTTTTTTCCAATTTGATTTTATTTTTTTAAAATAGTATAAATACAAAGACCAACTAATATAAATGTATCCCATAAAAAATTGGTTTATAAATTAACTATATCATATCCACAATGTTATTTATAATTAAAACACTTATTAGAAATGTTATACATAATAAATTTTTTAACAACTAGGTCAACCAAAAATAATAAAGAAATATCTCAAATGCTCAGTAAGGGTAAACAACGTATATATCCACATAACATTAGTATAATAATATAATAACATCATAAGAACATTTTAATCCCACACACTGAATATCGTTGAACATAAAAACAACTCTTGGAATAAAATTGGTAGTTTATGAGACATGAACCATAAAGTAATCTAATAAAATTATTTATGATAATATATAATTGGAATAAGAAATATTTTTTTATACACTTTATCATATATAATAATTTCTTTAGTAGTCTAATACTTCTTCTTTTGGTTTCATGGTTGAATGGGTTCACTCCATAAAAAATCATAGTTGTCAAGGTTCACTCACAAGACTACCATAGCGTAAAGAGTGAATTATTGAACTAGTTTCACTCCCTATTCCAACCATATTTATCCGATTAGATATTACACTTTACCCAATGCATTGTAGAGATACATAGGTCCCACCAATTATTTCTTATCTCTAAACCACAATCAATGCTCATAACATAGGCAATATATATGGTTACAACAATACCACCATAATTGTTTATAGAGTAACATCATCACTCAATGAAACCCATAAGTAGGTGTTCTCAAACATCCAAAATCATTCATCATATCATAAAAATAATAAAAAATGGGTTTCATAAATATTTTATCATATAATGAAACATGAAAAAGGAATGGGTTTCATAAACATATTCTCATCACAAATAGAAAGCATGAATTAAAACAATTAGGATCCAATCATATGATTTAATACCCTTTATATCTATAGTAACATCAAATTAATTCATCATAGATGAAAAATCATTTATAAAGATCACTTGGAAAATTTATTGATGAAAATAACATTTTCATCAAGAAATAATTTATTAAAAATATGAAAACACATAAAATTTTATATAAAAATTTTCCTATGAAAATTATTTTGTAAATATGGTAAGAAATTTAAATATCATTTATTATTCATAACTGTGAATAATATGATTCGTTATCTATATGTTAAAATGATGTTTCATTACATATATTTCATACAATGTCAAAAGTTCCTCATTCGACGTATGAAAAGAATATTATTTTTAATTCATTTCCTAAAAAATAACCCATAATTATATATTTCATTAAAAGATCAATTTGAAATGGTAATATATTATTTAAATCATTTTTAGAATGAAATGAAAAGGGTGTAAAATTATTTGTGACCAAATAGAGAAATAATGGTGATTCATGATAACAACATTATTTTGAACACCAGTGTACAAAAAAGAAAGTTTAATTAATGGAACCCAATATGTATCCTGAAATATATATAGGATAAAAATTAAAATATTTTTTAATAGATATATCATATTATGACTCATTTTATGAAAAATCATAAAGAGTAAGGATAAACAAAGAGATTGTAACATAACACACTTACAACATTAGATAAATTGTAATCGTAAGACCCATTAAATAATAATCATGAAATAATATTTTATATATCATTGAAATAAGGCGATTCCGGATATAAAATTTCTATTTTTTAGAAAATATACCAAAAAATAGAAATCGTGATGAATATGGAATATTTCTCTTGGATTTAAAAGAGAGACTAGATATTATTTATCTTAAGTCTCAACAACCTTCGTAAACTATTAAAAATAATTGATAATAAAAAAAGGATTATTATAAGTATATAAAAACCATAACCATATGTATCATATCATTTATGTTTTATGTATTAAATTTTATATCCCAAATATTGATAATTAGGTGTTAAAATGATGATTCATGTAATAATTGCTTAATTTTTCTTAAATGTTTTAATTTGTATTATTTGCATACTAACATTGACCATGGTTACCAAAAATCACAAATGTTAACCGTGAAATAAATATCATACATATTTTATTTATATTTATTTATATTAATCTATTACGGATAGTGATAAAAAATGAAATATACCATTCGTGAAGACAATAGGGTATATGTGTTCATTAATAATATTTCTGCTTTATTGATGGGGAAAATGATAGGAAGGTAAATAATATATCATATTTAATTATTTTATATGATTTAATATATATATATAACATATATTCATTAAATTCTCATTTATTACCATTCATTTAAATCATAATTTAAAAATGAATCACATTGCTTTGTGAGACGGTACTATATCGTACACATGACCAACGATGTGATATTCCCATAGAATGGAATGTAAGAAGAAATAATTTACATTATTACTAAATATTAATAATTTTTTCATAAATATCATATAAATTTGTAAAATACATCAGGATATCCATTCATCAGAGGTATTGGTAGAAAATTATTTACATCAGTTCATGGTGTGATAGTCCACCATACACCTGATTTACAGTTTTATGTAACTATTGATACAATTGGTGATATTTATAGAACAAAAAATTATCATAATAAAATCTCAATTAATGGGATATAATGGCTTTATAATATCATCATAGTTTTATATGGATAAAATTTGTTGAAAGATGAACTAAAGAAGAAAAATGTTTAATAATTTTATATCTTCATCAAAGAACCTCTATAAGATTATATCTAAATCAATCATAAGAGGATTTATGCAAAAAAAAATAATTCATGTAATATGTGATCATGAAATTAATTTATATATATGTGTATGTATTGTATGATTGAATTTGGTTTGGTAGTGTGTAGAGGATGTGAGAGGTGTTTCCCCCTTATTAGTGGAGGATATGACATACTTGGAATTGTTGAAAAGATAAATGTGTGCCCACATTCTATGCATGAAACAAGGTACCAAGAGGGTCAATTATAGAACTTTAGATTTTTTATAGTCTAAATAATTCCATTAACAATTAATTAAACATGTCTTTATGTCCTTTAAAAAAATAACATTTTAGTTCAAAATGAAAAGTAAAACTATTTTGATTGTAACCACCATAATTAATGTCAGCTGATTTTACTATTATTTTTGACCAAAAATTATGTTTAACATATTATATAATATAAATTGTTCTGATTATATATATGTAACTTTTTTAAAAAATTCATATCATATAAGAGGAAATTTTTAATTTACTATTATAGATATAGTTTAAATGAAAAAACAATTTTATAAAGGGAAATAGAAAGAAAATATATTATGTTTTCATATTTAAATTCAATATTAACTTATTAATATTTTAAAAATTATTTTAATAATACAATTTCTAAACAAATTTAAATTTTGAAAAGTATTAAATAAAATTTAAATTTATAAAATCATTAAAACCAACTCAATTTTTAATTTTAATTTATACATTTCACTATTCACAAAAACATTAATATTTTCATAATATTATAAACAATTCTCCCTAAGATAATTATAACATAATGAGTCCAGAAATTGAATTTTTAATTTTTAATTTTTTTCTCTAAATTTATTAATTTTAAATTTAATTATTTATTCACAAAAAATAAAAATCATTTGTTTTTAAAACTATATTTTTAAAGAATTTGAAGATGTTACTAAAAATAATGTCATTATTAAGAAATATATTTTATATATCTAAAACAATTATATTTATTTTTTAAAAGATGTTGTTTTTATATATATGAAAAATTTAAATTTCTATGATATAATGATCATTTTTAAAATATAATATTCATATTATATCTTTTTTTATTAATACATGGTTTTGTGTGAAATAAAGGCTATCAATGAAAACAAATACAGTTGAAATAATATCATTTCATGTAATATATATGAGTTAAATTCTATCCCCTCCCCACATAAATGACTTTTTACCTTTAAAATATATTTCTTTAGAATAAAAAATATGGATTTCGATGACTAATTATATCCATAAGTTCCCACATAGCTTCCCCAAGGGTGTTGTTATTCTTAAAAACATTAACCTTGTGGGTTGTCTGGTTTCGTAGGTCATTCGTTATAGGATCCAAATTCTCCTATAGTTGTTCTTTATCCAAAATTTAATTATGTATTTGTATGATATCTTATATCATCCCATGTTATAGATCATATATGTGCTTCTATATGGTAGTTACATAGAAGAAATCATGAAGAAGGTAGATTTTATGTGGAAGTGAAAAGTCGTAAGCTACCATCCTGATATGATCAAATATTTTACAAGGAAAAATATTCCTTGTGAATTTTTACCTCCATTCCAAATCATAATACCTATTTCAATGGATAAATTCTTCGAAATGCTTTGTCGCCAATTTCTAATTACAGATCAATCTAGCAATCGTCAGAATAAATTTTCATCCAACATTGTGTTTCCCTTTTGTGTTGCTAAATTGATCTTATATACTATTAGATTTATTCTTTTATATTATGTTATAATAGATGTATTTATCTATCCTTATAAATGTATTTATGACAATTATCTTATTTTTTGGAGGCATTCATTAGGTTCAATCTGAATTCTCAAGTGAAATCTATTATTATAAGAAAACTCAACAAGATGATTTTGGTGATGTAAACATACATTGAAATTCATATAAAAAGATACCAAAATACCTTCCATGGTTTTAATTATTCTCACATAATTACCTTATTAATGATTAGGATACACTATTTTATAACTCACCACTGTATGAATGGCTTCTAAAAGACGTCAATAAAACAATTAGACAATCCTTAGATAAAAATTAAATACAATGGATTATGGTACTCCTTGAAACCATTCCACTTATTAAATGTATATCCTAGAAATTTGGTCATGATTGAAATATTCTCTAATAGAAATTATGTGTTAAACATTTTATGGTGATATACAAAAACCAACTTAGCATTAATCCTGTTAGTTGTTTTTGGATGTCCAATAACAAATTTTTTTAAGACGTTTTCCCACGTAAATTTTGGTATTGGTAATGGTTGTAACAACCATATATTGTTTTTTCCCTCAACATTATAATTCTCAAATTCCAATAACAAATAAAAAATATTAAAAAAATATTTCTCCTTTTTTCCCCACAAAAATACTCTTTTACATCTCTATACATATTTTAAATCTAGGATAAATAAAAAATAAACAAATTTGACCCTCCATATGTAACACCTACATAAAATATATTATTGATGGAAAAAATACACGATTCTTGATTCTTATCATTCAATCCAAAAAGGGAAAAATTGATGAATATATCTCACCTTTTTCATGTATATCTACATCTTTCTTTTACACCTCTTTAATATTTTCTGGGATTAATAGTTTACACTCATTTGGGAAGGATATGATTTACGAGTTAATTAAAAAATTTAAAATCTATCCATTTCATATCCATAAATATTTAAAAAATTTATCTTTAGCATTGATAATATATTGTTATCCTTTCAACTTGTTGTGTTATCAATCTTTTTCCTTTCCAACACGGTAATGTATCAATAAGTCTAAATCATTAATCATATCCAACAGTATTTCCAAGATCAAATTCATCTCCTTGGTTGTGAATATATATCTTTAACTTTTATGATCAATATATATACATCACACTATTTTCTATAATTTTTTTTCCAATATATATAATCCATAAATTACCACATCTAACTCAAAATCAAAGGGTGGTATATTTTTTTCACGATACCTCACTTTTTGTGAGGCATAATCTATAACCTTGTCATTTTTAATTACATGGTAATCTCTATGATAAAATAAATTATACTTTAATCAATTTTATATTTTCATTTAACATCATTTACACAAACCATTACATCACATAGGCTAGTGGTTTTCTCTTTAATCTTATTATCCTTCTTTTGTGTATTCAATCCCTCTGGCCTTCCCAAAATTAAAATAATTTCTTTTATAATATGAAATATTAATATAATTCTTATGAAATCCCAATATATATGTTGTATATCCATAAAAAACCTTATGACAAAATTTCATAAAATAAATGAAGGATAACTTTAAACTTATGAAAATACAATTATTCCTCAAATAATTCCCAACATTGAATCGGAGAGTTACTTGTCATTTATTCTAATAAAATATCCCCCATCACATCAGAAAATATTGAATAATAATACCCATTTAATAATATAAATCTATTGATTATATAAATTACATTAAAATAAATGGATTGAATATAGAAAATTTCAAACAATTAATATATACATGAGGAAAAAAGAAACAATGGGTGAATGTGCTATATATTTCTTGGAAATAAAAGGGATACTAAAAATCTCTTAACTAATCTATCAACATCATTAAAACACATTGAAAACTAAAATATAGTTAATATATGTTTATTATAAATTTATTACAAAACTATACTCATATTTATCATTCCATAAATTATTTTCTTGTAACATTTTATTGTTATTTTAGGAACATTTCCTTGAGAAAATCGCATTTTTGGAAACAATTGTATTGTTTTTTGTGTATGATTTGGTTTAGTAGTTTTTGGATATATTATTGATCATGGATAAATCATATAAATTATTTTATACATGATATAAATATCATATATATTCATCATATATGTATTTATGGTAATCATAAATAGTTATGCATAGAAAATGAATTACACCATTCCCGGAGAGGGTGGGACTTATGTACCCATTAACATGATTTTCATTCTATGAATAAATGTAACAAAAGGATGGTAAGAAATAAATAATCATTATAAACCCATTATTACTTCATATATATCACATATTTGTTTTTTTTAAAATTTATCAACATTACCTTTCATCTAAATCCTCTTTGAAAATTGAATCACATAGCTTCACGAGGCAGTAGTCCATCATATACATGAGTGGAAATATTGTATTCCCACATAAGGTAAAGTAAGAATGTATACATTTTATAATAATTCTATAAGTATAATTTTTTGATTAATTTCATAAAAATAGTTTAACCTCATCATAACATTTAGTTTTGAGTGTCTGTGATTGTAACTAAATGACATCGGTTCACGAGGCAATAGTACATCCTATGACCAATCAATTACTTTCATTATAACATGATGGGATTGAATATATATGTATGTAATTAAGTTAACATAATAAAATCAATTTATATGGTTGAAGCTTGTGTTATTATATCATCATATCTATAAAACAAAAAAGTTAAAATGAGTATTCAAATGTGATTATCTCATATTCTTAGAACATCTTTAGTTTTGTATTTAAAGACATCCAATGAGGTATTCCTAAGAAAAATAAGTCCAATAGGATATATAATGGTAATTAAGAAATATAGTTTAAAATTTACTATCTGAAACATTTGGTTTTGAATATGTGAGGTTGGGAGTAGAGTGGGTATCATTTTAAATGTTAGGGAGGCACAATTAGTTTTTTAAAAAAATAAAAAAAAAATTATCCTAGTTTTTAAAAATCCAGATGTCTCCAAAAAAAATCTAGAACCTAATATGTGATAATCTCTATATATGGCCATAAAATAGTAATTGTACAAGTATTAGGTCATTTTATCTCTTTTCATATTAGTTTAACCACAAGTAAATCAATTTCAAATATAAAAGTGATAAATATTTTTTATAAATGGTACAATACATTTTTAAAACCATATTTTTAACTTATTATGTGAAATAAAGTCAGATTATTACATTGTTAGATCCATTTTTCCAAAAACTCTTCATATATGTGTAAATTTTTAATTAAAAATTATAACTACTATCATATCAAAAAAAAATTTCTATAACGGGATATTTTTATTCATTATAGAATGTTTTATTATAAAAAATCAACATAAATTGTATTCTACTAACACAAATTGGTTTAATTTTAAGATACATAATATAATTTTTCTTTTATAAATTTTTTAAATTTAAATAAAATTTAAAATTCCTTAAACATTAAGGTACATTTTAATAAAAATTTGAGTTCTATACTATTAATTGGAAAATCAATCTTTTAAAAAAACTACAAAAAATTCAACCAATGATAATATTGAATTCTTAATTCAAAATAAGATGCTCACTCTTTATGATTAAATTTAAAAAAATTCACCAATTATTTTCATTATTTTGTCAAATTAATTAATAAAAATAATTTTTTAGAAAACTATATTTATAAAGCATATAGAGTATTTACTGAAAATTATGTTTTTATTCATCAATATATTTCCATTATATAATTCATTTTTAATAAATTTTAAAAATATTTTTATTACTATTCATATATCCTTCTTTCATTTCTATGTTATAATTTCATTTTATAAATAAATATATTAAAATTTTACCATTTTATGTTAAAAATCTGTATTGCATATAATGAAAGCTATCGTAGATAAATATTTTATTGGAAAAAATATTTCATAAAATAATATTTTATAACAAGTATGAATTAATTATTAAATAAAGAAATCAATATATTAAAAATAGGATACTTCTACATTGAATCTAGATTTCCAAAAATATAAACAAATGCAAAAAAAAATTACTATTTTGAAAGATCATCATGAAATTTGACTGGAGAACATCTTGGTTTGTACCCATACTTATTCATGGTGAAATTAAATTTAACAAAATGTGGGATAATCACAAAAATATCAATCAGGGACCATAAAATAATGAAATATAAATTTTAGTCTTTGAACATTTATAAAAATATCACTTTTCAAGAAAAAAATATTGTTCAAAGTAAACATTTTCTTACTTATGCAATAAACATATCTAAAAAAATTCCATATAAAAAATCATGAGAAATCATGACATAAAATTAATCATAATAAATGTTTTTTTGTCATAAAAACTCAAGAATAATTTTTTCACAAATCTATAATTTTTCACAAATATGAATTATCACATTCCATCCCATTAAAAAATATCATTTCTTACCATTCAAATATTTTATGATTTTTGTTAATCCAATATAAATTATAGATAAATAAAATATGTATTATAATGAAAACATTTCATGTCATTCTTAAATATGGAATAACCTTCATGGTTACACATAGAGATACCACCATAGTAACGCTTGTAGTAACTGTCAAAGTTTAAACTAAAAGACCCTTTATGTTTATACCTAGAATAATACAGACTCCCAAACATTCTATATTAAATCTATAAAAATGTTCCTTTTAAATAACATTTATTAATATTCAAAAGAAATACTAAATATCATTTATAATTCTTTTCTATCCATATTAATTCCTATTGAAAGGATTTTTATGAATATTTGTATAGAAGAACGATATTTAAGAATAAATATTCCAAAAAATCAATGTTTTTAATTAAAGTGTCCCTTACATGGAGGGTAACTCATCACACACTTCATTATCCTCCTAAATGATAATGGATTATATTATAATCATATGGTTGGTATGTTATACATACACTAAAATAACATTTTATTTTTCTAACGATCATTATAGAATGAGTGTTAATATAATATTATCATTACTGAATAATAATTGAATAATTAATGCAATAATAATTCATTAAATATAAAAATATATATCATTCACAGTATATGTTGATAAAAAATTAATCGCATCACTTCTTGGAGGTGGTAATCCACATGTACACACAATTGAAATTCTCAATCACAAATGGATTAAAAGGTTAGATAAAACATGATATGTTGTATTTTATAAATGATAAATACTTAATAAATATCATATATATATATATATATTAAATCCATCATTACAACTATATTTGAATTATTTTGATTGAAAACAAATTACATCAATTTGTGGGGCGGTAGTGTTCTGTACTGACAAAAGAATTCTTCACCTACCATTTGGTGGATGTGGAGAATGATATAGTTTATGAAATTAACATAATAACATATAATAATATGGAATATAATTGTGTCATTATGACATCATGGCTGAATAATATTGTATTGGTATAGAAGATTAAATAAAAAAATGCTTAGTTAAGAACTGTTCCAATCCTTCAAAAAAGATAACTTCTGTACACATTAATCCATTTATGATTGTTAATATAGATATATAAACACTTATATAATGAGTGTAAGGATTACATTATTTAATTAAGGTAGTTTTTTCCTGAACCAAAAAATTAAATTCGTAAAAAATTTAGGGGGGTTCCCTTTCATAAGCGATGGGTGGTCACTCAGGAAATTTACTATAGTACTAAATTCATATATATTAACATTTATTTTAAAATAAAACCACATTGATATATGTTGAAGAGAATATCATGATGAATTCAGTTTAGGTTATTTGATCTACCACAGCTATTTTATTCAACCCATTTAAAAACATTTTAACTAATAAAGTATTGTTCATGAATTTACTCATTATGGGTCAATAATATTACTAAAAATGGATAATTTGAACATAAATATACAATGGTAGATATACTAAACCACATCCTAAATATATATATATATATAGGTTTCTATGGAGTTTTAAACCATTAATAAAATCTCTATTTTTATAAAATCACATTAATGAAAATTTTAGAACTATTTTTTTACTTTGACATTAATCAAAACCGGAAGAAATAAAATTGAATGTAATAAATTCATATATCCATACATATATATATGTCATAAAATTTATTGAGAGTAATAACTTCTCAAATTATAAAAAATTTAATATTTATAATATCATTTGTATTATTATTATGTTTTGTTGAATAATTATAGCATTAGTACTCCGTAAGATTTCAAAATTATTTTTTAATAAATAACTATAATAATAAATTATTGTTAAAAAATAATTTATCATTAATATAAAAATTAATAATATAAATTTTTATATATTTATCCCTAGTTCAACAATGTGGTAGTTATTAAAAGAAAGAGTGTGGCATTATTCTTTTTAAATTGAAATAAATATTATAAAGGTAAATATCAATGATATAAGGCACTGGGATTTCATATTTTCATGATATGGATAGACGTGGACGCACAAGAGTTATAATATAGTCTAACAATAGGTTTTAGGATAATTTACAGTTCTTATCATATTATTTTTAGTACATAATCACTCTATTCACCATTTCTCATGTGACAAAAGTTTACTGTTAATATTTAATAAAAATAAGTGTTGTATTTAAAAAATTTAGAGATCATGATTTCAAATATGGAAAAAAGCGATAAGAATTAGTTTTTCTATAAAAAAACCCTTTTAAAAGTATTAAAAAATTTATACAGCATTCATGTATAAAATTATAATAAATTCTATAATTTTATTATGTTTAATAGAAATTATATTGTTTAATTATTAAGCTATTCCAAAATGTTATTTAATATTATAAAGGCATTAAACAAATATTTTTTCAAGAAATACAGAATTTTTTGTTATTCATTAAAGAATAAATTAATTTAAAAAATACCCAAAATTTCAACATGAGATAATTTTAAAATGTTAATTTAAAAAGAATATTAGTTTATCAAATAAATTTCCCAATAGTTCAAGAAATTAGTAATAATAATTCTTCAATAAATAAATAAAAACCAACTTTGAAAAAAAAACTTATTTGAAGAAAAAAATGACTATAAAAAAATTTACTTCATATTTTATAGTATTTAATTATTAAATTTATAATAAGTATGAAATTTATTTATTTTTCATAATATAGTTAATCTTTTTAACACTATCCAATTTAAGTTTGAGACTATAATAGTAATACTTTTATGATATTATGTCTTTTAGTGTTATAATTTGATGTTATATTTCATATATGCTATGAGATAATTTAATCTATTAAAAATTTTATCATAAAATAGACTTATTAGAAAAATAATATCTCCCCAAAACACTCTTGCATGATGTTATATACAATAGTTTCTTTGAGATATCTATCACAACACTGATCATGTTCCTCTATCTCATCCCAAACAATTTCGGATGGAAACACAGCTGATCATTATAACTAGTCCAAATCTATTATTCTCACCATTATCAGTATTTATCCCCTTTATTTCACCAAAAAAAAATTAACTTAATCATGATTCACCCATTCGAATAACCCAAATAACATTGTGCATCTTCAGTATGTTCCAACCACGTTGTCCTTGATAGACACCTTGTGGATGTACACCTACTTCTGAAAATTAATAAAACATGAATCTAAATCACATGATTCATACATCATAAAAACTTGTATACTAATATAAGGACCCAAACGTAAAAATTATATAGCATATGACTTTGCACCAGACTAGGTACTAGAGAGATAGATAATCTCTATACAAATTATCATAGTTGCAATAAAAATAAAACAATACAAGAAGACAACTATGCTTTAGTGGTATAAATAACATAACGTCCTACTCTAGACTCCCATGGGACTTATATAAATAATTTAAAAAGAAGGGATGAGATATAAATTCCCCAATAAGTTTTTGTTTCTAAAATTATTATTAAATTTTTTTAAATGTTTTTCATTAAAACAATGATACATAGGCCAAGATAAATTTACACAACACCTGGATATATTTAGAATAATAGTATTTGAAAAAAATTATAATTTAAGATTATTCAGAATTCTCCATCAAAAATAATAATTATATGGTCGGTCATTCATTAAACTTGATAGACCATATCAAAATCTATAACTCATTTCATTGGTCATCGCTATGGTTATGCGTTCACTCCCAATAACTCCACAAATTTCACCAATGCAAATATCTAAAAAATGTATTCCAAGGGTATTACATTCTCAATCAAAACAAAAAACATTTAAAAAATACATATTTTTATTTTCTTTAAAAGAAATTTATCAATTTTAACACATGTTGAAAAATTCCATATGAGTTTCTGAAACCAATTTTCAGAGAATCCCTTGATTAAAATTAACATCATTTTTTTAATAACAAATGAAATTTCAAATGAAATAATTCACATTCAATTTTGTAACCCCATATATGTTTTTTTCCTTTATCCAATAAATGCCAAGAATAAATAATTACTTTACTCGTATTAAATTATCAATGAAAAATTCTAAGTAATACTTTAAATTTTGTTTTATGTTGATATATATATATATATATGTTTATATTATTACTCATAATTTAATTACACATTCATACAGGTCTTGCGAAGTTAAAAAATGTAATATATATATATATATTCATATATACATAAATAAAAAAAAGATGGAAAATTAGTCTATAGACATGGATTTTGAAAAACCCATTCTATCATAAAATTATTCATGCACCAAACATATATTAATGAGAAATTGACTTCCTCGAAGACATGTTCATTTATATACATAAATAAAAAAGTATGAAATGACATACACAATTAATGATTTATGGCCATAAAAAATTATCATCGAATAAAAACTCAAACTTCACTCAAATATTTATAATCCATAAGCTAAACAACAAATAGTTTCCTATGGTATGTTGGGTTTACATTATCCTCTATATCAAAGTGATAATTAATGAATAAGTATCCCAACATCAACCATTCCATAAAATAATTAGAATATAACCAAAATAATAAGTAGACTATTATAATATTTAAATGATTTACGTCTTATAAAACAATTATAAAACATACGACAGACCACCAACTAGGACTATCATAGGTAGTTTATAGAATAAAATAAATAAATAAAAATAAATGACACAACTGCATCATAAATATGATTTTTATCCACTCCCCTGATACCATCCATGTTATCCTACTCAATCACTATATCTCGAACATCATTTCAACCTATATTTCTAATTAAATGACTAGTTTATCTACTACAAAATTTAAATTTAAGATCAGGTATAGTGTGTGTATAAAATTATTTGAAACCACCAACGGTGTTCAAAAAAATGCATTTTTAGTATTTACTGAATTAAATAAAATTATAAATAGGTGTATCAATTTAAAAAATTAATACTACACCTGAATAAATCTAACTAATCCCCGAGTTCTAGGTTTACACCTAGGGATAACAAAACATTCTTAATCATGATGTAAGTTATCTGGAATTATATTTTGGAACCATGAAAATAATACCCATAACCCCCTAGGGTATAACACACCGACAAACTCAACATAAATATGTGTGTCTATATAAGAGTCTCAACATAACGATTGCGAGCCAATTATATAATCATTTCTGCACAACCATTCGTAATCAAATTATATAATAATTTTAGTAAAACCTAGTAAAATCCATATATATTATAATTTTAATATAACCCGGTGAAATACCTTTATATAATCAATTCAGTGTAACCATGTGCAAGGCCTAGAAAATGTATTATAGAATAACTGGGTGCAATACATTTATATAATCATTATAGCATAATTTGGTGCAATCTAGTTATATACAAATTTCAACATAACAGGTAAAAATCCCATTATATCAAAATTTCATCATAACTGAGTTAAATCCCATTTTTATGAATTTTATCGAAATTATACACACCCCATTTGTCTAATCATTTCAACATAACTGGGAAAAACCATTTAAATAAAAATATCAGTATAACATAATGAAATCCCTTTTATATGGAATTTAGAGTAACATTTCACAAACCGTTTATATAATAATTTCAGTCTAAATGAGAACAAGTCGTTTATATGTGATTTTTATAATATGAGATTGTAATCCCTCTGTATATTAAATTTAATATATCCTTGAACAATACACTTATATACGAATATCATGATTTTGAGCAAGTATTAAAAATATAAAAAGACATGAACTATATTTAATATACCAAATATAAATATAACAAAAATTTCCATACACGTTTTTATTATTTCTTCAATTATCAAAATAAGATTCTATTAACCATATATAAGATAAATATTTCCCAAACCAATATATAATCATTAATAATAAATGTAACTATATCTATTTCACTTATTAATTTAAAAACAATTTCCATTAAACAAATCAGTATTTTCCTAATTCATTAATCATTTATTCTGATCCCATTTAAATTCTATGTTATCCATTTTAATCAATCTTATTTATTCTCAAGAAAATAATCATAATTTTTGAGTTCTGAAAATTCATGTCAACCCAGGTTCACAACTCACACACCAAACTAAATCACACATATAAGAAAATATTACAATTATCCATTTATATGAGGGAATCAAGGTTTATTCCTCCCAAGATCTAACCTAGTGTCGAGGGTTATCAAACACTAAGGGTGGATGCAACTCTATTTATAAATTCCAATGGACCCAATGGGGTCCAAGGGATGTCTATAAATAAATTTACATCAAAAAATATGATGCCAATATTATTAGGTCACGTTCACAGTTTTCCATTGTGATTAAACATATTTAATATACTGTAAATCACACCAAATGGGTTTTTTGGACCACCTACCCTAAATGAAGATAACCCTAATTCAATCATGGTATAATAACTATACCCACATTCCCATGTCTATTTATCCCCATATAAAACCAAAATGTCCTATGTCATGAAAATTTAGTAAACTTAAATAATTATAATAAAATTATAAAAAAATTTAAATTACATCTTAGAACCTCACATCACCACAAAAGGTCAAACATGTTGAAAGGAAAACTAATCAATGTATCCCAGATGAAACAATGACCCACTATTCATGGGTGATCTAAAACATGATGCTTATTCCATTATAGGAAAAATTCATATCACTCAAAAATAGAACAAAATCAAATTTAAGTTAATAAATTGTAAACCTTTAAAAGAGAAACCATTGATGTAGCTTTAACAAATCACCCTTTAAAAGAGTGTGTTCATCTAAATAGAACGTCCAGATTCACTATTGATACAGTAACTCATCATCCTTCGGTGAATCCATCATGCCATAGTAGATTCATCATAAGATATCTATATTATAATCATGAAAAAAAATGATTAATCATAATTATTTTGTTGTTGGAATCAAATGGGGATTTTAAGGGATATCTCTCACTTAGGATATTCTATATTCATAAAAACCTCCTCATTCATTTATTTATGGTGGTCAAAAATAATTTTTCAATCCCAATTCAATATTTCCATCTCATTATGAAAAAATGATTATAAGAGGTTTAATAAAATTGTTTCTTATTGATTTACAAAACATTATGTCCTCTTTAAAACTACTTGAGTTTGGTTCATGATGTGTAAAAACGTTTCACATCATTAAATATTATTAAAAAGGTTTTTTAGGAATGGACAACAATTATCATGTCATAAAAAATGTGCCTCGTTATAAAATATGATATAGTTTCTACTCGGCCCATTTTTCATATTCTAAATATTCTTAGACACAAACCTTGATATCCATTTAGTTAAATAAAAATATACATGACATTAATAAACTATTTAGATATTTTCATCAACCCATATTTTCTTTTTCCCATTCAATGAACTCTAAAACATCTGGTACATCCAACAAACTATAAATCATATCTAAATACTCTTTTTGATGTTGAATACACCATAACATGAATAAAAAATATGGATATCAAAAAGGCTCAAATACGAATTGTAAAATTCAAATACACATTTGAAATTTAAAACATATGAGGACTTGAGTCCATACAATAATGGAATTGGGAATTTCTAAAAATTTATCCAAATGGTCTTAATGACCTAATTATTGATATTTCCCCTTAGGTAATCTATTTTAATAATTCTTAGACTCCCCTCATTTAAAACATTCAACTAACACACTAAGAAGAAAATTACCCAACCCTTATGGGGTTATCTAAAAACATCATTTTTCATTGAATGATTGTATCTTTATTCACTAAATTACAATGAATAAAACATCCTCTTATTCGATAATGATACTTCACAACATGCTTATTCCCACATTCTCATCCCTTTCAATGTAAAATATTGTTCCTTTTATGATATATAACACCTGTAATTACATTGAAAATTATGATTATATTGTATGGAATAATAGAATACTCAAACAAGTATTAGTTTATTAATCAGAACTTCTGATATATTACCTATAATAACATCGTGTTTTTTTCACAACAACACAAATTACATTAAATTTATCATTTATAAAATCAATTCATTATTCTTCACACCTATTATTAATTTGGTTCCCTCTTATTCTAATAATTTTCTAGTCCAAAAAATATAGTGTTAGTATGTCATTGAAATCCAACAAACCATATAGTAAGGAGGGAAAAAAATACATCCTTATCCATGTTATAATATATTCAAATACGTCAATTTATTCAATACCTAAATTATTTACTTTTTTATACTAACCATTTTGGTAATAGAATAATTTTAATATATGGTCATATAACATCTAAAACTCTAAATATAAATAATCTTGTCTTAAAAAATGATCATTGTTATCTATACCATAAATAGTATGTTAATTAAATATTTAAAATTGAAATTTAATTAAATAATTTCATTTAACTTTTTAGTCTTATAGTTTTAGATAATCATGTCATAAATCTTATATAATAATATCATACATTACATGTTTTAAACATTCCTTTATAATCCATATTCTTAAAAAGATAAAACATTTAAAATAAAAAATATTTTATATTCGTAAATATAATTATGATTTTCGTCATGATTTTCATTCTACACATTCATAGACCCAATGAATTTTTTTTAAAAAAATGTGTTGATCTGAAGAATATCAATAAGGTATATAAAAATAATTATAAATTCCATTAGTCTATTTTATAAACAAGAGATTATAAAATGTAGTATTCAGTTAAGTTAATAAAAACTTATTCCAAATAATCATTTACATAAAAAATGAAATATTCCATATATTCTAACTTTTATATTAAAACCCCTTATTAGAAATAAAAAATATAAATCATAACTATGAGGGTTTCATCAAAAAAATATCACGCATACACAATATTTTCTGAAAAGGAAACCTCTTTTACCTAAAAGTTCATTATCTTCCTATTAAAACAAAATTTCATTATATTTTATTTTCAAAATCAATATATTTCTGTAAATATTCTTTAGAAATCAAATGAAATTAATTTTTTATCCTTGGGAAATCATCATTATAGAACCCTTACATGAACATATAATATTTTATACACCAAAAATATCAACATCTAATATAATTATATAGATAATAATATCATTATCCAATTCTTTGAAGAAGGATACAGAGATAACAAAATCATAAAAAATTTATGAGCCCTATAAATTATAAAAAACACAAATAATATTTCATTTTAATCATCAAAATCATAAAATTATCCTTTTTAACCAATTAGAAAAAAAATAGGAATTTTTATGTCCCTATTCATTAAAATCTATTTCCCAAGACAAAATTTCGTGAACAAAGTGAAGTGGGGTTTTCACTGTTGAAAAGATAAAAAATATGAAGGAATATAAATATGAAATAATGTTTGTGGAATTGGTAAATTTTATTGATTATTATTATAATGAAATATATTATTCATTTTTACTTTTTTAAGGAAATATCCACGGTTCTAAATAAAATCTGAAAAATAGACCTTTTGAAACCCTTTATATGAAATTCAAAATTTACATAAATTGGTATTTATAGTTCATTTAATTATTTATAAATAGTTATGAAAATATTTTTTGGTCTTATGGTCATGGTAAAAAAATATTTAGATTATAAAACTCCTAAACATCTAAATTTATTTGTTTAAAGTAAACTATCTCTTACCTCGATTCTAGATCATTATGTTTATTATTTATTTTATCACCCTCATTTTTTCATATTTTTCAATTTTCTTATATAAATTGTTCATATATAAATATTGAGGTATGTATCAAGATTTTTTAATGGTTTTAGAGTGTATTAGAACTGTATCTAGTTGTACAAAGTGTATCAACAATTTGTAAAATTTGTTTAATATTTATAGTAAACCATGAAAATTTATGCTAGGATCCACTATAAAGGTTCTAGGTGGAGAAATGTTTCTCCCAACTATATTCATGGATGGGAAATGCTAGTGGAGGATATTGGAGAAGTATGGTTGGACCACGGTTTTTCAAACAATGTAGTCCAAATATATAGTGGTGCATTAATGGAATATTAGCACTGCACTATAGGATCATGGTCATGAAAACTGTATATCTCATGCCTTCTAGTTATCTTAAAACGATCGAATAGAAAAATCATTGTAAGTGAATAGTTTTAATACATGTGTGGGATAATCATTTGAAATATAGTTATTTTACCAAATATTGATTTTTAATTAATATTAAATCCTTAAAACCTATGTATTTATGAAATTATTCTTGGCTCTTGAACTTCTTTTCTCTCTTATGATCCCTTGTATATTCCATTTTATTGAGAGGAAACTATTGGAGAATCAACATGGTTCTGAGATCTAGAAAAAATGGTAACTCCCTTTTACCCATCTTTTTAATAGATCTAATAGTCTCATTTCTCTCAAATCCATTTATCTATCTTATAATAGATAAATTTATATTCTATGATTATAATCTTGAAGATTTCTTGTTGGATATTTTAAAAGTAAGGTATTGTGATCTCAGATATAAAATATATTTGTGTAGTTATTTTTTTAAATCCTTTAATAGGTGGTATGTGACTTCTCTCTCATGTGTACATGATCGTAAACGTGAAAACATGCTTTGATTTAAATGGTTTTTAATGTATTTTCCATGTTAGTGTTGTGTTATTTCATAAAAGAATCAATTTTTTATTGTATATTGTAAATCTGGGAAATTCAATGGATTTTTAAAAAAAAAATTAAAATATATAAATGATTATTTTATATTTTTAGTATTTTTTGGGTGAAAGATATATTTTCAGTGAACTATCATCAATGGAATATCGGTTTATTTAATATTTATTTTAGAGAGATGGTAAATTTTATTTGGATATTGTGTGTTCAATGTCAGATAAAGTATATTCATGATGAACCACAATCAAGTTGGACGGAGTATGGTCAAGAAGTATCGCTGCCAATTTGTGAAACTAATATTTAGTGTATACATGTGTGTTTGTACTAATATTTATATGTGTGTGAAAATGTGAATTGTTATATAAAATTTTATTAAATGGTATTATGATTGTTTAATTTTTTTCACCAATGGATATACATATAGATTTCAATGAACTATTTAAAAAAAATTTATTTTTTTATATTTCATGTTTTAACTGTTTACTGTAACAGTGTCATGTGATAGAAGGCCGAAGGCGAATAACTATAGAGATTACAGTCAAAATATTATTGGGATATTTAGTGAGTTTTCAGATGTCATATATCGATACACTGTTATGGTAACTGTGACTTATTTCATTAGCGGTAAATTTTGATTCCATGTCCATGGAAGGTGGGGTTGAATGTTGAATATATCTAAGGAAATTATTGGGATAACGCCAAATTTTTATAACCAGTTCATGTTTTCTTCTAGTATTTTTAATTTTTGTCCCGGATCAATTGTCACTATGATAATTTTTATTTACTGATTTTAAAGTTGAGTTATATTTTATATCCTTATGCATCAAATATAAGTATTTAATGTTTATATTTTTCATTTTAATTTTTTTTTATTAGGGAAACTCATTATAAGAATTTATCTTGTGCTCTAGGTTTTCACAAAAACCCTTTTCTTGTAAGAACCTGAATCTTCTTTTCATGTATGTTTTTTCTTTTCTAGTCGTTTTTTAGAAAAAGTGGAATTTCAAAGAATTTTTGAAGTACACGCCATGTACTTTATGAGTACATATTGTGTACTCAGTTACCGTAGGTAGCCAGGCGCTGGCCGTGTAGTGGGCATGCACATGGCTGTGTAGGGGTGACTTGGAGGGCGCCTAAAGTGGAGTATGGAAATCGAGAGTACACGCTATGTAACTCATAAATACATGCCATGTACTTTCTTTTTTTCATTAAATGAACCGAGGTCACATCTAATCATCAGAACCGTCTTCTTCTAGGTTTTCTTCATCTGAGATAACTCGTACGGCTGTGATCCTTCTCCGATCCCCCGAGCCTTCATTCGGTCTCTGATTCGACCGTCGTCTATTGTGTTGGGATCACCTCAATAATCTCTCGCTTCTGCTTGAGCTTCGTTTCATGATTCCTATTCTTCCTCATGTTATCCTCTGTTGACTTTTTTAAACATTTTTTATAGATCTTCGGTGATCTAAGGTGACTCAATCCTTGATATTCACATATAGTTATCTCCCAATGTCGAGGTTGGTGGTTTGTACCTTTTTGTTGAATGTCTTGGAGTTTTATGTGCATATTTTTCCAATGCCCATGAACAAGGTATTTCGAATTTACCGTTTTCGCCATATTGTTTTCCAGCTATGCTTGTATGATTGAGTACATGATAATTGATTTTGAATATGGTGAATTGTTGTGCTTTGGCTGTGTTTCCAATGCTTGTTTTTCTTATTTTGACCATTGGGTCTAGTTTTCCTATTAGGCTGTTGTTTACTTTCTCATGCCTAGTACTGTAGGATGGTGTGCCTATTCTTCTACTATGTTATTATGATGTAGAATTCAATCCAGGTAGTTCTTGAGGTTTACCTTGGTCGATACACACTGCTACACTTTCTTGACTTACACAGGTCCGTGAGAACCTGGTGTATATACCATATTGAGAATGGATGTTGAGGGCTTATCCAGAATGTCTTTTGTATTTACGATTCGAGAAAACATGGGGAATTGATGTTGAATTCATCCTCATAGTGTCTATAGATCTTTGACGTGGACCACATAGGGAATGTGACGCAAGTGCTTCCCATGATCACCTTTAGTTACGATGCGGGACTATAGGTGGAATTGATGATGACTGCTTCCTTAGAGAGTCTGTTCTTATGCTGAACTAAAGGGGTTAGAATGATTGTACTGCCCAGAAGGTTTCTTGTACTTTATCAGTAGGACCAGAGGGGATAGGCTGTGGGTGCTTCCCAGAGGGTTACCTATTTGTGTTTATCTTCTACTTTAGATCTTCCATGATATTGAATCTATGGATTGTTTACTGTTGAGTACATTCATGTTTACTGTTTCCTATATATTTACCTTCTATATACTCATTGACTGTTAGGCATAGATCTCGTGGTGGTTTCTTACTAGGATATAGTTTCCACCCTATTGGGCCATGCTTTTGGGCCCAAACTGATTATATTATTGCTGGTATAGATAAGGGAATATGACCTTCTACTCTAGGTACTTTTCGTGTTGTTGAGAATGAGAGAACATGATCAAGGATTGGGGTTGTGATGCTGATTACTGTTTTTCTTTTTAATTTGTTTTAGTACTGTATTTCAGCATTGTGCTTTGTTTTGCTGCTTTCCTAGACATCTGTATCATGTATCACATTATATATGTGCTCTATTTTATAGTATATGTCTTCCACTATTTATTTTTGTATTATATTATTCCAGCTTCCTCTCTTGTATAGATTTGATTACTTATGATGTGTACTCTTCCAATGAGGACATAGTTTCCCCACTTTCACACCCATGGCTCTCGCTTCTATTCATCATTCTCTAGCATTTGGGGAAATGTGCTTGAGCACATGTGACTAACCAGGTATGGGTCGCCTCTGGGTGTCTTCCAGAACCGGGACTTTATAATGTGATATCATATTAATTTCCATTTCTTCTTGACTTACAGTTTGTAGCCTATAGTCAGGGATAGGACAGAATATGTACTTGGTAAGAAGGTGTTCTTGGGAGTAGCTAACCCGTGTACAGGGAAAACCCAATCTACCTCATTTATTGAAATTTGTTGGTTTTTCAATTTTACAGTTGATTTGATTTCACTGTTGGGTGATTCACATGGTTTATGTGGTTACCATTGATGTGTTTGAGGTTCTATTGCTATTGTAACCTGATTAGATGAGGGTATGCCATCTCATGCATCATATAGGCACTTTATAGAAATCACATGTCATGCATTCTTACCATGCCATGTATGATGAATTAGTGATTGTTGTGATTGTTGCCTTGATAAAACCCATATTTTTTGATAGGGTATTTTTTCTGTACCGTTTTGGTTAGAATGAATCCCAAAAATTTGTTCTTGAGGAGTTATGGGCCCACATGGACTGGAATTTGGTGGATCATTGCCTTGTTTGCCATGTTATAACATGTATAAGATTCCAAAAATTGATTCGCATGGTGTATGGGCCCTTGCAGAATGGAATTTGGCACTTACAATGTTTATTTTAGTGTTTTTATGGGTTCCAGAGTAGTTTCTAAGGCTTACTATCCGGAAAAACCCAGAATACATGGCCTGTAATGTTAAGTACATGCCATATGTTATTTTTTTCAGGATGAAACCATTTTTCTTATGTACAATCTGTGTAATTTATGTAGATGTCGTGTAATCCCTAACCGCGTCATAGGCCGTGTGGGAAGAGACACGAGATGGGGAAAGTCTGGAGGGAACATGCCATGTAAGAGTTATACAAGCCGTGTGGTGTTGACCCTATTTCCACCCTTGTAACTGACAACACTAACGGATAAATCTTAAGATACACATGCCGTGTCAGGGTTGAACATGTCATGTAGTCTGACCCAGTTACCTAGTCATGTCACTAAAAACATGGGTCGGTGTTATCCTTTCACGTAAATGTTGTGTCCCCCTTGAACACGCCGTGTGTCAGGCCATGTCACTGAAAACACAGGACATGTGAAGCCTGTCCAGTACACGCCATGTCTACTGTGAACATACCATGTATTCTTGTCTTAGGAGAACCATGTGGCTTAACCGTGAATAAGGACTCAAGAAGAGAAAAAGGATTCAAGTAAACACCATGTGTTAAGACAACATGCCATGTGTTTATGTTGATACATGACATAGGTGGGAAAAAGTACATGCCCATGTGAATGACTTAAGGAAAAAGAACGTCTATGGTTTATACACCTCATGTAGTCATGTTTTGTAAAACATGATCGATTTCTTTCTCTTGTTCTCGTATTACACTTCTATGTTTCAGTCCCTGCTAATCCTGGTCTAAGGTGTGCATTTGACCTAGCAGATTCATGCCACCGATACGTCCTCCGATTGTTTTCCAGTTATAGAGTGGTAATTGGATGCCGGATACGATTGACCAAGGAGTTCCCACAAATCCTCCTGTTGTGCCAGTATTGGCACCAGCATTAATACCTGATATTGGTGCGGATGCAGAGTTCAAGGAAGGCAACATGAGGATGATGAAGATTTTTTAGGGAGAACCGCCTCATTCCCCGTTGATTGTAGATTTGACGTGGGTTTTCCAGCAGCTGCATCCTCCCACTTTCTCAGGGGAAGGAGGGCCTCAGGCAGTAGATATCATGGTTACAAGCCATGCTGAAGATCATTGATAATTTGGAGATGCCTCCAGTGAGGAGGGTCAAGATCACTACCTACATGCTTCGAGACTCTGCAAAGAGGTGGTGGGATGTGATTTCACAGGGGGGATGCCAGCAGGTTATAGTGCATGATGCGTTTCGGAACATCTTATATGATTAATTCTATCTGGAAACCCTATGGGCTGATCGGGACTGGGAGTTTATGATTTTGGAGTAGGGTACTCTTTCTGTTAAGGAGTATTCATCATGCGTTACCAAGATTCAGTGCATCATGCCTACTTCAGGAGGTGATCAGATATTCATAGAAAGGAAGTTCGAGGATGGTCTGAGACCCGACATCTGTTCATATGTGAACATTTTCAGGTTGACTTTCATCACTTCTATCATCAACCAGGTGCTGATCACAGAATGCAATATGAGAGATTCCAGAGTTGTGAGCCAGGGTGGCTCGGCCTCTGGAGTTAGCATCCCTCCTACTGACAGTTGGAAGTACTGTAGATAGTCTTTGTGTGGTGATTCATGGAGGTAAGACACATCTTCTGGTATCCAGGTGGTGTGGTACCACTGCGGAAAGAGCGGGCATACTAGGCCGCATTGCCAAAAAGACCCAGTGGTGTGATGATCATGCTGCAAGATGTTTCACATTTAGTGATTCTGTAAGATCTTCTTGCAAGTAGCTGGTGACATGGGTTCTTCTTTTACTCCACGTTCGTGAGACACACCACTAGTTTCTCACCAGTATGGGAACTGGAGTTCTTCAGGCTGTTCAGGCCTATGTGGTGGTCGTGGTCATGGTCGTAAGTCGCTAGTCTTCCAGCGACAACATAGTGGATCAGTTCAGAGTGGTCAGGCAGGGTCTCAAGGCCATGGAGCAGGACAGACTTTTGCAGTGGAGTAGACCCAATTGGAGCAGTATCCTGGACCTTCTACCTTTCGAGGTACGATCCTCATTGCCTGAGTTTTATATTCATATCTTTTCGATACAGGGGCTTCCCATAGCTTGGTATATGTAGATGTTGTGGAGATCCATGTGCTCCGCATCTTTTATTATGCCTATATTTTGATACTAGACACTCCGTTTGGGACTAGAACGACTAGTGTATGTTAGTGAAAAGAGTTCCCTCTAGAGGATGGTGGGTTCCACTTCCTATGGGACCTCTATGTCCTAGAGAAGATAGGATATGATGTCATTTTCGGAATGGACTGGTTAATTTCATTCTAGGTAGGTGTTTACTATTGTCGTCGCAGGGTGATTTTCATATAACTAGAGGGAATATCATTTCTTCATAAGGAATAATGGGATGTCCATGTGAGTAGAGTAGGACCCGAGCATCATGGGTTGGGATTAGTTTCAACCTAGATTGCTAGTCTATATTTGGATGACCATGGGACTTCGCAATTATACTTTCTTCCAGTGGTAGATCGTTTCAGAGATTTCATTCCAGAGGACTTTTCATGTTTTCCTCCGGAGCGAGAGGTGGAGTTTTCTATTGAGCATATTCCAGGAGCGACCCCTGTTTCCATTCCTCCTTATAGGATGGCTACACCAGAGTTGAAGAACTCAATATTCTGTTAGAGGAGTTTTGGGAAAATGGTTTAATTTGACCCAATACATCTCCTTGGGTTTCGCCTGTTCTTTTTGTGAATAAGGCAGACGACAACCTCATCCATTGTGGGGATTATCAAAAGTTGAACTAGTTTTCAGTGAAGAACTGATATCCTTTACCAAGGATTTAGGATCACTTTTATCAGCTTCGAGGAGCCTAGGTGTTCTTGAAGATTTACTTATGGTCCAGTTAACAACATTTGTGTGTTATACTGTCTGATATACCTCTAATAGCCTTCTGGAGTAGGTATGGTCTATAAGAGTATATGGTTATGCTGTTCGGCCTCACGAACACACCTGTAGTTTTTATAGAACCGATGAATCATGTGTTCCATCCATACTTGGATTTTTCCAGGGTTGTTTTCCTGGGTGATATCTTGGTGTACTCTCACACACAAAATGACCATGCTACCCATATTAAGATCATTCTATGTACACTTAATGAGCATCAGTTATATGATAAGATCTAAAAATTCCACTTTTGGATAGATCAGATTCACTTCTTCGGTCATGTTATCTCAGAGACACGATTGTCAGTAGACCCAGTGAAAGTGATAGAAGTAGTTTCCTGGGAGAAGTCGAAGAATGTCTCTGAGGTACGGAGTTTTCTATGATTTGTTGTAAACTATAGACGATTCATTCAAGACTTTTCACACTTAGTTTCACTGCTGACGAGTCTGACTAAGAGCGGTGCAAAGTTATTATGATCAGATTATTGTGAGTTGGCCTTTCAAGAGCTAAAAGGGAGGTTGAATTCAGCATCGATACTATTATTTCTAGAACCGGGCAAGGGAAATACTATTTTTTTGTGATGCATCAGGTATCGGTCTTGGAGTTGTGCTTATGCAAGGAGATAGAGTCGTTACATACGGGTCTCGGCAATTGAGAGCTCATAATAGGAACTACCCGACACACAATATCGAGTTAGTAGAATTTGTTCATGTCTTACGTTGTTGAAGACATTATCTTTTGGGAGAGAATTTTGTGGTTTTCACTGACCACAAAAGTCTCAAGTACATCTTCACTCACCGGGATCTGAATTTTAGATAGCGATTGTGGGTTGAGTACCTTCAGTCTTTTGAAATTGAGCTTTTCGGCATGCCTAGTAAAGGAAATGAAGTGGATGATGCATTGAGAAGGAGGGCTCAGATATAGGCAGTTGAGGAGGCTAGAAGTGACCAGCATCTTATGGCTTAGTTCTCTGAGATGCATATGGAGGTGCACGACATATAGGGGCAAACATTCCTTTCATTGGTAGTTGTTACCTCTACCCTTAACAATTGAGTGAAAATTAGTTAGACATCATATTCTGAAGTGCTAGTCCTACAAGAATGTGTGTTAGGAGAAGACCCTATTACGGGATGAACCATAGGTGAGGATGAGATCTTGGGTTTCTAGGGGTGCGTATTTGTGCCAATAAACAAAGGTGACGAGCTAATGTGGAACTCTCATTCCTCAGTTTGGGTAGTTCATCCTGGTGTCATCAATATGTATTGTGATCCACATCGTTAGTATTGGGGTCTAGAATTGATGAGAGACGTCACAGGTTTCATCATGAGGTGTTCCACATATCAGCAGGTGAAGGCGAATCATCAACAACCAACTGGGATTTTGCAGCAATTACCCATTTCTTAGTGGAAGTGGAATGATGTCGCGATGGATTTTGTGACAGGTTTTTCGAGGTCTCATTGAGGGAATGATGCAGTTTGGGTTGTCATTGACAGACACATGAAGGTTTATCACTTCTTTCCAATCAATCAGACCATTAGTGTTAATGAGCTTGGACAATTTTTCATTTGTGAGAGTGGGCGCTTACCTGGAGTTCCACAATTCATTGTTTCAGAAAGAGTTTTATGTTTTACTTCTCGGGTATGGTAGGGTCTATAGAAATCTTTGGGAACACATATACTTTTGAGTACACCTTACCAGCCCGAGACTGATGGCCAGTCCAAGCGTACGATTCAGGTGCTTGAGGATATTCTATGAGCAGGCATCCTGGATTTTGAAGGTTCTTGGGAGAAACATATACCTCTTATGGAGTTTTCCTAGAACAATAGTTTTCACGAAACTATTCAGATGGCATATTTTGAGGCTTTGTATGGTAGACTTTCCCGATCACCCTTATGATGGCTGGAGGATGGAGAGGCTTATTTGAGAGGACCTTGTCTTCTCCAAGATACCACAGAGCAGATAGAGTTGATTTGGAAGAGGATGGATACTACGAAGTCTTGATAAAAGTATTATGCTGATCAGCGGAGATGACCTCTGTTATTCGAGGGTGGGGATAATGTTTTTCTACATGTCACACGGACGTTGTGACACAAGAGGATTAGGTGACATGGTATGATTTCGCTGAGGTATGTTGGGCCGTTTGAGGTGTTGGAGAGAGTTGGTCCAGTTTCCTATCGGTTAATGTTACCTCAGAGGTGCCGAGCTATGAACGACGTCTTCCACGTTTCTCCGCATCAATGTTAATTTTCAGACCCATCACATTTTTTTCAAACCAATGAGGTTGAGATGGAAGTGGTCGCATCTTTCGAGGAGCATCCATTACAAATTGTCTATTATACTATAAATGTTCTATGTGGTCGGTCTGTTCCTCTGGTATGGGTGCTTTGGCAGCACAGGCGAGTACAAGACGAGACATGGGAGAGGGAGGAAGACGTACGATCAGAGTGGCTAGAGTTGTTTGGGGTTTCTTCTTCTATTCCAACATGCTAGGGAAATTTTGGGATAGATTTCTTTGAAGGGGGGTGTTTGTAAGAACCCAAATCTTATTTTCAGGTATGGTTTTCCTTTGCTGGTCGTCTTTTAGAAAAGTGAATTTTTTTGAAATTTTCAAAGTACACACCATGAAAATTATGAGTACATGTCGTGTACTCAGTTACCATAGGTAGCCGGGTGCTAGCCTTATAGGGTCCATGCACACAAGTGTGTGGTGGTGGCTTAGAGGCCGCCTAAATCAGAGTACGGAAACGGCGAATACACGACATGTAATTCAATAGTTCTTGTTGTGTACATTATATTTTCTCATTAAATGCACCAAGGTTGCATCTAATAACCATAACTATCTTCTTCTAGGTTTTCTTCATTAGAGAGAACCTATACAGCCGCGATCATTCTCTGAGCCCCCATTCCTCCATTCTATATCTGATTCGACCGCCATCAATTACATTGGGATTTCCTCGGTATGCTCTCTCTTCATCTTGAGATACGTTTCATGATTCCTCTTCTTACTCAATTTATCCTTTTTTTTTATCTTTTTTGGCGTTTTTTAGATCTTCATAATTCTATATTGATTCAATCTTTGAGGTTCACATATAGTGATCTCCCAAAACTGAGGTATGTGGTTTGTGCATTTTTGTTGAATGCCTTTTAGTTTTAAGTGCATATTTTCCCAACACCCATGAATGAGGTATTGCGCGTTTACTGTTTTATCCCTGTTTTTTTTTGATATGATTGTATGATTGAGTAGATGATAATTTTTCTTGAATGGGGTGAATTATTGTGCTTTGGTTGGGTTTCCCATGCCTGTTTTTCCTGTTTTGACCTTTCAGTCATGTTTTCCTGCAAGGATGCAATTTACTTTCCCATGCCTATTATTGTGGGGTGGTATGACTGTTGTTTTATTATGTTATTATGATGTAGAATGATAGCCAAATAGTTTTTGGGGTTACCTTGGCCGATATGTGCTGCTAGAATTTCTTGACTTACAAAGGGCCATGTGAACCTAGTGTATAGACAATATAGAGAATGGACGTTGAGGTCTTCTCCAGAGTGTCTATTTTACATACAATGTGAGACCAGAGGGGGAATTGACATTGAGTGCTTCCTAAAAGTCTCTATAGTTCCTCGACGTGAGCTATAGAGGAATGTGACGTAATTTATTCCATATAGCGCCTTTAGTTACAATACACGACTATAGGGGTAATTGACAGTGAGTGTTTCCATAGAGATTCTATGGGTAAGCTGATCCAGAGGGGTTAGACTGAGGGTAATTCCTAGAGGGATTCTTGTACTTTCTTTCTAGGACCAGAGGGGATAGGTTGTGCGTGCTTCCCAGAGGGTTACCTTTTTGTGTTTATCTAATTATTTAGTTGTTGCTTGATATTGAAACTATGTATTGTTTACTATTGAGTACTTTCTTGTTTACTGTTTCCTATACTTTTACTTGCCATATACTCATTGACTGTTAGGAAAAGATCTCGTTGTGGTCGCCTATTGGGATTTAGACTCACACCCTGTTTGGGACAAGCTTTTGGGCCTAAATAGATTATATTTTTGTATCTATAGACAATGGAAAGCACCCTTCTACTTTAGTTACATGAAATGTTGTGGAGATGGAGAGAACAAGACCAAGATTACGCTTCGGATGTTGTGGAGCTGATTACTGTTTCCCTTTTGTACATGGTTTAGTATTTAATTTCATCATTGTTCTTTGTTTCACTTCTTTCCTAGACATATGTATCATGTATCACTTTATATATGTTCTCCAGTTTATTATATACTTCTTTACCTATTTATTTTTAAATGTTATTATTACAGCTTCTTCTCTTGTATGTATTTGCTTACTTCCACTGTGTACTCTATCGTTGAGGGCATAGTTTCCCCATTATCACACCAAAGGCCCTCACTACTAGTCGACAACCTCTTGCATTCGGGGAAATGCGCTTGAGTCCATGTAAGAAACCAGGTATGGGGCGCCTCTAGGTGGCTTCCAGAACAAAGACATTACATTTATATATTGAGAATTTAACCTATGTTCAGGCTCTTTTTATCTTTTCTCAGGATAATTATTTTGAATGGTATGATACAAATGGAATAAATCATCTATAGTTCATATGAATCTGGGGATGGTTGAATGAAAAATGAAATGTATGAAATAAAATAATTTACAATATCATTTTTTTGTTGTAAATCAATTTATAGGAGATGTTAATGTATGAAATTCATTATATGAATCTTCCAAGCGGTGTTTACAATCTCATCACCATGAGATCGAATGAATATTTCATATCACTAATTGATAGTGAGACTACCCACTAGGAAAAAATTATTCAAAATGAGTTTGATTATTAAAAAATTTGGTAACTATTTATGAACATTGAAAAAAATGATAAAAATTATTTTTGATTATCATAAATTTGGAATTTTCTAAACCTCGAGTTCTGTGAGAATGATTGATAAATGGATATTATTTGGCTATACAAAATAGTACTTGGTTGAATTCTATGAAATTGTAAAGACTATTCAATGGAAAATCTGGTTTCACATATGCCATAGGTGAACCAAAAACATTGAAAAAGTTTTTTCAGGATTATCTTGTTGTAGATATAGGAAATGTTAATGATTAACCGCAAAAAGTGGTCCACTCGATTCATTTTTTGTTATATAACCCTTAAATCACTAAAGATGTTCTAAAACTATAAATTTTGAACTATAGTTAATTTAATGAATCAATTCATTTAATTTTTTGGTTATTTTTCAAGGATTAATGTATAGTTAATAAAATATATGTTGGACAATCATACACATAAAAAGTAAAATTTATTTGTCCATAATAATTTCAAATAAGAAATTATATTTTATTAATTAGAAGAAATATAATACAAAATATTCTATCCATTCTTATTTAAGATAATAATATCAATTTGATTTCTTCATCTTAAACAAAGATAAAATATCTATGATAGAGTATGTATGTTTATGAACATAGTCTTGTTTTCCAAAGAAATTGTCTCTAGAATTTTCTTGAATGATTTAATCACTGAGTACAGGTTATAAATGAAGATAAAATCCAATATATATGTTATTTGTAATATGGATTATATGGAGATGGTAAATCAGTGTACAATTGTGGAGAGGGATATCTCCCAAATTTTTAAAATTAGATTATATTTTCTTGCATGTGAGAAATATGAAACTCGACTTATAGGATTAATTAAAATCAGGACACATATATCCAATGAATTAGGGTTTCTTATTACCATACCCTAATATGAGTTTACATCCTCCCATAGCCCAAGAGTAGCCATGGTTTCTTTCATTTTCATTCAAATTATCATTTCATGAAATATTATACTGCACTAACTAGGGTATGTCATGACTATAAACAGATAAAAAAATTTGGTTTTATTGTCAAGTTTATAATATGTTTGGTATGAGAGATTTATCTTCTGTATATAAGACATTATATTATTCTATGTGGTGATCTCATCAGAAGAACTCTTGTCATCAAAATAGTGAAAGGAAAGGTGATTCAAGGAATCCCATGAAACATCATTTTATGTAATATCAAAAAGAAATCAAGGATTATGAAATAGATAATAATAAGGTTATAGGGATATGAAGTTGATTTTTAATGATCATTCTGTCCATTTAAGAGAGTAGGGAAAAATTGTTTTGAATTCTTACTATATGATTGACCTTTTTTTGATATGTGTTTGTACTAATCTATAATTACAACCAATATTTTTTTTGTCATAATGCTTTTTATATAGAAATGATTAATCATGTCTTGAAAATTTAATCACATCTAGTATAATGGGGTTTTGTTGAATTTATGTATGTCTAATGTTTAACATAAATAGATTTTATTTAGATAGTGTGGGATTACATGTATCCTAATAAGCATATTTATGACCTATATTTGGTAAAGGATTAGTTGATATCCTCCAAGTCACATACCAATTACTTTTACCATAAAAATACTTTTACATAATCTAATATAATTAAGAATTTCATTAATGGACTTTTTAATGTGAATGAATGAATATCATGACCATTGGAACCAGGGGCAGGGACTGTCTCTTATCATTTGGAAGCAGTTACATTTTCATCTATTGATGAAATTATATAGTGATATTTTATAAACATCATTGACTATTTTATTAATGACTTTCTTGAAGTTTTTTTCATGAATCCACTAGAATGAAATGTAAAATTTATGATTTATTTCATAATAGACAAAAGTCCTATTTAACATCTATTCTATAGTATGGATCCATCAAATTTAGGAAATTAAATGTTAATATGAAGTAGTTTGAAATAAAAAGGTTCATTCCCTTCACAAAATCTCTTTGTGCGCCACTATAACCCTCCAAAATAATTGTGTCATCCATATTAATAAAAAATATTTATTTTCAACTATATTATAAAACATTTTCAAGTTAATTATTACTATTATTTTAATTATTATTATGGTATACATAATTACCTAAAAAATAAATTTCTTGATGAACATTTTGATGATATTAAAACAATAAGTAAAAAAATGAATTTAGTATTTGGAATATGGCCATAAAGTTAATTATTATATAATCCCCACAAGAATAATCATGATATAATTTTTATTTTTATATATAACTTATTATTTTAGAACCAACCATTAAATATTATTATGAAAATTGAGCTTTGTTATAACCATGGAGATGGTTGTTTGTATTTATGCTTAAGTAACATTTCCAGATTTGAAGAAACATGATTGAATGAATATTTTTATATTATTATCATTAAATTATTATTATTATTATTAAATCAAAAATAATTAATCATATTTTAAATACACACATATATAAATAACATGTTATGTTGTTTTGAAAAATGAATCACATTGATTTGTGGAGGACGTAATTCACGTGTAAGCATGAATGATGGTATCATTTTTTGATGGAAACTTGTTATGAAAATAATGTATTTCAAATATTATACTAATTATAATAATTAAATTAATATCATATATATACATTAAATGAATGAATATTATTTATTTGAGATGCATTCATGTAAAATGAATTATGTTTATTCGTGAGGGGTAGTCTATTATACATAAGAATGATGATTTAGTCTCCCGTTTGAATAATGAGTAAAATGATATAGGTTATTCCATTAACATAAAAATATAAAAATATATGGAATTTTATAGTATATATATTTTTGTATGTTTTAATTAAGGAGTTAGAGGATAATATAATACAAAAACACCTTGTTAAAATCAATAGCTCTTCTTCTAAAAACCTCCTTTTCATTATAGTTTATACAATATAAAAGTGTTATTCATCCCCAAAAATACCACTACAATGTGTATAGGATATAAGATAAATCTTTTTTCTAGTTATATGAAATATTATATCGATTTGGTTGTCTTTAGAGGTGTTTGTAAAGGGCGTCCTTTTAAAAATTTGTGTAGGGGATATTTTTGAATTACATAATGTATTGAATAAATATAGATTATTTTTATTATTAATATTGATAAATATTTAAATAAAAATAATATAATATGATTATTAGTCTAAATAATATTATATTCTTTTAAAAAATATGTTATTATTTATCATTTTCTCTTTATTTTAACCCCTATATTTCTTTTAATAATTAACATGATATCAAATTTTCCACTCTTTTGCGGTCATAGAAGTTAATGTATATAAAAACCACGACCCTAGATTCCAAGATATTGTTCCCTAGCTAATTAAATTGGTACTATAAGAATGTGGATTAATCCCAATGTACTATATAGTTTAGTATATTTGGAATACTAGATAAAACATATGGTTTACATTACTAGATTTAAGGGTAATATAACCCATAAACTACATTAGAAACACTCGTACACTGCAAGATGGTCATTCGAATTTATCCATAATATACATCTTCTTATCATATAAAAAAATTAAAACATAATAAAGGGATGAGGTTAGATTCCCATTAAGGGTACGCAAATCATAATAAGAAATCATAAATAAATATATATAATTTGGCATAATGAATAACTAAAACACATTGCATTAAAAAATAATCTAGAGCATAATATGTGTAACACCCCAGGTAAATAAACAATTTGAAATTTTCATATTTATCTATATTTGTGAGTAAAATATTAATATGACTTTAATGGAGACACTATGCTCGATGGCATACCCAACACGCAACAACGAGTTTCTTGGGAATCTTACGTTGCACTCTAATAATAAAATAATATTATTTTAGATGGTAGTTAACATGTAGCCGTTGTATTGGTGGGAATGGATAGAAATAACTAAAATATTATTATATATGTTTTTAAATGTTTTTACATTTATCCAATAAAATATAAAGGCATAAAATACGGAAAGAATTCAATTTTAGGCGTATATGCCCTAGTTTTCACTAAAGCTTCACTTATCTCCTTTTGATGGAGAACCATCATTAAATATAGTTTTTTTCAATATTATACATCCTTTTGGACCAAATAAAACACTTCTTAAAAATTGGGACATCAAAATTTACTTTGTGTAAATTTTTGGTATCTTTCTGATAAAGTTCATTTTTTTAATGAATAGTGTAAAATGTTGTATTTTAATTCAAAACCTCTTTTTAATATAATTTATTTAAATGATTAGAATATCTTTTGAATTGGTTTTAAATTGAAATTTGAATATATTTTTACCATTAAATCCAATAGTGGTCGTTGGAATTAATTTCACTTTGAAATCAGACTTAAACTAGTGTCAATCTTTTGATACTTATTGTTTCATAAAAACACGATATTTGCTCTGACAATGGGAATTAATTATTAAATTAATTAATGTGACTTATATGTTTTGAATTTTTTAAAATAGACTTCATTTTTTAATTTGGAATATAAAATATAGCTTAGGGTGAATTTTTGGGATTTTTCTAAAAAACTTCAATTTTTGATGAATAGTGAAACCACTAAGTGGTACTTATAAAAACTGATTTTATCCGTTTAAATGAAATTTTTCCATCTTTGTGTTTTGAATTTCAAAAATCCAACATAAATGGTTGTCATTAAGAAGTAAAATGTGGTTCAATGGGATAAAAGTAATTTTTTGGTGAATAGTAACTTATTAAGTTTTTAATCGCGATTAGAGGTAATTAGTGTAGTTTAAGGTAAAAATAATGTTTTAATAATATTAAATGGACTTGACACATGTCCTAAACTCATTTTATGTGTCATGGCCGACCAAGAAAACCCATGTGTCAACTTGGGGACCACATTAAGCCACTTTGGTTGGAAAATGACATTAATATCTTTTTATTTAATGTTAAAGGAAAAATAGGACAAACATGAAATGTTTTACTAAAACAATTTTTACATGGGGTTATACAAATCCGATTTTTGACTATAAATATTCATTGGAAAGCTAAAAAGATTTAATACATCATAGTATTTTGTTTATAATTTTTATAAATTAAATAAATTAAATTATTTATGACATCATGATGATGCACCGATGACCTCATTATTTAACGATTTAAATAAAATAGAAAGATAATGTAATATCTAAGACTTAAACATGTCCAAAACCTATTGGATGAGTGGATTTAGAACCCTTATCACCTGTTCCTCGAAAAAAATCAATGTGGGACCTCTTAAATATGAATTCTATTTTAAAATAAAGTGACTTTTCTTTACCTTCCAAGAGTGCCCCTCCTCTCCTCTTATAAAAGGCCCCCACCTCTACCTCCTTACCCACACTCCCAAAGCCTTTGGCTCGGCAAAACACTACCCATTTTGTCTCTAAACTTCCCTGTCATACTCCTTGATGCCTCACTTTGGGCATAAGTCTTCCCAAGGAAGCCTTTGAGCTCTAACCAAAGGGAGTTAACCAATTTTAAGGTAATGTCTTCACTTGAGTCCTTTTGTTTTATTTTTCTTCTCCAACCCCCTAAACTCTTTTTATTCATTTCTTTTGTAACAACTCCAGTATCATCTATATACTAGGATGTTTCTATAAATAGGGATTCGAGCTACAGTTTCACACACCTAAATCTAATGGTTAAAGAACAAACTGTTTCTGTGGATGGTGAATTTCGGCCTCCCGAAACGATGAATGTTAAACATTCTTTTAACACCTTCAAAGGTGGCCATTAAGATGAAAATATATTTATATATGATATATAATATGTTTATGTTTTCCTTAATCTTCTTTATTTTTAATTTTGATCATACCTTTATGGTTTCCATTATGGGTAAACGCGATATCTTCATTTAAGGAAGTGCGCACTACCGCCCCCTCAAAGTGATGTGATTCGTTAATGCCATATGTGGGACGTATAAAGGATGTATTTAAAGTTATTATATATGATGTTATACTGGAATTATAATATACCTCTATATCATTATTATTTCATTCCATAAAAATATGAAATAGAAATTAAAGTAGTGTTCATGCGTACGTACGGCTTACCGTCTCCATGAACGGTGCATTTCATTTCTTATCCACAAATGTAATGTACTATTATAAGTACATGTATCTAATGGATATATATGATTAATGATACATCTAAAACGATGAATATAATTCTGTAATTAAAATATAAATACCTCTCATTTAGTTTAAATTCCATTAATATGACATAGAAATGAAAGTAGCGTTCATGCGTACGTACGGCTTACCGTCTCCATGAACGGTGAATTTCATTTAATACCTCTAAATGATTATGTAATATTATAAATACATGTATATTTTGGATATATATGATATATATGATATCCAAATCATGAATATAATTATGGATATAATGAACATTTGACCACAAGAACAACATGTAATTGTAAAAAGTCCACTTTCGACTTAAGAACCAAATATCGACAAAACAAACATTATTAACTTAAATGATTACATAGTGTTTATAACATGGAAATAAGTGATCTAAACGGAATAATGAACTAGAAAAACGTTCTTAATAAAGTGTAAATTAACTCAAGTTTATTATTCAGGACGTTAAAGAACGATCGAGTCAAGTCGGACCCGAGGTAAGGGACCCTACTCCTCTCTTTCTTTTTAAGTACACTCTTTTATGTCATTCCTTCTAAAGCTAGTATTTATTGTGATTGGGATGTTCTTTTATATTATTATTATGGTAATTTTTATGTACATATGATGAGAGACCCTATTCTCTCTCATCAATCCATTTTGGAAGTTTTGAGTGGCGCCGTTAGGCTGCCGAATTTTTGTAAGAGATCTAACCTCTCTCTTTCTCTTTAAGTACTCTCCTTTATGTCACTTCTTTTAAGATCCTCTTTGTAATGATTTGGGATGTTCTTTTATATTCCTCTTTCTTTACATTTTATTTTAATGTGATGAGATACCCTATTTGATCTCATCAATCCATTTTTGGAAGTTTTAAGTGGCGTCGTTAGGCTGCCGAGTTTTCGTAAGGGATTTTTCATCTCACTTTTATTCCCATGAGATTTATGCTACATTTGCCACAATTCCCTTTGAGTGGTGTAGGTACTGACCATTATTTTACTCATTGTGTAATATTCTTTCATTTATGAGTATTTACATCAATGATGTATTTTCCTTCTTTCACGGGGAGTATGTTTCGAAAGATACCCATGTCGGTAAGGGAACCTTTCACCCTCCTCTTTTTAAAAGACTTATTTTGTTATGTCTTTTAATTCACATAATTATTATTTTGGGATATGTTTTTCTATATCCTTATTGATGTAAATTTTATTTCCATGTGATGTGATCCCCTTTTTATCTCTCATCAACTCTTTTTCTGAATTTTGAAGTGACGTCGTTAGGCTGTCTAATTATTGCAAGGGAATTTCTTAACCCAATTTCAATTATTTGGGATAAGCTTGTACTCCTTGAATATGTCGTTCTATGAATATGTGTGAATAACCTCTGATTGTTTTACACTTAATATCCACTTATATTTGGTGTATTAGTTTGTCACACATAATTATGTAATTGATTTATCCTAAATCCAAGGATACCATCTTTGTATGGGACTTCGTCTCAATCTCCTTTCATTGAGGCATATTTTGTTTTATACACAACCTTCTTTTATACGGTGTATAAACACCTTTGACTTTACGTTTATCCGAAATGAATCTTTTTTTATACAAAGTGTTTTTCTAAATAAAAAAGGGAATGTTTTTGTCGTACATATGCGGCGACAACGACTTCTCCGCCGCCATGACCATTATTTGAGTTTCGGCTTCCTCTAAGAGCCATACCTTTTTTTTAAAAGAAAAATAAATACCATGTTTTACTTTTCTTTTATTTTGGTATGGAAAATGGTTTTCATAATTTTTTTATATCAATGTGTTTTATTGATATCTTGTGATTGAAAAGTGGAAATGTTATGTTTTCTTTATGCATGTTTTATGTGATACGATTATGTAATGGTTCTTGGGCATTATTATGAAGATGGGTGGTTCCGTGATAAACTAAGGGAAGTTGAGCCCGATATATCTCTCCAATGCATTGGGTAACGTGAAGGAGTGAAACGTTAAGGTTTCTATGAAGAGAGTTAGTGAATATACTGTAATGAGTATTCCAAACGTAACCAAGAGGGTTACTCCCTAAGTAAGAATATTATGAATGCCTCAAGTTACCTTTATGTCTTTTGATTTCTATTATTTATTCATGGTTTGATGAGGTATGTTAAAGTTCCTATGTTTTTTGGGTAAAGTATGATTTCATTCTTATGTATATATGAACTCATGTTTCTTTTCCATATTTTTATAACCCTTACTGAGATTTTTATGCTCATCCCAAGTTTTTGAAATGTTTTTCATAGGTCAAGGGAAAGTTACATGATGTGATTATAGTGTCAAGGATGTGTCAAGAAAGAATCTGTGTTTAATTTTAAATATGTTTCCGTTGATGGGAAGAATTAATATTGTCTTTTATGTAACCACATTGTTTAAATGTGGAATGTAATGCAAGTTTCATGATCTAATTCTCTAAAACTCTAAACCTGAAAAGATCCTCAATGTGTAATATTGTAATAACTCAAGATTAAGCAAGGTTTAAGGCTGGGGCCTTATAGTTGGTATCAAAGGTCGGTTTAGATAACAATTAGAGGTTAGGGTATTCTTTAAGCGTAAGTGGCATTACCATAATGGTTAGGATTTCAGAAAGATTCCTAGTTTTAGATAAAGTGAATGAGTAAGTATATATTAGTGTTTATCTTCCTCATTAGTACATGATGGTTTTTTTGATATACTCACACTGGCCTTTTTGGTTTTAGTAAATGGTTGGATCTAGTAGGCACCAAAGTAACAGTGGATGTGAAGGAATTTGTGACAGTTTTTTGAGCAAGGAACTGAATGATATGGGTGTTGCAATGAGAACTCTTGTGATTATCCTCAACTAACTATCTGGAGTCATGATTTACCACCTAAAACTTGGTGATTTCTATAAGGCATCATATATGCGAGAATCAAATCCCTACGGAAGTACAAGAAATAATCATAAAGGTAAGTGTGTTCAAAAACCTATGTGTCAAAGATGTGGAAAGGAAAACCTAGGAAAATGTTTCAAAGGGACAGAAATATGCTATAGATGTGGAAATGAAGGTCATAAAGCAAGAACCTACCATGGAAAAATGAAGCATCCAGTTGACTTCAGGAAAGGGAATGAAGTTCTTTCTAAGGGATCAAATGAATGTTTTAAATGTGGTGTGCATGGTCATTATGAAAAAACATGTCCTATGAAGAAGTTTCGTGAATGGGATCACCAAGAGCATACAAATGTTCATTTACAAATACCTAATGCCATTCCGATTGAGGATGAAGAAACTGACAATGACCAATCAAAGGTATGTATTATTTCATGAATATTGTTTTAATATTTTGGAATCTTAGGATATGATTCATGATTTTGTTTGTAGGAAAGAATTATTTAGGAATAAGTTGGAAAGGAATGGTTAATGGATCATGAAGAATGTAGAATGAGTAAGATGTCAACATATAAGGGCTTCAAGAGTTATGGTGAAATTCTTAAGATTATTAAGTCTATTTTGATGATGGGGTTACATTAGAAGACTTTTTATATTATGTGTAACCCTGATTTTTAATATAGGCAAATTTTATTCAAGGAATAGTTATCTTTTCTTTTGTGAACATAGTTATAAAGAACCATTTGGATTTATATGATCCTTACTTTTGAGGTAATTATGGGTTACTATATGTTATGATTGAAGTGAAAGGAATGAGATAAAATTGAGGTTAAATTATGTTATGGTTATTTTTGATGATTTTACCCCTTTTTGGAATATGATTTGAGAATTATATAGTTTTGGAAAAATGACAACACGCAGACCGTGTGACTACCCGTCGCATCAGACAAAGCTGCGGGAATCGAACCCACAACCAAAGTGCGACTGGTATTTATCGCCTACCACTGGACTACGTGAAGTCCCTGGTTAGTTTGACTGATTCTTTTTAGTTATATGATATTATGAATTAAGAGTAAGTTGATTTTGGGTTATTTATGAAAATTATTAACCTATCATGGAGGATATGTGATTAGGTTAATTACTTTTCAATACGAGACTTTAGGAGCAACTGATGTTGTTTGGTGATAAATGTTACAATTTAACTTTGAATACTATGTGACTAAATCCTTCAAATATTTGGGTTTCAATCTTATATTGGTTTACATTGAATAATTTTATGGACAAATTGGTTATTGGATGGTCCTCGTAGAACTTTGGGTTTTGTTGGACAAATTTTGGAGATTAAGCATAGATTTTCTTCTTAAAGGGTTATCCTTTTCTGGATTATCTGACCTTATACTAACCTTTTGGTTTTGGTTTTGGTTAAAGCCTAAAGAAATTGGAAGTATATAGTTCTCTTTGGTGGATTAGGTGATTCTCTAGAAGTTGATTATAGTACTCTTAATGCGAACAAGTCTCCCTAAATACTCGTCTTTTGGAAAAAATATGAGTTCGATTAAGGAATCTCGTAAAAGTTGAAAGTCAACATGATAAGTGATTATGTTTACTTATGAATAAATTCCAAAATAAAAAGTAACTTAAAACAAAAATGTTGTCTATTAACTTTTCCTACTGGGGAATCGAATACCGTTTAACCCATCACAAGTTTGTGATTTTCTTATGGTTAACTTTCTCCTAGACATGTTTACTATCACTCTCCCTCAAGAACATGACCCTTTGCTTTTTCTTCCATGTCCATGTTTTTCTACATATGGGTTATCTCTGGTGACCTATGTACTTATCTTCCTTTATTTTAAAGTGATTGTTTTACCAACTCATGTTCCGATGTGGGACTTTCAAGGATGTTTCCAACCTCAATTTTAAAAATTGTGAGGACACAATTCCCAAAAGGGGGGAAGGATGTAACACCCCAGGTAAATAAAGAATATGAAATTTTCATATTTATCCATATTTGTGAATAAAATATTAATATGACTTTAAAGGGGACTCTATGCTCGATGGCGTATCCAACACGCAACAACGAGTTTCATGGAAATCTTACGTTGCACTCTAATAATAAAATAATATTATTTTAGATGGTAGTTAACATGTAGCTGTTGTATTGGCGGGAATGGAGAGAAATAACTAAAATATGATTATATATGTTTTAAAATGTTTTTAGATGTTTTTACATTTATCCAATAATAGATAAAGGCATAAAATATAGAAAAAATTCAATTTTAGGCGTATATGCCCTAGTTTTCACTAAAGCTTCACTTATCGCCTTTTGATGGAGAACCATCATTAAATATAGTTTTATTAACTCTTATACATCCTTTTGGAGCAAATAAAACCCTTCTTAAGAATTGGGACATCAAAATTTACTTTGTGTAAATTTTTGGTATCTTTTTGATAAAGTTCATTTTTTAATGAATAGTGTAAAATGTTGTATTGTAATTCAAAACCTCTTTTTAATCTAATTTATTTATATGATTAGATTATCTTTTGAATTGGTTTTAAAGTGAAATTAGAATATATTTTTACCATTAAATCCAACAGTGGTCATTGGAATTAATTTCACTTTGAAATCAGACTTAAACTAGTGTCATTCTTTTGATACTTATTGTTTCATAAAAACACACTATTTGCTTTGACAGTGGGAATTAATTATTAAATTAATTAATGTGACTTATATGTTTTGAATTTTGTAAAATAGGCTTCATTTTTGAATTCGGAATATCAAATATATCTTAGGGTGATTTTTTGGGATTTTTCTGAAAAACTTCAATTTTTGATGAATAGTGAAACTGGTAAGTGGTACTTATAAAAACTGATTTTTTCCGTTTAAATTAAATTTTTCCATCTTTGTGTTTTGAATTTCAAAAATCCGACATACATGGTTGTCATTAAGAAGTAAAATGTGGTTCAATGGGATAAAAATAATTTTTTGGTGAATAGTAACTTATTAAGTTTTTAATCGCGATTAGAGGTAATTAGTGTAGTTTAAGGTTAAAATAATGTTTTAATAATATTAAATTAACCTGACACATGTCCTAACCTCATTGTATGTGTCATGGCCGACCACGACAACCCATGGGTCAACATGGGGACCCCATGAAGCCACTTTGGTTGGAAAATGACATTAATATCTTTTTATTTAAAGTTAAAGTAAAAATGAGACAAACATGAAATGTTTTACTAAAACAATTATTACATGGGGTTATAAAAATCCAATTTTTGACTATAAATATTCATTGGAAATCTAAAAAAATTTCCAACATCATAGTATTTTTTTTAAAAAATTCGACATTAAATAATGTAAATTATTTATGACATCATGATGATGCACCGATGACCTCATTATTTAACGATTTAAATAAAATGGAATGATAATGTAATATCTAAGACCTAAAAAAGTCCAAAACCTATTGGATGAGTGGATTTAGAACCCTTATCACCGTATACTAGAAACACATGAATTTGGGACCACTTAAATCCGAATACCAATTTAAAATAAACTGACTTTTCTTTACCTTCCAAGAGTGCCCCTCCTCTCCTCTTATAAAAGGCCCCCACCTCTACCTCCTTACCCACACTCCCAAAGCCTTTGGCTCGGCCAACCTCTGCCCATTTGTCTCTACAAATCCCTCTCTTACTCCTTGAAGCCTCACATTGTGAAGAAGGCTTCCCAAGGAAGCATTTGAGCTCAAACCAAAGGGAGTTACCCGATTTTAAGGTAATGTCTTCACTTGAGTCCTTTTGTTTTATTTTGCTTCTCCAACACCATAAACTCTTTTTATTCATTTCTTTTGTAACAAATACAGTATCATCAATATAATAGGATGTTCTTACAAAGAAGGATTCAAGCTACACTTTCACACACCTACATCTAATGGTTAAAGAAAATACTGTTTCCGTGGATGGCGACTTTCGGCCTCCGGAAACGATGAATGTTCAACATTCTTTTAACACCTTCAAAGGTGGCCATTAAGATGACACTATATTTATATATGATATATAATATCTTTATTTTTTCCTTACGCTTCTGTATTTTTTATTTTGGGCATACCTTTATGGTTTCCATTATGGGTAAACGCGATATCATCATTTAAGGAAGTGCGGACTACCGCCCCCTCAAAGTGATGTGATTCGTTAATGCCATATGTGGGACATATAAAGGATGGATTTAAAGTTATTATATATGATGTTATACTGGAATTATAATATACCTCTATATCATTATTATTCCATTCCATAAAAATATGAAATAGAAATGAATGTAGCGTTCATGCGTACGTACGGCTTACCGTCTCCATGAACGGTGCATTTCATTTCTTATCCCCAAATGTAATGTACTATTATAAGAACATGTATATAATGGATATATATGATGAATGATACATCTAAAACGATGAATATAATTCTGTAATTAAAATATACATACCTCTTATTTAGTTTTAATTCCATTAATATGACATAGAAATGAAAGTAGAGTTCATGCGTACGTACGACTTACCGTCTCCATGAACGGTGCATTTCATTTCTCACCTCTAAATGATTAAGTAATATTATAAATACATGTATATTCTGGATATATATGATATATATGATATCAAAATCATGAATATAATTCTGGATATAATGAACATTTGACCACACGAACAACATGTAATTATAAGAAGTCCACTTTCGACTTAAGAACAAAATATCGAAAAAACAAACATTATTAACTTAAATGATTACATAATGTTTGTAACATGGAAATAATTTATCAAAAAGGAATAATGAACTAGAAAAAGGATCTTAATAAAGTGTAAATTAACTCAAGTTTATTATTCAGGACGTTAAAGAACGATCGAGTCAAGTCGGGCCCGAGGTAAGGGATCCTACTCCTCTCTTTCTTTTTAGGTACACTCTTTTATGTCATTCCTTCTAAAGCTCATCTTTATTGTGATTGGGATGTTCTTTTATATTACTCTTATGGTAATTTTTATGTACATATTATGAGAGACCCTATTCTATCTCATCAATCCATTTTGGAAGTTTTGAGTGGCGCCGTTAGGCTGCCGAATTTTCGTAAGAGATCTAACCCCTCTCTTTCTATTTAAGTACTCTCCTTTATGTCACTTCTTTTAAGATCTTATTTGTTATGATGGGGGATGTTATTTTATATTCCCCTTTCTGTAAATTTTATTTTAATGTGATGAGATACCCTATTTGATCTCATCAATCCATTTTTGGACGTTTTAAGTGGCGCCGTTAGGCTGCCGAGTTTTCGTAAGGGATTTTTCATCTCACTTTTATTCCCATGAGATTTATGCTACATTTGCCAAAATTTCATTTCAGTGGTGTAGGTACTGACCATTATTTTACTCAATTTGTAATATTCTTTCATTTATGATTATTTACATCAATGATGTATTGTCCTTTTTTCACGGGGCATATGTTTCGAATGAAACCCATGTCGGTAAGGGAACCTTTCACCCTCCTCTTTTTAAAAGACTTATTTTGTTATGTCTTTTAATTCACATAATTATTATTTTGGGATAGGTTCTTCTATATCCTTATTGATGTAAATTTTATGTCCAAGTGATTAGATCCCCTTTTTATCTCTCATCAACTCTTTTTCTGAATTTTGAATTGACGCCGTTAGGCTGCCTAATTATTGCAAGGGAACTTCCTAACCCAATTTCGATTCTTTGGGATAAGCTTATACTCCTTGAATATGTCATTCTATGAATATGTGTGAATAACCTATGATTTTTTTACACTTAATATCCACTTATATTTAGTGTATTAGTTTGTCGAACATAATTATGTAATTGATTTATCCTGAACCCAAGGATACAATCTTTGTATGGGACTTCGTCTCAATCTCCTTTTATTGAGGAATATTTTGTTTTATACACAACCTTCTTTTATACGGTGTATAAACCACTTTGACTTTTACGTTTATCTGAATGTAATATTTTTTTTATACAAAGCGTTTTACTAAATGATAAAAGGGAATGTTTTTGTCGTACATATGCGTTGACAATGACTTCTCCGCCGTCGTGACCATTATTTGAGATTCAGATTCCTCTACAAGCCATACCTTTTTTCTAAAAGAAAAATAAATACCGTGTTTTACTTTTCTTTTATTTTGGTATTGAGAATGGTTTTCATAATGTTTTTATATCAATGTGTTGTATTGATATCTTGTGATTGAAAAGTGGAAATGTTATATTTCCTTTATGCATGTTTTATGTGATACGATTATGTTATGGTTCTTGGGCATTATTATGAATATGGGTGGTTCCATGATAAACTAAGGGCGGGTGAGCCCGATATAGCTCTCAAATGCATTGGGTAACCTGAAGGAGTGAAACGCTAAGGATTCTCCAAAGAGATTTAGGGAGTATACTGTGATGGGTATTCCAAACGTAACCAAGAGGGTTACTCCCTATGTAAGAATGTTATGAATGCCTCAAGTTACCATTATGTCTTTTTATTTCTATGATTTATTCATGGTTTGATGAGGTATGTTAAAGTGCCTATGTTTTTTGGGTAAAGTATGATTTCATTCTTATGTATATACGAACTCATGTTTCCTTTCCATATTTTTATAACCCTTACTGAGCTTTTTATGCTCATCCCATGTTTTTGAAATGTTTTTCATAGGTCATGGGAAAGGTACATGATGTGATGATAGTGTCAAGGATGTGTCAAGAAAGAATCCGTGTTTTATTTTAAATATGTTTCCGTTGATGGGAATAATGAATATTGTCTTTTATGTAACCACTTTGTTTAAATGTGGAATGTAATGTAAGTTTCATGATCTAATTCTTGAAAACTCTAATCCTGAAAAGATCCTCAATGTCTAATCTTGTAATAACTCAAGATTAAGTTAGGTTTAAGGGTGGGTCCTTATAATATGTAAGGGATAAAACTAATTAAATAATTCCATAAATAATAAAATGAGAATAAAAAATAACCATGGATGTTCTCCTTGTATAATAATCACGCGTATTATTAATTAAAAATATTATAATGAGTTAATTAATAATGTCAGACAACATATTATATGGTCAAGGATTTATCCAAGAAATCATAATTGTATAAGATGTCATCCAATTCCCAAAAAAATATAGTATCATTAGACCAAATTATATATATAGATGATGTAGAAGTTCCCTCCCTTTAATTTCTATTTTTGATTCATTCTACGCATGATATGGGTGAAACATAAAATAAACATTTTTATAGAACAACTACCATACAAAATGTGAATACTCAACAAAAACCCCTGAATAAAATATCCATTATCAAAATGATCATAAAAACATTAATAAAATATGGAATATGGTAACACATGGTATCATCCTCTATTATTCATAAAATAAATCAATGGTTTATAAATTAGACAGAAATATTCTAATAAAACCATTAACAAATTCTAGAAATTAATACACTTTTTTACTATTAAAATATGAGTTCTTTTGGAAAAATAATTTTCCAAAAATCATATTTTAATCATCTTTATATGATAAAAGAAAATGGATGGAAAAAATAAATTTCTTTAGGTTTTATATTATGTCTAACTAAAGTGAAAACATGTAAAAAGAGTCTTTAGAAATGATCCACATTACTGACGATTAAGTGAAAATATAAAAAAGAGTTTCAAGTGGACCTAGGTAAATTGTTTTCATAAAACTTGTAAATAAATAAAATAGTTTTTCCATATGAAAATGATTTTTTTATAATAATATTTTTTCCTTAAAATATATTGTGGATTTTATATAATAATGGGTCTGAAATTGGAATGTACACTTTCTTCGGGCTTGTTTAATAAGAGGAATTGAAAAGGGAAGCTTATAAAATATATATTTCCACATAAATTTATGAAGAAATGAACTGGATAAATGAGTTTTTATGATATTAATATAATATAGATTATATATATAATTAATTAATATTTATATTGGTGAAAAGAGATATAATTTGAAACTTGAATGAAAAATGGATGTTTAGGGAGAATCCCTTACCAATGTGATAGAGTGTTAATCGCTTATACATAATATCATGAATAATGATATTATAATCATAAATACATTAATTATTTAAAAATTAAAAATTTATTCATTTCTTAATTATTTTATTAGGTTCATTTATGAATTTTTTAAGAGTTTTATTATTCAACTTCTTCATTCGGAAGTTTTCGTTTCCTTGGTTTTCATGATAGGTTCACTTGTATATATGTACGAAATATCGTGTAAAATTTGTATTATTATTTAGAATTTAATTAATTTTTTTCTAACGTACTTATATATTATTTTATACTCTTATATATCATTTTTTTCTAAATATGAGGATGATTCCAAAGATAAACTGAAATAGATAATTTTTTTGTTTATTTGGTGGTTTTTTCAATCATCAAGAACATGTTTTGTTTTATTAATTAATATTATTTATATATACAAGTTAATGAACACTAAATAAGATTAAATATATATATTATAATACATATTAACTATAAAAATGTTTTTATGAAAATCCCTAAAGTTTTTTTTGAAAAAATTAATGAATCATCATCTATGAAAGAAGTGAATCAACACCTCACACAACGTTTTTAATTTTAGAACAAAATGTGGGGGAGAAATGAATTGATGATAGATATATCTTATTCATAATGAAATTCTTGTATATATAATATACTATACTTTTCATGAATATTTTGATGGATGAGGTAACAAATGGATTAAAAAACAAAATCCAAGGAAAATTAAAATAATGAAATCATATTTTACCTTTAAAAATCCTCTCCCTGAGAACCACTATAAAGAACATTATAATGGTATTTAGGGTGACATAAGAATAAGGAATTTGTTGGATTGTTGCTTGGTAGATTTATTGGGTATAAATTGGATATGAATTAAGGATTTGGAGGTGTCAGAATAAGGGGTGGGGAAAGGTGGTATTTATAGTGGAGGAGAGGAATCTTTTTTTATTCTTTAATTATATTGATTATTAATTTCTCACAGGAAAATAAAATGTTTTAATTCAGTGACTGCTTATAGAAAAGAGAGATGGAGAGTTCTAGATTATGATTCCTAAAACATAAATGACTCATGAAATAGTTTATTTTACTTATAATGTATATATACCATAAATAATAATATTTCATTATTCACCAAAAATTGAACTACTTTAGAATAATCCAAAAAATCAACCCAAACCATTTATCAATGTGTAATATTCAAAAAATGGATTCAATTTTATGAATTTTTTTTAAATATCATATAGTAATTTTTATTTATCATCATCAATAATTAATAAAATTCTAATATTAAAATTATGTCTCATTTTATTAAACTTTGAAAACATACTAAAGGTATAATAAAATAATCTTATAATATTAACACAACAAAATTTTAGTTTATAAATATATTTTATGAAAATAAATTTTATTTTAAATCATTATATTTATTATATATTTGCTAATTTAAATTTACACATTTCAAAAATACCAACACTTAATTTATGATTTTAAAATAATCAATTACTTATAAAAATATATAAATACATCTTACTTTAATTTATTAGATACTGAAATATTATATATACATTTATAGGTAATGTTATTATTCTATTAGTCAATTTATTATTCCTAATGGTCACATTACTATTCCAATGGTCATAATTAATAGTATATTACAGTTTTAAACACAGTGTTGTTAAAATAAAAAACAATCAATGATATTAATTTTTAAAATAGTTATAACATAAAATATTGGGGTGTTACATTCTCTCCTCCTTCACAAATATTTTTTACTAAAAACATTAGAATGTCACCTCATAAAAATTAGGATAGTTCTTCATCATAAATTCATATGGTTCTCATGTCTCCTCTTCATTTTTTTGTATTTTTCTAAAGTACATTTACCGGAAAAGTCTTCTGATTCATCAACACATGTTCTCTAGTGTCCACAATCTGGGTAGCCACTTCATAGTATGATAAACCAGGTTCAAATTCTATTTCATCATAAGTGAGGAAATGGATTAGGTATGGATTTTACATCCTTAACCAAGTGATGTGGAACACATTGTGTACTTTAGAAATGCTAGGTTGCATAAATTAACGATAAGCAATAGTTCCAACTCTAAATAGGATTTAAGAATGTCCAATGTACCTTGGTCTTAGTTTCACATTCTTTCAAAACATAGTAACACCATTCCATGTATATTATTTCAATAAAACCTAATCTCTCATGTGATATTTCAAATTCTATTTTTTATTATCTTCATAGATCATTTTCAAACTTTGAGCTGCATTGAATTGGGTTTCAATACTATTTAAATTTATTATTGTTTTCTATAAAATACGTAGGACTACATGATTCCTTTCACAAACATCATTCAAACAAGTTGGGGTATGTAATATCTTTCCAAACAATGCTTTAGAATGTTCCACTTGAATAATTTATTGGATCATATTTTTGTAAGAAAACTATAATATTGGTAAATACTGATCCCATATATAGTGAAAGACATTTGATAATTATCTAAACATTTATTTTAATGTTTGAACGTTTTTTTAGACTACCCATATGTTTTACTGTGATAAGTTATACTCAAATGAATCTCTGTTTCTAAATATTTCTAAAGACTTTTCATATAATGTCAAAGTAAATCATGGATCACAATCATACACAATATACAAAGGTACACAATAATTTCATTTATATTCCTTAATATAGAGTCATTCATGGAACTATAGTGGAAAATCTTCCATTATCATAAGAAAAAGATTATATTAGATAATTAGATCAATAGTTACCCATATTTACATCATTAATTGATGACTTTTTAGTAATCGAGTGAAAAAATCCTTAGATATTTCATCTCATTTCGATGTAAAAATAGTCATAGGTTTCATGACACTTCTAGGATGTTTTATTTCCGACATTATCTACTGATAGATGAAACATCCTGATACATAATTAGTAATTTATTACATTGTATTATCTCACTGAAAATTTTCATTCAAATATCCATACATCTTAGTTCAACAATTATGTATAGAGAAATTAAAACTTTGGTAATAATCCCTTAAATTTATTGTTAGATCTGGTAAATTGTGAACATAAATTCCCTTATTAAATTTTAGAATTTCTTCAAGATACATGATGTGATTCAACATCCCATCATTCACTGCTTTAATTTTCCATTGAAAATTCTCATCATCAAACTGAGAAATTTTATTCCATTTTGATAAATATGGATGGGAATCCAATTTATAAGATAATTATTCCTCACATTATTTTATAATTTCCATATTTATGTTTTCAAGATCTTTGTACTCATGATATGTGTCAACATTCATTTTTTTTATAACACTACGATTATTCATGAAAAATGAATATTCTACCTTATTCTATTTCCCCATGTGAATCTATATTAAAATTTTAAAATCCTTGAGTAGCTCAATCCATCTAATTTTCCTTATGTTGAGTTATTTATATGAGGATATATATATTTTTTTATCTTTTGATCTATATATAAGTCACATCATTATCCATATATAGAGTTTTTCCCTATCATCAGATAAAATATTACAGATGATAACTCTAGATCTTGAGTTGGATTTTTTTTCGTGAGTTTTTAACTTCCTTGATGCATATAAAATAACTCAATAATTTTTTATAAGTATGCATTCAAGTCCATTCATTGATGCATCCCTATGAATCATGAGTCCACCTTTTAACAATGGTAGTGTCAATATAAAATAATTCAATAATATCATATTCCATTAATCTAAACATTCTTCACGTTATTTTTTCTATATGAACATAACCCCATTACCAGTAATATTTGGTAACATGTTAGCTAATTTGAAAACTTCTATAAAAATTCCAATATTAACCATATAATCTTATGAAACTACATACCATGGTTTTGTTTTTTATTGTATACCATTCCTAAATAAAGTTTCACTTCAATGATCAATTGATGTTCTATCCCCAGAGAGAATATGGCTCAAAATGTCTATTTGAACAAAAAATTCACACTTTTTATACTTCCCATATTACTATTTTCATGTAAGAATCTGTGGAAAAATCTGAAATTGGTTCTTATAGTCCTCAATTTTTTTGAGTATATGAAAATATCTTTAATAAATAACACAAAAAATATTTAAGACATTACTTGAAAGAAATATTTATTAGATATATAAAAAAAAGCTTGAATTTGTCAGTCGAAATGGAATTACTATAAACTCATAATATCTATGTCTAGATAAAAATTTTTTATTTTTAATATCATCCTTCTTCACAAGAAATTGATGATATCTAGATTGAATATCAATATTTGAAAAGTACTGAGCTCCACGAATTTGATCAAATAAGTCATCAATCTGAGGAAGTGGATACTTGTTCTTTTTCATAATATCATTGATCCCCCTATATTCGATACACAACCTCATAGATCTATCTTTCTTCATATCAAAATCAAGATGATCACCCCAAGTTGAAACACTAGGGAATATAAATCCCTTATCACTCAATTCCACTAGTAGTTTCTTTAACTATATTAACTCCCTTGTCTCTATTATATAGAAATCTATATTATATGTCTTGCATCAGGGATTAATTTAATAAAAAATCAATTTCCTAGTCTAGTGAATGTCTAGGAAAATACTCTATAAATACATCAATGTATTCATGTACAATAGGTATGTCCCTGATTTTATAATTTATTTACTAATCTATAGTTGATATTTCCTATTTTTCTCCAACAATTTCATTTTTGTGATCTTATTGTGTTGGATCCAAATATGACTCAGATGATAATGTTTCCCCACTAAAGATGACAAATTTTATACCTTTACCATGGATTACAATTTAAATATATTTTCAATAAAAAAATTTCATTAAAATTCGAAATTTATCCCTTTTTAAGGATTATAAAAAAATAAACCATTAGTATTATAAAAAACCCATCAATTAGAGCATGTATATGTGTATAATTATGAACTTATCGTTGTTCTTGGAAGGTTTCCATTATGATTCAGTACTAAAATCTCCCTTGGTAAGGTGAATTTTAAAATATATAATTTTTAAATATGACTAGGATGATAAAAATAATTTGATGATCCATAGTCCAATAAAACGTTAGCTAAATTTTAGTAGATGATTAAAGTACTTGCCACCACATTAGTAGGAACATTAACCTTATCTATTGTGACAATATAAGAATAGACATGTTCCATTAGTATTTTCTAGGGTAAGATTCCCTGATGCATAGGATAATCATTTTCATTATGTACCACATATTTATAATTGTAGCTTTGAACATTGGAAGCTTCTTTCATTATCTTACAATCAATGGGTTACTGTCCTTTTCCTCCACACATGTAACAAACTCTCATCACCAATTTTCATGTTCCATGACGTTTTGTCCCTCATTTATTATAGGATGGAAAAGTAAAATCTTTCCTTCTTTCTATTTTACTTTTATAATTTTATAGAGTGTTCATCAACATAATTATTCTATTTCAGAACATTAAATTCATATGACCTTGGGAATTATTTCTCTTTCTTGATATCACAAGAGACTAAATCTTTGTAAGATAAGAATGATTGGTAGTGCATTTCCCTTCAAAGAAATTGTTTTATCCCATAATATAATCAATAAATATTTCTAATGGGAATTTGTAGGTAATATATAGAATTTCATACTATCCATGAAATGTTTCCTTCATTCGTGGAAATGTTTTCATCTTATTTCTATCCTAGATTCATGAAATTCCTCTCTATATCTGATCACTGATCAAGGGGAAAATATTTTTATTAAAAAAAATTATAAAAACAATTCAATGAAATATTTTGATTTTCCACCACCTCCTTTGTGTTTTTAATTAATTTACACCATTGATATGCATATCCAGTTATATGATGAACATCAATTATAACCTTCTCTCTTTTTTACTTCTGAAAATGATAACTATATTCTCTAAATAACTCATCCACAATTATCATATAAATGCGCATATTTTTCCATTGAATAAGATAAAATGTTATCACATAAAGTGGTTTAACATTTTCACATCGCATTGTAGTTCGAGATTCCCTTTGCAAGCATGGTTGTTGTTCATTACATAATTTTTTTGTCCCGCAATTATCATGAGTTGTTCATATCTAGTTGTATATCTAACATGAACATCATTATATTTCATGGAAGGGAAATCCCAAAATGGGATACACACATTTATAATGTTCCCATTCTTCCTCTAGGAATCATTTTTAAATAATGGAAGACATAACATTAGGTTTTAATGCATATTTATGAACTATAAAAGTTCTTAACATAAATTTAAAATTTATTCACAGTTAATATCATAATCATAAACATGGTTTCTTGGAGGATATATTTATTTCTAATTTTTTTGAAATTTTCTATAATGATTATGTGAATTATCCTATCAATATACCCTGGGAGTGTCAATCTAGGTGCACAGTAAGGCCCATTGTTTGGTGCCAGGGTACACCGACTCATGCTCGACACACCATGTCATTGTTGTTAACCATATATTGATATATTCCAAAAAATATGTCCACTTTTAGTATCCATCCAAGGATTTATTCTTAAAAATTCCCATATAATATTTAACCTACAAAAATCATAGGATTTTTTCTAATATTATACTCAATGCCTATCATAGGTTTATATTCGCTGATTTATTTTTCCTAAATATAGTTTCCTCAGTGTCAACTAAACATACACTGATACCACATATAAATACCAATAAACTATTATCTCTAAAATAGTACCATATGTAATAACATTTATACTATAAAAACGTTTTTACAAACCAATGGACGAAATATTTTTGTATCTAATGATAAGTTGGTACAAACATAAGTTTTACATTACAATTTTTGAGGAAAAAATAAATAGAAGATCTATTGGAAACACCCATTAACACATAGATTATCCCAAAAAGTATATAATAATATATATATTCACATCCATGAAAAAATAAAACATAATAATGGTGTGAACATAGATTTTCAGAATGGTAGGAAATATAGAAGAATCTATCATTAATAGACATTAAAAATAAGGCATGGTGAATAACTAAATACACATGCCATAAATATATAATCTCGAGCATAATATGGTATGGATAAAATCTTAATAAAAAATTCAATAAATAATCAAATGAGAAATAAAAGTAAAACATTGATATTTTATTAGTATAATAGTCACTTGGATTATCAATTACTAATTAAATTATGAGGGAATAAATAATTCCAAACATCATAATATACCATCAATGCATCCGCCAAGACATCATAAATAAGAAAGACAGTATCCCATAACCAAACTAGATTCACTGATGAGACCTAACAATGAAAAAATGGGTAATAGAGGGACCCTACATTCACTTACTAATTCTAATAAATTCCTCAAATTAAAAGGTTAAAACATAACATAAACATTCATATTGAAAAACCTGAATCCAGATTGGGAATACATTAACCATAAACAATGAATAGCACATCCACGATCAATATAATCATAAATACTTTAATAAAATATTCTATATTGTATTATAATATATCAAACACTATAAAGATAAAATACCATATATATTATTGAATTAATTGAAAACATTCTAATAAAACAATTCATAAATTCCTGAGAGAAATACCCATTTTACATTGGAAAGAACAGTTCTTTCAAAAAATGATTTTTCTAAAATTATATTGTAAAAATTTTAATCCCAAAAAAATTATGGAACATTAAGTAATTTATAGAGAATAATTTCTGTCCAACTGAAGTAAAAACATGGAAAAATAGTCATTAGAAATGAGCTACATTAGTGTTTTTTAAGAGAAAATATAAGATTCATTTCAGAGGACAGGGCTTAATATTTTTTTAAAAAAAGAAATGAAGTAATATAATTTTTAAATATAAAACAAGTGGTTTTATACAAAATTTTTTCCTTATTATAGATAATTTAGTGTATAAGAAAATGGGTAACAAATTGGGAAGTACCCTTACATGAGGATTATATATATGGAGAAATTGAAATGTGAATATTATAAAACATGTATTTCCCCATCATGGAAAGATTAAATGACCATGATAGATGAGTTTAGAACATATAAATTAAATTTATAATAGTATATAAATTGAATTAATAATTACCATAATGTAAATAGAGATAATGTGTAACCCTAATGAAAAAAGGGATGTTTGAGGATAATCGCAAACCTTATGTAAGAAAGTATTATTAAAGAGTAGTTAACATCTTATATAATTATATTATATTCATAAATAATTTAATTAATAACCCATTAAAAATTAATTTTATTTCTTATTATTTTATTAATATCATTTATGATCTTTTTTATGAGTTCTAAAAATTCCATTTTTCATCCAGAAGTGTTTGTTTCCTTTGTTTTCATTATTGGTTCACCTGTATTAATGTACGAGATATCATGTGAAATGGGAATAGTTTTCTTAAATTTTAATTACATAATTTTAATGAACATTCTGATTATTTAATGGTCATATATATCATTTTTACAAATATGAAGATAATTCATTATATCAAACGTTAATGTTAATCGTTTCGATTTTTTTCGATCACCACGCACTAGTTTTGTTTTATTTTTAAATATGATATACATATATATATATATATATATATTAGTGATAAAACTATAAATAAGTTGTTATGTACCTATTATAATCTCTTTCAACCATAAAAATGATTTTATAACCATCATTTAAGGCTGTATTATAAGATGAAAGAATCATTGACCACAATGGTGGTGAATTGACACCTCACAAGCGACGTTTTTATTATTAGAATAAAAAAGTGATTACAATAGAATTGATTGTGTATATCCCTTAATCATAATTAAATTAAATTATATATATGATAATGGATTTATTATTCATTTATTGGAGAGAGGAGTTATCAAAATGATATAAAACTAAAATAAATTGAAAGAAATTTAAAATAATGGGGATTGTACATCTTTAATACCACTTCTTGAGAACCTTCTTTAAGAACCTTTAAATTATATATTTGGTGAGACAATAATTACTGTACATGGATTAGAGGTTTGGGATAGGAATTGGGAAAAATGGATTATCTTAGAGGCTTTAGAGGTGTGAGGATAAAAGGTGGTATTTTTAGTGGAGGAGTGTAAGGTTTTTTGATTATTTAATTCATTTGTTTATTTTTATGTTGAAAACTATGAATTTTTTTTAATGCATGACTATATATAATAAATAGAAATTGATTTTTTGAGATTATGGTTATTCCATCCGAATTCAGTCATGGAATTGTGTATTTAACTTATATTGTATATATATCCCAAATTATCATACTTCACTATGAAAAAAATCCTACTATTATAGAAAAATCACAAAAAAAATTAACCTAACCATTTATCAACATGTAGAATTAAAAAATGGACTCCATTATACAAAAATAAATTCTAAATATTTAAATTTTATTTTTTTTATTTAAAGTCATAATTTATTTAAAAAATAATAATTTTTAATTTATAACTGATTTTATAACACATTATAAAATTAATTAATGTCTTAAAAAATTATATAATAATCATATTAAATTAAAATACTAATTTATTAATCTATTATATGAAAAAAATATTAACACATTCTAGTAAATATAAAATTTCAAATAAACATTTATGATTTACAAATAATACTAACACAAATTTATCATTTTTATAAAATTGAATTACGTATACCAAGATATAAATATCTCATATTTTCATTTATAACATTCCCAAAATTTATTTATAATTATATAGGTGAAGTTAATATTCTATTTTTTATATTCTTGTTCTTAAAGGCCACATTATTATTATAGTTCTATGAATTAATTTTAAATTTGAGTTTTAATTTCAGTGTTGTGTGAAACATAAACTATAAAAGATATCTGATTTTAAATGAGGTAAACCATAAAATCTTAGGGTGTTACAGTATAAATTATTAAGTGGTCCATTAATGAACTATGAATTATATTTTAAACTATTTATAATCCATTTAACAAATCATATGAATTTTTAAAGATTAAAAAATTTTCAAAAAAAAATTATTTTCAAATATAATTAATGTCATTTTACAAAATACATGAAATATTATAATACAATACGTGTATATCACATTTAAAATTTTTCCAAAAAAAATGTATATAATATGAGATTTATATTATCTTAATATAATCACGCAAACAAACTTTTAAAGATTTCGATATTATATTAAAACATGTATTTTTTCTCAACCACTCCATTAGGAATTTTTAAACTTATTTTTGGTAAAACAAGTTTATATATTAAAGTGATATTAATTTACTTATATACAGACAATTGCAACATAAAATAAAGTGGGGTGATATTTTCTTTTATTTCTCGTCATATTAGACCTATTTTAAGATTGGCTATATTTTTAAATAATTTAATAAAATATATTTATCAATAACGTTTATTAATATCATTCTTTATAAGTATTCATAAAATTGTACATTTCAAAATGAAAAAAATAACTTTATTTATAATTTAATATTATTAAACAATAACAATAAACTATTATTTATTTTCCATTTTTAATGAACAAATAGATAATATAAAAGAATTAATTTTAATGTTTTCATATAATTTATTTTTAATTTTCACTCCTTTCACAAGAATTGTGTAAATGTTGTGTAATAATTTAAGATAATTAGAAAATTTATTAAAATTTTAAAAACAATTACCTTGATAAATAAAATCATATACATTAAAAATAACAATTTATAAAATTATATTATTTTTATTAATCCATTTAAAAAAATAACATTAAAATTTAGAGAGTGATGTTTTAGAATTTATCCATTAAAAAAATTATAAATTATATAATCAAATATAAATGAAAAAATAAGCTCATATTATCGATATTTTGATTTCTATATATTAAATAGACTCATCTAATTAAATTATTAAAAGTTATTCAATGATGATTATTCATTATTAGAATAGTTTTAACCCCGATTATCTCATTTAACATTATTGTGGTCATAAAAATTTATTATGGTCATAGTTTGTATTAAGAAAAAATTATCTTGAATTTATTACTTTATAATAATTATTGTAATTTAAAATATGGAATATTTTTTTATAAAATTAAATGTATTAAATTTTTTGAATTGAATTTAGAATCATGCTTCAAGAACATGATAATAAAATTTTATTTGAAAAATTACATTTATGAATAAAAATATATTTATAAAAAATTCAACTATTGATTTTATTGAAAAGGCCATAATAATATTATTTAAAAAGAATGAAAATACGTGATAGTAAAAATAATCCAAAAAAGAAATCTAAATTCCCAGTACATTGAAATAAATTAGAATTCCTCATAAGAATATTTTTATTTCAATATCTATTTACAAATAATTGTTTTTAGTAATTTTCTAGAAATTCATCCATTAAAAATTATGATTGGATGAATTAATAAATTTTATACTTTTTTAAAATAAAATTACAATGTTTTTGAAAAAATATTAATAATATTATATCAGAAAAATTTACCATAAAATTTTTTGATGAAAAAAATAATTTAGATTACAAAACGTATTAATTGAAATAATGACATATAATGATTACATCCTTTATATATATTTCATAATGTGCTTAATCATATTTATTAGAACTTATTTATTATCTAGGATACAACTATACGATTTAAATAATAATATTCCATTATTCATTTAATATTGGATATTCATATTTCATATGGTATCATGCATATTGTTCTTCTATAATATCGATATAATAAAATATCACATACCAATATGTTCATAGTTAATATAAAACCATACCATTTATGAAATGTGTGAGTATTTATAAAACAAATACCACGTATCCATGTTCTTATCTATGAAAAAACATCACTTTCTACCCATTATATATTATATATCATCATGTACCTAGAATATGTCATTATTATTGATCAAACACATGAAATATCATGTGGTAAGAGATTTATTAACTATAACCCTATCGCAAGGGCTCTATCTTAATTCCACTACATTCCCAAAGAAAATAGGTTCTAATTAACATATTTCTATCCAAAATATATTATATATGAATGAATTTGACAATGAATAAATATAAATTAATGAAAATACACTTTACAATGAAAATACAAAAAATGTTTCTCATAATGAAAAATAAATCCATTATATGTGGAATTACGAAAATCAGATTTTGATAATGCACAAAAATCATCATGATTTATAATTTGTATAAAGAACTAGGATTTTCATAAATATATATTAACTAAATTTTTATTAATATTCATTACATTACACAATGACAGTCTTAAGGATAGAAATAGTTTATTTCATTAGGAAACATGGAAACTCAAAAAACGTGTACATATATAGAATATGTAATTCCCCATGATGATCTACATAACAAAAACACTTATTATATATTTCATAATTAATATATATATTCATAACCTTGTGAAATTAAATATAAGAAATAGTGAGGTCAAATGATTAGTAAGTGTAAACTAGGGATATAATTAATCATAACAATAGCATATGGGAATGAGAATATGGGCATAACATTTAAATGATATACCCTAAAAATAGAATACCAATGTTTTAACCCATAGAATATTGATTAGTGGTTCATGTGACCAGAGTAATAATTAAATCAATGAATATGAGCCATGATATCATTATAATGGAGTAAGACATAAATTTGTGGCAGAAACGTCAGAGAAAATTAATTTACATAGCATTCAAGGCTCATTTCCAAGGAGATCATAAAAATAACTCTTTCATAAAAATAAAAAATAAAAATAAATAATATTAATTGAATTATAGACCATATCCCCACTAAAAAAATGAAACATCAACATATTTCATCAAATTAATATAATGATATTGAATGATCACTTAAAACACTTCACGAGTAAAATATCATTTATTCGTTGGAAAAATATTAAAATCTAAAAAACACTAAAAACCAGTTTATTTTGGAATAACCTTGAAATTATTTAATGGAAGAGTCAAAGAAAATAATTTCAATTAATATAGTAAGTTTTATTCATGGCATATACAATACAAGAAATATTCCTTTCAAATTTACAATAAATTCTAAATGTGCAATTCTTGAAAACTACATGTAAATTTAATTTATCTTTTTTTATAAAAAAGTAAGATATGAGTATATATGTAAATTAAAAGTCATATTATAATAATAAAACATTTCTTATTACATGTTTATAAAATATAATTTCTGTTGAAAAATGCATTTTTACTGAAGAAAAAAATAATGTCAGATTATTTAGAAATGTATTTTAAAATATTTTACGCACAAAAGATTAAAACAAATCGTATTGGTACATGAAAAAATCATTAATAAACTTATGAGATTAAAAATTATCAGCATAATTTTTGGATGGATCATAATATTTTATCATAAAAAATATTATCTTAAATAATCCTGAAAAACAATGTGTATATAACGTAATGTCATTATCACTTTGGTAACATTCCATCATAAGCCCTCAGAAAAAATAACATGTATTGGAACAATAAATATAATGAGGATAAATAAATTTATGATACTAAAAAATTTAATTATATATATAGATCATTAAATAATATTGGTTTATAACATAATGTATGTATCAAAGATGGAAAATTCAGATAGAAATGTGTTACCTTAAGCATTTCCTTTTATCACAATTGTTCTAACCTACTGTATAAAAAATTTAATTTTATTTTAAATATATTAACTAATTATATTAATATATATCATACCATATATTAATTTTTGGTGACATTTTAATACCCATTTATTAATAATACCATGTTAAATACACGTTCCAAGAAATAACTACTTTGTTTTTTCGAGTGTATTTAGACTTATAATTTTTGTTCTTATTAATTTTATCATGGTTTAATTATTTACATTTTTTTTTAAAAAATGTAAATATGAAATAAATAATGTTTATATGTATTTATATTAATTTAAAAATTCCAATAATGTAAAATTAAATACACCATTCATGGAGTTAGCTGGTCATATATACACATGGATGATAAATCCATTATTAATCAGATTGATAGAAATAAATGTGAATGATATATATTTTATTCCTAGAATAATTCTTATATAATATATATCACATTTGTTTTCTAAAATTATCTTTAAGACATTCCATGTAAGTGTGAATGAATCACATTTCTTCATGAAGTAATAGTTCTCAATACACACATGTGTTGTCATAATATTCAAAATTAATGAACAACATAAATGTATGTGTGATATTATAATTAAAAAAAATCATAAAATTATCATTAAAATAATATTTAAACAATAAATCCACAATTATATACACTCACAAGATGTGGTAAATGAAAAATGAATATCATCGGTTTGATGGGTGGTTGTCCACCGTACACATGACAGATTATTTCATAACCAATTTTATGGAATTTATATGGGTTCAAGTCAATTAGAAAACATAAATGAACACATTATATGGCATATATTGTGGTTATTATATGACTATGATTTATAAATAATTTATGTATGGCAAAGAAGAAACAAAAAAACACACACATAGATGAATGATACATTTTCTTCTAGTATCCCCATGTTTTGCATCAAAATAATTCATTGGATGTATTTATTTCCAAAAAAAATAGTGTATTTTTAGAGGAGGTACGGTAATAAGTGATATGGTAAGTGATTTACAAATCCAAATGGGTTTAATCTATTAACAAGAGAGGATTGGTTGTGACCTTCTACCTTAAACAAAACAATTAATTATTAAATTTTCTACTATTTAATTTTGTCAATAATTATGTCAGACTTATTATATACCAAAGTTTGTTTATTAAAAATCATGAATCCATTTTTATAAATTTCAATCACATAATTAAAAAATTTTAAATTACATTTAATCCCATATATAGGACGAAAAAGCATATTTTTAAAGATAAAATGTTAAAATGTTAAAAAGTTAAAATGACTTTATATAAAAATTCAATATGTAATCAATTATAATGTCTTAAATTATATTAATGAATGTATAATTGAACTAATTTTTCACTAAAACGTACTTAAAATATTCCTTAAATTTATACAACATTTAAATGAAAACACATTTTCCGATTACAATTTAGTATTTTCAATATTCATCAAAAAACGGAACTTATCTAAAAATTAAAATAAAATCACCCAAAGAAAAATTTAACATAGTGATATTGAAAATTATTCTTATTTTATAAAACTAAAATTACAAAAAACAGTTTTTTTAAGGATAATGAAAAGAAATAAAAATAATTTTATTAGAAATTTTTTTCCCAAAAATATAAAAAGTTTTCTAGAACATAATTACTTTATTACATTATATTTTCATTTTACAAAAACATATATAAATAATTTGTAAAAACAAATTATTATTACTTATATCAATAAATATAACTATATTTTATAACTATAGAATTTTAATCACTATATTAATTATATATTGTTTTTTTATTGTAGCACATTGACCCATCTTGCCACCCAAATTATGCTCACTACCAGTTTGAAACTAGGCTTTAGGTGTTACTCCCCATATACCAAATGATATCAAATATAAGTGATTGTGTAAATATGTTCTAGTTTGGACATTATACCCTCTTATATTGAAAAAAATAATTGTCTATATAAATATTATTCCTGGATAGAGATCATATAACAGGACCAGAAACCCTCCTATGCGGAAGAAGCATCGTACAATATTAGAATCATAAATAGATAGCAGTAGTAATAAATAAATGAGCCGAAATTATTATTTATAAAATAAAACACCATTTGTAACTATGAATTTATAAAATTCATATCCTAAAAAATAGATAATCCCAGTGGTCTTCTATGGCTAACAATATCAGTATATAAATATAAGGACCCTAATGAAAAAAATAAAACTAAATTAATCTCCATATTATGTAGGAACTATCAGGGTCCATTTCCATCTTTCACATTATGAAAGTCTAACATAATCACTACGGTCCACCTGCAGAGCTTTTTCCCTTACCTGATCATAAGAGCATAGTGTCAAAAGATGTCCTATAGTGCCCATGTAGGGTGTGATAATAATATTATTTGGACACTCCCAATGTGTTAAAATATTTCCAATTTGAATATTCATAAGATCAAAATATAATGGAATAATATTTTCATATAATATAAATAATCATCTTCCCTTATGCTCTGTATCTACAATAAATAAATTTTATTCTTTGGACATCAACAAATTCAATGGGCACACAATTATATTTACGTAATTTGGGGACATGAGTGAATGATTATGAATCATGTGGTGAGTATTATTATTGTAAATACCAAGGCATCCACTAATGAGTAACATGATAAAAAGACCTCTAGGACCTCTTATAAATGTATCCATGAAACCACATGATAACCAACACCACCTATGTCATAATCAACTTTCTGGCATCCCGAATAAATTCCCAACAAGTGACTAGTCCCTTCAGACCTGAGCTTAGTAAATTCCCATTATCTCAGAACCTATCGTCTGAGGCACAATTATTTATTTCCTCTAAATAATAAACAATATCTGCTTAATATCTATGTTCTCTAGGAATAACAATATATGTCCTCCCAAATAATACTGGTCAAATGCCTCTATACATGATGATCTTCATCCCCCAAATAAAAGTCATGTCACCTTCAACTGATGGATCATAACCATTCTTCTGGCTTTATATGGAACAAACCTCCAACATCCCTAATGTTAAACACTATTTTAGTCACATATAATAATTGAATTTACCTTTAATATTGGTCAATATTACCTCAACATTTTAGTCATATCTATTTCCATATGACTCCAAAGGAATATATTTCAATAATTGTGAGAATAGTTCACTAATTGTGTAATTAACCCAGAACATCCAAACCCTGCGTACCCCTTTTAATCCAATTTCTCAACCTGATAGTCAATACCATATCATAGTCTTGATCCATGCCATCAATCATGAAAACCTTGTAACCTCAGTCCATTGACAATGTATCACACTCAATGATCAATATCAATCATAGGAACTATACATACCCACCCAAATTAAACACATAATATCATCTAGATTGTTATCACCATATCAATCTTCATGAAAAGCCTCTCTTTTTCCCATGAAGATAATAAAAAAATATAAATAATTATGATTAAATAAATATATTTTCTCGGCCTAACTACCCTTGTTGACCAAAGACCCTTACACCTATTGACCATTTCAAGAGGTTCAAGATCATTCCATGATTACTCTAATACGATCAATTAATTAATTTAAAGGGCATGAAACAATATTATAGGGCATCTTTCTTGCAAACTAGTGGTGCACTCAAGAACACCCCCCCCCCCCCCGAAAAACAAATATATCAATGTGAAATCAAGGAACCACCTACCTTATGTTGGTATACATTCTCCAATCTCATAATTTCCTCTATGGAATACTGATTTAGATAAAATTATCATTTTATAAAAACTACATCTAAATAAGTTAAAATAGATCTAGTTGATTTAGTTGGATATATGCAGAGTAATACTAAGTAAAGAAGGTATAATATCTAAATCCATTCCATTAAGAATATGTAGACACTAATTTCATTATTATTGGAGTCGTGACATAGAACATCTATAAAAATATTCATAGAGGGAAAACATAAGGCTGTCTCTGTTAAAAGAGTGGGTGGATATGAAAATAATAGGAATAAGATAAATATAAGGGATGGAGAAATTATAATTTTTTCAATTTATGTGACCTCTAGGATTTGGTTATAGGATTTGACTAATTATGGGTCAACCGTGTGTCACCCTCTATCTAGGAATCATACCACACATTTCTGGCATGGATGGTGTACAAAACAAAGTGAAGACTTTTAATGGGAATAAGATAAAAAAGAAAGAATTTACCACATGGGTTTATTCTCCCTCATACCTTGTTTGTAAAAATATGAATAGGGATGGAGGTGGTCCACACGGTTTATCCAGGGAGGCTGTATGTTTTGTCTAAAGAGTGTTCCTTTATCAACGCAATCCCAAAATGAGGGTTTCATCATCTAACACACCCAAAAATCAATCAAAGAAAAATAATGTTACCCATAATTAAACAACATCTAAACAAAAGGTCATGGGTCAATTAAATGGATAGAAATTAGGTATTATGATAAAGTAAAACAGTTATCTATATTACCGAATTAGAACAAAATTCAAATGTGTTCATGATTTCAACTTACTTCAAAAACCTGTGACATTATATCTCCACTGAGCTATCAATCATTATCTTTAGAAGGTTCCAAACATAAATATCTCATTAGAATAATCCTATTACAACCATGTCATTATGTCACAGATTAACTCTCTCAAGGCACTCCCCAACATAGAAATTACATACCCATGTTGCCTCCTATCCTGAAACTAAAAATTCAGATAGTCCATTATCCAACACTAGACTCAAAAGTCCTCCAATGATGAATTTTAAATGTTTTATGAATTTAGGTTTTCATATCATGCTCGTTTTACATAAAATACCAATCATGTAAAGTGTCTGTCAGATTCCCAGATACGAATGCATCTCTTATAAAACTCACATCATATAAAAAATTTTAAACCCACAATGTGTGTAATTATTCATATTCATCTCATAAAATCCACATATCCATTGAAGCTCAAAATAAATCATGGTGCCAAAAACATCATATATATATATATCATGAAACTGAGCTGATAATATCATATTAATCTATTCATGGTTAGTCCCAAAACCAAATATTCAACTCATGCACAAAAAAACACGACATGAAGTACAAAAATAAAATTCTAAAATAAATTCCCTTGGAGTACATAAAATTGTAGTGGGAACCAAAGCCTTCTCTACACCTAGATACTGCAATAGGTACCCTTATCCTAAATACCAACTAGCTGAGTCAAAAACCTCTATATAGAGTTATTCCAGCTACTGACCACTGACACCACTGATGGGTTCTATAATCTATGTCATGACCTATACAAAAAACAATCTCAGTTACCATGTCTGACTATCACTCCAAAATCGACCTCAAAAACCTGAGTATTCCCTTGTCCCAAACATTTGGTTGTGATAGAAGGCTTCTTGTAAAACCTATTGATAAGAATAAAATGGACACATTCTCAACACTAATTCAACTCAATATCACACAAAATCAAAATGCATACCAAATTCCATGAAAATAAGTAAATTGTTGATGAACACTTGCTCAGTGTCTTATTCAAGTCTCTAACCTAAAAAAACTTTTAAAAATCCTTGTGAACTCACTTGATATAATCAAAACAATCAAAATTAACATCACTAGATGACTTTACATGTCATGAATATTACTGATCATTCAAATTTACATCAGCTATAATTTCATTTTTAATTTCCCTAAGTATGTGTCCAAAAAAACATGTTTGCCTCCACTCTGATGTCATTATATAAACCATCATTGAAACACCACACTCCTAAAGTGTCATCACCCACAATAATGGGAGATAAATGATAAAAATATTATAATGTTAATACATATTTCATTACATACTTCTCTCCCTACTTATGCTTCATGACCTCTTGAGCTCTCTCTGCCTACTTCATTTTTGTAATGAAATTATAGAAGAAACTATCCCAAAAATAATTATATGCCAATCCCTTGTGTCTTCATTCTTAAACCTGCATGTCCCACCAGAACTTTACCACTCCCCTAATCAAGAATATCACCAAATTTACCCTTTTCCTTGGAGGAGTATCACGCTATTCGAATTGTTTTTGCAATAACTTCATCTAGTTATCTAATATTGTGGTCCACCCACACCCTAAAATGGGGGTCATTATTGTGACTGGAACTCTAGAGTTAAGTATTCCATCAATGAATCAGCTCCCTTATCTCACCTATTGATGTCATGTATGACATGTATTAGGATCTCCCTATGATAATCATTATACCTTTTCACAAAATCTATCATATATTATTGTTATCCCACCTATATTGGAGCATGTAACTATGCCTGTAAATGTACCACATGACCTTCCCAAACCCCCATGGTCTCATCTAGACCCTAAGGGGACTCATCTTGTGCACAGTCATGAGAAACCAAATCACTGCACTCCTAATAATCCACTGTATAATCCCAATGAATAATGATATAATGGTTATAAATATATATATATATATACAAAATATTTCATCAAGGTAAAGTTGTAATTTAGGGCATATTCTGACCACCCTTACACTCCCCTACAAAACCCTATAATAAGACATCCATCCTCTGGGCCCCTCACCAACCCATATTAGAGTCAGATATCAAATGTAACTTGACATCATGGTTCCAAGAATACTTACATCAATGTCAGGCATTAAACATAGTCTGGCCTCATTGCCCCTACCCTTTGCATAAAATGGCCATGCTTCACATATCATCTATGGTCGCTGAGTTGAATTATAATAAAGAGAAGCAATGTAGGAATACATTGTTTATCTTCCTTTGTGGTCATTTTAAATAGAACACCCCTATAATCATATATTTCGTACTATGTTAGGGTCAATACCAAATATCACGTTAATATGACATATAAAATCACACACCAGTTTCATTGGAATAAAATGCGTAGGTTGGATGATAAGAAATCTAGTAAAGAGAGGCTCTAAAGGAAACCATTGTTTAAATATAATTCTTCACACATTAATTAACCAAACCCCTCTTAGTTTAATCCATGATCCCAATGAAAATCTAAATCATTTAACCATATGAAGAAATATATATATATATATATTAATCATCCAATGTTCCTATTAAGAAAATAGGAAAATCATCCATTTTCATACATTGAAAAGGGTCCATATCACAATAGATAATAATTATACCCATGTGTGCCACTCAAGGTTGAAATAAAATCCATTGACAAAATAGAAATTTAAAATAGCAATTTCCCACCCATTTAAACTCGCTTTTTTCCTCTGTGCATGGGGGCATAGGCACCAAAACATGATCTCTATACCCACATTCGACTACGTCCAACACTCATTTCTAATATAAAAAAATAGTAAAACCAAATAAAATTATAAAATTTGATATCATTATTAGCCAATTGATGGCTGGTACAAATTAACATTCATGAACTTCTTGGATATCATTTGTAGTGCCTCAACCCATATTTCCACCTAAATAGTTCTTAAGGATGGGGTTCCCCTGGGACTATGGTTGGCCACCCTATATGATAAAAGTTTTTGACATGTAGTGATGGTGTAAAAAGGTGATAGTGGGGAGGCTATACCCACAAACCGTTATAATAATAATGGTATATATAAATATAATACTTCAATAATGACCCTGATATAGGACTAGTAACTCACTATATCTAATTAAAAACAGATAACATAGGAATAAAAACATACACTAGCTGTAACAAATAAATGACCTCATACATATCATTTGTAAAATAAAACACCATTTGTAGTTATGCATGAATACAAGCTAGTTCACAAATATAATAAAATAAGAAATATGTCCCATGGCCAACTATATTAGTATATATATACAATCATTATGAAAAAAAAGAAATGTTAAGTGTAAACTCTAACTGATTCACTAACTGTCAGGGCCCCATACTATTCATCTCATGAAAAATTTCAGGCATGATCACAAAGATCTAGCTCCAGATCTTAGTCCCTTACCTGATCACCAGAGTAAAAAGTCTACAAACATCCCGAAGTGCCCATGAGGGGTGAAAGAATAATCTCAGAAGGCCTCTAGAAAAGTTTTCTTTACTTACATATGTGAATAATATATTATTATAAATACAAATAAAAGATAACCTGAATATAATATAAATAACAAGAATCCCTTGTGCTTAGAAGGAATAGGGAAGTAATTTCCCACCACTTCTATCACTTATATTCCACATTCCCTAGTTATATATATTTCTTATAAAGACACATTTAAATATATAAATCTGTAGTGGTGGGGATCCTATATATAAATAACATGGAATCCCCTGATGATTAACAAGATTGATTTCCCTAAGGCCCCTCCCGTAAAAGCATCACTGACACATCATGCCTATCAAGAAATCCGATGACATAATCAGCAATCTAGAATGCTAATGGAACTCCCGTCATGGATTTGGTCCCCCAAACCTTGTCATAGGAAATCCTAGTCACCTCAAAGGCCTACCATTAAGGTAGAGAAATTTCTATCCTCTAAATAATAAGCACTATTTTATCAACAAGTGACATCTAATGGAATGGTGAAATCTGTACTCCAATAAAACTCCCAGCCAAATAGCCTCAATACACGATGAGCCTAACCCCCAACAAATGGTATCATCACCATCAACAAATGGTTCCTCACCAAATATATTGATTTATATGACAAGAAAATCCAACCTCTCATATAGTCAACACCATCATAACCCATGTATAATGGAGTCCTCTATCCCCTTTAGTGGTTAATGCTATAGCATCTTCTCAATCCTAACACTATGACCATGACTCCCAGAGTGTGTCTTCCCATCATGGTGAATAAAATCACCAAAAACGTATGTAATATACATCATCATATATCCTCATGCACCTATGACCATGTAACTCAACTATATGGTTAGTACCATCTCAAAGTCTTAGACCATACCCCCAATTACGACAACTATGTTGCCTCATTATGACAACCACATCACCCAACATATGATCAACATCACTCATAGAATCTTATCCTTTCCAAACATGAAAATCCACATAGCCTCATCCATGTCTTCGTCACCATCTAAATTATCAGTCTAATCCCTTATCATCCAATGAAACACTGCAAAACAATATAAATAATTCTATTTCAATAAATATAAGCAATTGACCTAACTTCTAAGTTCAGTCCAAGCCGTTATACATTCATGACCATTTGAAGAAGATAAGGAGAATTCATATATGTATTTCATATGATCAATTAGATAAATTATAAAACATTTATTAATAGTATATGTTCACTCTCAATAAACCCAATGGTAAGCACAAGAACTCACCCCTTGAAACACCACAAATTCAAAGAGAACACATGGAACCACCTAACTTATGATAAATGATGATTTCGAATATAAAATCAACTATAAATCGATCTGAATAAGAATAAATTTGAATTTCAGATTTATTTACTAAAAATATGGTAAAATAGATCACATGGATCTTGGTCTTCATATGAATATATAAATTAAGAATAGAAGGTAGTGGTTTTAATGACATACTGAGATGAATCTATATCTAATAATGTTTTTAATATCCCATTTTGGGCAGAGAAGATAACTCAAATTCTTAAAAGAGGACAACAGAATGTATCCCTCTTGTATTTACACAATTGGTTTATAAAATAAGTAGAATAAGATGAATATAAGGGAGGGAAAATCATATTTTTTCAGTTTTAAGTGACCTACATGGCTTTCCCTCAAAAGATCGTTTATTGTGTGCCAACCATGTAGAACCCACAGTTTAGGCACCAAACCAATAAAAGTTGGACTACACGGTTCTCCAAATAAATTGATAATTGTTCCTATGCCTCTACTAATAATGTAATAACACCGCACATATCTTTGAGACCCCTCTAGTTGGGGTTTTCAAAAATTTCCACAGTGATTTTGGAGGGTTGTAAGATTTTCCAAATCTATAAGAATCTATCAACACATTACCAAAATGATGTTTTATCCATTGATGAACATAAAAAACTACCAATACCATAAAGAACATATAGATAATTAAAAAAATGACCGATATGAATTGAACTCTTCAAATTATGTTCCTATGATCAAGGAAAAAGTTGGCCTCAACACCAAATAATGGAATATTTAAACGGGTTTAGGATTTCAACCTGTGCCAAAAAAATGAGAGGTTACTGCTAAATCAAAGTGTTTTGTGTAACTCAAAATTTCACTAGGTTTTTTATAGTGTATTAGTAACCATATTTTACATGTAATTCATTTTATCAATGAATTTTAATATAATTAAAAATGATAATTCATAATAAATCATTGTGTTACATTTTAACCGACATAAAATGAATTTCACACAATAAATTCATCATGATGATACTAACAAATGAGGATAATTTTTCCTCATCATAACCTAATGTTCTCATGTAGAATCTTCAAATAACTGGTTTTTTCGCAAAACTTTTACTAAGACAGTGATATTTTCCATAAAAAATTCTCTTTACGATCAAGATTCTCCACCAGTTATTCCTCATAAGATCTTTCTTGTTTATGTGGGATGGACTCTGAGTTTAGTATTATTAAATGGAAATGTAATTACATAATTAGGAGATATACATGTAACACATCATGTAAATGATAGAGGTTCGGTAGAAGGAAAAATTGGTATTCTTCTTTACCAATATTATAAATAGTTTCAAAGGTATTGATATACTTATGGATTAATTTCTATTTATTCCTAAATCTCATATCCTTATTTAATGGATAAGAATATAGAAACACCTTATCACCAACTTTAAATTCAATAAAATACTAGTAATTGTCAATATAAATTTTCTCCCAACTCTGACCATTTGTGATATGTTTTTGAGTTGATCTAAAATTCTCTTCGATTTCACCAACAATCTCAGGTCTCAAAAGCATTGTTTCTATAAATTAAATCATGCAAGTTGGTGACCTACACGGTTTTCCATAGGGTGATTCATAAGGTTCTATAATAATTCTTGAGTTGAATGATTTTTTTTATGAAAAAATAACATTTGGAATGTGTGGGTCCTAACTATCTATGATTTTAATAAACAGTCTTCCGACATATCCTTTTCATTATAATTTTTTTCAGAGTATACATAAGTTTAGAAATAATACATAGTGATGAAACACCAATATATATCATTATATTTATAAATAATTCTTATGAACATTTATATACACCTTGGATCCCAATCAATCATAACAGAATGTGGCACTCCATGAAACATTACCACTCCGATAATTTATATCCTAGAAATATAATCGGGAGAGAAGTAATCTATAATAGTAATGAAATTTTTTGACGTAGTAGGAAGATTTACTAAAACCCATTAAAAATTATCCCCTTTAGATATTTTGTGGAATTCAATGAAAAAAATCCATGGTGTTTTTTTTGTAATACCTCAGAATGAAAAGGGTTAAATAACTAAAGGAAATGACTCAAATCAAAAAATTAAACCTTTATTTTTTGTATCCCACATAATTATAACTCCATTGTTACGAATTCATGGAATAGAGTAGTGATCAGGATCGGTGACCATAATGTATTTTTCCTAATGTGTGTTTTTCTGAGGAAAACGCCAACTGGAAAGAAACTATATTGGTCATTAGGGAAATTCATTAGTTTAATGATCTATTTAAGAATGTGGGTGGGACCTAGGTAGGGGACTGTGTGTCTATTGGAATAATGGTTTAACCTTGCAAGATGGGACGTAATTACCATTTCTAATGGGAAGATTCAATTTTAACAGTGGGGCCCATTTTTACCATTTTTGTTAGGGTATGAAATCTTATATGCGGTGGAACTACCTGGGATGGTATATAGGGTCCCCAATGAGGACATTGTGCTCTAATGAGGGTGGTTAATATAACACCTAAATGATAAATGGATAAATTAATTAATAATATGGCTTTTTTCAATATGGTACACATTTCTTTTCAGGTGTCTACCTAATTAGAACTCAACAATTAACTGTGCATGACCTATAGTTGTGATCATGATGGGTGACCATCATGGAAGTTTCTCAATGTGTCTTTGTTTGTGAGGGAAAAACCAAATTAAAAAGAAAAATTGTAATTTGGTTATGTTCATTAATAAAATGACCCATTTAGGCATGTGGGTGATCCCAAATTAGGGGACAATGTATCTATGGGGAAACCGCATGTACCTGGATGGCCAGGACCCAATATCTGTGATGAAGGTTGGGTTTCAGAGTATTAAATGGGCCCAATTGTTAATTTTTTTTCCATTTATATGATGGTATGGTTAATGGATGAAATATTCCACTCTTCTTTTTTCATTCATCTATACCTTCCTAACATTCCATTCAACGAGATAAAAACTCTACAAATTCCCTTTTCATTCCATCCCACCAAAATTTGTCCTTCAAATATTGATATATTATTATATTTCCCAGATTAATATATAATGATGAATTGTGATCTTCCTCTAAAAATTTATTCATAAAAAAAATTGGAATAACTCATAGTTGGTTCTAGAACCTTATCATTTAATAATTATCAATGTTTAACATAGGAATAACATTATCCTTCAATTTCAGCTCTACATCTTCCTTCTATACCTATTTAATATTCACATTGATAAATTGTTGAACATTTAATATAGAGAATACGATTTTCCCCTTCATGATTTCCAAATAAAATCATTTAAAATAAATAAATAATCGATATTTTTTATCCTCATCATGGATTAACTATCATGATCCTTTCGACATAAATCATCAGAAATCTTGTTTACTTTCCCATGGTTTTAATGTATTGAGAAATAATAATCATTGATTAATTCTAGCCATATTCTATATTGAATTTGTTTCACTAAATATGTGAAGATATACATTAAACCCTTATGATTGGAAAATATTTCACACTATTATCCATAATGATAATTCCATTGTGTCTTAAATTCAATAGTTACCATAGCTTACTCCAAACTATTAGTTTTTAAATTTTTCTATAGAATTTTCAATTTTAAAGAAGAATAATCTATAATGATATCATTGTATGTAAGAGCACATCACAATACCTTATTTTATTCAGGTCTATATATTAAAAAACCATGTACACTCTTAGGTAATGTACGCATAGGTGTGATGACCAATCTTCTCATCACTTCATTAAAATTTTATTCACATCCATCATTCTATATGATCATAGAAACCATTTGTGTTAATATAGATATATGATCATATATTCATGGTATATTCTCAACAAATCATTAATAATATCCAGCTAAACAAAGAAAACTATGTATATTAATCAACATTGTTGGTTTGGGCCATAATTCATTGAACTATGCCTTTGATGGAAATATTTATATACCCACTATTGTTATTTTATGACCAAAATTTGAATTATTTCGAAGAAAAAAGTATCACATTAAAATTTTAATATAGTTTCTCGATTATTAGGTACATTAGAACATTTATAATGTAGTCTTCATGATCTTACATTTTATTTCAATTGATAATAATATCATTTGTAATGACTACCACAAACTGATCAAGGTAGTATCTAATTACTACAATAAATAAATATTTAAAGATAGCATGGTCATTAGTATAAATAAATGGAATCAATATATATTCCTACTTTCCTCACTCTGTATGTAATTCCATCATTGAAATATCCTCATTCCTAAACCTTAATTTATGATACCCATAATGATGGTCAATCATGGAAAATTATTGAGCTCCTTAAAACTGATCAAATAGGTCATCCATAAGGGGTAGAGGATAGTTGTTCTTAATTTTAATTTCGATCAACTCTAGATAAAATATTTAGAGCCACATAGATTGAAATTTATTTTTAAAAATTGAATATGTGATCCTTAATGTGAAATAGTTCTCCAGATGAATTTCTTTTTCAAGGTTCCCTGGGATTTTATTCTTAAATTCTTGCAACACAATTAGGGGCATTCTATATGGAGTCTTCAAAATTGGTGTTGCACCAAGCATGATTTATATATTTTTATCTCAACATTAATTTTTACTTATTTATAGAAAACAATTATATTAATAAAAAAATGTCCCATAATGTATTAATTTCATTGATTTTATGTTTCTAGCCATCCATTTGAGATAAACACCCCTTCAAAATGAGAATTATGAACCGTTCAATGGATGTGATAACTATCTGGTGATCATAATTTTCATCACAATGATATATAATCATAGATAGGTAGTGAAAGTAAAATGTAACTTCCCTTACTAAATAATTTATGTGTGTTTTATATGGATAAATCCAATACATAAATAATATTACGTTGAATTCTACCAAAGTCAGAATGCTATGATTTTTAGGAAGCACAATCCCACCAATGTTAACTAAAGACGAATCATATACATGATATGTGATTATCATAACATTAGGGTGTTTCTATTCTAATTACTTATCAATTAATTATGGTGGCATCTTGATACCATTATGAAATTGTGTAGATATGAATGAATAGGTATATCTATAGTAAAATTAGATAATATATGTTCAAGAGTGGAGGGTAAGTATACCTTACACAACATCATTATGGGATCCCTCATTAGAAATAGTGATCACATGAAATTTCTAATTATCTCTATGCTTAATAAGTTTCTAACATTTATCAACATTCAAAAATAACGGGTTTGAGAATTTGTTAGCATAATACCCATAATCCTTGCGTTTAAAACACTGGTGTGTGGCTGTTGTATTGTGTGTACCATTATCTCTATTTTTATCATTATCAAACTTCATCTAATCACCTAGGAATTCAATATCCTAATTTCCTTCAAATATACACTTAAAACATTTACTTTTGCCCCTAAGACAATTTCCACCATGTTTCTTTACACACATTGAGCATAATATAAATTACATAGTCTTCTCACCACGTTTCTTATGTTTTCATTTTAAATACATGTTACTTTTCTTTTAAAACCCTTAATATTTATATATAAATAATACCTCCATTTATTCATTTATAACTAATCACACAATTTCATCATATTTATTGAGGTCTCTTATGGATAAGTTCTTTTGTGGACTTGGGTTTAAACATTAGGTTAATTGATCATCTTTACATCAAGGTTGGGTGATTATATCAAAAACCTACCTCACAAGTATTGTAATATATTACTCATATGTACCAATATATTCATCATACTTCTTCTTTAGCATAAGTAACTCGTTCTTCATCTTCGTACATATAATAAAATTAATGTATTAATTGAAAAACAAGTTCTCAATATCATCCTAATCAAAGTATTCAATTTCATCCTATTTCCTCATATTCATAATAATATTATATCATTTTTAAACTTCACCTTAAAATTTTTTGAATAACTAATTGTATTTTTAATCTTATTAACACTGGAGAAAATAATATATTTTCAATGGTTGTGATCGATGGCTCACCAACAAGTGGATTAGTATATCCACTGAAGGTTGTTAGACAAAAAATCATAAAGGGATCTATAGAAATATGTTCCCTTTTTTATTTTGTAAGTCTAACATTATTCAAATATTTATAATGGTGTGTGAGAAAAAAAACAATATTTTATATTCTAGCTTTATTATGTTAGGATGCTCGATAGTAAAATGAATTCACTATATATCAGAGTATGTTTTAATGACGTTCCATCGAGTTCCATCCATTGACTATGTCCAAAAATAATAGTGTATGGAACAATAATCATGATAGGGAAATTATAATTAGAAAAAATAACATATAGGATATCCAAATTATGGAACCTTATTTAATATATGTCACTAGAGATTAATCATAGTTTATTCATAATTATCTTCTATTTTTGTCCTACATCATTGTTCGTAAATTATTTTTCAATTTCCAATGTATATGCCCTTATAGTGTCTAATCATGTGTAAAGAAAGGCCCATTGTTGTTCACCGGGTTAATATTGATTACAACCCAATAATACCTTCATAGATTTATTAGACATATTAACATATATTCTAAATCCACACCCACTTGTAGTATGTAAAAACTCATTTAAATTTCTGCAAACCACTATCTCTATTCATTGCCAAACATCCAGAACATTTCTATGTACATTGATTCTTCTATGGACTTATGCATAGATATATCATTATGGATTACACTAACGTTTTCCCATAATAGTTTCCAATTATTAGATAAACCTATCATTTGATACCAACTATAGAAACCCAGAATTATCATACAAATATATTACATCATTTCAAATTAATATTTTATATATTACACTGACACACACCTGATGACACTTATAGTTTAGTGCCTTTGAAAAATTTTAATAAAAAATTACCAGTACATAGGTAGAAAATGTCATCTCCCACTGTGTTATTTATTACCAGTATGCTTATTAGATACATACCTGTTGATATATTTTATCATAATATAGTTAAGGGAAATATACTAAAGGGTGTTTTCATATTATCATTAAGGATAAACAATTGATATATTTTATAATAACATGAACATTAGAGTATGTAACTTGATAATAAAATTTTATAACCATACCTTGCATATCAAAGATCAAAATCATGAGTGATATAATAAATATTGCTATTTCTTTAGACTTTAATCATAAGGGAATCAATGAACATGATCATTTTGAGTATAAAATTAGCATAATACATATATTTACGATATACACATTGAAGTATTAAATAATTTCAATAGTAGACAGGGCTCATTGTCAGTGGTATCATATATGAATTGGTTTTCTCCTAGACCATCGACATAATAAAGGATCACTACCATGAAAATTATAATAGACATATTATCTTAATGAATCGAGTACACTTCCACTTATATCATGTGTATATCGTGATATAGAAATATTTACCTGATTCCTTTGATGTAGATATAGGCCCCACATATCATATAATGGAAACCATATTTTTTTGTGCCACAATATCATAAAACATTTATAATTTCATAACCCATGAAATGAAATGTGTTTTATACACTTTTTCTCATATTATAAAGTACTTAAAAGAAGTTGTTTTAATAATCATTTCATCATTTAATAATAGAATATCCCATGGAAAATGATTTGGGTTTCATAATTAATTTATCATTGTATTATCCATGAAAGAGAAATGGGTATGAGAAACCCCATGCCATCATAAATAGAAAGAATTAATAGATATAAAAGAATGGTATCATTGGACCATATCCCTAGTAAGAAAATGATTACATCAATGGATGTAATCTTCAATGGAATTTTTTTAATGATCATTTTTAATATTTATTTAGGAAAATATAATTTCTTCTTGGAAAAACATAATTTAAAACAGAATACATTTTTGAAATATTTTTCATTAAAATTATACAAAAACTTTATAATGGAATATTTAGTTAAAATAATGGTCATGATGAAAAAATATTTTTTTTATATTCTAATCTTTACAACAATGATTCCATTATTATTTTCCATGAAATCCATGTGGGATTTCATAAAATTATTCCAGAATATTGTATTCAATTAAATTTTATAAAAATATAAAAATGATTAAAATTACTTTTAAATATAAAAGAATAATTAAAATAAATTGATCACATTTTTATAGAAAATGTTTTTGGGGAAATTTTTTTTCTAACTAATTAGATATGTAATGTCATATTTTACTTAAACAAATTACAAGTATTATATGTACCATAAAGGGGGAAATTGTTATTATTCCATGAAGATATCATTAATACCTATAAGAAATCAAAATTTATGAGTTTATTTATGGATGGAAGACATGATTTTATCATTTGAAACATATTCATAATCAATCCTTTTAAATGATATTCTTGTGACAAAAATCCATTACCACTTTGGTAATATTAAATCATAATCCAAAGGAATTGATAACATAATGTTTCACATAAAAAATTAGGATAATTAAATTCAACATATTAAATGTCCAAAGTAGTTGTATATACCTCTCATGAAATGAAATAGGTGCATAACACAACATAAGTCACAATGAAGGAAATTTGAGATACAAACCCCAAACCTAAAGTCTTGAAATTGATTGTAATCCTTAAATACTCCATTATAATAAATATATAATTAATATAATATTATTATATAACCATAATCATATATATCATTCCAAAAATTGTTTTTTATGGATTTTTATTAAATATATATTAACAATTCCATGATAAATAACTTTTTAGGAAATAACAACATTGGATTCCTTGTATGTTTTGACATGTTATTTTTGGTCCTTTTAATTAGATCATTATTTTATTACATAAATAATATTAAACATGATATTAATTTTATATATACAAATTATATATTTATTTAAAATAATTATTAATATTTAGTGATAGAAATTGAACTACACTCTTTATTGAGGCGGTAGGTCATGTGTACACATTACTGTGGTTTTAGTTTTCTTGTTATATTATAACAAAGATAATAAATGATATATATAAACATTAAAAAATCATTATCATTTCATTTTTATCACATATTTTAATTAAACCCATATTTAATATATTCCATGGAAATTGTGAATCAGTCACATCACATGGTGAGGTGGTAGTCCCCTGTAAACATGAGTGATGATATCATATTCCCACAAAATTGAGTGTACGAAGGAATGTGTGAAATAATAATTAAATAAGTATAATAAAATATAAAATTTTAATATAATAAATAAATATATCATTATATCCAACAATGAGTGGTGGAAACAGAATAAGTAATGACATTGGTTCATGGGACGATTATCTGATGTACACAGAAATGATGGTTTCGTAACCCATTTCAGAAAAATGGAGATGGCCTAGGTCTTAACATTTACATAACATAACAATAGTATATTAAATGTAATATTTTATTATATAATAATGATATATAAATAATTTAATGTTGTGTGGTTATAAAGAAAACCAAATTTCTTGTTGATGAATGTAAATGATTCTTCAGGTATATTTCTTAGTTTTTAATTAAGATCACTTCTAAATTGTATTTTTTTTATAATGTAAGGAGTATATGATGGAATTATAATATTTTTATAACTCATATATTTATTTATTATCCAATATAAAGGGTTTCTAAGGTGTTAATATGATATAATAGGTTGTGTCCTTTCATAAGTGTGGTGATTGCAATAGTTGCAATGTTTTTCAAATATGTTGGTTTAAACATGTTTTTACAAACCGAAACTCTTGAATAACAGAAAATTCATGAAAATATAATTGATAAGGTCTATATATGGTCATAAAATTGGTTAGTAATTGGTTTTCATTTATTTTTAAACATGATATTTTGAGTTTAACCCCTAATAAACCCTTATACACCCTAACAGTTGTAAATAATTCTTAAGGTTTCCTCTCTTAATTTTATTTAAAAAATAAAGTTTATATTTTTAGATAAAATTAATTATGATGATTAATAATATGTAATACCTATTAGAAATGTAAATTCACAAAATGAAATAAATTTATTTTAATATTAATCCAATAGATGAGATTATATAGTCTGTTTTTAAATATAAATTGTTTAAAAGTTTATGATGTTTTTATATCAAAATTCAACGAGAAATTGATTCCAATGGAAAAAATTTGATTAATTGATGTATTATTGAAAAATTTCTTATTTAAAAAACTAGGTTTTAATTATTTTTTACTATTTAATTAAATAGAATGGTCTATTAAATTAAAATTCTATATTTTTATTATTTCTAAAAATAGAATCTTTTTAGAATATTCCAAAAGAACCACCCCAATCTAAATTCGGCATGATAATTTAAATAATTAAATTAATTTTATCAATATAATTTTATAAAATTATAAGAAATTAATTTTCTTTTTTTTCAAAAATAAAATAATTATATTAAAAAATTGTTTCCATACATGTAATAACTTTCCCCAAAATTAAGCATTTTTTGAAATATGTTTCCTTTATATAAAACCATTATAATTAATTTTTTAAAGATAATTATTGTTAGTTATATTTCTACTTTTCTTGTTTTGGTTATAATAATCATGTCTAAATTACTATATTAATATTTTATTATGGTTTGTTAAGACTCAACGTCATGTGTCACACAAGGTGACTCTGGGTTGCGTATAGTACAACATTGACATGGACATGTGTGTAACTCTAGGTGTCAAATAAATTTACATTATTGAAAAAAAATTATTAATTCATTAAAACACAATGTTTTACAATTAAATTATTCAGTAACTTTTAATACAAAAATAATAGGTGAAAATATGTAGACATTTAAATAAAAAACAATTAGAGTCGTATTCTTTGTTCTCCGGGTTCTATTTCAACTACATCTGACATATCACTCTATGGTTTGATGAATATATTTTTTATTATATAATCTAATGTATTATAAACCATCACATAGTACCGATTAAAATTTAATTTAGTTTATTACAACTACTCAATGGAAACCATATGATATTCATATAATCTCATAACAAATAAATTTAACAACCAATAAACAACTTATAAAAATCCTAAAAATTAAAAAAAAATTAAAATCATAGGATTAATTAAGTATATTATGATTTCTAAAAACCATGGATAGTTTTCCATTTAAATCAATAATAAGCCTTAATAAGGAACCAATAAAAGGATATCATATCTTTATGGATTAGATACGTTTAAATTGGATGAGGCCTAACATGTTGAAAAAACTATTTCATAATACCTATATTTTGACAGTAATGATGACATTTTAATATATTATTCATATTTTTTCAAACTATAATGCTGGTCCACTAGAATATATAGGCAGTGAGTAAAAATAAAATTCATCTAAATATGGGTCAAAATATTAAATTTTATATAGTAAACATATGTCATTAAAGGATTCTCAATATGAAAATATTTTTATTGATGTTTATAGGTTATTATTCAAAAAATAATCCATAAAAATCATTAAATATGATATTTTCATAAATATTTAAACTAAATATATAGTCATTATTTAAACAAATTTGACACCTTTTATATAAGTAGTTATGATATTTAATTGGTTTTAAGGGTTTTTTGTAATTATTTTGTCATAAAATATCAATTACAACATCCCTCCTTGAAGAATTTTATTATCCTAATATTAAATTATATTTATATTAAAAAATATTATTCGTTATTTTAGTGATGAAATATAACTAATAAATATGAATGAAAAATATAATTATTACAAGAATTAATTATAGTTTCAAGTTAAATATCTATATAGAATTACGGTAATAAGAACACAATGGATCCTATAAAATAATTGACACACATAATGATTAATTTTATAGAATGTGATTTGACATGATAAAAATGAAATTTACTAATAAAATGGATCATAATATTACAATTATTTTTACCTGATCAAATTAATAGATTACAATATGATCTCAGATTATATTATAACAAAATTGTATTTCATTATTTCTTAAAATAATATCAATAGATGATTAGATAATGAATTTTTTACAATCAATTTTATATTTAACAAACATTATATTTTCAATGCTAAAAAATTGACATCATTATCCTGAACTCTTACCTATAATGGTATCCAAACTTGTCAAAAAATTATGATATGGTGATAATGACCGTTGAATCCTAGCTCTAATAGGACATTATTTGGGAACTGTAATGGATGGTAAAAAAATAGAAAACGTGAGTGTATTTTACCGTATATAGATTCATGGATTCTATCTTATGAAGGATAAACTACCAAAAAATACCATAAATACTGGATGATATACCAATACATTTAATATTATTATTTTAAACAAAAACAATTGAAAATCTATAATAGATTGTACCAAAAGTAAATCTTGGAATCAACTGAAAACTATATAAACTCCTGAAATCATCTAAAAAAATCATTCAATCTATTAACATCCAACCATATTACAAAAAACATTTCCATATAAAATAATAATTATAAATATATATAATGAGCATGAAATGTATATTAGGTAGGATCCTATGTGAATCCTCTCATGAAAAATGTGAATGATTCACAATATAAATGGGTGAATAATAAAATGTGACTAAATCATCAAATGAATTGGTCTTGATATATTCACTAACATCACCATGGGACCCTAACTATGTGATTCATAAAAGTAAAAAAATTATATCAATGTAACAATATAAAATGATGTTACCCCTTTTATACTTCCCCACTAGTTTTTGGTTCTTATAATGTACCTTGCACTTGTATCCCATGGTCGGGGGATTAGAATATTATGTTTGTTTTAAATAAAAGAAGTATTATTATTATAAAATTAATATTTTTTTATTCATGCTAATCTATGTACATATTTTAATCCAATATTACATTTTAAAACCTAAAATACAATATATTATTTCTTTTAGGATCATCATTACAACCTCTATTATATCCCTACGTATTATTCATTAAATAGTAATTGGAATTCTTTATAATAGAAATCTATGAAAGGGATGATATTAGATTTTGAGTAATGGAATGCAAACAAATGTAGAAAAATAAGGCAATAGTTATATTCATTGAATAGTTGATGATAATATATTACCATTTAAATAACAAACTATGTTTTAAAGTTATTATTGGATATAAAAACTACTAAAACTAACTTAGGGAAATAATTAACTAATTAATGAAAGAATTCTTAATTCAGACATCTTCACTTAATATCAATGACTTTTTCTAATACATCTAAGAAATACATTTAATGTCATATTCCCAAATATCAATATAAATGGTTCTGACGTCATCTAAGTACACAATATATTTTTTCTCATGTGTCCTATTGATGAATCTTGGGGATATTTAATTACGGGACTATCCAATAAAATTATAGTTCAAATGAATTAATAGTGTTAATAATAATTAAAATGTAATCATCATTCCATAATAATAATTAACACTTCATAATGGAATATTTTAGAAATGGAATATCAATACATTCAATATTTTATATGATCATAAACCATCAAAAGAGATAATTTGGATGGAATCATAATATTATAATCTATATGAAGCATGTAATTGAAAAAATATTATTAACAAAGATGAAAATACATGTAAACTCGCAATGGAAAATTTCATGAGGAAGCTAACCTTTTCTATTTGAAAACACTAATAAAATACAATGTATTCCGAAATTTTAATGAAAAAATGTTTCTATAAAATAAAATTTCATATTATTAAGGATATATGTAAGAACCCATATCATCTTTTCAGGTATGTCTTTCATTATAGGTTGGTTTTTTTAAAAAATAGTTTCAAGAAATTATAGGAGTACACGCTATGTACTTAAATTTATACATTTTGTACTATGTAATCAAGGGTAGTCGTGTGCTGGCCATGTAACAACTGAGCACGATGTCGTGTGCGGTGACCTAGAGACTTCCTAATGTGGGGACTGACTAAGGTATGAACATGTTGTGTACATCTATAGTACACTCTGTGTACTTTATTTTATTTCATTAAACAGACTGGAGTCAGGTCTAGTTGACAAAACCCTCATCTTATTCTTCCTTATTGTCTAGTAGTGAATGTAAAATGTGAATATTTTCTGAGCCCCCAACTCACCATCTGTTCTCCGAATCTAAAACTATCAGTTGAGTTGGAATCATATCAAGGTGTTCTTCTTTATTCTTGAACATCATCTCTCGATTTCTCCCCTTTCAGGATATATCATCAGTTCAACATTTTTTGATTTTTTATAGATCTATAATGGTCAATGGTGATTCAGGGAATGAGGTTCATGTATATTTATATCACAACATCAAGGTAGGTGGTTTGTGCATTTTCGTATACTGTCTTTGAATTTTATGCACAAAAGTGCCCAATACCCACAAACGGGTATTGCATGTTAATGATTTTTAGCCCTGTTATTTCTTATTATGCCTTGTTTTTTTGGATATAGGTTAATTTATTATGAATATTTTTATCTTTTCCATGCAATGGATGTTATTCCCATGATTCCTGTTTTGACGGTTTGGTCATGCTTGCATGTTAGGTTTCTTTTCTTTTTATTCCAAGTATTGTTAGGATGGAGGGATATTTTCTGACATGATATTATATGTTGTTGAATTTTTATCCATGTATCTCTTTAGGTTTACAGTAGCTTCTATATATCGTTGTCCATAGGGAAAATGGACGTTAAGGGATTCTCCAATGTATATGTTGACTTTTACATTGCGAGACCATATGGGGGGTTGGAATTTTTTTCTCCCTCAGAGTGTATGTAGATTCTACATTACGAGACCACATGGGGAATTAGACATTGAGTGCTTTTACAGAGTGTCAGAAGCTAGAGATATGAGACCACATGGGGAATAGACAACGAGTACTTCATAGTGTGTCTTTGCTAAAGCTGAACAAGAGGTGTTAGTCAATGAGTACATCCTTGAGGGTAACTTGTGTTTGTTTTGGTTGAACTAGGGGGGTTAGGTTGTGAGTATTTACCAGAGTGCAATATATGTTTCTTGATTTCTTAACTAATAAATGTAAATGGATGAAATTGAATTAGTTGGATTGTTGACCTTTGAGTACTTCTGTGTTTACTGCTTCATATTGATTTTTTCTTGTCATATATATATATATATATATATATTCATTGAATAATATACAGAGATCATTGGGAGGTTGAAAATTGGGATTCGTCTCACACCCTTTTGGGTGATGATTTTTGGCCCAAAAAAATATATTGTTATTGGTCATGATAAGAGAAAGCGCCCTTCGACATCAGGTACTTGGTTGCGGTGGATATGGGGAGCATGGGACCAAGGTGAGGTTTGCGATACTGTGGTGTTTTTAACTTGATTTTCTTTTGGACTTTGGATTAGTATGGTATTGAATGATTGTGATATGTTTGGATACTTTCCTAGATATACGTATCACACATCATTTATATATGGGCATCAATTGTTTATTTCATCTGTATCCTGTAGTTTACTTTTGTATTGTATTATTACCGCTTCCTCTATTGTTATCTGTTTTACTTCTGCTATGTTACTCTACCAATGATGGAATATTTTCCCCACTATCACAATCATGGCCCTCGCATCTTTCTAGTAGCCGCTGGATTTTAGGGAAATGCTCTTGAGGATATTTCCCCAACTGGGTATGGGGCACCTCTGGGTATCACCCAGAACCAAAATAATACATTGTGGTCTCAGAGAAATCATTTTCTTCTTGACTTAATATTTGGAGACTATAGCCATTGATAGGATGGAATAGGTACATGGTAGAAAGTAGTTCTTGAGAGTATCAAACTCATGTACAAGGTAATGAAAATTTTCCTTCTATATTGTTATTTTTCATGTTTTGAAATTTTACAGTTGATTTTATTTCATCGTTGGGTGATTCACATGTATAGTGTTGTTATCATTGATATTATTGATGTTATATTTTCTGTTGCAGCTCTATTTGATGAGGGTATGCCATCTTATTCATCATATAAGCACTTGTTTGAGATCAAATTTCATGCAATCTTACCATGCCATTTAGGGTGAATTATATATTTCATGTTGTTGTGATAAATCTTGTACTATATATTCATGTTTTTGTGATAGATTCTTTAATAAAATACTTACTTTTTGAATTGAATATTTTTTTTTGTACGTTTTAGATTGAATGAATGCCAAACTACAGTTATTGGGGTGTTATGGGCACTCATGGAAACAAATTTGGTGGATCATTTAATGTTTATTCTTTATACGACATGTATAAGATTCCAAGCATTGATTCACAGGGATTATGGGCCCTAAAATATCCAGTTTTTTCACTTATTGTTCATTCTAGTGTTTCCTGGGTTCTAGAGTATTTTTTGACACATATTGTCTAGAAAAATCAACAATAAATGGTTTGCAATGATAAAAACATGCCATGTATCCTTCTGTTCAGGAATGAACTGTATTTTTTAAGTACATGTTATGTACTAAATGTACACTCTGTGTAGTCTCAAACTGTACCACTGGCTGTCTGGGCAGAGACATAGGGTTGGGAAATCTTTAGTAGAACACGTCGTGTACCAGAAGTACACGCCCTGTGTTTTGACCATGTGTCCACCCATGTGACTAAATAAAATGCTGTATAAAACATAGGTTATACATGTTGTTTCAATATTGAACACACCATGTAGTGTTACCCTATTATTCAGCTATGTAACGAACAACATGGGGTCGTGGAATCATTCTTGTACATTCCATGTCCATTTGGAACATGCCATGTAGAGTGATTTGTGAAACATGTCATGTGACGAACAACACGGGTTGGTGATGTTCGTCTAGTACCCCATGTGTCTAGAGCTAATACATTGTTGAGGTTTGTTCTATGGAAACCATGTGTCTTAGCCATGTGGAAGAAATCATTCAGGGTAAGGGGATTCACGTACACACCGTGTGTTATCACAATACGTTGTGTGTATGGGCTGTTACACGACCTGTGTTGGAAAAAGTACATTCCCATTTGAAGGCTTAAGTGAACACACCGTGTAGGTATTAAAAATGACGTGTATCCATGTTTTGAAAAAAAAATTAATTATTTATTTCTCTTTTTACCTTCATACACTTTTATGATTCATTCCATGATAATCATAATCTAATGTGTTTTCTTGACCTTGCATATTCATGCCACTGAGATGTCCTCTAGTTGTAAACCAGTTACAGGGTGGTGATTAGACACTGTACATGGATGATCATGGGCTTACCATATCTTTATATCTGGTGATATGGTGGATAGCCTTGGGCTCTATGTCTCTTCTTCTGCTAATATATTTATGTTGGACACTATGTTGGGTACAAGAACTACTAGTGTACATCAATGCAATGAGTGCCCTCTTGAGGTTAGTGGGATTCACTTCTTATTGGACCCTTATGTCATTGACATAATAGGTTATGATTCCATTCTCAAAATGGATCGGTAATTTCCCTTCCGGGATGTTGTTGATTTCTATTGTAGTAGGGAAAGTTTCAAGTCACTAGAGGGTGGATTATTTCTTCAGAATGGAGAATGGTATGTCCAGGCATGCAGAGCGGAACCTGAGTATCATGGGTTGTGAGGAGTTACATCCTATATTGGTATTCTATATCCGGATGACCTTGGGAATTCCCAATTTGAATTCCATCCAGTTTTCAATAATTTCTTGGATGTCTTTCCAGAGTACTTAACTGTTTTTCCCCTTGAGTAAGATGCGGTATTTTCTATTGATCTTGGGTCAGGACCGGCACTGGTGTCCATTCCTCTTTATAGTATGACTACACAAGAAATACTGGAACTCAAGATGAAGTTGGAGGAGTTGCAGGCAAAGGGTTTCATCTAATCAAGTACTTCTCCTTGGGGTTCTTCTGTCTAGTCTGTGAAAAAGGAAGAGGGTACCCTTCGACATTTTGCAAATTATCGGATGTTGAACCAGTTGACGGTAAAGAACTGATTTCCCTTGCCAAGTATTGATGATCACTTTCATCAGCTTCAAGGATACCGGGTGTTCTCGAAGATTGAATTGATATCTGGTAGTCATCAGTTGCATATTAGACCATCTGATATGCCTCTTACAGCCTTTCAGAGCATGTTTGGTCTATATGAGTATGCAGTTATGCCATTCGGTCACACGAACGTGACAACAGTTTTCATGGAACTGATGAACTGAGTGTTCCATCAATACTTGTATTATTTCATGGTAGTCTTCATGGATTATATATTTGTGTACTCTCAAATATTACATTACCATTCCACACATCTTCAGATCGTTTTGAGTACACTGAGAGAGCATCTGTTATGTGCTACGCTCTCAAAATGCCACTTTAGGATGGACCAAATTCACCTCTTGGGTCATTTTATTTTAGAGACAAGAGTATCAGTGGGCCTCAAGATAGTGAGAGTAGTATTTTCTAGAGAGAATTTGAAAATCATCTTGGAGATATGGAGTTTTCTAGTGTTCGTTGTTTAAAAAAGACATTTCATACTGGACTTTTTATTGTTAGCAGCACCACTGATGGGGTTGAAAAAAAATCTATGAAGTTCTTGAGGTCAAACTCTTGTAAGTCATCCATTCAGAAGATGAATGAAAGGTTGAATTCATCAAACATACAAGTTTTTCTAGATACAAGGAATAGTTATATTGTTTTTGTGATTCATTAGGTATCGGTCCAGGAGTAGTGCATATGTAAGGGGAAGGATTCGTTGCATACGAGTCTCGGCAGTTGAGGGAACATGAGAGGAATTACCTGAAACGTGATCTAGAGTTGGATGCAGTTGTTCATGCTTTATGTTTTTGGGGACATTACCTATTAGGAGAGAATATTGTGTTTTTCACCGACCACAAAAGTCTAATGTATATCTTCGCTAAGGGAGACCAGAATTTGAGACAAAATAGGTAGGTAGAGTACCTTCAGTCCTTTGAATATTACCTTGCCTACACGCCTGGAAAGGGAAACTTAGTGGATGATGCACTGAGCAGAAGGACTCAGATACATAAATTTTAGGAGGCCAGTAGATAGTGGCAACTTATGGCTCTGTTCTCTGAGATTCATATAGAGGTTCATGATAGACATGGGTAGACTTTTATTTTTTATATAGTTTTTACCTCTACACTACATGATCGAGTGAGAATGAGGTTGCTATCAAATTTTGAAGGCCAAGTCCTATAGGAGAGTGTGTTAGGAGAAGACCCGATTATTGGATGGACCATAGGCGAGGATGAGATCATGTGTTTTGATGGGTGTGTATGGGTGTCGGCAGACATAAATGAAGAGCTGATGCAGGAAACTCATTCCTTAGTTTAGGAAATTCATCCTGGTATCACGAAGATGTATTGTGATCTACACCATCTATATTTTTGTCCATGTATGAAGAGAGATGTTTCTATTTTTTCATGTGGTGTTCCCCCTATCAGTAGTTAAAGGCAAAGAATCAGTTAACAGTAGGTCTTTTGCATAAATTACCCATTCTCGAGTGGAAGTGTAATGTTGTTGTGATGTACATTGGGATAGGTTTACTAAGGTCTCCTTGAGGGAATTATTCTGTATGGGACTTATTTGAAAGTCTCTGGAAGGTTCCTCACTTCTTACCATTAAAGTATACCATCAACGTTGATGAGTTGGGAAGGTAGTGCATCTGAGAGATTGTCCATTTACATGGAGTTACACGCTCCATTGTTTTTGAAATGGATTCACCTTTTACTTCTTGGTCTAGCAAGGTCTATAGAAGGCCATGGGTATACAGGTACATTTGAGTATAGCTTACCACCCCAAGATAGATATACACTATGAACGTACGATTTAGGTTTTTGAGGAAATCATTCATCTATGAATCATGGATTTTGGAGGATGGTGGGAGAAGAACATACATCTTGGGGAGTTTTATTACAATAATAGTTTTCAAGAAACTATTCATATGGTAGCTTACAATTCATTATACAGTAGAACATTCTGATCACCCTTATGTTGGATGGGGGTAGGAGAGGTACCTATGTTGGGACCTTATCTTTCCCAGGTGTCCATAGAGTAGATATAGTTGATTCATTAGAGGATGGCTACTGCAGAACCACGAAATAAGTCCAATACTGATCGACAGATATGACCTATGGAGTTTCAGGTCGGAGATCAGGTTTTCATATGTGTCACACCGTGGTTAAGATAAAAGAAGATTTGGAGATAGGGTAAGCTTTCTCTATGTTAATTCGGGCCAGTTGAGGTGTTGGAGATAGTCAGTCCAGTTGCCTATGAGTTTTAGTTACCTTAGAGGTATCGGGATATGCATGATTTCTTCCATGTTTCTCAGTTTCAACGTTGCATCTCAGACCTGTCTCTTGTTTTCCAACCTATAGATGTTGACTTAAAGGTGGACGCCTCGTTTGAGGAGAATCCTATCTGGATTGTTGGTTGAAGTTCAAGGGTTCTTCATTGCTAGTATATTCATCTGGTAAGAGTGCTCTAGAAACACGAGCGAGTACTAGGTGGGACCTTGGAGAGGGGGGTTCGATGTATGATCGCAGTAACCAGAGTTGTTCGAGGTTTTTTGTATATGCCACCTAGCTAGGGAAATTCGGGGACAAATGTTTTTAAAGGGGGATGTTAGTATGAAACTAGACATTCTGTTTAAGTATAACATTCATTTCTTGTTGTTTTTTAGAAAAATTGGAGTTTCTGGAAATTTCAGGAGTACACGCCATGTACTTATATCTACATGTTGTGTAATAGGTCACCACGGGTAGCCATGTGCTGGCCCTGTAATGGAAAAGTACTTTGTTGTGTGTGTTGAACTAGAGACTGCCTAAAGTGGGTGCTGAATAAGGAAAGTACACGTCATGTACTTATAATTTTCACGATAGGTAATTTATTTTTATTTCATTAAACAGAACAGGTTTGCATTTAATCAATAGAACCCTCTTCCTTTTTATCTGTCTCATCCAGGAGTGAATGTACAAGGAAACGTTTCTCTGAGTCCCCAACTCACCTTACTTTCTCCGAATTGAAATCCATCTATTGTTTTGGAATCACACTGGTGAGTTATTCCATCTTCTTGAACATCATCAGTTGATTTCTCTTCATTCACGAGATAACCTCATTTGAATGTTTTTAGAATTTTTGTTGATCTATATCATTCTAGGGTGATTCAAGACCTGAGGTTCAAGTATATCAATCTCACAATTTCTAGGTAGGTTTTTTCACCTTTTTATAGAATATATTTGAATTTTATGTGAAAAACGTGCCAATACCAATGAACGGGGTATTGCGTGTTTATGTTTTTTAGCCCTTTTATTGACTACAATGCTTTTTTTGTATGTGTGGACATTAATTGATTGTGAATATAGTTAAATGTTTCATGATATGAATTTTTTCTCATGTTTCATGTTATGACCATTCGGTCTCTCTGTCCTATCAAGCTACATTACTTTTCATGCCTAGTATTGCTAGGATGGATTGATTTAATCTAACATGTTGTGATATGTTGAAGACAGTTTATCCAAGTAGTTCTTGAGGATAACATTGGATTCCATGTATCATTGAGCACTTCTGACTTTCAGAAGGCTGTGAGATCATGGTGAGAAGACCATTGGGATAATGGATGCTGATAGCTTCTCCAGAGTGACTGTTTACTTTTACATTGTGAGACCATAGGGTGGAGGACTTTGTGCTCCCTCTGAGTGTGTAGTTTCATTGTTGTGATAAAATATTGGTAATTAGACATTGATTTCTTCCCCAAAGTGTCTATAGTTGTCAATATGAGTCCACAAGAGGAACTGACTATGAGTTCTTCCTCAGAGTGTCTTTGATAAAGCTGAACTAGTGGGGTTGTACAGTGAGTACTTCCCAGAGGGTTTCTAGTGTATTTTTTGGTGAATCTAGAGAGGTTAGGTTGTGACAACTTCCCAAATGGTTATTTATGTTTGTTTATTGATTATCTAATAAAAGGAAATGGATGTAATTGAAACTATCATATTTTTTACCTTTATTTACATTCAAATTTACTGCTTCATTTTGCTTATTGCCTACCATATATATTCACTTATTATTACACACTGGTCATTGGGTGGATGTCTACTAGGATTAGCCTCACACCCTATATGGTTCTTGCTTTTTTGAACAAACATATTATATTGTTGCAGGTCATGATAAGTGAAATCACCCTTCTACTTGATGTACATGATTGTTGTGGAGCTAGGGAGCATGGGAACAAGTTTAGGATAGTTATTTTGTGGAGATGTATACTTGCTTTTATTTTGTAATTTGGTTTAGAACTGTATTCCAGAATTGTGACTTATTTTGCTACTTTCCTAGACATATGTATCATGAATCATTTATTTATGTGCTTCAATTGATTATTTCAACACTATTATGCTATTTACATCTGTACAATATTATTACTTCTTCCACTATTGTTATTTGTTTTACTTCTGTTGTGTTACTCTACCAATAAGGGTATTGTTTCCCCAATATCACTCTTATGGACCCCGCTACTAGTTGGAAACCTCTGGCATTCGGGGAAATCTACATAAATACATTTGACCAACTAGTTATGGGGCACCTCGGGGCGGCACTCTAAACCGAAATATTGCAGTAGCATAAAATAAATTAGTAGTGCTGAAGGTGGAAAATTATTTTCATGATTTATAATTTAAAAAATGTCCTTTTTAACATTTTCAAAATAGTCAAAATGTAACTCATTTGGAAAATAACAAGAATAATCCATTTTTTTTAATTATCATACATTCATGAAATTTTATTTAACAAATAATATGATAATATAGAAACATACTTTTAATCACATTGCAAAAAATATGGATATAATAGAGAATGATATCTGAAAGAGTTTAAAAACATGTTGAGTGTTTCATAACAACATTAATTCAGTATCTTGAGTACTTAAAGAATGAAATTAAAATAAAAACATTTGATTTGTATAAATAAAAAACATATAAGAACCAATATTATTTTTAATATAAAAATATCAAATAACTCTCCAAAAGTCACTGAAAAAATCAATCTTGAATAATGATGTTAATAGAATGTAAACCCCTACCTCAGGATTTAATTTCTTCTAATGTGTTTGAAACTAGAATAAAAGAAATATATATTTATGACACAACTATTCTGTAACGATACTAATATATTTTATTCAAAATGTGATTTTTTGTTTTTATATTTTCACATTTTTTATAACAATTCATTCATACTATCATTATTCCATGTAATATAAGTTAATTGTTCGTGTATATTTTGGAATAGTATTATTGATACATACACTCTTATCATGGATAAATAATATATAGAAATATAATGATGATATAAATAAAATATGTGTTAATAAAATATGTGTTTATATTAATTCAAAAAATATAGATTTAAAAATGAATTACACCATTCGTGGAATCATCGGTCGAACATATAATGGAATATTGTTTTATCATTCAAAAAAGTTAAAAAAATGAAATTTAAACAAAAATTAAACTAATAAAATAATTAATATAATTTATACCTTATATATTTTCATTAAATTTATCCTTTTTAATATCTATATAAAACCGATTGAAAAAATTGGACTAGATCACTTATGGTGGTAATAGTCCACATGTATGCACGAGAAATATAATCATTTTCCAAATTTAGAAGGTAGACATGATATTGTAATTATTGAAGAATAATTATATCATAAATATAATATATAAATATTAAACCCATCATAATATTTATCGATAATATATGGTGATAAAAAATTAATTGTATCTCTATCTGAATATGGTAAGCTATTTATATGTGGGAATGTTACATTAACATTCCATTTGATTGAAAATATGTGGATAATTGTGTTTCTAATATAATAAATGGTTCTGGATGTTTAATATATTAAATATAAATTTATGATAAATAACATCTAATTATAGTAAATTAAATAGTAAAAAAATTGAAAGAGGTTGGGAAAGTAGATTACATCTTTCTCGATAGACAACTTATATTTACATTCTTATAGATCCTATGGTTTCTATTTTAAGAATAGAAAAAACTATAAAATGAATCTCAATAATTATAAGGGTGAAATGGACTATGATTTGATGAGATATGGTTCTTGATGAGCTATAAATAATTGAATGAAGGCGATTCCTTTAATAATAGATGGAAAGGAAATACATGGAATTGTAAAAATGATTAAAAAAATCTTTATAAAAAAATTGCATCCAAATTGAAATAGGTTCAATGATATTATATGATATGGGTGATTTTTCATAAAAATATAAATTTTTGGGAAGGTTTATCTTTTATTATAATCATTATACTTTAATTTAACCTCTTAGTTAACCTATTTAATGTATAACCTTATTAAAGAAAATTTAACACATAAAGGTTAACAATTTTTCATATATGTGTAAAATTGGATCATAAATGGATATTGGATGAAATTTTATACCCTATATTATCAAAACATTTCTCCTATAGGATTTTAATAGTCCCTAAATAATTAAAAAATATATTTTTTCATAAAATACATTATTTTCGTTTATTTACTAGAAATTTTATATGAATTAAAAATATCAACAAAATAATTCAATTAGTGTATAAACCATTGAAAAATAAACAATATGATATATTTATATTTGAAATAATAAATCATATTAACACTCTAAAAAATTACTTTAAATGTTTTTAAAATAATTAATTTATATTACCATTAATTGAATAAATATTTTTTCAGTGTTGTGCAAAATTTACGGTAATATTTCTATACAAAAAATTAAAAAAATTTACCAAAATGAAAATGATTTTTATATTCTTAATAGAAATATCTAGATTAATTTTCACCATTCTTTTATACATATCTAAACCATATGATATATTTTAATGTTAGAGAGTGACATTTCAAATTTTTAATAGATTGAAATATTATATAAGTAATTTTGAAGATATTATACCAATTTGATAATATAATATTGAGCCAGAGGAGATAAGGGTATAATTACCCTAATACAATAAGAGTTGATAGGAAAAAATACATCCTTAAAACATATTTTTAACTGAGATTGACACAAGTTACAATTTATTGTTGTATTTTTTTACCATAGTTACTATTAATGATCCCTAAAAATAAAAGTTATTGAAAAACAATACCCACATGATTCAAAATAAGGTATTTATTTTATCAAATTCCAAAATTATAAGAGGTAGAAATTCATTTTATAATATGTTTGAAATTTTTTAACAAAACCACTTTTTAAAAAATATTTTTTGAAGTATAAGACATGAATTCTTCGTATCTCATGCTGAAAAATAATATTAATAACAGAAAATTCTATTTAGTATATAACATATAAATTTAATTTAAATCATTCAATAAATATGGATAAATAAATTTTATAATATGAAAACACGTTTCACCCATAGAGTAGTTTTTTTATAAAAACCCCTCTATTATTATAAATTGATATTTATTCTCTTTTTTAATGAAATGATAACTACTGAATTAACTATAAATCATAATTGTTTCGTGACATAGTTTGTAATATTTGTATGAACGAATCTAATAGCTATGTTGTAATGGTATTATATATTATGGTCAATTACAATTCAGGGATACATGTATCATAATGAATCAAAAATTATATTATAGAGAAATATATATTAAAATATAGATATGTTACATTCTACCCCATAATAACATAAATTAAACATCTATATTCTATAGCTCTAAAAAATATGTTATCTTTAATTTCAATACATCATCAGGTTCCCATGTATCATCTTCTAATTTCTTATTCCTAAAATAAACATTAACTTGGTGAGTTGTTTAATTCTTTATCACATTATCAATAAAATACACGTTTTATATTAGATGTTCCATATAATAATGATCATTATCTAATAGTACATTATAAGAGTTTAGTACATGTCGGGGATAAATTATGTAATTCCTCAAGAGAGAGACTTTGAACGATTCCAGATATATGAAGAGATTCTGTGGAATTGATAAGTTGTAATATACCTCTCAAATTAAATCAAAATATTTGAATGTAATGATACATTTGGGGATCAAACTCTCTTTAATTACATATATCATATAATTCATCTTTTTGTTATTTCGTATAAATTTATTCTAACCAATATCAAAATCTAGAACCATTGATGATTCTATGGATAACCTTTTTTTGAATCTATACTTCCCATATGTACGGCTTCATTTCTCCAAAATTATCTATCATTTCCATAACTACATCAAGTAATAAAGAACATTATATCCCAAAATTGATTAAATAATTTTTGAGTTCTACATGTAATTCAATATATTCTTTTATAAGGACCCATTTAAATACTTCACTGAATGATATTATGGTTATAATGTTTCACTAAATGAAGGAATTAATAAAAACACCATTGAAAAACATTGATATATATTTGAACATGACTTTTGTAGTATGAATGGGTATCATACACTGACCATTTTTATGAGGATGTTAATAAATACTTAAACTGAATTATAAATCCAAAACTAACTAACGAGTTTTTTAAAACCCCATGTAAAACCTCATATCTGGATATGTTGTAGTAGATCGTTTTACTACATACAACATTACAACCACATTAATATATATTATAAAAAATTATCAAGAGATAAATCTTCTCTAATAGAATTTAAATTTATTTTATTTACATGTAATTCAAATACAATCCAAATATAGTTATAATATTTGATATTTTGGGGATTCCTATAAAATTATCCAGGGTGATATTTTAGAATTTTCATTTTGGTATGGCTAATGGCTGTAATATCTTCTTAGAAATAATTCTCTCAACCTTATCTTTATGAATAGTAGGAACTAAGATACATACTCTTCAATATCTCTCTTCGTTTTTCACTTTTTGAAATTCTCTTTTATATATCTATACATCTCTGTATATTCATGATGAATAGATTATTAACAATGTTTCCCTATCCCATAACCTTTTCATCATTCTTAGTATCAATGGGACTCATTCATGGATTTAGAACAATATCATTCCAGTATGTTCAAGAATAAACTAAGAAATATTCCTCACCATCTTATGTAATTAGACATATTCGTCTTTCACCTTTGTCATCCTATCATGGACATATAGTTGAAATTTCCACATAGAGTAAGAATATTGTTCCCCTTCCCTTAGTATTTCAAGATACATATTAAGTAAATTTATAAACTTCAGATCTTGTTTATTTCTAATCATTAAAAAAATTCATGGACCTTCGGAATTAGTGAATCATCCACCATATTCACCCTCATAGAGTTTTAATTTTTTGATAAAACATAATTTTTAACTAACTATAATCATATTTTTTTGTTTTTATTTAACTCTTTCTGTGTAAATATATTCTTAAATATTTTTTTTCTGTATAAATATATATATAACACCTTCCACTATACATATAATTCATCAATATTTTCAAAGAAATAATTACCTATACGAACTCCAAATGTTTAGTTGGGTAATTTTTATCATAAACCATCAATTATAATAAAGAATAATATATCACCACATCGTACTATATGAGTATTGATTCTAATCCGCTCTGCAATTCATCAATATAGATTATAATCCCATATTTACTACATGGTAGTGTATGCATATATAAACTAATAAAATTTCATTTTAATTCTACAAAAAACACATCACATTAATCTATCCATGGAAAAATAACCTCAATATGAGTCTATATAGTTATTTGATTAGGGATTTGGGAGTAATATATCCCAAGTAATTTGTAGTATCCAACGAAACCCATGAAACATTATATTTTGGTTATTGTGGTTAGTCTTGGTTGTTTTTTAATAACATCAATCGTTGGTCATTCTACTGATATACCCTCATTTTAGATTATTTGAGAGATGAATGAATATTTTTAAATCCAACATTCACATTTATAAAATTTAGTATTCAAATTTTTATTCCACACGATCTTCACCAAAATTATTTGACATTATCTATACGATTCCTTTCAAATTAATTATATACGAATAATGCCTAAGTTGACTAAAAATACTAAAAAATGTTTTCTATAAGGAATATATTTTATTAATGAAAAATTATCTCTTGATCATTTTTAATTCATAATTTAATTAATCAGAATTTATAATGACCATGTGTTTTACAAAAGCCAATCTTGGAGATATCCTCTTTCTTGATCCATAGATAATGATATCTAGATCTAATATCAATATTAGAGAAGTATAAATCCCCTTAGAATTGATCAAATGGATTATCAATAAATGATTGAGGATAAGTGTTTCTTAATATTAATTATGATAGATTTCCATTAATCAATTTAAATATGAATGGAAACATATTTCATTCTAATAAAAAAATAGGTTCACCACATAGAGACTCACATGGAAAAACTAATCTCTTGTCTATAATCCCCAAAATTTATTTCTTCAATTCCTAGATACTAATTTGGGAGTATACATCTAGATTCATTGAAATATTTATAGAATAACCTATGAGATCTATTGAAAAATAATCATCAATTTGTTTTGAATAATAGGTAATTTGTTTACAAAAAACCCCGTATATTCCCAAAAAGGAAACATTTTCAATATTGAGTCTCTCCCCAAAAATATAAGATAAATGGACCTCATGAAGAAGTAGGAAAACACATATGGTGGATGTAATTTCAATTGGGTGTTCAGGTTATTCTTTGAAATGATATATCATTAATGGTTGTTTCTGAATACTAAATGTAGAATCCCTTAAATTAAAATATTTATGGGATCTATATTGGAAGATAAAATCATTATCCAAAAATACATAATATTAAACTAGAGGAAGAATACCAATATTGAAAATAAGAACTATTCCACAAACATACATAATATCAGACTCATACAATTGATATTTGATAATCCTACCATTATATGTTTTCATTACCTATATAATATCTAACTATTGAGGTGGTGACAAAATAAAAATAAAAAATTCCACTAATATAGTATTGTATGATGAAATATAATCAAATAAAACATCTATAGTTATATATAGGTTAATAGGTTTACTATTCAACACCCCCTATTAACGTCAACATCAACTATAATAATATAATAATATTGACCTTCTCCCCATCCTATTTTACAGTATGTTCCCCAGATACATAGGGAATCAATTGGAAGAGTTCCCAACATCATTTCAGTTAAGCCATTGGGAATTTATGGATTATATCTTTCCCTTGTATTCATGATCTTGATGTCCTCATTCGGCACACATAAAGAAAAATCATTTTCTTTATAGGATATTCCATGGTGTTTCCATCCACAAGTATCAAAAGCTAGAAATTTATTATCTATCATTACCCCGATATCATTTTTTTGAACTTCTCTATATTTCCATCAATTCCATATGAGTTTGATAATTATTTTGTTTCCTTGATATCATATGATAGTATATCGACATATGTTTACAATGATTCAGAGGTTATTTCCATTCAAAGGATTAGCATTATCACATAAAATAAATTATCAATTTTACTATTATATATATATATATAGTATTATTAATGTAATTATAACATTAAACAATTAATATTAAACTATAAACAAATTTATCTTTCTTTTTTCATAGACTCGTGAATTATATCTCGGAATCCTTATGTTTTTCTGCAATTATAATGTTTTTCGCTAAAATTTTCCTTTAAAACAAAAATTTCATGCTCTCAATTTCAACATCATCCTTAGTTTTTGGAATTAATGACCATAAAATAGAATTATGCCATATTATAATAAAACCATCAATGCCAAAATTCACCCATTAATTACTTTCCAAATTGAGAATTATCATCTACAAAAAAATATCCACTGCTCATCTAAAAATGGGTTTTCAGTGTCATTCAATAGTAGAGGATGAGGATTCAAGATTTTTTTGAGTATCAAAAGGATTCCCCATTTGGAAATTGTTTTTGGGAGCAATTTTATTCATATTCCCTAATATAATTAATATTTTTATAAATCCAACTCTATCTTCATTATATTTTCCAAGAGGGAACCCCTAAATGTAATACATGCACATATACAGTTTAGGTTCCTTTCACTAGGATACATTTATAAAAAAATACATACACTTGATTAGATCCCAATATTATGAATCATTTTTTATAGTTTCAAAAATAATGAAACACATAACATAAATTCATAGTTTATGTATATTTATTCTCAAATTTATATGTATGGTTTATTTGCTAATATTCGCAACATTGGTTATAGGGTTATGTTACATTATATGTGATTTCCTAAATACATTTCCTAATATTTCTAAAAATACTACTATGATGACATTTATAAATTCCCTAAAACTAGTAATCCTATTTCTGTGGTTACGTCATTACATTGTATCAAAATACATGAAATTTCATCCGAAAGGAACTGATAGTTTAGTATTCTAGTTCATCATGGTACATACATGAATCTAACATTACACATGGAAATATATAATAAAATATATTATTTTATCTAACATAAAGTTATTTGCCTCTTCCATATCCTAATATATAAATAAAAAAAATTCATATCATCATTGGGAATGGAAACATAAGAAAATGATCAGCATAGATGCATAGTATGGGAATGCTTACAAGGGAATATGAAAGAAGGTATGAATTATATGGAATGAATAAATAGGGATAAAATAATTCCAAACAAATACATGAATTAGTTTGAAACTAATCCATTGATATAATACTATTCAAATAATATCATAGTTATTAATAACATATTTTATAACACTAGTAGAAAAAACATTAAACACATCATCATTTTTTCACATCGGTTTTATATAATAGACCTGAAAAGATGTAAAACATGATTTATCATGTTGGTTATATAATAACTGACCTGATAAATCGATGAGAATAAAATTTTTACATGATTTATTTAATAATTGACTTAATAAAAACTGAGATTATCTTTATCAAGTCAGTTATTTTATAACCAATTTCAATGGGGGATTTATCATGTCAGTTATTTTATAACTAATGCGATACAGAAAATCTCAGCAATATATCACATTGGTTATAAAAAAACTGACATGATAAAGCCCCATTTATATGGTTAGTTATAAATTAATCGACTTTAAAAATAATTTTCTAAATCTATTTTTAATTAACCAATGTTATAAACATAAAAAAATAGTTTATAACCTCGGTTATTAAATAAACTACGTGATAAAGATTTTAAATGATTTATCACACCTTGAATTTAATAATTCTATTTTCTTCGATCGGGTGACCTGCAACTCGTCTCTCTCACAGAAAAAACATAGAAAAGATTATTTGAAGTGGATCCCTCTAGCATCATTTTCCCAACAACATTCATCATCTTTGTTATCATTATATCTATCATGTAGACTCTCTACATTCATTTTATCCTTACACATCTCGGTTTCATTTTTTATTTTTCGTGATGCCCTAAACTAATTTTTTGAGATGTTTTTTTTCAATATTTATCCTTTATATCATGTTAAATTTCATAGTGTTAATTTATACCATGCTAATTTCATTTCTGGTAAAATAATCTGTGGATGTGATATCATGCATGCCTGTGATTTTTTAGTGTTCTATCATGTGTTTGTGCATATATAGGGGGTGTCCAAAGGGGTTGGGGTTGTCCAAGTGGTTGGGGGATTTCCTCGGGTTTGGGGTAGTCCAAGGGGGTTGTGGTGTTTAGGGGTGTCAAATTTGATGGGGGTGGTGTCTAAGAGGGTGAAGTGGAATTCCAAGGGGTTTGGGGGTGTCTAAAGGTGTGGGGGTGGTGTACAGGGTGGTGAGGAGGCTTTCCAACGAGGTAGCGGTGTCCAGGGGGTGTGGGGGGGATGTCCAAAGGTGTGGGGATGTCCATGGGTGGGGGTTGTCCAGAGGTTAGGGGGAAGTCCAGGCGGTGGGAGGGGTGGCTATCCAGAGGGTTGTGGGATGTCCAATGGGGTGGTGGTGTCTAGGGGGCGTCCAAGGGGTTTGGGGTGGTATCCAGGGGGTTATAGGGCATTTAAATGGGGGTAGGGGTGTCCAGGGGGGATGTGGTGGTGTCCCGGGGTGAGGGGGGTTGTTAAGAGGGTGGGGGTGTCTAGGGGGTGTTGCAAGCGGTAGGGGTGGGGTGGTGTCTTTGGGGTGGGGGTGTCTAAGGGGTGGGGGTGGTGTTTAGGGGGTGAGTGGGTTGTCCAAGGGGGTTTGGGGTGTCCATGGGGTGGGGGTGAACAATGGGGTGGGGGTTTTCCATAGGGGATGGGGGCTGTCAAGGGGTGGGGGGATTTCCAAGGGGGTGGTTGTATCCAGGGGTGTGTAAGGGGATGAGGGTGTCTAGGGGGTGAGGGTGCCTTCTAAGGGAGTGGGGTTTCTAGGGGTGGGGGTTTCCAGCGGGGTGAGGGGGCTATCCTGTTGGTGGCTGTTTCCAGGAGGTGTGGGGGGGGGGGGGGTTCCAATGGGTTGGTTGTGTCTATGGGGTGTTTAAGGGGGTGGGGGTGGAGTCCAGGTGGGATTAGGGGGAATTACAAGGGTGTGGGGGTGTCCTGGGGGTGGATGGTGCCTAGGTGGTGAGGTGGCTATCCTGGGGGGTCCAGGGTGTGTGGGACTATACGAGGGGGTGTCTAATGGGGAAGGTGGTGGGGGTGGTGTCCAAGGGATGTGAGGGTGCCTTCCAAGGGGGAAGTGTATCTAGGGGGTGGGCTGGTGTCTTTTGGTAAGGGGGTTGTCTAGGGGGTGGGGGTATACAAGGGTGTAGGATGTTGGGGCGGTGTCCACGGGGTGGGTGTGTCCAGGGGGTGGGGGTTTCCCATGGGGTGGGGGCACACTAGAGGGTTGGGGGTGTCTAGTGGGTGGAGGGATGTCCATAGGGGTGGGGGCTATCCAAGGGGGTGGTGGTGTCCATGGGGTGTTCAAAGAGTGGGGGTGCTGTCTAGGTGGTGAGGGGGCTTTCCATGGTGGTAGTAGAGTCCAAGGGTGGGGAGGGTGTTGTGGGGGTGAGGGGGCTCTCCAGGGGGGTGGGTTTGTCTGGGGGGGGGGGGTGTCCAAGGGGTATGGGTGGATGGTGGTGTTCAGGGGTAGGGATGTCCAGGGGTGGGGGTGGTGTCCAAGGGGTGAGTGGGTTGTTCAAGGGGGTATGGGGTGTCCAGGGGGTTGGGTGTCCAGGGGGTGGGGGTTGTCTAGAGCGGTTGGGGGTCTTTTCAGGGATTTTGGGTGGGGTCCAAGGGGGTGGTGGTGTCTAGATGGTGTCAAAGGGGGTGGGGATGGTGTCCAGGGAGTGAGGGGCGTTCTAAGGGGTTGGGGTGCGGGGTGGTGTCCATGGGGTGAGGAGGTTTTCTAGGGGGTGGGGGTGTCTAGGGGGTGTGGGCAATCCAGAGGGGGTGGGGGCTGTCCTGGGGGTGGGGGTTTTCCATGGGGGTGTTGTTGTCCAGGGGGTGTCCAAGGGGGTGGGGTGTCCAAGGTGATTGATGGGGCTTTCCAAGGGGGTGGGATGTTCAGGGGTGGGGGTGGTGTCCAGGGGGTAAGGGGGTTGTCCAGGGGGTGGGGTTGTCTAGGTGGTGTCGGGTTTTCCTGGCGGTGTCCAATGGGGTAGGGGTGGGGTGGTGTCCAGGGGGTGGCGGTATTTCCAAGGGGTTATTGGTAACCAGGGGGTGTGGGTGTCCAGGGGTGAGGGGGATGCCCCAGGGGAGGGGTGTCCAGGGTGTGTCCAAGGGGTTTGGGGTGGGGTGGTGTCCAGGGGTGTGGCGGTGACCCGGGGGGTGGGGGTGGTGTCCAGGGTGTTAGTGGGTTGTCTATATGGAATGTGGTATCTACGGGGTGGGGCTATCAATGGGAGTGGGGTTGTCCAAATGGGTGGGGGAGATATTTAGGGGGTGTGGGTGTCCATGGGTTGGTGGTGTACAGGGGGTGTCTAAGGTGGTGGGTTGTGGTGTCCTATGGAGAAGGGGGTTGGATAGTCCCCTCACCCCCTGGACACCACTCCCCCACCCCCTGGACACCCCCATCTTCATGGAAACCCCCAACTCCTAGACAGGGGCCCTCCCCCAGAACTCCCCTACCCCTTGGACACCCTGGACATCCCCTACCCCAACCCCCTTGGAGAGCCCCCACCACCCCCATGGAAATCCCCTACCCCCTTGGACACCCCTTGGTGTATATATATATATATATATATTCCAACGGTTTCATTGAAACCATTGGCATAATTTAACGATAGGTAATATATACTAACATTTCTTATAAAATCACTAGTACCTGGCTATTGAAAAGAACATCATGCCAATGGTGTGTGAAACTATTGGGGTATTCTATCCCAATGTATTTAGGGTTTATCCCAATGGTTTCAATTTTTTGGGATATGTGTAATTTTTAGTAGTGTATGTGTAAATATTTTAATATTTATATTTCATATTTAATTTTTATAGAAATGTAAATTTGGTATCCAGTAGAACCAGGATGTATTCTTTGTGTACCATAATATGAAAGGATCCAAGATGATTTTAAAATTTTTATATCAAAATATATTTTCTTTTTTAAATTATTTTCATGCATTTATTTTTCAAATACGCATAGATTTGATTTATATTTCAAAATTGTTTTTACAATCAAATTAAGATATTTTCATATAAATATATATTTTTCTTATATAAAAAAGGTGTATTATTTTTTATATTTATTATAGGAAATACTGAGTCGAAGATGGATTTTGACACATTGATTGAGTAATGAATAAGAGGAAGGTGTTGATGAATTATATGAATATTCTAAATGAAATGTTCCATGTAGTGACCTTTTTTTCTTTTCTACGCCTGAAATGTTTGAATACAATGAAGCTGAAAAGTATTAAGATCCAAGATCATCTGCTTTGTCATGGTTTTAATCTGAGTTATGTCCCTTAGATTTGGCATGGTGAAACTAGTTTTAAAGTGGAATAATTTAATTTAAAATGAAACCATCAAAACATGATGGAAAATGGTTTTTCATAAAAACAACCTTTAAGTATAAAATATTTTCACACAATAATAAAATATAGATTAAATAAAAATTAATTGTATTAGGTTAAATCAATAAAATCAAAACGGAATATTATAAATAATAAAAATATATTTTTATTTCTAAATTAATCAATAATATTATACAAATTTCAATAAAAATCAATATTTTTAACTATTTACTTGAATTTCAAACTCATCAAAGAATTCTAAAAATATTACCTGAATATATGTTTGATATGATAATTATAATGATACCAACCCATTTTTAAAATAACATATAAAAATTTATAATATTTTTCCAAAAAAATAAATAAATACAAATTTTGAAGAGAATGTATTTTTTATAAATATAACGAATTTACTAAAAATCAATGGATTATTCCATAAAAAGTAATTAATGTATTTAAATTTATTTAGTATTAATATATATATTTATTAGATAAAAAGTTAATATTATTTATTACCTCGAATTCGGTGGATAGTTAATAATGATAATATAATATTTTGAGGTTCATTTATGCTCATATTTTTTTATCTTATATGTTATCGATCATGTTATTTCTTTTAAAATCATAGGATATTACACTGATCAATAGGGAATCGATTCCATTTTAAAATACCTTCTGGTTTTATAGGTTTCAATAGTATATAGAAGAATTATAAATTCTTAGTGGGCTCACCATCTTAGAATGTTGCAAGATGTCATGACCCGTCCCCAGGTGCTCGTATCGTGACTACCCCAAGCTCGCCTTCCATATGCCAGGGGCTGACGACTAGAACTAAAAGTGTAAATCCTTAAATTGGTAAGGAATTTCTTTTATAACTATTAAAAAACACATCAGAGTACACAAATGGAAGCAAAACACTAGGTTAAACTATATACAATAGAAGTACTGGAAAGTAAAAGGGGCCAAAAATAAAAACATAAATGGATAGTACTAGTACAACTGAAAGACTGTACAACTAAGGAAATGTAAAGTAGCTACTAGGTCATCCTCCGGGGTTCCTACCTAATGACTAGGTACAGATGGACTCCTCAGCACTCTCATTCATATGTCTCCTCAGTGTACAGTCACAGCGAGTGTTCCACCTCGGGGTACCATCCAGTCCTACTACTCTCTACCTAGGTCAGCGATGTGCATCGTCCGCAACCAACATAACAAGGTGTGGGCATAGCCCGTCCAGGGCTGAATATAACAATACTCAATAGGGACCATGAGACCCTCAAGGTCTCACAAATTCCAACAATGATAAACCACAATGTATAAAATCAATGGATAACCATTACTTACATATATTCACATACACATACATATGTTATCTAGTAACCCATATCAATCATGAGGAAAACAAAAAAGTTATCGACTTAGCTCAAATAAAATATTTAATATCAAAACCACGACTGCTGGAGAACTCCTCCTCTATAGAGTACAGTGGGCCTGTCGGGACACCAAGGCGCTTCTCACTATCCTTGGACTGCAGAGGTACATCTCCTATCGAGTAATATGGGTCTGCTGCCTACTACCAGGCACTCCTCCATTGTGGGTCTGCCTCCAACTACCAGGCGCTCCTCCTCTATGGGTCTACGGCCAACTACAAGGTGCTCCCCACTGGGCTAGTCGAATAACTCTGAGTCTAAATTGTCAAGCAGTCATCAGGTCTACCAGCTACTAGGTCTCTTCACTCTATCTTCTCATCACTAGAAGCATCCACCCCATGAGCTACTAGGAAATACTCCAACTGTCACGAAGTGCCATGAAGAAGTATCTAAAAGGTCCAACACGTCATAGGGGTCTCAACGCAAAAGAAATCACGTCAATCGGATGCCCTATCTATTAGTTAATAGCCTTTTCATTCCAGGGGCCTAGGTGGATTCGAGTACGATCCATCCTGACTGTATCTCAACTAAACCCCAAAATCATGTGGGATATACACAAACTGATGGCTACGCTATAAGAATACCAATGCCTCTGACGGTTCATCAAACGGATGCCCAGTACCAATGTTATGGACAATGGAATTAAAGGGTCAATAATGGGCCCTGGTTCGGTCCGACCCTATCCGACAGACTCTGCCCAACCCAGTCTACGCTGACTCGGTTTGGGTCAACTCTGTCACACTCGCTAGGTCTGACCTAGCCCATTGGGCTGGTCATTCGACTATGTTTTGACCCGGTCCGCTGGGTCGGGCCCAGCGGACCATGATGGCGGTTCGGCCCTGCCTCGGGGCTTGTTTGGCCTACAGTGTTGCGAGGGCGCGGCCCAGTACAGCTCAGCCCAGAGGGTATATCTAGGCCAGTTCGGCGAGGGAACTGGGAGGGGGACAATACACCAGCTCGGCCGCGTGGCCACGAGGTAGTCGGGAAACCATGGGGGCGTTGTGGAGGGTGTAGGGGCATAGGGCCTGCCAAGGCAGGGGCCGATCATGCCGTGGTAGGGCGCCATGGGCACCGGGAAGGTCACGGCAGGGTGCCGGGTGGCCATAGGGCAAGAAGCAGGGCAGCGCGTAGGGGTGCCGGCAGTGTGCGGGGGCGCCCGCATGGCCGAGCAGGCCGCAGGGCAAGGTCTAGGGGCACGGGCCATGCAAGGGGGGCACCAGGCAAGGCCCGGGGGCGCGGGAAGAGCTCAGGGGCACAGGGAAGGGCACTGGAGGGGTCGGGCAGGCCACGGGGCAGGCCGCGGGTATGGCTGGGGCGCGCATCGGGCTGCGCATCGGGAGGCCGAATGTAGGTGGGTCGGGCGCCGCTTGGCCGGCAGTGTTCGGCTGGGAGCACCGGTGTGCCACAGGGGTGGTGCAATCCACGGAGACTGTGGGAAGCGCGACATTCATTGTTTCCACCTTCTTCGTCGTCACCTCATCTCCTTTCCATAGAAAGCCACGAGGGAGATGAATCAACTGAGGATGTCATGCCATGTTATTTCGGCCCACATCATCTACAATTAAAGCAATAACAATTGGATCAAACATTATAATAAAGTTAAACAATGATTATTTACAACCGTGCAATGATTTATTTTCAAACGATGATGAGAAAAGAATAGGAATAAATTACAAGGTAAACCCCCTACCAATTATTCTCCAGTCATCGTTCATCATTCGTTGATGGTGTTGCAAAAAGAAGATGATGAAGTTCATCGTTCGTCGTGTTCGGCACAAACTCCCAATTCAATCTTGTGCGTCGGTTCATTGACAATTATGGGGAGGGATGTTGCTCTACGTCGAAAATTGTCTGGGGTAGAAGACTGAGGAAGAAGCGTCGCCGGTGTTCTTCTTGTTCTTCGTTCGGAAGATGGTTCTCCCTAGGTCTCTTCTTCCTCTGTGGTAACAAAAGAGAATTCCAAAAAAATAATAATAATTGGTTGTCTATTATTTTTATTGTTGTAACATAATTCAAACGGAGATATAAATTAAGAGGCTCCTCTTAACAAATTACATGCGTTGGCGCAATTAATTAAAGTGGGAATGGTGGCACCAATTAATGGTAGAGGAGGTCAAGGGACTCCCCCCTCATTAATGAGGGGAGTTGGAATAGTTTCCACCCTCCCATTAATTGGGTGGTTCGAGTCTCATGTGGTCCCTAAGATGTAACCTCTCACAGGAGGTTATGTTTGGGTGGGCCCCACCACCATAACCTCTCATGGGAGGTTACAGTATGGTGTCCCCCACCTCCAACCTCCTCTTGGAAGTTTTAAACTCTACACCCTCAAAGATGGCTCAAATAAAATAAAGTTGTTACACACTTTATTTTAAAAAAATTATAAAAAGACAAAAACTAACTTTTATTCTCGACCAAATGCCATCGATATGAAGTATTCTTAAGCGAATACTGGCACTGCGAGTTCATCGGTGCCCTCGAATTTCAATTCTGAGCACCAGATAAAATTTTATAAAAACCCACTCGTACATTTACTGAATTTACCCGAACAAAACTTTTGAAATTGATTCTGGGTACATTGTGCCTCGAAATCATACGCCGTAAAAATTTCTGGACTCGTAAAATTCAAATGTATTTAATAAAAACAATTCCACGGAATTTCTGGGTCTTTACATTCTCCCTACCTTAGGGATTTACTTTAGTGTAAGCTACAAATAGAACTATGAGAACAAATAGAGATACTGAGCACACATCTGAGCCTCTCGCTCCCATGTGCTCTCCTGGAGGTTCTCGTGCTTCCAGCGAACACGCACCAGAGGTATCGACCATCCACGTAGGACATGCTCTTGTTGATCCTCAATCTCCACTAGAACCTCTGTGAAGGTCGCCCCATCATCGATGTCAAGCTCTCCATGGTCGATGATGTGGGAAGGATTGTGCACGTATCTCATTAGCTGTGATACATGGAAGACTCTGTGCACCCAGTGCAACTGAGGTTGAAGAGCTAAGTGGTTAGCCTCCTCGCCTACTCTGGTGAGGACCTAGAAAGGTCTGATGAATCGTATAGTTAACTTTTGGCCTTTGCCAAATCACAGAATACATCGTTGAGGTGAGACTCATAGAAAGATGTGGTCGCCATCCTCGAACTCTAGAGGTCTCCATCTCCTATCAGCATATCACTTTGGACTGCTCGGTGCAGTCCTCATCATCTCCTAGATGATCTTTACCTTCTCTGTAGTAGCTCATACCATCTCTTCTCCCACTAGTGCTAACTACCCAGGTTCAGTCCAGCACAAGGGTGATCCACAAGGTCTCCTGTAAAACTCCTTGAAGGGTGCCATCCCTATAGTGGAGGAATAGCTATTGTTGTAAGAAAAATCCACGAATGGAAAGTGATCCTCCCAGCTACGAATGATGTCGAGGAAACATGCACACAACATGTACATGAGAGGATGGATGGTCCTCTCAGTCTGAACATCTGTCTGAGGATGGAAGGCGTTGCTCAAGAGATGTTGTGTTCCAAAAGCCTCATGAAACCCCTTCCATAGCTGGGAAGTAAACCATGCATCATGGTTGGAGACAATAGAGTAAGGTACTCCATGTATTGGAACATTCTACAATGCATAGAGGCATCCTAAGATCTCTACTGAACCATGCTCTCTGATCGGTAGGAAGTGGGACGACGTGGTGAGTCGGTCATGGATAACCAAAATTGAGTCTTGACCCATGGAAGTACATGGAAGTCCCGTCACGAATTCCATGGATATCCCATACCACTTCCAATATGGCACCCCTAAGGGCTGAACCAAGCCTTCTGGTACCTAGGGCTCCGCCGTCACTTGCTGAAAAGTGAGGCACCATGAGAGAAACTCTGCTACCACCTTCTTCATACCTGGCCACCAGTTCTATCATCGATGATCCTGGTACATCTTCTCCACTCTTGGATGTACCGGAAGAGGGGATGTGTGGAACTCCCTCAACACATCCTCCTGAAGTTCCCTTGGTACCAGGGTACGTCCTCTGAAGAGGATGACGTGCTCCCCACCTTCAGAAAATCCATTAGGTGGCTGCCCTATGGATATCTAATCCCTTTTTGTCTCGAAGTCAGCGTACCCATGATACACCTCTATGGCACGCTGAATAAGTGGGGGAGTGACTCTAAGATACTGTAGATAGGTTACTCCATCACTATCGATAACAGATATCTGTATGGTAGCCAGATGTTCTATCCCCTCGCCTAGCAGTTGTATACCAGTCCTCCTGATGAGCACATCCGCAATAATGTTCCCCTTCCCAGGAGTATAGACTATATCAAAGTCATAGTCTTGGAAAAACTCAAGACATCGTCGTTGTCTCAATTTCAGGCCCTTCTAAGATAAGATATACCCGAGACTCTTGTGATCAAAGTACACGGGAAAACACTCGCCCATTAGAGAGTGTCACCACATCTTCAAGGCGAAGACTACTGCTGCTAACTCCAGGTCATGGGTAGAGTAGTTCTTCTCATGATTTCTCAGCTGCCATAAACCATAAGAAATCACTGCTCGCTCCTGCATCATGAAACACCCATGTCTGGTCCCCGATGTGTCGTAGTAAACTACATAACCTACACCTTCCTCTAGAAGCCTCATGATGGGGGCACTAGTCAGCCACTACCTCATCTCCTGAAAGCTCTTCTAACATCTCTCTGACCACACAATGGGTTTCCCCTTCTTCATCAAGGCTGATAGTAGTGCTGCAACTATGGAGAATTTTGGAACGAATATTCAGTAGTATCCTTCAAAACCCAGGAATCTTCGTACCTCAATCACACTCCTAGGTGTCTCTCAAGAAATTACCGCCTCGATCTTCACTAGATCCACTACAACTCCAGCCTCCGAGATGACGTGTCCTAAGAAGTGAACCTCTTAGTTCCAAAACTGGAACTTCGAGAGCATTCCATAAAGATGGTGCTCTCAAAGTGTGTCCAGTACTACCTGCAAATGGTATCATTCTCCTCCTCATTATTTGAGTAGATCAGATCATCATCGATGAGGACTACGATAATGTGATCGAGGTATGGCTGGAAGATTCTATTCATGAGACTCATGAACACTGTAGAACCATTGTTTATGTCGAAGTTCATAACCAATAACATGTAGTGGACGTACCGACAAATGAAAGCCATCTTCTGCAGATCCTCATCTCGAACTCTGAGATGGTGATAGCCTGATTTGAGGTCTATCTTTGAGAACCATTGTTCTCCTTTCAGTTGATCAATGAGGTTGTCAATCCTCGGGAGTGGGTACTTGTTCTTCAAGGTCACCTTGTTCAGGAAACGGTAGTCGATACAATTCCTCAATCCCATCCACCTTCTTGGAAAACAGAACTTGGGCTGCCCAGGGAGAAACACTGGGGTGGATGAATCCCTTCCCATGAAGTCCTCCAACTATACCCACAGCTCACAAAGCTCAGCGGGAGCCATCTGATTATTTGGAGTAAATATTGATGCCGTCCAGGGTTACCGGTCAATGTAGAAGTCCACCTCTCTGCGAGGTGGTAATCCTAGAGCCTCGTCAGGGAAAACATCCACATACTTGTCCACCACTATAGGATAAGTTGTACTCTTCACATCAACTGCTCCGAGGGTAAGGCAATCCAACAAGTGAGTGATCGACTTCACCCTCCTCTAAGTAGATCCTTTCTATGCTGAAAATATTCCTTTCTTGCCTGTGAAGGTAAAACTGGTCCCATCTATGTTGACACACCACACATTGCGACTAATATAGTCGATCTGATCATGAACTGTAGATAACCAGTCCATACTCAAGATGACGTTGTAAGGCCTCGACGCAACTATGAGGAGATCCCAGCTGAAGTTTCTGCCTCTTATAGTATTATCACAATGCCCAAACTAGTGTGTAATCATCGATTCTACTCCCATAAGAGTATTTAGCCATAAGTATCAAGCCAACGGCTCCGTCGGAATCTTCGAGCTCCGAACGAGGGCAGTTTAAATGAAAGAGTGACTGGAACATGTGTCTATAAGAACTACAGCTAAGGTAAAGTAGACACAGATCATACCTCAAATCTTCTCCGAAGCACCATGGTCGTATGCCTCAACTTCATGAAGCTGAGCTCTCCCATTTCCACCTGATCACTATGGCCGGGGTGGACCTCCGGGTGGTGGAGGTGGAAACACCTCAAAACGTAATCTGTCGACAGCTCCACATCCATCTCCTCTACAATGTCCTACTACTCTCTGCATACCTCCTCGATCGAACCACTGCCTATACCTGGGAGGTCCCTCAACTATCTACTGATCATCAGAACAGTGGGTCGGATAGGCACGATCCATGTGACCAAGCCCACCACATGAGTAACATTATCCGCTCCTGGCATGTCTGGCTTTTTCTCCACTATGGGTGCCCTACACAACCTATCCTGAGTTTTATGGTAGACCCCATGTAGGTCTGTTCCTCTTCGACCACTATGACATCTGTCTACTAACAACTACAGAAGACTTCGTTGTTTGTCACCTACTGGTGGGTCTCGCTGCTAGAGACTGCACAGCAAGGAAACTCTCTACTATGAGGGATCTCTCTAGCACCCCTTTCTATGTTGGGATGCTGAGTGATATCCTCGGAGCTCTGATCTCTCGCCTAAGCCCCTACTCGATGGTCCGGGCCCTGAAGAATGGGTCTCGTACCATATCAGTGGAGTAGCACGAGAGATCGGTGAACCTTGCTGAGTACTATGCTACTGTCATGCTACCCTGTTATAGATGCAGTAGCTCTTATATCCACACCGCTTGAAGAGTGGCTGGGACATGCTCTGCCTGAAAGAGGCTCTCGAAATCTGTCCATTGTAGCGTCGCCTTGTCATGCACCTAGAGCATTAAGATCTGCCATCTGCCTGCTGCTGCCTGAAGGAGGCAGGTAGTAAGGTTCACTATGAGGTTTGCTGGTGTCCCTACTAGTATAAATACTCTCACCACAGTCTCCACCCAATCCTCAGCCACATGTGGGTCCATCTCTCTCCTGAACCTGGGTTTCCTCTGGCACGGGAACTCGTGCAACACACTCAAGGGGAGTGCACTATATACTGCTGGGGATGGTGGCATCGGTTACCCAATGTGTAGTGGTACCTATGGTTCCTCCACTGGTGACTCAACTGGAAGAGGGCCCTACATTGTGGCCTCGTCGTGCCGTGGGTTTTCAGTGAGTATGACTCTCAAGGCTCTATCTGGTCATCCATATGGAGGCATCCTAAAAGAAACAGATGTGACACAGTCAAAATATTTATTCCTGGTGAACTGACCGGGTTGAGTTGACCTAATGAATAACTTCTTAAAACACACACACAATCAGTGTATTTGTGCACTGAGTCGGAAATCAGAAGTCAGGGTCATGGTGTTTGGTTATGTCAGCCTCCAGCCCCAAAACGGGACTCCCTGAACTAAAAACCACACTTAGTACCCTTAACACTATTTCTTCATAGAAATGAATGATCATAGTTCTATGTTCTGCAGTATAACTGACTCCTCTGATACCAATTGGTCACAACTCGTCCCCCGAGGCCAATATCGTGACTACTACAATCTCTCCTTCCATAGTCCAAGGGCTGGTGACTAGCACCAAAGGCATAAAATCTGAAACTGGGAAGACTTTTCCCTTATAACTATAAAAAAACACATCAGAATAGAGAACTAGAAGAAAAACACTAAGTAAAACTGTATACAATAGATGCACATCAGAGTAAAAGGGGCCGAAAATACAATCCCATAAAGAAAGTACATGTAAAACAGAAAGCAAGTACAATTGAAGAAAAATTAAGCAGTTGTAGGGTCATCCTCAGGGGTTCCTACATGAAGGGTAGGTATAGATGGCCTCCTCAGCACTCCCATTCGTCTGTCTCCTCCATGTACTGTCACACCGAGTGGTCCTCCTAAGGGTGCTGTCCAGTCCTGCTACTCTCTGCCTTAGTTAGTGGTGTACGTCTCATGAATCCAACACAATAAGGTAAGATCATAGCTAGTGCAGGAGAGAGTATAACGATACTCAGTAAGGATTTTGAGACCCTTAAGGTATCACAAAATCTAACAAGAATAAACTAAAAAGTATGAAATCAACAGATAACCATTACATAGGTACATTCCCATAAATATTCCTATGTTATCTAGTAACCCATTTTAATCATGAGGAAAACCCAAAATTCATTGATCCAGCTCAACCAAGATTTTTATTATTGAATCCACGACTGCTGGAGAAATCCTCCTCTATCGAGTACAGTGGGACTGTCATGACACCAAGGCGCTTCTCAATAACGTTATACTGGTGAGGTACTCTTTCTGTCGAGTACCGCAGGTCTGCTGCCAACTACCAGGTGATCCTCCGATGTGGGTATGCCGCCGACTACCCGGAACTCCCCCTAAGAGCCTGTAGAGGTACTCCTCCTATCTAGTACCATAGGTCTACGGCCAACTACCAGACCATCCTCTGTTGTGGGTATGTGGCCAACAGCGAGGTGCTCCCCACTGGGATAGTCAAATCACTTAGTGTCGAAATGGTCAAGAAGTTTTCAGGTCTACTAGCTACTAGATATCTGCACTTTGTCTTCTCTTCACTAGAAGGATCCACTACACGAGATAATGGGAAATACTCCAACTGTCACGATATTCCACGAATAAGTATCTCAAAAGTCCGCCCCATCATAGGGGTCTCAACGCAAAAGACAGCGCGTCAATCGGACGCCCAATCTCGTAGTTATTAGCTTTTTGTCCCTGAGGCCCGGTTGGATTCAAGTACGATCTAACCATACCGTACATCAACTAAACCTAGAACTACTGTTGGGTATACTCAAATTGAGGGATATTCTCCAAGAATACCAGTGACACTAAAGGTTCGTCAAACGGATGTTAGGTGCCAATGTTATGGCCAAAGGAAGTAAAGGGTCGGTATTGGCCACGGGTCTGATCCAACCCGGTCAGACAGACTCGGCCCAACCCAGTCTTGGCTGACCTAGTTTGGGATGACACGGGCAGACTCACTGGGTCTGACCTATACTATTGGGCGGGTCATCCCAAAATGTTTTGACCCATACTGTTGGGCCCCACCCAGCGGACCGTGAGGATGGTTCGACACGGAGCGTTGCAAGGGCGCGGCACGGCTCGGCCTAGAGGGTGAGACCGGGCCGGTTCGGTGAGTGCACCATGAGGTGGGCGGGACACCGGCTCGGCTGTGTTGCTGCGAGGGAGTTGGGACACCACGAGGGAACCGGGAAGGGAAGAGGGGCACCAGCCAGGCTGCGGTAGGGTTCTAGGGGCACTGGGCATGTCGCGGCAGGGCGTCGGGGGCGCCCGGTAGGCCGTAGGGCAGCGCATAGTGGCGTGGGAAGCACACGGGGGAACCGTGCAAGGTGCCAGCATGTTCGGGTAGGATTTGGGGCAGTGCGTAGGGGCACGAGCAGCATGCGGATGTGCCGGGCAGGGCACCGACGGGGCTAGGTAGGCTGCTGGGCAACACGCAGGGGATCGGCCAGCACGTGGGGGCGCTGGGTAGGGTGCGGGTCAGCGTGCGGGCAGCGCCTGTGGGCACCGGGCAGGGCACCGATGGGGCCGGGTAGGCAGCGGGTTCGACCAGGGTGCCCACCGAGCAGGGTGTCGGGAGGCCTTGGGTAGTCGGGTCAGGAGCCGCTCGGCCGACGATGTTCGTCCGGGAGCACCGGTGCACCACGGGGGTGGTGCGATTCACGGATATTTCGGGTAGCGCGACCTTCATCGTTTCCGCCTTCGTCGTGGTCTCCTCATTTCCTTGTCATAGAATGCCATAAAATAGAAGAATCGATGGACGATGTCAGGCTATGTTAGGTCTGTTCGCATCCTCCCTGTTTAATGCGATAATAGTTGGTTCATCAAAAATAGGAAAGATGAACGACAATTATTTACAACCATGCGATGATTTCTTTTCAAACGATGATTGGAAAATAAATGGGATAAAGTACAAGGTAAACACCCTACCATTGATTCGTCGGTCATCTTTCATCATTCGCTGAAGGTGTTGTAGAATGAAGATGATGAATTTCGTCGTTCGCAACGTTCTTCACGCATTCCCAATTCAAGCTCGTGCATTAGTTCATTGACGTACGATGGGGAGGGAAGTTTCTCTACGTTTGAAAGTGTCTGGGGTAGAAGACCGAGGAAGAAGCGTCGCTGGTGTTCTTTGCGTTCTTCGTTGGGAGGATGGTTCTCCATTTCTCTCCTCTACCTCCATTCCACCAAAAGAGAATTACAACAAAACAATAATAATTGGTTGTCTATTATTTTATTGTTGGAACCTAATTTAAAAAGAGAAAGAATTTAAGAGGCTCCCCTTAATAAATTACATACATTGGCGCAATTAATTAAAAGGGGAAAGGCTACACCTATTTATGGTAGAGGAGTTCAAGGGACATGCCACTCATTAATGAGGGGAGGTGGGATATTTTCCACCCACCCATTAATTGGGGGGATTTAATATCGTATTTCCCCACGACGTAACCTCTCACGATAGGTTATGTTCAGGTGGGCCCCACAACTATAACCTCTCATGGGAGGTTAGGGTGTGGCGACCCCCACCTCCGACCTCCTCTTGGAGTTTTTAACCTCTAAACATCCAACGGTGGATCAAATAAAATAATGTTGTTAGAAACATTATTTTATTCTTTTTTATAAAATTCCAAAATAATAAAATTTATTGTCGACCAACTGCCGTTGAGGTGAAAGACTTCTTAAGAGAATATCGGTGCTGCGAGTTAAATAGTGCCCTCATATTTCAATTCCATGCACCAGTTCAAAAGTTATAAAAACACGCTCGTATGTTTAATGAACATACCAGAACAAAACATTAGAAAATGATTTCGGGCACACTGGGCCTCAGAATCAAGCGCTGTAAAAATTCCCGGACTCGTAAAATTCCCATGTATTTAGGATAAAAATTTCCCTGGAATTTACGGGTCTTTACACAAGAAGAATTTCCATTAATGGTGTGAAAATTTAGTTCACCCCTTCAATTAATATTTTAAAATACTCATTCGAATTTAATTTACCAAATCCGTAAAACTCAATAAAAAATTCACACTATGAATCCTCTATTCATTCAATGAATATATATTTGATTGAATCAATGAATTCTGTCTTGAAAATCTTAATTTTGTGATAGTGAATTCTTGCCTCAAATCAAAATAAACAATTTAAATGTTACGTTCAAACCATGAATTCATTTTATAACCTGTTTTACAGCATTTGATTGCTTACTCCACCATCTCCTGCACAAAAAACATATATAAGTGTATGGAAAAAACTAGGCCCTTGGGATTATGATTTAGAAGAAACTAAAAAATTATATATATTTCAAAAATCATTGTTATATTTTAATCTCAACTAATATAATATTTATTTTAAATAATATAAATGTAAGGGGTGTTATAAATTCCACGTTATATTCAAAACTAGTTTATTAGGTCACCTGGACTATTATACACTAAATTAATGATAATAAATATGAATCTAAATTGAATTATCAGTAATAAGTATTAATAAATACATTAGATTATTGAATTTGATCAATAATCGATTACTGAAATTATTTTTTCCATTGTAATAAAATATGAAAAAATAAAACAAACTCATTTAAAAATTATAAAATATAATATAGATAATATAAACAATGTTGTATTATAAAATTCAATTTTCATTATTAATAAGAAATTAACTCACAAATGGTGAAACAAGATGTGATAAAGAAACCATTATATCAATATAATTACCGAATGATAAATTGTATCTTACTGTACCCAATGTAATGCTAACGTACAATTATGTTTTATTTTTATTTATGCCATAGTTTATATAAAAATCATAAAAATAGATATATAATATTTATATTGGAATTATATTTATTTGAATGATCTTATAAAAAAAATTTATGTCATCCCCTAAGATTATATTTTAATTTATTCATTAATTTGGATATGAAATTTAATGGATTCTTTTTCAAAATAATAGGTATTATATAATGTACTAGGCACTTTCTATGGTCATTCAAGAATTTTTATGTTAAATGTATGCACATTATATCACTCTCTATAAATTATGTAGAATAAATGCTACCATTATATCTTCTTGTTGTGATTATTATGTAAACCACATGATATTTTACAATTTTAAAAAAATTTCAAAAATTTCATTTATATATGATTACACAAGTTCCATATCCCTTTGAAAATATATAGAAAATTACATTTCATCAAAATAAATTTATATCAGATGTAATGTTCATGGAAATCATTCATCAATGTGATATATAACTCTTGGTTATTTTTTGAAAACATTAATGTTACATGATATATTTATAAAAACATAATAATATAGATATTTGATTTAATAATGTTGTATTTTACAATGGTCAAATATAAATATCCTATAATAATTACAATTGTTTATTCAAAATATTGATAACTATTGATAAATGATGGATTTATTAATAATGATTAATCAATTCTATTATTTAATGTACATAAAATTTCATTATTTTGAATATAAAAAATCTAATAATCTACGTTATTGTTATCATTCATAATATTAAAAAAATACAATACTGCAATAATTGATATATTTATCCAATTAAATGAGATTAGAAATAACTTTTTCATGTATTTTTAATAATTGGACATAACTTTCAAACATTTTTATTAGAAATAATGATTCAAAAATAATTTATATTCATATAATCTAATTGTATTGATATAGTTTATTTACATACACAATTATTAGACCTTGGTTTATGTTGTATGGTATTCTAGAGATTGATGTGTTAGTGGAAAACATTTAAATAGTAAGATATTGTTTCTCTCCCCGTATCTGGTGATCTATCATTTTATGGTATATCATACAAAATACTAATTAATGAACTATGAGTATATAATTCATAATTGTTGTAACATATACATGAGAGAAAAATATAACCTATAATGAAATTAGACAAGTATGGATAGATAATAATGATTCATTAAACAACTATCATATATTGATAAATATAGTTGAATGATTCCAAATGTGAATTAATCAAGAACTACCATATAAGTACTTTGATTATAGTTTAATTAAAAACTATTACATCATAAAAAAATTAATAATTCCCATTCTATTAGCTCATTATAACATTATATCCCATAGTGGAAAAATATATTAATTGGAAATTTAATTATATAGTAATTCCATAAAACACATAACTATATGAGAAAAATTACTCATATTATCAAAATGATAATAAAATTTAAATAATGACAAGCATATAATATAACTTATTATTAGTATTATTAAATCTTATAAAATAAAATATTAATGGTATCGGGACTAAAATATTTTTAAGAATGAATTTGGATTTAAGAAAAATATGTATATACTAGGGGTAATATAACAACTTTAAGGGTAATGGAATTCTAGAATAATACCATTATGAATTGGGGTTTTTTTATACTTTTTAAAACAAATTATTTAAATAAGTATGGGTTATTATTGATTGAAATAGTTATGCAAAAATGAAACAAAGGCCCTACCTCCTTTCCTATTAATTAAAAGGTGACATAGCTAATGGTTCCTTTCCTTCCAATTGATATAGATCAGTGACATGTTCAAGGTATCATGTTTGATTCCACCATTCACCTAACATAATGTCGAATGGAAGCATCACCTTTGTCTCCTTTCTTTAAAGTGACTAAAAAGAGTACCCCTCCAAATTTTTTTCCTCCCACTATGTATTTCTCAGTTTTTCTCTAAAATAATATATGTGGTTCTTTCCTTTTGCATGGGGTTTCAATTGCCTAAAAGGAGTGCTTATTTTTTTAAAGAATCCTTTAAATGTAATTTTCTTAGTTATTTTAAATTAATTTATTTCATTAATTTATTTGTTTTTATTTAGTTATATATACTTTATTTTTTACTTATTTATTTTGTTTGATATAAATATAAACTAATACGTATTATTAGTATTGATTTAGTATAAATTAAATATTTAATAACATCAGATTAAATATTTTTTCATATTTATTCAAAAGTAATTATTAACTAACAAATAACATATGATTAATGAATGCATATTATATGATTGACTATGTATTAGACTATAATTAATTAATTATTTAGTAAATTTTAACTAATGATTGCATCATGGGTAATTGATGATTAAATAACGATTAAACATTTATTAATGATTGATTAACTAATGATTAAATAATTAATAACTAATGATTAAGGATTGATTTACTAAGAATTTATGAATTATTAACTAATGATGAGAGAATGATTAATTGATGATTAAATAATTATTAAATAATGATAAAATAATGTTTAACCAATAATTACTAATTTATATACTACTTATTGAAGAATGATTAACTAAGTATTAATTAATGATTAACTCGGGATTGAAAAATGATTTACTTCTACCTAACTAATGATAAAGTAATGTTTTACTAATGATTAGAGAATGATTAATGTATGATTAATAATGATTAACTAATGATTAACTAATGATTAAATCATGTTTAACTAGTTATTAACATATGATTAAGACTGATTAACAAATTATTATAGAATGATTAACTAATACTTGACTAAAGATTAATTGATTATTAACTAATGATTAAAAATTGATTAGATAATTATTTACTAATGATTAACTAATGATTAACTAATGATTAAATAATAATTAACTAACGATTAAATATTTATTAAATAATGATAAACTAATGATTGAATAATAGTTAATGAATGACTAACTAATGATAAAAAATTGACTAAAAATTGATTAAAGATTAATTAACTAATCAATAACTAATTATTGAATATTTATTGACTAATGATTATAGAACGATCATCTAAATAATAAATAATGATAAATAATGATTATTGTTTGATTAAATAAGGACTAAATAATTTTTAACTTTTTATTTACTAGAAATTAAAAAATGATTAGATAATGGTGAACTAATTATTAATGAATTATTAACTAATGATTTTATAAATATTAACAAATTATTTATGATTGATTAACTAAAGATTAATGACTAATCATAGAATGATTAAAGATTGATTATATAAATATTAACTAAATATTAACAGTGTATTAACTAATTATTAAACAATGATTAACTAATTGTTAAATAATGATTAACTAATGATTAACGAATGATTAACATATGATTAACTACTGAATAATGATTGATTAATAATGGATTAAATAATGATTTACCAATTATTAAAGAATAGTTGACTAATTATTAAATAATGATTAACTTAAGATAAATGAATGATTATTGAAGGTTTAAATAATTATTAATAATTGATAAACTAATGATTATATAATTATTGAAAAATGATTAAAATAATATTAACAAAATATTAACTAATGATCAAATAATGATTATATAATGATTAACTAATGAATAACCAATAATTAAATAATGATTAATTAAAGAATAACTAATGATTTAAAAATAATTAATTAATGATTAAAGAATTGTCAAATATTATTTAGCTAATAATAAATAATTATTAACTAATTATTAATGATTGATTATCTAATTAATAATAAATAAATAAATCATTTTTAATGATTTATGAAATTCTAATCCATGACTAATTATCTAAATATTAGATAAATATTTACTAATTATGAACTAATTTTTAACAAATTATTGACTATTTATTACAAAATTATTGAATAATTTTTTAAAAATTATTAAATAATGAATAACGAATAAATAACGAATTATTAGAGATGGATTAAAGAATGATTAAAAAATAAATTAATATTAAACAATGATTAACTAATAATTAAATAATGATTTACTAGTAACTAACTACTGATTATGTAATAATTATTATTAGATAAACTAATTTTTAAATAATTATTGACTAAAAATTATTTAATTATTATCTATTGATTTTTTATTATCATATAATTAACATAGGTTGAATGATGGCCAACTGGATGGAAAAAAGGATTAATTGTACACACACATTTTTACTCCTGTGATTTAGATGATTCATACAATATTATATTCATGGTTACTTAATCTAGATGGAATTGTTTAAGATCAATCAAAATAACATTATAAACCAGTAATGATACCTTTATGAAAATTAAAAATAATAATACAAAACAATTTTTTCATATTTAATGTTAGGAGAAGACATTCAAAAGATTTTCTATCGTAAAGACTATGTGGTTTTCTATGAAATTAAATCCATATATGGGTACTATATGTTGATTGGATCTGGTGCATATGTACCTTGGGAAAAAACTATAAAACATTATATTAATCCAGAATCATTCAGGAACTAGTGCACAAAAAATGGACCTTTCTCCTCACTTGGTTAGACACTCATGGGGAAATGCTTTATATTATTCAGATTTTATTTATAAACTACTAAAAAATTATAAAGATTAAAAATTATACTATGAAACATTTGTGTAATCTTTTAGGATATATAATGAAATTCTAAAAGATTAGTGTCATAAATATTAAATGTTATATAATCATTATCATAATGATTTTAACTATCATAATCTTGATCAAAAATCTTTTTTGGCAAAGGGAGTTGTGTTTTGTTATATCTACTACTATAGGGATGTTATTAAATTTGAGAAAAAAGATTATTATATAACACAACCAACTAAAATTGTTAAAACAACTGATTTTTTAACGTTAATAGATCTTCAATAATGAATTCTTTGTTTCTTTAATCTAGTACCTACTAAAGAAATCTAGTCTATTTCTATATAAATTTTCAATTCGGTGCTACACTATTGAATCTATATTTTCTAGTGCCTACTGATGTACACTAGGTCAAAATAATAACATTAATTTCCTAATGGTAATATGGTTCCATGATGGAGTTATATGTTATAGTTTCTATTGTATAATAATAATTTCCAATTTTAATAAGATAGAGACAATCTAATGTTTTTGAAGATGGTAGATCCCATGAAATAAAGGCTACTCCTTTGATGTGTATGAGGATACCATATATGATCTCTATGATATATATGTAAATATGAATTCTTATGAGTAATATTCTAATGATGGAACAGACAGGGACAAAAACAATCCCTATAAGGAAGATTTATATTTATGGGAGGAAGTTTCTACAAATAAATTAGTTGTATAAAATCTAAAAACCACAATAAATCATCAAAAACTCTTCACATATTGGTTGGAAGAAATAGAACATTTTCCTGATTTATATTTGAATATCAACACACCTAAAACAATTTTTCTGAGAGTTTCATAGGATAGATTTATTGGGCTAGAAAAAAATATATGTTTATTGAGATTTTCATTGTAATGATGCAATGAAAATAAAAATTTATTGTATCCTTATAGAGAGTAACTATATATATTTAGCTTTGGTATCAATTAACACTATATACATCATATGGTGTGATAAATATGGGAATCTATTTTGTTTCTCCTTGAGGGGGACTACTGACATTACATTCAGAATTTATTGAATTTCAATGATTTAGGTAGATCATACTTGTGTTTATCCAAACCTAACATATTACCATACTTCATTGGATATTGAATTTGTGTCATCAATTATTTTAGGGATGACTAATAACATCTGATTTATTCGTGCATCCGATGTACAAAATACTATAAAATAAAATAAGGGTTATAAATTTTCTTATTATAAGGCATGTATAGGGAAATAAAATGTAATAGTGAAGGTCTATGGTAATTTGGATGACTCGTATTTGGTGTTTTCACAATTTCTATCCATACTGAGACACAGCGACCATGTTATATTATATCATGATATAAATGTACACGTGTCTCATGATAACTAACATGATCCATATTATGTCCAATGTCATTATTTGTTCTGGGAATTCTTTCCATATATTTCCACATTTGTTTTAGTATACATTTCATATAGATTGAGAGTGAAATTCTATTAGGGGAATACAAGTATGTAATGTCGATTGTGACAACCCAATAAGAATAATTTTAACCTCTTCAACATTTATTTTCTATTATGAGTAAGTCAAAAATAGGAATCGTGGAGTTGTGTCCTGGCGTGGTGTATCAATTACTATTTCCCCTGCATTCAGAGTGGCTATTTGACTTCTGATCATCATCAGTAAATCATTGAAGAAATAAATCCATATCCTAATATATGGAGATCCCAAAATTCACAATATAGAGACTATATTAGACACATTTCTAAAAATGTGTGGAAAACATTTCATTATTATCCTCAGAAGGAGGGAATACTGAGTAATTTTATGCCATGTCTATAATTTTTTCACTATTTCAGTGTAAAGATAAAAATAATTTATGTGAAATATGATCACTTATGTATATAATATGTTCCATATCAATGATGTCTTGAAAAAAAATTTGAAGATATAAAAATGTATAATCACAGAGTGTAAGAATTTATGAAGTTGTTTAAAAATGAAATCATGACAATGGAATATTATTAGGGGAAGAGGTATGGAAAAATGAACACAAAAATTTTCGTGTGCATCATTGGTGTCTCCCTGGTGCTTCACAAGATACATATAACATCCCTATTTCAGGAGACATTTTTTATCTGGGAAAATTACATCATTGATAGAAACAACAAACCTCTAATGCGATTCCTCATGAGATAGGGTATAAAATACATGTTCAATGAGAGATTAAAAATAACAATGAAGAAGAAACTGATTATCAAGTGATCCTTTTCTCCTAGGAAGAATAATGAGATGATGTTCATGAGTGTCTAAACCCTACCTTAAATATTAATGGTTGAGTCATGGTGGTATTACTAGATTCATGGAAATGTCAATGTAATGACTTCCATAAACTAGAGTTTCCATGAGAATAATCAATCATATCATGTGTCTCTACCAAAACATAATTCAATGAATATTTTGATATATTTTACATGCTAGACACCATTGGAAACTTTTATAATGCACTATAGAAACTTATTTAGGAGTTTCAATATTTTCCAATGCCTGATGACTAGTCGATATTGATACCTGACATCAAAAATGTTGAGTCAATGAAGTATACCAAAGTCCAGAGGGATGTGTAATGAGGTGAAGTGAACTCTAGATCACGAGAAACATTTGAGATGTATCATATGTCATCAAGAAGGTCATAACATGATATTTTTTCCAAACATTTATTGATCATGTTCACACTCTTAATGACAAAGATATATTAAATAAAATTTGATCCTTTCATATTATTTATTACTTGGTTTTACTTTAAAATTATTAATTTCATATAATATTATATCATTTCTAAATGCTTCTACTATAAGATAACAATTAGCCTTTCATATTCATATTACAAGTAATTTGAGAAGTACATGTGAGTTGACTTGAAATCGTAATCAAATTATCCACGGATAAACCATAACCAAACCATGTGAGTAATTAATCACGAATCTTACAATAATGTAAGAAATCATACAAAAAGTAAGAATTTTACCATTTGTGAAAAAACTTATTAGTAAATGTAAAACTAAGGTTATGTTGGGTTATAAAATAAAATTTCACTTTGTTATCAAAAATATTATTAGAAAAAAAGTCACGACATGTTTTTAAATGTTATTTAAAGAGAAGATAAAACATCAAATAAATTTATTTATCCATGATAGAATGAAAATTATAATCATGTAATGTGAAATTGACAAGTTCAAAAACATTAAATGACAATTTAATTTAATTTAACATACAAGAAATTCCCTGAAATTTTTCAACAAAACTGAGTATGGATGAGATCAATCATATTATGGGTGTGACGTAAAATCTATATTATTTTAAAATATTAGATTAATAACACTGTATAAAGGTATTTACATAACTTTTTAATTTTCAAAAGAATTTTTCCTTCTTATGAAATATTAACTATTATCTTTGGCCTTTTATTTTTATAGTGAAAAGATTTTGAAAATTCAAAAGTATACTACATTCCTTTGGAAGATGTTATTAAGATTCCACTTGAAAATAAGCTATATTTTAATTCACTTTTGAATATACGAAATTATTGTATTTTTTAAATAATTCATGTATTATTTATTAGTTGTTTTGTCCACATCACTTTATATGATCATAATTGTCATTTTATCCTAGGTAAATAAATTTATTTTATATTTTATCATCAATTTTACCTCAAATTCCAAAAAATTATTGGAATTGTTTTCTAATAAACATATAGATAACAAAGAAAACTATTATTATATATAAATATACAAAAACATATCATACAAAACAACATTTACAAGGTAAATACATATCTAAAACCACATTAAAAATATTCAATAAAAAAATAAAGATATGAACTTTTCTTTTGGAAAGAAAAACATTATTAAGCAATGTGAATAAGCATTTTAGGTCTAAAATTCTACTAGTTATAACATTTTACTAATAAAAATTTTATAATTATATTTTACACATAATATATATTTAATTTATTTACAAAGATATTTAGGATTATAGGATACTATTTAAGTAGTATAGTAATGTTTCATTCAACATGCATGAGAAAATTGATGTTCAACCGAATCGGGTGTGTAGAGGACACTATTATCATCACATCCCCCCTCCAGCATCAATTATAATATATATGTACTATGTTTTGTTCTATTGAATTACCGTATCTAATTTTACATTCATTTATTATCACATCTTTGTTGTGTCCCCCATGAGTTAGAGACTAGAGACACACACATTCGACTTTCTTGAGGGATATATGACCATCACCCCTTAGGATGTGTAAATTATGCTTGGTATTCCAATATAGGGGAATGTTGTTTTAGGACCCACCAATGGAGACTAGCCTGATCTTGTATAGATATTTCTAGGCTTTGACATATTGGGTGATGATAATGCTAGAGATTGTGGGTATATATCTAAGAGGTGGATTGTGATTCACATTATAGAGTTATCAGCTGACAATAACAAATACTCTCTAGTGTAACGACTGGGCATATATCTTTTTAATCATTTGAGGGACATTGTGCACTGATAATTATAGTATGCATGTAAACATTATATACCTAGGGATACTGGAGGATTTCAATTAGGCCATGGGATACAACAGGTGATATGTGTTCATGGGTTACACTTAGATAACATTATGATGAAATGTTGATTAGATCTCATAGTCCATAGGTATGTGTCATACTTATTCAGAAACGTTCATGGGAGAACATCCCTCCCCTCTCACTTATATATTTTCTACTTATGATCTTCATATTGATTTATTGCATGACAACCCATATGGATGTTGGTATGATCACTCGTATTTAATTTTTTCTGATGCTAATATGAGTTATTAAATTTAATTTATTATTATTTATCAATTTATATTTTCTATGATGGGGGAGGAGTCAGGGAAACCTCTCTTTGAGGACATCGAGACAAAAAATTTGTGTGTATAATCTAATGTTGGATAGTTTATTATCAAGTGATTTTTATATATAATGTATTTCGTTATATAATAAATTTTATAATATTAATTTTTTTTGTAATAAAATAAAAAAATTCATATCATTTTAGATTTCATTGATGCCATATAAGTGTATATTTGACCTAATTCCCACATACATAAATTATGGGAATCATGATGACATGGCTATAATTCCTCTCAATGATTTTTCAATTATAGAGTGGTTCCATCCGTATAGATTCATTTCCCAGATATAATTTGATAAATTTATTCCCTTTCCTCCTAGACAATCAACAGAACCTCATTCCATGAATATGACTGGGTGGAAGGATGTCAAATATCACTGAAGACATATAGAGCCTGTTGACCACTGGAATAGATGAGCATCAATTCATATCAAGTGTATGAATACTATGTGATTCCTATATCAGATCAATTCAAGTATAAGCCTTCGTATAGACAAAATTCTATCCTATATCTTACTCCACACAACATATGGCTATAGACTCTTGTATGTAAATAAATTTACCTTAGTTCGGTTTTTGTTCCTTTGGTAATTTATTTTCATTGAATTTCAAGGGGACTTGACTGTAGAATATTATCATCATGTCTAATCTTGAGGGGGATGTGCTAGGTTTTTATCTAGGTAGTACACCATGTCATTGCTTATGGGAGGATATCTAATTATCATGTCTTATATGATAGTGTTGGTGGGAGTGGATACTCAAGAGGGGGGTGAGTTGAGTTCCAATTAATATTTAGGTTAAAATATTGTCTATTTAAAATCCCCCAATTTATAAAACAAGTTAAACTGTAGTGAATTTACACAGATTTTAAATGTTCACTTAGCTTCTCAATGACTGATTAGGTCTCAGTTAATTTAACCACAAGATCAAACTAACTTTTGAAACTAACCTACTTATTTACAATAAGTGTAAACACATGCTAATTTAACTATCAAAGTAGCTCTAAAATAGTTTTGTATTTCAGTTTAATAGTAGCAGAATAAATAAGATATATGTTGTATACTATAAAGTTAAACTAATGATGCACAACAGATATAACAAGAGGTTTAGTCTCAAGCCGAGGCATAGTCCTCTCAAATGTATATAAATTTGATCCACAGCCTAGATCGGTGTTAACAACAGTTTACAAAACTATCTAGGCAACACAGGGACCTCTACCACTATTATTCATGGGAAACAAATAGACCAGTCCACACTAGGACCTCTTCCACTGTTGACGTGGGTAAACAAGAGTAAACAATTGTGGTTTGAGGATTTTGATATCCACATGTTCAGTGCAGGAGACAGTGTGTGTATAATAAAAACAGAGTACACCAAACTGCTCAAAAGTTAATAAATAAATCACTTTGAGAGAACATATAAGAGTTTAGAAAGCTCTAGTGATTATCAACGCATCTCTGGACTCGTTGGATTCAGCAGGAATGCTTCTAGGTCCTTCTATAGTTTTTCTGTTGAAAAACAGAATGTCGTAGTTTAGCTCATCTTCTACAGGAGTGAGAAAGATCTCTTGATTCATCGAGTGTTCTTCAGTGGTGTTGGATTGCATTCATTAGAGTTCTTTGAAAGTCTTTCAATATCCTTCTTGCTTGGGATTTTTCTTCTCGTTCAGCACAGTTCTCTCAAGTGTATGTAAGTTCTTCTCATTGTATATTCACACTTTTCTTTTCTTCAATGATTTCACGTGTACTACATCTTAATCTTCCTTATATTCCACTAGTTCTGGCGGTAGGAATTATTCCCTTTTCATAGGTACGAGATACAGTTTCCTAACATGCCAACAAATATCATTAAATAACATTAATTGCATTAAAAACATCAAATATGACCGTTAGTATTATTTAAATAATATTGAAAAAATGTTAAGAAACGGTGTCACAATGATTAAGTAAATGGTGTCTTCTTCACGGTATGAGCTTCACGATATGAGCTTCATGGTATGTCCATGTCACGGTGTCTAGCTCACGGTGTCTGGGTGACGGTGAGTCCTTCACGGTGTCTGGGTCACGTTGAGTCCTTCACGGTGTCTGGGTCATGGTGAGTCCTTCACAGTGTCTGAGTCACGATGTCTGGGTCACGGTGTCTGGGTCATAGTGTCTGGGTCACGGTGAGTCCTTCACGGTGAGTCCATACTTGGAAAAATATCTGTATTTGGACTTAAATAGTAATATGCTGAATATGGATTAAGTTTAACCATTAGAGAGTAAGAGAACTTGAATCATAAACATAAAGGCTTGATAATATATGTGATATTTGTGATCATGCATGAGACTTTTAAATAATAAATAGAGTAATTAACATCCATAAGATTTGTTATCATAAAACCATGATGTGTAGATATTATTGAGATTAAAGACCATTAGCAAGATGTGCAACAAAGATTGAGATTAATTAATAGTAATAGGATTTGTGATCATTAAAACATGATTAACACATGAGGAGTCCAACAATATCTCCCTTTTTGATGATAACAAATCAGATATAGTCAGAATATAAAAGAAATGTAACAGTAAGGAAACTAGCATATTAGAATAGCAAAAAAACATTATAGAACTCACACTTGTAGCTTTTCTCCCCCATTTATACTTGTAGGTTTTTCTCCCCCTTTGGGATTATCAAAAAGTAGAGAAAATGAAATGAAACTTGGAAATTTTCATTCAAAAAAGGGTTCAGAATTCAACATACAGGAGAAGTACAAACAGTAAACAAGAATTGACATCCCATCAAAAAGAAAAACAGTCCCTAGACAGTTCAGGGATCCATCATTTCCTTGCCTTTAACAGTAGTAGCAGCTAGTGCTAATGTATAATAAGGCATAGATGTCGTAGATAAAGAGGGTAATGGTAGACCTTCAAAAACAGATGGAGCCAAAGTAGGAGAAGTAGAAGATCTATGCTGAATTTTGTCAGGAATGACTAGCCGGATCTGAGAAAGAGCTTGGAAGACTGTCAGGACAGTTGAGGCTAAGGCAGGTAGACAAGGTCTAAGGGGTGCAGAAGCTGGAGAAACTATAGCAGTACTCTACACATGAAGATATGGTTTCAAAAGATTGATGAAATCAGTAATAAATTCACCACCATATAGCATAGACTTTTCAAAATAATCCTTATTCTCTATAAACTTTTCCAACAATATGGTGAACTCTGTATGTTTCTGAACTTGAGCTTCAAAAGATTGAGTCACCGGAGGGACTCTCATGTTTTCAACAAGATATCTAAAGTGTTCTATCATATCACTTTTAGAGAAAATCCGTGAGAGATAAAGATCTATTTTCTTGGTGATCTCTTGTTGGGAATCATTGTCTATCATAGAATGAATCCTAACCAAGTCCAATGCTCTATCACTGTTCTTAACCACTTCTGAAAAAGAAGATAGATCAAAGACACTGAGGGCACTATGAAGTTCTTCCTTGATTATGGATCTCAGCATAGAATCATCCAAAGAAGGTGTAAAGGTCTGACCAGAAGCCGGTGAAGCCTTGATAGCTTCAGTTAGAACTTTGAGCTATTTCAACACTTTTTGCAGGCAACCAGTGTATTCATATGTAAGCTTATTCAGATTTTCCCCAAGCTCTCTCATGCATTCTGACATCTTGGTGTGTCTTTTTCAAATATTTTCATCAAAATAAAGGAAGTCTTGATGAACTTCAGACACAATTTCCCTATCAAGGAGGGAATCAGATGGGTCATGAGAAGTATCAACCGGTGAAGGAGAAGAAACAGGAGAAGGTTATGATCTCAAAGATAACTCATTCTACAAACATGCTATCATATTTTTCATATTTTCCACATCAGCACTTAGAATCTTCTTATCAACTCTGGCTTATTGAATTTCTCAGATCATCCTTGGTTGAATATGGAAGATAATATTTTCCAAGATAATTGATGCATCTTCTTGACATAACTGATTTACTGGACGAGGTTGAGTGGAGACAATTTTCTCAACTCCAGTTAACAAAGTTTCTCCAAAAACATTCAGATCCTATTTTGTCACAAAAAAGTGATGCTCGGGTAAGGGTGCAGGTAAAGGTAGTGAATCAGATTCTGGTTGAGGTTCAGAGTCATCTTCAGACACAGATTCTGATTCGGATTGACGATGGGGCTCTGGTTCTAGTTCTGGATGAGCTACAGACTTATGTTGAAACAGAGAAGAAATATCCATTCCAGTTGTAGACACTTGCACTGACTCATTCATATCATAAAAGACTAGGAAAAACAAACCGGGTGTGCACAGAGTATGAGACAGCAGGTTGAGAAGCTTCAGCAGACCCGGCTTCTGTAATCTCAAGATTTTGTGGTTCCTCCCCCTCAAATTGTGCTTCCCTTTCATATTCTTAAGGCTCAGAAACATGAACAAGATCCACAGGATCATTCCCGATATCTTCATCAAACTCTTTCCTTGCCAGCTGGAAGGCAAATTCCATCCTCTCTTCAGCAGAGGGAATTATATCAGGAACTGATTGTTCCACTGGTTTGAACTTCTAGACTTTCTTTTTTTTTAACAGAAAGATCCTCTTCAACAGGATCTACCTCTAAGGTTACTTGCTATTCTGAATTAGGAAGAACCAACCTTCTTGCAGAATTATGATGAGCTTCTGGATTTACATCCACACTAGAAGCAGGAGCTTCCTCTCCTCTCAAACTAACACCAACTTCTTCTCCTTGAGGTCTTTTAGTAGGGACAACAGTCCTTTCTTTTTCAACACGAGTTGTTTCCATTTCAGGTCTTCCAGCTTCTTCTCTTGGAGATACTTCAACTATTACTTCCTCTTCTTCTTCTTCTTCTGAATACTCTGCCACTTAATCTGGTTCCAAACCAGGATCAGATAGATTTTTAGGCCTTGTTGGATTGTCAATAAGATTAAACCTTTTATACACTTGATCATTATCCTCAACCCACTGCTTCTTCCAGGGGTTCCAGCTAATCTTCATCCATCTGATGATAGGCATGGATAGGCAGAAGGATGAATCAGTAACACATCCTGATACTTCATCATAGCAAAATCTCTTTTTCTTGGAATAATCAAATTTTGAACAAATTTGAACAGAAGTCTATTCTCCCCATCTAATTCAGCAGCTATGGGCCTTCACTGTGTGGCATTTCTATTCATGTTTTCAAAAGTAGTCTCCAGGTCAAAAATGTCGGTTGTTGGAGTAGGGTCTCTCTTGTAATCCTCTCAAACTCCTTAATGGGGAATCCCTAGGCATACAACCTACAACCACGAAGAGAAAGTTCACTTTTGACCATTTATCCAGCTTGTCACCATAAAGCATTCTCCAAACTCAAAAGAAAACTTTACATACTGATAAAATTGAGATACCAATCTCGGGTTGATCGGTCTATTCTGTCCAGTGAACCATCCAAGCCATCCTTGTTCTCTTAAAACTTTCAAAACTAATGATATTCTAGATTGCAACCACTCTGGACAAACCTGTTTTTCAGGTACAACTGTACGGCTTACCAGGTTTGGTTTTAGAGATCCTTCGGGAGCTATCCTCGGTATCCTCTTCTATTTCATAGAGCGGTGCTTCTCAGACAAGGGTGAATATGGATGCTTCAACCTTGGCATCCACTAAAGGTTCGGGCGAGAGGGAAGAGAAGGTTCAGGAGAGATTTCAGGTAATTAATTGAATGAAACCCTTAAGTTTTATCATTTGGGAATGTCAAATGTCATAACAACAAAAATGCGGGAAAACAAATAGCAGTGAAAATAAATATTACCAGGATACGGGTTAAAAAAAGAATAAAAAAATAATCCTCACGATGAGACCATGAGTAGGAATTATGGTGTGATGAAAACTAGTCATCATGGTGAGATAGTTGGTAGTCATCATGGTGAGACATAGAGCATTCTGTGTAGTCACGATGAGACAGTGAGTTGACGAACCGTGAGCATAAAGTCTTGATGGTGAGACCGTGAACATAAAACAGTAACTTAGAAATAGTGACTATGAAACCGTAATGTAAAATATAGTAAAGTATTAATCATTAAGATCAGTAAGATATTTACTTATGATTAATCATACCAAGATCATGAATGATGTAGTATATTCTTTCAAAATTTATTGTTTTAGTGAATATATCAGCAAGTTGATATTCAGTACCAATGAATTCCAAAGTGATATCACCTTTATGATAGTGATCCCTCAAAAATTGATGTCTTACATATATATGTTTGGTCCTAGAATGAGAAACTAGATTCATAGAAATGTTAATAGCACTTGTGTTGTCACAATTTATTGGGACATGTCTGAATTGATATCCATAGTCTAGTCATGTGTGTTTTATCCACAAAATTTGTGCACAACAACTTCCAGAAGCTATGTATTCAGCTTTTGCAGTAGATAATGCAACATAATTTTGTTTCTTACTACACCATGATACTAGTGACTTGCCTAAAAGGTGACATGTTCCAGAGGTTCTTTTTCTATCTAGCTTACATCCAGAAAAATCAGCATCAGAATAACTAACTAATTAAAATGATTGTCCTTTGGGATTGGGAGTATGCTTGAGGTATTTGAAAATTCTCTTTATAGCATTTAAATGTGACTATTTAGGGTTTTCTTGAAAACGAGCACACATACACACACTAAACATAATATTAGGATGACTAGCAGTCAGGTAGAGTAGACTTCCAGTCATTCCTCTATAAGTGGTTTGATCAACAGATTTACCATTTTCATCAAGATCCATCTTTCAGGTGGTACTAATGGGAGTGTTACTACTTTTTGTGCTATCCAATCCAAAGTGTTTTAGAAGATCACTAGTATATTTACTTTGAGATAAAATAATTCCATCATTATTTTGAAAGATTTGAAATCCAAGAAAGAATTTATGTTCACCCATTAAACTCATTTTAAATTCATTTTGCATCATTTTAGAAAAATAAGTACATAATGTAGTTTTTTAAGATCCAAAAATAATATCATCTACATAAATTTCAAGAACTAAAAAATCTTTAGAAATTCGTTTTATAAATAGAGTAGGATCAGCTATTCCTTTTGTTAAACTTTTAGAAATTAGAAAAGTACTTAATCTATCGTACCAAGCCCTTGGAGCTTGCATTAAACCATATAAAGCTTTTGATAATTTGAAAATATGATTTGGAAAATGGGGGTTTGAAAATCTAGGTGGTTGTTCAACAAAAACATCCCCAAAAATATATCCATTCAAGAATGCTCTCTTGACATCCATTTGATATAGTTTGAAATTTAGATGAGCAGCATAAGAAAGTAAAATCCTAATAGCTTCTAATCTGGGTACTTGAGAAAAAGTATCCTCATAGTCAATAACTTCTTCTTGACTATAGCCTTGTGCAACTAGCCTAGCTTTATTTCTAACTATATTTCCAGATTCATCTACTTTATTTCTAAATACCCATTTAGTGCTAATTGTGAAAGTGTCCTTAGGCCTTTTAAAAAGATTCCAAACTTTATTTCTTTCAAATTTATTAAGTTCTTCTTGAATAACAATTACCCAAAATTCATCATTCATAACATCATCAATGTTTTTAGGTTCAAGCTGTGACAAGAAGCCTTGATGTTCATCCTGATTTCTAAGAGAATCTATAGTCTGTGTCCCTCTATCAATATTTCCTACGACAACATCTAAAGGATGATTGTTTAGAATTCTAGTTGATCTAGTCAAGGTAGGACTAAAATTTCAGGTTCTTCTCTGGTTTCAGGTTCATTAGGAATAGATTCTGGAATGATCCCAGAACTGGTTGTCTTTATAGAAGGTTCATTAGATTTGTCATTAAGGTCCAAAACAGATAAATCGTCTTCAATATTTTCATGAAATGTTTTAGGCTCATGTGGATCAGTTTCATCAAATTTGATGTGAACAGATTCTTCCACACACCTGGTTCTCTTATTAAACGCTCTATAGGCTTCGCTGGTTAAAGAATATCCTAAAAATATTCCTTCATCACTCTTAGAAGAAAACTTATCTAGATTATCTTTGGTATTGAGATAAAAGAAATTACATCCAAAGACTCTAAAGTAACTAACTTTAGGTTTTCTATTGTTCCACAACTCATAAGGGGTATTCTTAAGAACATGTCTAATTAAGACTCTATAAATGATATAAAAAGCTGTATTGACAGCTTCATCCCAAAAGTAAATAGGCAGGTCATATTCATTAAGCATAGTTCTAGAAATTTCTTGCAGGGTTCTATTACTCCTTTCTACTACACCATTTTGCTGAGGTGTCCTAGGGGCAGAGAAATTGTGACTACAACCATTGTGTGAGCAGTAGGATTCAGACTCATGATTCTCTAACTCACGGCCTTGATCACTTCTTAGGGTTTTAATCTTAAGTCCACTAACGTTTCTACAGATTTGGAGTATTTAACAAAGTAAGAACAAGCTTCACATTTGTGAGCTACGAAGTATACCCAAGTATACCTAGAAAAGTCAACTTCTAGGACATAGACATAGTTCTTCCCATTTAAGATATAAAATATAGATGGTCCAAACAAATCCATGTGAACCAACTCGAGAGGTTGAGAAGTTGAAACTTCATTCTTTGATTTAAAAGAAACCTTATGTTGGTTTCCATTTTGACAGGGATTACAAACTTTTTCTTTTAGAAACTCATGTTTAGGTAGGTCTCTAACTAAGTTCTTACTTGTAAGTTTTCTAAGCGTATGGATATTGTAGTGTCCTAATATTCTATGCCAAAACCAGGACTCTTTACGAAAAGCATTTAAGCAAGTAACATTTTTCTTAGCTAAGGAATTTAAATTAACAGCATAAACATTTTCATTTCTTAGAGAAGAAAAGACTAAAACGTTTTTAGAATTAAAAACATTACAAGAATCATTTTCAAATATGATATTAAAACCATCATCAAATAATTGAGAAATACTTAACAGATTATATTTCAGTCCATCAACAAATAAAACTTTGGAAATTAAAAATGAATCAGTGTTACCAATTTGGCCTAGGCCAATGATCTTTCCTTTAGAATTATCACCAAAGGTGACATTTCCGCCATCAACCTTTATTAAAATTCTGAAGCATGAATAATCTCCAGACATGTGTCTTGGACATCCACCGTCCAGATACAATGTCTTCTTGTGAGAACTCTTTAAGAAGGTTTCATACAAAACAGATTTAAATAGGAAATGATTTTGGTACCCATATTTTCTTGGGTCCAGACAGGTTAGCAATCAAAGCATTCGGTACCCACATTTGTCTTATGGGTCTCGTATAATTTATAGAATCGAAAGATTTTGAAAGATAAACTCTATTAGATTTATAACTAAGTAAATAACTAGTTGAAGAATATAAATGTCCAGAACTAGAACTAACAGTATTCTATCCAGATTTAGTAATAAATCTATTCTTGGTAATCTGTCTTTGTCCGGGTTGGTATCCTATACCAGTAGTATATCTAAGTGCAATCTTCTTACCTAGAATTTTAGTAAGAGTATCTTTTCCATTTCTGAACTTTTCTAAGTCCTTCCTAAGTTTCTCATTTGAAAAATTCATTTCAGTGTTTTCATTAAGCAACTGAGCATTATTTTCCATTTCTATGTCAAGATCAGATTTATGTTTATCAGTTAAAGCATATTGTTTCTTTAAACCTTTATATTTGTCTTTCAACTCATTACAGGTTTCGTCCAACATATCACAGTATTCAAACAGTTCAGATTTGACATATTTTCAGAATCAGAATCATCTTTAGAATAATATGAATTTAAATTAGGAGTTTCAGATGTTACCTCAGAAGTGTTTGTCATAAAACACATGTTTGCCTTATTTCTATTTTCAGTCTCAGAAGCTTCAGATTCAGTGGAGCTATCCTCAGAAGCACTCCACGTAGCCTTCATGGATTTCTTATACTTATTATACATAAACACATATTTCTTCTTGTATTTCATCTTTGTACGGTCTTCTTTTATATGACCTTTTCTTTTGTATTCATAGCAGACAACTTCATCAGATTTGTCAGATTTCTTCCAATCCTTTTTCCAATGTCCCTTTTTGTCATACTTTCCTTTGTAATTTGATTTTCTGAAAAATTTCTTCTTCCTATAAAATTTCATAAACCTTATGGCTATCTGAGCCATTTCAGCATCACTATCAGAGTATGAATTTTCACTTGTTGAACTATCAGTTTGTATTTGAGCTTTATCTTTATCCTTACTCTTTGAAGTAGTCTTGAAAGCCACAGATTTTCTCTTAGGTTCATCATCTTCCTCTTTATTCACCTTGAGTTCTTCCTCATACATCATGAGCTTACCAATGAGTTCTTTAACATGCAAAGAATCAATGTCACGTGAATCTCTGATTTAAACAGATGTGCCTCTCCATCGGTCTGGTAAACATCTCAAGATTCTCATAATTTGTTCATTTGCTGGAACGGCCTTTCTAAGTGAATTCAATGTATTAACTATCTCATTAAACCTGAGATACATATCAGAAATAGGTTCATCAGTCTTCATTTCAAAATTATCATATTTAATAGTATAAGTATTTAGTCTCATTTCTTTAACATTGGTAGTTCCCTCATGAGAAACACCTAAAGTATCCCAAATTTCAAAAGAAGTTTTGCATGTAGAAATTATGTTAAACTCCTCATCTCCTAGAGCACAGTATAGGGCATTCATAGCTTTGCAATTGTTATTGTAGGCAGTCTTTGTAGGTTCATCCCAAGTTACTCTTTTAGTTTCTGGAATTTTATATTGATATTCTATAGCGTTCCAGATATCAAAACCCATGATTTCTAACTGAATTTTCATTTTAATTTTCCACTAAGCAAAATTTGTACCATTGAAGAAAGGTGTCCTGTTAGTAGAAGCACCCTCTAGTCTATTGTCCATATCTAGATTTTAGAAATATAATTTAAAGAGATAAAAATATAGAACTAACAGAAATTTAAGATCTTTAAAGGTGCAACTAAAATCACAGTTGAAAAACAGAGTATTTCAAAAATCCTTAAAAAAATCCTCTGATACCAAATGTTGGTCGGCGTGGATACTCAAGAGGGGGGTGAATTGAGTTCCAATTAAAATTTCTGTAAAAATAATTTCTATTCAAAATCCCCCAATTTATAAAACAAGTTAAACTGTAGTGAATTTATAGAGATTCTAAATGTTCACTTAGGTTCTCAATGATTGATTAGATCTTAGTTAATTTAACCACAAGAATAAACTAACTTTTGAAACTAACCTACTGATTTACAATAAGTGTAAACACTTGCTAATTTAACAATCAGAGTAGCTTTAAAATAGTTTTGTATTTCAATGTAATAGCATTAGAATAAATAAGATATATGTAGTATACTGTAAACTTAAACTAAAGATGCACAGCAGATATAACAAGTGGTTCAGTCTCAAGCCGAGACTTAGTCCTCTAATATTTATATAAATTTTATCCACATCCTTGATCGTTGTTAACAACAGTTTACAAAACTGTCCATGACACGGAGGGACCTCTACCACTTTTCTTCATGGGAAACAAATAGACCAGGCCACATAAGGACCTCTTCAACAGTTGACGTGGGTAAACAAGAGTAAAAAATTGTGGTTTGAGGATTTTGATTTTTTTCAGTTCAGTGCAGGAGACAGTGCATGTATAAGAAATACAGAGTACACCACACTTCTTGAAAGTTAATAAATAAATCCCTTAGAGAGAATAGATAAGAGTTTAGAAATATTTAGTTATTATCAATGCAACTCTGGACTAGTTGGATTCAGCAAGAATACTTCTGAGTCCTTCTCTGGTTTTTCTGTTGAAAAACAGAGTATCATAGTTTAGCTCATCTTCTATAGGAGTGAGATAGATCTCTTGATTTGTCCCCTGTTCTTCAGTGGTGTTGTATTGCATTCATAAGAGTCTTTTAAATTCTTGCAATCTCTTTCTTGCTCGGGATTGTTCTTCTTGTTCAGCACAGTTCTCTCGGGTGTATGTAAGTTCTTCTCGTTGTATATTCACACTTTTATCTGCTTCACCTCTTTCACGTGTACTGCATCTTAATATTCCTTATATTCCACTAGTTCTTGCGGTAGGAATGATTCCCTTTTCATAGGTACGAGATATGGTTTCCTGACATGCCATCAACTATCAGTAAATAAAACTAATTGCATTAAAAACATCAAATATGACCGTTAGCATTATTTAAATAATATTGAAAAAAAGTTAAGAAACGGTGTCACCGTGATTAAGTAAACGATGTCTTCTTCACGGTATGAGCTTCACGGTATGTCCATGTCACGGTGTCTAGCTCACGGTGTCTGGGTCATGGTGAGTCCTTCACGGTGACTTGGTCATGGTGTCTGGGTCACAGTTTCTGGGTCACAGTGTCTGGGTCACGGTGTCTGGGTCACGGTGAGTCCTTCACGGTGAGTCCATACTCAGACAAATATATGTATTTGGACTTACACAATAATATGATGAATATGGAATAAGTTTAACCATTATAGAGTAAGAGAACAAGAATCATAAACATAAAGGCTTGATAATATATGTGAGATTTGTGATATTGTATGAGACTTGTAAATAATAAAGAGAGTAATTAACATCCATAATATGTGTTATCATAAAACCATGAGGTGTAGTTATTATTGACATTGAATACCATTGGCAAGATGTTCAATGAAGATTGAGATTAATTAACAGTAATAGGATTTGTGATCACTAAAACATGATTACCACATGAGGAGTCCAACAGATAGCATCATTGATTTTACACCCCATGGAGATGATTTTCCTTCCAAGAGAGTGTAGGTTCCTCCTATGGAACATCCTTCAATAGCTGCAGATGATGTGGTTTCACGATGATGATGACATAGACCATGTCATGATGTACACATTCCTCACCTATTCCATAGGTAGAGGTCTTATCTCTTTCAATCAAACATCTTCTGATTGGGGTTGTGCATCATGAGGAATGGGATCCATTCATATTGTTTAGATATCCACATATTTCTATGAGTAAAACTGATCCATGTATCAAGCCAGTTTCATTTATCAATAATAGGCCTTTAGCGTTTGAGACATCATTGGATTTATGGTTCCAAAATGATATGATGTAAGAATGTTCTAATCAAAATGTGTGAGAAGGATTATCTTTCCATGCCAACATAAAACTGATGCATCCTCCTAGTAAGTCACAACTAGTGAATTTGACATTATAGGTTTCATTACCTAATGAAGAGCCCTCCTTAGCAAATCATACTCCACCCTAGCATATATGTCACTGATATCAACACATGCATCACATTTGTACACTTAAATGTTTGACAACACTTCATCATAAATAGTGATTTTAAACAATTATATGTATTTGTGGTATTAATTTAAAGTATTTGAGACAAAAATGTATTCTATCGTTTATATGATTTATTATCAGTTAAAATTGTGAAAATATTTTTGAAATCAATCATTTTTGAATTCTTATCAATTCTTTTAATTTTCCATTATATTTTAGTTCCATTTTTTATTTTATATTTTTTTGAATTTGACTATTTCAAACATAGGAAAACATATTAAATTTCAATCATGTATCATTAAATTATTATAAAATATAAACTATAAAAAAATCTAAATAAATATTGAGTCATATAATACACAAATAAATTTTTTTGAAAAAAATTCATTAATATAATAAATAATTGAAAATGAATTTAATGTAAAAAATAATTTAAATGAACATTTAATATTTTAAATAAATAATATTTTGTTCCACTAAAATTACTATTCATTAATTTTTTTAGGGATTTTTTTATTTGGAATTATTTTTTATATGTTTAATAAGTATGTAAAATATAATTTAGAATGTATTTATACTTTATTATATATAGACATTGAAATTAAAAATACTTAACTTCTATTATGTTTCATGTCAGTGATTTTGAAATAATATAAATTATAAAATATAAATACAATCAAAATATTTTTTGAAATACTGACTCAACATAAAAAAACATTATTTAAAATAAACTAAATGAATAAATATAATAAGTAAAAGATAATTTACTTGTCACAAAATTTATTTCATAAAAACTTAACATCTTCACATTCAATATTAATGGCCTTAATACTAAAAAAATAATTAAAACAATGAATATATTTAAATATAAAAACTTATGTATTTTTAAATATAGACACATATGTAGTTTTAAATATAAAAACAGGAATATTAATTTTTTTTGAAATGTTGCATAAGTAATTTCACATTTCTTCAATAGTTTCCAAAAATATTTTAAACAAAGACGTATTTTGATACTTTTTTTGAATTTTCTTAAAAAAACGTATGAATCAAACTATATGAACACAACAAAAATAACTGAAGTACCAACACTTTTTTGTAAACTAGTAGTGGTTTAATTTATTGCCTATTAGTATCATGATGATTTTGATAACTATTGTGCATTTCACAATCTCTAGTCACTTTAAGTAGGATTAAATAATTGTGTGGTAGTTATACACGTTTTGTTTTTGGATTATTCATCACTAGTTTCTATTTCGTAGAGGGTTTTTTATAATAATAATAATAACCTTGAAAAATATTTAAAAATTGTAAAGAACCACCAATGATAAGTTCACATGTTCATAATCCTAACCACCAATAAACATATTTAGATTAATGAATTTAGAGGAGGAATCTACAAATTTCAACTAAATCAGTTTTTAAAAAAATATTTAATAAAAACTTTAAATTTAAAAATAATTGTGTGTGATTGGAATACCCCAGAATTCCTTGAACTTTTTTTAATTACACGGGATTATTAAAAGATAGGGACTTTAGATGGCACGTAATTCTGGGGCCTAGAGTGGACAAAACGTATTTTAGGATATTTTTATGAGGTTCATAAAATAATTGTGTGGGTGATTTTTTCTAATTCAAAAATTGGTTCCAAGATTAGACATTTAAGGGCACTGTTGAACTCACAACATCGAGATTCTCCTAAAAAGGGCTTAACATTGGCCAACGCGGGCTAACAGTGGATGTAATTTTTTTTCCAAAAATAATACAATTAAGTACCAATTATTTTATTTTCAAATACATATAACTTCTAATTGGTAACTCGGATTGAAAATCTGAGTGTACGGTTGAGTTTGCGAGGGTGTGTTTCCCTTACGTGGATCTTAACCTCGAATGGGGCGGGTCGAGAGTGAAAGATAGTTTTTGTGATTATTTAATCATATTAAAATGATACACATGCGATGTTTTGGTAATGAATCATTAATTTGAATCCTAACAGATACTTTGTTTCATAAATGAAAATGTGTAATGACATGATGATACAGGGTAATGGAAACACTACAACGTGTTTCTCTTTTAATTTGTAAATGGGTTAGATAACCAAAGAAAGAATTTCTCTCACAGATGGAGAGGAAATTCGCTCCGATGAATAATGTCAGCGAATAGCTAGCGACAACAAAACACTGCGAAGAATTAGGTTTGGTAGTGACAAATACTAACTACTTCAAAGGGAATGTGAATCCACATGAAAATATCACTTCATCAATAAACCTATCCAACATAGGGGATTAATTTTTTTGTTTTAAATTTCAACGTTCTTCATTATAAAATAATGAATGTGGTTCAACCCTCGAAAAGGATGATCAAAAGATAACTTATTCTTATAGGGGGGGTCTTATTAATGGGGTTTTTCATCACAGTTAAACTGTTGATATAACATAAATCTTCTCCCCCTAGTTTTAAAATATTACACTGAGGGTGCGTGAAGACATTAACAATGCCCCGACCACTCCACCTTTGTGAGTGCTTATGTGTTCATAATGACGAAAACATTGAGTTGACAGTGAAGATTTTTTGAGGTTTTAGCAGCGAATAAGGTACCTCATGTTGTATGGAGGAATAGAAGGTATGATGAATCGACAAACAAAGTGGACCCAGTGTTCCGCGAAAAAACATGACGACACTGGCGACATGCAGCAGCAACCCACAATAGAGGCCATGATGGTATAAAAGGATCCATAACCACTTGGATGATGGCTGAAAGAGGTGGGATGCGTCCAACCATCCATGTTGGTGGAGCATACCATTTCGTATGGCCCACGGCTTCACCTTGACACATGGTATAGCAAGGAACTTGTATAGGACTAGATATGGATGTTGTCTATGCTAGCCATAGGGAAGACGAATAGAATACCCTCCTGATGTCTGGAATAATGAAGACACACGCAGTATGTAGTCCAGGAATGAGGGGTGGAACTGGGCCATGGTGTTTCCCAAGAATGAGTAATTTCAGTCATCTTTTGAGGGTAAGGCATGTGGGATAAAGTTGTGCCACTAGGCAGCCTGAGCTAAGAACAGTTGTCACACTAGTGTAGGCGGGGCCAGATAAATCTGGTTCATTGGGAAACATGGTCGGAATGACCCATGGCTTAACTGGGCTAGGTCCAGTAAGGCTTAATGATCCTCTCGCATTTGTCAGGATGAACCGGGATTGACCAGCCACGAACTAGTTCAGGTCAGGTTGGTCAAACATGGTCAGGTCATGTGGAAAACCCCGAGCTGGGTTGGTCAATTTGGACTGACCGGGTTGGACCATACCTAGACATAACTGGTCCTCTGTTTACCAAAATTCGAATATCATTCAAACTAAGAATCTTATTGACCAGTCATTTGCTCCATTAGACCCATCGTGAAGAGACATTTCTTTTTTCATGTTATGAGTAGGATTTAGTGGAAGTTGAAATATGGAAAATGTCTTATGGATTACACTCTCTGGTAATCAAGCATTCTATATGGGAAATCATGTGGTTGGCTGGGACCCAATGACTGGTGAAAAGTGACACGTTGTGGATAAGCTCCAAGGAACCGTCTTTTGATCTTCTCTATGTGACCCAATGTGGATCATCTCCAAGTGACCCTCTATGGATCAAGTCAAAGAAACCCTTTGTGGATCATCTCCAAGTGACCCTACGTGGGTCATCTCTAAGCGAACATGTGTGGTTCAGCTTCAAGATACCTTGTGTGGATCATCCACAACATACCTTGTGTGGATCATCAACAAGCAGCCATATGTCTTTGTATGGATCTTCTACAAGTGACCTTGTGTGTATCAACTATAATAGAATTAATGGGAAGCGGCTCTATGTGACTCGATAGGCCCATGGTGGGGAGCAGGTCTGTGAGAACCAGCATACCCACGATACTAATCAGGGATGAGTATATCATTAGTCCAAGGTGTTCATTGTTATGAATGATAGTTTTTATTTCCAGACAATAGATTATTCCTAGTGTGAGATGTCTTTTTTTATTGTCATTATGCACAGTCTTACCTCATAGTCCATCCTTTGTGGTTTTGAGATTCCTACTACGTATTGTGTTAATCACCTCTGCACAGGCTTTTCCAACACATGTGGGGTCTTTTAATGGTGATCACTGCATCAACAGAGACCATAGTGGTCCAGGACTAGGTTGTTCTCAGTGAGATGGGATGGACATACACATTGATAGAGACATTGGTGGTCCATGATTAGGAGGTGCTTAGTGAGACTGGACAGATTGATGCATCTACGGAGACCATGGTGGTCTGGGACTATTGGGTGCTCAGTGAGATGGGATGGACATGCGAACCTCTATGTCTATAGGAAGTTACAATTCACCTTCCCTTTATATGGGATTTTTTTCGGACGTAATACAGAGATCTATTATACTTTTTGGTTCAAAATTTGCCTTTTTTTAGTCTTTATTTGGTCCCATTTTACTTATAATTTTTACATTCAGTCAGTTGTTGATTTTTGTCTTGCATGTTTTCCTTTCCATCTATTTGGGAAGTGTTTGTGTGTGTGTAAATGTGTACAGGTACTCAAGAAAATGCTTTACACCTATGGGATAATGACTTAGGTGATAGTTCCCATCCCCTGGCCTTTGGGAGATAGGATTGGTGTAGTCCTAGCATTGGCCCCAGTAGAAGGGTTGTGATAATGTAGTTTCAAAGGAGGTTGGTTCAACTAGAAGAACTAACAGTCTGTCAATTTTGATGGCAAAACAATATTATGTGTCTTGAGTTCGGCTTTCAAGGTAGGGAGTCCAGTGTTGGTGTGGCAACCAACGTATCCATACACTAGGACCATAAATTCAATTTTCTGACCCAATACAAGAAAACACTAGGTGCATGCATCATGGAATGTTTTATCATGATAATTTGGAGTAAGATTCACCTCACTAGGTATAATATATTAATAATGATTCGTCTTGAGCTCTTTCAAGATTCCTCCAAGCATTCGTCCAGCTAGGATCCCAATGAGTTACCACAACGATGGTTCACATAGTGATGAGGATTCAGTATATGTAATGTTTCCCAATATTTTACCTTCAGGCAGTGTCCCAACATCAGTACCACCTGTTGGTCAGCAGTTACTACCAGCGCTACTAGTAGAGGACACATGTAGGATAAGTTCCTTTCAAATGTTTTAGTGAAAGAGACCTATCATGTTCATAGGCGTTCCCAACACATATGTGGCTAAGGGGTGGATGAAAGAGGTGGCCATGTTTTCCATCTAGCCAGTGCACCGTAAGATCAGACGGTAGCTTGGGATGTGAGCCTTCTATGTCGCTCAAACGGGTGATGATAGTGTCTAGATTACCCGATGTTACGATGAGGTGACTCTTCCATTGACAAACCTTTAGAACCTCCCTCAATGAAGGGGATCATTCAACGAAATCTAAGTTTTGTGCATTACCAAGAGATTATTTTTCTCTGGTGGTATGACATGTCAATAGCTGAGTATTCATTGATGCATATCGACCCATCCTGGTACTAGATAAATATGATGCCACCAGTGCATCAAGGATTTGGCCTCAGAGTGAGATGTGTTTAGGGACATCCGAGACAAAACTATTCCTCTATACATTTCAACTTATGATAGGGTTCTAGGGTGAACCTTTTTGGTTGAATGTTCTTTGGCTAAGCAGATAAATCCAGCGGATTTTAGTATAGGTAATGTATGAAACCGACGTTAGTCTCAGAGAGATAGACAAGAAAGAGGACATATTTTAAAAGGATATCCCAAGGATACCACCACATTGGATGGTAGATTTATGCATTTATCTATAACCTAGGATTTCATTGATATTTACTCCTAAATATCGGATGATTCCCATAGTGCTTTGGGAGCTAAGGGTAAAGTAGGAGGACTTGGAGAGGAAGGGGTATGTAAGGACCGATGTTTCATAATAGGCATCCCTAGTGTTTTTTCCCATGAAGGTAGATAGAATATTGATGTTATCCATTGACTTATGGAACCATAACTATATGATTGAGAATAAAAAGTATCCTATATCGATGATTGATGAACTCTTCAATCAGATGAAGGGATTGAGATGGTTCTCAAAGATAGACCGTAGATCAGGCTATCAAAAACTTCAAGTATGAGATGAGGAAATCTTGAAGATGAATTTTAGATGTCATTATGTCCATGAAGAGTACTTACTGATACTTTTTGGTGTAAATAACACCCAAACAGTATTAATGGGACTCATTAACATGATCTTTTAGTCGTGCATCTGCCATTTTGTAGTGGTCTTCATGGATGGAATATTAGTGTATTCAACCTCTGGGGAGGTGCACACTGTGCACCTGAGGATGGTTCTGGACACACTCTGAGAGCACCATCATTACGAAAATATCTTGAAGAATTTGGTATGGATATTAAAGGACCATTTCATATGGCATTATATCCTAGAGGATGGATTTCAGGTGTGTCAATAGATTATCAAGGTGGTTCATTCTTGGGAACCACCCAAGAGTGTTAGAGAGATGTAGAGTTTCCTGGGGTTTAATGGTTAATATCAAATTTGTACCTATATTCTCCAACTTGTTATCACCCATGAATTCATTAATAAAGAAGTTAAAATCCTTAGTGTGCGATGAAGGATTCCAATAGTGCTTTCAGTAGATGAGGTAGAGCCTGTCGAGAGATACTATAAGCATGATTCCAGAGGAGGGCACCGAAAATGTGGTGTACTCTGTCTCAATAGCAACGATGCCTGGTTGTGTCCTGATGTATGGGAATTAAGTGATTTCTTAAGGCTCATGATTGTTGAGACTGCACTAATATAACTATGTGACACATGACATTGAGTTGGCAGCAATAGACTTCACACTAAATATGTGGTGACACTACCTTATGGGAAAATGATTCATCATCTATGCAGTCCACAATATTCTCATGTTTATCATTTCATAAAACGATCTGAATTTGAGATAGAGACATTTACTTGAGATCCATAATGAATATGACTTCAAGATATTCAATACTACGGGGAAGGGTAATGTGGTTTTATATTCTCTCAGCAGGATATAGAGTTCATAGTTCTTCAATGAGGCCTTATAGAAATATTCCAAGCTTCAAAGATGAGGCTAAATTTCTTCAATCAGTTGTAGTTTCCCCTCCCCTATTACTGTGATTTAGGGAGGTGAAAGTTAGATATTCCAGTTACTAGACTAATCATGCCCATATATCCACTGGGCATACCACTTTTGGATATTTGAATGGTGGGGAGCACATAATCCTTTTCAGAGGACACATTGTAGTACTAATGGCATTGTGGGGGGGGGTGTAGAGAGAGTTCCATACATCCCCTTTAAAGGTACATCCATGTGTGGGAAATATGTATCGGGACCTCCGACATCAGTACTGGTGGTTAGGAATGAATAAGGTAATATTAGTGTTTTCAATGAGATGCTTCACTTTTCAACAGGTGAAGGTTGAGCACTAGGTTCAATCAGATTTAACACAACCCCTCTATGTACCAGAGTGTTAGTGGGATAGGATATCAATGGAATTTGTGACTAGATTATCACATACATCCAGGGGACACGATACTATCTGGGTGATCGTACATCAGATCACCATGTCAGTCCACTTCTTACCCATTCGAGAATACAATTTATTAAAGATCTTTAGACACCTCTAAATGCAGGAGATAGTTAGAATCCCTTATTCCCTATCTATGATAGTCTCATATTGTGATGTACACTAAATATCTTGGTTGTAGAAGGGATTAGAAGAGTAATTTGGGACTCAGCTTTACTTGAGCATATCCTAACCCCAATATACGGATGGTCAGACAGAGCGGGCCATGCAGACTGTAGGGGACATGATTTGCAATTTCATTCATGATTTTGGTCAGAGTGGGTAGGACCACCTACCACTAGGGGAGTTAGTGTATAACAATAGCTAACAATCCACCATCGGTATGGTACCGTTTTTGAAATATACGGATGTCCATGCCTATCACTATTATGCTGGATAGACATAGGGGAGTTAGTAGTCCTGGGTCTAGAGTTCGTACAAGATTCCATAGAGAAGGTGCATGTCATCCGAGAGAAGATGAAGACATAACAGAGCTAAAAGATATTCTATATTGATAGGTGACATAGACCCATGTAGTTTGAAGAGTGTGACCACGTATTTTTACGATCCTATCCTTGATGAAGGATATGGAGAATGGGTTGGGTGGAAAGCTATCTCCAAGGTCAATCATCCCTCTCCAGATTCTGAGCATAGTTACCAAGAAGGTGTACCTCATAGATCTTCCCCAAAAGATCCCCCATGTGCACAATGTTTTCCACTTATCATAGCTGAGGAGGTACATGTATGAACCATCGCACATCATCGACTGGGGAGAGCTATAAATTGATATTGGGAAGACATTTATTGAATTCCCTACTAGAGATATAGGATTGATAGAAGAGAGATTGTTGTGCGCGGTCGATTCCCCAAGTGTTCATTCGATAGCAGTAATGGAATCTCCAGGATAGAACATGGGAGAGGGGGGATCAGATTCTCCATAGTACCCATTTCTATTTTATTAGCACTTGTTTTGGCTTAGGAGGATGTCAATCCCTAAAAGGGAGGATTATGGTAATACCTAGAACTATATAATTATTTATTAAAAAAATAAATGGAATAATTACAAGACCAGGTCCTTAGAGGAAACATTATTTTGAGGTAAAAAGTGACCATAACAAATATGTTTTTATCATTTTATATGATTATTGAATAATCATACGAGAGTATTTTTTTAACATTTAATCAAATACCCAAATCAAAAATATGAGGTCATGATTGAACTCATAGATTCAGGATTCTTCTAAAAAGGGAATAATGTAGGTCAGTATGGGACAATAGTGGAAGAGAGATTTTACCCATTAATGAAATAATTAGGTAACAATTATTTTAGATTGAAAACCATATAACTCATAATTGGTAACTCGGATTGGAAATCCAATATGATCATTGAGACATTGAGGGTGTGTTTCCCTTAGGTGGATCATAACCTTGACCAGTACGAGTCATGGATGAATGATAGTTTCATAGTTTTTTAAGAGATTTAAAATGATTCACATTTGTGGTTTTGGAAAATTCTAAATTGATTCATAGATTGAATATCTGAGGGCACCGTTGCATTTGGAATGGGGAAATTACCATATAATGGACCTAACATGGACCGACATGGGTCGAGGTAAAATTTTAATTTATGATCATTAATAAAATAAAATAAACTTAAAATGTTTATTTAATTAAAAAATTATTTTTCTACAATGCATTGGTGATCTGACTGTTTCATTCCATGAATGAAACAATGTAACGACTCATTAATTTGAAGTGTAATAGAAAATTTGTTTCATAAAAAAATAGCTTACCAGAAATGATGTGACACATTTATCTTTTAATGGGACAATAAGATGGTGAATCTAAGATTGAATTTTACTGATGGTTGGTGAGGAAATTCTTCTGAACTAAGAACACTAATGAATCCATAACGAGAATGATGAACCTTAAAGAACTGTACCAGAGAGCGACGAATGCCAATGTCTTTAAATTGAACATGAATCCCCATGAACAAATCACATTAGCAATAATCCTATCCTAGATAGAGGTTTATATATTTGGTTTTGAGTTTCCCTGATCATCATTCTAAAACCAATATCATGGATCAACTCACCAACAGGTAGATCGATAGATTGCTTATTATTGTGGGAGGGAGCTTATTATCAGCATTTTTCTTCAACATTAATATAATGATAGAACATAAATCTTCTACCCCATGTTCTAAACTCTAACATGGAGGGTGCAGGAGGACATGAAAAATGGTTGGGCCCCTCTTCCTTTGTGAGTTCTTATGCGTCCTTCCAGGCCGAACCTCCCAGTTCAAGGAGAATTAATTCGAATTACATATTAGGGAAGTTGGTTCCCCACGGAGTCTGGAGGGGTAGACGTTCAACATAACAAACCACTAGAGTGGAAGAGGAGGTTCGCATAAAATCATGTCGAGGTGGAGACGCCAGCAATCAATGGGGGAAGCCCGTAGAAGAGGTCATAAGTCAGTGGTGTCTTACCCTAATGACCTGATGAGGAAGATGTTGTGGCTGGAATAGGGAGAAATGGTTCTTCATGATATATCGGTGCTCAGGTCGATGGCTAGAGGAAGTGGGATGCATCCAACTGGTCACATCGGTGGAGCGGCCCGTGCCATGCGAGCTGTAGATTCGAACTGGAACATGATCTGGTGAGGAACTTATGTGGGACCAGACATGGCGGCTGACTCAGCCAGCTGTAGGGAATCCAGAAAGGATTTCCTCACAGTGTTCGGGCAGGAGGAGACCAACCCACTGGGCGGGCTGATCCAGGTTTCATAAACTAGATAGTGGGGTGTCCTTGACTAGAGTAAAGCTATCCCTCATTTGCAGGACAACCCAGCAGGATAATGTCAGGAAACAGGGTAGCCCGTTCTAAGAACATATTACCAACTTGTGTATTCTAGGATGGATAAAACTAGGTCACTGGGAAACCTAGGTTGGGTCGGGTCAGTCTAATAAGGTTGGGTCATGCGGGACCCCCTGGCCAGGTAGATCCAGTTAATCTGACCAGGTCAAATGGATCCAGGACACAACCAACTACTTTTTTACTAAATTGGAAATTATTTTAAGAACATGCTTCTGATTGATGATCCATATACGGTGTTGGAATCCTCGTAATGAGGATCTTTTTTTGGAATTCTCTTAGGAGGTTTTCATTGTAGTTGATACATGACAAACAGATTGAGGATTTTATTCTCTCAGAATCATGTTTGATACGTGCAGAAATCTGGCATCTTGCGGGGTCCCAAATACTGCTGAAAGGTGACCCTTTGTGGAAGAACTCAAAGGGAACCTGCGTAGATCAGCTCTAACCAACCCTTTGTGGATTATCTCCAATAGACACTATGGGGATCTACTCCAACTGTACCTATGAGGATTAGATTGTAGTGACCTTGTGTGGATCAGCTACAAGTATCCCTGTGTGGATTAGCAACAAGAAACCTTATGTGGATCAGCTACCTATGACCCTGTGTGGATCAGATACAAGAGAACCATTGTGGATCAACTATAAGTGACCCTATGTGGATCAGCTACAGTTTCATAAGTGGGAAGTGCCTATGTGTTTCTAAGAAGTCCAACAGGGGGGAGTGGCTCTGTTTGACCCAACAAAACCATAGTAATTATATGGGATGAGCACCTTAAAAGTACTAGGTGTTAACTGTTATAACTAATAGTCTTGTTTTCATTAATTTATATTATAACTATTGTGAGATCTCTTTGCAATATGGTCTTGTTGTCTGATCTTACCTTGTGTTCCTTCCTTTGTGGTTTGGATTCCCTACTTAGTATTGTGTTACTCTCCCCTATACAGGATTCACGTTCACGTGTCGTCTCCCATGAAGGTGATCAACATTTTGACGGAGACCTCAGTGGTCTCTGACCAGATGGTTCTCAGTGACATGGGTTGGATGAACGATTAGATGTAGACCTAGGTAGTCCGAGAATAGGTGGCACTCAGTGATACTAGACAGAATAACGCCTAGACGGAGACCTTGAGTGTCCATGACTGGTGGGGCTAAGTGAGATGGGATGAACGGGCATACATCTATGATTAAAAGAAGATACCCTTCACCTAACCTTTTGGTGGGGTCTTCTGTAGATATCATACAGTGATCTTTTGTACTTCCCAATTTTCAATTTGTCTTTTTTGATTGTATTCTGACCCATTTGACTAACAACTTGTGCCATTACTCTGTGGTTGTATAGTTTCATGAATGTTTTCATTTCCAATAATTTGGGATGTTGTTCTGTGTGTGTGTGTGAGTACATGTACTAATGAAAATGCCTCCCACTCGTGGGATAATGAATTTGATGCTAGTCATCAGCCCTTGGCCATTAGGAGATGTGCTTGGGGTAGTCACAACATGGGTCTTGTGGGATGGTTCAAGAAATAAATTTTCTAAACATCAATATATAATAAAAAATCATACAGACATCATACATCTATAAAAAAATACAAAACCATCTACAGTGATCATAACCTCAATCTCAGTCAACTCATACATCTTTCTACCAATTCCTTTGTCTACCTCCAATATATCCATGTCATGAAAAATATACAGCCATGACATTAACACTACAACATCCTTATACCTCCACTAAATCTCATTAACTAAAACTGACCATGTAATCTCATCAACTGTAATAGAAAAATAAAAAAATGAAATCTAAACACAAAAAATCAAAAGTAAAGTAGAAATTTTTTAAAAATTATATAATACCAAGCAATCAAAGACCATATTTTACTTATGAATAATTACGTGGAATGGTATACTCAACCTCTAATCAACTTCTTTTCATCATCCACCTATAATGGAAAGTAAAATATTTATGAAAATAATTGCGAAAAAGGAACATTATATGTTCCGAATGGTACACATAATATTTTCAAATTATGAAATTGAACTAAAAAAATATTAATATAAAACAGAAAATATATAATGAAAAAAAATTGATAACATAAGCATACCTATTTACGTAATGATTAAACACTTGAAATAGAAAATAGATAAGTAAATATTGTAATTTATTTTTGATGCAACGTGATGTCTTTTTGAACGTCACATAATAAACAAATATTAAAGACATTGATAAAAGAGTATGTTATTAATTATTTAAATTAAATAGTGGTGATTTTATAATGAGTTTAGGTTATTTTATGTATGTTTCCTATTATTTTAACTGTTCCAGGTAGGTTTTAGTAATTTAAAACAGTAAGAACACATTTATGACCATAATGGGTAATCTTCCTTTTAGAATGGCATGTCGTTAGTTTTTACATATAAAAATTAAATATACAAACATTTTTCATTGACTACATGGCTATCTGATGTTTTTTCTTTATTTATTCCCCCATAATATGTTTTAATTGTTTTTGGTACCATTATTAAGAATTTACCGAGACATTTCGTCCACACCACACATCAGTGTGATGTATTTTCTATGAATAAATGTTTAAACTAATTTATAGGTTTATTTTCAATGAGTTTACATCTATATGTGGTTGTTTTTTATATTTTAGACAATTTCACACATGCTTTAGTGTTTAAAACTCTGATAACATGTTTAATTTCCAATCATGAAAGCCGTCATTTGGAATGATGTACCGTTTGTTCTGGTATTTTAAAATTTAATATTAATTATTTTTATCCAATTTTTAAGGAAATCAAACATCGGTTTCCTAGATTTGACCCTCCAAAACTTGTTTTTAATGATTTTTGTACCTTTACGAAGTGGTTATTGAGTCATTCCGAACCACCACACATTAGATTAATTTTTTGTCTAGACGTACATATAAATAATAACTCATCTATTATATTATGATGTGTTAATTTCAATATGTTGTTGTTTTGTATGATTTTTAAAATTCCCCAAATGTTTTACTATTTTAAAACACTGAAATCATGTTGACAACCATAATGGGAAAACATTCATTCATAATGATGTGACCTTAGTGTAACGTCTCGGGTTTTTGTGGTCCATTACTTGGTAAAATTCTGATGTTTGAGGTGTTCTGGGTGGTCTAGAAGGCCATCCCAGCTTCTCGGTGACTCCTAGTGGTAGTCTTGGCCTATAGATAGCCTTGGCCTACTGGAATACCTATCCTACCAGTGACCTTGGGGTACAGGTAGCCCTAGGCTACCAGTAGCTCTCAGCTACCGGTGGCTCTTAGCTACTGGTGGCTCTCTTCTACCGGTAGTTGTCGCCAACCGATGCTTGTTGTCAACCGGTCGATATCGCCAACTGGTGGATTTCACCAACCCGTAGCTGTCACCAACCGGTCGCTCTCTGCCACCGGTAGCTCTCGGCCACCGGTGGCTCTCGACTTCCGGTGGCTCTCAGCTACCCGTGGCTATCGCCAACTGGTAGCTCTCAGCGACCGGTAGCTCTCCGCTACCTGTGGCTCTCGGCTACCTGTAACTCTCACCTACCCCCCATGGGTTTTCCAGTAGTGTTTCTTTTTTGCACGAATTGGTTTTTGAAGCATGTTTTGAACCCTGTTTTAAGGCCCATTAATTCCCATTAGTGGTGTTTAAATTAATTTATTGGTGAGGTACCTCTTTAAATAAAAAACCATGAGGTGTATGTCTGTTTAAACTTCCCCGAAAGGCATGGAGCTTTTAAGTGGCGTGTGGGGTGTCCTAGCCGTGTTGTCAACCGACAATCCATCTTCTTACGCAGTTTCGAGTTTTTATCTCCATATCTTAACCATCCTGGGGATTCTGTTTCTCATCCTTTATAACCTAAAGACTTATCCCTATTTCTCTTTTTCACTATCACCCTACGCTTGGAGTACCCTTCCTACCAACGAGTTGTAACCCCATGAAGTTTTCCTTGATTGCATTCCGTGGAGTTCCTACTACTCACGAGATAACTTAACGTCGATGCTTGGCCCGTGAGATAGGGATTTTCTTCTTTGTCTCTCCTTTAATTGTATCATGTGGGATGGGAATGCTTTTTTCTCAGTGTAAATTGACAAAACCCAACTTAATGAAGATAATGAACGGACCGTAAAAGAATAAAAAGGGGGGGTGTGATCGACGTCTTGTTGTGCTATTTTATTGTTGAAATCTGTTGTGAATTATATGGGCCTATGCTCACTGAAAATCATGGTCATTGGTGTTTTTTCTATGTGCACTAATGAAACTCGGTGTTCCCGTATGTTTAAATAACCGTTACATGGAATTTGATAATTACATATACATGGTTAAAAAAATTGAAAGCACCCGGATTAACCCTTTTCTTTGATAACCCTGGTTAAATCACAGTAGAATTAGAACGATGGTGTCTGTTAAATGTTTTAAATCTGAAAATACATGCGTGGTCCTCTCTTGTGTCGGTGGTAGTGGTTTGGTTGTTTTTCCTTCATGGGATGATTATGGGTGACTTTATGGTTTTCTTGGATGGGATCCCCAGTTGTTATACTTTCACTGGTTTTGAATCTGAGGCTATGAGGGGTTACTCAATTTATATCAAGAATTGGGGTGGAATCCTCAATTGTTAAAAAACCATTGGCTTTTGGAGTTTTGGGACATGGGGCTATGTCTTGGGGTTGTTCTGTTTCCAGTACTTTGAGGGATCTCACTCGATCCCTAGTTGTTGTGACTTCACAAGAGAATAGGGTGTGAATGCATAAATTACCTGATGTTTTTACTTTTGGTTTATTTTGTTGTTTCATCTATGAATGTGCCTGTTAGTTTCCCAGTAGTGAAGGGATTAACTCATATTGAACTGTTATGAATGATAACTTGAACTGGGGAAATGGGAACTGTTTATTGTGTGCCTGTTTTCTGAGGCAGCAGTGCTTGTATACCTTCTTGTATCTATTTGAGGAGTCGTAGGTTGGGATTTGTGTGGGTATATATATGTATAATTGTATGCTTCATGTTTAGACGCACCCCACCCGCGTTGGACACTTAGTGTCAGACACCTCATTTCATGGGGAATGACGTTTCCCCCTTGTTACTCTCCTTCTTGCTCCCTCTTCCCTCGTCTATAATGGATGGAGGTGAACTTACACCCAATATTCTTCAGGTAGGTTTCGATTGTTGTATTGTTAGCCCAGGTGTTTTCTGTCAGGTGTTCTGTTTATGGTATGTTTCCCAGGTTTCTTTGGGATGAGGCCCTGGTGTTTTCGGGAAGGGATGTGTGGTTGTGAGGCCCAGTTGTGTGCGGGAAGGGATGTGTGGATGTGAGGCCCAAGTGTGTGCAGGCAAGGATGTGTGGTTGTGAGGCCCAGGTGTGTGCGGACAAGAAGAGCATGGTAGGGTCAGGACATTTTCCGTTAGGGATGAGCAGCTAGCTAGTGGGGGAAGTGGTGGTGCTGGGTACCCAAATTTTTTTTTCTTTTAATATTACCTTACTTCTTGTGTTGTTTGGTGAGTGTGTCCGGTGAGGTGGGATGGATAGAATCCTTGATAGATGTCAGTTTCTCTACTTCTCACGAGACTTTAGTACATCTCCCCAATTTTGAACGATAGCTATAGGTATTTCCTACTGAGTATTCTTTGTATGATCACCCTACGTTTACATTCAGGTTGTCAGGAGGACTTCGGAGGCCATGCCGGAACTTACTAGTGTAGACATTGGAGTTGCTGTTGGTCGCTACTGTTTTCTACTCTGCCTTCTCTTTTCCTGTTGGTTTTTACTTTGGAGTTCTTCTACGTTGTTCAGTTTTATTATTAAAACATTCATGTATTTTGGTTTACATTCGAGTTTCCTATACATGGTGGTGTTTGGTGTTGACTCATTCTTTCTACCGATCATTGTTAACTAAAAATGGAAATGCATCCCATATTGTGAAAATGTTACACCGTTGGTGCTAGTCGCCACTCCGGGGCCTACTGGAGGTGGGACTTGGGGGGTCATTATCTTGTCTTCGACTTGAAGAAGGAAGGGCGGGGGCCTTTGCCGCCCCTTCCATCATCTTGCTGAAGGCAGGTCGTGACAAAATGGTATCAGAGGGAGGATGAGGGATAGGATGGAGTCTGAAGTTAGGCACATGGATGATTGCAAGGGATGGTAAGGAAAAAATGTTATGTGATCTTGGTTCATGAAATAGACTAGGGAGGACCAGCTAGGACACGGGATTTCAGGGGCCCCCGTGATCCGATTCAAGGACTCTGAGGCTATCAAACGGCCAAGTGAGACTACATTTATTACAGGGTAGAGACCCTAGGGATGGTACATTCATCATAATTATTGTGTTTTATTTTATTAGGGGAACCTTGGGTAGAATATTGTAATAAGGATAATAATGATATTTCCCTTGCTACTCGGGATTAGACAATCTTTGGTTACCTTGCAGCTATGGCACCCCGACGTTATCCACGAGTGACCTAGGTAGTTGAGGCCCAATAGATCGAAGTAGTTGACTAGTAGAGGGTTGACCGAGATGAGGATGATGACTTATGTCAGAGGACTCTGCGCTCCTTCCAACAACAAACCATCGATAAGTACGAGGGTAGCGTTCCCGACTCAGTAACAGAGGGATGGCTCTAGGAGCTAGTCATCACCTTCTCTTTGATCTGTGCTTCGAGGGAGTACTAGGTTATGTTGGCCGTCAGTCAGTTGAGAGGAGAAACACGTCAGTGGATTATGCTTTTCCTGGGAGAAAAGACAGAGGAAGAGGATTCATGGGCCAGTTTCGAGAAGGAATTTCGTGAGGAGTTACTCTCCTCTATGGAGAAGGATGAGAAGAGACAGGAGTTGCTCTCCCTTCAGTAGGGAAGCATGTCAGTAATGGAGCTGGGGATCAAATTCAATGATCTGTTGCGCTTTTCCCCAGATCTCTTTCCAGATGAGGAGTCTCAGGCAAGATGATTATAGGAGGCACTTCTCCCTTCACTTTAGTAGTTTTTCACTACCTTCACTCTTCCGACGTACCTAGTAGTACAGAAGAAGGCCGAGATAGTAGAGATGATGCACTCGAAGGGAGGCACACCACGACAAGGAAACCATCTGAGTTCATCAATGGGGAAGGCAGTCAGTAGCAGGTCTCTAGCGACATGGCCTTTCATGTTTCGGCAAACAGGGTTTATGCCTCATCAGTTCTAGTCCCGAGCTTCTGGACCTCTCCCTTTTCTCGTAGGTCCGGGAATAAAGTGTTTCTCTTGCGGAGATTTCGGACACATCCAAAGTAGGTGTCCGAGTCGAGCTCTACATGGTGGAAGTGGGCAGTTTCAGCACCCACCTTAGCAGCATCCGTTGCCGGCAAGGCCTTTCCAGCAGCAGCATCAGGCCCCTAGCCCTCCGAGGGATGACCTTACGGGAGGAGATCGACACCAGGGTGCTCCTCAGGGACCCCGAACTGGGTGTGGTTGGGGAGGTGGTCAAAAATAGTGAGGTAGAGGAGATGGGCATGGAAAGTTGGACGCCAGAGAGTCAGTATCTCCGACGGGACCAGAGTTCGTTCGAGGAACGATCAGTTTATTCAGCACTCTTGTTTCTGCCTTGTTTGATTCGGGAACTTCTCCCTCTTTCATTACGCCCGAATTATCCCATGCTCTGGGTCTGGATTCCGATAGACATTTTTCCCCTAGTTTTGAGAACACCAATTGGGGGTCAGACCAATGTATCTTACTTCTTCCAGGGGTGTAGACTGATGTTGGGACCGCATCAGTCTTGTGGAGACCTTCTTTTATTGCAGATGCATCAATACAATGTCATTCTAGGAATTGACTGGTTATTCTCCATGCATTCCATCATCGAATGCTATCATATAATGATTTAATTCTCCAATGAGGATAGACAACGTGTGGATTTTTTTGGGGAGAGGAGTTATCATGATGGGGGTAGACACGTGGAGCCACTCCTTTCTATGCTGAACAGGATGTCAGTAGAGTCAGAGGACGCATGAATTGTGGATTCCCCAGAGGCTGTAAGAGAATTCCATGATGTCTTTCCTGATGAGGTGGTGACTCTACCCCCTCAACGCGACGTTGAGTTTGGGATAGACTTACTGCCTCATTCCTTCCCGATCACGATGGATCCTTATCGGATGGAACCTTCTGAGTTGTGGGAGTTGTGGATTCTGATTGATGATCTGATGGATAAGGGCTTTGTTCGACCCAACATGTCGCCGTGGGGTGCTCCTGTTTTGTTTTTAAGGAAGGAAGATGGTAGTCTTTGACTATGCATAGACTACTGGTGGTTTAATTAGGTGACGATCAATCATCGTTATCCCCTTTTGAGGATAGACGATCTCTTCGACCAGCTGAGGGGAGCAGGTTGGTTCTCTAAGATCGATCTTCAGTCTCAATACCAGCAGTTGAGAGTTAAGGAAAGTGATATCTCGAAGATGGATTTAAGGTGTAGATATATCCACTTTAGGTTCTTGGTCATTCTGTTTGGCGTTATAAACACACTAGCCACATTCATGAAACACATGAACACTCTTTTGCAAGAGTTTTTGGAATAGTTTTTTGTGGTGTTCATCAACGAAATCCTTATCTACTCAAGATCAAATGAGGAGCATGTTGAACATCTTAGGGAAGTTTTGGGAGTCCTTCGACACCACCATATTTATGGAAAACTGTCTAAGTGCTAGTTCTTAATGCGAGAGGTATATTTCCTTGGACACGTAGTGTCTCAGAGGGTAATACCAGCAGACCCGTCGAAGTTAGAGGAAATCATTTCATGGCCAGCACCCAAGAACGTGGCAGAAGATCGTAGTTTCCTGGGTTTGGCAGGCTATTACCAAAGGATTGTGCCCATATTCTCTCGAGTTTCTAGCTCGTTGATAGCTTTGACAATGAAAGACCAGGCCTTAATGTGGAGCGACTAGTGCCAGACAGCTTTTGGGTACCTAATGGAGAAGCTGGTTAGTGCTCCAGTACTCAAATTACCATAAGAAGAGGTGTTGTTTGAAGTGTTCAATGATGCTTTTGGCCTTGGGTTCGGATGTGTGCTGATGCAGCAGCAAGGAGTGATCTCTTATGGGTCTAGGAATTTATGTCCTCATGAACGTAACTATTCCACCCACGATATGGAGCTTGTGTCCGTGGTGTTCGCATTAATGTTGTGGCGACATTATCTCACTGGCGAGCGCTTTGTGGTCTTCTTAGATCACAAGAGCTTGCGTTATATATTTTCCCGATGAGATATGATCTTGCTGCATCAGAGATGGGTCGAGTTCCACCAAGATTATGACATCGAGATCTCTTATACTGAGGGTAGTGGAAATTTTGTGGCTGATTCCTGAAGAAGGAAATCAAAGAAGGATGTAGTTTTGGAATCTGCATATGCTTGGAGAGTGATGGAAGGTTTAGTAGCCTTGCATTCAGATGCAGGGGTGGAAGGTGGAAGAGGATGGCTATTTCAGATGACTGTAGTTCTCTCCTTAGTGGTGCAGGTGGAAGAGTCACAATGGGGGGACTCGGAGGTGGAAGTGATGCAGGATCGTGTTTATCAGGGAAATGCTCATGAGGGATGGTTAGAGGATATTCAGCATCAGATGCTTTTTGGTGAAAGGGTTTTCGTTCCCGAGATGATGCATAAAGGTGTTATCCGTGAGTTCCATGGCTCGGCTTTAGCGGTACATCCTGGGATCTCAAAGCTGTACCAAGTCTTGAGGAGACAGTTTTGGTGGCATGGGGTAAATCGGGTGGTGGCAGAGTTTGTGGAAAATTGGCTCATGTGTTAACAAGTAAAGGCTGAACACCATTTTCCTGGAGGGCTGTTACAGCCGTTAGATGTTCCCGAGTGGAAGTGGGATGAAATCTCGATGGACTTCATCACAGGGCTACCCAGGGCTCATAGAGGCTATGATTCCATCTGGGTAGTGGTGGATCGGTTGACAAAATCAGCACACTTATTGGATATTAAGGAGTCGAGCCTGATGAGAACCTTATCCCAGAGGTTTGTCGATGAGGTGGTGCGGTTGCACGAGATCCTGATATCTATTTTCTCCGATAGCGACACGCAGTTTACCTCACAAGTCTGAAGGGAATTACAGAATTCCTTTGGAACCCATCTATGCCTTAGAACTTCTTTCCACCCTCAGACAAATGGGAAAATAGAACGAATGATCCAGACGTTGGACAACATGCTGCAGGCATGTGTTATGGATTTTGGGGGATCATGGGTATGACACTTGCCTCTAGTGGAGTTTTCTTATAACAATAGTTTCCACTCCACTATTGGTATAACCACCGTTTGAGGCCTTTTATGGAAGGAAGTTTCGTCCACCCATTTGTTGGACAATGATTGGGGAAGCAGATGTTCTTGGGCCAGAAGTGGTGCAGAGCACCACTGAGAAGGTTCAACTCGTGCGTGAGAAGATGAAGGCAGCCCATGACCGGAAGAAGTCTCATGTCGATCGTAGGAGGATTCCCTTGGAGTTCGAGGTTGGGAATCAAGTGTTCTTGATGGTTTCCCCTCGACGTGGGAAGCGAAGGTTTGGGAAGGGGAGTAATCTATCCCCTAGGTTCATCGGACCTTTTGAGGTGTTCGGACGCATTGGTGAGGTGGCGTATCAGCAGGCGTTGCCACCTTAGTTTGAGAAAGTTCACAACATCTTCCACGTCTCCCAGCTTCATCGATATCTACATGACGACTCCCATGTCATCGATTGAGGAGAGTTAGATATTGAAGATGATGTGACCTTCATAGAATTACCAATCAAGATCGAGGATCGTAAAGAGAAAGTGATTTGTGGATGAACCATCCCCTTGGTTCGTGTGTTGTGGAGGCATGGGGGCCTGGAAGAGAGCCCTTGGGAGCAGGAGGCCCAGTTACATGTTTAGTACCCAGAGCTATTTTGACTTCATTGGTGTTTTTGTTCTAATCTTTGGTAAGATATTGTACCTCGTGCTTTAATATGTGAAATAATTGTTTTTCAAACCCATTAGATGATATGTTCCATGTTCTCTATGTGTGTGTGTCCGAATGTGTGATGATGGAAAAACTTGACTGCTAATCAGGACGCATTAATGTGGATGCGATTAAACCCGTACGGGCGAGTCAGTGCTGCCCAATGTAGATAATATCATGAAATATAGTAGGGGACTCCCTAACTCATGTGTTGGACAGTGTCATCCTTGTGCTTGTTGTAAATTTTTGTGGATGATAACTCTGGGGTGAGTATTCCTAGATTTAGGGGAAGGGTTCTATTCTAGCATTCGAACAACTCAGGGGTTTTCCCCAGAGAAGTATCTTTAGAGGGTGGTTTTTTGGACCCCACTTTTCTCTTTTCTGGGTTGTTATTATATTCTCGGGGAAGAGAATAGTTTAAGAAGTATCTGATGTAATAGACCGGGTTTTTGGGGTCCATTACTCGGTAAAAATCTGATGTTTGAGGTGTTCTGGGTGGTCTGGAAGGCCATCCCAGCTTCTCGGTGACTCCTAGCGGTAGCCTTGGCCTACTGATAGCCTCGGCCTACCTGTAGACCTCGCCTACCGGTGACCTTGGGCTACCGGTAGCCCTCAGCTACTGGTAGCTCTCTGTGGCTCTCATCTACCAGTGTCTCTCAGCTACCGGTAGTTGTCGTCAATCTGTAGCTCTTGGATACCGGTAGCTCTCGGTTACCGGTGGCTCTTGGATACCGGTAACCCTCACCTACCCCCACAGGTTTTCCAGCAGCTCCTCCTTTTTGGGAAAATTGGGTTTTAAACCATGTTTTGACCCTTGTTTTAAAGCCCATAAATTCCCATTAATGGAATTTAAATTAAATTGTTGGTGAGGTACCTCCTTAAATGAAAAACAATGAGGTGTACGTCTATTTAAACTGCCTCAATAGGCGGGGACCTTTTAGGTGGCTTGTGGGGTGTCCAGGTCGTGTTTTCAACCCACGATCCCGCTTATTATGCAGTTTTGACTTTTTATTTCTGTATCTTTACCATCCCGGGGATGCTGTATCTCAGCCTTTATAACCTAAAGGCTTCTCCCTATGTTTCTTTTTCTCTATCACCCTGTGCTCGGAGTACCCTTCCTCCCGATGAGCTGTAACCCCGCGAATTTTTCCTTGATCATGTTCCATGGAGTTCCTGCTACTCATGTGAGGACCTAACGTCAATCCTTGACCCGTGAGGTATGGATCTTCTCTTTTGTCTCCCCTTTCAGTGTATCATGCGGGGTGGGCATGCATTTGTCTTTGTGAAAATTGACGAAACCAAAGTTTATAAAGATAATAAACGGACATTTAAAGAATTAAAAGGGGGGTGTGATCGATGTCCTATTGTGCTCTTTTATTGTTGATATGTGTTGTGAGTTATACGGGCCTATGCTCACTGAAAATCATGGTCGTTGGTGGCCTTTCTCTGTGCACCAATGAACCTAGGTGTTCCTGGATGTTTAAGTAAACGTAACATGTAATTGGTTAATTATGTATACTTGGTTAAATAAATTGAAACCACCAGGATTAACCCTTTTCTATGATAACACTAGGTAAAGCACAGTGGAATTGAAACCATGGAGTGTATTAAATCTTTTAAATTTTAAAATACCTACCTTGGCCTCCTTTATGTTGGTGGTAGTGGTTTGTTTGTTTTTTATTCACGGGCCGATTACGGGTGACTTTATGGTTTTCTTGGATGGGATCCCCAGTTGTCTTACTTTTGCTGGTTATGAATCTGAGGCTGTGGGGGGTTACTCTGCTTATATCACGAATTAGGGTGGAATCCTCTATTTTTTATAAACTGTTGGCTTTTGATGTTTGTGGACATGGGGCTATGTCTCGAGGATGTTTTGTTTCTAGTAATTTGAGTGATCTCACCCTATCCATAGTTTTTGTGACTTCCTAAGATAACCAGGTGTGAATGCTTAAATTACCTGATGTTTTTCCTTTCGGCCGATTTTGTTGTTACATATGTGAATTTTCATGTTAGTTGCCCAGTAGTGAAGGGATTAAGTCATACTAAACTATTATAAATGATAACTTGAACATGAGAACTGGGAACTGTTTATTGTGTGCCTGTTTTCTGAGGCAGCAGTGCTTGTGTACCTGCTTGTATCTGTTCGAGGAGTCATTGGTTTGTCTATGTGTCTGTTTATATATGTATAATTGTATGTTTCATGTTTAGACGCACCCCACCCGCATTAGAAAATTAGTGTCGGACACCTCAATTCATGGGGAATGGAATTTCCCCTAGTTACTCTCCTTCATGCTCCCTCTTCCCACGGCTGTGCTGGTTGGAGGTGACCGTACACCCAAGATTCTTCGTGTAGGTTTCGATTGGTGTGTTGTTAGCCCAGGTGTTTTCCTTTTGGTTTGTACTTTGGAGTTCTTGTACCTTGTTTAGTTTTATTGTTAAAACATGCATGTAGTTTGGTTCTCTTTCAAGTTTCCTATACTTGGTGGTGTTTGGTGTTAAATCATCATTTCTCCCAATATTGGTTAACTAAAAAGGGTAATGCCTCCCATATAGTGAAAATATTACACCCTTGGTGCTAGTCGCCACTCCAGGGCCTACTGGAGGCGGGACTCGGGGGTCATTATCTCGTCTTCGACTTGAAGAAGGAAGGGTGGGGGCCTTTTCCTCCCCTTACATCATCTTTCTGAAGGTGTTTTGTGACATTAGTTCCAATATTTCACAATTAAATATATTATCATATTCTTCTAATGATAGGAAAATATAACATAGTTTACCTATATTTGATCCCCCTAAATCTTGATTTTAAAGGGTTTTATGCCTTTAATAAGTTGTTATTCCATCATTTAGAACACACCACACATTGAATTGAATTTTTTATGAATATATGTCAAAAATAACATAGAATTGGAAGTAAAAATATTTTACATCCATATTTAGTCATTTTCTCAGATTTTGACTTTTTGACAGAATTTTCAGTGTTTTGAAACACACAAAAACATGTATATTTCTATAATGGAAAAACTGTCATTCAGAATGATGTGTTGTCAGTTCTGACATTTCTTAATTATATATACCATCAATTTCCCCTAAATTTATGGTAACCAAACATCATTTTCCTAGTTATAAATCACTTACACTTATTTTGAATGTTTTTTTGAACCATGAAGAAGTAATTACTGAGTCATTCAAAACCCAACACAAATCAATTTATAGTCATATCTATGAATGCACATAAAAAATAACCAATCTATGGTTTCAAAATGATTTAACATCAATCTGTGGTTGTTTTCTATGGGTTGGACCATTAAACACATGATTTAGTGTTTTAAAATACTATAAATTTGTTTATGCCCAAAAAGGGAAAATAATCATTTGGAATGACGTGTCATTATTTATTACATTCTAAAATTAATTATAAGGCAGTTTTTCCTTAATTCTAAGACAATACGATTTCATTTTCTACTTTGACCCACTACCCATGTTTTTAGAGGTTTTTATACCTTTAAGATGTTTTTTACTTAGTCATTCTGACCACACCACACATTGTAATGAAATTAGTCATTTTCAATTATTTTTTTATAAATCTAATGTAAATATCTATGATTTTTTCCATTCCACACACTTTTTCATTTTTTAAATAACTAAATATATTTTTATCTATATAATAGGATTTTTTTCATAATGACATGTTTTCAGTTTGAAAATTTTACAATTAAAACATCGGTCATTTCCCCCCTTTGTAATGGAAAATCCAACATCATTTTCATCGATTTGACCCCTGAAACTTGATTTTAGTGGTATTTTTTCCTTTATGTAGAAAATATTTTTTCATTCTGACCACACCACGTGTCAGATAGACATGTTGTCTGCGTATACAGGATAAAAATAATTAAATGGTTTTATTCCTAGGATTTAACATAAACACAATATCATCGGTAATTTTTTGATTGTTAAATAAGATTTTTATTATTTTAAAAGGAAAAAATTTATTTTTGCGCATCATAGGAAAATCATAACTCGTTGTGATATGGCCCTGATTCCGACATTTCAAAATTCAACATGTTGTTATTTTCCTATTATAACTTATGAAATCATTATATTTTCTATAAAAATTATAATTTTATAATTAATATATTTTTCATCACTTTAATTATATAGGAAACCCTACCTAGTGGTGTGCTGTTTTCCGAAATATCTATTCACATTTCTCATTGTGCCTTATCCAGTCGCACCACACCTCATGAACTATCTACCTTGTTATTTCCATGTGTTCTCTTCTATAAGGAATATGGTTCTTGAGATGTTAAAAGAGGTTCACTTCAAACAAATTGTGCCTTTGTTGCAGTTCTTCTACTATTAGCGGTGGAACACAAAATACATTATTCAGTGGTTGTTAAGTAAACATTTGTGTTATTCATTATTAAAAATCATTTATAGTTTTTTCTATATTTGAATGATAGTTTTAATATTTTTTGTTTTGGGGGTACTCAGTAATGAGTTCAATTAGTTAAAGATAGTTTTTTTTATCAAAAAACATAAAAAATAGAATGGAAATGTTTATGGGAATGTTCATTGTCTCTCAAGAATCTTACCCAAAAATCATTCCATAAATTCTAGTAAAATCACTATCTCAGCACTAGTCTCAGGTAAGAAATATTGACTAGGATCCACATAATCTAATGGTTGTGGTGGTGTGCTTTGAGATGATGATCAGATATTATCATAGTGTTTTTTTTCTCGGTATTCCATAGTTTCAAGTTGCTAAGGTATATTAAATGTATAAAAAATGAATTTTTTTTTTACAAAAATAAAAATAAAAAATAGAACAATATATATTATTACGAAACACATATCAATGAAAACTTGTAATATATTTTTATTATAATTTTATACATTCTATTATCTTCATCTTCATTTTCATTGTTTTTATCAACCTATTTTGTGATGATTGCTTCATTTTCACCCTCTCTTGAATGTTATACTATTTATAAATTTTTAGTAAATAATTGATAAATGTTTTGTGGTGGAAGAGGTTCACTATCTAAAAGAACCAATTGATCTTACTCTACCATATCAAATAGGTATATCTAATGTATGTCTACCACAACACTCTGACTTTCCTGAATTTCATTATCAACATAATAAATCATATTCTCTTATTGTGAAAAATAAATCGATCATGTTATGCACGTATACGAGTATCCAACAATAAAAAGAAGTGCATTAAAGTAAAATGTAATGAATATTTCATTATACCACGATCAGTGTTTACCCACTTGAATTTGAATATGAAAAATGAATATTGGCCATGATTTTTTAATTCAATTATATTTTTTATCTTCCTATTGTATCTGTTATCTTAAAATGAAAATACACCATTATTCTCAGTTTTCATTTTATTTCCACTATATATTGAATGGAACATTAATACATAATTATTGTTGGCATAAATTCTCTTGGCCTTCATTAAAAAACCTCAAGATAAAGACATCAAATAAATTGATATTTTATCTCAATTGTAAACATTAATTATCTATAATGAAAATTTAATTTTTTACCTTTCATATAGTAAAAATTACTACACATCAATAGTATGAATATGATTATATACTTATTTAATGGGAAAACCATTCGATAACCTATGTATTAACAAATTTTGTAAATTCCATCTCATTTAGAACTAGACCAGTTAGTTTCCTCGTTGTTTGCAGTCAAAATTATTTAATAAACGGATCTATAATATCACTACTAAGTAGAACATATATATGTGCTTATAAGAACTGAAATTTAGGGAATTTAATATTTTACCCCATTCCAATAGGTCATCCAATAGTTTGAAATACTGATGGATGATTATCTAAATGAGAATAAGTAGAGTATCCATCAACAAAAAAAAGAGTTATTGAATCAAATTTCAATCCCATACAAATAAATAGAACAAAATTTCAAGCACACTTTATCAATGTAACCTTCAGCAGTAGAGCCTTCTGGTTGAGCGTTATTCCTCACATATAATTTCAAATGACATAAGTACCTAATGGAAAAAATTAAGAAACATTAAAAAATGTATGCAATGGTCTGATGAAATCAAAATCCGCAATGAAAATAAAAGAACATAAACATACATCTCAATGGGATACATCCATCGATAGGGTACAGGTCCACTAAGTTTATATTCTTCAACCAAATGAATAATAAAATGAGCCAAGAATATAAAATATGAATGGGAAATAAAATATATAAATTAAATAGCGTCAAAACAATTATTTCTTCTATTTTATCAATATCGGCTGGATTTAGTGTTTTTCTAATTAGATCTTTAGAAAAGGTACAAAACACAACAAGATCTTCATTTACATTTTCATGAAAATTATATTTCAAATCCAATAGAAACATCTACTCCATCAAAATATGTGAGTCCAAATTTTTTAATCCATGTAACATTCAGTGTTTAAATTCAACACACATTAATATGTTGCTTATTTATACATGTAGAACATTTACATTATTTAATGATCAAAGTAATACATAATTCTCAAGATTTTTCATTGTAAAATTTGATAAAGGATTATTTTCATTTTCATTATCTAATAAACCATTATTTATATTCATTGACACAAAATCCTTTCGATCATTAATGTGATCCTTTGATTTACCCTACACATTATGTACTATAAAAATTACATTGTCAAATTCATTCCACTAAATATGAATTACGTCAAGATTATGAATTATAAAATTAAACTCTCAATACAGAAGATTGAAAAATATAATCTTTTTATACCACTATTGTATATCAGATTATTCAGAAACTGCACACCATACCCTACTCCCCTTATTATATTTTATGATATTTTCAAAATTCTTTGGTGACATTGATTAATTGTCCTATGATTTATGATCTAGATTAAACTTTTAGTTACTATATCAATTCTATATAATGATTTAATCATGTCATGTAAAACAAGAATTTCTGATATGCTTCATTAAACTCAATTATGACATATAGGACACCATTTTCTAGTATGAGGTAATCATTAAGGTTATAAATTATAATTAGAAATCAGAAAAGTCAATGCAATATGAGTGTTCGAACCATATAAATTTTCTTGTCCAATAATGTCACTAATTATAATCCTTAAATTAGAATGGATTTTTATTATTTTTCATATTGAAGAATCATATGATTCCATGCCATCAACCCATAATTCTCTCATTTCATTGACTAGATGTTGAAGGTATAAATCTATGGAATTTCTAGAAATTTTATTTCTAAGAATAATCATTGAAATAATGAAAAAAGTATTCTTCATAAATATTCACGGGGTAAGTTATAGGGGATCAAAACAACTATTCATATTCAAGAATTAGTATTTAAAGTGCGAAAATGGTTAAAAACATCATAATCTAATCCTAAACATATATTCCAATGATACGAAAAAATATCGATATAGTGAATCAATCATCTTCCATGATTTTGAATCATTTGGATGTCTCATAATTCCATTATTACTATCTTTACGAAGACACTTAATGTTGTATGCATTATTAAATGACATGAATAATATTTGCAAGCATGGTTTTAGAGGAAAATAATTCAATAAAATTAACGAAGTTTTCTTCATATATTTCTTCAAGAGTCACATTGATTTATAATCTCAATTTTATTCCTTTAATTCCATCTTATTGTATGAAATCTTGTGCATTATTTATTATTTTATTCTTCTCCCTATTAAATCATGAAACCTTTAGGGAATGAATGTATCTTTTTATAACCAATTACTTTTTATGCTTATTTTTATCTTATAAAATGGTGAAAGGATCTTAACTTCACTAAATGAATCGTTAATAAACTCTAAAATTATGGAAATTTCTTGTAAATAATTACACAAAGAAACTTGATATAATATAACTTGAATTAAAAAGACCTCTTTGAATACATAATACACCCTTAATATAATTAATATTTTTTGTGTTGAACAAATAAATAAAAAACATATTTTTTCACTACTATCTTGAGCATAATTTTCAATATTTGGTTCAATTAATGATTATGATGATCAATTGAAATTGTGGATATTGTATTCTTCAAAACCAAAGGATTATTTTATCTAATTTAATCTAAATTCTCCTCTATAAGGTCACTTTTTTCACTGATAGCATTGTCATAGTTTTTAATTTCTATAACATTTTATTCTCTATGTCATATCCAACATACGTATCAAGTTGGAACCTGTTTCAATACCTAATAATCATATAATTCATTTTTATTATACCATCACAAGAATTAACAATTAGAAAACATTTATTTTATTCTACCATCCACTGATCAGTTTGTAATTTCATAAACTGTAAATTCCTTCAATATCATGGAATACTAGGGTGTGTTTCATGGTAAATTAATCCCAATTTTATCCATAGGTGTTTAATTTTATTCAAAATATACATTAAAATATAAATATAAAAATATTTAATCAAAAAATTACAACCAAAATTAAAGACGTATCTACATAGTTTATAATTGGTCTCAAAAGTATAATATTTGATTTTAGATACATTCTTGAATCAAATTAATATTTAATGTTAGAAGTGTGGAAAAAAAATCTACATTAAATATGATAAATAATAATAAATTTTTGATATTATATATATATATGATATTATTTTCATGTGAGAAAAATTTAATGGTGTATTTTACCATTATGTTGTAACTATGGATCTATCATTCTCATGAAAAATTAGCTAAATTGATCAATGTTGGAACCATTTCCCATGGTCTAACCAAGAACAAGAGCACCCCTATAATATTATGAATGAGAAGAATAATTTATTTTGGTATCACACACTATTGGATGGATAAAACCGATAAACAATGATGGTTTAAGTTGTTATATAATCTCATACTTCACTTTACCATTTAGGGTCATTTTATATGTGCACTTAAATTTCATAGAAAACTATCCATCACATACCATGAAAAAATTTAGAGTCCAGACATCAATTATCACAAAATAATATAATTAAAAATTTACTTTAAAATCACACCATCACCTCTATAAACCATTTTAGAGACATCTCGTTCCCATTTATTTTAAACAATAATCAATATGATAACCCCTATTGGAAATAAACGAGTCATAGAATTTAAATTTAAAAAATATATCATGAATCAAGTTCAATGGTTATACATTTGGACTATATATGAAATTTTCCAACCATAAAGTTGAATAAAATTTGCAGAAACCTCTTTAAAAAATGATCGTTGAAAAATAAAATACTCTATCACAATGAAGACACTATATTCAAGGTAACCAAAAATTGGTTATTAAAATCCATTCACATCATTATAATTGACTACTTTTCATTTAATGATATATAATGAACCAAAACAACTTTCAATTTCATTAAATCATATTTTAAATGCATTCTATTATTTTATCAAATATTATATGTGCATTGTAGTTTATAAATAAATATAAATACATGTTTTCATATAAAAAATCATTTAATTCATTTAACAAAAAGTGAAAAACGAATACCATTTAAGATAATTTTATATACACATATAATAATTTCATTAAGAATCTAAAACCTATCTTAAAGATGCATGAAATCAGTGTATATCAACTTAATGAGCTATGTAATTAAGAAAACTGACTTCAGATCTTCCACTGACAAAACATGTGACCATAAATATCCATAATAATGAAAAATAATCTATAAGAGGCTAGAAGTAAGGGGACTAAGCCAGATAGAGGTTAGATGGAGGTGGAGGGTATGCGTCTCTATTGGGGAGTGAAACCGTCAGTGATAGGGTGGCCGGATGGGGGTTCAGATTCACCTCCAAGAAGAGAGAGGTCAGATTGTTGGGATGGTGGTTTTTGGGGGTCGAGGTCACTCCTGAGGATAAAGGATGGAGGATGAAGTGGGGTGTGGTTTTTCATTCCCACCGTTGATTGTGAGTTCGGATATGGGGGGTCATGAGGTTAGGGTCCCATTGAAGGAGTATGAAAGGGGAAGGAAATATGGGTTTTTAAAATGGAATATCCCTTTTGTTTAATTGAAACTACTTTTAATTATTAATATATATAAAATAAATTGGTGGGTAGATGAAACCACCCCATGTTTTTTTAAATGATCATATTTCACGATGGTTAATTGAACTACTATTAACCAAAAATTATTTTGTAGTAGAATAATACCTTCCTTTTGTGACTAAAGTAATAATAATGTAACTCATATACATATATATGTCTAATGAAATAGTTATAATCATGTTTTAATAATTTCTTATTATTAATGTATATTCATGAATAACATATTAACTATACACATATCTCATAAAAATTAGTTTTCTATTTTCCTATAAAATACATCATTTTGAGATATGTATGTGTTTCTATTTTACAAATTAAATTACTTAATATATCATTTTATTATTACATAAAATTTACATAAAATAGGGAATCTACATGTTGAATCTATCAAATGATGAATTTTTCAATATTATTTGTGAAAATTAATTTTTTTTGTGAATGTGAATAAATTGAATGAATATACTGTCAATAGTATGGCCACACCAGGATTAAAGAAAACTAAATAATATAAATCATTTCTCAGAAAAAAATATTTTTATTCATTATGATAATTTACTTTAAATGATGAAATTTAATTTCGGAAATATATAATGATATTTCCATATAAAAAATATATATTTCATGATTATTAAACAATTAAATTGTTAAAAATATATTTACTGTCCAAAATAATACTATATATGTGATTTGAAAATCTATGGTTGTAAAAGATAAAACCTTTTCCACTTGTCAAATAAAATGGTTTAAGGTCATTTGGTGGTGATATGTATAATCTACACCTGAGATTCTTTAATTTTAAATAAAATTATTAAATTTTTTATTGTTTTTTAAAAAAATTATTCAATTATTTTTTTATTACTTTTAATTTTTAAGTGATATTGAGAAAAAAATAGAAATTTGGGAATAAATTATACAAAAATACGATCTTCAAAACATGGAAAATATTATTTTAATTGAGAAATATCACAAATATTAGTTCAATGTGGCAGATGGGAATATGTGGTAACTGTGTTCCACATTCAAAAATTACACCATCCTATACTATATTCATGATTTGTCAACATCAGAAATTTCCCTACCCAATGTTTTGTTTCTACCAAGAATAGATACGTTCATAAAACCGTGAAACTTTCCAAATCCATCCGTGGCCAAAAATGGGGATATTGGGCTTGAGAAAACTATCCATTTTGACGTGAAATGCATAATGGAACGCCATTAGAAGCTCAAGAGACACATCTAAAGGGTATCTTAAATATTTGGTGTGTATATATGGGAATAATGAAATGTACATTCAACCCACTACCTAGTAACCTTTATCGAAGTAATATTTTTTGGGGTGATATATGTTATAATTCCTTAAGTCCATTAAGATATATCATTCTCTTAGATATGTGGTAATTCATGTTCAGGATCAAAGGGATATTTTCCTTGGTTGATATGTATGGTTATCACGACCTCCCTCACATATATAATCAAGATATTCTTTTGAGAGAGATTATATTGTATTATCACTTTCAAATATAGAAGGCATGTGACATGTTTTACAATGAAATGTTGAATGATACAAATAGACGAGTTATTATTGAAGAGATGATTCATAGATATATCACAAATGGAACTTCTTATAACCCTGGTTCCATGATTTTGTGAAAAAGAATTGTGGGTAATTAGTTCAGTTTAACTACAGATATAGTTATACAATTATTAATAGTTTAGGAATTATTTTTCCCTATCGAATCATGGATATAATGAGAAGATAAATTCTATTTTCTCATAATTTTACCATGTAATGGGACAGTTAATTTAGTGTATATTTTTATATGATTTGATTTTGTATTCTCATTCCCATGGTTGAATTTTTTCCTATGTTATTTTTTTCATTGCATGATATTTGAACATAATGGGTGTGTGATTAGATTTTGTTTCATTAATTTAATTATGTGCCACTAATGTCATTGAATTGAAGAGAATTTATTAAAATGTTTTCTTGGGTTAGATTCTCCACCTTGACCAATGTGTTATTTTACCTCTATTTTTTAGTCATGGTTTCATATTACCAACCCCTTTATGATCTTATGTACTAGGACCATTAAGAAAATGAGATACTAGAGTGTGATGGGTGTGTCCCATGACCAATATATTCTCTAAAACTTAATTTTTAAAACTCCATGTACAAAATCATACATAGTAACCTCACATTGGTATTTCATGAGACTAATTATATTAAACTGTCAACATATTACCATATGACCATTTTCTTATTACATAGAGTATTTTTTTGAATTCTATTGTCATAACCATATCTTAGATAATCATATTTAATTAAATTTTTTATCTAAGTCTTATCATTTTTTTTGACATCAGACTCCCCAATAATATACAACATTTGTGTTGTTATAGGTTGTGTGGTTTTATGTTCTTTCATGATTTTAACGTAACTAATCACATTGAGATGTAATGACAACCAATGATCTACTCAATTTTCAGAATCATTGCTACATAAAAGGTATTGAAATAATTTTAATTAAATATTTTACACAAAGTCTCTTCCCTTTATATTTTATAGTTACTAATTTTCAAAAAAATTATCTAATTATATTTTACAAACATGATTTTTTTGTTGTTTGTATAGAAGAAAATAAAATGATGTATCTCTACATATAATATGAAATGTAACATTTAGATATATCACAAAAAATAAAGAACCAAAGATGAAATTATAAATTAGTTAAGGATCTGAGTGAAAAATAAAATAAAACCACCCACAAACCTCCCTCGACAATGCATGATAACTACCTCACAGTATTTGATGAAAATTTAATATAGGGAATTAATGGTATTGAATGAATTGAATAAAATAAGAATTGTCAAAGTGTCTAACGAGGAAAGATATTTTACGGAAGGCCTTGTGTATTTGTACATAAGAGTTCAGGATTATGCTATCTAGGATATAGTCATTCATTTTTATTTTTAAAATGAAACATAATTTGAACATTTCAATAATGATTCCCATTAATTTATCAAATTTCAATAGAATGAGGAATGGGAATAACCATATACAGTTGGTGAAGTATTAGAAGAATAAATTGGGGGAGGATATTATAACCATTGATATTTCATGATTAATTTTTTAAAGGAGATGTACATTGATCATGATATATAAGAAGAACCACTAACCCCAACTAAATTGGATCAAAAATAAGAAGAAGAAAATTGGAAGAGGTTTACTAGGTTTGGAATGATTTTTGATTTTTAATATATATTCACAAATATCCAAAATTTCATTACCAACACAATGTGATGAAGGGAAGGAAATGGAAATGATGGATAAACATAAATTGATAATTGATGAAATCAATTAATAGATTCCAAAATTAGAAGAGAATAATGAGTATTGTCTAGTGTAGGTAATAACGGAGTTTTTTTATAGGATTTTACCACCACTTTATCTACTACAAATTAATGTTTTAAATAATGTTCAATTAAGAGGAGGAGTAACACCACACCATATATGAAACAATTTCAATATTTTATCAACCCTTGATATTTCCCAATTTTTTAAGTCATATTATGTCAGCTACAATTAGTAGAGGAAGAGCTGGATGATCCAAACCAATAGTGGATTCTGTGTGTAATGTTGAGTTTAATTTGTTTTCTATTATATAGTTTTGATTTTAATTCTTAGTATTTAGTTTTCAAATATATAAGAAATCGTTTTCATTCCCACTTTTACATTTTTATCATTATGGAATGTTGTTTTTACACATTTTGTAAGATGCTTTCTATTGTAGGAATGTCATGGATGAAAAAGAATAAATAGAGGAAAGTAGAAAAAGTTGATAATTGGAGGTTTATTGCAATATGAGTTCACGTTTAAAATAATTCTTCTTTAACTCTATGTATTTTATCATTTAATAAATTTATTTTTAGAATTAAAAGATAATTATACATCCCCATGTTTTGATTATTTCATTATTCACATATATAAGAGAATATAGATTACCATGTAATATCATAATTCTATGTTTTATGTATCAATGATAAGTATGTAAAAGAATTATAATGGGGGATTCGTTTATTAAAATTTTACCATAGGAGTATTAATATGATCAATCGTGATTAATGGGAGTAATTGATTCATATGGATGAGATTTCCCATCCAATGTTTGTGAATTCCATTTATGAATTTATATTTATAAATTTATTATTATAGTGAATTTCATTGGTAATGGTATATTTTAATTTTATTCTTTGTCTAATGATTTTTTCCTTTCTTGAATAGTTTCTACTTTATTGGAGCATATTTCATGACTGATATTGTGACATGTAACCTATATGATCTTTCATATGATCATGTAAATGATAGAGATGAATTAAGAAATATCTAATATAATCATTGAATTATTATTGTCATGTGTTAATACATAGACCCTATAGGACATTATATCCATATTTTTTCTAATAGAATCCATGGATGATCATATTTACAAAGTTCCACATTATAATCCAAAAATATTGTTTTTGTAACATCCCAGGTAAATGAAGAATAATTAAATTTCAAATTTTCAAGAATTTGATATTTAAATATTAATTTTTATTTAAAGGGGATTTTATGTTTGATGGAACACCTGACACACAACTATGGGTTTCTCTAATGTCTTATGTTACACACAATGTTGTGTTATACTGAAAAAAAAATAATATAATATTATTTTAAATGGTTGTTAATTTCTAGATGTTGTATTGGAGGGAATGAATAGAACTAACTAAAATTTTATTATAAATATTTGTTAATTTTTCTTACATATATCCAATAAATTATAGAGGCTTAGATTAATAAAGAATTCAATTTTAATCATAAATACTATAATATTAATTAAAAGCTCAATTTAGAACCTTTTGATGACGAACCCTATTTAAATCTAGTTTAGGTCACTTTTTTATGTTCTATTTGACAAAATAAAACACTTATTTAGAATCGAGATGTCAAAATTTTCTCTGGGTAAATTTTTTATATTTTTCATGATAAAATTCATTTTTTAATGAATAGTGAAATACTATATTTTAAATCAAAATTTCCATTTAATCAAAATTATTTATAAGGATTTATTATCTTTTTAATTTGTTTCAATCATTAATTAGATTATATTTTTACCATTTAATCCAATGATGGTCATTGGATGTAATTTCACATTGAAAATGTACATAAACAAGTGTCAATCTTTTGATAGTAATTATTTCGTAAAAACATGATCTTTAGAAAACCAGAATTAAGTTAATTAATGGAACTTATATTTTTTGAATTTGGTAAAATAGTCATCATTATTTAATTAATAATATCAAATATATCTTAGGCTGAATTTTTGGTATTTTTTTGAAACAAATCCATTTTGGATGAATAGTGAAAAAACATTGTATTAGTTAAAAAACAGATTTCATCATTTAAATGATATTTTACCACTTCTGTTAATTGATTTTATAAAATTTGACATATTTTTTTGTTATTAGTGAGTATAATTCGGTTTAATAAGTTGAAAATATTATTTGGTGAATAGTAACTTTTGACTTGTATTTAACGTAGTTAAAGGTAAATTGGGTAATTAAAGGGTAAAAAAATATTATAATAATATTAAATTTTTCTAACATGTGTCATAATCCTAATGGTTGATAAATGTTCGACCACGGGCATCCTTGGGTCAATTTTGGGACCCCATGGAGCCACATAAGAGTGATAATGACACTTTTTATTAATTAATTTAAAGTAAGGAAAACAATGGCATTAACATATATCTTTTATAAATCAATTTTTGCATGGGGTTATATAAGTTATCCCATCGACTATAAATACTCAATTGATATATAAAAATATCTCCTAAAACATGGTATTTTTTTGTAATTTTTAGACAAAAAATAAATAAAATTATTTATGGCACAATAATGATGCAATGTTTACCTCATTAATGAATGATTTAAATAAATAAGATTATAAATATTAAACAAATATCCAAAAACCTATCCAAATGTTATTGGATGATTTTATTTCGAACAAGAGTTATATTTGTTTTACTGTAATAAGTATTGGACCTTTAGAAATCGAAAATCATTATATAATAAAATAATATTTTTAGACATTCTTAAAGAAACCCTCCCCCTTATAAAAATCCCTCACCTCCAACCCATTACTCACACCTCTAAATCAACATGGATCATCCAAAAACTTCCCTATCAATCTCCCTACATCCCTATATTCCTCATATAATCCTTACCTTATTCTGATGATACTTCATGAAACCCTTTTGGTTCAAACTAAAGGGAGTTACCCGATTTAAAAGTAATGTATTCTCTTTAGTTCTTTTCTTTTATTTTTCTTATCCTATCCCCTAAACTCCTTTTATTTTTTTATTTTATAACAAAACCATTATAATCAATATACTATGATGTTTTTATGATATATATTTGAACTACACTTACACACAAATTCATTTAATGGGTAAATAACATATTGTTTATGTGGATGGTGAACTACTGCCTAACAAAATGGTAATTGTACAATCTTCTCCTACCACCTCTAACGGTGGAAATTATGATGGGAATGAATTTACATGTAATATATATGATATTTATATTGCTTCCACTCTTCTTTATATTTCATTTATATCATTTCATTATGGTTTCCATATTGTGTAAATGCGATAATCTCATTTGAGAAATTGCGGACTACCGCCCCCTCAAAGTGAAATGACTCATACATTCCATATGTGGAACGTATAAAGAATTAATTTACTGAAATAATATATTATAATATAACAGAATTATAATATACATATTTACCATTAATTTTTCATTCCATTAAATATGAAATAAAACTGAAAGTAGTGTTCATCTGTGTGTACGGCTTACCATCTCCATGAACAGTGCATTTCATTACATATCTCCAACTGTTATGTACTGCTATAAATAAATCAATATATATATATATGATATATATGATATCCAAATCATTGATATCATCCTATAGATAATGTACTTTTGACCACGTGGACAACTTGTAAATATAAGAAGTTCATTTTTGACTCTAGTACCAAATATTGAAAGAACGACCATTATTAACTTAAATGATTAGATAGTGTTTATTACATGGTAATATGTGATATAAAAGTAATAATAAACATGAAAATACTTCTTAATAAATTATAAATTAAATTTAGTTTATTATTCATGTGATTAAAGAATAAATGGGTCACGTCAGAAACGAGGTAAGGGACTTCGTCTCAATCTCCATTCATTGGGGAATATTTTGTTTTATACACGAAATTATTTTATATGGTGTATAAACGCCATTGAATATTCATTTAATTACAAGGGAATATTTTTTCAATGAGGGGTTTTACTAAATGTTAAAAAATATATTCTTTTAATGTTAGTGGGGATGACAACATTTTCTACCGACGCAAGTGTTATTTGATCTTTGGATTTCTTTAACAAGTTGTAATGTTTTTAAAAGGAAAATAAATACCATATTTTCTTTTACATATTTTGGAATTGAAAATGTGTTTGATAATGGAATTTTTATGTCAATATATTTAAATTATATATTGTGATAGAAATATGGAAATGTTATATTTCGTTTATGTTTGTTTTATGTGTTATTAATTTTTATGGTTCTTGGAAATTGTATACATATACAGGTGGTTCCATGATAAACCTTGGGCATGTGAGCCTGAGATAGCTCTCCAAGTCATTGGGAAACACTATGGTGGTAAATGTGAATGTTTCCTATAAGAGATTTAGTGAATATACTATGATGGGTATTCTATATGTAACTCACTACGTAAAAATGAAAGTAACAACATAAGAATGATTTGGATGCCACAAGTTCTCTTTATAATTTGTGATTACTATGTGTTATTCATAAATATTATGATTTCATGAGGTATGTTAAAGATATTATGTTTTGTATGTATTGATGAAAAAACGGTTATTTCTTTGTTTTATAACCCATACTGAGATATTTATTCTCATCCCATTTTTGAAATGTTTTTCATTGGACGTAAAGATGAATTGGATCAAGGATGGGATTAAGGAAAAGCCATGCTTTCTAAAACTTGGAACTAGACATGGTTCTTTTTTTCCAAGGTTTATATTATGAAAAAAATGGATGCTTTACAGAATTGTCTACATGTAATATTCAAGTTGTTATATACTTGTGATGACCTAATTATCTAAAGCTCTAAACTTGAAAGGAACTTCGATATGAATTATCATGTTAATTCATGATTATTTAATGTTTGGGGGGGGGTTTATAGAGTTTGTATCAAAGGCCGTTTTAGACATCTTTAGGAGTTATAATATATTAAAATTAATTCATGTTAATATTAAAATGATATAGAATTTATATATTACCATGTTGCTTTGCCTAAGGTATTTCTATGTTAGGATTTGTTTTCTTGTGAAGAAATAGGGAAGATATGATGGGATAAAATTAGAAATAATAAAACCTTCAAAATCAGCAACCTGAGATGGTCAGATTCAAAACTGAATAATTTGTTTCAGTGATGGAACTATTGACTCAGGATATAAATGGTGGTTTTATTTATGCAAGGGATCATCTAGATCTACCATAGAGGAACATGTCAGTAGTGGAGAATTTCATTAGGCAAAACCCCCCATCATTCAGAGGATCATCTGTCCATGTTTTGGTAGAAGGGTTGATTAATGAACTGGAAATGATTTTGGATGTCATCGGTAGTTCAGAACATCAAATGGTTAGTCTTGTTGTTTACCATTTGGAAGGTGTAGTCAATTAGTGGTGGTTGATGGTGAATAATATTAGGGATTTTGTGGAGATTGATGCTCTTGGTTGGGATGAATTGAAAGGTATGTTTCTTGAGAATTTTTTTGCAAAGGTGGTTCATCTTAGCATTAAAAAAAATCCTAGAATTGAGGTGGGAGGATGACTTTGTGGCTTCTTATGAAGCAAAATTCACTTGACTTGAAAGGTATGCTTCAAATTTCATACATGATAATGATTGTAAAATCAACTGTTTTTACTTAGGATTAATGCTAAAATATCCAAGGAATTTAGCTTCTAGTGAGTTCAAAAGTTATGAAAAACTCATTTGATGTGAGGAGAAGGTGGAAATAGAGTTTTATGATGATCAGGTGTTCTTTGAAAAACAACAGAACTAGAGGTCGAGGTGCCACACAATAGGTAAGAACTATTAAAAAAAAGTCTGATGGTAAGAAACTTATGTTCAAAGTTTATTAAAATTGTTGAAAAAAGCATGATGGGGAATGTCTTTTGAATTTGGGTAAGTGCTGCCAATGGGGTAAAATGGGACATAAGGCCTATAGTTGCAAAGAAAAGTATAAAGGTAATGGTAAGAGAAAATCTGTTTTACAATCAGTAAATTTTTTTAAGTGCAATGAAATGGATCATTATGAAAATGAGTGTCCATTGATGAACTCAACTGACAAAAAAATATATACTACAAGTATAAAAAGGTGGTGAAATCCATTGAAACTACTACAGAATATTCGGGCCATCGAATTAAGTAGTATTGGGTACACTATTTGTCTGCTCAAATTATGCTAATGTGTTGTTTGATTCAGGATCAACACATTCATTCATTTATGAGATGTTTTCTAGTAAATTGGGAATTCCATCTCAAGATATGAACCCTGAACATATGGTAAAAACACCAGGGGAAATTGTTAAAGAAAAAAATAGATTATAAGAACCTTCCTAACCTAGTGTGTGGATATAATATACCTACAAACCATATTTTTTTCCTCAAGTACAGTTTGATGTTATTTTGGGTATATATTGTCTTTATATTTATCATGTTAAGATTGACTGTAGAGGTATATCTATTTCTTTTCAGGAATATTTTTCAGGTTGTGTATAATAATGAAACCTTAATTTCGATGACATGTCAAGAAGCTATGAAACTAGTAAAAGATTTAAATGAATGTTACCTTGCACATATTGATGAAATCAAAGGATTTATTCCGATTAATGATGTTCTAGTCGTAAATGAGTACCATGATGTTTTTCTTGATGAGTTTCCCGGTATTATACCTAATCGATAAGTTGAATTAACTATTGACTCAGTTCCTTATGTTAAGTTAAATGTCAAAACCCTCTTATTGAATGGCTCAAATTGAAATTTTAGAGTTAATGATGAAATTCCAAGAGTTATTAGATAAAGGTTTCATTAGACCTAACACATCACCATGGTGTGCTCTTCCCTTGTTTGTTAAAAAGAACGATGGTTAATTGACACTTTACATTGATTATAAAGCATTGAATAACATCACTATTGAAATCAAGTATCCTTTTCCTCATATTGATGATTTGTTTGATCAACACCAGGGAGCTTAGTATTTTTCGAACATTAATTAGATATCAGGGTAGCATCAGTTTAAAATAAAGGAATAAGACATTATGAAGACAGTGTTTTTTACTAGATATAGCCATTATGAATTTGTGGTTTTTCAATTTGAGTTAACCAATTCACCTGTTTTATTCATGGATCTTTTAAATATAATTTTCCATGAGTTTTTGGATAATTTTGTGGTTGAGTTCATTGATGATATTTTTGTTTATTCCAAAATTAAATAAGAGCACGAAATTCATATAAGGGTGGTCTTGAAAAAATTAAAAGACATGAATGTGTATTGAAAATTTTTCAATTGTGAGTTTTGTTTACAAAAAATTTCTTTCCATGGTCACATAGTATTAAAAAATGGCATAAACATTGGTCCTACTAAAACAAAATTTGTTAACGAATGGCCAAGAACCATAAATATAACCATGATCTGTAGTTTTCTTGGTTTGGAATGTTATTACCAGAGGTTTGTTGAAACGTTTTCATGATTATCTATCCCACTGACTATGTTAACTCAAAAAGGTGTAATGTTCATTTGGACAAAATAATGTCATGATTTTTTTCATGAATTGAAAATAAGATTGGGAAATGCTCCCATTTTGGAACTGCCTTCTAGAAATGGTGATTTTGTTATCTACAACGATGCTTCATTAAAAGTACTTGGTTTTATGCTAATGCATAATGTTCAGGTACTTTCTTATGCTTCACATCAGTTGAAACCTCAGGAGTTAAATTACCCTACACATGATTTGGAATTAGCTGTTTTTTTTCTTTAAAAATATGGAGGCATCATTTGAAATATGTAAAATGTAAAATATATACTTAACACGATCTTTTAATGTATATATTCACTAAGAAATAATTATAAATGAGATAGCGGAGATGGTTTGAATTAATCATGGATTATGATTGCACGATCCATTATCATCTGGAAAACAAATGTGGCCAATTCTATGAGTCAAAAAAGAAATGCTTCATTAACCATTCTATATTTGGAATGAGATCCTTTCGGTTTTTATTTGATAAAATCTATAATAGAAGTTGGTGGTGCAGGAAATTCATTTGTTTTGTTTCAGGTGTCAGTGAAATCATCTCTATCAGACAGAATTAATGAACCATAGAAGGAAGAGAGTTAGTTGGCAAAAAATCTATAGTTGGTTAATAAGGGGAAGTTACTTCATATTAATATTGATAATGATTTTATTTTGAGATTTGGAAAGAGATTGCGTGTTCCTTGTGATTCATAGTTGATGAAAGACTTATTATGTGATGCTCATGGTTCTACTTTTTTAGTTCATCCTTTCCGTACTGTGATGTTCAGAGATCTTCAGAAGTATTACTGGTGGGATGTAATGAAAAGAGAAATTGCTTATTTTACTGGGAAGTATCTGACTTGTCAACATGTTAAAGTAAAGTGGTAGTTACCAAAATGGATGATTCAGTCTTTATCGGTTATATAGTAGAAATGGGAAAATATTTCCACGAACTTTTTTGTGGGATTACAAAATACATCTTGAGATAATGATTATATCTGGGTTAATGTTGATCTATTGACTAAATCTGCTCATTTCCTTCCTATTTGAGATACATTATCTCTAGATCAACTTTCTTGGTTGTATGTTAAAGAGATAATCAGGTTGCATGGAGTTCCCCTCTCCATTGTATCGGATCATTATATCATGTTTACTACTACATTTTGGAAAGTCCATTAGAAGTCGTTAGGTACTGAATTAAATTTTAATACATCTTTTAATCCTCAATCAGATTGGTAGTCCGAACGAACAATTCATACATCGAATGATATGTTACATACTTGTTCAATTGATTACTAGGGAATTTGGGACCAACATCATTATTTGGTTAAATTTTCAAGTAATAACAATTTTCACTCGAGTATACAGATGGATCCATTTGACGAATTGTATGGGAAACGGTGTCAAATTACATCTTTTTAGGATAAAGTAGCTGAAAGTAAGTTGATTGAACCCAAATTGGTTGAAGAGATGATAGAAAAAGCTCAGTGGATTCCGAAGCACATCGGAACAGCTCAGAGTAGGCAGAATAGTTATGTGAATAACTGGACGAAGGTTCTTTTTTGAGGTTGGTGATTATGTATTTCTCAATGTTTCTCCATGGAAAAGTTTAATGCGTTTTGGTATGAAGGGAAAGTTGAGCCCAAGGGTGATTGGACCTTATGAAATCCTAGATAAAGTTGGATCAGCTCGGTACAAAGTGGATTTACCTCCATATTTATCACTGGTGCACAATTTGTTTCATGTTTTAATGTTGAGAAATTATATGATAGATCCATCTCATGTTTGGAGCCAAGAGGTAGTTCATTTGGAAGAGAATCTCTCTTATGAGGGAAAACTAGTCCATATTCTGAACTGAAGATAGAAAGTGTTGTGGAAATAGGAAATTATTCAGGTAAAGGATTTATGGAAAAGGCATATGGTTGAAGAGGCAACATAGTAATCTGAAAATTATAAGGGATAAATACACCCACTTATTTGGTAATTGAAAAAAATAGTCGGGATGCAATTTCCAAAAGGGTGGATGAATGTAACATCCCGGGTAGATAATGAATAAGAAATTCTCTTATATATTAAAATGTGTGAATTAAATATTAATTATACTTTAAAGGATATTCTATGTTTAATGGAATAATTGAAATTCATCCATGGGATTCTCTAAAGTCTCATGATACACACAATGCTGAGTCATTCTGAAAAATAAAAATATTATATTATTTTAACCAGTATTTAAAGACAAGTCGTTGTATTGGAAATAATGAACAGAACCAACTAAAATATGATTATACATGTTTATTAAATGTATTTTCATTTATCCAATAAATTTTAGAGTCATAAAATAGGAAGGAATCTGATTTTAATCCTACATATAGTAATATTCATTAAAGGGATGATTTTCCACCTTTTGACGGTGATACCACTTTAAATCTAGTTTTGGTCAGTATTATATTTTCTATTTGACAAAATAAAATTTTTATTTATACTTGGGACATCATACATTTTTTTGGGTACATTTTTTATTATTTTTTTGATAAAATTTATTTTCCAATGAATAGTGAAAACTACTGTATTTTAGTTCCAAAATGCCTTTTAATCTAATTTATTTATATTCTTAGATTATATTTTTATTTTTTAATGTGTAATTGGATTATATTTCTACCATCCAATCCAAATATGGTCTTTGGTGGTAATTTCACTTTGAAATTGAACATAAACAATTTTCAATCTTTTGATAGTTATTATTTTTAAAAACACATGTTTCGTTTTGACAATGTGAATTATTTTTAAATTAATTATAGAAAATTCAATGTTTTTTATTTGGTAAAATAGATATCATTTTTCAAATTTTAATATCAAATATATCATATGATGAATTTTTTGCCTTTTTTTAAAAAACATAATTTTTTGATGAATAGTGAAAACACTTAGTAATAGTTAAAAAAACATAATCATTTAAATGAAATTTTACATTTACTGTGAATTGAATTTTGAAAATCTGACAAACATGGTTTTTATTAGTAATTATAATATGGTTCAATTAAATGATAATATTTTTGGGTGAATAGAAACATTTGACTTTTATTTATCGTGGTTAAAGATAAATAGGGTAATTCATGGTCAAAAAATGTTATAATAATATTAAATTATCCTAAAATGTGTCCTATCCTTTTATATGAAACACTTATAACAATGGTAATCCTTGGGTCGATTTTGGGACACCATGGAGCCACATAAAAGTGACAACGACAATTTATATTAATTAATTTAATGTAAATAAAAAATGACATAAAAATATATATTTTAGTTAATAAATTTTTTCACGGGGTAATATAAGTTATCTATTCGACTACAATTATTCATTTGAAATATAAATAAATTTTATAAAACAAGGTATTTTATTTATAATTTTTATATATCCAACAAATAAAATAATTTATGACATAATAATGATATAGTTTTTACCACATTAACGAATGATTTAATTAAATAAGATTATAAAGAATAAAAAAATATCCAAATATCATCCAATTCTTATTAAATGATTTTATTTTGAACAAGAGTCATCTTATCATCAACTATAATATGTTTTGGACCTTTAGAAACTGAAAATAATTTTATAATAATACAATATTTTCAAACTTTCTTAAAGATCCTCTCCTCCCCCTTATAAAAAGACCTCACCTCTAACCCATTTCTCACACCTCTCAAGCCACATTCCTCATCCATATACTACCCAATTAATCTTCATGCATCCCTCTATTCCTTTTAGACACCTCAGCATAGGCATAAGACACTTCACAAAATCTCTTTGGTTCAAACCAATGGGAGTTACCTAATTTAAAGGTTACATCTTCTCGTAAGTTATTTTTTTATTTAACTTCTCCAACCCCGTGAATCCTTTTATTCCTCTATTTTATAACCAAACCAATATAATAAATATACGAGGTTGTTTTTATGATAACTATTCGAACTTTACTTACACACACCTCTATCTAATGGGTAAAGAACACACTGTTTCTGTGGATAGCGAACTACAGCCACAAGAAACGTGGATTGTTCAATCTTCTCTAACCGCCTATTATGGTGACCATTACGATGGAACTGTATTTATATGTAATATTTATTATATTTATATTGTTTCTATTCTTATTTATAATTCATTTATATCATATCATTATGGTTTCCAAAATGGGTAAACGTGATAATTTCATTTGAAGATGTGCGGACTGCCGCCCCCTCAAAGTGTTATGACTCGTATATTCCATACGTGGAATGTAAAATAGATGGATTAAAAAAATTATCTATGATATAATTCTAGAATTAGAATATACCTATGTATCATTAAATTTTCATTCCATTAAATATGAAATAAAAATGAAAGTAGCGTTCATGTGTACGTGCAACTTACAATCTCCATGGACGGTGCTTTTCATTTCTTATCTGTAAATGATATTTAATATTATAAATACATATATATATATATACAAGATATATATGATATATATGATATCAAAATTATTAATATCACTCTAGAGATAATGGAATTTTGACCACATGGACAACATGTAAATATAAGATGATCATTTTTACTTATGTACCAAATATCGACAAAACGACCATTATTAACGTAAATGGTTACTTAATGTTTATGATAGGGTAATAAGAGATATAAAAGGAAAAATAAACGTCAAAAATTTTATTAAGAAAGTATAAATTATATTTATTTTATTATTTAAGAGATTAAGGAATGAATGGGTCTTGTTGGGAGTGAGGTAAGGGACTTCGTCTCAGTCTCCTTTCATTGAGAAATAGTTTGTTTATATAAGACGTTCATTTATACAGTGAATAAAAACCTTTTAATTTCCATTTAGTTTATAGGGAATATTTTTTCTATAAGGCTTTTTGCTAAACGACTAAAAAATAATGGTTGTTTTAATGTAAGCGGTGATAATGAGTTTTTTACCGTCGTGAGTATTATTTGATCTTTGGCTTCTTTAACAAGACGTAATATTTTAAAAATTAAAATAAATACCATATACTCGTTTAAATATTTTTTGTATTTATAATGGGTTTGATAATGGAATTGTTTTGTCAATATATTTTAACGATATACTATGATTTAAATGTGGAAAATTTATAATTCATTTATTTTGTTTTATGTTTTAAGAATATCTTATGGTTCTTTGGCATTGATTACATATATGGGTGGATTCGTGATAAACCTAGGGCGGGTGAGCATGAGATAGCTCTCTAACGCATTGGGTAATGTGATGGAGGTAAATATGATGGTTTATTCTAAGTGATTTAGGTAAAATATTGTGATGGGTATTCTAAATGTAACTCCCTGCGTAGCTACGAAAGCCACAACGTAAGTATGTTATGGATGCCACAAGTTACCTTTTGGATTTCTGATTACTATATGCTTTCATAAATATTATTTTTTCATGAGGTCTGTTAAAGAGATTATTTTATTTATGTATTGATGAACTAATGATTTCATTCTTGTTTTTTAACCCTTTATGCTCTTTTTATGCTCATACCAACTATGGAACATTTTTTCACATGATTTAAAGATGAATAGGGTCTAGGATGGGATCATAGAAAAGTTAGGCTATCTAAAACATGGAAGTAGACATGTCTCTTTTTTTAAGAGTTTTTAGTTTATGAAAAAAAGGATGTTGTGTAGAAGTGTCTACATGTAATAATCAATATGTTTTGTATATGTTATGCCCTAATTATCTAAATCACTAAACATGAAAATATACTCTATGTGAATTATTAACATAAATCAAGATTATGTAATGTTTAAGGCCGGGTCCTTGTTATTTTCGTATCTAAATCATGGTGTTTTGAATTATATTTTTAAATTAAAAGTGAGGTAGATAGGTATTCAATCGTTAAAAGGGATTCATGATAATATATAGAGGATTTATATATTTATTTATTTTGAAAAAGATTCATGATATTTTACATCACATTTAAATTACAACCACTGTTAAAAATTAATGATAAGTTGTAGAAATAAAAAATATATATTTTCATTTATATGGTTTAAATTCATCATGGTATAAAACATGATTTAAAACAATTCATTTTCGATGGTATATGTGATACATTTCCATTATAAAATATATAAATATTGGAAAATAGTTAGATAAAAATGAATAATAATTGATGAAAAGAAGAAAAAATAATAATTATATACATTATTCGTTGTTCATTCATTGTTACATGGATATTACATTGAGAATATGTGGAGGATATTTTCTCATTAAAGAGGATATTTACATTACACTAAACATTTAATATCATACATTTATGGTAGGATATTAATCTAATTATTTAGATCTGATTTTATTTCACATCAATACCATCATTCCTTAATCCACTGTCATATTATCCTTTATGATTTTCCCATCTATTTCATGTGATATTTTTCATTATGGGTGGTAAATTCAGTACCTTTGCATGAATATGGGACGAGCATGTTCCAATGATTTTAAAATATAACTATATAATATATTCCTTTGAGTTATGAAATTAAAATTTTAAATTCATGGTAAATCACAACATGGTATGTTTAATAATAATTTATTTTGATATCTGAATAAATGGAAAAAAATAACCACAAACAATCATTGGGAAAATATAAAATTCACAATTTAATTTTACTTTATCTTAAAAATGTAATGTAGAATTGATATTTCATTATTTAACCTAAAATATTGACTTCCATATATTCAATTGATTGGTTTTATTACAGTGCAATTTTAATATTTGTATACACGATGTTCCTCCATGATTTATGTTGATATTTTTTATTCTATGGGAATATATTGTGTTAAATGTGTGAGTATATTATTATTGTATCAAATTAATTAAATATTTTTATGTATAATAAGAGTTTTTATTGATTTATAATTTTGTACGAATTATATTCAGTAAATTATCCAATGATGGGTAATTTCCATTTTAAAATAACATTGTGAGGAAAATAATGAAAATAATGATATGAAATTTAAAATAAATATTATTGAAAAAATTTCGTTTACATTTCATAAATTTTGAAAGTGTTACTAGTTATATTTTGGAATAATGTGGACAAAAAAAATAACCAATAGAGGAACCACAATAGATCAAGTTATTTTAAGTTAGAGAGTAGGTCATGAAATAACTCTACCACCAAAGGTATCTCTATATGGAAATAGAGAGAGAGCTCACCTCTGGGGGATGGCATAGTGGAGGTAGGTGAGCTCGACCCCCTTTCCTTCTTTACCTATAACCATGGAAGAAGAATTATATATACCAGAGTGGAATAACAAACTTTACTTTCATGGGGATACAATTATTCTTTGGGATTGTTCTCCAATTATAGAAATGATGTTATTCCACACTAAATTCATTCTCCATCACATTTTGACATTTCACTTCAACATCTACCACCTATATAACACTTGATGATAATCAATACACTATGATTATTTTGGGAATCTATCATTGTTGACACTAGGGGATCTCAAGATAACACTATGTAACCACTATGAATCTAGTGATGTTACACCCTTGGTGTTGTTCTCTTGTAATTTTTAAATATTTTTGGTATCTATTTTACTCTATTAATTTTCCTTTTTTCTAAAAAATTTTGATATTTTGGGGAGATATAAGATGTTTCATTTTTGAAACATGGTTAGTATAAAATATTTTGCACCCCCAGATAATCTTGTACTGTAGATAGAGGCCCAGAGATGCTCAAATGGTTACATTCATAGTTATTCATCCTTCCCCAACACATCAGGTGACTTAGGAAAATGGCATAAGGACCCATCAGGGTTAGGAATATTTTTTTTGAAACCATGTTTCTATACCATGTTTCAGCTATCTAATAGGGTAGTGGTTCCCAAATTTTTGGTTCCTAGTATGATTGGTCATGCATCAAAACCATGAGGTCATCCCATTAATTTTAGGAAAATTCCCCCCAAATAACCCACGTTGATTTTCAATTGCATTCACATCTCTCTTCACAAATTCTACCCATATAGCCCCAGGTACACCTACCTTCAAATTAACCACCCTCTTATCTTCATTTTACAGATATTTTTTTATCTTGGATCAAAAATTAAGCACCATATAATTGACACCAATTTTTAATTCATGGTATCTTGTTTTTTTCTTCACGGGGTTCATTTTCTATGGTGGTTATTTTGGCATAGGGTTGGTCATAATTAATTTTTTCGTTTTTATTTTTATATTGGTGGTGTATTATTGCCTACTTGGGATCTTCTCTAGATTTTTATTATTACATTAAACTATATGATGGTAATTTAAATTGGAATGGAATTTTCTTTTATGTATTTCAATTTCTTTATTTCTTAAATTTATTATACTGGTTTTCTAATTATTTTCTGAATTTAATTTTATGTTAAAATCAGATATTTCAGTGGTGTTGGTATATATAAGGCATATAAATTTTTTTTACCCTTTAAATTCATGGAAATGGTTTTCCTGCATTTTAATTCACAATATTGTGAGGATATGGGATTGGTATAGTTTAAAAATGGAACAAATAACTGAGAAGCACCGAGTTCCAATGTGGGAAGGCAGAGACTTGTAACAAGGTGAGCTAGTGGGTGGGGGCATTTAGAAAAGATTCACTTTCATGATTATGATGAAGCATAGTCAAAATATTGGCACATGGGTTATAAAATTAGACATTGGGTACATCCTTCCCAATGTATCAAGAATGAGAATGAATTGTTATATGCTTGATCATTAAGATACTATTTTTCACGAAACCCAAATATCCTAGATATTTATTGTTCCCCAAAGATTTTATTCTATGTTTTATTATATTTTCATTTACTTCTACAATTTTCATTTCTTCTAAAAACATAATAAATATTATCACACTGAAATTATTTTATTTTCTATAAATCTGGCACAAGTATTTAACTTATAATGGTTGTGCATAGAACGCGTTGTGGGAACCAACTGGGATAGTCAACTAACAACTTACATATACCAAATAGGTATTTGTAGACAATGTTTTTTCTAATCCTTGTTATTGAATATACATTCATGGTTATAGAATCAGGGACTATTTTTTCTGAATATTCTTTTTTAAGGTATTGATTATGGTGACATGGTGGGTGTTGGCCCTCATGCCACGTGAAGGAATTTGTTTATCTTCTTGGTTTGCAACTTTTTTATTTTTGGTTTTGGCCATAATATAAATTTAGTATGTGACTTGTATGTGTACATTTTATATTTATTAATTGGATGATATTTTTAATGAAATATCAGTGTTTTATTGATTACTATTACTATAATTTGTCGATTTTATTATGTTAAAATCATTCCAAAAGGTGTACATTGATGCCCATGAACTACTATCCATCATGTGGGGAAATGTAACACTCCTAGATCCAAGTCTTGGGAATGGATAGGTGAAAAAAGGAAAGAATCCTAGACTTATTCATGTAAAATAGCTTCCAAGAAGGTTTAACCTTCATGGTTCATGTTTTTTCGAAATTCTAGAACAATATGATTATATACATTCACAAGATTAGATTCTGATTACTTGTATGGTGGTTGGAAAACAGACATTATGAATTTCCATTTGTTACCATATGATGTTGTGGATTTGGATTCCTATAGATGTAATGAACAAGATGTGGACTAAGAATATGCACTAAAGTAGGGTGCATGATTATATTTTTCTTGGTGTTATTGTGGTCATGTTCTGAATTATGGGACTATATTATCATGTTTAACAAATTATCAATGGGTTGATGTATTTTTTATGTATTCCATATGTTTTTATGACTTTTATGGAATCATGTCTCTATAGAGACAAAATTTAGAGCCTTGATTGTCACGACCCCATCCCACCAAAGATGCCCCTCCTGAGCTGGAAATGGGGAAAGGGAGACAATGACCCCCGATTCCGGCCTCCAGTAGGCCCTGGGGTGGCAACTAGCACCAAGGGTATGAGTTTTCAAAAATATGGGAGGCATTACCCTTTTTATTATTTAGGATCAGGAAATTGGACAAGTCAACCACCAAAAAGGAAAAGAACAAGTGTATATAAATAAACCCAAACCAAGACCACATGCATGTTTAAATAATTTTATAACAAGGTGCAAGTACACGAAATCTCAAAGTACAATACCAAAGGAAAATGAGAGTACAACAACTGCAACAACTCCAACTGTCAGATAGTAGGGTCCCGCATGGCCCTGGTAGTCCTCCTGGAAACCTGAAAGTAAACATAGGGTGAGCATACAAGTATACTCAGAAGGGAAACCTAAAGCTCTCGTGCATAAGTGGGGAGACATCCTAATATCCCGTGAGAAAAACGGAAAAAACCTAGCAAGGAATTATATCCACCCAACCCCACTAGCCACACTCAACAAAAACACAATCACAATAGGTAGTGGTATATAATAAATAAGTGTATTGGGTACCCCGCACCATTTCCCATTTGTTAGCTGCTCTTCCTAACGACGAACATCCTAATGCTGCCACACTCTCACCACCCGCAAACACCTAGGCTCACATCCACACATCCCTCTCGCACACACCTGGGCCTCACAACTGCATATCCCGTCTGCACACACCTGGGACTCACAACCCCGTATCACGCCCGCACACACCTGGGACTCACAACCACGTATCCCACCCGCACACACCTAGGCCTCATCCCGAAGATTCTTGAAAAAACAGTAGAACCTTATCGAAGAGTATTGGGATAAAACCACCGCAATCGAAACCTTCCCGAAGAGTCTTAGGTGTAAGGTCGCCCCAAGCCATCACAGCCTAGGGGAGAAGGAGCATGAAGGAGTAGTAACTAAGGGAAAACACCCTCTCCCATGAGATGGGAGTGTTCGGAACAAAGTGCTCAACATGGGTGGGGTGTGATAAAACAGAAAAGATACAGATATATATATGTATACCATACACACAGCCCAACCTATATCTTCTAAATAGTGAAACTAAGCACGTGCCTCGGCACATCTACTACGAAGCATGCCTACAAAAAACAACCCCAACCCCATTTGGGTTTTCACGTTTCAGTAGAAATTAGTTTATTTAGTTCCTTAACTACTGGGAAACTATCCATTACCAAAAACATAGATCATTCATAAAACATATCCCTTCCATCCACAAATCAAGTTAGGAAAACACAAGCAACACAACCAAGTGCATCTTATCAACCAGCCAACCCATTGATCATTAATCTCGTTCCATTACCATGACCCACTATTCATTAACTCTTCCACTTTTTATTTATTACAACCCATAGCCCATTCACATTGAACCCCATCCCTACAGCCCCGCTGCTAACTGCCATAACTACAACCGCACTGTACATCATTATCCCTTTAATACCATTCATCACAGCCCCGCTGCCCACCCGATCCACAACAACCAACAAAAAAAAGTTTGTGACACATCATCGCCCCTTTAACATCATTTACCGCATCCCTGCTTCCTGTTCTATTCATAACAACCCAGGATTCACCCCTCCCTTTCACAGACCAGTAACCAAGCCAAAACCCACATGTTCATTATTCCATTTTGTTTAACCGGGGTGATCACACAAAGGTTCTATATTTTAAACAGCCAACATTACGTGATTAACCAATTTCCATATTCCACAAACATTCCATCCAAAAAACGTTCTAAAAAGATAGGGAAACATTTAAATGCGCAAGAAAAAGCCCCCAAAGACTGTGATTTTCAGTAGGCATAAGCCTATTCAATTCATAACATATCAATAGGATAAACAAAGATAAACATACCAACTTCCCCCATCCCCGTTCTTTAACCAGTTATTATCTTTATTTAAAGATTCAACTGTTTCTCATAAAAAAAGAGGATACCCACCCCACATGATGAAAAAATTAGAGAGGAGAAGGTAAGATCCCTACTTCAACAGGTAATGATCACAACGTTTCCCCGGATCAACCTTAGAAGGCATCCATCGGCGTCTTTCACTTCTGTCGAGTCCTAGAAAAACCTCCTTGGGTGGAAGTTGGAAATTAAAGGACAAAGGAAAGACAAAAAATCCAAGCTCAGAAGTTCTACCTCATCGTTACGATCTCGTGGCCACAGACGGATCGTAATTCGGAGCTCGGACGAAGAAGTTATGGAAGAAAGAGCCTTCGAGTGTCTTGGGAGAACTCCACTCAGAGGAAAGGGGAGGAGAGGGGTGAGTTGAAAAGGAGGAGGGGACCCCTCCTTTTATAGGAAAGAAAATCAAAAGTACACGGTGTGTACTTTATGGTACACGACGTGTACTCGGTTATTTTACATGGTCTCCACGTAGCTTCCAACACGGCTCCGCGGCCGTTGACTGGTCAACACACGGTTTGAGGGTAACACATATGCGGGGAAGGACTACACGGCCTGTAGTTTGGGCACATGGCATATACCCATTTATTTCACACAGCAAGGACACGGCTCCAACATGGAATATGACCATTGACTGGTAACGCGTACGTGGGGAAGGACTACACGGCGTGTAGTACTGGACACACGACCTGTACCCATTCATTGCACATAGAAAGGACACGGCTCCAACACAGGGTATACCCAGTGAGGGGGTACACGGTGTGTACTCAAACTACACGGCGTGTAGTTTCAAAATTCTATAAAGTGTGGGAAAAGTCCATTTTACCCTCCAAAACACTTCAGGGCCTTCTTTTTGACAAAGGAATGGGCCGAAGAGGTCCGGTCCACTACATTGATAGGATGACATATATATTTATTCTTCACTGGTTAATTAAATATAATGTGTGGTAGTTTTTTGAGCTACCCATGCCAAAGTTCATCGATCAAGATATGGACCTTCTCATGTTAAAGAGGCATAACATGGACTAGAAAAGGATATGGGAATGGGTTTATTATTCATAATCCTCATTATTTATAGGTAATAAATTATTTATATGAAGATGATGATTGGTGGTATATTCCTATTTGGAGCATTGAGTTATTTGGGTCACCTCAAGATGCTAAGGTAAAATGCGATGTGTTTTTATTAAAAGGAAGAATACATAAAATTTGGGGGTTAGTGGAACTATGTGGGAAACATTATAAGATTGGATGGATAGACTTCAATTTCACCATTAATGATTAGTACTCATATAATACATTATCCCACACAAAGGAATAGAAGATTGTATTCATCTACATCGGATATTATACACTATTTGATTAGGACAATGACATTTTAGAGTAAGTGTTTTTTAATACTATGATAGAGTCCAATGAAATATAGAATTTACACATACTTAAAATGGAGATATGGATGGATGTTCAATCTTACGAATTGATTATTTAGATTAATACCTCTCATGTGGGTGTCTTCTGAGATCTGAGAGTTCAGAGAGACCATGATTTTAAGTCGGGGTTTTCCAGGATGCTTACAGTGTCAATAATGAGTAGAGTTTTCTCATACGAATATAATCAAGTGTCATCATTCATGAATTAAGGTTGGTAGTATCATTGGGTATCAAAAAAGACCAATAAAATCAGTAGTTGTAGGTGTTAGTTTTGTTATGTTTCATCATTTTGTATGTTTTGGATAATTGTTGTCCACATGTGTGGACCTACCCACACTATGTTATATGTGGATGTATGTGCTATCTTAAAATGTAATGTAAGGATTCCCTTCCATCTCATTATAATACATGCTCTACATATCCTTGGGGAATAGTGTATTAGTGTGATACATTAATTGTTGTGGGGTCTCATTATAGGGGATGTAGTGGAAATATTGCATTGTTATATGGGTGGAGTTAGCTTATGGTAATGCTAGAGGTTAGTATTTGGCCACTTGTGTAGATAGAGGAGAACCATTTCCATTCATTTTATTAGGCACTAGTGGCATCATATATGGGTTCTATGATATATTGACGTACTATTCTTATTGATCCTCCATGGAAATTATTTTTTTCTATAAAATTTTTTCATACTCGTTCATTTATTCAATAATTATTGATCTATTTAAACATCCAGTGAAAATTATACCATAATCCATGAATTTTTAATTCCTACTTGTTAGAGTAGCGTGTGCGGATTTGGGTAACCATATTGTGTTATCTCATTACCAGGGGGTAAGATAATGAAATATTTCTTATTCCTAGTTATAATCCTTTTTACAATATTCCATTGATAGATTGGATGACATCCTTCAATCCCAATATAAGGATATATCATTGATGGGTATATTTTATTATACTATAAGGATACACTTAGTATTTTAGGATGAATGGGTTCCTTGGTCCAAATGAGTGGGGCATGCTCTTCTGGATCTAGGAACACGTTTTCTTATGTTGTATTCTCTCTTGCTAGAAGAAATGGGTAAAGACCAATAGAATATAATTTTTTTCATTGGTGACTATGTTCCATAAGGTTTTTTCAGAAGATTAACAAGGTCTGACAATGGAATGGGTTATGGAGTGTTCTCTTAGTGATTCGAAACAAAATTAATATCTCTTTGATTATATATAATAATGCCCATTTATTTCAAGGGTTTATAAATAAAAATAGACGATTGTAAATCCAAAGGATTCATTTTCCTGAGCATCTCTTATCATGATTCTCCATTGAATTTTTATAAAAAGGATGATGGATCAAACTAACTCTGTATCGATTATTGGAGTCCATATAGGGTCACGATTATAAGTAAATACCACTTTACCCTCAATGAAAATATATTCTACCTACAAAATGTGTAATGTAGGTTCTTTAATATCAAAATTAATTCAGGGTATCACCTAATCAGGGTGATATAAGTATATTTTAACATGAATACATTCTAAATTGGTTATAACCATTTTATTATAATGAAATTATCTTTTGATTTATATTTTATACCACTTTTTTTATGGATTTTATGAACTTAGTGTCCCATCGAAACATAGAATCCTTTTTATTGAAGCTATAATTCATTTTTCTTGGACATGTGTTCTTATAACAATGGAATTTAGGGGAAAAAAATTATCGGTGTTGTGATTTCATGGTAAGAGCTAAGAAATTTCATTGATAATAAAAAATTTCCAGACCTAGAATGTTCAAACTGGAATGTTTTTGGTGAATTCTCCTATATTTCACTACTGATGATAGATATCATTTTGAATGTGGTGATAATCTATTTAAACCAAGAATTCATAGAGTTTTTAGAGGATTTTACAAAGTATTAGACCACCACCCATTTCATTATTTTACCTGAGAATTGATAGGTCTATTGTTCAATTTTGATGCTTCGGGTATGGGTGTCGGTTGTGTAATTTGGTGGTCTTCCCATCACATGCATGTCCACATCATCCATAACCATTATTTTTTTCTATATAAGTGATTCATACTCATTCATTTCTACTCGTATTGTGGATCTATTGAATCATATGGCCAAAATTATACCATTATACATGGATTTTTTATGACTACTGGTTAGAGTAAGGAGTGGGGTTTCGAGTTACCATCTTGTGTTATCTCACTGTGAGTGGGTGAGATAAATTAAAATTCTTCTATCCAAGAGATGGGACTTTTAAAAATTTCCTTAGTATGGAGTGGAAGAAATAATTCATTTCTCACATAAAAATCTATCATCGACGGGTACATTTTATCACACTAGATTGAAGAACTTGGGTTTTCCAGGAATAATGGGATCCATAGGGCTGATGAGTTGGGAATCAACTTCTAGAACTAGGTATGCTGGTTCCCCAAGTGTATTCACTCTTTAAAAAAGACATGAGGAAGGTCTATTATAATGGATTTTTCCATGGTGAGTGTGTTCTATATGGATTTTTTTATAAGATTACTCAGGTTAACCTCTGGAATCTGATATGGGGTCTTTTATCTATTTTTGAATGAGGAACAAAACTAATATCTATTCCTTTATATCTCATAATGACCATTTTATTAAGGAATTATACATTAAAATAAATTATTTGAAATCAAAAAGGATTTATTTTCTTAAGGGTCTCTTATCAGGCCTCTCGAGTGCATTTTTATAAGAAGGATGATGGATCGTTCTAACTCTGTAGAGATTATTGGATGCCAAATTGGGCCATGATAAAAAAATATACCTCTTTCCCCTCATTGAATATATATTCATCCATCTCAAAGTAGAATGTAGGATCTTTAATATCTACATTCATTCAGGGTATCACCAATTCATGGTGAGTGGTGTAGATGTTCTCAAACTTACTTTGCAAATAGTGTATAACCATTGTTATTATATTTTAAATCTTTTGGGATATAAAAATTCACCCACTTCTTTGATAGATTTAATGAACCTGGAGTCCCATCGATACATTGACTCCTTTTTCTCGAAGCATGATGTTATTTTTATGGGACATGTGTTCTCAAACCATGGGGATTTAGTTGACCCAAAATAGGTCAGTGATACGATGTAATTATAAGAGTTAAATAATGTATTTGAGAAAATAAATTCTCATGGATAGGCGGGTCCAACTAGATTTTTTAGTGACTACTCCCATAAATCTTTCTTGGTGATAAATCCCACATTAAATGTGGCGACAATATCATTACCCCAATAATTCTATGTGTTTTTCAAGGAGAATATGATGTAGTCGACCACCCCTCATGTCATAATTTTAACTTAGTATGGATAGGTCTAGTTGGCCAATTGTGATTCTTTATGTATGGGTGTCTTGTGTACTTAGTCGAGGTGACCATGTGGTGGAATATGTATATCACTAACTCCGAACATAAAAAAACAATTGAATATCCATTGACATATATCATACAGTGAAGGCACATTCCCTTAAAAATTAGTGTCTTTATTTTCTAAAAGATATTTTCAGAGTATACTTGGTCAAAAAAACGAGATATATGTTCTCCTATTCTGATTTGAAAATAATTTAGTGATAATTGATCAAATGAATTCAAGGGTATGACTTCAATATTGTAAAAAACCTATATAAGGGAAATATGGTTACTAATGATTTGAGCATGCTGTTAAATACCCAAACGATTAAGAAATATTGTGATTAGTAAACTTTTATTTGTTTTATCTCTGTTTCCTCTATAATAAAAATGTGAATGTAGGGGGAGGGGTTCTGTTTTTTTCTACGGTGTAGTTAACACCTTCTATTTTGGAGTGGATTCAAGAATAGAATACTAGTTTTGAGTTATATTTGTGATATTTTATGCTCTTAAATGGAAGATAGGATCATATTGACTAGCCTTTTACATTGAAGTTTCATTAGCTTCTTGTGTCATTATGTTTTGTCATCATTACTGTGGATGTTTGAGATGAAGGATTGTCATCAGTTTTAGTGGTTCATTCATCCTCATGCCACTATTAAGTTTAAAAATGTGAAACAACATTTCTAGTGGCCTAGTATATAGATCCATATAACCAACATTATATCTTGATGTTTTACATGTCAAACGATCAAAGATGAACACAAGTGGCATTCCCAATTTCAGTGGGGCCTATGCTGTGGCAACCCCAAGCCCGCCTCTGATAGGACAAGGGTTGATGACAAGCACCGACTTTTCATATCTCACAAAAGGGATTCCTATTCTTATTATATTTTACCCATGGACATTTCATTGAGCCATATGTTAAAAAACACCAAACACAATTAATGCATACACTATGAGAAAACCACAGAGTACAACAAGAATGTAACGTACTATTAGGTAAACCGGGAATTAATACATCCCCAACAAAAGAAACACAACTAAAAAGGAAGACCTTCAAAAAAGGGTAATGAAGCATTAGTAGGATTCCTCTAGAAACACCTTGGTCCTTCTGATCTCACAAGGCATCATCTCATACTGGTCCTACTCTTCCATGTACTCCGTAAAAACATCAGTCATCTATACAAGATAAAACAAATACAGGAAAATTCCATTCAGGGGTGAAAAATAGTATTCAATAGGATACCCCAAACCACAAAGTAAAAAACCAGAAAAAATGAATTTTCTTTTCTACATATGCATACACAGATAAAAATAACAAGGATACCAGATATAATCAAACACTAATAGCCTAGTAGAAAGAATAAGTCAAAACCAAACTTCCACTATGATATTCCTCTCGAGGCATGATCGTTCCAGGAGGAATTGATCCTCATGTCTTGATCTCATCAATGGTCAAGATTATGTTATGCAGAGAGGGAATTATCTTAGATAATACTGAAGAGAAAATCTACACTACCCATCATCAAATAGGATACTAATAGAATACCATGAAACCTATCGATTCATCTAGTAACATAGGGGATTTTGTGTAATACAATGAACCATACTAATATTGACCAATAGATGTATGATTAATTACTATTAATTGGAGGTCATGTCAATACCCAACGCACACCATCAGGGGTGATAGAGTAATATCTAGTCCCAGGGAGGATTCCATAACTTCATATGGAACTCTTTCTCTCAAGGGGATTGCTATGAAATGCCATAATGATCCCTCGAGGAAAGGAATAAGGGTTAGAGGTTCATACGTACACTAGCCCTTACTATTGTCCCACAAATCATCCCAAAAGGACATAATTTTCATATGTGTCCGAACACAATAGATTACTCTTAAAACAGAATTACGGTATGAATGATACAGATATTTTCCTTAAAGGGGGCTGATTAGGTCCAGGCTCGGTCAAACCCGGGGTCCACTGACCTTGCCCTGGTCTGACCCAAATCGCCGGGTCAACCCGCACATTGGGGGCATGGGTCTAGCCCACTGGTCCACCTAGGATAGTATGGTTTTCCAAGCACAACCCCCTTGGAGAGGGTCATCCCTCTTGTGCTAGATGTGTCTAGGTTGAATCCACTTTTCAATCTATGTATTCCACTGCGTGGCCACTGGGCACCATAGGTCAACGCAGCTGGTACACGTGATGCACCAGATCCCGCTACCAGTTCCATGTGGTCCCTCCCTTGATGCGTCTTGGGGATTCATGTCCTTAGGTGCCACAGGAGCCTCAGCTTCCAGTAATCCACCATTTCTATGTCCATCCACCATTTTCATTTCCCGCTAGGTCATGGACATCCCCACTAAAAGGTATTGAGCATGCGTCTACCCTCACATGTGACCTTTAATCACGTGCTGATCTAACAACGTGATCTTGCATGGACTGCTGATTTTTTCAACAATAGGTCATCAAGCCTATGTTCTGGATTATTGTGAAACGAATAATTATAAGAACACAAGAATTCCCAAAGTGGATATATATGGGTCTTGTTTGTGTTAGCCTAATCTCTCAACGTTAGAATCGAAAACATGTATCATTTAATATTCTATGAACAATACAACATTATCCAGGATAATCCCTTATTCAAAACCCATGATATAAATCCCAACCCCTCAATATGCTCGGCACAAGAATAAATTTGTTCATTGATTGATTTACGTTCATCATAGGGAAGGAATGAATAACGTGGAATTAAACCCAATCAAGCAACTCACTACCTGGGTTTGGATAACTTATTTATAGAGGGGGAATTTTTAATAAAATATGATCTGAATAAGAACACCTTAGATCCTCTATCCTTGATTCGAGTTTGCATCGATCTGTTCTCTTTTTCCAATGGATTCTTTTGAGGATCCTTTTCTCAAGATTTCTCAAGGAATTTATTGGGTTGTGAGTTCCCACACTGGAACCCATCCTCAAGGTTTAATAAAAATGAAATAGAATTTGTTTCATCATAATTAAATATTTATAATAAAATATTTAATAATAGTTACATCCAAATTATAAATTTTTCGTCTTGCCCACACTGGATGATGTTATGTCCTGCCTAAGGTAAGGTCCATATTTCGAATGCAATGGTGCCATCATATTTTTTTTATTTCGGAACATGATTAAGAGTGATTAATGTTCAATGTTTGCAACCTAGCATTTTTTATTAAAAACAAATCCTTATTAGTATATTTATTCTAGGGGAACTATTTCCCAAATTCTACTACAAATATGACATTTATCAGCGCTAGAAAAGTGCATTAACAGTGCTAAAAAAGAGATTTTAATCGAGGAGAAGATAGGGGTGTACCGTTTGTTAGTGCTCAGAAAAGTGCTGATAAAGCCCCCTTTTATGAGCGCTAAAAAAAGTGCTGATAAAAGGGGAATTTTATCTGTGCTAAAAAAGCACATATTAAAAGGGTCCTTTATCAACACCTTTTTAGCACTATTAATAGACCTCTTTTATCAGTGCTTTTTTAGCCCTATTAAACGACTCTTTTATCTGTTCTTTTTTAAAATCCCGTATAAAAGTTAAAAACAGAAAATTAAAAAATGGAGGGGATTCAATAATGCTTGACCCCCCCCCCCCCCCCCCTCAACAGCTACCCACCCTACTGCAGCCCACACACCCCATCCACAACACTAGCCTTTAACAGCACCCCCATCTCCTTTAACAATTCTAGGCAGTATTACCCACCTTCACGCGTGACCTGACACCCCCATGATTCTATCCCTGGACTTTCTGCCTCTGCGTCTAAGCCTTTACCACTCCACCATATTTTTTTTCTCTTCATTTATTAATATATCTTTTTATTTATATATATATAGTTATATTTACTTGAATAGTAATATATATATTTATAATATATATATATATATATTTAGTTATATTAATATATATATATATATTCGTATATTAATATATATATATATATATATATATCTGTGTTTGTGTGTGTGTATTAATATAAATACATATTAACATATATTTAGTTATATTACTATATACATATATAGTTATATTAATATCAATATATATATATATGTATATATATTTAGTTATATTAATATATATATATATATATTAGTATATTAATATAGATATTAACATATATGTAGTTATATTAATATAAATATATTTAGTTATATTAATATAAATAAATTTAGTTATATTAATATATATATATATATATATCTGTATACTAATATATATATATTTATATTTATTTATTTATATATTAATATTTTTATTCTCATATTATTATATATTTATAAGATCATTTTTTAATTCATTTATGAAATATTCTTTTTATGACTGTCTATAAATAAATAAATGCATACATTCAACACACACACACACACACACTAACATATGTGCACCCGAAAGGATCATCACTGGCTACATGAATCAACAACGCCCAACACACAAAACAAAATCTAGCTTTTAAAACATGCAATTGATAATTAAATCATGTCAACACATTAAATCATTCAATTAATGTAAAATTCAAACAAACAATTTTAACCCATTTCATAGTTGAAGCATCGAGACAATTAAGCAAATGAAATTTAAAATACAAATCCCCCCCCCCCCCCAAAATATGTATGTATTCAAAATTTTAAAATAACACCTAAAATTAATATTTTAAATCAATACAAAAACTAAAATTTTAAAATATATGATTTCCAATATCTTTTAAAAAATACAACAAAAAATCAATGAATTTATAATATTGTATTTTAATCACAATAAATTTTAAAAACGATATAGGAAATATGAGTTTAATTAACAAGTAAATTACCTTCAAACGTCTTTTCAAAAGATAAATAGATGTTGAAAAATTAAATCAAGGCAGAAATAACTTTTAAAAAACTAAAATTTCAAAAAAGGGAAGAAAATACACATTAATCACAACACGTCGAGCTCATCGCAGGCTTCAATTTGATATATTGTAGAGCTCAAACAGACAATCAGATCTAAAGATATGACTCTTAGATGTTTCAGATACACTTCCAACTTATTTTTAATCCTTTATTAATCTTTTGAATTTTTTATCTTTAAATTGATATTAAATTACTATTACATAGTTATATTAATAAATTTATTATTTAAAAATATTTATTTTATTTATTTTATAAGCCACTATCACTAAATATCTTATATATTAAGTGTAAATGCCTATTTATCTTGTATAAAACATATTTTCAAATATATATATATAATATTTATATCAATAAAAATATAGTTATATTTCAATATAATATTTTTTATGTATTTTTTTTAAATATACACAATTATCAGCTCTTGGAAAAAGCGCTAATAATGCCCCCACATTATCAGTGCTACTAAAAATGGTCATAATGGGGGCCCCTTTAACAGTGCTAAAAAGACGCTGTTAATGGGTGGTGCTATGGAAACCTAGTTTTGGGGTAGTGAAATCTTGTTCCGTCTCAGCGTCCGATCTCAGTATTTTACCAATTAATTTAATAAAATAAATAAGAGGAAAAAATCTGAGTCATTACATTCTTCTCTCCATATAGATTTACATCCTCCAAAGAAGAAAAAATGGATAATAAACAAAATGATGAGCGTACTAATAATACACATGATCCTCCAAATCTCAGGTTCTCTCCAAGAGGTTCCCATAATTCCATAGAACATGCACTAGTGGAATTGACCTCCAACCAAGTGTCTTCTCTTGTCGATATTCGATCTATATCAGGAATTCCTAAAAATTGACCCCATCATCAATGTCTAACTCACCCCAATCTATAACATGCAATGGTTCATAGATGTATCTCCCCAGCTACAATATGTGAATGAGATCATGCACCCTTTGCAACCATGGGGGTAGTTCCATGTAGTATGCCACCGCGCCAACTCTTCTGAGAATTTGAAATGGGTTGATTATCCTTGGATACGACTTACTGCCCTATCCAAATATCTAAAACCCCATTGATGTGAGAACCATATGAAAAAATGGTATCCCAAATCAAACTAAAGGGGCCTCTATATTCTGTAAGTATGTGTCTTCTTCTAGATTTGTCCATTTCTCATCCGGTCATAGATGATCAACAAATTTTTAGTGCTATCCTACACAAATTATAGGCACTTAAGTTCTAACTCACCTGGGTTAGACCAACACAATGGTGATCTACAAGTAAAATATAAAAAAGGCCTTGAATGGTACAATACCAATGGTAGAGTAGTTTCTATTGCTGTAAGAAAACTCCACTTGAGTTAAGTGGTCCATGCAACTGCTGTTAAAGTCAATGATGCAAGAAAAAAATGAGCTCTACAACCTTGATGGTGGTCTCCATTGAACCATCCGTATGGGGATGAAAAGTTTTACCCAACTAAAACTGAGTCCCAAAACCTCTTTCAAACCCTTCTACAGATGGGAAGTGAATCAGGAATCACCGTCTGTAATGATCATTGCAATCACCCAGTGATGCTGAACTATCTATTGAATGTAGATTCATCCAAAGATCTATAAGAAACCCTACTTTCAGATGGGTAGGAAGTTGTTTGACTAGGTGATTCGGTCAAAGATACCCCAAATGGTACCATTTCCCATGAATGTGTGTAGTAAACCTGTCATGAAGTCTATCGATATCTCATCCCAATTCCACTCTGGATCCTCAAGTGGCCTAGTCAAACATCTAGGTACCTGGTGCTCTACCTTCACTTGCTGAAAATTGAGGCACTATGGAACAATCTCGTCCACTTCTTTTTATATCCCTAGCCACATGAACTATCATCGGAGGTCCAAGTACATCTTTTCCACACCCAGATGTACCGCCAAGAAGGATGTGTGGAAGTCCATTAGAACCTCCTCTATCAATGTTACTATAACAATAGTGCACCCTATGAAGATAATGACATACCACCAACCTATCGAATATCCATAAAGGGCCTACCCTATAGAGACCCTAATCCTAACGTACATGGACATTACATTACTTTTTCGGAATACTTAGTACATAACAAAAACACACACACAAGGACCGTAAGAGTTTAGTGTCTTCGGAAACTCGGAACGTAATCTTATAATCATGGTGAAAGTTCTTCATCATCTCCCATAAAGATCATCCCTCTCTTTTTTTTCTTACCTAAAACCTTTCTTTATATCCTGGGGAAAAGAAAACATAAAAGGGTGAGATCAAATGCTCAGTAAGGGTGAACAAAAGAAATATCAATCACATCATATTCGTAAGAACATATCTTTTGGAAATCTTAACCTACAAAAAAGATCATAATTTCATAACATGGGATAAATCATAGTAGTGAAATGTAATCCCAATAATCATAACATAAAACAAGAAACTTTGTGGCATACACATATAATCATAGAGAATCATTTCTTATTAGTCAAGACTCATTTCCAAGACTATCTTAGTGGACAAAGTCCCTTTCTGAACCGAGTTCATTCCTCGTTTCATTCCCATTTCACTGAACTGGTATAACCTACTGTTCCAGCCATGTCTATCTCATGAGATATAAAATCTCTACCCAATGGATTGGAGGGAGATATAGGTCCCACCCATCTCATAATGATACCATTCTTATGTGGGCCACAAAATCACAAACCATACATCATAGCAAAACCCATGTAATAAAAATGGGATTCTTAAACATCATGACATCATAAAACAATTCATATAAGATAAAGTAATTCATAAAAATAACTCCATCACAACATAATCAAATAAATGTAATAATAGGGATAGAAACAGAACCCTATATTATCTTAGATGGAAAATAATTTTCATAAAACACTTGAACTCCATTCTTGAGGAAAATATCCTTTCTACTTCAAAAACACTTTTAATTTCTTAACATGTCATACAATTTTAAACTAAAAGAAGATGATTAAAAACAAACATGAAAACTTGTAAAGGAATCTTCTTTGAAATAATTTTTTAAAAATCCATTGATGTCGTATAAGTTAAAAAAACATTCTTCGTACTTTTTTCGGAAGAGTGAAAAAGTACCTCATACGAAAAACGACAAAAGATTCCTTTCATATATTTTACTGAAAACACACCAAAGGGTAAAATTGGATATAAAATATTGTATAATGATGTAAATATTACATATTGTGGAATCATGTATGTGGATGGTAAAATGAACCACAGTAAATTTCAAAGTATAAACAATCTCGGATAAAAATGAGATTGTGATTTTCCCTTACCTTAGGTCTGATTTGCTTCGTAAGTGTCCGAACCTCCGGTATAATGATTTAAATAATGTCATTGACTTATTCCAGAATCATACTCATTGTTATGATATCATATATGGTACACTTATGACTTTATATTACACGTTCTTTTGTAAATTTCATGTTAAAGAGCGTTTTGGGTAAAATTGTTTCATTTGTCATTCGTGTTTTGACTTGTAATTATTCATATGATTACTTAGATCATGATTACTTAATTCCAGAATATAAAACATGATTTATATATAATATATATTCAGAATATACATATATATAATAAATCAGTAAATGGAAAGAAATACACTGTTCATGGAGACGGTAGGTCGTACGTACGCATGAACGCTGTTTTCGTTTCCTTATTGAGTTGAATGGAATTAAGTAGATGAAATAAATATAAATACACATAAATACAGTATCATTATTATTTCATATATTTCATGATTACTTATTATATATACTTTATAACCATTCATGAATGGTTAAAGTGGAGAATGAATCTCATCGCGTCGTGGAGACGGTAGTCCGTACGTACGCACGAGCGATGATATTGTTCTCATGATCGTTAGACTGTATTGGAGTGTATGTATACTATTTCAGAATAAATATCACTTTAAAATTATCTTATATAGTTATTATTTACACCATTATACCCATCCAAGTAAGGTGGTGGTGGAAAATAGATTTCACCACGGCGTGGAGACGGTATTCCGTACGTACGCACGCGCAGTGATTTTGTTTTCCATAGGATGGATAGATGGTGAAATAGGGTTGTTTCATACTTATATTAACATATAAGTATATGATTGATACTGATTTTATTACTTCATAATGAAACAACCTAAGAAGAAGAAGTGGAAGAAGAAATAAAGTTGAAAGAATCGGTAACGGACATTACCTCTTCTTTGAAACTCTTCTTTGAGATCTCCTTTTAGGGCAATAAAATTGTACTTATAAGAAGACTAGAACCTCTAGGATGATTCTAGGGAAGTTTATAAGAGAATTTGGCAGGGTTTGTCCGAGATTTAAGGCTCAAAGTGGTGTGAGGAAGAGAGGGAGGGGGTGCCCTTTTATAAGGGAGGAGAGGGGCACCTTTGGAATAACTAAAAATATTATTTTATTATAAATCCAAATTCGGTTTTAAATAGCTCAAAATTAATTTATTTCGAAGATAAGGTGGGTATGGGTCGAAATTCTCTCATCCAATAAAATTTGGACAAGTTTTTGGTTCCTATTAAGTTAAATAATTTTACTTTTACCTTGTCTTCTTCTATTCTTATACTATAAGGTTAATAAACATACTATAAGAATCCAAAAGAACCCCAAGTTGTTTATTATTAATACATATAAACTTATATAAGTAATTTGGCCGAACGTTAGATTTTTAGGAATAAAATAACAATTAATTATATAATATTTGTTTTAAAAACTATTTTATGTTAATTTGGACACTATTTAGTAATTGATTTTTGTGAAAATCATACAAGAATGATTAGTTCTAAAAAAGTTAATTAAATCAATACTAACATGTCATATTAAACTATAAAATTAGATTAATTCATAAAAAGTCTTAAATTACATTTATTTGGGTATTTATAACATCAATTATGTCAATACTTCATTAATAAGACAATTTCTGCATCATCTTTGTGTCATAATAAATGACAATTCTGTAATCCCTAAAAATTCTAAATAAATTCTTATGATGCAGATAATTGTATTAGATTTCTATATACTATTTAGTTTCTAAGTTTGATGAAGTGTATCACAAAATTAAAATTATTATACTTATAATATTTAAGAAAGTGACATGCTGTCACATTCTTTGGTTTTAATAATAATTAAATTATTTTCATGGAAAAAAGTCCAATAAATGAATATAATCCGACCCTTAGGTGATATGGGTCTACTTTTATTCATCCAATAGGATGTTGAAATGTGTTAGGTTAATTTTATAATATTATATTTACCCTTAATTACCCGATTTACCTTTAACTATAGTAAATAAAATTTACCGTAGTTACAATTCATAATTTCCAAAAATAAAAAGTAGCTTATTAAAATAATTTGGACCCACTTAATACAAATATGGAATCCATTTTTCCAAATTCAATACACAAAAGTTGCAGAAATTAAATTAAAATTAATCTCGTTGTCCAAAGAAAACGAGTTTTTCTTTAAAAGAATGCAAAAGATTGAATTGATTTATCATACCAATTCAAGGTAGAATCAATTCTAATGACATACTTTATATTAAATGATAAAAATATATTCTATTTATACTTTAAAACCATTCAATATTATAATTTAATCATATAAATTATTGCGATGAAAAAAGTTGTTTTTAATTAAAATATAGCGTGTTTTTACTATTCATCAAAATATGAAAGTTACCAAAATAATATGAAAAATTTATCCAAAGTAAATTTTTATTATATTATTACAAAGAAGAATTTTATTTTGCCAAATTGAACTTATAATCATTTCAAAAACTAGATTTAAAGTGGGTGCTCCATCAAAAGGCGGAAAAACTGCATTTTTTGAAAAAAATACTTATTTTACCTGAAAATTTTATTTTTTTCTTATACCATGTTTTAGAAAATGTGAAAGAAGAATACTAATGTTATAAGATTCAAAATTTAGTTAATAATATTCATAATGGCTAGTTCATAATAATATTATAATAATCTATCGTTGTTTAGTAAGACCCGGTATTGCGTACAACACACGCTATCGAGGAAGGTCGTGATTGCGTGTAATGCAAGCCAAGTCAGGGTTGCTGGCTGTGCAATAATCCTCTGTTGTTTCGTATAACATAATCCAACCATATTTCATTTATACATTGAATATATATATATATATACACTCAATTTTGCGTAGAATAACTATTATCAAAATTGTGTGTAACACGATCCAAGAATAGTGTTGCATATACTGCAAGCTAATACGGTGTTGCGTATAGCGTAAGGTAATCTTGGTGTAGCATACAACACAAGACATTAATGAAATTAAAAGAATATTTTTCATAAAATCTCGGGGTGTTACATTATACCCCCTTAAAATGAATTTCTCCCTCGAAATTCGTCGGGGTTATAAATAGTTTACTATTCGAAAGTTTCTTTAATAGAAACCCACATCATAAAAAGGAATACCAAAACCAATCTTTAAAAAAAGTATGAAACGTAACGGTTACCCAAATAAACTATTCATTGGGTTTCCACATAGGAGAAAATAGGTGAAAATATGGATATGGAAGAGAAATCTAACTGTCATGTTCTGATGGATAGTGGTAGAGAACATGGCTATGAAAAATCCAACAATCACAAAGCCATAAATTTGTGATGATCTAGGGTACCATCTGATTTATCTGATATAAGGGCACTAGGAAATGATTTTTATTTTTCAAGATAATTTCCCTAAAGTTGATTAATTTAAAGAAATACTTACATGATTTTGGTACAATCTCACTATTGTTTGTGAATTGAACAATTTCCACTTCTCCCTTAAAGAAATGAAGTTGAATTTGTTATTCGTGAAGCATTTGCAGAACATGTGATAGAATGATGGGTCATTCCATCTATTTCAAACAAAAGGTTAGCAAAAGTTATAAGTCCATCTTATGTTGAGATTAATCGTATATGGTTTCAAAAATGGACTTATACTTTATTTATGATACCTCTTAATAAAATAAAACTAATTTCCACTAACCAGGGACTTCCTGTAGGCCCGTGGTAGGCGATAAAGGTCTGTCGAACTTCAGTTGTGGGTTCGATTCCCAGAGCCTTGTCCGACGCGTCGGGCTGTCGCCCATCCTGCATGTTTTCCTTTTTCTAAAGCTATACTACTATAACATCTCATCAATAATATCGAAAAAAGTTCTATCCTTAAACAATACTAACTTATGTCCAACATAATCCATTCCAATCTTTAGGCTTATCTAAAATACTTCGGTCCAAGCTCATAGTATAAAGAAAATGATTACCTGAAATGTCATCAACTAAGCATGTGAATACCATCATTTATCCCCCATATATCTTGTTGGTCACATTCCAATCCTGTGAATACCTTAATCATGTATTCTCTTAAAAAATGAATACACATTAAACCTTAGTGAAAACATGAATGCTGTCAAAAGTTAACTCTTTCCTAATACCAAAATCCAAAAATTCTATATACTCAAACCATGATATAACCTTCTCCTTATATCAGTCATGAGCTCATGAATACTATCAAACATTTAATTTTCTCCTTATCCCTTCATTATGCGCATATCATCTACATTCCAAAAATATCTGAATAACCTATCTTGGATACTGGTACTATTAATCATACACTTTCAAAACTCAAGGAAATACAACAGTGTAACAATCCTTAGATGTCTCTTTATTCCATAGTACCATGAGATTACTTATACAAAATTACACTTGATAAACATGTAATCATTACACTACCTTCTTAAACCATTGACCGAGCTTCAACAATTCTTTCATCTCACATATCATTTGTAGTCTCTTCATCATCATCAACATAAATACTACCCATACGACCGTACTGATTCTCTTCATGAGACTTTCCCTTAGGGCATTGGTTTGCATAATGCCCGTAAATTCCACATTTAAAACATTTAACCATTGTTGATGTCGTAGCAATACCATTATCCTCATCCATGGTGTTAACTAAATCTTTTCATTTGCACTTAATGGCTTTGTGTCCTTCTTTTCCACACCCAAATAATCTTCCAGTTCCCTTGAAACAATCTCCCCGATGCCTCTTCCCACAAGATTTACATGAGGGAAATTGAACTTTCTTTCCTCTATGATCATCATTAAACTCCATCTTTCTCTTATTATCTGAGTTGGGAAACATACCAAAGTTGAGATTATTGATCATATTATGAGATTGCTGATTAGGAATAATAACGATGTTTGGACTTCCAAATCCCGTTTCATTTGTTTTCTCATGAAGAATATCATTTCATTCTCCGTCATATCCTCCATTATCATGAATCTTCCTGTTTCCAGCCATTTTCAAAAACCCAAAAAGAATAGTGTGAGAGGTAAAAATCATGATAGAGAAAACAACATAATAAAGGCGTAACACCTTCAATATCTAACATCTTAGGTTTAATTCTAAGATCGTTAGCGTAATTCTAGGACTATAACCTATACGTATACTTAACCTTAAGGACATCCCTAGACATACCTTAGAAATATCTCTAGGGATCTCACTAAAGTTCTCCATCCTAGTTTCCAAAGGGTGACTAAACCTTTTCTATGATACCAACTGTAGAGACCCTAAGCCTGACGTACATGGACATTACATTACTTTTGAGGAATACTTAGTACATAACAAAAAAACACACACAAGAACCGTAATAGTTTAGTGTCTTTGGAAACTCGGAATGTAATCTACTAATCATGGTGAAAGATCTTCAATATCTCCCATAAAGATCGTCCCTCTCTTTTTTTTCTTACCTAAAACCTTTCTTTATATCCTGGGGAAAATAAAACATAAAAGGGTGAGCTCAAATTCTCAGTAAGGGTAAACAAAAGAAATATCAATCACATCATATTCATAAGAACATATCTTTTGGAAATATTAACCTGCAAAAGAGATCATAATTTCATAACATGGGATAAATCATAATAGTGAAATGTAATCCCAATAATCATAACATAAAACATGAAACTTTGTGGCATACACACATAATCATAGATAATCATTTCTTATTAGTCAAGACTCATTTCCAAGACTATCTTAGTGGACAAAGTACCTTTCTGATCTGAGTTCATTCCTCGTTTCAGTCCTATTTCACTGAACCGGTATAACCTACCATTCCAGCCATGTCTATCTCATGAGATATAAAATCTTTACCCAATGCATTGCAGGGAGATATAGGTCCCACCCATCTCATAATGATACCATACTTATGTGTGCCACAAAATCATAAACCATACATCATAGCATAACCCATGTAAAAAAATGGGATTCTTAAACATCGTGACATCATAAAAAATTCATATAAGATAAAGGAATTCATAAAAATAATTCCATCACAACATAATCAAATAAATGTAATAATAGGGATAGAAACAGAACCCTATATTATCTTAGATGGAAAATAATTTTGATAAAACACTTGAACTCCATTCTTGAGGAAAATATCCTTTCTAATTCAAAAACACTTTTCCTTTCTTAACATGTCAAACAATTTTAAACTAAAAGAAGTTTATTCGAAATAAACTTGAAAACTTGTAAAGTAAAATTCTTTGAAATAATGTTTTAAAAATCCATTCATGCCATATAAGTTAAAAAAACATTCTTCGTACTTTTGTCGGAAAAGTCAAAAAGTACCTCATACGAAAAACGACAAAAGATTCTTTTCATATATTTTACTAAAAACTCACCAAAGGGTAAAATTGGATATAAAATATTATATAATGATTTAAATATTACATATTGAAGAAACATTTATGTGGATGAAAAAATGCACCCTAGTAAATTCCAAAGTATAAACAATCTTGGATAAAAATGAGATTGTGATATTTCCCTTACCTTAGGTCTGATTTGCTTCGTAAGTGTCCGAACCTCCTGTATAATGATTCAAATAATGTCATTGACTTATTCCAGAATCATACTCATTGTTATGATATCATATATGGTTCACTTATGACTTTATATTACTCGTTCTTTTGTAAATTCCATGTTAAAGAGCATTTTGGGTAAAATTGTTTCATTTGTCGTCCGTGTTTTGACTTGTAATTATTCATATGATTACTTAGATCATGATTACTTAATTCCAGAATATAAAACATGATTTATATATAATAAATATTCAGAATATACATATATATAATAAATCAGTAAATGGAAAGAAATACACCATTCATGGAGACGGTAGGCCGTACGTACGCATGAACGCTGTTTTCGTTTCCTTATTGAGTTGAATGGAATTAAGTAGATGACATAAATATATATAAACATAAATCCAGTATCATTATTATGTCATATATTTCATTATTACTTATTACATATACTTTATAATCATTCATGAATGGTTAAAGTGGAGAATGAATCTCATCGCGTCGTGGAGACGGTAGTCCGTACGTACGCACGAGCGATGATATTGTTCCCATGATCGTGGGACTGTATTGGAGTGTATGTATACTATTTCAGAATCAATATAACTTTAAAATAATCATATATAGTCATTATTTACACCATTATACCCATCCAAGTAAGGTGGTGGTGGAAAATAGATTTCACCACGGCGTGGAGACGGTATTCCGTACGTACGCACGTACGGTGATTTCGTTTTCCATAGGATGGATAGATGGTGAAATAGGGTTGTTTCATACATATAATAACATATCAGTATATGAGTGATACTGATTTTATTACTTAATAATGAAACAAACTAAGAAGAAGAAGTGGAAGAATAAATAAAGTTGAAAGAATCGATAACGGACGTCATTGCCTCTTCTTTGAAGCGCTTCTTTGAGATCTCCTTTTAGGGCACTAAAATTGGTCTTTTTGGAAGACTAGAACATCTAGTATGTTTCTAGGGAAGTGGAGAAGAGAATTTGGAAGGGTTTGGCTGAGCTTGAAGGCTCAAAGTGGTGTGAGGAAGAGAGGGAGGGGGTGCCCTTATATAAGGGAGGAGAGGGGCGCCTTTGGAATAACTAAAAATATTATTTTATTATAAAGCCAATTTTGGTTTTAAATAGCTCAAAATTGATTTATTTCGAAGCTAAGGTGGGGATGGGTCGAAATTATCTCATCCAATAGAATTTAGACAAGTTTTTTGGTTCCTATTAAGTTAAATAATTTTACTTTTACCGTGTCTTCTTGTGTTCTTATACTATAAGGATAATAAACATACTATAAGAAGCCAAAAGAACCCCAAGTTGTTTATTATTAACATATATAACCTTATCTAAGTCATTTGGACGAACCTTAGATTTTTAGGAATAAAATAACAATTAATAATATAATATTTGTTTTAAAAAATATTTTATGTTAATTTTGACACTATTTAGTAATTGATTTTTGTGAAAATAATAACAGAATTATTAGTTCTAAAAAAGTTAATTAAATCAATACTAACATGTCATATTAACCTAGAAAATTAGTTTAATTAATAAAAAGTCTTAAATTACATTTATTTGGGTATTTATAACATCAATTATGTCAATATTTGATTAATAATACAATTTCTGCATCATCTTTGTGTCATAATAAATGATAATTATTTAATTCCTAAAAATTATAAATAAATTCCTATGATGTAGATAATTATATTAGCTTTCTGTAGAATATTCATGTTCGAAGTTTTATGAAGTGTATCACTAAATTAAAATTATTATACTTATAAGAGTTAAGAAAGTGACATGTTGTAACATTCATTGGTTTTAATGATAATTAAATTATTTTCATGGAACAAAGTCCATTAAATGAATATAATACGACCCTTAGGTGATATGGGTCTACTTTTAGTCATCCAATAGAATTTTAACATGTTTTAGGGTAATTTTATAATATTATATTTACCCTTAATTACCTGATTTACCTTTAACTATGGTAAATAAAATTTACTGTAGTTACTATTCCTAATTCCCAAAAATAAAAAGTAGCTTATTAACATAATTTGGACCCACTGATTCCAAATATGGAATCCATTTTTCCAAATTCAATACAAAAAAGTTTCATAAATTAAATTAAAATTAATCTCATTGTTGAAAGAAAACGGGTTTTTCTTTAAAACATTGCAAAGGATTGAATTGATTTATCCTACCAATTCAAGGTAGAATCAATGATAATGACACACATTGTATTAAATGATAAAAATGTATTCTATTTATACTTTAAAACCATTAAATATTATAATTTAACCATATAAATTATTGCGATGAAAAAATTTGTTTTTAATTAAAATATAGCGTGTTTTTATTATTCATCAAAATATGAAAGTTACCAAAATAATATGAAAAATTTGTCCAAAGTAAATTTTTATTTTATGATTCCAAAGAAGAATTTTATTTTTTCAAATTGAAATTATAAACATGTCAAAAACTTTATTTAATGTGGGTGCGCCATCAAAAGGTGGGAAAACTGCATTTTTTGAAAAAAAAATACTTATTTTACCCGAAAAATTTATTTTGTTCTTATACCATGTTTTAGAAAATTTGAAAGACGAATAATAATGTTATAAGATTAAAAATTTAGTTAATACTATTCATAACAGCTAGTTCATAATAATATTATAATAATATATCGTTGTTTAGTAAGACCCGGTATTGCGTACAACACACGTTATCGAGGAAGGTCGTGATTGCGTGTAATGCAAGCCAAGTCAGGGTTGTGTGCTGTGAAATAATCCTTCGTTGTTTTGTATAACATAATCCAACCATATTTCATTTATACATTGAATATATATATGTATATATATATACTCAATGTTGCATAGAATAACTATTATCAAAATTGTGTGTAACACGATCCAAGAATAGTGTTGCATATACAGCAAGCTACTACGTTGTTGAGTATAGCGCAAGGTAATCTTGGTGTAGCATACAACACAAGACATTAATGAAATTAAAAGAATATTTTTCATAAAATCTGGGGGTGTTACATACCCTTTGGATAACTGTGCATTTCCGGATTCACAGTCGATATCCCCAAGATACGCCTCCCTGACTCAACATATGATGGGATGGGAGAAAACCATCAAAAGGAGGGACGATACTATACCATTATCCATGAAGAATATCCGTAGTGTGTCCACCTTCTATGACATCTCAATCAGTAAATAAAATCTACACCTATTTATAAACACAAAGTCCACCATCTTTCCCTTCCTATGAGTACAAATGATATCGAAGTCACTATCCAAGATGAACTCTAGACAGTGCCTATGTCTCAATTTCAGGTCCCTCTAATAAATTATATATGTGAGGATCTTATGTTCTGAATAGAAGGTAAACTGATTCACATCATGTAATTCCACTACAACTTTATTGAGAAGACTACTACTACAAGTTAAAGATCATGGGTCTCATAGTTCTATAGATATTTCCTCAACTATAATTGATCTATTGGAAATATCCACTATCCTATACATCAGGAAACATCGTTTAATAGTTCCTGATGCATCGTAAAACACTACATACCCTAAACCATCCTCTGGTAGTCACAAGAATAGATCACTCAAAAACCTCCATCTCAGCTACTGGAAACACTGATGACACTTTTATATCCACACGAAGGGTTTCCCTTATCTATAAAAGCCATAAAGGGTTGTTCTACATGATAAAAGTCAAGAACAAACCTATGATAGTACCCCAGTAATCCTCGGAAACACTTCACATTGGTCACACTATAGGGTGGCTCCCGAGAAAGCACTACCTCAATCTTCACTATATCCATTGAAAATCCAGCCTCCCAAATGCCATTTCCTAGAATATGGACCTCCAAAATCTAGAATTGACACTTCAAGATATTCCCATAAAGTTGGTTCTCTCATTGCATGTCCATGACCATCTATAACTGTATTGGGTTCTCCTCCTTTGATGCCATGTACACAAGAATGTCATCAATGAAGACCCCAATGAACCAGTCAAGGAATGGCTTGAATATCTTATCCATGAGTCTCTTGAATACTAATGAAAAATTGGTTATAAATAATGTCATTTAAAGTAATCATAGTGTCCATTCAAATATCTAGTGGTTGTATTTAGTACATCATCATCATGTACACGATGCTGATGATAACCAGATATCAGGTCTACCTTAGAGAACCTCCTTACTCCCTACAGCTAGTCGATGATGTCATCAATTTTCGGAATCAGATACATGTTCGTCATGGTCACCTAATTCAGGTCCTTGAATTCCACACATATCCTCAAACTCCCATCTGACTTCTTGGATAACAACACTGGGGCTACCCAGGGTGAGATATTGGGCCTCATGAAGCCCTTCCTCTACAAAACCTCAAGTTATAACAACAACTCCCAAAGCTCTGTAGGAGCCATCAGATATGCGAGTGTGTATATCTGTGTTTTCCCGAAGTACATATCAATGTAGAAGTAAACCTCTATGTGAAGTGGTAATCCGAGAACATCCTCAGAGTAGACATATTCGTACACATCCACCACTAAAGGAAACTGAGGAATACTCTCCTTCACCACACTAAGGTTGCGGTTATCCAATAGTTGAGTGATTGGATTTACCCTCCTATGAGAATTTACATCATGTGTTTAATTCCTTTCATTTTTTGTGATAAAGGAACACATGGTACCATCACTACAGACATACCACACTCTATACAAAAAATAGTCAATCTATGCATGGATTGTGGATAACCAGTCCATACCTAGAATGACTTCAAAAGGCCTTGAATACAATACCAGTAAATACCATCCATATATCTCCCCACCAAGTTAAATATCACACTGCCAACACCATTGTGTGGTCATCAAATTCCCTTATATAGAAGTCTCATAATGTATGAATCATTCCAAATGTTCCACCGGAATCTCCGAGCTCTGAAAAAGATCCATAAAAAGAAAAGAGTGATTGTAACCAACGTCTATAAAAACACTATCTATATTGGAGAAGACACAGATCATACCTCAAATCATCATTGTTGTACCGAGGTTGTATGCCTCCAACGCCTAAAGCTGGATTCTCCAATAATAACCGGGTCCATAAGCTGATGGAGGACCACTAGGGGGTGGTGGTGGTAGTACCTTGAACCATTATCCACCACTAGCTACTCTACCTACTCCCCGACTATTTCTTATAACCAGTGTACCATCCTTCTTGAACCTCTAGCTCTCCCTTAGCATTCCCTCGATTGTCCGCTGATTGTTTATACGACATGTCAGGAAATCAGAAGCTATGTGTCCCCGACCGCAACATGTGAAACAAATTATATTCTTCAGATGTCCTGACCTACCCAAGTATCCACGCACTATTGATCACATATCCTGTAGCAATCTATAGAATGATCATTCCCACATGGGTCACAACATCTACTTCATTCTAATAACTCTTAAGGACTCCACCACCTCATGTCTACTGGTTTCTCCTGTATCTTTATCCAACTCTGTGAGGATTATCTCCACAAGTATATCTCTCTCCAGCACTCTAGACTATGTAGGGATTCTAAGAGACAACATGGATGCCCTGATCTCCCAGTTTAGTCCCATCTCAAAATCCTATTTCCTAGAAAACAGGTGGCGTACCATAGAAATGGAGTAGCGAGAAAGCTCAGTAAACATCGCCAAGTACTCTACTATTGTCTAACTTCCTACCATAGATGCAAGAGCTCCTAGATTTATTCCAACAATAAGGTCTTCAGAAATAACTCCTCCTTAAATAGGTTCTCAATTTCCACCCAAGTGAGAGTAATCTAGTCATGCGTCTGGATCACTAAGCTCCCCCACTGTCTCGTTGAGCCCTATAGAAGGCACGTGGATAAGACTGTCATCTAATCAAGGATATTTCCTCATAAAGAAAAAAATGTGTGTAACTACCTCTATCTAATACTCAACTATATCGGTGGCGGTCTCACATCAGATCGTAGGAGGTATCTGACTCTGGATCTCATGCAACAAACTGAGTTGGCGTGCATCCTCTCCCAGTAGTGCTTGAAAAAATTGATGCTTCATCGGTGGTACTATAGAAGGATAACCACTCAGGGGCGTTGTCTCTAGAATAGGCCCCTATACTGATTCCTCATCACAAATAGTATCATCCTCATGATTATGCATTGGTAACATGGATAGTTGGATGGGTGGAGGCTTCCTAAAATAGATAATGATTAACCACTATCAATTGAGTATATCTGGAGAGCTGACTCAAGAAGCCTATAGATAACCACTCTATCATGGCCTATAACCTAGGTACCATGTTGTGACTACCCCAATCCCACCTTTTGTTTACTAGGGGCTCGCGACTTCTGACATAGTAGTCCTGTCCCAAAAAAATGGGATGCATTTGCAAAAGTACGTATACACAGGAACACAAATCCTAGCCATAGATGCAGGAATTTGAAAATAGTATGTAAACAAAAAAAAAGATCAATAATAGAAAATTGAACTTAAACAAGGCTGAAATACAATACCGATAAAAAATGAAACGTAAAATTAATATTATATGGAACTACTCTATAGAAACCCCCTGAATGGTTGTTACAAAAACATGTGTTTGGAGCTGCATAAGCAGACCTCATTTGTCGGGTCTCTCTAAGCACAACCTGGTCTCGGTCCCCCAAGGAATCCATCAATGTGTCGATCATATAAAAAATACAAGACATGTATAGGAAAAGACCATGATGTTTTGAGTGAAACAATACATAGTTGGGTACTACAAAACAAAATTTAAAATTTCATAATGGAAACACCACAAAAATGGTAAAGTCATCATGACACATGTATACATCTAAAACACATAAAACAAGAATATATAGGTATAGATTTAATAGGTTCCAAGATGAAACATCTCATCCATAGCATGTCATATGGTTCCACTCATAGCATTATCGATTCTAGGAGATCTCACTACTCTATGTATCTGATAGTAAGAACAAATAACTAGTCTACCAAAAGTATTTGTGAGAATATCTGGACTTGATACGTCATGATGTTCCATGAGACATCTTGCCTCAATAATACAAAGAGTCTTAATATCACATCTGATCATTGGTCATGATATTCTACTAAAGGTGCAAAAATTCTGAGAGAACTCACTCCTCGATCGATGAATTCATATGGGACTCATACAAGAGGTCCTACAAATTTGGGCCCTGCCGAACGAGAAAATGTTGTTCAATATAATGTTATATATTGATTATATTCTCTTAGAGAGTATTCTGAACCCAATCTGTATTAGCCCACAATATTGGGGATTCTCAATGAATACTACAAACCATAAAAATGTGGCTCGAAAGGCAGGAGATTTAAAAGATTACTTTGAACCCTACTGATACATGCTACTATATAGAGTATTAACCCCCTTCACTAGGAGTTCATGTCAATGTCCAACTAACTCCATTAGTGTTCATATAGTATAAATCAATTACTGAGGAGGATTTCATTACTCTATCAGGGACTCTATATCTCAAGGGGATTGTTATTTAATGTCGTACCAAACCCTTAAAGTAAATACCAAGGGGGAAAATATCTATACCTACACAAGCCCGCAATAAGGTCTTAGAAAGCCATCTAAAAATGTCTATCTAATCACAAGGGTCACATTCCTTATATGGAAAATCAAATAAAATTTTGATTTGAATGTAATGGGGATTTCTTTAATAATGGATCTGTTGGGTTAGGGCCCAGTCTGACTTGGTCAGATCGACCTGACACATCCTGATCAGACCGACCTGACCCGACCCAGTCAGACTGAACTAACCCGACCTGACCATCTGAGCCATACAGACTACCTAGGTGGCCTGGTTGTTCAGGTATGTCTCACATTTGGTGGTTTTTCTTGCTCTTCTAGCCACATTCCATGTCTCTCTCACACGTGGCTCAGCCCCGTGCGCTGCCACCGGTCAACACGGTCGAATCATGTGGCATGACTGGTCGACAAGGCAGACTGTTCAAGCAGTTGTTTTCCATAAATAAATCCCACTAGGCTATGGATTCCATACTCCTCCCACAACCACACCACCATGGGCCCCTTTTCAATCAGCTTCCATGTCGGAGGCCACATGGCATCGCCACCACACGCGACCTCCTACTACGAGTCTTTGCGTTCTCAGACGTCGAGCTGTCATCAAATCCTGACACCACCCTAGGACTCCTTCAATTGGTCGATCCACTATTTTGGTCCCTCCTGGACCATGCGTCATTGTCATTGTGTTGTTCCTTCATTATCACACCCCTGGTGTTATCAAAGGGTAATGTCTTCTGTCTCTGGTCGTTGCGACATGGATCAAAGGAACAACGGTTGACCGTTCGTAAGACACGAAGATGTGAAGAAAATAGAAGGTGAGAAGAATGAATAATGATTTCATGATGGACATATCAGAGCTATTTTTAATGTCCTCATGGATTCAACCATTTAAAACTATTTAACATGGAACAAAATGTCATATTCATCAACATCCATTAAATCCCTTCATCTTTAACCCATCCCACATGGAAGATAAAACCGAGATCTACCTATACATTGTTTGGTCTGAATTCATTGTAAAATCCAAGAATGGTGATGTAATAAAAAATATTAATACCTAAAGGATTAGATTGGTCATCGGTGAAGAACAGAGTTGCACCACCATCTCTTGTCAATTTCTGGTCCTGAGAACATGATATGTGATTCATGATAAGTGATCCATCAGTGTTCATTATTGCTTGTCATTCGCTGCTGAGAGGCTTCACCAACACCTTTTCATTTCCAGAGTTTAAATGGAATTTATCATTGATTTTTAATAAAAACTAATATACATGTCAATCTATTGAATAAAAAAACATTTTTCAGCATCATCATTTATTTGTGTAGCAGTGTCGCCATGCTATTTCATTTATGAATGGAAATAGATGCTTTTTCATGGTACCATAGTGTCATTTCATCACTGTGTAATGTTAAAAGAAATACAATAAAAAAATTTCAATGTTTATTTTATTATTATTTATATTTTCAAAAGTTAACTTTTACCCTCATCACGTGGCATTTGAGACTAGGCCTCGACCAAAGAAAGAACACCCTTATGTGCTCAATGGTACTCCCAGACATCCAATAAAAGTTATTATTTATGACATATACGTTTTGAATACAAAAAAATTTTTTTTAATTATTTCATTTAAAGTTACATCCCAAAAAAATCATTCCACAACTGACCCATGCTTGGAAATGTTCGGTTATGCCTAAGCGAAACAATCATTGTGAATTCAATAGTTGTCTCAAATTGTCAACCCGAGTCACCAGTCATCTGTTATAAGTATTTGAAAAACTATATAATTTTATTTCATTATTTTATTTATTATTATTTAATTTTTTGGTTTTCTCGCTAGAAACCCACACCGATGAAATTTATTTCCCATAGTGGATAAACCCACTATCTAGAATGTATTGGTGCCCTCAGATTTTTGATCCAGGATCCCATTAAAGAGTTATTACACATTTTATGGAAAACCACTTATGCAAACTATTAAAATTATATCATTTTCTGTCAAACCATTCTGGGCACACCAGGCCTCAGAATCAAACACAGTCTCCTCCCTAGACTTTTAATTTTTCTATAAATATTCTAAAAATAAAATTGGGAAATTTTGAGTCATTTAATTAGCCCCAACATTAGTGTTTAAATACAAGATAGCTAAACAAATGGATATAGAAAAAGATGAGGATATTCCAATGAACATGAGCCTCCTGCTCCCATGTGCACATGTAGATATTCTCGTGCTACCATCATGAGCCCACTAAAGGAATCAACCACCCACAGAGTGTGTAACAGCCAAAGATTTTATAAAGAAATATTCTTTTTAATTTTATTAATGTCTTGTGTTGTACGCTACACCAAAAGGAGCTTGCACAACACACATCCTTGTCTTGCCTTTCATTACACGCAATCGCGACCTTCCTCGATAGCGTGTGTAATACGCAATACCGAGTTTCACTAAACAACGATGTGCTATTAAAATATTATTAAAACTAGCCGTTATGAATAGTAATAACCACTTTTTAAAATTCTGTAAATCTTATTTTTCAAAATGAACTTCATTCTTGGATTCGGAGTATCGAATTTAGCCTAAGGTGAAATTTTGGTACTTTTCGGATAACTTTAATATTTTGATGAATAGTGAAAATTACTAAATTATAATTAAAAACAACTTTTTTAATCGAAATAATTAATAGTGATAAATTATTAATTTGAGTGGTTTTAAAGTATATTTAGAATATATTTTTACAATTTAATACAATGTTAGTCATTGGATGTAATTTCACATTTAAACCAGACATAATCAAGTGTCAATCTTTTGATAGATATTGTTTCTTAAAAACACGCTATTTGTTTTAACAGCGGGATTTAATTATAAAATTAATTAATGCAAATTCTATGATATGAATTTGGTAAAATAGACTTCATTTTTGAATTCGGAATATGAAATATAGCATAGGATGAAATTTTGGCATTGTTCTGAAAAACATCAATTTTTGATGAATAGTGAAACTACTAAGTGGTAGTTAAAAAAATTAATTTCTTCATAAATCTTAATTTTACCGCTTCTGTGAATGGAATTTCAAAAATCCGAGAGACACGGTTGATGTCAGTAAGTAAAATGTGGTTCAATGAGATGAAAATAATTTTTGGTGAATAGTAACTTTTTACTTTTTTTTACCACGGTTAATAGTAAATAGGGTAACTAAGGGTAAATATGATATTACTATTACCCTAACACATGTCCTAATTCTATTGGATAAGTGTAATTCGACCAAAAACAACCTTATGAATATAATATGACCATTTAGGTCCACTTGGATTAGATTATGACATTTAATATTATATTATTTAATGAATAGTTAAAATAGTTAAAATCAATGTTTAATAACTAAAACATTTTTAATATGGAATTATACATAAGATAAATTCGACTATAAATATTCATTAGAAATATAAAAATATTTCCTACATAATGATATTTTATTTATAATTTTTAGACTTTAAATAAATTAATTTATTTATGACACAACGATGATGCAGTAATTAACCTTTTAAGGAAATATTAACATAATTGATGTTATAAATGCTCAAATGAATGTAATTTGAGACTTTTTATGACTTAAACTAATTTTCTAGGTTACTATGATATATTAGTGTTGATTTAATCAACTTGGTTCGAACATATAATTCTGTTATGACTTTCACAAAAATCATATATCAAATAGTGTCAAAATTGACACAAAATAGTTTTTAAATCACATATTATATTATTAATTGTTATTTTATTCCTAAAAATCTAAGGTTCGGCCAAATGAATTAGATAAGGATATATTTTGGGGTTCGTTTGGCATGTTATAGGAAGTGTATTAACCATATAGTGAAAGAAAACAAAAAGACACGGTAAAAGTTAAATTATTTAACTTAGAGTTAAATCTAATTGATAAGGTTAAAATAGTAACCTAAACTTGTCTAAATCCTATTGGTTGATAGGCTTTCGACCCATCCCCACTTTATCTTCGAAATAAGACCCTTTGGAACCATTATAAACCGATTTTGACTTTAATATAAAATAATATTTTGAGATATTCCTAAAGTGCCCCTCTCCTCCCTTATAAAAGGACACCTCCTCCCCCTCCTCCTCACACCAATTTGAGCACTCAAGCTCGGCCAAACCCTGCCAAAATCCCTTCTCCACTTCCCTAGAAACATCCTAGAGGTTCTGGTCTTCCTCAAAGACCAATTCTAGTGCCCTAAGAGGAGGTCTCAAAGAGGCACTTCAAAGAAGAGGTAATTACCGTTACCAATTCTTTCATCTTTATTTCTTCTTCCACTTCTTCTTCTTAGGTTGTTTCATTATGAAGTAATAACATCAGTATCACTCATATACTGATATGTTATTATAAGTATGAAACAACCCTATTTCACCATCTATCCATCCTATGGAAAAAGAAATCACCGCGCGTGCGTACGTACGGAATACCGTCTCCACGCCGTGGTGTAATCTATTTTCCACCACCACCTTACATGGATGGGTATAATGGTGTAAAGAATAACTATACATAGTTATTACAACATCATATTGATTCTGATATATTGTATAATCCACTACAATTCAATTCAATATTTATAGAAATGATATCATCGCTCGTGCGTACGTACGGACTACCGTCTCCACGACGCGATGAGATTCATTCTCCATGTTAACCATTTAAGAATGATTATAATGTATATATAAGAAATAATAATGAAATATATGACATTATAAAGCTACTGGATTTATGTATATATATACATATGTATTTCATCTACTTACTTCCATTTCAAGACAATAAGGAAAGAAAAACAGCGTTCATGCGTACGTACGGACTACCGTCTCCATGAACGGTGTTTTTCATTTTATTTATCTATCTATTATATATATATATACTGAATATATATGATATATATATCATATTTTATATTCTGGAAGTAAGTAAATCTTGATATAAGTAATAATGATGTCAAGAACAACAAGTCAAAACACCTACGATAAATGAAACGATTTTACCCAAAACGCTTCTTTAACATGAAATTTACAAAAGAACGGGTAATATAATGTCATAAGTGAACCATATATGATATCATAACAATGAATATGATTCTATAATAAGTCAATGACATTATTTAAATCATTATACAGGAGGTTCGGACAAATATGAAGCAAATCGGACATAAGTTAAGGGAAATATCACAATCTCATTTTTATCCGAGATTGTTTATTCGTAAGTATTTATTGGGGTGTATTTTATCATCCACATCCATGTTCCCTCAATATGTAATATTGTTTCCATCCACTTACACTAGTTTAAATACAATTTTACCCTTCGGTGAGTTTTTAGTAAAGAATATGAAAGAAATATTTTGTCGTTTTTTTTCGTACGAGGTACTTTTTGACTTTTCCGACAAAAGTACGAGAAGAATGTTTTTTTTCACTTATACGGCACGAACGGATTTTTACGGTTTTATAAAGCCTTATTTTCATGAATCTTCCTCCAAAATATTTCATGACTATTTTCAATAAAATCTCTTTCTTTTAAAATTGCATGACGTTTTGTGAAAAGTAATTGATTTTGAAGAAGAAAGGATATTTTCCTCAAGAATTCATTTTAAGTGTTTTATCAAAATTATTTTCCATCTATGATAACATAGGGTTCTGTTTCTATCCCTATTATTACATTGATTTGGTTATGTTGTGATGTAATTATTTTTATGAATTAATTTATCTTATATGAATTGTTTTATGATGTCATGTTGTTTAATAATTCCATTTTTATTACATGGGTTACGCTATGATGTATGGTTTATGATTATGTGGCACACATAAGAAAGGATTCATTATAAGATGGGTGGGACCTATATCTCCCTCCAATGCATTGGGTAAAGATTTTATATCTCATGAGATAGACAGGGCTGGAACGGTAGGTTATACCGGTTCAGTGAAACAGGACTGAAACGAGGGTTACTCGATTCAGAAAGGGACTTTGTCCACTAAGATAGTCTTGGAAATGAGTCATGACTAACAAGAAATGATTTTCCATGATTATGTGTGCATGCCACAAAGTTTCAAGTTTCATGTTATGATTATGGTGATCCCATTTTCACTTCTATGATTTGTTCCATGTTAAGATATTATGATCTCTTTTGCAGGTTATGATTTTCAAAAAGATATGATATGATTTTTATTTCTTTTGTATACCCTTACTGAGCATTTGAGCTCACCCTTTTATGTTTTATTTTCCCCATGATATAAAGAAAGGTTTTAGGTAAAAAAAAGGAAGATCTTTATGGGAGATTTTGAAGATCTTTCACCACGATTAGAAGATTATATTCCGAGTTTCCAAAGACACTAAACTATTACGATCCTTGTGTGTGTGTTTTTGTTATGTACTAAGAATTCCGCAAAAGTAATGTAATGTCAATGTACGATAAGCTTCGGGTCTCTACAGTTGGTATCAGAGAAAAGGTTTAGTCAACCTTTGGAAACTAGGATGCGAAAACGTTAGTGAGATTCCTAGAGATATTTCTAAGGTATGTCTAGGGATGTCCCTAAGGATAAGTATACGTATAGGATATATTCCTAGAACTATGGTAATGATATTAGATTAAACCTAAGAAGTTAGGTATTGAGGATACTTTCCCTTTACTATGTTGTTTTCTCTAGCATGATTTTTGATTCTCACAAAATTATTTTTGTGTTTTAGTTAATGGAGGGAACCAAAAGGAATTCCGTTAACATTGAATCCAATGGACAAATTGGTGACTATGAGCAACAAAATTGTGTAATGCCTAGAGAGAAAGATGTTGTGATTATGCCGAATCAATCATCGTGATATATGATTAACAAGGTGAAATTTAGTGGTATGCCTAATTCTTCAAAGAAGAGGAAGATAGACTATTATGCATGTTCGCATGTTGAGGAGCATAAAGAAAGGAAGATTGAGATTTCTAAAGAAGGGAAGAAGAACCTTGAGGAATACCTCAAATGGAGGGACCGATGTTATCTGTGTGGAGAAAAGGGTCATAGAGTGAAAGACTGTTATGGAGTTCAATGTCTTATTTGTGGAGAACATGGGCATTACCCAACTCAATGCCCTGACCTAAAAAGTTACTTCTAAATCAAGGAAGGACTTATTCCATGATAATCATTGATGTGGATGGACTGAAGTGTTTTGGTATTCAAGAATAATGTTGTTGAGGTACTTTTATGGTGTATTGAAATATTTAAGTATTGGTCTATTGTGGTTTTCAATAATTTTAAGGTACCAATAACTATGAAAAGTGATTCAAATATTTTGGAAAGTAAATGATAAGTGCATAATGAAAGGATAAGAAGATAATGAGATGTTTGATTGTATTCATGAGCTCATGATTGATATAAGGACTAAATGATATCATGGTTTGAGTATAAATAATTTTGAGGATTTTGGTATATGTAAAGTGTTAACTTTTAACTGCATTCAAGTTTTCACTAAGGTTCAATGGGTATTCAAGAGTATACATGATTAAGGACTTTGAATGTTTGGAATGTGACCAACAAAACATATCTTATGATATATGGGTATCAACGATGATATTAAATCTCTGGTAATTGTTTTCACTATGTTATGAGAGTGGACTGCAGTATTATGGATAAGCCTAAAGATTGGAATGGATTGTGTTGGACGTAAGTTAGTATTGTTTAAGGATAGAAATTTTTTTTCGATATTATTGATGGGATGTTATAGTAATATAGTTTTGGAAAAAGGACAACCTGTAGGACGGGCGACAACACATCGCTTCGGACAAGGCTGTGGGAATCGAACCCACAACCGAAATGCGACTGGCCTTTATCGCCTACCACTGACCTACAGGAAGTCCCTGTTTAGTAGAAACTAGTTTTATTATATTTAGCAGTATGATATATGAAGTATAAGTCCATTTTAGGAACCATATATGATTAATCTCACTATAGATCGACTTATGTATATAAGTTTTGATAAACATTTGTTTGAGACAGATGGAATGACCTGTCATTCTATCACATGATCTGCTAACACTTCACGAATAACAAATTCAACTTCATTTATTTAAGAGATGAAGTGGAAATTGTTCAAAGCACGAACAACAGTGAGATTGTACCAAAATAAAGTAAGTATTTATTCTAATTCAAATTTTCAACTTTAGGGGAAATGATCTTGAAAACCAAAAATGTTGTCCTAGTGATCTTATACCTGATGAATCAGATGGTACCTTATATCATCACAAATCTATGGATTTGTGATTACTGGATTTTCCATAGCCATGTTCTCTACCACTCTCCATCAGAACATGATGGTTAGATTTCTCTTCCATATCCATATTTTCACCTATGTGGAAACCCAATGATTAGTTTATTTGGGTAACCGTTACGTTTCATACTTTTGTTTTTAAAGATTGGTTTTGATATTCATTTTTACAATGTGGGTTTCTATTAAAGAAACTTTCGAATAGTAAACCATTTATAACCCCGACGAATTTCGAGGGCGAAATTCATTTTAAGGGGGGTAGAATGTAACAGCCCAAGATTTTATAAAGAAATATTCTTTTTAATTTTATTAATGTCTTGTGTTGTACGCTACACCAAAAGGAGCTTGCACAACACGCATCCTTGTCTTGCCTTGCATTACACGCAATCACGACCTTCCTCGATAGCGTGTGTAATACACAATACCGAGTTTCACTAAACAACGATGTGCTATTAAAATATTATTAAAACTAGCCGTTATGAATAGTAATAACCAATTTTTAAAATTCTGTAAATATTATTTTTCAAAATGAACTTCATTCTTGGATTCGGAGTATCGAATTTAGCCTAAGTTGAAATTTTGGTACTTTTCGGATAACTTTAATATTTTGATGAATAGTGAAAATTACTAAATTATAATTAAAAACAACTTTTTTAATCGAAATAATTAATAGTGATAAATTATTAATTTGAGTGGTTTTAAAGTATATTTAGAATAAATTTTTACAATTTAATACAATGTTGGTCATTGGATGTAATTTCACATTTAAACCAGACATAATCAAGTGTCAATCTTTTGATAGATATTGTTTCTTAAAAACACGCTATTTGTTTTAACAGCGGGATTTAATTATAAAATTAATTAATGCAAATTCTATGATATGAATTTGGTAAAATAGACTTCATTTTTGAATTCGGAATATGAAATATAGCTTAGGATGAAATTTTGGCATTGTTCTGAAAAACATCAATTTTTGATGAATAGTGAAACTACTAAGCGGTAGTTAAAAAAATTAATTTCTTCATAAATCTTAATTTTACCGCTTCTGTGAATGGAATTTCAAAAATCCGAGTGACACGGTTGATGTCAGTAAGTAAAATGTGGTTCAATGAGATGAAAATAATTTTTGGTGAATAGTAACTTTTTACTTTTTTTTACCACGGTTAATAGTAAATAGGGTAACTAAGGGTAAATATGATATTACTATTACCCTAACACATGTCCTAATTCTATTGGATAAGTGTAATTCGACCAAAAACAACCTTATGAATATAATATGACCATTTAGGTCCACTTGGATTAGATTATGACATTTAATATTATATTATTTAATGAATAGTTAAAATAGTTAAAATCAAAGTTTAATAACTAAAACATTTTTAATATGGAATTATACATAAGATAAATTCGACTATAAATATTCATTAGAAAGCTAAAAAGATTTCCTACATAATGATATTTTATTTATAATTTTTAGACTTTAAATAAATTAATTTATTTATGACACAACGATGATGCAGTAATTAACCTTTTAAGGAAATATTAACATAATTGATGTTATAAATGCTCAAATGAATGTAATTTGAGACTTTTTATGACTTAAACTAATTTTCTAGGTTACTATGATATATTAGTGTTGATTTAATCAACTTGGTTTGAACATATAATTCTGTTATGACTTTCACAAAAATCATATATCAAATAGTGTCAAAATTGACACAAAATAGTTTTTAAATCACATATTATATTATTAATTGTTATTTTATTCCTAAAAATCTAAGGTTCGGCCAAATGACATAGATAAGGATATATTTTGGGGTTCGTTTGGCATGTTATAGGAAGTGTATTAACCATATAGTGAAAGAAAACAAAAAGACACGGTAAAAGTTAAATTATTTAACTTAGAGTTAAATCTAATTGATAAGGTTAAAATAGTAACCTAAACTTGTCTAAATCCTATTGGTTGATAGGCTTTCGACCCATCCCCACTTTATCTTCGAAATAAGACCCCTTGGAACCATTATAAACCGATTTTGACTTTAATATAAAATAATATTTTGAGATATTCCTAAAGTGCCCCTCTCCTCCCTTATAAAAGGACACCTCCTCCCCCTCCTCCTCACACCAATTTGAGCACTCAAGCTCGGTCAACCCCTGCCAAAATCCCTTCTCCACTTCCCTAGAAACATCCTAGAGGTTCTGGTCTTCCTCAAAGACCAATTCTAGTGCCCTAAGAGGAGGTCTCAAAGAGGCACTTCAAAGAAGAGGTAATTACCGTTACCAATTCTTTCATCTTTATTTCTTCTTCCACTTCTTCTTCTTAGGTTGTTTCATTATGAAGTAATAACATCAGTATCACTCATATACTGATATGTTATTATAAGTATTAAACAACCCTATTTCACCATCTATCCATCCTATGGAAAAAGAAATCACCGCGCGTGCGTACGTACGGAATACCGTCTCCACGTCGTGGTGTAATCTATTTTCCACCACCACCTTACATGGATGGGTATAATGGTGTAAAGAATAACTATACATAGTTATTACAACATCATATTGATTCTGATATATTGTATAATCCACTCCAATTCAATTCAATATTTATAGAAATGATATCATCGCTCGTGCGTACGTACGGACTACCGTCTCCACGACGCGATGAGATTCATTCTCCATGTTAACCATTTAAGAATGATTATAATGTATATATAAGAAATAATAATGAAATATATGACATTATAAAGCTACTGGATTTATGTATATATATACATATGTATGTCATCTACTTACTTCCATTTCAAGACAATAAGGAAAGAAAAACAGCGTTCATGCGTACGTACGGACTACCGTCTCCATGAACGGTGTTTTTCATTTTATTTATCTATCTATTATATATATATATATACTGAATATATTTGATATATAAATCATATTTTATATTCTGGAAGTAAGTAAATCATGATATAAGTAATAATGATGTCAAGAACAACAAGTCAAAACACCTACGATAAATGAAACGATTTTACCCAAAACGCTTCTTTAACATGGAATTTACAAAAGAACGGGTAATATAATGTCATAAGTGAACCATATATGATATCATAACAATGAATATGATTCTATAATAAGTCAATGACATTATTTAAATCATTATACAGGAGTTTCGGACAAATATGAAGCAAATCGGACCTAAGGTAAGGGAAATATCACAATCTCATTTTTATCCGAGATTGTTTATTCGTAAGTATTTATTGGGGTGTATTTTATCATCCACATCCATGTTCCCTCAATATGTAATATTGTTTCCATCCACTTACACTAGTTTAAATACAATTTTACCCTTCGGTGAGTTTTTAGTAAAGAATATGAAAGGAATCTTTTGTCGTTTTTTTTTCGTACGAGGTACTTTTTGACTTTTCCGAAAAAAGTACGAGAAGAATGTTTTTTTTCACTTATACGGAACGAACGGATTTTTACGATTTTATAAAGCCTTATTTTCATGAATCTTCCTCCAAAATATTTCATGACTATTTTCAATATAATCTCTTTCTTTTAAAATTGCATGACGTTTTGTGAAAAGTAATTGATTTTGAAGAATAAAAGATATTTTCCTCAAGAATTCATTTTAAGTGTTTTATCAAAATTATTTTCCATCTAAGATAACATAGGGTTCTGTTTCTATCCCTATTATTACATTGATTTGGTTATGTTGTGATGGAATTATTTTTATGAATTCATTTATCTTATATGAATTGTTTTATGATGTCATGTTGTTTAAGAATTCCATTTTTATTACATGGGTTACGCTATGATGTATGGTTTATGATTATGTGGCACACATAAGAAAGGATTCATTATAAGATGGGTGGGACCTATATCTCCCTCCAATGCATTGGGTAAAGATTTTATATCTCATGAGATAGACAGGGCTGGAACGGTAGGTTATACCGGTTCAGTGAAACAGGACTGAAATGAGGGTTACTCGATTCAGAAAGGGACTTTTTCCACTAAGATAGTCTTGGCAATGAGTCATGACTAACAAGAAATGATTTTCCATGATTATGTGTGCATGCCACAAAGTTTCAAGTTTCATGTTATGATTATGGTGATCCCATTTTCACTTCTATGATTTGTTCCATGTTAAGATATTATGATATCTTTTGCAGGTTATGATTTTCAAAAAGATATGATATGATTTTTATTTCTTTTGTATACCCTTAATGAGCATTTGAGCTCACCATTTTATGTTTTATTTTCCCCAGGATATAAAGAAAGGTTTTAGGTAAAAAAAAGGAAAATCTTTATGGGAGATTTTGAAGATCTTTCACCACGATTAGAAGATTATATTCCGAGTTTCCAAAGACACTAAACTATTACGATCCTTGTGTGTGTGTTTTTGTTATGTACTAAGTATTCCGCAAAAGTAATGTAATGTCAATGTACGATAAGCTTCGGGTCTCTACAGAGTGTCATATCTTATCGATCCTAGATCACCATAAACGGAATGCAGTGCGAGCATCCTGATCAAGAACTATCAACTATGAAATCTTATGGAGTTGAGATATCTATTACATGTAGAGGAATCCAAATCACCATACAAATCTCTAATCATAAAAATATAATAGGTGGATGAATTTGTGGTTCGGTCAACTATTATCCAGATGGTACCATGTACACTATACATATATGGTATACCCATGAAAAATTCCATAAATATCTATGATCACCCACTTCCTAGAACCCCAAGGATGAAAAGAGTCACACCATCCAAGCACAGGAGCTCGACACAGTGAGTTGGAAAACCAACAAACTGATTCAAACAATCAATCAACATTTATATCAATAGGTAGGACCAGCTTTAATATATTTCATCATCAACAGTGTTTTCCTTGACACCAACATGAATATGTTAATGCATCTCACCAATCAAAGAATCCACTACAATAATTATTTTTCCTCTAAAAGAATGAGTTTCTCCACAAATTTAAAATATCCATCTAAGGAATTTCCCTATGAAAAAATGAGTACCTAAAGTCTCACTGTCAGTGTAACTATGATGTGACTATGTGACTCACTATAAGAGGGGTGGGGTAATGACAAATAAAAAAGGTTAGTTGCATCATCTTTATCCATGAAGGATAACTATGATGAGGCCAGATGATCTATTTCGCTTTTTAAAAACTACGAACTAGATTTCCTACTAAGAGCATCCAATTCCATTTTCCCTAACCTAGATTATTGAATCTATCCATGTAATATTCTTGGAGGAACTCTAGCCAATGTATGTGATTTATATTTTGAACATTTTGGAAGAATATATACTTGACACTCTTGTGGTCTGAGTATATGATAAAGAACTCTCCCATCAGGTAGTCTCACAACATCTTTAATGTTAATAATACCATTTCCAACTCAAGATCATGGGCCACGTAGTTATTATCATTTTATATGAACTGATGTAAACCAGTGACAATCACTTCTTGAATATACATTAGGAAACAACCATGTTCAGTCTTTAATGCATCGTAGAAAACAAAGTACTCAACTACCTCCATTGGAAAACTCAATATTTGAGAACTCATCATACTCTCCTTTAACTGTTGAAAATCCTACAGGCACCTTTCTATCCACATGAAAGACTGACCCTTTCATTTGATCAAAGTGTTCATTAAACCTTTGGTAATGGACACTCATTATCCAAAGTCACTTGATTAGAGTGTTGGTAATCCACACCTAACCTCTAAAATTTAGTCTTACTAATCCATTTATCTGCATGTCCTACACCACCCTTAGCTCATGAAGCTCAATGAAAGTCATCCGATATGACACAATCATATAATTTTTATCAATGAACAGAGAGATTACCTGAATATCAATATCTGACTAGATAGAATATGCGAAAAGGATGAATCAAGGGGGCCTAAAATATTAGAGACCAAGGGAATCACCAATAAGGATATTAACACCATCTGGTTTTAAACTTTTTAAATCATGGTAGAACAATCTATCCATACTAGTAATGTCGATCAAGGAAATATATCCTTCTTCCATATTAATGTCATGACAGATATGGAAATTTTTTTATCAACATCCATAATGCTTTTTCTCTTTCTAACAATATACAAAATAGACCAATGAATAGAACCTTTACTCGTGATAGCATTATATAAAATTCTTTAATTTTCTCCGACTTCGGTACTATAATGATTTATTTTAATAAAAATATTAAGGCCAGTAAACATGGACGTCACATAATCATATAAGGAATTAACTTCTCAAAGTATGATATAAAAGGCCAAGATAGTCGATCCACTACTGTCCCGATCAATGCTTCTTCCACTACTCCAGCCATTAATAGACAGTCCATCACTGTTATGTTTTCGTCCCCTTGAGGGAGGATTACAAGATATATTGTTTCCTTGACGAAGAGAAGTATATCTAGATGTCATATAGTAGAATAAATTCTATAAATATGGTGCCTCATTCAACATTTCAAAAGATCTGATGAAATCTACGAGCTGGTTTTTTAATTCTACTGGTAATCATCTGGTTAGTAGAATCAATACCCTCATTAATGAACTGATTCCTCACCTTCCATAGTCACCAACAACCAGCCTGTAAAATGGCAGAATGTTCCATTCTTTCAGAACTACCAACACCTGATCCATGTGACCATCATTCTAGAAAGGATTTATTTTCCATAGGTGGATATGAAATGGTAGTGAACTCACCAAATGAAATCCATTCAACATGATCCCATTCACTATTAAAGAAAAGATCATTACAACTTTGTTCTTTATGAATATTGATGGAGACACATCTTAATGAAATAAAAATCCAACACAATATAAAATTTTCATCAATAGGTATAGCTACATTCTAGATCATCCATGTAATGAAATCCATCCTCTATAATGATACTGATATAGGCTCCATCATAGGGTGTAAAACAATATAGATGTATATATACCTATAGAGAGGTAAAACAAGAAACATATATTGGAACAACTTCCTTATACTCCACCACTACTACTGGGAACTGAAAAATTATAACATCCAATAAATTAAGGGAATGGATTGCTGACTAAAGAGTGATCAACTATTACCTCCTCTGTAAAAGTCAATCATGGGCTATATGGGTTTCCTTTTTTTCCAACCAAAGAAACCCCATTCCATCGTTATGGACATACAACACCATTTTTTTCTAAAACAAGAAATATTTTCATGGAATATCTATTACCAATCCATATAGAGAATGAATTCAAAAGTCCACAACACTTCCACCCATAGGTTCCAACTGAAACTCTCACCTCTAGGGCCAGATCAAACTATTGGAATCAATGTGATTTTTGAGTCTCCTCCAAATATAATTTATAGACATAAGGATAAAGTCAATGTTTCAAGCATAAAACCTAGGTAGTGAACAATATACATGACATGTAGGAATGATTATCACATGTTTCTATTAATAGGACAACTAGGAGTATACACAGATCACACCTCAAGTCATTACTAGAACCCTAGGGTCATATACATTAACTGAATGCAGCTTCCCCTTCCCATATAATCCAGATCCCTGAGCTTGGTCTGGACTACATGGTGGTGGAAGTGCTATCATGTAAATTTTTTGAAATATAATACTACTCTTAGAACACCTATACCATTTCTTGTACCATGTAGATCTATCAGTTCATGTCACTATCTTTTCCTCAGTGGCCCATCCACTATTTCCCTATCAATTAAATGATATTATTTTCATTTTCTAATGATATTAACCCTACCATCTAATGTAATGAATTTCCTCTATCTATAAATAATGGACACACCTTATGAGCCAGTATATGTAGATCCTCATCCCTTGGACCTCCTATCAAAACATATCACATGTCCAAGTCTTTGAGACTGATTTCAGCTTCCTATTTTCCCACTACTGACATCCACAAGCTATATCGGCTCTGCCAAAAGACATTCATCCACCAAGGTTATATATAAAACCCACGTATAAGTATAAAATCATTTAAGAGTAATTATATCTCTGATGTCCCTAATCATATAAAACTCAGAGGTCCAAGCCCTAAAGCACTAGTCATATATTATTCAACGAGTAGATGGAATAGTCGGTATGCCTTGACGAATACTCAGCTACCGACATGTCATCCTTCAGAAGCATTAAATGATCATGGGAACTAATAACCCTTAGATTTCAAGGTGAGATCCCATTCTATAAAAATAGATATGTAACTCTGTGTATGTAGGAGTAACCTCATCATAATTTTGGGTAATCTGAACCCCTCCATCACCACGCTCATCCATGTAGAGGACCCACCGCTAGTACCGACATCTAATCGAATGGTGTCCTGACAGGATGAAAAACTCAGTCACCACCTCCATAAAATCCTCATCCACCTGAATATCCATATCACCTCCTAACCTAATAGGTATTGGTTTCTGAAACTCATGATGTGCACTCAGCCTACAAATACCATCTACTGGTACTACGAGTACCATGTTCTAATCTACAAATTTTGGTACAGCTGGTACACCCCTCAGAATTGTTTTCTCTGGTACAAATTCATGTACCAATATCTCATCTCTTAATTGATCATACACATGATCACAGGGTGGGATCCAGGATGGCAGTATATGTGGATACATCATAGAAAACAACAAGATGTTCCACGATTAATAGTGTATGCCTAGTGAGCTATCGCAAGAAGTACATGGAAAACACAACACATACATATACGATGCATGTACCATAACATTTTACTACCAAATGTTTTTTCATTTACCAAGTGAAAAAATAATAATTTAGTTTCCCGATGTATTGATACACCAGCCACTTCCCCAACAGTGGATGTCTTGGCCGGAAATCCGAACATTAAACACTTAACACTATTTTCCCAAATGAAACTAATAGACTCTATGTTCTTAAGGTAAAACCCATCTCCTCTGATTCCACTCTATCATGACCCATCCCCTAGGGATGCTGCCATGACTACCATATTCCTACCCCCCATTGGCGTGGGACCGTTTATTGGTGCTAATTAGGCATGTCCCAAACAAAAGGGATGAATTATTCTTAGTACATGCGCACATGCACACAACTCTTATCCACCGATCGTGGAAACTGAAAACACTAAGTAAAAAACACAAGGTAGAGAAATTGAAAACTAAAGTTATATTGGGATATAATATAAGTCCAACAAAAAGGAAAAGTAAATGTAAAAGTCTCTGGAAATCTTCTGTATAATACCCATCTTGAATGGTAGGTATAAAAATAGTTTTCTAATGATACAGAAGCACACCTCGTCTGTCGGGTCACTCTAGTCACCACCTAGACCCGGTCCATTAGGGACTCCATCAAAAAATAAATTGTCTACATAAGACATCACATTTGTAGGAAAATCCCATGCTAGGGTGCGTAATCAAATACAATGTAGGGAACCCAAAATAATAATTAAAATTCCACAAAGGAAACACCAATAAAAAGGTGTAGTCTGCTCATCACAGGTATACATCAAGAACATATATAACACGAACATATTAGTATGCTCATAATGGATCTTGAGATGCAAAATCTCATCCACTTCCAGTCATATGGTTCTGCTTGTTGCATGCTCTATTCTGGGAGAGCACACATACAAAACTATCTGATAGTAAGCACACATAACAAGTATACCAAAATTATCAGAGAGATCATCTAGCCCTGATACGTCATGATGTTCCCTAAGAAATTTGGTCACACTAAGACAATGAGTCTTGATATCATAACCAATCATTGGAACTAGGATTCTAATCATGGTATCCTTGTTCTGTGTGAACTCAATCCTAGAGCTATGATGTTATCAGGGACTCTAACAAGAGGTCCTGCTAATTTGGGCCTCACCCAAAGAGAAAACACTGGTCAAAATTATGTTATACATAGAGGGAATTATCTTAGATAATACAATGAACCCAAACATTATTACCTCACTAATGTAGGTAATTCTTAGAGAATACCACAAACCCTACCAATGCGTCTCGTAACATAGTGGATTCCAAATATTACCGCGAACACTATTGATACAGACCACTAGATGGAGGATTAACTCCCTTCACTCATATGTCTCATCAATTCCCAACGAACTACATCAGGGGTGATTGATTATCAGTATAGTCCTATGGAGAATTCCATAACTCTATTCGGGAATCTATATCTTAAGGGGATTACTATGTAAGGATGTAATGAATACTAAAGGAGAGGAACACGGGTAAAAGCTCCACACCTACACTAGAGCTAACTAAGGCCTCACAAATCCATATCGAATGGAATGCCTCAACGTAAGGGATACCAATTTCACAGAAGGCATGTCAAATGAACTTATAGTTTGAATCTTATGGGGATTTTTGTAAAAAGGGGATGGGTAGGTCTGGGCTCGGCCTAACCTGACCAAACCGACCTGACCCAGCTCAGGGTCATCCCCCAAGACCCACTGGGTCGACCGGACCCAATGGTACCCTTAGACCAGGGTTCTGGACCGCTGGGCAACTTGGGTGGCCTATTTGTTCCAGTCCTCCCTACATTCGGTGGCCCGTCTTTCTCCTCTATCCACAACCCAAATGGCCTATGACCCGCATCTCTTATGCAGGAAGCTAAACAATGTTCTCTACCTCAAATCCATGTGTCCAGACGATGTGGCGTGGATAGCCTGTGAGACCACAAGATTTGGTGGATTTGTCATTGTTCCATTACTGATTGACATGGCTCTTGAAAGCCACGTCTCCACTATGTAGTGGCCTCCTTATGTGGTTGTTCGTCACTGCCATTGTCCTCAAGGATACAACCCAATTCACTACCCATGACAGCACCGCTGTGGACCCCTCCTCCACCAAAAGCCATGTTGATGGCTTCCTAGCACCACCATCTCCATTGGCCACCATCCATGGGTATTCCCTCCACCGGCCGTTGTGCTAGAAGCTATTCATGCCACCTCCCATGACCTCCTTTCATGGGCCAATCTACCACCACGGTCCCACCTATGCGGCATGTCACCATCAATATGTCATTCTTTTTTCGTCTCTCCACTGGGGTGTTGTCAAGGTGTCTGATCTTCAGTCCTGGGAAATTAGGCCATGGATCAAAGGTTCAATAATCACTCATTCACATTTCATAAAGATGCAATGAAAATTGTGGGGGAGAAGAATGAACATGGAACAAATGATGGAAAAATCTTAGCCTTTGTTCATGTCGGCATGGACTCATCTATGTTAGAAGATTTAATGAGGAACAAAAAATCGCAAGGATCACCTCTTATTATATCCTCGTATGTTTAATGAATCTTCCACAGATGATCGAATTGTGGATAAACCAGTTCTTGGGTTGGTCCATAATTGTCTTCCAATTAAACAATAGGGAAGGAATCACAAAGAAAGAAACACCCAACCATGAGGATGGATCCTTCGTTGCTGAAAGAAAAAAGTTGCACTATGTTCATTAATAAATCCCCTATCCACATTACATGATCTTTAATTCACGATCTGTGATTCGTGAGAAGTTATCATTCTTCGCCTCTTGTTGTTCACCATTGAGAGGATTCACAAATTCCTTTTCGTTTCCAGATATTCCCATGAATCTCACTATGATTTTAAATTTGATCATGTATCACTGTCATGCTATTAAATGATGAAACACCATTCATCATCCCTATATCACCATGTTGCAGCATCACCACACAGTCACTTTATGTTTCAACATTGTGGTTTCATTGCACCACATACCTACTATGTCATTGCGTAACATCAAATAATTGTTCCGTTCAAGATAATTTTATTAAAAATTTGTAAAGATGGTCACATCCAAAAACTATCTTTCATAGCCGACCAATGCTAGCTGATGATAGTGATCATCTCAGGAAAACACCCCATTAAAAACTAAAAAATAATCTCAAATTTCTGATCCGAGTTACCATTTAAATGTAAATAGTATTTCAAAATAAACTAATTTTATTCGATAATTTTATTTACGGTTACTTCCTTTTTTGGTTTTTCCATAGATGACCCATGATGACTAAATTTAAGTCATGCCTTGGGGAAATAACCTTCTTTGAGACCAATAGTGCCTTCAGATTACTAATCCAAGAAAACAAATAAAAGTACTTTCCCATTTTCAGAAATTCCACACATGTTGGGAAGAAAAAACATAACATTTTTTGACAGATTGTTTTGGGCACACTAGGCCTAAGAATCATACGCCGTCATAGAGATTGTTCTCATAATTTTCCAACGAATTTTCTAAAAAATTGAATTTGAAAATTAAGAGTCATTAAATTAA